>CM017762.1:45385854-46688368 GCA_008009225.1 Acer yangbiense
GGTGCTTCCCTTTCCTTAGCTCCTCGAGTTCCTTTGCCATTTGGCCATTTAATCTTCAAGGTGTTTAGACCCATCGTGCTTGGATCGGGCTACTGAGCCTTCATTATCCGAAGTTTCGGATACCACGATTCCCTCATTGCGCTCCTCCTTTTGGGGCCGGGTACCCCGCGGGTTTCTCCTAGGCCAGGTACTGCCACCTGCATTAGGTTGTGGAGCCTTTTTCTCTGCTGCCGGTTTAGTCGCTGGCTGGTTCTTTCTAGGAGGAATGTCAAACGCTGACTTCACCTGTCCGGCTCTAAAATCTCTAGGATGATTTGGAACTTGAAACAAATTATAGGTGTGTACTAATATGATCTGGAGGGAGGTGAATAGATTTTATCCGATTTTACCCAATTTTTGTTAATAGCCAAGTTGATGAAAATACCCCTAACTAGTCACACTCGAATCTCGAATCCACTAATGTAAAGGTGATTACAACCTAATCCCAGTATGTAACTCACCACCACTACCTAATCCCGGTATAAGTGAACCTAGTCCAATTGCTTGAGATTTACGCAACCTAATCCCGGAAGCTACACAAGACTTACTTCTCAATGAAGAGATAAAGTAGCCTATGTGAATATATGATGATATTCAAAGAGCAAATAAAGCTAGGTAACCTTAAATACTTATCTAGGATGATGATATTACAATTAAATCAATCATAGATATTAAAAGCTAAATGACATGTCATAAGGCTTAGCTAAACATAGATTAGACAATCCTATGAAGCTGTCACAATACAACTCTCAAACAATCAATACACTAATCTCAATCTTGTATCTAGAATATATACTAATGGTATACAAGTGATAAATGAGATTGCTTGTTAAGAAAGACACAAAATATGTATGATATTAGTGAAAAACTTACCAAGCAAGCAAGGATGACACCTAGATGATCAAGGATGATGCTAGATGATGATTGATACACATGGAAAAGTGTTTGAGTAATCAAAGATGAAATCTTGAATAAAAATCTCTCTTTGAAAATGCTCTCAATTAAAAATATGATTTTTAAGTCATTAGATTGACGTAAGAACAAAGAGGCATATTTATAGGAGGTCAAATTGAAGCTATGTCGTTTTGGACAAAATCAGTTGTCGCCATTTGTCTCAGGGCGACATCAATTTTTCTTCTATGTCGCCACTTTGTCGCTATGGCGACACCTCATGGCGATGCTTGACGACACCATTTTTTCTTCTTTGTCGCTCTTTGTTCTCATGGCGACACTATACCTGATTGGTTTTTCAAGTATAAATCTTTCTGTCACCATGGCAACACCATTAAAGGGTGACACCAACAAAAGGCGACAATGCCATGTTTTCCACTTTGTGCACAATGTGCAAGTGTGCAAAGTGGTGAATTCTAAGGAGAAGCTAAGGGCATTCTCCGAAGGCGATCTTCGCACTAGACAAGCACACCAACGTGCACGCGCGGACATTTCCGAACATATTTTGGGAAACGAATTACACCACACTTAAAACTAACATACATAAAGTGCAAGTGTGGAAATTGAATGCATCCTAATGCCTAACATGTCATGGCATTGTTATAGAACAAAATGCACTCAATTCAAACATGCATGAATATAATTCATGGCTTTGCATTCTAATGCCTAAATATGACATGGCATTTCAATAAACTAGATGCAATCAAATGAAACATGCAAGAAGAGAGATTAATGAAGATTAATGCACACATAATAAGAACACACAACATACAAGAATAGGAATTATGCATGGGTTGTGGTTATGTGCAACTATATCTCTTCAAAGCAAGTAAGCACTTAGAAATTTACCTTTGAAATGCTTGTCGCCTTGAGGTCTTGAAAGGGCCTTTGAGCTTGATCCTCAATCACCTAAACTACCCTTACAATTCAAACCCTAACATGTGGTTCGTCCACGAAATAAGCCAATCAATAATTGGGAATCCTTATAGAACTGGCGGTGGCAGTCCGAGTCTGTCAAAAATTGGTACCCGGGTACTCGGTCCAACTTTACCTACAAGCCTAGGTGCTTCGAAGGGTATCCCTTGGGCGATCATCCGGAGGCGGATGCTTTCCACATAGGCTACAGCGTGCTACTCCACAGTATCCCGATTTATCTCCTGGACCGCGGGGTCTTGGGGCGCGGAGCTTGCATTGGGTGGAGAAATCGGTGCCAGGATCTGGCTTCTTGTTCTCCTCATTTTCCCTTGTTTTCTCTGAGTGGAAGCGAGGGAATAGAGTCCTGAAGGGATGGGCTACCCTTGAGACGATTGGAGTCTCATCTTCTGTGTCTTCTGGGTAGAGCTGGGTAGCTTTGTAAACGAGATGGGTGTACGTTCCCACAGACGGTGCCAAAAGTGTTAACCGAAAATTGTTACTTGGGGTGATTTTCCAATTAACAACTCTAGTGACTGAAATCGGGGTAGATCTCAGTCGAAGAGATATCAAATAGTTCGATACCTATAGATTCTCAGTAAAGCAAGTTAAATACCATGATAAAGGTGAGTAAAAAATAACGTAGCAGTAGGATCACATATAATTCTTTCTTATTGATAATCAACACGTAATGAGAGTACAATGGAGGTTTTATATGGCTATGGTGATAGGGTTGAAACTCAGTTAGCGATGGCGATGGAGCTTTCGTGCATGTCAATAAGTGGAAAAATAAACTATAGGGTTTTTGAACTCAAGTTGCGGTCCCTCCTTTGTATAATGGCATGTTGTATATATATAGTCCTAATGCTTGCTGAGCACTCCTCTAAATTCGGTCTAGTGACCTAGAGATTTTCGGGACGTTCCATGGCGATTAGCGAAAAGATTATAGGATTGATTCTAGGAATCAAGCGATCCCTTATTTGGCGGAATTTGATAGAGTTGACTTGTCTTTCAAATAGAACTCTTGAGTGGCGGGAAAGAATCAACTTCATTGTTATTAAAACGCTGTCATCACACTGTTTTACTTTGTAGCTTGATCTTGGCATGCATGTTCTTACCTCGATACTTGGTAGTCCGCTAATCTGCTACTTGCTGCTTGGTTGGTCGGCTCTAGAAGGAATCGGGGTACATAGGCATCTCGCTTCCTACTTGATTGTTATACTTAGTATAAATGCATCGGGGTATCGAGATACCGGGATGCCGGATGGTAGCGGGGTACTATGATCCTGCAATAATGGAGTCCCTGTAACTCGGTTTCTTTATTTCCTAGTACCTTTGAGTCTAGGAACCGTTGATCTTGATTTAGACTGGAAAGAGGTTGTACCCAATCAATTTTAAAGGTGGGTTACGAGGATGCTCTTCTATGGTGTCTTTCTATCTCGACTATTTCCCAACGTTGATGGAAAATTCTTCTTTAAACCCCTGCCATTTTTGGCGGTTAACACCTATATTCTAGCAAAGAGAAGCCGTTACATGCCCATTGCAATCTTGAATCACCACTCCAATGCCTGAGACCTTATCATGATTGTTTAACACATCATCTTTTGAACACCCCTTCCGGAGGCATCAGTTGCTTCGTCAAACCACGACACTCCTCCTCACTCGCACCATAGAAATCTTGGATAAAATTGGTAGCCCCTCCATAAATACCAGACTCTGGTACCAACACATTGAAGTGCACCAATCGGTTCCTCAACTGTCAAGCAAGCTACTAAACAATGCAGAGGAATTCGAAATCCAAGGTTATAACTCTATCTTTACAAGACAACACAAAATCCATAAAAGATATCGAGTCTAGAGCCTTACCACTGCAAGTTATGTAACAACTAGTTCTAACATCTTTCAGAGAAGGGCAATGCCATAACGCATGCAACGAAGTCTCAACCTTTTTAGAGCAAATCAGACACAATGTCTCCAACTGCATACCGTGAGCCGCTAAGTTAACTTGCGTAGGATTAGATCTAGTTGTTACAGGTTTTCCAAATGAAAATTTTAATCTTCGACGGTAGAAGAAGACCAAAATAATTTCCACCAAGACTCTGTTGAACTCAACCTAGAACAACTAGGATTCAAATTCAGGACTTTGGCAATCCAATACCGATTCCGTACTGAAAAGTTAGCAGACTTATCAAAGTGCTAAAAAAGGCTATCATCCAACTTGAAACCACAAGGAGGAAGACTTAATATTGCATCCACTTCTTCCTCGAAAAAGGATTGTCTTACAGCAACTTCATTCCAAGAACCTGACTACAATTTCAAAGCATTAACAGTCGCCTACTCCCCCAAAATCGGCGAAGAGACAATTTTAAATGTTGAAAGTTGCAGAATCCAACGATCTTTGTAAATATGAATTGACCAGCCATTTCCCACCCTCTATCTTGACTTTTTTTCCACCAATTCCCTACCTCATAACAAGCTTCTTCGAAGAAAGGAACCCGAGTTGCAAGCTTTATCTTCAAAGAGCGAGTCGTAAGGTAGTAGCATCCTTAAGCACTTTTGCTGACAGTGTATTTGGATTGTTAGGTAGCCGCCAAAATTGATTGGCCTGTAAGGAAAAATAACTGTTTTGAAAATAAATGTAATTGCGGAACTTTTAAAAAAAAAATCAAAACATCGCCAGATCGTATTCTAAACGTAATGCAAATTGAATTAATTTAGAGATTACCTTTATAGTTTAGTCTCCGTAAATCTTCCGCACTTAGCACAAGATCAAATCATCTAGGAGTGTGGGATCATTTTTCTTCTAACTAGGGTGTAAATCCACCTACAAGACCGTTAACCAAAAATTCGCTATGGGTAAGGAATTTCAATTAAGACCCTCAAACTGCTACTTGGTAGGCTGCAGAGGGGTAGGTACCTCTAGGTACCATGGTTTTGCATGAGTAAAAAAGTCAGGAGTAAGGTGCAGTAGGTAGGAGAAAAATCATCCCGCCCGTTGGGGTGATTCAAGCATGTGGTGAGACGCTTGAGGTTCCCTTGCTGGTGTGAGGGGCTTTGATCCAGGTACCTCGTACCTAGTATCTGATACTTTTTTCTAGATCTCTTTTGTAATTCCCTGACCCAGATAGCAAGCAAGTAGGGAGAAGGATTGATGCTCTTCAATTATGTAGATGTGGTCGTGAAAGATGTGACCACCTCGGTTCTTCTTGCTAGTCTGAAGGTTCTTTCCCCTTCTTTGTATGTGGAATGTCTTATGAATAGGTGGCCAAGAGGGTTACGACCAGCGGGGTCGGAGTAATAATAGGTGGGGCGTAGGCCCTTTTCTAAAATCAGTTGAAAAGAAGAAGAAGCCGAAGATCCCCTTTCAATAGAGAGCTTTGTCATATTTATAGGTTCTAATTCTTGTTGCCCAATCCATCAATTTAGTTAATCAATCCACAATTATAGGAACACTGATTTGGCATTGATTGAGTTGAATATTCTCTCATTAATGGCGTTGTGAATGGCCATTAAAGAGTTGACTATCTTCATTAATACGGTTGATCATCTCCATTAATAGGGTTGACTATCTCCATTAATGGCGTTGCGAATGGCCAGAGAGGTCAACCATCCTTGTATTTGAATGTTGGCGCATACTGTCCTTCTTGTAGCATGGTTATGGTCTTCCTTGGTAATCTGACAAATGGTGTACTAAGACCTCTCTTGTTGATGCCTTCTATGCTAGGTGGTTGGGAGGTGCTTAGAGGACCGGTCCGAGTACCAGGTACCAGGCGCGGGGTACCGGGTACCAGGCACGGGGTGCAGGCTACTAGGCGTGGGGTACAGGGTACCAGGTGCGGGGTACCGGGTACCAAGTGCGGTAGCGGGATCCTCAGAACCCTGGGTTCATTCTTTCAACAATCAATTGACCTTGGTATGGATGGAAAATTCTTCTTTGGATCCCTGCCAAAAAAGGAGGTTAACAAAGACTTTAAAAAAAAATAAAAAATAAAAAGATTAAAAGCTTAAATCGAATTTGAAACTTAACAATTACTTTCAAACTTGTGTCAGCGCTAATGAGAATGACAAGTTTGGTGTAAATTTATTCTTTCTCTTAAACCACCTATTTATAAGTTTAGAAAAGAAAAAAAAATTGTTTTCTCATAGGACACAAAATCACAAATCCTATTGTGATTTAGTAAGTCTAATCTTATTAGAAGTTTTTTGCTTTTTATTTTTTTTTATATTTTTTTCATCAAAATCCTATTTTGATTTATTTTCCATTCATAGTGGGAAATAAAATAAAAGAAGTAAGATGGATCTTTGTCTTGGAACCTGACATTTGAGCCTAATAGGTTCTTTTTAGATGATCCAGTTTAATTTGTGAAGTTTGAGGATCCACGGGGTTATTTTAATTATAAGCTCCAATATATTTGGCCCAAATACCAATTAACTCTTAATTAATTGAGCCCACATATATTAATTTCATTTAGTCCACTAGAAAATTGAAATTGCACTCTTGAATTAAAATAAAATATATTAAATATTTTTACCCTAAGCAATTGTGTGAAATATGTATCCTCATAAAAAATACCAATAAATAAAATGCATTTTGACTATTGTATTATTAATTATTTTATTCCTTTGGACCGTCCTTATGTCTAATGGATAATTTTGATTTATCATAAATCATAATTCAATAACTCCTTATTAAATACTCAGTACCAAGATTTATTATCCAAGTCCTTGTAAGACCTATAAGGTGGTATTTACTCTTATTTGATTATAAGAGTCATGATGTCCATATCTATTGTAAGGACATGTTTTTATGATTGGCTTTTTTCATAACAAACCACATTGGGGATGGTCTTGTAATGGGTAGCTTAGGTTATCGATGGCAAGCTTCCAAGTATCTCAGTCACTTCAAGAGCGAAAAGTATATTCACTTGACATTGTCTCTTGAAGAGTTTAGGTGCACACACACACAATTCATGCATTTCCATATCACTTGCATTTGTGTTCTTTTGATTGTGTTGCATCAGGTCTACCGATGTGTGTCACATAGCGGTAAGCACAACGGTTTGCTCACCCGAGAGTTTAAATGCACCAGGTCCATTGTTATGCATGTCGTTATGGCACCGCTATGCGTATCGCTGTATATCACACACAACGGTTTGATCACCCGATTTCATGTATCAAGTCTATTGCTGTGAGTATCGATGTGTGTCACACAGTGGTCATACCTTGTTTTTTTAAAATGGTGAGTTTTTTACCAAAGCTTCATATAAATTGTTCTTCTCTTTCTCTTGGTGAAATTAGAGCTCACAAAATCATATTTTAGAAAGAGGAAGAGTTTCCCTAGAGAGAGAAACTCCAAGAGTTATTCTTTAACTCTCTAAACCCCAAAACCATGTGCATCTAACATCATCTTTCATCATTTGAGCATGGGTTTTCATGGTTTCATGACTAGGTAAGTTACAACTCATTCAGTCTCATTTATTGTTGTTCTTACTCTAGATTATGTATTTATTACTTGATTAAATACCTTGATTCTCTTTATTGCATATATTTATGAGTCTTGATAACATGATTGGGTTTGTTTGTGATAGCTTACATGATTAGGTTGATTTTCCCTAAATAGCTAACCCTTGAACATTCTTGTGAAATTGGTTGATGATTAGGTTGATAGATTAAGGTTTATTTATCTAGTAAAGCTCTATTGAATGTTTATGTGGATTTAATTGACAATTAGGTTGTTAGAAATCTCTACACCAAATTGAGACCTCATGTATGGGCATGTTGACATTGTTTGCTAGCTAAAAGCATGTCATTGATAACATCTAGCTAAGTCTTCATTTAGACATTGATAATTAGGATTTATTGCTTATTGTTTTAAATACCTTGTTATGCATCTAGTGTTAGTCTAGCACTTTTTGCATTTGAGCATCAATTACATGTTCACACTTAGACTTTAATTCTCTTCAATGAGTCAAAATCTTGTGGATACGGGAGATAGTTGCACAAGCAAGTGAAGTCTTACAACCAAGGGTTGGTTGGCAACCATTCTTCAAGTGCCACTGTAAAAAAGGCCTTCAGGTAGATTAGGAGGTGCTCACGCCAAGAGTAGTGGATCGGGGGATATCACTAAGGATTGAACCAAGAATAGTGAGTGGTAATGTCCATAGCATGAGGTTATCGAGAGTGAGAGTTCGTGTATCACTTGAGGATGTAATTTTCTATTTAGATAATGGATTTTAGTGACTAAGTAGCTAACGTGGCTAGTCTCGTGGGTTTTTCCTTGTTGAAGGTTTCCCACTCAAAAATCAAGTGTTTTTTACTTTCCGCACTTTACTTGATTTTTGTTGCATGTTTTTTTTGGGTTTTTTTTTGTTAATATTAACTAATCGAAAAAGTTGGTAATAATCGATTAACAACCCATTCACACCCCCCCTCCCCTCTAGGTTGTATTAGACACACCCAGTGGATTTTCATCTATAAATATGTCTTTTATGACATATGAATCAATGACACCAAACTATCGGGATTAAACCGTTATTCTATTATCTTACCCATTGATAGCTCAAAAGTTTCAACTCATAATACCTATGGTACATTATTTATCTTAAGATTAAGATAGATATTTCAATTGCTCTATTGTGAATGTATTATTCCATTAACGGTAAAATTGAAATATACTATTCACTTGATCCGTTCAATACATCATATGTAATAAGTGTTTTGTTCAAAGTCTTTCACTTTGTGATTCACTTGGTGATTCTAGACTCATCACTTCCAAATTGAAAACAAAAGACCCACAACTTTAATCAAGATAATGTGTCAAACATGTATCTTAAGTTGTGAACATTTTTAGACTAAATAAAGAATTATGTCTACTACACATAAATTTCTTTATGTGAATAATTCTTTACGTTTCTTTTAGTCTTAGATCTTTAGAATATTTTGTTTTTGACATATATAATAAATTATTTATACATGTTACATAATTTATTTGTAAACAAAGGACTTTTATTGATATCAAATGATTTGTTACAGAAAAAACCCTTGCTTTAGGGCATACTTCCTAACAATCTCCTACTTGCACTAAAGCAGGTGTGTCATATCCCTCATCTCAAAACCTTCTAGGTGACTATCAAAACTCTTTTGCGGTAGAGTATTTGAGAATGGATCTGTCAAGTTATTTGTTGACGCTATCTTACATACCGTCATATCCCCTATTTGTACAATTTCCCTAAGTAAATGATATTTTCTTTCTATGTGCTTTCCTTTCTTGTGACTCATTGGCTCATTTGCATTAGCCACTGCCCCACAGTTATCATAGTAAAGTGTGATCTGTTTTTCTGCACTAGGGATAACCTCAAGGTCTATCAAGAATTTCTAGAGCCATACATCATCTTTGGCTACTTCGCAAATAGTGACATACTCTGCTTCCATGGTAGAATCAACAATGCAAGATTGCTTGGTACTTCTCTATATTATAGCTCATCCACCAAATGTGAACATAGAACCTGAGGTAGACATTCTGCATCTAGATCTGACTAAATATCAGAATTTGTGTACCCTACGGGTACTGGTTCCTCTCTAGAGTATACAAGCATATAATTCCTAGTCCTTCTTAAGTACCTGAATATATGCTTAACTGCCATCAAATGATCCGATCCCGGTTTAGACTGGTATCTACTAACAACTCCAACAGCGAAGCATAAATCTGGTCTCGTATAGAGCATTGCATACATAAGTCTTCCAACCGAGGATGCGTGTGGAATCTAACTCATGTATTGCTCTTCTTGCTCATTCTTAGGAGCTTGATTCCATGCCTAAAAGGTAAGAAACCTTTCTTGGAATCTTGTAATCTTGTAACGAGAACCTAGACAATATCTTATTGTAAGACTTCCGGTTTTGTTGATTGGCTTATTTCGTGGTCAAACCACATGTTGGGGTTTTGAATGTAAGGGTAGTCTAAGTGATTAGTGTTGAAGATCAAAGACCCTTCCATGACCTCAAGATACAAGCACGCCAAAGGTATAATCTCTTGTGCTAATTTTTCTTTGAAGAGATTTAGTAGCACACACACACTTAGCATTCTTGCTATGATTGCATACTTGCTTATTTTTATGTGCATCTCTTCACATGTCACTTTACACACTAGCACTTTGGTTGATATATCTTGTTGTGTGTATATGTGCCTTATAATTCGTTTCCCGACATTGTTCGGAAACGTCCGCGCTTGCACTAATGAGTGCTTGGTTTCGCGCGAAGACCACCTATGGAGAATGCCCTTGGCTTCTCCTTGGTTTTCACCATTGTTGGTGATCGGCGGTTATGATCGGCGGCCTGGCCGCCGAATTAAACCGCCGTTTCAGTCCAGATTGGTCTGAAGCAATTATGCGGTCAAGATCGGCGGTCACGACCGCCGTTCGAAACCGCCGTTCATACCTGATCGATTTTAATCCCTCGGGTTTGATTCGGCGGTTGAATCGGCGGTCACGAAATCGCCGAATGAAACCGCCGAATGAAACCGCCGTTAATGCTCTATTCTTCACGAGCTCAATTCGGCGGTCGTCATCGGCGGCCTGGCCGCCGATTGAAACCGCCGAACGGTGCGTTTCAGGGGCAAAAGTGTCTTTTCACATGCCCAATTCTTGATGTCTATAAATATCTTATTTTCTCAATCTCTGATCAAGCTTCTTGAGCAATTAGAACCCTAAACTTTCAAGAGAGATTTTTGAGAAAAAATCAAATCAAGAACCCATCTTTAAACACTCAAATCAAATCCCTTTTGCATCAAATTTCATATTTGATCTTCTATGCCTTCATAGAATTGATCCATGCATGGTTTTGAATCATCACATCTTATTTGGTATGTTCTTCACTAATTTCATATTACTTTAGTGTTTTTCATATTAATACATCTCTTTAATTACTTGTATGCTTTTGATTATATGCTAGATACAAGTTAGAGATTATTTGTGATGAAAATGATTGAGTGTTGATTGTGATAGCTAATTAGGTTTTTGCTTAATCTTGATTAGCTAAGCTATTTGGCATGTCATTTAGCAATTGATATCTAGGGTTGATTAAATTGATTATATCATCATTCTAGATAAGCATCTAAGGTTACCTAGCCTTGTTTGTTATTTGAATATTCATATATATATTCACATAGGTTGTTTCTCTTCATTGAGAAGTAAGTCTTGAGGCTAAGAGTGCTTAGGCCTCAAGCAAATTGGAATAGGGTTGCTAATAAAGGCCCGCTGGGTAGAAGTGAGGGGTTACAGACCGGAGTGTTAGACGAGGTCTACATAGGTTGTAAACTTCATTTCAATTAGTGATTTCGAGTTCCGAGTGTGGCGCACTATACAGCCCGTGGTTTTTCCCAGTGGTTGGGTTTCCACGTATACATCAAGTGTTATTTAAATTCCGCACTATATTACACTTGTATGTATCTTTGACTAGTAGGGGCATTTTCGTAAAATTGACTTGCATGCGAAAATTGGGTAATAATAGTTAAAATATATTCACCCCCCCTCTAGCTTTATATAGAACACGCCTCTAATTTGTTTCAATTGGTATCAGAGCGGGTTCTTAGACATACATAGGTGATCCTAGCTCATTTTTGGTGTGTTTTGCATTTGTGTGATTCTTTGATCATTCATACATTTTGCATTCATTTCATCCATTCATTATACACTATGAGTGGAATCGGTGGTTCTAATGAGGGTGCTTCGAGCGTAAGGCCACCCCTCCTCACCGGTATAAATTACTCCCAATGGAAAGGGAAGATGGGGGCATATGTGTGTCAAATCCATGATAGGGCATGGATGGCCATTGAAGATGGATATTCGCCTCCTATGATGACTCCCACAGGTGGAGGAGAAGAAGTGCTCAAGCCTAAGGCACAGTGGACACAACCTGAGTTTGAGTTGTCCAAGTGGAATCAAAAGGCGTGGCACGCCCTTATATGTGCAGTGGATGAAAATCAATACAAACTGATTCAGAACACTAAGATAGCCAAGGAGGCATGAGACATCTTAGAGGTTGCACACGAGGGAACCGAAGTAGTGAAGGACTCCAAACTTCAAGTCCTCTAAACTCAATTTGAGACACTTAGGATGGAGGAGAATGAGTGCTTCAACGACTTCGAGATTAGGTTGATGGACATTGTCAACCAAAGTCATCAACTTGGTGACCCTTACTCGGATAGAAGGATCAAGCAAAAGATAATGAGATCGCTTCCCGAGAGGTTTGAGTCTAAGGTGACGGCTTTAGAAGAAAATAGTGATTTTAAGGACATGAAGCCGAGTGAGGTAATAGGTAGACTTCTCGCCTACGAGTCTAGGAAGGGTCCTAGCTCCACTCCTTCAAAGAAGCAAAAAGGGATTGCTTTGAGAGCTTCCAAGATTGAGAAGGAGGACAAGGATGACTCGGATGAAGACATGGCACTTTTAATGAGAAAATTCAAAAAGTTTGTAAAATTCGAGAAGAAGGGTCATGCATCCAAAGGGCAAGAATTGAAGAAAATGGTTCCTTTCAAGAAGGTTGAGCATAGGCAAGAGAATAGCGAAAGGAAAGGGATCCAATGCTATGAGTGTGGTGGCATAGGTCATATCTCACTAGATTGTGGGAATTTGAAGAACAAGAGAGAAAAAATGATGGCCGCCATTTGGAGTGAAAGTGATGACTCTGAAGAGGGAGATAAGTCATCAAGTGATGATGAGCTTATCAATAACTTCAAGGCATTGGGTGCCACTTGTGAAGAAAATGAAGTTGTTGGTAAGAACTCCGTTGCTAGTAATCCCATAGAAGAGAAAGTCGAAGAAGTAGCTCTAGAGGAGATAGTTGTTGCTTCACATTGGGATATGGCACTTATTGACTCAAGAGATCAAGGTGAAGGTCTTGATGAGGATATTGGATCCATAGGAGAGGAGGAGAGTCTAGAAGATGACACTAGTGGAGATGACTCCTTATCTAACTCTACAAATGGAAATGTAGAGAATATGGATATGCATAACTTTATAGTCAATGTTGAAAGCTCCATGAAGAAGAAAGATAGATTTCTAAGGATTTTAGAGGAAGAAAATCTAGAGCTTACAACATACAATGACCTCCTAAAGAAGCAAGTGGAGAAAATGGATCTTAAGGACAACTTTGAAAGTTTTGAAAGCTCTAAGTTAAAGAATGAAAAAGAGATTCAAAGGTTAAAGGAAGAATTACTTAGGCTTTCAACACAAGTGGACCACTTGAATGATGAAGTGGTAAGATCCATGGTGGAAGAAGACAAGCTAAACGATGAGCTAGCTTTGTCTAAGAGGAATGAAGAGGGTTTGAAGAGAGAGCTTGTTGAAGCCAAAGAGTCATTGACTAGAATGACCATAAGCACCAAGAAACTTGACAACATACTTGGTGTAGGAAAAAGCCCTTGTGACAAAAGAGGTCTTGGATTCGAAGTGAGCAAGGATTGCTCTATTCCTAAGAAGACCGTCTTTGTGAAGAGTTTGGGTAAGATAGAAGCGTCACCGGTGCAAACTCCTAGGAAGAAGTTAGAACTAGGACAATGTTCGACAAATGCACAAGTGAAGGTGGTGAAAGCAAGACAACCCCAAGCTCAACGGATTAGAGCCTCTCGAGTCAACTCTCCTCAACAAATGACTCACTATGAAAAGAGGCAAAACATGCTACCTAATCCAAGGAGGCAACCCATTCCGGTTCAACCAAATAGAAGACATGAACCGACTCAACACCAAAGGAGACATCAAATGCATGATGAGTCTCCAATGACTTCACAAGAACATGGTATGAATTCTTACTTTGTACCAACTTGTCATTATTGTGGTGTTTATGGGCATATTAGGCCTAAGTGCTTTAAGTACATTAAGCATTGTAGGATTGATAGCATGATAGAGAAAAAGAGGCTAAGAAGAGCCCATTTGCATGAGCCTAGGAAATCTTTTGTCAATAATCCTAGGTTAATGAATGACATGCAACCATTGTCCACTAGGAAGAAAAATGTTATATCTATGTGGATAAGGAAAAATGAACCCGCTTGCTACGAGACTAACAAGTCTCAAATAGGTTCAACTAAGTCCAATGGACTTGGTACGTCCATAGGACCTCATGCCCTTCATTAATGAAGGATGATACTAACCCCATATGGGGAACTCAAGCAAAGAGAGCTATTTTTGCATTCTTGTCACTTGCAAAAAATTTGAAAAATCTTATGCTTCTTGGTTGATTGCTTGAGTAAGCTTGGTTGCACATATGTATATATGTTTTCAATTCAATAAGTGTGAACCTTGCTTGTTTACAATCCATGTCATATTTATGTTCAAACATGCATTTTGGACTAGGAGATGTATGTAGGAAGTATGATTTGAATGACCTATGATTATCTCCATGACATGATGATTATTAATAACATGTGAAAATAAATAATAAACGTGTCCTAAAGTAATCTAGAGGGGGGGTGAATAGATTTTAAACAATTTTACCCAATTTTTCGAGATTAGTCCAAATTACGAAAAAGCCCCCAATCTAGTCAATAACAAAATATACAAGTGCGGAAATTAGAGGACACACAATATTTACGTGGAAACCCACACGGGGAAAAACCACGGGCTGTTATGTGCGCCACACGAGAACCTCGAATCCACTATTTGCAAATACGATTACAAATTAGGTTGACCACATCACACCTAAATTTACTAATCCGTCTTTGCTACCCGCGGGCCTTTAATAGTTACTCTAGTCCCTTGCTTGCAAACTACCTAAGAGGTAAATACAAGACTTGTCTCTAAGGTGAAGAGATAGCACAACCTAAGGTGAATATGTGAAATACTCAAGATGCTAAAAATGCAAGGTTAGACATTTTAAGCTTATCTAGGCAAGGATGAACATGTTAGACAATCCTAGATATCATATTACTAGATGACATGCATAAACCAACACTAAATAAGCAACCAAAATCCTATATGCATTATCTATCACAATACAACTCACAAACCACAATAAAACAATCTTGAAACTAAGTCAAGTCATAAAGATGCAATCTTGAATCAATTCAAGTGATAAAGAAGCTATCTTGTAAAGCAAGAACATATAGATATGAGAATGATGTTCTAGATACAAGTCATGTGAGCAAAACTAAAAACCCTAGATGAAATCAACCTAGAATTATGCTAGATGATAAATGAAAGATGCAATATGAAGGGTTTTGTGATTTGGAAGCTTAAAGATGAAGTCTTGATACCTTGGCTTGAAGATACTCAACCATGCTCTCAAAAGTGTAATTTTTTGCTCTAGAAACCGAGCCAAGACTATCAAGACATATATAAATGGGATCCAAGTGAAGTGACATCGTTTTTGAAAAAAACGCTTCAGATTCCCGTCAGCTACGCTGGTTCAGCGCTGGACGACCAGCGCAACTCACCAGCGCACGCCCTTTAACTGGCAAGGGCGCTCGACGAGTGGTGCGCCTCAAGGGCGCAAGACCAGCGGCAACATTCTGGACGAGATGCGCTGGTGACGACCAGCGCACCAACAGCGACAACCTACTGGAGGAGTTGCGCCGATGCAGACCAGCGCACGACCAGCGGTAGTCCACTGGACTAGTTGCGCTGGTCAGCTTACGCTGGTGACGACCAGCGCATGACCAGCGCACACACTCCCTTAAGCACACAAACAAAAGTGCAAGGGTCAAAAGAAATGCATCCTAAGCCTAACTAGATATGCCATTATAATCACAAGATGTAAGAAGAGAGATTTAAATACCCAATGATGCACAAAAACTGCAAACACAACATACAAGTAAGAGTTATGCAAGTGTTGTGTGTGTGTGCAACTACATCTCTTCAAAGTAGAGTAAGTCAAGAAATCTACCTTCCTTGAAGCTCTTGATCATGCAATGAGGTTTTCTTCCATCCTAAGCTATCCTTACATATAGAACCCCATTGTGATTTTGCCAACGAAATACGCCAATAAAAAATGAGGCACTTACAATCTCCCCCTTTGGCTATTTCGTGACAAAATCACCACTCACATAGCATCCTCACAAAATAAAAGATTGGTCAACAAAAGTTTTCTACATTACAATTAAGCTCCTAGTCTAAGTCTTGAACATCTTCAAGTCAAATCCAAGCTTGTAGAAAAGAAATCCAACCTACACACAATCAACAAGAAAAATACCTTCCAAGAACAAGTGTGGGAGAGATGCTAATAACAAAAGAAATGTCATTTCAAAAGGTTTAAAAAAAAATCAAACAAGCAATGTAATGCAATGCAACTCCCCCTAAATGCAATCATCTCCCATCATGGGTTACTCACTCTCAACTCCCCCTAAATGCAATGCCTAGAAGCACAAATTCTCCCCAAACCTACTCCCCCTTTTTGTCATGAGATAGGCAAAGGGAGTCTCCCCTAATAGGTAAGCATTAGCAAGGAGAGCTTGTAGCACGAACACATATGCAATCAAATAGGCAATTTTATGCACCTCAATCAAGTAAGAGAGATTCAAGGAGTTTTATTTTATGACAAATGTGTGACAATAATGCTTTGCATGCAAGACATGTTGCATCTAAGACCAAAGCAATGGTATTTGGTAAAGCAAACAACAAAGGTTTCCAAAAGAATTCAAACCAATTTCACCCTTTGTCATGGAAAAAGCAAGGATATAGAATTTTAGTATTTCAAAAAAAACTATATCCAACTTTATAGGCAAAACAAGACATGAGCGACTTTGCACCCTATTTGATTTTTCCGGGTGAGATACCCGTATGATAGTAGCCTTGTTCTACAAATAAGGAAAGAGAGACTTTGGATATTAAGATCCTTATTAATGTAAGTCTCAACATTGCTTTTGCACACAAATTTGCATACAACATTTGCAATCAAACATTTCACATTTTCATCTCATACTTTTCAACTTAGGTATGTCATTTAAAAAGAATCATCATGTCATGGAGATCAATTAAAGGTCATTCAAAAAGTACTTCCGAAGTACATCTCCTATTCCAAAAATGCATGTTTGAGCATAGATATGACATGGATTGCAAGCAAGGCAATGTAGCACACTTATTTAGAAAAATACATATAAGTATGTACAACCAATCATCTCAAGCAATTAACTAAGAGGCATAAAATATATCAATGTGGCACAATGTATGATCATGCAACTTTGCTCTCTTTGCTTGAGCTCCCCATATGGGGTCAAGACACACCAAATCAACCCAATTGACAAATCCCAATAGACTTGCTAAGGTTCCCAAATCTAATGGTGTCTAAAGGCTTTGTAAACAAATCCGCTAGTTGGTCATTTGTTCCCACATGTTCCAATGCAATGGTTTTGCTCTCAACTAGCTCTCTTATGAAATGGTGTCTAATGTCAATGTGCTTTGTCCTAGAATGTTGGACGGGATTCTTAGAAATGTTAATGGCACTCATGTTATCACAAAATAAAGTAAGAGTACCTTGCTCCAAGCCATAATCGGCTAGCATTTGTTTCATCCACATCAATTGAGTGCAAGCACTACCGGCGGCAATATATTCCGCCTCGGCCGTGGATAGGGAAATTGAGTTTTGCTTCTTGCAAAACCAAGAAACCAAATTGTTACCAAGAAACCAAATTGTTCCCAAGGAAGAAGCAACCGCCCGATGTACTCTTCCTATCATCACAATTTCCCGCCCAATCGGCATCACTAAATCCAACAAGACTTGGATTAGTGTCAAAGGAGTACCATATCCCATGATTTGAGGTACCATTCACAAACCGAATGATCCTCTTCACCGCCACAAGGTGAGACTCTTTGGGATTAGCTTGGTACCTAGCACAAACACCCACACTAAAACAAATATCGGGCCTACTTGCGGTCAAGTAAAGTAAGCTACCTATCATGCCACGATATAGACTTTGTTCCACATCCTTTCCACTAGCATCTTTGCTAAGTTTCAAGGTGGTGCTCATGGGTGTGTCACAATGTTTGGCATTCTCAAGGCCAAACTTTTTCACTAGGCTCTTAGCATACTTAGCTTGGGATATAAAGATCCCATCATGCATTTGCTTGATTTGCAAGCCTAGGAAATAATTTAGTTCACCAACCATGCTCATTTCAAACTCATGAGACATGACATCAACAAATTGTCTAACTTTGGATTGGTTGGTGGAACCAAATACAATGTCATCAACATAAATTTGAGCTATGAATAGCTCATCTTTAGTGCACTTGATGAACAAAGTCTTGTCAACACTACCTCTTGAGTAGCCATTGTCAACAAGATAAAGAGTGAGGCGCTCATACCAAGCCCTCGGTGCTTGTTTCAACCCATATAGAGCCTTCTTGAGGCGATAGACATGAGAGGGGTGGTGTGGATCCACAAACCCCTTGGGTTGCTCAACAAACACTTCCTCATGCAATAAGCCATTGAGGAAGGCACTCTTGACATCCATTTGTTGTAACTTGAACTTGTACACACAAGAAATGGATAAGAGAAGCCTTATGGACTCAAGACGGGCAACGGGAGCAAAAGTCTCCTCAAAGTCAATACCCTCAATTTGAGAGTATCCTTGTGCAACAAGCCTTGCCTTGTTTCGCACAATGTTGCCATCCTCATCGGATTTGTTCCTAAACACCCATTTAGTTCCTATGACATTGGTGTTTTTGGGTCTAGGAACAAGAGTCCAAACCTCATTTCTCTCAAATTGGTTTAGCTCTTCTTGCATGGCAAGAACCCAAAACTCATCTTCCAAGGCTTCATCAACCTTTTTGGGTTCTATTTGAGAGGTGTAACAAGTGTAGCTAATTTGATTAGCTATTTGACGCCTAGTCCTAACACCCTCTCTAACTTCTCCAATGATATCATCCTTATCATGGAGCTTTCTAACCCAAGGAGCGGGTTCATTAGAGTCCAAAGGGGGAACTCTATTAAGAGGCAAATCATCCTCTTCATCTTGGTTTGACTTCACACCACTAGAAGTCTCACCACTTTCCTTCAAAGGAAGGTCATTCACCTCACAAACATCCTCCTCATGGTCATCATGTTTGGGCCTACAATCATCAAAGACAACATTTGATGATTCTATAACACTTTGAGTCTTTAGATTAAAAACTCTATAGGCCTTGCTATTAAGTGCATACCCAATGAAAATACCCTCATCACTCTTGGCATCAAACTTGCCAAGTTGATCCCGGTCATTTAGTATATAGCACTTACTCCCAAAGATGTGGAAGTAGCTCACATTGGGTTTTCTACCCTTCCATAACTCATAGGATGTTTGTTTAGTCCCGGGCCTAAGGAAAACTCTATTCCCTATGTAGCAAGCCGTATTGATGGCTTCGGCCCAAAGATTTCTAGGGACTTTGTTGCTAAGCAACATCACACGGGCCATCTCTTGGAGGACTCTATTCTTCCTCTCAACAACACCATTTTGTTGAGGAGTCCTAGGGGCCGAAAATTCATGGGAAATGCCTAAGCTATTGCAAAAATTTTCAAACTTAGCATTTTCAAATTCTTTCCCATGATCACTTCTAATTTTCTTAATGCTTTTAATGTGAGAAGTTTTCTCATTTTGAATTTTGACACAAAGCATTTTGAATTTCTCAAAGGCTTCGGACTTTTCTCTAAGGAAGTAAGTCCAAGTAAACCTAGAGAAGTCATCAACAACAACAAGAATGTACCTTCTACCACCTAAACTTTCGGTTTGAATGGGACCCATAAGGTCCATATGGATGAGCTCCAATGGCTCTTTGGTGGAGAGGTATTTGCCTTTCTTGTGCACACTCTTAGTTTGCTTTCCTTGTTGACAAGGTCCACAAACTCCCTCAACCTTTTTCCCAAACTTGGGAAGGCCCCTAACAACATTCAACCTATCAAGGACTTTCAAGTCCCTATAGTTCATATGGCCAAGTCTTTGGTGCCACACCTCAATTTGCTCACTAGTAGACAAGTTACAAGAGATGAGATTAGACTCAAGACAATAACAATTGTCACTTGATCTCTTGCCTTTCAACAAAACTTGCCCATTTTCCTTAAGAATAGAGCAATCAACTTTTCCAAACATAACCGAAAGCCCTTCATCACTTAAGTGTGATATACTAATGAGATTGGCTTGCAAGCCATCAACATAGAGAGCATTGGGCAAGGAGGGTAAACCGGGAATAGATATATTACCTTTCCCTATGACCTTTTTCTTAGATCCATCACCAAAGGTGACATACCCACCATCCTCCATCACAAGAGATTCAAAGAAACTCTTGTTTCCGGTCATGTGCCTAGAACACCCACTATCAAGGTACCAAGTGTTAGAGGCATTTGCTTTTAAGGCAACTTGGGCCACATAGCAATAATAGTCATCATGTCTACTCATCCTAGGTGAAACATGGTCATTCCTAGGAGCCATTGGTCCATTAGCTCTAAAATTTCTAGGTGCATGCATTGTGGCTCTTCTAAGCATATTTTTCTCAATCATACTTTCTCTTCTACACAATTTAATATACTTAAGGCAATTAGGCCTAATATGGCCTTCAATTCCACAAAAATGGCAAGTAAGAGTAAAGTAGGAATTCATACCATAGCCTTGAGCAAACATTTGTGGCCTCCTTCTATTTTGAGTTGCTATTTGATGTTGAGGCAACTCTTTCCTTTGTGGTTGAGCCAAGTTGGCATGTCTTCTAGGTTGAGCATGAAAAACCCCATGTTGAGCTTGTGGGATCCTTTGTTGTGGAGGTCTTGGTTGTGGAGCTCTAGGTTGAGGAGGAGCTCTTGTTGGAATCCTTGCTTGTGCTTGCTTGTGCTTGCTTGGAGGATTCACCGACTTCAACCCACTTGGTTGATTGTTGAGGGGTTTGAGCATTCTCAACCTCCTTGCTCTTGACAAAAGTTGTCTTCTTCAAGGATGTGGCTTCCATTTCTTCCACATATCCTAACCCCTTCTTGTCACTAGGACTCTTCCCACAAGATAGCATCTTGTCAAGCTTCTCGGTTCCGGAAGTCATCTTAGCAATCAACTCTTTTGCTTCCATGAGCTCTTTCCCCAAGCTTTGTTCACTTTTCTTGACCAAGACTAACTCCATCTTCAACCCTTCTTCTATCTCTTTTGCCTTACTCATTTCCTTGCTCAAATGAGTCACTTTGGATGTCAACTCAAGCTTCTCCCCTTTCAACTTTTGTATCTCCTTTTTCTTCTTCAATCTTGAGTTCTCAAAGAATCTCATGAAGTCATCATAGTCCATCTCTTCATCAAACTCAAAATTTGACGTTGAGGAGTTACTCCCACCATTTGAGTCATTTTCATCCACTTCTTCTTGCTTGTCATCTTCCTCTTCTTTATCACTCATAACTTCATTGCTATTGTGAGAGGATGAGAAAGCAATGAAGTTGGCAACTTGGTCTTCCTCATCATCCGAAGACTTGTCTTCATCTTCTAGGTCATCACTATCACTCCAAGTAACCGCCATGGCTCTTCCTTTCTTCTTCTTCAAATTTGCACATTCGGGAGCAATGTGTCCAAACCCACTACACTCATAGCATTGGACACCCTTCTTATGGTCTTTCTCTTGAGCTTGCTCCACTTTCTTGAAAGGAGCCTTCTTCTTTACAAACTTTCCCTTGGAGCCAAACCCTCTCTTCTCAAATCTCATGAATTGCTTGAACTTCTTTGCCATCAAAGCAATTTCTTCATCCGAGTCTTCTTCATCTTTCTCAACCTTGACACTCTTCAAGGCAAGACTCTTTTGCTTCTTTGGAGGTGTAGTTGTAGGACCTTTCCTAGATTCATACGCCAAGAGCCTTCCAATGACTTCACTTGGCTTCATTCTTGAGTAGTCACTATTTTCCTCCAATGCCGTCACTTTGGATTCAAACCTCTCGGGAAGTGACCTCATGATCTTTTGTTTAATTCTTCTATCCGAGTAGGGATCACCAAGTTGGTGACTTTGGTTTACTATATCCATGAGCTTCACTTGGAAGTCATTGAAGCACTCATCATCCTCCATCCTTATGGTCTCAAATTGCGTTTGGAGAACTTGAAGCTTGGAATCCTTAACCACATCGGTTCCTTCATGAGCCGTCTCTAATATATCCCAAGCTTCCTTTGCTATCCTTGTAGTTTGAATGAGCTTGTATTGGTTGTCATCCATGGCACATAGGATTGCATGCATGGCTTTGTTGTTCCATTTTGAAGCCTCAAATTCTTGTGGAGTCCATTGTGCCTTCGGCTTGAGGACTTCCTCTCCACCTCCCGTAGGAGTCATCATAGGTGGAGTGTATCCATCTTCAATCGCCATCCATGCCCGGTCATGAATTTGACTCACATAAGCTTCCATTTTGCCCTTCCATGAGGCGTAATTGACCCCGGTGAGCAAGGGGGGTCTTGTGCTAGAGGCACCCTCACCTCCCATTCCATTTCCACTCATTGTGTTTGGGTTTGAATGAAATGAATGCACACAAACAAACTAAGCACACACCACAATGCAAACAAATGCAAGAGACTTTAACAAGAGCAAGGGATCTCCTAATTATGTTAAGGAACCCGCTCTGATACCAATTGAAAATAAATAATAAACGTGTCCTAAAGTAATCTAGAGGGGGGGGAATAGATTTTAAACAATTTTACCCAATTTTTCGAGATTAGTCCAAATTACGAAAAAGCCCCAATCTAGTCAATATACAAAACATACAAGTGCGGAAATTTGAGGACACACAATATTTACGTGGAAACCCACACGGGGAAAAACCACGGGCTGTTATGTGCGCCACACGAGAACCTCGAATCCACTATTTGCAAATACGATTACAAATTAGGTTGACCACATCACACCTAAATTTACTAATCCGTCTTTGCTACCCGCGGGCCTTTAATAGTGACTCTAGTCCCTTGCTTGCAAACTACCTAAGAGGTAAATACAAGACTTGTCTCTAAAGTGAAGAGATAGCACAACCTAAGGTGAATATGTGAAATACTCAAGATGCTAAAAATGCAAGGTTAGACATTTTAAGCTTATCTAGGCAAGGATGAACATGTTAGACAATCCTAGATATCATATTACTAGATGACATGCATAAACCAACACTAAATAAGCAACCAAAATCCTATATGCATTATCTATCACAATACAACTCACAAACCACAATAAAACAATCTTGAAACTAAGTCAAGTCATAAAGATGCAATCTTGAATCAATTCAAGTGATAAAGAAGCTATCTTGTAAAGCAAGAACATATAGATATGAGAATGATGTTCTAGATACAAGTCATGTGAGCAAAACTAAAAACCCTAGATGAAATCAACCTAGAATTATGCTAGATGATAAATGAAAGATGCAATATGAAGGGTTTTGTGATTTGGAAGCTTAAAGATGAAGTCTTGATACCTTGGCTTGAAGATACTCAACCATGCTCTCAAAAGTGTAATTTTTGCTCTAGAAACCGAGCCAAGACTATCAAGACATATATAAATGGGATCCAAGTGAAGTGACATCGTTTTTGAAAAAAACGCTTCAGATTCCCGTCAGCTGCGCTGGTTCAGCGCTGGACGACCAGCGCAACTCACCAGCGCACGCCCTTTAACTGGCAAGGGCGCTCGACGAGTGGTGCGCCTCAAGGGCGCAAGACCAGCGGCAACATTCTGGACGAGATGCGCTGGTGGTGCTTGCGCTGGTGACGACCAGCGCACCAACAGCGACAACCTACTGGAGGAGTTGCGCTGGAGGAGAGCGCCGGTGCAGACCAGCGCACGACCAAGCGGTAGTCCACTGGACTAGTTGCGCTGGTCAGCTTGCGCTGGTGACGACCAGCGCATGACCAGCGCACACACTCCCTTAAGCACACAAACAAAAGTGCAAGGGTCAAAAGAAATGCATCCTAAGCCTAACTAGATATGCCATTATAATCACAAGATGTAAGAAGAGAGATTTAAATACCCAATGATGCACAAAAACTGCAAACACAACATACAAGTAAGAGTTATGCAAGTGTTGTGTGTGTGTGCAACTACATCTCTTCAAAGTAGAGTAAGTCAAGAAATCTACCTTCCTTGAAGCTCTTGATCATGCAATGAGGTTTTCTTCCATCCTAAGCTATCCTTACATATAGAACCCCATTGTGATTTTGCCAACGAAATACGCCAATAAAAAATGAGGCACTTACAACATGCTAATGTCTTATGAAAAGCATGAAATTCATGTACATGCTCAAATGAAAAAACATGAATTGATAATTGCGTTCTTAAATGCAAAAACTTGTGTGAAAAAAAGGCTTATGAGACTCAAATGAAAAAGGATCTTGTATCCATTCAAGGATTTTACAATCCAAATGTCTCTCTTTCTTTATTGGTTGAACATGTCTACTATCATACGGGTTTCATTCCCGGAAAAATCAAATAGGGTGCAAAGTTGCTCATGACATGTTTAGCTTATAAAGTTGGATATAGTTGTTCTTAAATTGAAATCAATGAAATTTCTATATCCTTGCTTCTCTCATGACAATGGTGAAATTGGTTTGAATTCCTATTAGAAACCTTTGTCATTTTCTTTGCCAAATACCATGGTATTTTGGACTTGAATGCTATATGTCTTGTATGCAAAGCATTTTGTTTCACACATTTTATCTAATAAATCTCCTCGTTTCTCTCCGATTAATTGAGATTGCATAAAGTGACTTATATTGATTATGCATATACTAGAATGCTACTATCTCTCTTTGCCTTGAGTGACCCGGTTGGGGACTACTCCTTTGTCTATATCATGACAAAAAGGGGGAGTAGAATGTGGTAAGGGGAGGTGCAAATTGTTGTAGCAATTGGTGCACATTGGGGAGAATATACATTGAGGGGGAGTAACCCTTTGAGGGGGAGCATTGCATTCATCATATATTGCATGATGTTGTGTTTAATTTCTTAGAAATGCAAATGCTTGTTTATGTCCTCACTTGATTCATCTCACTTTTACTTGTTTTGGAAAGTTTAGAAACCTTGTTTCAGGGAATGATTGTTCTACAAGAGATTGAAGACTTCAAGTTTTATTTTTATATATCTCTTTGTATTGTAGAAAATCTTCATTGACCCAAAGGTTTATTTTTGTTGTGAGGAATCAATGTGAGTGGTGGTTTTGTCACGAAATAGCCAAAGGGGGAGATTGTAAGGATTCCCGTTTTGTTGATTGGCTTATTTCGTGGTCAAACCACATGTTGGGGTTTTGAATGTAAGGGTAGTCTAAGTGATTAGTGTTGAAGATCAAAGGCCCTTCCATGACCTCAAGATACAAGCACGCCAAATGTATAATCTCTTGTGCTTATTTTTCTTTGAAGAGATTTAGTAGCACACACACACTTAGCATTCTTGCTATGATTGCATACTTGCTTATTTTTATGTGCATCTCTTCACATGTCACTTTACACACTAGCACTTTGGTTGATATATCTTGTTGTGTGTATATGTGCCTTATAATTCGTTTCCCGACATTGTTCGGAAACGTCCGCGCTTGCACTAATGAGTGCTTGGTTTCGCGCGAAGACCGCCTATGGAGAATGCCTTTGGCTTCTCCTTGGTTTTCACCATTGTTGGTGATCGGCGGTTATGATCGGCGGCCTGGCCGCTGAATTAAACCGCCGTTTCAGTCCAGATTGGTCTGAAGCAATTATGCGGTCAAAAGATCGGCGGTCACGACCGCCGTTCGAAACCGCCGTTCATACCTGATCGATTTTAATCCCTCGGGTTTGATTCGGCGGTTGAATCGGCGGTCACGAAACCGCCGAATGAAACCGCCGTTAATGCTCTATTCTTTACGAGCTCAATTCGGCGGTCGTCATCGGTGGCCTGGCCGCCGATTGAAACCGCCGAACGGTGCGTTTCAGGGGCAAAAGTGTCTTTTCACATGCCCAATTCTTGATGTCTATAAATATCTTATTTTCTCAATCTCTGATCAAGCTTCTTGAGCAATTAGAACCCTAAACTTTCAAGAGAGATTTTTGAGAAAAAATCAAATCAAGAACCCATCTTTAAACACTCAAATTAAATCCCTTTTGCATCAAATTTCATATTTGATCTTCTATGCCTTCATAGAATTGATCCATGCATGGTTTTGAATCATCACATCTTATTTGGTATGTTCTTCACTAATTTCATATTACTTTAGTGTTTTTCATATTAATACATCTCTTTAATTACTTGTATACTTTTGATTATATGCTAGATACAAGTTAGAGATTATTTGTGATGAAAATGATTGAGTGTTGATTGTGATAGCTAATTAGGTTTTTGCTTAATCTTGATTAGCTAAGCTATTTGACATGTCATTTAGCAATTGATATCTAGGGTTGATTAAATTGATTATATCATTATCCTAGATAAGCATATAAGGTTACCTAGCCTTGTTTGTTATTTGAATATTCATATATATATTCACATAGGTTGTTTCTCTTCATTGAGAAGTAAGTCTTGAGGCTAAGAGTGCTTAGGCCTCAAGCAAATTGGAATAGGGTTGCTAATAAAGGCCCGCTGGGTAGAAGTGAGGGGTTACAGACCGGAGTGTTAGACGAGGTCTACATAGGTTGTAAACTTCATTTCAATTAGTGATTTCGAGTTCCGAGTGTGGCGCACTATACAGCCCGTAGTTTTTCCCAGTGGTTGGGTTTCCACGTATACATCAAGTGTTATTTAAATTCCGCACTATATTACACTTGTATGTATCTTTGACTAGTAGGGGCATTTTCGTAAAATTGACTTGCATGCGAAAATTGGGTAATAATAGTTAAAATCTATTCACCCCCCCTCTAGCTTTATATAGAACACGCCTCTAATTTGTTTTACTTATCTATATAGGAAGCTTGGGATAATGCAATCATTTTATTCTTCCTGTCTCGTATAACTTGTATACCAAGAATAAAACTTGCTTCTCCCAAGTCCTTTATGCTAAACTGTTTTGCTAGCCATTCTTTAATAGTTGTCAACTCTCCTACATCATTCCTAATGAGTAGGATGTCATCAACATAAAAAATTAGGAATGCCATCTTGTTGCCTTTTATCCTTTTGTATACACAAGATTCGTCAACATTTTGAATAAAGCCATAACTTTTTATAGCTTGGTCAAACCTCATATTCCAAGATTTGGATGCTTGCTTAAATCCATAAATGGACCTTTGCAACTTACAGACTTTCGGCCCATGGCTCTTTTCAATGAATCTTTCTGGTTGCACCATATAGTGTTGGGATTTATACCCTAAAGCTTATAATTTGTAAATGTTATAAATTCATTAATAAAAAAGGTAGTTATTTCATTCAATTAATATAACTCATACGTTTATATTATATGTGCTAACATCTAAGATTGCTAGATGTAATCTCAAAATGAGTAAATGAATGTCATATACAGAAGAATTCGTTTTGAGACATACAATCTAAAGAGTCCGTAGAAAGCAAATAAAGCTAGGTACTTTATTTGTGGTTAATCTACTGCTATAGTCCATTCCATAAATGTACAGTGGTCTTATCCTAGACTACTCATATGGTGTTATGAGAATGGAGTCACCTTATATGATGTGATCATATAAGACTGGGCCATGATCTATATGAATTTATCACTAAGATCCATTAGTTGAAAAGATTCATATATATCGACAAACGATGGCTATATATGGGTGATCTAAATCGTGAGTGTCATACTGACTCCTGTAGGTTAGATCGTGTTTCTTGAAATAACATGAGTGAGATTGGAGTATCATTCTCGATCAATAACTTTGTATCTTGGAATCACAGTTTGGCTTGTGGCTGGAAATGTATGCACACAATAGTGGAATCCACTCCTTCTTGCGAGAAGTAGATGAGTAGTTCGCTTAAGGGTTGATTCGAGACTTGAACGATTAAGAGCGCTTTCCTTCTTCCGTAAATGAATGAAGGATATTGTAAGGTCTCAGTTCATTGATTGGCTTATTTCGTAGACAAACCACATTTGAGGTTTTTGTAAGGGTAGATTAGGCTCTCAAGACCTCAAGAGAAGAAGCACCAAAGGTAAATTTCTAGTGCTTACTTGCTTTGAAGAGAAGTAGTTGCACACACACACACACACACACACACACACACAACACTTGCATAATTCTTATTCGTGAATGTTATGTGTTTGTATTATGTGTGCATTATTGATTAATTAATCTCTCTTCTTGCATGAGTATATTGATTGCATCTTGTGATTATAATGGCATATCATGTTAGGCATTAGGATGCATTTTCTTTACCTTTTTACCCTTGCACTTTTGTGTGTGAGCTTAAAGGGAGTGTGCTGTGCGCTGGTTGTCATGCGCCAGACCAGCGCAGATCGCCCAGTGGTCTGTCGCTGGTCGTCCAATGCAAGCACACTAGTGCACAATGCCCAGTGGTCTGTCGCTGGTCGTCCAACGCAAGCACACCAGTGCACAATGCCCAGTGTTCTGTCGCTGGTGTTGCACCCCTCACCTACGCTGGTCGACCAGCGCTCAGTGCAATTTTTGTTTATACGCTGGTCGTGCGCTGGTCCACCAGCACACAGAGCAATTTCTGGTGCGATTTTTCAAAACGACCTCACTTTACTTAAGTCCTCTATATATATGACTTTATGTTTTTTATGTTGTTTTTAAGAGTTCAAAAATCATATTTTTCCTTAGAATATTTTTCAAGAGAAAAAATTCACAAGAACTCACCTTTAAACACTCAAAGCTTTTCCTTTGTTCATCTAGGATCATCCATGACCATATAGGATGCATCCATACATGGTTTTGCATCATCACATCTTCCTTGGTATGTTCTTCACTGATCTCATCTAATTTTAGTGTTTTTCATATTAAGACATCTCTTTAATTACTTGTATGTTTTTAGATAATATGCTAAATACAAGTTAGAGATTATTTGTGATATATTGATTGAGTGTTGTATTGTGATAGCTATCTAGGTTTTGCTTAATCTTGATTAGCTAAGCTTCATGACATGTCATTTAGCTATTAATATCTAGGATTATTTCAATTGCCATATTGTCATCCTAGATAAGCATATAGGGTTCCCTAGCTCTTTATTGCATTTTGGATATTTCATATATTCATATAGGCTCTTTATCTCTTCATTGAGAAGTAAGACTTGTGTAGCTTCCGGGATTAGGTTACGTAAATCATAAGCAATTGGACTAGGTTCACTTATACCGGGATTAGGTAGGTGTGTGATTATATACCAGGATTAAATCGTTTATACACATTTAGTGGATTCGAGGTTCGAGTGTGGCGCACTTATTAGCCCGTGGTTTTTCCCGTGAGGGTTTCTACATAAATATCAAGTGTTATTTAAATTCCGCACATATTACACTTGCTATATAAATTGACTAGTTAGGAGCATTTTCATAATCTTGACCATACACGAAAATTGGGTAAAATCGGTTAAAATCTATTCACCACCTCTAGATTATATATTGTACACACCGTAATTTGTTTCAATTGGTATCAGAACGGGTTCTTAGATATACTTAGGTGATCCTTGCTCATTTTGGTGTGTTTTGCATTTTGTGTGATTTTTGATCATTCATACATTTGCATTCATTTCATTCATTCATAAACACTATGAGTGGAAACGGTGGAAATGGTGGTGGTAACGAGGGTGCTTCTAGCACAAGGCATCCACTTCTTACTGGGTTGAATTATACCTCTTGGAAAGGCAAGATGGAGTCGTACATATGTCAAATCCATGACTAGGCTTGGATGGCGGTTGAAGACGGCTACACATCACCCATGATGACTGAAACAAATATTGCACGGTGTGTAAAATACTATCTAGAGGGGGGGCGTGAATAGATTTTAAACGAATTACCCAATTTTTCGTGTGAAGTCAATATTACAAAAATACCCCTAACTAGATAAAACAATAAATCAAGTATAAAATACGGAAATTAAATAACACTTGATTTTTTACGTGGAAACCCTCACGGGAAAAACCACGGGCTAATAAGTGAGCCACACCCGAACCTCGAATCCACTAAGTGACGAAAATTACAACCTAATCCCGGAAGTAATCACATACCTACCTAATCCCGGTATAAGTGAACCTAGTCCAATTGCTTACGAATTAAGCAACCTAATCCCGGTCACAACACAAGACTTAATTCTCTAAGAAGAGATTAACACCCTAAGTGAATATATGAATATTCAAATGCAACATAGAGCAAGGGAAACCCTATATGCTTATCTAAGATGATGAATTTGCAATTAGAACAATACTAGATATTAAAACTAAATGACATGTCAAATAGCTTAGCTAATTAAGATTAAGCAAAAGCCTAATTAGCTATCACAAAACAACACTCAATCAAATGAACACAACAATCTCTATCTTGAATATTAGAATTCAATTTAAGAACAATCAAGTAATAAAAGAGATGTTATAATAAATAGAACACTAATTATATATGATAATAGTGAAAAACTTACCAAGGCAAGTGTGATGATGAAAGACACATGCAAGCAAACATCCTAGATATGCTAGAGAATGCTAGATGAACTTTGATGCAAATGAATTTTGGTTTGAGTGTTTAAAATGAGCAAACTTGGTTGCTTTCTCTCTTAAAAATCTCTCTTTTAAAAGTAGGGTTCTTGATGATTAAAGAGTCACATTCAGAACAAGAGAAAGTGATGTATTTATAGGCATGAAAAATAGAGCATGTGAAAAGACAAGTTTGCCCCTGAAAACGCATGATCGGCGGTTTCATTCGACTGTCAGGCCACCGTTTACAACCGCCGAATGGCTCCTGAGAAAGGCAAGGGAACAACGGCGGTTTCAATTGGCGGTTTCGAAACCACCGAACTAATCGCAGAATCAAACCCGAGAAATAAAATCAATCAGGTATGATCAGCTGTTTCGAACGGCGGTAGATGGCCACCGATCGTAACCGCAGAATCACTCCAGACCTTTCTGGACTGAAACGGCGGTTTCAATTCGGCGGCCAGGCCGCCGATCAAACCGCTGATTCACCAGTAATGGTGAATCTAAAGGAGAAGCCAAAAGCATTCCCTTTAAGCGGTCTTCACGCAAAACCAAGCACACATTCGTGCAAGCGCGGATGTTTCTGAACATATTCGGGAAACGGATTACACAACACACAAACACAACAAGATACATCAAACAAAGTGCAAGAGTGAAATGTGTCATGTGTCATGTGAAGAGAATACACACAAGTACAAGTATGCTAAGTGTGTGTGTGCTAACTAAATCTCTTCAAAGAAAAACTAAGCACTAGAGATTATACCTTTGGCGTGCTTGTCCTTTGAGGTCTTGAAAGGGCCTTTGAGCTTGAACCTCACTCACTTAAACTATCCTTACACAATAAACCTCAACTTGTAGTTTGTCCACGAAATAAGTCAATCAACAAATGGGAACCTTACAATCTCCCCCTTTGGCTATTTCGTGACAAAACCACCACTCACATTGATTCCTCACAAAAAAATAGAAACTGCGGGACAAATAGATCTTCTACATTACACAGAGATATTTAAAGAATAAAAGGAGAATTGCATTTTAGTCCCCGTAGTTTGCCTTAATCCAATTTTAGTCCACGGTTTTTTGGTATTGTAACTTTTAGTCATTCTGTGACAGAATCCGTCAAAAGACAGATTCTGCCATGTCAGTCGGACTAAAAGACCTTAATGCCCCTCTGACTGTCTGATACCCTTTGAATGACCATTTTACCCTTGTCTTTTGTGTGACCATTAAATTAATAAATTTAATTAAATTAAATAATAAAAATAACTAAAAAACCAAAATTAATAAAAACAAAATAATAAAAACAAAATAATAAAAACAAATATACAGCCATCACCCAACCAGCATCATCTTCATCAATTCTTCTTCTTCTCCATGCCCAGATTCATCTTCAATTCTTCTTTCTTCTCCACCTGACCAAACCCAGAACACAGTGAATCACATCACCCAACCATCAGCCATCACCCAACCCGAAACCCAAATCATCACCTGAAACCACCATTGTTACCACCACAACCTAGTCAATCGGCCATCACCCAACCACCAGACCACAACCCAGTCAACCGTCCATCAATCCCAACCACCACCACCACCCCAAATCGAAACTGAACCACTACAAATCAATCGAACCAAACCCTAGAAACACACCACCACCACCTCCAAACCAAACCCAAATCAGAAACCCCATATCGATCGAAAGAAAGAGAGAGAAAAGGGAAGAAAGGGAAGAGAGAGAGACGCTGTGGCGAGAGAGAAGAGGAAAGAAAGGGAAGAAAGAGAGACGCTGCGGCGAGAGAGAAAAGGGAAGAAAAGGAAGAGAGAGAGACGTTGCGGCGAGAGACAAGAGGAAAGAAAGGGAAGAGAGAGAGACGCGGCAGCGAGAGAGAAGAGGGAAGAAAGGGAAGAGATAGAGACGCAGCGACGGTCGTCTATCTTCTGGGCTCCCAGATCGAGCGTCGATTTCAGTTGATTTAGGGTGGTGGCTAGGTTTGGTGTTTGAGAGTTGGAGATAGATGATGATGATGATAGATGTGTTCTATATGTGTGATTGTGTGGTGGATTTGTGTTTTTTTTTAATTAAAAAAAAAATTGATACAGAATAAGTTATGGCTAAAGAAAGGGAGATTCGGGGATGATGGTGATTGAAGAAAAAGAGATTTCTGGGTTTGGATTTGTTTCTTGGCTTGATGATGATGAATTTTTGGTTGAACAACTGTGCAGGGAAAATTTGGTTTTTTATTGTCTGTTTTAATTGAAAATTGGCTTTGGTGGAGATCCACCGTCCATCTCATCAGATGGATGGTCTGGATCTCAACCAAATCCAATTTTCAATTTTAATTTTTAATTTTTAATTTTTGTTTAAAAAAATATATTTTAATTTCTGTTTTTAAATTTAAATAAAAAAAAAAAAAAGATCTCCACCGTTCATCATGGAGATAGACGGTGGAGATCCATTTTTATTTTAAATTATTTTTTATTTTTGTTTTCTTTTTTAATATATATATCAAATTACCTTTATAGCCTTCAGCCCTAATTACCCTTCCTATCCCCACTGAAGAATTTACCTATTTACCCTCGTTGACCCTCGTTGACTTGATGGAACCCTAACAGAATTGGACGGTAGGGACTGGAATCTATATTGTCAGAATAATGATGGACTGAAAGTTACAATACTAAAAAACCGTGGACTAAACTTGGATTAAGGCAAACTACACGGACTAAAATACGATTTTCCCAAGAATTAAATCTTCAAGGCATCAATCTCTTGTAGAACAATCAAACCTGCAAGACAAGGTTTCTATACTTTCCAAATAAAACATGTGAGATTAATCAAGTGAGTACAAAACACAAGCATTTGCATTTTAAGAGATTTGGCACAACATTATGCAATGTATGTGTATGCAATGATCCCCCTCAACGGGTTACTTCCCCTTAATGAATATTCTCCCCAACATGCACAATTGCTACTACAATTTGCAACTCCCTTTACCATATCCTACTCCCCCTTTTTGTCATGATATAGGCAAATGAGTAGTCCCCAACCGGGTCACTCTTAGCAAAGAAAGATAGTAGCATGCAAGAAATTTGCATAATAATATAAGTCACTTTATGCATCCCAATTAATTGAAGAGAAACAAGGAGATTTATTTGAAGAAAATGTGTGAATCAAACATGCTTTGCATACAAGACATATAGCATTCAAGTCCAAAATACAATGGTATTTGGCAAAGCAAATGACAAAGATTTCTAATAAGAATTCAAACCAATTTCACCATTGTCATGAGAAAAGCAAAGATATAGAAATTTCATTGATTTTAAATTAAGAGCAACTATATCCAACTTTATAAGCGAAACATAGCGTGAGCGACTTTGCACCCTATTTGATTTTTCCGGATAAGATATCCATATGATAGTAGCCATGTTCAACAAATAAAGAAAGAGAGACATTTGGATTGTTTAGATCCTTTGAACGGATACAAGATCCTTTATTCATTTTGAGTCTCATAAGTCTTTTTCACACAAGTTTTGCATTTAAGAAAGCAATCATCAATTCATGCTTTTTCATTTGAGCATGTTATAAAAGAATCATCATGTCATGGAGATAATTATAGGTCATTCAAAGCATACTTCCTATGTACATCTCCTAGTCCAAAAATACATGTTTGAACATAAATATGACATGGATTGTAAACAAGCAAGGTTCACACTTATTGAATTGAAAACATATATACATATGTGCAATCAAGCTTACTCAAGCAATTAAAAGAACATGCATAAGTTATTTCAAATTTTTTGCAAGTTACAAGAATGCAAAATAGCTCTCTTTGCTTGAGTTTCCCATATGGGGTCAAATACAAATCACATCACTCCAAAAGACATATCCTAATAAATCTACTTAGTGTTTTAAATCGAGTAGAATCTAAGGGTTTAGTAAATAGGTCTGTAAGTTGATCATTCGTACTTACATGTTCAAGTATTATGCATTTATTTTCAATAAGCTCTCTATTGAAGTGATGGCGGATGTCAATATGCTTAGTTCTAGAATGTTGTACCGGATTCTTGGAAATATTAATGGCACTCATGTTATCACAAAAGAGAGTGAGTGTACCTTGGTTGAATCCGTAGTCTACTAGCATTTGCTTCATCCATAGGAGTTGTGTGCATCCACTCCCCGTGGCTATGTACTCGGCCTCGACCGTGGACTATGAAATTGAGTTTTGCTTCTTACAAAACCAAGACACCAAGTTGTTGCCTAGAAAGAAGTAACCACCCGATATGCTCTTCCTATCATCGCAATTTCTTGCCCGATCCGCATCACTAAAGCCTACAAGACTAGCATTAGTGTCAAAAAAGTACCAAATCCCATAGTTGGAAGTCCCATTCACATAGCGAATGATTCTCTTTACGGAAGAAAGATGGGACTCCTTAGAATCTGCTTGGTACCTAGCACACACACCCACACTAAAAGAGATATCGGCCCTACTTGCGGTCAAATAAAGCAAGCTTCCTATCATGCCACGATATAACGTTTGTTCCACACTTTTACCACTAGCATCCTTGCTTAGCTTCAAAGTGGTACTCATGGGTGTATCACAATGTTTGGCATTTTCTAAGCCAAACTTCTTCACTAGGCTCTTAGCATATCTGGCTTGGGTTATAAAAATCCCATCATTCATTTTGTAAGGATTCCCATTAATTGACTGGCTTATTTCGTGGTCAAACCACATGTTGGGGTTTGGTTGTAAGGGTAGTCTAGGTGATTTGTTGAAGATCAAGACCCTTTCCAAGACCTCAAGAGGACAAGCACCAAAGGTATATATCTAGTGCTTACATTGGCTTGAAGAGATATAGTTGCACACACACACAACATGCATAACTCTTATTCTTTAATGTTGTGTTTATATTTTGTGTGCATTGTGCTTTATTGTTTATTCAATGTCTCTTCTTGCATAAGATTGTTTGCATCTTTTTATATGAAATGCCATGACATGATAGGCATTAGGATGCATTCAATACCCACACTTGCACTTCATGTATGTTAGCTTTTAGTGTGGAGTAATTCGTTTCCCTAAGGATGTTCGGAAACGTCCGCGCGTGCACGGTAATGTGCTTTGTTTTGCGCGATGATCGCCGGTGGAGATGCCTTTGGCTTCTCCTTGGTTTCACCATTTTTGGTGAATCGGCGGTTACGTTCGGCGGCCTGGCCGCCGTTCGAAACCGCCGAATGAGACCTGATTGAAATATATCTCTCGGGTCCAAAACGGCGGTTGGGATCGGCGGTTTTCAAACCGCCGAATGAAGTCGCCGAAGTTCCCCTGTTCCGCTCGGGAACCATTCGGCGGTTCAATTCGGCGGCCTGGCCGCCGAATGAAACCGCCGATCGGTGCGTTTCAAGGGCAAAATTGTATTTTCACCTGCCCTGTTTTTGGTCTCTATAAATACATCCTTATCTCTGGTTCAGAACACAAGTCTTTGATCATAAGAACCCTAGAGAGATATTTAGAGAGACTTGAGAGAGAAAGCTTAAAGATCATATCTTTATCTCTCTAAACCCATTCCCACATGCATAAATCTTCATCTAAGCATCATCTAGGATCATCTAGTATATGCTAATGCATGGGACTTCTTCAACACACATGGTATGATTTGTTGAACACTTTTATCTTACATAATTAGTGTTTCTACTTATCAATTTTATCTCATATTTTACTTATATGTGTTTAGATTAATTTCTACATATAAGATTGAGATTATGTGTTGATTGGGTTTTTATTTGTTAGCTAGGCTTTAATGTTCATATGCCATCTAGCTAATTGATCTCATTTATTGATTGAGATTATTTTTCATAGCTTATTTGATTAGGTCATTATTGCCTAAAAGCTATGCCATGAACATTCTTGTGTGATGTATTGATAACTAGGTTGATAGATTGTTTTTTAATCAACTAGTTAATCCTTTGAATGTTTGTGGGTTTTATATGATAGCTTTGTATCTAGGATTGGTGATCCTTTACTTAGCTAAAGTTATATGCCATGTCATATAGATATATGTGATATCTAGGATTGATTATATTGTCATCTTATAATCCTAGGTAAGCATTTAGAGTACCCTAGCTCTTATTGCATTAATTGAATATTCATACATATTCACATAGGGTTGTGCATCTCTTTTGAGAGATTGAAGTCTTGGGGCTAAGTGTGCTTAGGCCTCAAGCAAATTGGACTAGAGCCGCTATAAAAGGCCCGCGTGGTAGATTAGAGGGTGCTCACGCCAAGAGTAGTGTATCAGGGGATATCACTAGGGATTGAACCAAGAGTGGCGATTGGTAGTGTCCATAGCCTGAGGTTATCTAGGGTGAGAGTCCGAGAATCACTTGAGGGTGTAACCGTCTTTTCATATAGTGGATTTCGAGGTCCGAGTGTGGCGCACTTAACAGCCCGTGGTTTTTCCCAGTGGTTGGGTTTTCCACGTATACATCAAGTGTCATTTACTATTTCCGCATCTTATTACACTTGTATGTTTTGTTGACTTGCTATGGGTATTTTCGTAAAATTGACATGCATGCGAAAATTGGGTAATAATTAGATAAAATCTATTCCCCCCCCCCCCCCCCCCCCCCCTCTAGCTTTATATTGATAAACACACCTCGAGTATTTTGAGAACTTTCAATTGGTATCAGAGCGGGTTCCTAGATATACTTAGGTGATCCTAGCTCATTTTGGTGTGTTTTTGCATTTTGTATGATTATTGTTTTTAACATACATCTTGCATTCTTCTCATTTGCATTCATTCAACGCAAACACTATGAGTGATTTTGTGAGAGAAGAAAATGACTCCGATGAGGAGATGTCCCTCTAAGGTGAGAGAGGAGACGAAGATGAAAGGGCGTTGCTCACATCACCAAAGAGCTTCAAGCCCAAGCCTTCCTCAATCTTGGTCTAACCAACCAAGAAGGCTAACTTCCCTCAACCTACGATCCTAATAGGGAAGTGTTCAATCATGCAAGCTCAACCGAGCAAGCAACTTTGTCTTGGTCATCATCAAAGGAGGAGAGATCCTATCCAACTACCAAGACAACCACAACGACAAGGGAAAGCACTTTTGCATGCTCAAGGGAATGGTATAATTCCTAACCTTATCTCCTCTTGTCATTTGTGCGGTATTGTTGGTCATGTTAGACCAAGTTGCTTGCATTACATTTAAATATGTAATCTTATATGCATGATTGAAAAGAAAAAGGCTAGAGCTAAGATGCATGTCCTTAAAAAGGAAGAAAATCATTTGCATGATTCTTTGCCATCTAGAACTCTAGAACCTATGACCACTAGGTATGTTATTGAGACACCTAAGTGGATTAGAAAAGACGAACCCGCTTGCTACGAGACAAACATGTCTCAAATAGGTTCAACTAGGTCCTATGGACTTGGTAAGTCTTTTAGACCACATGCCCTTCATTGAAGTGGTGTGGATATTTGACCCCATATGGGGAACTTAAGCAAAGAGAGCTATTTTGCATCTTGTCACTTGCAAAAAAATTTGAAATATCTTGTGCTTCTCTTTTTGTTGCTTGAGTAAGCTTGGTTACACTATGTATACATATTTTCTATTCAATAAGTGTGATCAATGCTTGTATTGCAATCCATGTCATATTTATGTTCAAACATGCATTTTTGGACTAGGAGATATATACATAGGATAAAATTTGAATGACCTATAATGATCTCCATGACTTGATGATTGCTAAATGACATGCTAAATGTTTATCTTAAAAAGCATGTTTTGATGATTGCATTTCTTAACTGCAAATAATGTGTGAAAAAGCTTATGAGACTCAAATGAAAAAGGATCTTGTATCCATTCAAGGATTTTACAATCCAAATGTCTCTCTTTCTTTATTGGTTGAACATGTCTACTATCATACGGATATCTTATCCGGAAAAATCAAGTAGGATGCAAAGTCGCTCATGACATGTTTGGCTTATAAAGTTGGATATAGTTGTTCTTAAATTGAAATCAATGAAAACCTATATCCTTGCTTCTCTCTTGACATTGGTGAAATTGGTTTGAATTCATATTGAAAACCTTTGTCATTTGCTTTGCCAAATACCATGGTATTTTGGACTTAAATGCTACATGTCTTGTATGCAAAGCAATTTTTTGATTCACACATTTTCTTTAAATAAATCTCCTTGTTTCTCTCCAATAAATTGAGATTGCATAAAGTGACTTATATTGATTATGCATATACTAGAATGCTACTATCTCTCTTTGCCTTGAGTGACCCGGTTGGGGACTACTCCCTTGTCTATATCATGACAAAAAGGGGGAGTATGTTGTGGTAAGGGGAGTTGCAAATTGTAGTAGCAATTGTGCATGTTGGGGAGAATACTAATTGAGGGGGAGTAACCCTTTGAGGGGGAGCATTTGCACATTCATACATTGCATGATGTTGTACTTAAATTCTTAAATGCAAATGCTTGTTTTATCTCACTTGATTCATCTCACCTTTTCTTATATTGGAAAGTATAGAAACTGTGCTTTCAGGGATTGATTGTTCTACTTGAGATTGAAGACTTCAAGACCATTTATCTTATCTCTTTGTAAAGTAGAAAATCATTGTAGACCCGTAGTTTCTATTATGTTGTGAGGAATCAATGTGAGTGGTGGTTTTGTCACGAAATAGCCAAAGGGGGAGATTGTAAGGATTCCCATTAATTGATTGGCTTATTTCGTGGTCAAACCACATGTTGGGGTTTGGTTGTAAGGGTAGTCTAGGTGATTTGTTGAAGATCAAGACCCTTTCCAAGACCTCAAGAGGACAAGCACCAAAGGTATATATCTAGTGCTTACATTGGCTTGAAGAGATATAGTTGCACACACACACAACATGCATAACTCTTATTCTTTAATGTTGTGTTTATATTTTGTGTGCATTGTGCTTTATTGTTTATTCAATGTCTCTTCTTGCATAAGATTGTTTGCATCTTTTTATATGAAATGCCATGACATGATAGGCATTAGGATGCATTCAATACCCACACTTGCACTTCATGTATGTTAGCTTTTAGTGTGGAGTAATTCGTTTCCCTAAGGATGTTCGGAAACGTCCGCGCGTGCACGGTAATGTGCTTTGTTTTGCGCGATGATCGCCGGTGGAGATGCCTTTGGCTTCTCCTTGGTTTCACCATTTTTGGTGAATCGGCGGTTACGTTCGGTGACCTGGCCGCCGTTCGAAACCGTCGAATGAGACCTGATTGAAATATATCTCTCGGGTCCAAAACGGCGGTTGGGATCGGCGGTTTTCAAACCGCCGAATGAAGTCGCCGAAGTTCCCCTGTTCCGCTCGGGAACCATTCGGTGGTTCAATTCGGCGGCCTGGCCGCCGAATGAAACCGCCGATCGGTGCGTTTCAAGGGCAAAATTGTATTTTCACCTGCCCTGTTTTTGGTCTCTATAAATACATCCTTATCTCTGGTTCAGAACACAAGTCTTTGATCATAAGAACCCTAGAGAGATATTTAGAGAGACTTGAGAGAGAAAGCTTAAAGATCATATCTTTATCTCTCTAAACCCATTCCCACATGCATAAATCTTCATCTAAGCATCATCTAGGATCATCTAGCATATGCTAATGCATGGGACTTCTTCAACACACATGGTATGATTTGTTGAACACTTTTATCTTACATAATTAGTGTTTCTACTTATCAATTTTATCTCATATTTTACTTATATGTGTTTAGATTAATTTCTACATATAAGATTGAGATTATGTGTTGATTGGGTTTTTATTTGTTAGCTAGGCTTTAATGTTCATATGCCATCTAGCTAATTGATCTCATTTATTGATTGAGATTATTTTTCATAGCTTATTTGATTAGGTCATTATTGCCTAAAAGCTATGCCATGAACATTCTTGTGTGATGTATTGATAACTATGTTGATAGATTGTTTTTTAATCAACTAGTTAATCCTTTGAATGTTTGTGGGTTTTATATGATAGCTTTGTATCTAGGATTGGTGATCCTTTACTTAGCTAAAGTTATATGCCATGTCATATAGCTATATGTGATATCTAGGATTGATTATATTGTCATCTTATAATCCTAGGTAAGCATTTAGAGTACCCTAGCTCTTATTGCATTAATTGAATATTCATACATATTCACATAGGGTTGTGCATCTCTTTTGAGAGATTGAAGTCTTGGGGCTAAGTGTGCTTAGGCCTCAAGCAAATTGGACTAGAGCCGCTATAAAAGGCCCGCGTGGTAGATTAGAGGGTGCTCACGCCAAGAGTAGTGTATCAGGGGATATCACTAGGGATTGAACCAAGAGTGGCGATTGGTAGTGTCCATAGCCTGAGGTTATCTAGGGTGAGAGTCCGAGAATCACTTGAGGGTGTAACCGTCTTTTCATATAGTGGATTTCGAGGTCCGAGTGTGGCGCACTTAACAGCCCGTGGTTTTTCCCAGTGGTTGAGTTTTCCACGTATACATCAAGTGTCATTTACTATTTCCGCATCTTATTACACTTGTATGTTTTGTTGACTTGCTAGGGGTTTTTTCGTAAAATTGACATGCATGCGAAAATTGGGTAATAATTAGATAAAATCTATTCACCCCCCTCTAGCGTTATATTGATAAACACACCTCGAGTATTTTGAGAACTTTCACATTTGCCTAATTTGCAAACCTAGGAAGTAACTAAGCTCACCAACAAGACTCATCTCAAATTCACGAGACATGACATCAACAAATTGTTGGACTTTGGTGTTGTTGGTTAAGCCAAATACAATGTCATCAACCTAAATTTGAGCTATAAATAACTCATCTTTGTTTCTTTTAATGAATAAGGTCTTGTCAACACTACCTCTTGTGTAGTCATTGTCAACAAGAAATTGAGTGAGGCGCTCATACCAAGCCCTCGGTGCTTTTTTCTACCCATATAGTGCCTTTTTGAGGAGATAGACATGGTTAGGGTGGTGTGCATCCACAAACCCCTTGGGTTGTTCAACAAACACTTCCTCTTGCAAGAAGCCATTGAGGAAGGCACTCTTGACGTCCATTTGGTGCAATTTGAACTTGTGCACACAAGAGATAGACAAGAGAAGCCTAATGGACTCTAGACGGGCAACGAGAGCAAAAGTCTCCTCAAAGTCGATACCCTCAATTTGAGAGTACCCTTGTGCTATAAGTCTAGCCTTGTTCCGCACTATGTTGCCATCCTCATCGGATGTGTTCCTATAAATCCATTTAGTGCCTATAGCATGTGTGCTTTTAGGCCTAGGATCTAGAGTCCAAACCTCATTCCTTTCAAATTGGTTTAGCTCTTCTTGCATGGCAAGAACCCAAAACTCATCATTTAAAGCTTCATCAACCTTTTTGGGTTCAATTTGAGAGGTGTAGCATGTGTAGCTAATTAGATTAGCCATTTGACACCTAGTCCTAACACCATCATTCGCATCTTCAATAACATCCTCTTTGTTATGGAGTCTTCTTACCCATGGAGCGGGTTCATTAGAGTCCACACGAGGAACTCTATCAAGAGGTTGTGTGTCCTCATTATTACCATTGGACGTCCCAACATTGGGAGTCTCCACAACCCTCTCCAAAGAAGAGTCATCATCTAAAATATCCTCCTCCTCCTCATGGTCATTAGACTTGAGCCTTGTATCATCAATGACAACATTCGATGATTCCATGACGGTTCGAGTCTTCAAGTTGAAAACTCTATAGGCTATACTATTCAAGGAATAGCCAATAAAGATACCCTCATCACTCTTAGCATCAAATTTGCCAAGTTGATCACGGTCATTTAAAATGTAGCATTTGCTTCCAAATATGTGGAAGTAGCTAACATTTGGCTTCCTACCTTTCCATAACTCATAGGAGATTGAAACAAATACGGTGTGTTCTAAATATGTTATCTAGAGGGGGGGTGAATAGATTTTAACTATTATTACCCAATTTTCGCATGCAAGTCAATTTTACGAAAATGCCCCTACTAGTCAAAGATACAAGCAAGTGTAATATAGTGCGGAATTTAAATAACACTTGATGTATACGTGGAAACCCAACCACTGGGAAAAACCACGGGCTGTTTAGTGCGCCACACTCGGACCTCGAAATCCACTAATCGAAATGGAGTTTACAACCTATGTAGACCTCGTCTAACACTCCGGTCAATAACCCCCCACTTCTACCACTCGGGCTTTTAAAAGTGGCTCTAGTCCAATTGCTTGAGGCCTAAACAACCTTAGCCTCAAGACTTAATTCTCTAAGAAGAGATTATGCAACCTATGTGAATATGTATGAATATTCAAATAACAAACAAGGCTAGGTAACCTTAGATGCTTATCTAGGATGATGATATAATCAATTTAATCAACCCTAGATATCAATTGCTAAATGACATGTCAAATAGCTTAGCTAATCAAGATTAAGCAAAAACCTAATTAGCTATCACAAAAACAACACTCAATTAATTCATCACAATTAATTCTCTATTCTTGTATTTATCATATGATCAACAACATACAAGTAAATTAAAAGAGAATATGCTTGATAGTAAAAATACTAAAATAAGATGAAACTAATCAAAATCTTACCAAGCATATTGTGATGATGCCAATCCAATCATAGATGCTTTCTATGTAGACATAGAGGATGCAATATGAAATTTGATGCAAAAAGGATTTGATTTGAGTGTTTAAAGGTGAGTTCTTGATTTGATTTTTTCTCAAAAATCTCTCTTGAAAGTTTAGGGTTCTAATAACTCAAGAAGCTAGTTCAGAGAATGAGAAAGTAAGATATTTATAGACATCAAGAATTGGGCATGTGAAAAGACAATTTTGCCCCTGAAATGCACCGTTCGGCGGTCAGGCCGCCGATCACGACCGCCGAATTGAGCCCGTGAAGAACAGAGCATCAACGGCGGTTTCATTCGGCGGTTTCGTGACCGCCGATCCAACCGCCGAATTAGACCGAGAGATTAAAATCGATCAGGTATGAACGGCGGTCGTGACCGCCGATCGTGACCGCATAATTGCTTCAGACCAATCTGGACTGAAACGGCGGTTTCATTCGCGGGCCTGGCCGCCGATCATAACCGCCGATCACCAACAATGGTGAAAACCAAGGAGAAGCCAAGTGCATTCTCCGTGGGCGGTCTTCGCGCAAAACCAAGCACACATACGTGTGAGCGCGGACGTTTCCGAACACTATCGGGAAACGAATTACTAAGCACATATACACACAACAAGTTATAAAACAAAGTGCTAGTGTGTAAAGTGACATGTGAAGAGTATGCACACAAATGCAAGTATGTTAAGTGTGTGTGTGCTTACTAAATCTCTTCAAAGAAAAATCAAGCACAAGAAATTATACCTTTGGCGTGCTTGTCCCTTGGGGTCTTGAAAGGGCCTTCGAGCATGAAGTTCAAACACCGAAACTACCCTTACATTATCAACCCCAACATGTGGTTTGTCCACGAAATAAGCCAATCAAGATATGGGAATCCTTACAGAGATATTTCTAGATTCGGGCCTAAGGAAAACTCTATTCCTTATATAGCAAGCCGTATTGACGGTTTCGGCCCATAGGTTCCTAGGGACATTGTTGCTAAGCAACATCACACGGGCCATCTCTTGAAGGACCATATTCTTCCTCTCAATAACTCCATTTTGTTGAGGTGTTTCAGGAGCCGAAAACTCATGGGAGATGCCTAAGCTATTGCAATAGCTTTCAAAAGAGGCATTCTCAAATTCCCTCCCATGGTCACTTCTAATCCGTTTAATGCTTTTAATGTTAGAATTCATTTCATTTTGTATTTTAGTACAAAGCATTTTAAACTTATCAAAAGTTTTGGATTTTTCTCTAAGAAAATATTTCCATGTAAATCTAGAGAAATCATCAACACAAACAAAAATGTATCTCTTTCCACCTAAACTCTCGGTTTGCATCGGACCTATTAGATCCATGTGGAGAAGCTCTAGGGGCTCCTTGGTGGAGAGATACTTGCCCTTTTTGTGCATGCTTTTGGTTTGTTTTCCTTGTTGGCAAGGTCCACAAATACCATTAGCTTTCTTCCCAAGCTTAGGGAGGCCACGCACATAATTGAACTTTCCAAGGATTCATAAATCCCTAAAGTTCATGTGGCCAAGTCTTTCATGCCACAACTCAATTTGCTCATCCATTGACACATTGTTTAAGACTATTCTAGCTTTAAGACAATAGAAATTGTCATTAGATCTCATACCTTTCAACAAGGTTTGTCCATCGGGCTTTAGGATAGAGCAATCATTTTTACTAAACAAGACGGAATATCCTTCATCTCTAAGATGAGAAATGCTTATCAAATTGGCTTTCAAGCCATCAACAAACAAAGCATTAGATAAGGAGGGTAATCCGGGAACAGAGATGGTTCCTTTCCCTACAACTTTCTTTTTGGATCCATCACCAAAAGTGACATACCATCCTTCCTCCATAACAAGAGTTTCGAAGAAACTCTTGTTTCCCGTCATGTGCCTAGAGCACCCACTATCTAACTACTAAAAATTAGAAGAATTTGCCTTCAAGGCTATTTGAGCAACATGACAAACATTTTCATTCTTTCTAATCCACCTAGAAACAATATTAGCTTTCTTAGTAGTCTTTGGTACAAGGGCTCTAGTTATCCTAGGATCATGCACATAAATTTTATCATTCTTAGGAACATGCATCTTGGCTCTATTCTTTCTTTTTTCAATCATGCTACGTGTTCTATACATTTTAATATATCGAAAGTAATTTGGTCTAATATGACCATCAAATCCACAAAAATGACATGTAGGAATAAAATAAGGAATCATACCTTGTCCTTAAGCATGCATGTGAGCTTGTCCATGTCTTTGTGGTTGAGTGGGTTCAATCCATTTTCGTTGTTGAACCGGTCTAGCTTGTTTCCTAGCTTGAGGTTGCATGATTGGTCTTTTTCCTTTATGAGCCAATTGTTGAGGAATGTTAACTTAAGGGACCCTAGAGGGTTGAGCTTGAGGTTGCCTTCTTGGCACCACCTTCACTTATGCATTTGAACATTGTCCTAGTTCTAACTTCTTCCTAGGAATTTGCACCAAAGGAGTTTCTTTGTTCCCCAAACTCTTGACAAACACAGTCTTGTTGGTGGTTGAGATCTTCTTACCATCTTCATACCCAAGACCCCTCTTGTCACACAGACTCTTTCCAACACCAAGTATATGGTCAAGCTTCTTGGTGCTAGAATCCATCCTAGCTAATGATTCTTTAGCTTCATCAAGCTCCCTCTCCAAACTTTCTTCATTCCTCTTAGATAAGACTAACTCCTCTCTTAGCTTATCTTCATTCGATTTGGATCTCACTACTTCTTCACTTAATTGGTCTATATGAGATAAGAGCTCTAGGTTTTCTTTCTTCAATCTCATGATCTCTCTCTTGTTCTTTAACCTAGAATTCTCAAACTTGACCATATAGTCTCTAAGATCCTTCCTATCCACTTTTCCATTAGTGGAGTGAGATGAATAGCCATAATCACTTGAGTCAATTTCCTCTTGACTCTCATTTCTTCTTCACTAGAACCTTTGCTTTTATGGGAGGAGGCAAAGGTTATGAAGTTAGCCATGAGCTCTTCATCATCCGAAGACTCATCTCCCTCATTGGAGTCATCACTTCCACTCCATGTAGCAGCCATCACTTTCCCATTTTTCTTGTTAACGTGGTTAGCACATTCGGGGGCAAAGTGGCCTATGCCACCACACTCATAGCATCGAACCCCTTTCCTTTCGGTCTTCTCTTGCCTATGCTCAAACTTCTTGAATGGAGTCTTTTTCTTGAAGTCTTGACCCTTGGATCCGAAACCTTTCTTCTCGGACTTGTATAATTTCTTGAACCTTCTCATCAATAGAGCCATTTCTTCGTCCGAGTCATCATTCTCATCCTTCTCAACTTTGGAGACTTTCAAAGCAATTCCCTTTTGCTTTTTAGGAGGTGTGGAGGTAGAACCCTTCCTAGACTCATAAGCTAGAAGCCTCCCTATCACCTTACCTGGCTTTACATCCTTATATGTGCTATTCTCCTCTAAAGCCGTCACCTTTGATTCAAACCTATGACACGCACGCGGTAGTTCTAAAATATATCTCGGTAATGGCGCCAATAACTTGATCGGCGCACAGAATGACCGGTTCTAATGAACTATGGTAAATGATATGGCGCGCGAGTTTTTACCCTTTCGCAAGTATACGAATCGTTGGCCATGTATAGTGGTTACGAGTAAGGGTTTCGTTCCCACGAGGAAGTGTTAATGAGGTTTTTATCTTAAGTCGATTCTAAATCCTAGATATATATATATATATATACACAATATATTTACACTATTAACATGCAATAAAAGTAAAAGGGGATGGTCACAAGTAATTTAAACTAATGATTACACTAGAATTAAGCTAAGATGGCAATAATTAAGTAACAACTAAATTAACATTAACTAACTAAACTAACTAAACTAACAAGCTTACTAAATCAATTAACTAATTAACACTAATTAACTAAACTAAACTAATTACCAACTACACTCATGCATGGTCATGGGAAAGTGTAGTTGTGAGGTGGTAAATGCATGGAAATGCTAGGAAATGGTTTTCATGCAACAAATCCAATACCTAGTTGATAGCAATAAGCTTACAAGATTGGTCTTAACCAATGTAACTTAGGATTAGGCACATACACAAATAATCACTCATGCATGCTATTGATGTCTCAAATAGTCTAATCCTATTACATATCAATTAATCGGTTAATCAATTAACATGCATCTATTAAGCTCAAGCAAGTATACTAACCAACCAAAATATGAATATTATTACAATCCCACCAATATTCCCAACATCAACATGTAGTAAAATTACAACAACAATAACAACAAGCTAAAGTAAATAAAAGAGATAAAGAAAACAACCCAATCTCTTGTGAAGTCTTCAAGCTAGCTAGGCTTCTCCTTGTCTTTCCCTTGCTTGGAGTCAAGAGGTGTTGAGAGTGAGCTAGGATGGTTATTTACAAGTGATTGTAAGCTATTTCTAAGGTGATTAGGGGTTATTTGTGAATGGTTGCTTAAGTGGGTGTAATTCTACTTGAGTTTGGATATTAGGGATGTGTTTTAGGTTTAGGAAAGATGAATATATATATAGGGAAGGTTTTGGGTGTGAAAGGAGCTTGAGTCGGTCAAGTTGGCGGGTTCCAGCCACCAAGCTCGCGGGTTCTTACCCGCCGCACAAAGTCGCGGAGGATTTTGGAGCATTTCCCGCGAGCTTGAACCTTTTGTATTGCCGGCACTTTCCCGCTGCATGAAACCGCTGTATTTTGGCTAGTTTGAATGCTCTGGAGTGCGGGAAAGAAGCTGCTGAACCTGACCTTGAAGCTTGGTGGCCATGGAGGTTTGGCTTCTTGAAGGAGGAGAAGAACTTGTGCATGGGAGGATAAAAGTGCATCCATCGTGATTAGGGGAACATGGGACGTCGATCTGGGTAGGATTTGGCCAGAAAATGCATCGGAAACTGGCCAAAAATGAGCTGGAAAAGTTCGGGTCACGACTGGGTATGAACCGGGTCGGGTCTGGTTCATGGGTGGTCGGGTCGCCTGTCTGCATGAGGAAGACGATGTGACGTCATCCTGACGTCACGCCTACATCAGCAGCACCAAAACGCTACCGTTTCACACGAGTGACGTGGCGCTGACGCTTGCACTGGCTGGCAAATTACCGTCTGCGCCCTTAATCTCTTTCTTAATTGCAAAATCTTCAATCTTCTCCAGAATATTACATTTTAGCCCCTATTTCTCCAAAATGACCAAAATGCCCCTGAATTCCTCTATTTTCCTGAAACACTTATTTAAACCATTAAAATCCCTATTTTACCCGAGAAACGAATACAGAAGATAGGAAATGGGAGCGCTAAATGTGAACATTTGTAGCGCGATCAACTTATCAGGGAGAGATCTCATAATCTTTTGCTTGATTCTCCTATCCGAATACGGGTAACCAAGTTGATGACTTTGATTGACTATGTCCATCAACTTGATCTCGAAGTCGTTGAAGCACTCATTCTCCTCCATCTTAAGCATCTCAAATTGAGTTTGGAGGACTTGAAGCTTAGAGTCCTTCACTACTTCGATTCCCTCATGTGTAATCTCTAGGATGTCCCAAGCCTCCTTAGCTATCCTAGTATTCTGAATCAATTTATATTGATTTTCGTCCGTTGCACATAGGATGGTATGCATCGCCTTCCTATTCCATTTTGATGCCTTAAACTCTTGCGCGTTCCATTGCGCCTTAGGCTTGAGCACATCCTCTCCTCCACCGGTAGGAGTCATCATGGGTGATGTGTAGCCGTCTTCAACCGCCATCCAAGCCCAGTCATGGATTTGACATATGTACGACTCCATCTTGCCTTTTCAAGAGGCATAATTCAACCCGGTAAGAAGCGGAGGCCTTGTGCTAGAAGCACCTTCGTTGCCACCACCATTTCCACCGTTTCCACTCATAGTGTTTATGAATGAATGAAATGAATGCAAATGTATGAATGATCAAAATCACACAAAATGCAAAACACACCAAAAGAAGCAAGGATCACCTAATTATATCTAGGAACCCGCTCTGATACCAATTGAAACAAATATTGCACGGTGTGTAAAATACTATCTAGGGGGTGAATAGATTTTAAACGAATTACCCAATTTTTCGTGTGAAGTCAATATTACGAAAATACCCCTAACTAGATAAAACAATAAATCAAGTATAAAATGCGGAAATTAAATAACACTTGATTTTTTACGTGAAAACCCTCACGGGAAAAACCACGGGCTAATAAGTGAGCCACATCCGAACCTCGAATCCACTAAGTGATGAAAATTACAACCTAATCCCGGAAGTAATCACACACCTACCTAATCCCGGTATAAGTGAACCTAGTCCGATTGCTTGCAAATTAAGCAACCTAATCCCGGTCACAACATAAGACTTAATTCTCTAAGAAGCGATTAACACCCTAAGTGAATATATGAATATTCAAATGCAACATAGAGCAAGGGAAACCCTATATGCTTATCTAAGATGATGAATTTGCAATTAGAACAATCCTAGATATTAAAACTAAATGACATGTCAAATAGCTTAGCTAATTAAGATTAAACAAAAGCCTAATTAGCTATCACAAAACAACACTCAATCAAATCAACACAACAATCTCTATCTTGAATATTAGAATTCAATTTAAGAACAATCAAGTAATTAAATAGATGTCATAATAAATAAAACACTAATTATATATGATAATAGTGAAAAACTTACCAAGGCAAGAGACCCATGCAAGCAAGTATCCTTGATATGCTAGAGAATGCTAGATGAACTTTGATGCAAATGAATTTTGGTTTGATTGTTTAAAATGAGCAAACTTGGTTGCTTTCTCTCTTGAAAATCTCTCTTTTAAAAGTAGGGTTCTTGATGATTAAAGAGTCACATTCAGAACAAGAGAAAGTGATGTATTTATAGGCATGAAAAACAGAGCATGTGAAAAGACAAGTTTGCCCCAAAAAACGCACGATCGGCGGTTTCATTCGGCGGCCAAGCCACCGTTTACAACCGCCTAATGGCTCTAGAGAAAGGCAGGGGAACAACGGCGGTTTCAATCGACGGTTTCAAAACCGCCGAACTAACCGCAGAATCAAACCCGAGAAATAAAATCAATCGAGTATGATCGGCGGTTTCAAACAGCAGTCGGTGGCCGTCGATCGTAACAGCAGAATCACTCTAGACCTTTCTGGACTGAAACGATGGTTTCAATTCGGTGGCTAGGCCACCGATCAAACCACCGATTCACCAGTAATGGTGAATCTAAAGGAGAAGCCAAGAGCATTCCCCTTAAGCGGTCTTCACGCAAAACCAAGCACACATTCATGCAAGCGCGGACGTTTCCAAACATATTCGGGAAACGGATTACACAACACACAAACACAACAAGATACATCAAATAAAATGCAAGAGTGAAATGTGTCATGTGAAGAGAATACACACAAGTACAAGTATGTTAAGTGTGTGTGTGCTAACTAAATCTCTTCAAAGAAAAACTAAGCACTAGAGATTATACCTTTGGCGTGTTTGTCCCTTGAGGTCTTGAAAGGGCCTTTGAGCTTGAACCTCACTCACCTAAACTACCCTTACACAATAAACCCCAACATGTGGTTTGTCTACGAAATAAGCCAATCAACAAATGGGAACCTTACAATGACTCCTACAGGTGGAGAAGAGGATGTGCTCAAACTAAAAGCGCAATGGAAGGTGCTAGAGTTTGAGTCATCTAAATGGAATAGGAAGGCAATGTATGCCATCCTATGTGCAATGGATGAGAATCAATATAAGTTGATTCAAAACACTAGGATATCTAAGGAAGCTTGGGACATCCTAGAGGTTACACTTGAGGGAACCGAAGTTGTTAAGGACTCGAAGCTTCAAGTTCTCCAAACGCAATTTGAATTGCTTAGGATGGATGAGAACGAATGCTTCAACGACTTCGAAGTAAGGTTGTTGGACATTGTAAACCAAAGTCATCAACTGTAGGGAAAAATACCGTAGTACACGCAGCGGAAGCGAGACTAAAAATAGATTTAGTAACTTTTAAAATTTTTCTTTTTTATGAACCTTAAACCCTTTAATCAATTAAACATATATATTATCTAACAAAAGAAGAATACCTTTTGTCGCGTGATCCGATTGACTTACGTCGATGGTAATCCGCAAGATCTTCAATCCTAGCACGAACGTGGATCACCTAGGAGCGTGGTCTCCCTTTTCTTTGAATTGCAAACCTGAGAATGGACAAACAAACTTTTCTTTTTCTTTGTTAGTCACAAAAACAATCAAAAGAAGACTAAGATTATTCCGGTCACTTTTGTGTTCTCAATCTTATGATCGAAACTCGCGTGAACCTCAATCGATGTTGTACACACAAGCTTATTGATGAACAAGCAATTAGTGTACCATCAAAGAATAATCTATTCACTCTTTTATGTTTTAGTAGAATAAAAACCTTTCTATGAATTGAGAAGAAGAAGAAAATTATATCAATGAATCACACTCAAAACCCTAGAGTGGCCGAATTCTATAAGTCCACATATATAGGTGGCCAAATTTTCTTTCTCTCTTTTTATTAGGGTGGCCAAAATCTCTACACTAAAAGGGACTAGGGTTGCCGCAATACCTAAGCCAAAAATGAGTTTGTATTGCACCTTAATTCCTATCTAGTTTAAGACTTCAAACCCTAATCCAATACATAGATCTTTTATTCTTTTATTTGACTAAATAAAAAGACTTCTTATTTGATTAAATAAATAAAATTAATTATTTATTTTCTTACCAAACAAGTCTTTTAATTTTAGTATACTACTACCAATAGTATAACTCTAGGAATCATATTTCCTAATCAGAAAAGATTTGTTTCTTAATTAAACAATGAAACAAAATAATATATAGGCTAATATATTAACCCTTGCCGCCCCACTTGTCTAAAATAGGGCCTTATATTATTTTCTCATTTCATTTAATCCATTGGACTTTAAATAAAAAGCCCACATGTGAACCAGACCCATTCTTACTAAAAGAAACAAGCCCACATGCCATTCATTAATATATAAATATAATTGAGCAGCCCATTACATAAATAATGTGCAAATTATATTCTTAATATATTAAATGCAATTCTAGATGGACCCTTAAATTGGTCCGGTAGAATATATCAAGTGATCCATGCAAGTCCGTGTGGATTAGGGATCTTGGCGGGCTATCTAAATTTAAGCTTCAATAGACATAACCTAATCACAATCAACAAATGATTCACTTAGGTCCGATCCATTAATTTTAACTCATTCCACTAAAGAGCTAAAATTGAACTCTTAAATAAAGATAGAAAAGGAAGATGTTTCTCATTCATACCCTAGACAATCAAGTTGGAGATAGTGTATCCTCGTGATTAATATCAGTAATCGCCAAGAGTTCATAGACCGCCTATAACTCTCTAAGTTACCATATTTACTCATATGACCACGTTTTGAACTTGGATATTTTGACTTGTCCAGAAGCCATGTTTTCAATAGACACTATCGAAAACTCAATGTTGAGATTTAATATCCAATTACCTCAAAACATCCATATGATGATATTATACTCTCATTTAATAAATGGAGCCACGATGTCCATATCTATAAATGAAGTCCTCTATCGATTAACAAATGAATATCACCAAACTATCTAGGATAGACTATGCGATATAATCGTACTCATTGATAACTCAAATGATATCACTTGCAACCATAAGTCCATCATTTATCTCAGGATTAAGATAGACTCTCCGATTGTCCTGATAATGAAAAGACTTTTATCTACTGACAGTTATAGATAAAGTATTTCATTGTGATCCAGTTCAATGCACCCAGTGCACTAGATTTTTTTGCTCGAAGACACTCCGATGATTTTAGACTCATCATATCTCATTTGATCCCACTCAAATGCTAGCAAAAGAATTCTACAACTTTAACAAGATAAAGGTGCCCAACCTTTAACTTAAGTTGTGAACAATATTCAAGACTAACTAAAGAATTGTGTCTACCACATACATATCCAGATGTACGAACAATTCTTCTTTTCTCATAGTCTTTAGACCTTATGATTATTTACTTTGACAATTATAATATTAAACTATAAATGCTATAAGATTTGTTAAACCAGAAATCACTTTATTAATATGAAAAAAATTGTTAATTACAACATTACACTCTTGCTATTGAGCATAATCCTAACATCAACTTGGTGACCCGTATTTGGAAAGGAGAATCAAGTAAAAAATTATGAGATCTCTTCCCGATCGATTTGAGTCCAAGGTGACAGCTTTAGAGGAGAATAACACCTTCAAGGATATGAAGCCGAGTGAGATGATTGGGAGGCTTCTAGCTTATGAGTCTAGGAAGGGTCCTACCTCTACACCTCCTAAAACGCAAAAGGGAATTGCTTTGAAAGCCTCCAAAGTTGAGAAAGAGGAGAATGATGACTCGGACGAAGAAATGGCCTTGTTGATGAAAAGGTTTAAGAAATTCTCCAAGTCCGAGAAGAAGGGTTTCGAATCCAAGGGCTAAGACTTTAAGAAAAAGACTTCATTCAAGAAGTTTGAGACTAGGCAAGAGAAGATCGAAAGGAAAGGGTCCGATGCTATGAGTGTGGTGGAATAGGTCACTTTGCCCTCGAATGTGCTAATCACATTAACAAGAAAAAGGGAAAAGTGATGGCCGCCATATAAAGTGGAAGTGATGACTCCAATGAGGGAGATGAGTCTTCAGATGATGAAGAGCTCATGGCTAACTTCATAGCCTTTGCCTCCTCCCACAAAAGCAAAGGTTCTAGTGAAGAAGAGAATGAGTCAAGAGGAAATTGACTCAAGTGATGATGGCTATTCATCTCACTCCACTAATGGAAAAGTGGATAAGATGGATCTTAGAGACTACATGGTCAAGTTTGAGAATTCAAGGTTAAAAAACAAGAAAGAAATTATGAGATTGAAGGAGGAAAACCTAGAGCTCTTAACTCATATAGACCAATTAAGTGAAGTAGTAGTGAGATCCACAAAGAATGAAGATAAGCTAAGAGAGGAGTTAGTCTTATCTAAGAGGAATGAAGAAGGTTTGAAGAGGGAACTTGATGAAGCCATAGAGTCACTATCTAGGATGGCTTCTAGCACCAAGAGGCTTGACCACATACTTGGTGTTGGAAAGAGTCCATGTGACAAGAGGGGTCTTGGGTATGAAGATGGTAAGGAAATCTCAACCTCTAATAAGACCGTGTTTGTCAAGAGCATGGGCAACAAAGAAGCTTCACCAGTGCAAACTCCTAGGAAGAAAATTGATCTAGGACAATGTTCAAATAGTGCACAAGTGAAGGTGGTGCCAAGAAGACAACCTCAAGCTTAACCTACAAGAGCTCTTCAAGCTAACACTCCTCAACATATGGCTCATAAAGGAAAGGGACCAATCGTGAAAGCTAAACCTTGGAAGCAAGCTAGACCGGTTCAACAACGAAGATGGATTGAACCTACTCAACCACAAAGACTTGGGAAAGCTCCTATGTACGCACAGGGACAATGTATGATTCCTTATTTTATTCCTACATGTCGTTTTTGTGGTTTTGATGGTCATATTAGACCAAGATGCTTTCGTTATATTAAAATGTGTAAAACTAGAAGCATGATTGAGAAGAAAAAGAAAAGAGCCATGATGCATGTTGTAAGGATTCCCATTCGTTGATTGGCTTATTTCATGGACAAACCACGTGTTGGGGTCTATTGTGTAAGGGTAGTTTAGGTGATTGAACTTCAAGCTCGAAGGCCCTTCACAAGACCTCAATGGACAAGCACACCAAATGTATAATCTCTAGTGCTTGGTTTTCTTTGAAGAGATTTAGATTGCACATACTCACTTAGCATTCTTGCATTTGTGTGCATACTCTTCACATGTCACATTTCACACTTTCACTTATATGTTGTATCTTGTTGTGTGTATTTGTGTCTTGTAATTCATTTCCCGATAGTATTCGGAAACGTTCGTGCATACACTAAAATGTGCTTGGTTTTACGCGAAGACCGCCTACGGAGAATGCCCTTGGCTTCTCCTTGGTTTTCACCTCTATTGGTGATCGGCGGTTATAATCGACGGCCTAGCCGCCGAAAGAAACCGCCGTTTGAGTCCAGAGACCTCTGGATCAATTCTGCGGTTACGATCGGCAGCCACGATCACCGTTCAAAACCGCCGATCATACCTGATTGATTTTATCTCTCGGCCTGATTCGGCGGTTGAATCGGCGGTTACGAAACCGCCGAATGAAACCGCCGTTCATACCTGATTGATTTAATCTCTCGGTTTGATTCGGCGGTTACGAAACCGCCTAATGAAACCGCCGTTGTTCCCCTGTTCTTCTCGGGTTCAATTCGGCTGTTATAATCGGTGGCCTGACCGCCGATTGAAACCGCCGATCGGTGCGTTTCAGGGGCAAACTTGTCTTTTCACATGCTCTGTTTTTTATGTCTATAAATATCTTACTTTCTCATTCTCTGAATTAATTCTTCAACTTCGAAGAACCCTAAACTTAAAAGAGAGAATTTTGAGAGAAAATCAAATCAAGAACTCACATTTGACCACTCAAATCAAATCCCTTTTTCATCAAATTTCATATTGCATCAACTATGCCTTTATAGAATGCATCCATGTATGTTTTTGGATCATCATATCTTCCTTGGTATGTTCTTCACTAATCTCATCTAATTTTAGTGTTTTTCATATTAAGACATCTCTTAGATTACTTGTATGTTTTTAGATAATATACTAAATACAAGATAGAGATTATTTGTGATATTTTGATTGAGTGTTGTATTGTGATAGATATCTAGGTTTTTATAATCTATGATTATCTAAACTATTTGACATGTCATTTAGTTTTAATATCTAGGATTGTTCTAATTGCAAATTCATCATCTTAGACAAGCATATAGGGTTTCCCTTGCTCTATGTTGCATTTTGGATATTCACATATTCACTTAGGGATTTAATCTCTTCATTGAGAATCAAAGTCTTGTGTGTAGCATCCGGGATTAGGTTGCTTAGATCACAAGCATTCAAACTAGGTTCACTCATACCGAGATTAGATATGTGTGTGATTACTTCCGGGATTAGGTTGTAATTTCATCACATTTAGTGGATTCGAGGTTTGGGTGTGGCTCACTTAACAGCCCGTGGTTTTTCCCGTGAGGGTTTCCACGTAAATATCAATTGTTGTTTTAATTTCCGTACAATATTACACTTGCTATATTTTATTGACTATTAGGGGCAATTTCGTAATCTTGTCCTTAAACGAAAATTGGGTAAAATTAGTTAAAATCTATTCACCCCCCCCCCTCCCCTCCCCTCTAGATTAATAGTTTACACACCGTGAGAACTTTCAATTGGTATCAGAGCGGGTTCCTAAATATACTTAGGTGATCCTTGCTCACTTTGGTGTGTTTTGCATTTTGTGTGATTTTTGATCATTTATACATTTGCATTCATTTCATTCATTCATAAACACTATGAGTGGAAACGGTGGAAATAGTGGTGGCAACGAGGGTGCTTCAAGCACAAGGCCTCCACTTCTTACCAGGTTGAACTATTCCCAATGGAAAGGGAAGATGGAATTCTACATATGTCAAATTCACGACCGTGCGTGGATGGCGGTGGAAGATGGATATAATCTACCCAAGATGACTCTTAATGGTAGAGGAGAAGAAATATTGAAGCCTAAGGCACAATAGAGTCTGCAAGAGTTTGAGGCTTCAAAGTGGAATAGGAAGGCGATGCACGCCATCCTTTGTGCAATGGATGAAAATCAGTATAAGCTTATTCAGAACACTCAAATCGCGAAAGTGGCTTAGGATATCTTACAAGTTGCACATGAAAGAACCGAGGTGGTGAAGGAATCCAAGCTTCAAGTCCTCTAAACTCAATTCGAGTTACTTAGGATGGGAGAGGATGAATGCTTCAATGATTTCAAAATCAAATTGATGGATATCGTTAATCAAAGTCACCAACTCGGAGACCCGTATTCGGATAGGAGAGTTAAGCAGAAAATCATGAGATATCTCCCCGATAGGTTCGAATCAAAGGTGATGGCTATAGAAGAAAATAGTGGATATATGGACATGAAGCCGAGCGAGGTTATTGGAAGACTTCTCGCCTATGAGTCTAGGAAGGCTCCTAGCTCTACACCTCTTAAAAAGCAAAAAGGAATTGCTTTAAAAGCTTCTAAGGATGAAAATGAGGCAAAGAAGATTGACTCGGATGAAGTCCTTGCCTTGTTTGTAAAAAGGTTCAACAAGGTTATGAAGTTTAGGAGAAAAGGGCTTTGGATAAAAAGGTCAAGATTTGAAGAAAAAGGGTCATTTCAAGAAGTTTGAACCTAGGCAAGAAAGGACCGAAAGGAAAGGGGTCCGATGCTTCGAGTGTGGTGGCATAGGTCACTTTGCCCCCGAATGTGCTAATCACAATGACAAGAAGAATGGTAAAGTGATGGCCGCCACATGGAGTGGTAGTAGTGATAACTCCAATGAGGGAGATGAGTCTTCAAGTGATGAAGAGCTCATGGCTAACCTCCTAGCTTTTGCCTCATCTCATAAAAGCAAAAGTGCTAGTGAAAGAGAGGAAATGAGTTAAGAGGAAAATGACTCAAGTGAAGAAGAAAGTGATTCCTCATCTAACTCTATAAATGGATTTGTGGAGAAAAAGGTGCTTGCTAAATACCATGCCGAGTTTAATGATTTAGCAATTAAGAGCACAAGAAAGATCAAGATGTTGATAGAAGAAAACCTTAAGCTTTCATCTCATAATGACTACTTAAGTGAACAAGTGGAAAAATTCAAGAAGATAGAATATGAGCTAAGAAAGGACTTAGACTTATCTAGGAGGAATGAAGAAAATCTAAAGAGGGAACTTGAAGAAGCTTTAGAATCATTAACTAGGATGGATTCTAGCACTAAGAAGCTTGACCATATACTTGGTGTTAGAAAGAGTCCGTGTGACAAGAGGGGTCTTGAGTATGAAGATGGCAAGAAGATCTCAACCTCTAACAAGACCGTGTTTGTCAAGAGTTTGGGGAACGAAGAAGCTTCATTGGTGAAATCTCCTAGGAAGAAGTTAGAACTAGAACAATGTTCAAATGCACAAGTGAAGATGGTGCCAAGAAGGCAACCTCAAGCTCAATCCTCTAGGGTCCCTCAAGTTAACATTCCTCAACAATTGGCTCACAAGGGAAAGAGACCAATCATGCAACCTCAAGCTAGGAAGCAAGCTAGACCGGTTCAACAACGAAGATGGATTGAACCCACTTAACCATAAAGACATGAACAAGCTCACATGCATGCTCTAGGACAAGGTATGATTCCTTATTTTATTCCTACATGTCATTTTTGTGGATTTGAATGTCATATTAGACCAAATTGCTTTCGATATATTAAAATGTGTAAAACACGAAGCATGATTGAAAAGAGAAAAAATAGAGCCAAGATGCATGCTCCTAGGAATGATAATATTGATGTGTATAATCCTAGGACATCTAGAGCCATGTACCAAAGACCACTAAGAAAGCTAAGATTGTTTCTAGGTGGATTAAAGAATGAATGAAATGTTTGTCATGTTGCTCAAATAGCCTTAAAGGCAAATTCTTCTAATTTTTGGTACTTAGATAGTGGGTGCTCTTGGCACATGACGGGAAACAAGAGTTTCTTCGAGACTCTTGTTATGGAGGAAGGAGGATGTGTCACCTTTGGTGATGGATCCAAAAGAGAGAGTTGTAGGGAAATGAACCATTTCCATTCCCGGATTACCCTCCTTATCCAATGCTTTATTTGTTGATGGCTTGAAAGTCAATTTGATAAGCATATCACACCTTAGTGATGAAGGATATTCCGTCTTATTTTGTAAAGATTTTTGCTCTATCCTAAAGCTCGATGGACAAACCTTGTTGAAAGGTATGAGATCTAGTGACAATTGCTATTGTCTTGAAGCTAGAATAGTCTCAAACAATATGTCCATGGATGAGCAAATTGAGTTGTGGCATGAAAGACTTGGCCACATGAACTTTAGGGATTTACGAACCCTTGGAAAGTTCAATTATGTGCGTGGTCTCCCTAAGCTTGGGAAGAAAGCCATTGGTGTTTGTGGACCTTGACAACAAGGAAAACAAACCGAAAACAAACCAAAAACATGCACAAAAAGGGCAAGTATCTCTCCACCAAAGAGCCCCTAGAGCTTCTCCACATGGACCTCATGGGTCCTATGCAAACCGAAAGCTTAGGTAGAAAGAGATACATCTTTATTTGTGTTGATGATTTCTTTAGATTTACATGGACATATTTTCTTAGAGAAAAATCCGAAACTTTTGATAAGTTTAAAATACTTTGTAATAAAATTCAAATGAATGAACTCTAACATTAAAAGCATTAAACGGATTAGAAGTGACCATGGGAGAGAATTTGAGAATGCCACATTTGAAACCTATTGTAATGGTTTAGGCATCTCCCATGAGTTTTCGGCTCCTAGGACACCTCAACAAAATGGAGTTGTTGAGAGGAAAAATAGGGTCCTTCAAGAGATGGCCCGTGTGATGTTGCTTAGCAACAATGTCCCTAGGAACCTATGGGCCGAAGCCGTCAATACGGCTTGCTATATAGGAAATAGAGTCTTCCTAAGGCCCGGTACTAGAAACACCTCCTATGAGTTATGGAAAGGCAAGAGGCCAAATGTTAGCTACTTCCACACTTTTGGAAGCAAATGCTACATTTTGAATGACCGTGATCAACTTGGCAAATTCGATGCTAAGAGTGATGAGGGTATCTTTATTGGCTATGCCTTGAATAGTAGAGCCTATAGAGTTTTCAATTTAAAGACTCTAAGTGTTATGGAATCATCTAATATCGTATTTGATGATACTAGGCTCAAGTCTAATGATCATGAGGAGGAGTTTATTTTTAGTGATGGTTCTCCTTTGAAGAAGGTTGTGGTGTCTCCTAATGTTGGGACATCTAATGTCAACAATGATGACACACAACCTATTGCTAGAGTTCCTCTCTTGGACTCTAAAGAACCCGCTCCATGGGTTAGGAAACTCCATGATAAAGAAGATATCATTGGAGAGGTAAATGAGGGTGTTAGGACTAGACGTCAACTTGCTAATCTTATTAGCTATACTTGCTACACCTCTCAAATTGAACCCAAAAAGGTTGAAGAAGCCTTAAATGATGAATTTTGGGTTCTTGCCATGCAAGAAGAGCTAAACCAATTCGAAAGGAATGAGGTTTGGACTCTAGTTCCTAGGCCTAAGACCACTAATGTCATAGGCACTAAATGGATATTTAGGAACAATCCGATGAGGATGGCAACATAGTGCGGAACAAGGCTAGACTTGTAGCACAAGGGTACTCTCAAATTGAGGGTATCGACTTTGAGGAGACTTTTGCTCCCGTTGCCCGTTTAGAGTCTATTAGGCTTCTCTTGTCCATTTCTTGTGTGCACAAGTTCAAATTGCACCAAATGGATGTCAAGAGTGCCTTCCTCAATGGCTTCTTGCAAGAGGAAGTGTTGTTGAACAACCCAAGGGTTTTGTGGATGCTTACCACCCCAACCATGTCTATCGCCTCAAGAAGGCTCTATATGGGTTGAAACAAGCACCGAGGGCTTGGTATGAGCGCCTCACTCAATTTCTTGTTGACAACAACTACACAAGAGGTAGTGTTGACAAGACGCTATTCATCAAGAGAGACAATGATGAGCTTTTCATAGCTCAAATATATGTTGATGATATAGTTTTTGGCTCCACCAACAACACCAAAGTCCAACAATTTGTTGATGTCATGTCTCATGAATTTGAGATGAGTCTTGTTGGTGAGCTTAGTTACTTCCTAGGTTTGCAAATTAGGCAACTAGATGATGGGATTTCATATCCCAAGCCAAATATGCCAAAAACCTAGTGAAGAAGTTTGGTCTTGAAAAAGCCAAACATTGTGATACTCCTATGAGCACCACTTTAAGCTAAGCAAGGATGCTAGCGGTAAAAGTGTGGACCAAACCTTATATCGTGGCATGATAGGAGCTTGCTCTATTTGACCGCAAGTAGGCCCGATATATCATTTAGTGTAGGAGTTTGTGCTAGGTACCAATCCGATCCCAAGGAGTCCCATCTCTCTTCGGTTAAGAGAGTCATTCAATTTGTGAATGGGACTTCTAACTATGGGATTTGGTACTCATTTGACACTAATCCTAGTCTTGTAGGATATAGTGATGCGGATTGGGCAGGAAATTGTGATGATAGGAAGCACATCGGGCGGTTGCTTCTTTCTAGGCAACAACTTGGTGTCTTGGTTTTGCAAGAAGCAAAACTCGATTTCCTTGTCCACGGCGGAAGCCGAGTACATAGCCGCGGGGAGTGGATGCACTCAACTTATTGGATGAAGCAAATGCTAGTGGATTACGGATTCAACCAAGGTACTCTCACTCTCTTTTGTGATAACATGAGTGCCATTAATATTTCCAAGAATCTGGTGCAACATTCTAGAACTAAGCATATTGACATCCGCCATCACTTCATTAGAGAGCTTGTTGAAAATAAATGCATAGTACTTGAACATGTAGGTACTAATGATCAACTTGCGGACCTATTTACTAAACCATTAGATGCTACTCGATTTAAAACTCTTAGTAGATCTATTGGGATATGTCTTGTGGAGTGATGTGATTTACTTGACCCCATATGGGGAACTCAAGCAAAGAGAGCTATTTTGCATTCTTGTATCTTGCAAAAAATTTGAAATATCTTATGCCTCTTCTTTTGATTGCTTGAGTAAGCTTGGTTGTACATATGTATATATGTTTTCAAATTCTATAAGTGTGAACCTTGCTTGTCTACAATCCATGTCATATTTATGTTCAAACATGCATTTTTGGACTAGGAGATTTACATAGGAAGTATGATGTGAATGACCTATAGTTATCTCCATGACATGATGATTCCTTTATAACATGCTTATGTCAAATGAAAAAGCATGAAATTCATACAACATGCTCTCATGAAAGCATGAATTGATGATTGCATATTCTAAAAATGCAAAACTTGTGTGAAAGCTTATGAGACTCAAAATGAATAAAGGATCTTGTATCCATTCAAAGGAATTTACATTCCAAATGTCTCTCTTTCTTTATTAGTTGAACATGGTTACTATCATACGGATATTTCTCCGAAAAATCAAATAGGGTGCAAAGTTGCTCATGCCATGTTTCGCTTATAAAGTTGGATATAGTTGCTCTTAAATTGAAATCAATAATCTCTATGTCCTTGCTTTTCCCATGACATTGGTGAAATTGGTTTGAATTCTTATTAGAAACCTTTGTCATTTGCTTTGCCAAATACCATTGTATTTTGGACTTGAATGCTATATGTCTTGTATGCAAAGCATGTTGGATTCACACATTTTCTCAAAATAAATCTCCTTGTTTCTCTCAAATTAATTGAAGTGCATAAAGTGACTTATATGTATATGCAAATCTTGCATGCTTCTATCTCTCGTTGCTATGAGTGACCCGGTTGGGGGACTACTCATTGCCTATATCATGACAAAAAGGGGGAGTAGGATATGGTAAGGGGAGGTGCAAAATATAGAAGCTTTTGTGCACTTTGGGAGAACATACATTGAGGGGGAGTAACCCGTTGAGGGGGAGCATTGCATTTATCATACATTGCATACATTTGGTAATGTTGTGCCTAAATTCTAAAAATGCAAATGCTTGGTATTGTTCTCACATGATTAATCTCACACTTTTCTTGTATTGGAAATGTTAGAAACTCTTTTCAGGGATTGATTATTCTACAAGAGGATTGAAGACTTCAAGTTGCATTCTCTTATCTCTTTGTAATGTAGAATATCATTGTAGTCCCGTAGTTTCTATATTTTTTGTGAGGAATCAATGTGAGTGATGGTTTTGTCACGAAATAGCCAAAGGGGGAGATTGTAAGGATTCCCGTTGTTTTTAATTGGCTTATTTCGTGATCAAACCATATGTGGGGATTCTTTGTAAGGGTAGTTTAGATGTTGTTGTTTTTGCTTAGGCCCTTTGAAGACCTCATTATTGACAAGCACCAAAGGTAATACTCTAAGTGCTTACTTGTCTTGAAGAGATAGTTGCACACACTCACAACTCATGCATATGTTTAATCTTTGTATGTTGTGTTTCTTTTTGTTGTGCATCAATGCCTATTTTCATCTCTTCTTGCTTGTTATTATGATTGCATCTTGTGTTTATAACATCATAGCATTTAGGCTTTTAGGATGCATCTTAGTTTATCTTTGTTCCCCTTGCATGATTGCTTGTGGGGTTCAAAGTTGTGGGTTGTGCACTGGTCCACCTGCGCCTGTCGTCTAGCGCCGATCACCTGCGTAAAACGCCCAGTGGCGTGCCGCTGGTCGTGCGCTGGTCCGCACCAGCGCAGCCACCAGCGCAGATCGTCCAGTTCTCTGTCGCCGGTCGTGCGCTGGTCCACACCAGCGCAAGTCCACCAGCGCTGATCTCCCAGTATGGCTCCGCTGATATGGCGCCTGTGTGAGCGCATGTCGTCCAGCGCCAAAGCAAAAATGTGCGTGTGCGCTGGTCCTGCGCCTGTCGTCCAGCGCAGGTCCACCAGCGCACAGTGCAATTTTCTAGCGAGTTTTCAAAACGACCTCACTTCACTTATGGCCTCTATATATATGCTAACTTGATTTTAGGTCATTCATAAGAGTTCTTATTCATGCTTCATACTTAGGATATTTTTCAAGAGAAGAAAATACACAAAGAACTCATTTTTAATCACTCAAACACTTTTCCATGATCATCAATCATCATCTAGCATCATCTTAGATCATCTAGATGTCATCTTGCATGGAATCTTCATCATACTTTGCTTGGTAAGCTTTTCACTAATATCTTACATGTTTTGTGTTTCTCTTATCTAGCAATCTCAATTAATTGCTTGATTGTTATTTTGTATGCTTTGGATACAATATTGAGATGAGTATGATGTATGTTTGAGAAGTTGTATTGTGCTAGCATATTAGGTTTTGTGCTTAATATTGATTAGCTAAACTAATTGACATGTCATTTAGTTTTGATATCTAGGATTGTTCTTAATTGCATATTAAGCATCTTAGATAAGCATATAGGTTTCCCTTGCTCTATGTTGCATTTTGGATATTTTCATATATTCACTTAGGGTTGTATTCTCTTCTAGAGAAAGTAAGTCTTGTGTGTAGCAACCGGGATTAGGTTGCTTAGATCGCAAGCAAATAGGACTAGGTTCACTCATACCGGGATTAGGTAGGTGTGTGATTACTTCCGGGATTAGGTTGTAATCGTTTGCACATTTAGTGGATTCGAGGTTCGAGTGTGGCTTACTTACATAGCCCGTGGTTTTTCCCGTGAGGTTTCCACGTAAAAACCAAGTGTTGTTTTAATTTCCGCACCATATTACAATTGCTTGGTTATATTATCTTGAGGGCATTTTCGTAATTTTGACTAACACGAAAAATTGGGTAAAAAGCGTAAAATCTATTCACCCCCCCTCTAGATAGCTTTATACACACCGTGCTTTAATTAGTTTCAAATATGCTTAGTTCTAGAATGTTGTACCGGATTCTTGGAAATATTAATGGCACTCATGTTATCACAAAAGAGAGTGAGTGTACCTTGGTTGAATCCGTAGTCTCCTAGCATTTGCTTCATCCATAGGAGTTGTGTGCATCCACTCCCCGCGGCTATGTACTCGGCCTCGACCGTGGACAATGAAATCGAGTTTTGCTTCTTACAAAACCAAGACACCAAGTTGTTGCCTAGAAAAGAAGCAACCCACCCGATATGCTCTTCCTATCATCGTAATTTCCTGCCCGATCCGCATCACTAAAGCCTACAAGACTAGCATTAGTGTCAAAAAAGTACCAAATCCCATAGTTGGAAGTCCCATTCACATAGCCAATGATTCTCTTTACGGAAGAAAGATGGGACTCCTTAGGATTTGCTTGGTACCTAACACACACACACCCACACTAAAAGAGATATCGACCCTACTTGCGGTCAAATAAAGCAAGCTTTCTATCAAGCCACGATATAACGTTTGTTCCACACTTTTACCACTAGCATCCTTGCTTAGCTTCAAAGTGGTACTCATGGGTGTATCACAATGTTTGGCATTTTCTAAGCCAAACTTCTTCACTAGGCTCTTAGCATATCTGGCTTGGGTTATAAAACTCTCATCATTCATTTGCCTAATTTGCAAACCTAGGAAGTAACTAAGCTCACCAACAAGACTCATCTCAAATTCACGAGACATGACATCAACAAATTGTTGGACTTTGGTGTTGTTGGTTGAGCCAAATACAGTGTCATCAACATAGATTTGAGCTATAAATAACTCATCTTTGTTTCTCTTGATGAACAAGGTCTTGTCAACACTACCTCTTGTGTAGTCATTGTCAACAAGAATTTGAGTGAGGCGCTCATACCAAGCCCTCGGTGCTTATTTCAACCCATATAGTGTCTTTTTGAGGCGATAGACATGGTTGGGGTGGTGTGCATCCACAAAACCCTTGGGTTGTTCAACAAACACTTCCTCTTGCAAGAAGCCATTGAGGAAGGCACTCTTGACGTCCATTTGGTGCAATTTGAACTTGTGCATACAAGAGATGGACAAGAGAAGTCTAATGGACTCTAGACGGGCAACGAGAGCAAAAGTCTCCTCAAAGTCGATACCCTCAATTTGAGAGTACCCTTGTGCTACAAGTCTAGCCTTGTTCCGCACTATGTTGCCATTCTCATCGGATTTGTTCCTATAAATCCATTTAGTGCCTATAACATGTGTGCTTTTAGGCTTAGGAACTAGAGTCCAAACCTCATTCCTTTCGAATTGGTTTAGCTCTTCTTGCATGGCAAGAACCCAAAACTCATCATTTAAGGCTCCATCAACCTTTTTGGGTTCAATTTGAGAAGTGTAGCATGTGTAGCTAATTAGATTAGCCATTTGACGCCTAGTCCTAACACCCTCATTCGCATCTCCAATAACATCCTCTTTGTTATGGAGTCTTCTAACCCATGGAGCGGGTTCATTAGAGTCCACACGAGGAACTCTATCAAGAGGTTGTGTGTCCTCATTATTACCATTGGACGTCCCAACATTGGGAGTCTCCACAACCCTCTCCAAAGAAGAGTCATCATCTAAAATATCCTCCTCCTCATGGTCATTAGACTTGAGCCTTGTATCATTAATGACAACATTCGATGATTCCATGACGGTTCGAGTCTTCAAGTTGAAAACTCTATAGGCTCTACTATTCAAGGCATAGCCAATAAAGATACTCTCATCACTCTTAGCATCAAATTTGCCAAGTTGATCACGGTCATTTAAAATGTAGCATTTGCTTCCAATATGTGGAAGTAGCTAACATTTGGCTTCCTACCCTTTCATAACTCATAGGAGATATTTCTAGATCCGGGCCTAAGGAAAACTCTATTCCTTATTTAGCAAGCCGTATTGACGGCTTCGGCCCATAGGTTCCTAGGGACATTGTTGCTAAGCAACATCACACGGGCCATCTCTTGAAGGACCATATTCTTCCTCTCAACAACTCCATTTTGTTGAGGTGTTTTAGGAGCCGAAAACTCATGGGAGATGCCTAAGCTATTGCAATAGCTTTCAAAAGAGGCATTCTCAAATTCCCTCCCATGGTCACTTCTAATCCGTTTAATGCTTTTAATGTTAGAATTCATTTCATTTGTATTTTAGTACAAAGCATTTTAAACTTATCAAAAATTTCGGATTTTTCTCTAAGAAAATATGTCCATGTAAACCTAGAGAAATCATCAACACAAACAAAAATGTATCTCTTTCCACCTAAACTCTCAGTTTGCATCGGACCCATTAGATCCATGTGGAGAAGCTCTAGGGGCTCCTTGGTGGAGAGATACTTGCCCTTTTTGTGCATGCTTTTGGTTTGTTTTCCTTGTTGGCAAGGTCCACAAATACCATTAGCTTTCTTCCCAAGCTTAGGGAGGCCACGCACATAATTGAACTTTCCAAGGGTTCGTAAATCCCTAAAGTTCATGTGGCCAAGTCTTTCATGCCACAACTCTATTTGCTCATCCATGGACACATTGTTTGAGACTATTATAGCTTTAAGACAATAGCAATTGTCATTAGATCTCATACCTTTCAACAAGGTTTGTCCATCGGGCTTTAGGATAGAGCAATCATTTTTACTAAACAAGACAGAATATCCTTCATCTCTAAGATCAGAAATGCTTATCAAATTAGCTTTCAAGCTATCAACAAACAAAGCATTAGATAAGGAGGGTAATACGGTAACAGAGATGGTTCATTTCCCTACAACTTTCTTTTTGGATCCATCACCAAAAGTGACATACCCTCCTTCCTCCATAACAAGAGTCTCGAAGAAACTCTTGTTTCCCGTCATGTGCCTAGAGCACCCACTATCTAACTACCAAAAATTAGAAGAATTTGCCTTCAAGGCTATTTGAGCAACATGACAAACATTTTCATTCTTTCTAATCCACCTAGAAACAATATTAGCTTTCTTAGTAGTCTTTGGTACAAGGGCTCTAGTTATCCTAGGATCATGCACATCAATTTTATCATTCCTAGGAACATGCATCTTGGCTCTATTCTTTCTCTTTTCAATCATGCTACGTGTTCTATACATTTTAATATATCGAAAGTAATTTGGTCTAATATGACCATCAAATCCACAAAAATGACATGTAGGAATAAAATAAGGAATCATACCTTGTCCTTGAGCATGCATGTGAGCTTGTCCATGTCTTTGTGGTTGAGTGGGTTCAATCCATTTTCGTTGTTGAACCGGTTTAGCTTGTTTCCTAGCTTGAGGTTGCATGATTGGTCTTTTTCCTTTATGAGCCAATTGTTGAGGAATGTTAACTTGAGGGACCCTAGAGGGTTGAGCTTGAGGTTGCCTTCTTGGCACCACCTTCACTTGTGCATTTGAACATTGTCCTAGTTCTAACTTCTTCCAAGGAATTTGCACCAAAGGAGTTTCTTTGTTCCCCAAACTCTTGACAAACACGGTCTTGTAGGTGGTTGAGATCTTCTTACCATCTTCATACCCAAGACCCCTCTTGTCACACAGACTCTTTCCAACACCAAGTATATGGTCAAGCTTCTTGGTGCTAGAATCCATCCTAGCTAATGATTCTTTAGCTTCATCAAGCTCCCTCTCCAAACTTTCTTCATTCCTCTTAGATAAGACTAACTCCTCTCTAAGCTTATCTTCATTCGATTTGGATCTCACTACTTCTTCACTTAATTGGTCTATATGAGATGAGAGCTCTAGGTTCTCTTGTTAGTCAAGACTAACTCCTCTCTAAGCTTATCTTCATTCGATTTGGATCTCACTACTTCTTCACTTAATTGGTCTATATGAGATGAGAGCTCTAGGTTTCTTCCTTCAATCTCATGATCTCTCTCTTGTTCTTTAACCTAGAATTCTCAAACTTGACCATATAGTCTCTAAGATCCATCCTATCCACTTTTCCATTAGTGGAGTGAGATGAATAGCCATCATCACTTGAGTCAATTTCCTCTTGACTCTCATTTTCTTCTTCACTAGAACCTTTGCTTTTATGGGAGGAGGCAAAGGCTATGAAGTTAGCCATGAGCTCTTCATCATCCGAAGACTCATCTCCCTCATTGGAGTTATCACTTCCACTCCATGTAGCGGCCATCACTTTCCCATTTTTCTTGTTAACGTGATTATCACATTTGGGGGCAAAGTGGCCTAAGCCACCACACTCATAGGATCGAACCCCTTTCCTTTCGGTATTCTCTTGCCTAGGCTCAAACTTCTTGAATGGAGTCTTTTTCTTGAAGTCTTGACCCTTGGATCCGAAGCCTTTCTTCTCGGAATTGTAGAATTTCTTGAACCTTCTCATCAATAGAGCCATTTCTTCGTCCGAGTCATCATTCTCATCCTTCTCAACTTTGGAGGCTTTCAAAGTAATTCTCTTTTGCTTTTAGGAGGTGTGGAGGTAGGATCCTTCCTAGACTCATAAGCTAGAAGCCTCCCTATCACCTCACTTGGCTTCATATCCTTATATGTGCTATTCTCTTCTAAAGCCGTCACCTTTAATTCAAACCTATGACACGCACGCGGTAGTTCTAAAATATATCCTGGTAATGGCGCCAATAACTTGATCGGCGCACAGAATGACCGGTTCTAATGAACTACGATAAATGATATGGCGCGCGAGTTTTTACCCTTTCGCAAGTATACGAATCGTTGGCCACGTATAGTGGTTACGAGTAAGGGTTTCGTTCCCACGAGGAAGTGTTAAGGAGGTTTTTATCACTACTACAAAAATGCTTAAAGACATCACTAAAAATCACTAAAAGAAATCGGTTTTTGGTAACCGATTTAAAAAAGCTTTTAGAAATCAGTTTTTATAAAAACCGATGTCTTAAAAATTACAATTTCAAAAGACATCGGTTTTTAAGAAACCGATATTAAAAAAAAACGTTTAGACATCGGTTTTTATAAAAACCGATGTCTTAAATTTTGCGTTGAAAAGACAACGGTTTTGATAAAAAACCGATATTAAAAGCAAGCGTTTAGACATCGGTTTTTATAAAAACCGATGTAGATTCAAAAGCAAAATTCTGCAATGCAAATCTGACCTATGTCCACATTCAAGGGCACATCTCTAAAAATACTCAACGTTATTTGCTCAACTTTTGACACAAGAAAGTAGACATGCAAACAAACACTTTTAAATCAGAAAATATTCCAAAAATCGATTTGGAAAAGTGAGAAAATGAGCGATGAAAACAGTTCACTCGCCGATTCACGAATCGCTTCTGACCTTTGACTGAATAATTGATCATAACTTTCAAAATACCACCCGGAATTTTACGTTCTTTATACCGTTGGATTCGTATCAAAAAATTGAAGAACCCAACATGGACAAAAAAATTTATTTCCTTGCCAAAAGATACAGTTTTAAGGAAAGAGTTTTCACAAATATATCTCCAATCGCTTCAATTCTGACCTTTGACTGAAAAATTGATCATAACTTTCAAAATACCAACCGGAATTTTACGTTCTTTATACCGTTGGATTCGTATCGAAAAATTAAAGAACCCAACATGGAAAAAAAAATTTATTTCCTTGCCAAAAGATACAGTTTTAAGGAAAGAATTTTTACAAAAATATCTCCAATCGCTTCAATTCTGACCTTTGACTGAAACATTGATCATAACTTTCAAAATACCAACCGGAATTTTACGTTCTTTATACCGTTGGATTCGTATCAAAAAATTGAAGAATCTACCATGGAAAAAAAAAATTATTTCCTTGCCAAAAGATACAGTTTTAAGGAAAAGGTTTACACAAAAATATCTCCAATCGCTTGACTTTTGAGTACTCATGAATAATTGATCATAACTTTCAAAATACCGCCCGGAATTTTACGTTCTTTATACCGTTAGATTCGTATTGAAAAGTTGAAGAACTGAAAATGGACAAAAAAATTTATTTCCTTGCCAAAAGATACAGTTTTAAGGAAAGAGTTTACACAAAAATATCTCCAATCGCTTCAATTCTGACCTTTGACTGAAAAATTGATCATAACTTTCAAAATACCAACCGGAATTTTACGTTCTTTATACTGTTGGATTCGTATCGAAATATTGAAGAATCTAACATGGAAAAAAAAAATTATTTCCTTGCCAAAAGATACAGTTTTAAGGAAAAAGTTTACACAAAGTATCTCCAATCGCTTGACCTTTGAGTACTCATGAATAATTGATCATAACTTTCAAAATACTGCCCGGAATTTAACGTTCTTTAAACCGTTGGATTCGTATCAAAAAATTGAAGAATCCAACATGGACAAAAAAATTTATTTCCTTGCCAAAAGATACAGTTTTAAGGAAAGAGTTTGCATAAAAATATCTCCAATTCTGACCTTTGACTGAAAAATTGATCATAACTTTCAAAATACCACCCGGAATTTTACGTTCTTTATACCGTTGGATTCGTATTGAAAAATCGAAGAATCCATCATGGAAAAAAAAAATTATTTCTTAAGGAAAAATTTTACACAAAAATATCTCCAATCGATCGACCTTTGAGTACTCATGAATAATTGATCATAACTTTCAAAATACCATCCGGAATTTTACGTTCTTTATACCGTTGGATTCGTATCAAAAATCAAAGAATCTACCATGGACAAAAGAAATTATTTTGTTGCCAAAAGGTACAGTTTTAGGGAAAAAGTTTGTATAAAAATATCTCTAGCATAACACAAAACCACACAATAAAAAATGAAATGAAAAATAAACCCACCAATAAAATTTATTTAATATATGTATGTTTGTAGTAGAAATTAGAATTTTGATTAGTTGAGTAAATTTAAATTTATCAAACAAGTTTTTTTTTTTTTTTTTTTCTAACAATTCATATAGGTTATATATATATATATATTGTGCAATTGTTAACACATTCAATCTTGTAGTCAGGCGGTAAAGGCTTACCACTTTGACTTTGAGGTTGCGAGTTCGATTCCTCATAATGACAATTAATTGTCATTATTATCATAGGTGGGGTTGGCCGGCGGCGGTGGCCGGAGGTGGGGTGTGCCGGCGGCGGTGGCCGGTCGGTGAGGCGGGCCGGTGGTGGTGGCTGGTCGGTGGCCGGGGACAGTGGTATTTTTTTTTGTAATTCATCAATTTTACATCAGGTTTTTTAAATCGGTTTTAACTTAAACCGATGTCTTTTCTCCTACGTTTTTAAATCGGTTTTATAGGTTTTTTAAATCGGTTTTAACTAAAACCGATTTCTTTTCTACTAGGTTTTTAAATCGGTTTTAAGTAAAACCGATTTCTTTTCTCTTGTTTTACATCGGTTAAAAACCGATGTCTTTTGCCCTTTTTTTTCTAAATCACTCAAAAAGAGATCGGTTTTAAAAAATTCAAAAACCGATTTCTTCCATATAAAAAAACCGATTTCTTTTGCATTTTTTGTAGTAGTGTATCTTAAGTCGGTTCTAAATCCTAGATATATATATATATACACAATATATTTACACTATTAACATGCAATAAAAGTAAAAGGGGATGGTCACAAGTAATTTAAACTAATGATTACACTAGAATTAAGCTAAGATGGCAATAACTAATTTACAACTAAGCTAGCATGAATTCAATAAACTAACTAAACTAACAAGCTTACCAAATACAATTAATTAATCTAACACTAATTAACTAAACTAAACTAATTACCAACTACATTCATGCATGGTCATGGGAAAGTGTAGTTGTGAGGTAGTAAATGCATGGAAATGCTAGGAAATGGGTTCATACAATAAATCCAATACCTAGTTGATAGCAATAAGCTTACAAGATTGGTCTTAACCAATCTAACTTAGGATTAGGCACATACACAAATAATCACTCATGCATGCTTTTGATGTCTCAAATAGTCTAATCCTATTACATATCAATTAATTAGTCAATCAATTAACATGCATATATTAAGCTCTAGCAAATTAACAATCAACCAAAACATGAATATTATTACAATCCCACCAATATTCCCAACATAAACATGTAGTAAAATTACAACAACAAGCTAAAGTAAACAAAGAGATGAAGAAAACAACCCAATCTCTTGTGAAGTCTTCAAGCTAGCTAGGCTTTTCCTTGTCTTTCCAAAGCTTGGAGTCAAGAGGTGTAGAGAGTGAGAGTGTATGGTTATTTACAAGTGATTGTAAGCTATTTATGTAAACTAAGGTATTTGGGCAAATGGTTTGGATATTAGGGATGTGTTTTAGGTTTAGGAAAGATGAATATATATATAGGGGAGTGTTTTGGGTGTGAAAAGAAGCTTGAGTCAGTTGTCCTGGCGAGTTCATCCACCAAGCTCGCAGGTTCTTGCCTGCCGCACAAAGTCGCGGAGGATTTTAGAGCATTTCCTGCGAGCTTGAACCTTTTGGACTGCTAGCACTTTCCCGCAGCATGAAACCGCGGTCTTCCAGTGAGTTTGGACGTTCTGGAATGCGGGAAAGAAGCCACTGAACCGAGACCTTGAAGCTTGGTGGCTATGGAGTTTTGGCTTCTTGAAGGAGGAGAAGAACTTGTGCATGGGAGGATAAAAGTGCATCCATCGTGATTGAGGGAACATGGGCCATCGATCTGGGTAGAATTTGGCCGAAAAATGCATCAGAAACTGGCTGGAAATGAGCTGGAAAAGTTCGGGTCACGACCGGGTATGAACCGGGTCGGGTTGGGTCGGGTCGGGTTCACGGGTAGTCGGGTTGTCTGTCTGCATAAGGAAGATGACGTGATGTCATCCTAACGTCACGCCTACATCAGCAGCACCAAAACGCTGCCGTTTCACACGAGTGACGTGGCACTGACGCCTGCGCTAGCTGGCAAATTACCGTCTGCACCCCTGATCTCTTTCTTAATTGCAAAATTTTCAATCTTCTCCAGAATATTACATTTTAGCCCCTATTTCTCCAAAATGACCAAAATGCCCCTGAATTCCTCTATTTTCCTGAAACACTAATTTAAACCATTAAAATCCCTATTTTATTCAAGAAACGAATACAAAAGATAGGAAATGGGAGCGCTAAATGTGAGCATTTGCAGCGCGATCAGACCCCCAAACCTAACTTTTGCTCGTCCTCGAGCAAAACTAAAAACGAAAAGCAAAATAAACATAAACTAAACTAGTCCACTGTCGTGGGAGAAACGATGGCACTTAGCACATGCCACAAGCCTTTTAAACCCCTAGGTATCCCTAGTAGGAGGAGTGTAGTCTCCTGAGGGTTTACTGCTACGATACCCACAAACGTAAAGCTAACAATTAAAAAACTACAATTCAAAACAATTTGCAAAAAACAAAGCCATACAAAATGAGATAACAAATGAGTTGTGCGTATGAGGAATTACACATGTGAAAATCGCTGAGTGGTGGGTAACATAAAGTCATTCAATTGACTGAAACACACAATGCAAATCCCACACTCAAAATGTTACAGCTTCAAATTCAACACACCCAATTGCTAGGATGTAATTCGCCTCGACTCTAATCCTCACTGGATTCACTCAATTTTCTCTCAGAGTCCTAGGCACACTCTCTATCAAACACATGCGATTCGGAAGTTATGTAAATGGAAATCAAATATGTAACGCATGCGAGTATTAGAAATAAAGCACAGTTTCTAAAAATTGATCTCATGAAGGAATTGAATGCCATGAACGTGGTAGAGCATATTAACATTCGTATTCCCTAAATAGACTTTCCTAACAGATCAATTAGATTCTTCCCTACTTGTGTTGGCCAAGGTGATATGTGGTGAATGATATATGGAATGTATATGGAGATACTAATCATGCCAAGATGTTTCATATTACATTTTTCAATCGAAGCTCACTTTAGATTACTCATTTACGCAAGCGTCTAGGCTACAATTTTGTACTTTGGATTGTGCTATCTAATTACTCTCATTGGAGTAATCATTGTGTAAGTGCCTCATTTTTTGATTGGCTTATTTCGGTGACAAAATCACAATGGGGTTCAAATATGTAAGGGTAGCTTAGGATTGAAGAAATTCTCCTCAAATGCTAATGGACCTCATTGCGAACTTCAAGTGCTTCAATAAAGGTAGATTACTTGGCTTGACTCTTAATTGAAGAGAATAGTTGCACACACACACTTACATGCATTGGATTTCATCATGTGATATCTTGTTGTGTGCATGTTGTTTTATATGTGTTAGATTTGGTTTGGTTAGTTGGAGTAATGTGTCTAGTTTCAAAAGATTGGTTTTCAATGATTTAAATGTTTTCAAAACTGACTTTTGTATGATCTTGTGGCCATAACTTTTTATATAAAGTTTCAAAATAAGTTTTGAAAATTTTTGAACAAACTAAACACTCATACCTTTCCAACGGTATATTATTTGAAAGGTTTCGATGTCGTTTGGTCACGTTTTGAGTCGCTCGAAAATTCGAGTCACTGACTAGAAATAGTGGCGACCATTCATGGCGACCAAATTTAGTCACCTTGATTAGTCACCATGAATGACCAGAGATCATGGCGACCAAATTTAGTCACCTTGATTAGTCACCATGAATGACCAGAAATCATGGCGATCATTCATGGTAACCAAACTAAGTCACCTTGATTAGTCGCCATGAATGCCCAGAATGTTTTTTTAAACCCTCCCAAAACGTCTTCACTTCATCTAGGGCTACTATATATATACCTTATTCTTCCTAGCTCGTTTTTTATAGCAAAAATTGAGATTGAAGTGAGAGAAAGTCATCCTCCAAAGTGACTTGAAAGAAAAGTAAGCAAGATTTTATTTTAATCATCCAAAACACAAACACCCATCATCCTTTCATGATTCATACATCTTCTAGCATGTTCTAGGTATGATTCTCATGGGTTTTCCTCATTACTCACATGTCTTGTAGTTAGAAAATTTATTTGCATCTCTTCACATGTTCTTGCTTTACAAGATTGCATTTTTATTACTTGACTAGTTTCAAGATTGCATCTTTATTACTTGACTAGTTTCAAGATAGTTTTTTTATTGTGTTTTGTGAGTTGGTTGTGGTAGATATTGCATATAGGACTTTCTTTGTTTATTTATCTATGTTATATGCATATCATCTAGCAAAGTGATATCTAGAAATGTCTAACATGTTCATCCATGCCTAGATAAGCTTAAATGTCTAACCTTGCATTTTAGCATCTTGAATATTGCATATATTCACCTTAGATTGTTTTATCTCTTCACTTTAGAGACAAGTCTTGTATTTACCATTTGGTAGTTTGCAAGCATTGGACTAGATTCACTTTTGAAGGCCTGCGGGTAGTTGTGGTAGATTAGTAACCGTGTAAGGTTTGACGTGGTCAACCTAGGTTGTAATTGCCATTACAATTAGTGGATTGAGGTTCGGTGTGGCGCACATAACAGCCCGTGGTTTTTCCCGTGTGGGTTTCCACGTAAAAACTCAAGTGTTATTTATTTTTCGCATTTTACACTTGTTTGTTCTCCTTGACTAGATAGGGTTGTTCATTGAAAATTGACTAATTACAAAAATTGGTAATAGTTGGTTAAAATCTATTCACCCCCCCCCCCCCCCCCCTCTAGATTATATTAGACACGCTTTATATATATTTTCACATTGCTTTGAAGATTGAAGGCTTTAAGTGCTTAATTTTTAACACTTAATTTTTGAAAGCCTTTATTTTAGCACAAGTTACAAAATAGGCCTCAGTACACGCTATTACAATTTTGATCTTAACGATTGAATTCTCTACTTAGTAGAATTTGACAAGATTAGTAGCTATGTAAGATGAAGTGTATAGGTCTATGGATTAGGGTGTTGTGTGATAGGTTTATGTGTTTGGCCGTGTTTACATTGAATCAAGCATAAAGGGAAATGGACGTGTTTAGGCAATTTGGTAGTGGGTACTACAAAGTCCTAATATCATTTCTAAAAGTCCATCTATCATGGGAATACAAATTCAACATGTTATCCACATTTATGAATGTTCTATGGCAAACAATGCAAATGAAGTATTGAGATCACAATGAAAAACATGTTCGAAGAGTGTAGAAGAGTAGAAACAGAATTTACCCTCAAAATTCACGCTAAGGCACAAAATTCACGGGTAGTCTCCACTATTAATCCTAACAATCGAGTACGGAGTCTCGTCCACTTAGACACTAAGAGAAAGGGACTAAGTTCACATCATGCGTAGCAATCCTAGACTAACAATCATTAGCCATGACTCAGCAACTAACACATGCGAAAAACTCCTCAACGGCACAACTCAAAACATCTCATTCAAACAATTTTGTTCAAAGATGGCTCAATTTGCAAAATTTTGAAAAATTTATTCAAAAACACAAAAACTAAATGAAATATTCACAACACAAAAAAAAAAAAAACGACACATATGTGTCCACACCCCCAAACCTAAACTCGACATTGTCCTCAATGTTGAAAAATTGAAGCACATGGACAAAGAGTTCATGATTTGAAAATCCGGACACAAACATACTAACACTTATATACAAATAATCACACACATAATAAATATATAACACAACACAAAATTAAAACTGAAAAGAAAATTTAAATACTCGAGGTGTGTATAATATATAAAGCTAGAGGGGGGTGAATAGATTTTATCTAATTATTACCTAATTTTCGCGTGCATATCAATTTTACGAAAATACCCCTAGCAAGTCAACAATACATACAAGTGTAATAAGATGCGGAAATAATAAATGACACTTGATGTTTACGTGGAAAACCCAACCACTGGGAAAAACCACGGGCTGTATAGTGCGCCACACTCGGAACTCGAAATCACTAATTGAAATGAAGTTTACAACCTATGTAGACCTCGTCTAATACTCCGGTTTGTAACCCCTCACTTCTACCCAGCGGGCCTTTATTAGCAACCCTATTCCAATTTGCTTGATCCTCGAAGTCATTACTTGTAATGATGTTTACAGCCTAATCCCGGTCTGTAACCCACCACTACTACCCAGCGGGCCTGTAATAGCAACCCTAGACCAAGACTTCAATCTCTCAAAAGAGATGCACAACCCTATGTGAATATGTATGAATATTCAATTAATGCAATAAGAGCTAGGGGTACTCTAAATGCTTATCTAGGATGATGATATATTCAATTTAAATCAACCCTAGATATCAATAGCTAAATGACATGTCAAATAGCATAGATAATCATAGATTATAAAAACCTAGATATCTATCAAAAACAACACTCAATCAATTCATCACAAATAATCTCTTTTCTTGTATTTAGCATATGATCTAAAACATACAAGTAATTTAAAAGAGATGGCTTGGTATTTAAAATACTACAATAAGATGAAATTAATCAAAATCTTACCAAGCAAGTTGTGATGATGCAAACCCATACATGGATGCACTCTATATAGACATAGGAGATGCAATATGAAATTTGTTGCAAAAGGGGTTTGATTTGAGTGGTTAAAGTTGAGTTCTTGATTTGATTTTCTCTCAAAATCTATCTTTGAAGATTAGGGTTCTTAAGAGTCAAAGAACTTGATCAGATAATGAGAAAGTGTGATATTTATAGACATCAAGAACAGGGCAAGTGAAAAGACAATTTTGCCCCTGAAATCGCACGATCGGCGGTTTCATTCGGCGGCCAGGCCGCCGAATTGAACCGCCGAATGGCTCCCGAGTGGAACAGGGGAACTTCGGCGACTTCGTTCGGCGGTTTCGAAACCGTCGATCCCAACCACCGTTTTAGACCCAAGAGATATATTTCAATCAGGTCTCATTCGGCGGTTTCGAACTGTGGCCAGGCCGCCGAATGTAACCGCCGTTTCACCAAAAATGGTGAAACCAAGGAGAAGCCAAAGGCATCTCCACCGGCGATCATCGCGCAAAACAAAGCACATTAACGTGCACGCGCGGACGTTTCCGAACATCCTTCGGGAAACGAATTACACCACACTAAAAGCTAACATACATGAAGTGCAAGTGTGGGTATTGAATGCATCCTAATGCCTATCATGTCATGGCATTTCATAAAATAAGATGCAATCAATTTAATGCAATAAGAGACATTGAATAAACAATAAAGCACAATGCACACAAAATATAAACACAACATTCAAGAATAAGAGTTATGCATGTTGCGTGTGTGTGCAACTATATCTCTTCAAGCCAAAGTAAGCACAAGATATACCTTTGGTGCTTGTCCTCTTGAGGTCTTGGAAAGGGTCTTTGATCTTCAACCTTAATGACCTAGACTACCCTTACAACCAAACCCCAACATGTGGTTTGACCACGAAATAAGCCAATCAACAAAAGGGAATCCTTACAATCTCCCTCTTTGGCTATTTCGTGACAAAACCACCACTCACATTGATTCCTCACAACATAATAGAAACTACGGGTCTACTATGATTTTCTACTTTACAAAGAGATAAGATAAATAGTCTTGAAGTCTTCAATCTCAAGTAGAACAATCAATCCCTGAAAGCACAGTTTCTATACTTTCCAATACAAGAAAAGGTGAGATGAATCAAGTGAGATAAATCAAGTGAGATAAAACAAGCATTTGCATTTAAGAATTTAAGAACAACATCATGCAATGTATGAATGTGCAAATGCTCCCCCTCAAAGGGTTACTCCCCCTCAATTAGTATTCTCCCCAACATGCACAATTGCTACTACAATTTGCAACTCCCCTTACCACAACCTACTCCCCCTTTTTGTCATGATATAGACAAAGGAGTAGTCCCCAACCGGGTCACTTAAGGCAAAGAGAGATAGTAGCATTCTAGTATATGCATAATCAATATAAGTCACTTTATGCAATCTCAATTTATTGGAGAGAAACAAGGAGATTTATTTAAAGAAAATGTGTGAATCAAAAAATTGCTTTGCATACAAGACATGTAGCATTTAAGTCCAAAATACCATGGTATTTGGCAAAGCAAATGACAAAGGTTTTTAATATGAATTCAAACCAATTTCACCAATGTCATGAGAGAAGCAAGGATATAGGTTTTCATTGATTTCAATTTAAGAACAACTATATCCAACTTTATAAGCCAAACATGTCATGAGCGACTTTGCACCCTACTTGATTTTTCCGGATAAGATATCCGTATGATAGTAGACATGTTCAACCAATAAAGAAAGAGAGACATTTGGATTGTAAAATCCTTGAATGGATACAAGATCCTTTTCATTTGAGTCTCATAAGCTTTTTCACACATTTTTGCAGTTAAGAAATGCAATCATCAAAACATGCTTTTTAAGATTAGCATTTAGCATGTTATTTTAGCAATCATCATGTCATGGAGATCATTATAGGTCATTCAAATTTTATCCTATGTATATATCTCCTAGTCCAAAATGCATGTTTGAACATAAATATGACATGGATTGCAATGCAAGCATTGATCACACTTATTGAATAGAAAATATATATACATAGTGTAACCAAGCTAACTCAAGCAACAAAAAGAGAAGCATAAGATATTTCAAATTTTTTGCACGCGACTAAAATGCAAAATAGCTCTCTTTGCTTAAGTTCCCCATATGGGGTCAAATTTCCATACCACTTCAAAGAAGGGTATGAGGTCCTATGGACCTACCAAGTCCTTTGGACTTGGTTGAACCTATTTGAGACTTGTTAGTCTCGTAGCAAGCGGGTTCATTCTTTTTATTCCACTTAGGTGACACTAAGTCAATCCTAGTGGACAAAGGTTCTAGTGGACAAGATGAAAAAGGATCATGCACATGATTTTCTTCCTTTTTATAAAGCATCTTAGCTCTAGCCTTTTTCTTGTCAAACATGCTTTTAGCTCTACACATTTCAATGTAATGCAAGCAACTTGGTCTAATATGACCAACAATACCACAAAAATGACAAGTGGGAATAAAGTTAGGAATCATACCATTCCCTTTAGCATGGATATGTGCTTTCCCTTGTCGTTGTGGTTGTCTTGGTTGTTGGATAGGATCTCTCCTCCTTTGTTGATAACCAAGACGAGGTTGCTTGCTTGTCTGAGCTTGCATGATTGAACTCTTCCCATGTTGTTTTTGAGTTTGAGGGAAGATAGTGTGAGGAGCCCTTTGGGTGTGAGCTTGAGCTTGACCTTTTGGTGCCTCAAACACTTGGGCACTTCTTGAACACTCTCCTAGGTCACTTTTCTTCCTAGGTTGTTGAGGAGGAGGGGACATATTAAAGTCCATGTCCATGGCACAGAATGTCTTGCTTGTGGAGGAGGCATCCATGTCATCAATGTAGCCAAGACCTCTCTTGTCACTTGGCTTTCTTCCAACTCCCAACATGTGGTCAAGCTTCTTGGTGCTTGAAGTCATCTTAGCCATTAAGACCTTAACTTCTTCAAGCTCTCTTTCTAGCTCTTCTTCTCTCCTCTTAGATAAGGCTAAGTTATCTTTTAGCTTATCTTCATCCGCCATGGATCTTACCACTTCTTCACACAAGTGGTCTACTAGTGTTGAAAGCTCTAGATTCTCTTCTTTTAATCTTCTAATTTCTTCCTTGTTCCTCATCATCGAGCTCTCAACTTTGACTTTGTAGTCATTAATGTAAGGATTCCCGTTGTTTTTAATTGGCTTATTTCGTGATCAAACCATATGTGGGGGTTCTTTGTAAGGGTAGCCTAAGTATCGGTCTTCTTGTTCGAAGCCCTTTGAAGACCTCGTGTTGATAAGCACCGAAGGTAAATTTCTATGTGCTTACTTTTCTTTGAAGAGATTAGTTGCACACACACACTTAACATTCATTGCATATGTGTGCATTCTCTTCATTTGTCACATTTCACACTTGCACTTATTTATTATATTTTATGGTGTGTAATTGTGTCATGTTGTTGTATAATTCGTTTCCCGATAACTTTCGAAAACGTCCGCGCATGCACGAGAATGTGCTTGGTTTAGCGCGAGGACCGCCTATGGAGAATGCCCTTGGCTTCTCCTTGGTTTTCACCTATCTAGGTGATCGGCGGTTATGATCGGCGGCCTGGCCGCCGAATTAAACCGCCGTTTCAGTCCAGATTGGTCTGGAGCATTTCTGCGGTTAAGATCGGCGGTCACGACCGCCGTTCGAAACCGCCGTTTCAAGACCTGATTGATTTATCTCTCAGTCTAATTCGGCGGTTGAAACGGCGGGCATGAAACCGCCGTTCGAAACCACCGTTCATACCTAGTTGATTTTGATCTCTCTGTTCTGTTTCGGCGGTTGGAATCGGCGGTCACGAAACCGCCGAATGAACCGCCGTTTATGCTCTGTTCTTCACGAGCTCAATTCGGCGGTCATTAACGGCGGCCTGGCCGCCGATTGAAACCGCCGATTGGCGCGTTTCTTTGAAACTTACTTAAACGACCACACTTTGATTTGGCCCCCTATATATATGCCACTTTGACTTTAGGTCAATTAAGAGAGTTCATATTCAGAATTCATACTTAGGATATTTTTCAAAGAGAAGAAAAATTCCAAGAACTCCATTCTTGATTCTCAAACACTTTTCATGATCATCAATCATCATCTAGCATCATCTTAGATCATCTAGATGTCATCTAGCATGGAATCTTCATCATACTTTGCTTGGTAAGCTTTTCACTAATATCTTACATGTTTTGTGTTTCTCTTATCTAGCAATCTCAATTAATTACTTGTTTGTTATTTTGTATGCTTTAGATACAATATTGAGATGAGTATGATGTATGTTTGAGATTTTATATTGTGCTAGCATATTAGGTTTTGTGCTTAATATTGATTAGCTAAACTAATTGACATGTCATTTAGTTTTGATATCTAGGATTATTCTTAATTGCATATTAATCATCTTAGATAAGCATATAGGGTTTCCCTTGCTCTATGTTGCATTTTGGATATTCACATATATTCACTTAGGGTTGTATTCTCTTCAAAGAGAAAGTAAGTCTTGTGTGTAGCATCCGGGATTAGGTTGCTTAGAACGCAAGCAAATTGGACTAGGTTCACTCATACCGGGATTAGGTAGGTGTGTGATTACTTCCGGGATTAGGTTGTAATCGTTTGCACATTTAGTGGATTCGAGGTTCGAGTGTAGCTTACTTACATAGCCCGTGGTTTTTCCCGTGAGGGTTTCCACGTAAAAACCAAGTGTTGTTTTAATTTCCGCACCATATTACAATTGCTTGGTTATATTATCTTGAGGGCATTTTCGTAATTTTGACTAACACGAAAAATTGGGTAAAAAGCGTAAAATCTATTCACCCCCCTCTAGATAGCTTTATACACACCGTGCTTTTATTTGTTTCAATTGGTATCAGAGCGGGTTCCTAGACATACATAGGTGATCCTTGCTCATTTTGGTGTGTTTTGCATTTTGTGTGATTTTTTGATTTATTCATACATTTTGCATTCATCTCATTTGCATTCATCCAAACACTATGAGTGGTTTCGGGATGAGCAAAGAGGGAGCGTCGAGCGTGAGGCCACCGTTGCTCACCGGCGATAATTACTCTTCATGGAAGGGGAAGATGGAAGCATACATATGCCAAATCCATGATAGGGCATGGATGGCGGTTGAAGATGGATATGCTCCACCTATGATGACTTCTACGGATGGAGGAGAAGAAGTTCTCAAGCCTAAGGCACAGTGGAGTCCTCAAGAATTTATTGACTCCATGTGGAACAACAAGGCTATTCATGCCATCCGATGTGCAGTGAGTGAAAATCAGTACAAACTGATTCAAATTACTAGGATTGCTAAAGAGGCATGGGACATCCTAGAAGTTGCACATGAAGGCACCGAGGTTGTCAAGGACTCAAAGCTTCAAGTCCTTCAAACTCGGTTTGAGACCATTAGGATGGAAGAGCACGAGCACTTCAATGACTTCCAAGTGAGACTAATGGACATTGTGAACCAAAGTCACCAACTTGGTGATCCTTACTCGGATAGAAGAATCAAGCAAAAGATCATGCGATCACTTCCCGAGAGGTTCGAACCCAAAGTGACGGCTTTAGAAGAAAATGACACTTACAAGGAAATGAAGCCAAGTGAAGTCATTGGAAGACTTCTAGCCTATGAATCAAGAAAGGCTACCACATCTCCTCCTAAGAAGAAAAAGGATATTGCCTTGAAGACATCCAAGATGGAAGAGGAGGAGGATGACTCATATGAAGACATGGCACTCATTGCCAAAGGATTCAAGAAGTTCTTGAATCTTCAAAAGAGTGATTATGGCTCAAAGGGGAATGACTTCAAGAAGAAGAAGTCCACTATTAAGAATGTCAAGCCATATCATGAGATGTCTTCAAGAGAGAAGATTCAATGCTACGAATGTGGAGGATTCGGGCATACCTCCAAGGAATGTGCTAACTTGGAAGATGAAAGAGAGGAGGTCGCCACTTCAAGTAATAGTGATGAAGAGATTGTGGCAAAATTCTTGGCATTAGGTTGCTCTCACAAGCGGGACAACAAAGTGAAAGTTGTTGAAGGAAGTCCCTCAAGCTTGAATGATTGTGAGAACAACTATTTTGCCTTTCCTATCTCCTACAATGAAGAAGAGAATGAGAGTCAAGAAGAAAGTGACTCTAATAAAGACGACTCTTCATCTAACTCCTCACATGGATATGTGAAGAAAAAGGTTCTAGATAAACACCTCACTGAGTTTAAAAGCTTAGCAATGAAGACCAAGGAAAAGATACGAAGATTGAGAGAAGAGAATCTAGACCTTGAAGCTCATGTTGACCACTTAAGTGAACAAGTGGATAGATCCAAGAATATTGAAGATAAGCTAAGAAAGGAGTTAGACTTATCTAAGAGGAATGAAGAAGAATTAAAAAGAGAGCTTGAAGAGGCTAAAGGATCAAGGACTAAGATAGTTTCTAGCACCGAAAAACTTGACCACATGTTAAGTGTTGGAAAGAGTCCGTGTGATAAGAGAGGTCTTGGGTTTGAAGATAGTAAGGAGTCCTCCACTCCTAACAAGACCATGTTTGTCAAAAGCTTGAGCTACAAAGAAGATTCACCGGTGCAAACTCCTAGGAAGAAGATTGAGCTAGGACAATGCTCTCATAGTGCACAAGTGAAGGTAGCTCCAAGAAGACAACCTCAAGCTCAACCTACAAGAGTTCCTCATGCTAACTTCCCTCAAACTCAAATCCATCAAGGGAAGAGACCAATCATGCAAACTCAACCGTGGAAGCAACCAAGTCTTGGTCAACAACAAAGAAGGAGAAATTCTATCCAACAACCAAGACAACCACAAAGACATGGGAAGGCTCCTATACATGCACAAGGACATGGTATGATTCCTAACTTTGTCCCTACATGTCATTTTTGTGGTGTTGATGGTCATATTAGACCAAAGTGCTTTCGTTACATTAAAATGTGTAGAGTTAAAAGCATGATTGAGAAAAAGAAAGCTAGAGCTAGAATGCATACTCATAGGAAGGAAGAAATTCATTTACATGATCCTATGACATCTAGATCTCTAGAACAATTGACCACTAGGAAGAAAAATGTCACACCTATGTGGATAAGGAAAAATGAACCCGCTTGCTACGAGACTATCAAGTCTCAAATAGGTTCATCCAAGTCAAATGGACTTGGGAGGTCTATAGGACCTCATGACCTTCATTGTTGAAGGTTGATGATTGACCCCATATGGGGAACTCAAGCAAAGAGAGCTATTTTGCATTCTTGTATCTTGCAAAAAATTTGAAATATCTTATGCCTCTTCTTTTGATTGCTTGAGTAAGCTTGGTTGTACATATGTATATATGTTTTAAAATTCCATAAGTGTGAACCTTGCTTGTCTACAATCCATGTCATATTTATGTTCAAACATGCATTTTTGGACTAGGAGATTTACATTGGAAGTATGATTTGAATGACCTATGATTATCTCCATGACATGATGATTCTTTAATAACATGCTAATGACAAATGAAAAGCATGAAATTCATATAACATGCTCACATGAAAAGCATGAATTGATGATTGCATATTCTTAAAAATGCAAAACTTGTGTGAAAACTTATGAGACTCAAAATGAATAAAGGATCTTGTATCCATTCAAAGGAATTTACATTCCAAATGTCTCTCTTTCTTTATTAGTTGAACATGGTTACTATCATACGGATAATTTTATCCGGAAAAATCAAATAGGGTGCAAAGTCGCTCATGCCATGTTTCGCTTATAAAGTTGGATATAGTTGCTCTTAAATTGAAATCCATAATCTCTATATCCTTGCTTTTCCCATGACATTGGTGAAATTGGTTTGAATTCTTATTAGAAACCTTTGTCATTTGCTTTGCCAAATACCATTGTATTTTGGACTTGAATGCTATATGTCTTGTATGCAAAGCATGTTGGATTCACACATTTTCTCAAAATAAATCTCCTTGTTTCTCTCAAATTAATTGAAGTGCATAAAGTGACTTATATGTATATGCAAGTCTTGCATGCTTCTATCTCTCGTTGCTATGAGTGACCCGGTTGGGGACTACTCCTTTGCCTATATCATGACAAAAAGGGGGAGTAGGATATGGTAAGGGGAGGTGCAAATATAGAAGCTATTGTACACTTTGGGGAGAACATACATTGAGGGGGAGTAACCCGTTGAGGGGGAGCATTGCATTTATCATACATTGCATACATTTGGTAATGTTGTGCCTAAATTCTAAAAATGCAAATGCTTGGTATTGTTCTCACATGATTAATCTCACACTTTTCTTGTATTAGAAATGTTAGAAACTCTTTTCAGGGATTGATTATTCTACAAGAGGATTGAAGACTTCAAGTTGCATTAGCTTATCTCTTTGTAATGTAGAATATCATTATAGTCCCGTAGTTTCTATTTTTTGTGAGGAATCATTGTGAGTGATGGTTTTGTCACGAAATAGCCAAAGGGGGAGATTGTAAGGATTCCCGTTGTTTTTAATTGGCTTATTTCGTGATCAAACCATATGTGGGGGTTCTTTGTAAGGGTAGCCTAAGTATCGGTCTTGTTGTTCAAAGCCCTTTTGAAGACCTCGTGTTGATAAGCACCGAAGGTAAATTTCTATGTGCTTACTTTTCTTTGAAGAGATTAGTTGCACACACACACTTAACATTCATTGCATATGTGTGCATTCTCTTCATTTGTCACATTTCACACTTGCACTTATTTATTATATTTTATGGTGTGTAATTGTGTCATGTTGTTGTATAATTCGTTTCCCGATAACTTTCGGAAACGTCCGCGCATGCACGAGAATGTGCTTGGTTTAGCGCGAGGACCGCCTATGGAGAATGCCCTTGGCTTCTCCTTGGTTTTCACCTATCTAGGTGATCGGCGGTTATGATCGGCGGCCTGGCCGCCGAATTAAACCGCCGTTTCAGTCCAGATTGGTCTGGAGCATTTCTGCGGTTAAGATCGGCGGTCACGACCGCCGTTCGAAACCGCCGTTTCAAGACCTGATTGATTTATCTCTCAGTCTAATTCGGCGGTTGAAACGGCGGGCATGAAACCGCCGTTCGAAACCGCCGTTCATACCTGGTTGATTTTGATCTCTCTGTTCTGTTTCGGCGGTTGGAATCGGCGGTCACGAAACCGCCGAATGAACCGCCGTTTATGCTCTGTTCTTCACGAGCTCAATTCGGCGGTCATTAACGGCGGCCTGGCCGCCGATTGAAACCGCCGATTGGCGCGTTTCTTTGAAACTTACTTAAACGACCACACTTTGATTTGGCCCCCTATATATATGCCACTTTGACTTTAGGTCAATTAAGAGAGTTCATATTCAGAATTCATACTTAGGATATTTTTCAAAGAGAAGAAAAATTCCAAGAACTCCATTCTTGATTCTCAAACACTTTTCATGATCATCAATCATCATCTAGCATCATCTTAGATCATCTAGATGTCATCTAGCATGGAATCTTCATCATACTTTGCTTGGTAAGCTTTTCACTAATATCTTACATGTTTTGTGTTTCTCTTATCTAGCAATCTCAATTAATTACTTGTTTGTTATTTTGTATGCTTTAGATACAATATTGAGATGAGTATGATGTATGTTTGAGATTTTATATTGTGCTAGCATATTAGGTTTTGTGCTTAATATTGATTAGCTAAACTAATTGACATGTCATTTAGTTTTGATATCTAGGATTATTCTTAATTGCATATTAATCATCTTAGATAAGCATATAGGGTTTCCCTTGCTCTATGTTGCATTTTGGATATTCACATATATTCACTTAGGGTTGTATTCTCTTCAAAGAGAAAGTAAGTCTTGTGTGTAGCATCCGGGATTAGGTTGCTTAGAACGCAAGCAAATTGGACTAGGTTCACTCATACCGGGATTAGGTAGGTGTGTGATTACTTCCGGGATTAGGTTGTAATCGTTTGCACATTTAGTGGATTCGAGGTTCGAGTGTGGCTTACTTACATAGCCCGTGGTTTTTCCCGTGAGGGTTTCCACGTAAAAACCAAGTGTTGTTTTAATTTCCGCACCATATTACAATTGCTTGGTTATATTATCTTGAGGGCATTTTCGTAATTTTGATTAACACGAAAAATTGGGTAAAAAGCGTAAAATCTATTCACCCCCCCTCTAGATAGCTTTATACACACCGTGCTATTATTTGTTTCAATTAAGATCCATACACTCCACACTTCCATTTGTGGAGTTAGATGACAAATATTCAACACTTGTGTCATCTCCTCTAATCTCCATTTCACCAATAAAGTCATATCCTTCATCAAGATCATCAAATTTTTCTCTTGATGAGGAAAGAGCCAAATCCCGATGAGTAGCTACACCAACTACTTCTATATCTTGTTCTTCTTGGGGATCACAAGGAAAAGCAACTTTGCCATCTTCTTCAACTTCTACACTCTTGGCTCCAAATTCCGTGTAGATGATGGCAAGTTCTTCATCACTTGAAGGATTTTCGTCATCTTCATATTTATCCCATAAGGTGGCCTTCGCCTTCCCTTTTCTTCTATCTTTCAAGTTTCCACACTCCGGGGAGAAATGCCCGAATCCTCCACATTCGTAGCACTGAATCCCCTCTCTTGAAGACACTCCTTGGTTTGACTTGTCATTGAGTCCCATGTTTTCAATTGAGATACCCTCCTTCTTGTCATGCTTCGAAGTCTCCAAAGCAATTGTCTTCTTCTTCTTAGGAGATGAGGTGGTCAACTTCTTCTTAGGAGGTGAGGTGGTTAATTTCACAAATCTCCTAAATCTCTCTAGTAAGAGAGGCATCTCCTCAACGGAGTCAATTTCCTTTCTCACAAATTCACTCATAGTGTTTGCGTTGAATGAATGCAAATGAGAAGAATGCAAAATGCATGAAGAAATCAAACAAACATACAAAATGCAAAAACACACCAAAAATGAGCAAATGATCACCTAAGTATATCTAGGAACCCGCTCTGATACCAATTGAAAAGAAAATTTAAATACTCGAGGTGTGTATAATATATAAGCTAGAGGGGGGGTGAATAGATTTTATCTAATTATTACCTAATTTTCGCGTGCATGTCAATTTTACGAAAATACCCCTAGCAAGTCAACAATACATACAAGTGTAATAAGATGTGGAAATAATAAATGACACTTGATGTTTACGTGGAAAACCCAACTGTAAGGATTCCCGTTTTGTTGATTGGCTAATTTCGTGGACAAACCACATGTTGGGGTACTTTGTAAGGGTAGCTTAGGTATTGGTTTAATTGTTCGAAGCCCTTTGAAGACCTCGTGTTGATAAGCACCGAAGGTAATTTTCTTTGTGCTTACTTGTCTTGAAGAGATAGTTGCACACACTCACAACTCATGCATATGTTTTATCTTTGTATGTTGTGTTTCTTTTTGTTGTGCATCAATGCTTATTCTCATCTCTTCTTGCTTGTTATTTTGATGCATCTTGTGTTTATAATGTCATAGCATGTTAGGCTTTTAGGATGCATCTTGCTTTTACCTTTTTACCCATTGCATGTTTTCTTGTGGGGTTCAAAGGAGTGGGATGTGCGCTGGTCGTCAAGCGCCAGACCAGCGCAGCTTACCAGCGCATATCGCCCAGTGGTTTGTCGCTGGTCATGCGCTGGTCCTGTCCAGCGTAGCTCACCGGCGCAAAACGCCCAGTGGTTTGCCGCTGGTCGTGCGCCTGTCTGAGTGCTGGTCGTCAAGTGCCTGTGCAATTTTTGCCTTTGCGCTGGTCATGCGTCTGTCGTCCAGCGCAAGACCACCAGCGCACAGAGCAAATTCTGGTGCGTTTTTCAAAACGACCACACTTCACTTATGGCCCCTATATATATGCCACTTTGACTTTAGGTCAGATAAGAGAGTTCATATTCATATTCTATACTTAGGATATTTTTCAAGAGAAGAAAAATACACAAAGAACTCATTTTTAATTACTCAAACACTTTTTCATGATCATCAATCATCATCTAGCATCATCTTTGATCATCTAGATGTCATCTTGCATGGATTCTTCATCATACTTTGCTTGGTAAGCTTTTCACTAATATCTTACATATTTTGTGTTTATCTTAACTAGCAATCTCAATTAATTACTTGTATGTTATTTTAAATACTTTGAATACAAGTTTGAGATTAGTATGATGTATGTTTGAGAAGTTGTATTGTGATAGCTAATTAGGTTTTGTGCTTAATCTTGATTAGCTAAGCTATTTGACATGTCATTTAGCAATTGATATCTAGGGTTGATTAAATTGATTATATCATCATCCTAGATAAGCATCTAAGGTTACCTAGCCTTGTTTGTTATTTGAATATTCATATATATTCACATAGGTTGTTTCTCTTCATTGAGAAGTAAGTCTTGAGGCTAAGAGTGCTTAGGCCTCAAGCAAATTGGAATAGGGTTGCTAATAAGGCCCGCTGGGTAGAAGTGAGGGGTTACAGACCGGAGTGTTAGACGAGGTCTACATAGGTTGTAAACTTCATTTCAATTAGTGATTTCGAGTTCCGAGTGTAGCGCACTATACAGCCCGTGGTTTTTCCCAGTGGTTGGGTTTCCACGTATATATCAAGTGTTATTTAAATTCCGCATCTTATTACACTTGTATGTATTTTTGACTAGTAGGGGCATTTTCGTAAAATTGACTTGCATGCGAAAATTGGGTAATATTTAATAAAATCTATTCACCCCCCCTCTAGCTTTATATAGAACACGCCTCGAGTATTTAATTACTTTCAACGGAGTCAATTTCCTCTCTCACAAATTCACTCACAGTGTTTGCGTTGAATGAATGCAAATGAGAAGAATGCAAAATGTATGAAGAAATCAAACAAACATACAAAATGCAAAAACACACCAAAAATGAGCAAAGGATCACCTAAGTATATCTAGGAACCCGCTCTGATACCAATTGAAAAGAAAATTTAAATACTCGAGGTGTGTATAATATATAAAGCTAGACGGGGGGGGGTGAATAGATTTTATCTAATTATTACCCAATTTTCGCGTGCATGTCAATTTTACGAAAATACCCCTAGCAAGTCAACAATACATACAAGTGTAATAAGATGCGGAAATAATAAATGACACTTGATGTTTACGTGGAAAACCCAACCACTGGGAAAAACCACGGGCTGTATAGTGCGTCACACTTGGAACTCGAAATCACTAATTGAAATGAAGTTTACAACCTATGTAGACCTCGTCTAACACTCCGGTCTGTAACCCCTCACTTCTACCCAGCGGGCCTTTATTAGCAACCCTATTCCAATTTGCTTGATCCTCGAAGTCACTACTTGTAATGATGTTTACAGCCTAATCCCGGTCTGTAACCCACCACTACTACCCAGCGGGCCTGTAATAGCAACCCTAGACCAAGACTTCAATCTCTCAAAAGAGATTCACAACCCTATGTGAATATTTATGAATATTCAATTAATGCAATAAGAGCTAGGGTACTCTAAATGCTTATCTAGGATGATGATATATTCAATTTAAATCAACCCTAGATATCAATTGCTAAATGACATGTCAAATAGCATAGATAATCATAGATTATAAAAACCTAGATATCTATCAAAAACAACACTCAATCAATTCATCACAAATAATCTATTTTCTTGTATTTAGCATATGATCTTAAACATACAAGTAATTTAAAAGAGATGGCTTGGTATTTAAAATACTACAATAAGATGAAATTAATCAAAATCTTACCAAGCAAGTTGTGATGATGCAAACTCATACATGGATGCACTCTATATAGACATAGGAGATGCAATATGAAATTTGATGCAAAAGGGGTTTGATTTGAGTGGTTAAAGTTGAGTTCTTGATTTGATTTTCTCTCAAAATCTATCTTCGAAGTTTAGGGTTCTTAAGAGTCAAAGAACTTGATCAGATAATGAGAAAATGTGATATTTATAGACATCAAGAACAGGGCAAGTGAAAAGATAATTTTGCCCCTGAAATCGCACGATCGGCGGTTTCATTCGGCGGCCAGGCCACTGAATTTAACCGCCGAATGGCTCCCGAGCGGAACAAGGGAACTTCGGTGACTTCGTTCAGCGGTTTCTAAATCGCCGATCCCAACCGCCGTTTTGGACCCGAGAGATATATTTCAATCAGGTCTCATTCGGCGGTTTGGAACGGCGGCCAGGCCGCCGAACGTAACCGCCGTTTCACCAAAAATGGTGAAACCAAGGAGAAGCCAAAGGCATCTCTACCGGCGATCATCGCGCAAAACAAAGCACATCAACGTGCACGCGCGAACGTTTCCGAACAACCTTCGGGAAACGAATTACTCCACACTAAAAGCTAACATACATGAAGTGCAAGTGTGGGTATTGAATGCATCCTAATGCCTATCATGTCATGGCATTTCATAGAACAAGATGCAATCAATTTAATGCAAGAAGAGACATTGAATAAACAATAAAGCACAATGCACACAAAATATAAACACAACATTCAAGAATAAGAGTTATGCATGTTGTGTGTGTGTGCAACTATATCTCTTCAAGCCAAAGTAAGCACAAGATATACCTTTGGTGCTTGTCCTCTTGAGGTCTTGGAAAGGGTCTTTGATCTTCAACCTTAATGACCTAGACTACCCTTACAACCAAACCCCAACATGTGGTTTGACCACGAAATAAGCCAATCAACAAAAGGGAATCCTTACAAAAACAAATTAACAAAAAATACCATGTGAAGAAGGCATCTAAACATAGAGGACAATATTTCAAGAAAACTGTCACTTTTCAAATTCGAACAACATCTTCTTTTCAATGCATATTTTCAAAGCTGCTCAATACAACTTGCTCAATTTTGGAATCAAGAATATAGACATGCAAAGGAACACTTTTCATGAAGAAAACATTTCAAAATTCATTTTAGAAAAGTGTGATAACAGACGTTGAAAACAGGTCACGTGCAGAAAATTGAAAACAGGGCACGCCTATGACCTTCGGTCAAAGAAATAGTCATAACTTTTAAACCACCAACCAGAACTTTACGTTCTTTATATCGTTGGAATTGTATCGAAAAAACGATGAACCCAACGAGGGCAGAAAAAATTATTTCTTTACCGATTGGTACAGTTTTAAAGAAACATATCGCCTCAAAAATTCAAAGCAGGGCATCTTCACAAGGTTTGAATAAAAACACAAAAATCAAAAACAAAAAATACAAAATTAACATATATATACAATCCTAATATCTACAACTAACATGTAAACACATATTTACAATCCTAATATCCACCACTAATCACATTACAACAACCAATCCTAGTCACTATGCAAAAACAACCAATTCACACTCTTAAGCTAAGCATAGTATATCAACTTTGAAATAAAAGCTTAAAGGTAAGAGATTGGACCTTCGATTTCACATTCGTAGGATGGTGTGGCCTTGTGGTATTGTGTGTTGGTGCATGATGTGTGTTGTGGCTTCGTGTCCCGGGTTTCTTCCCGCGGTCTATTCTTGAGGGCAATTCTCAGGAATCCGCCGTGAGTTCAGACTTTCTGGTTGGCGGGCATTTTCCCACGGACTTGAAGTCACGGAAGTTCCTCCGGAGAATGCCGTGGGTTCATTCCTTCTGTCCCGCAGATGTATCTCGTGGAAGGTTCCCAGAGAACCCTGTGGCTTTGTTGAACGGGAATAATCCTACGGACTCGTCCCGCGGTAGGCATTATTAGCCTAGCCCTTCTCTTTGATTCCATGGCTTGCACACATAAAAATAACACCGAAAACACCACAAGCATATTCTATGCAAGTAAATAAATGAGTAAGGAGTCTAAACCCCCAAACCTATCTATTTCCCTACATGTCATCATGATATGGTTAAGCACAAATGCAACATGACAAGTGAGTAGATAATGACTCTAGACTCTAAACACTAAACTAATAATTTGTTCAAAATAATTACAAATTAAAAAGTATTTAAATATAAACAAAAACGAATGTCCGTTAAGTGCGTCTTTTCCTTAAAGCTTGAAACTCCTGCACATTAACAAACATATCAAAAAGTTCATACAATACAAGCACTCAACCACCATCAAAGATGGGTAGCTTTACCACAACATACCCATTCTCACTTTTCTTGACCCAAAGGGGTCCATTCCTCTTGAGTCCTTCTATTTTGGTCTTGTCAATCCACAAGGAATTGACAACCAACTTTGTAGTCCTAGGACTCGCATTTGTCACACGTTGCCATTTCATATTTGCGCATTGAGATCCAATATGACCTCTAATGTGGCACTTGTAACAAATGGGACTAAAGTGAGAGATTGTACCTCTCTAATTTGTTGCGGTTTTCTTGGAGGCTTGCTTGATCTTCTCTTGCCTTGGAGCCAACCTTGGAGCAGGTCTCTTAAGGACTTCTTGCATTGGTTGCTTGTCCTTCAAGTTTTGTAGAGGTGAAGGTGGGACTTGTTTGCTCTTCTTGGTTGTGGCTTTCTTCTTGGATTTGTTGAGACTTGGTTTGGTGACCACGGCACTTGAAGTTCCTTGACCTAAGTCAAGCTCATCTTTTGGAAATGGCATCACTTCCTTTCCCTTTGCCATCAACTCTTGCTTAGCCTTTGCAAGCTTCGCAAGGTGGTCAAGTTCCCTTGTCTTCATGAGAGCTTCATCCCTTTGAGCCAATTCATCCTTAAGCTCTCCAATCTCCCTTAAGGATGAGTCCTTTTCCTTCTCAAGCGAATTGATTCTCTTCTCTAAGTCCACATCTTGGCTTATCAATTCCTTGCTCTCTTGTGCAACCTCTACTACTTTTTTCTCATGCTCTCCATACTCCTCCTCGAACACCCTCTCTAATATGCGCATACTTTCATCAATGCGGTCATATTTTCCCTTAGAGGATTTGAATACAAACTCAGGTTCTTCGACCTCTATCGAATTCAATTCTCCGCTCTGAAGATCGGCTAGTGCCTTTTCAGCCAACTTCCCCACTTGGGCTGCTGTATTTTCTATCGGTTCTCCTAGGCCACTAATCCGTTGCTCGGTGAACGAGGGGTTGTCTTGGCTGCCCCCTTGGTAGTACCAATCTTGATTTTTGCTTGCTTGATGGTTGTCTTGATACGGATACACGATTTGCACCTCTCCCATTACCGGTTGTTGCCCAAAGTTTGCCTTGAGATTTTCCATTTCCCGTGACATGTTGGCCAATTGCATTCCTAAGTCTGCATTGGTCCTCTCCTCACGAGAATCATCTCTTCCTCTTCGTTGTTGGGAATTTTCACCCAACATCTCATATACGGCAAACACCTCCCTTGCGGTCTTCTCCCTCATTACTCCCCCACAAGCATTATCAACAGTGGCTTGTGTGAGTCCCGTCAATCCGTCATAAAAACACTGTACTAGCAGAACAAAGGGGAACATGTGGTGCGGGCACTGTGCAAGGAGTGACTTATATCGGTCCCAAGTCTCATGGAAGGCTTTTCCTGGCTCTTCTTCGAAGGTTGCTATATTGCCCCGGATTTCTCGTGTTTTCCAAGAGGGGTAGTACCTTGAGAAGAACTTGGTCTCTACCGCTTCCCAAGTAGTCAATGAACCTGCGGGTAGAGCCAATAACCACTTCTTTGCTTCATCTTTCATGCAGTACGGGAAGCATCTCATCATTAACTGATCTTCCGTGAGCTCTCCGAGTCAGATGGTAGTCACGGCATCGTAGTACTACTTCATGAACTGAAGGGAATCCTCATCCGTTTCACCTCGGAAGACTGGAAGAGTGTTAAAATGAGAACTCTTCAACTCGTAGCTCCGTTGCAAATCACTCAACAGAATCGCTGACGGTTGAGCTCCTAAAATCGGCAAAGCAAAGTACTTCATTAGCCTCTGAATAACGGGCACACTGGAAAGGTTTTCCATATTGATCTGAATCCTGAAATAATCAAACAAATAAAAATCAAATCGAACAAGATACGATATGAACAATAAAAAAAATTAAACTACAAATACGACTAAAACTAACAAAGATATTACGCTCCCCTCCACGGCAGCGGCGCCAAAAACTTGACACGCACGCGGTAGTTCTAAAATATATCCCGGTAATGGTGCCAATAACTTGATCGGCGCACAGAATGACCGGTTCTAATGAACTACGGTAATGATATGGCGCGCGAGTTTTTACCATTTCGTAAGTATACGAATCGTTGGCCACGTATAGTGATTACGAGTAAGGGTTTCGTTCCCACGAGGAAGTGTTAAGGAGGTGTTTATCTTAAGTCGGTTCTAAGTCCTAGATAGATATATATATATATATATATACACAATATATTTACACTATTAACATGCAATAAAGTAAAAGGGGATGGTCACAAGTAATTTAAACTAATGATTACACTAGAATTAAGCTAAGATGGCAATAATTAAATAATAACTAAATTAACATTAACTAACTAAACTAACTAAACTAACAAGCTTACTAAATCAATTAACTAATTAACACTAATTAACTAAACTAAACTAATTACCAACTACACTCATGCATGGTCATGGGAAAGTGTAGTTGTGAGGTGGTAAATGCATGGAAATGCTAGGAAATGTTTTTCATGCAACAAATCCAATACCTAGTTGATAGCAATAAGCTTACAAGATTGGTCTTAACCAATCTAACTTAGGATTAGGCACATACACAAATAATCACTCATGCATGCTATTGATGTCTCAAATAGTCTAATCCTATTACATATCAATTAATCGGTTAATCAATTAACATGCATCTATTAAGCTCAAGCAAATATACTAATCAACCAAAATATGAATATTATTACAATCCCACCAATATTCCCAACATCAACATGTAGTAAAATTACAACAACAATAACAACAAGCTAAAGTAAATAAAAGAGATAAGAAAACAACTCAATCTCTTGTGAAGTCTTCAAGCTAGCTAGGCTTCTCCTTGTCTTTCCCTTGCTTGGAGTCAAGAGGTGTTGAGAGTGAGCTAGGATGGTTATTTACAAGTGATTGTAAGCTATTTCTAAGGTGATTAGGGGTTATTTGTGAATGGTTGCTTAAGTGGGTGTAATTCTACTTGAGTTTGGATATTAGGGATGTGTTTTAGGTTTAGGAAAGATGAATATATATATAGGGAAGGTTTGGGTGTGAAAGGAGCTTGAGTCGGTCAAGTTGGCGGGTTCCAGCCACCAAGCTCGCGGGTTCTTACCCGCCGCACAAAGTCGCGGAGGATTTTGGAGCATTTCCCGCGAGCTTGAACCTTCTGTATTGCCGGCACTTTCCCGCTGCATGAAACACCGTATTTTGGCGAGTTTGAACGCTCTGGAGTGCGGGAAAGAAGCTGCTGAACCTGACCTTGAAGCTTGGTGGCCATAGAGGTTTGGCTTCTTGAAGGAGGAGAAGAACTTGTGCATGAGAGGATAAAAGTGCATCCATCGTGATTGGGGGAACATGGGCCGTCGATCTGGGTAGGATTTGGCCGGAAAATGCATCGGAAACTGGCCAGAAATGAGCTGGAAAATTTCGGGTCACAACTGGGTATGAACCGGGTCGGGTCTGGTTCATGGGTCGTCGGGTCGCCTGTCTGTATGAGGAAGACGATGTGACGTCATCCTGACGTCACGCCTACATCAGCAGCACCACCAAACGCTACCGTTTCACACGAGTGACGTGGCGCTGACGCCTGCACTGGCTAGCAAATTACCGTCTACGCCCTTGATCTCTTTCTTAATTGCAAAATCTTCAATCTTCTCCAGAATATTACATTTTAGCCCCTATTTTTCCAAAATGACCAAAATGCCCTTGAATTCCTCTATTTTCTTGAAACACTTATTTAAACCATTAAAATCCCTATTTTACCCAAGAAACGAATACAAAAGATAGGAAATGGGATCGCTAAATGTGAACATTTGCAGCGCGATCAACTTATCGGGGAGAGATCTCATAATCTTTTGCTTGATTCTCCTATTCGAATACGGGTCACCAAGTTGATGACTTTGATTGACTATGTCCATCAACTTGATCTCGAAGTCGTTGAAGCACTCATTCTCTTCCATCTTAAGCATCTCAAATTGAGTTTGGAGGACTTGAAGCTTAGAGTCCTTCACTCTATTCCCTCATGTGCAATCTCTAGGATGTCCCAAGCCTCCTTAGCTATCCTAGTATTCTGAATCAATTTATATTGATTTTCGTCCGTTGCACATAGGATGGCATGCATCGCCTTCCTATTCCATTTTGATGCCTCAAACTCTTGCGCGTTCCATTGCGCCTTAGGCTTGAGCACATCCTCTCCTCCACCGGTAGGAGTCATCATGGGTGATGTGTAGCCGTCTTCAACCGCCATCCAAGCCCGGTCATGGATTTGACATATGTACGACTCCATCTTGCCTTTTCAAGAGGCATAATTCAACCCGGTAAAAGCAGAGGCCTTGTGCTAGAAGCACCTCGTTGCCACCACCATTTCCACCGTTTCCACTCATAGTGTTTATGAATGAATGAAATGAATGCAAATGTATGAATGATCAAAATCACACAAAATGCAAAACACACCAAAAGAAGCAAGGATCACCTAATTATATCTAAGAACCCGCTCTGATACCAATTGAAACAAATATTGCACAGTGTGTAAAATACTATCTAGGGGGGTGAATAGATTTTAAACGAATTACCCATTTTCGTGTGAAGTCAATATTACGAAAATACCCCTAACTAGATAAACAATAAATCAAGTATAAAATGCGGAAATTAAATAACACTTGATTTTTTACGTGAAAACCCTCACGGGAAAACCACGGGCTAATAAGTGAGCCACATCCGAACCTCGAATCCACTAAGTGATGAAAATTACAACCTAATCCCGGAAGTAATCACACACCTACCTAATCCCGGTATAAGTGAACCTAGTCCGATTGCTTGCGGATTAAGCAACCTAATCCCGGTCAAAACATAAGACTTAATTCTCTAAGAAGCGATTAACACCCTAAGTGAATATATGAATATTCAAATGCAACATAGAGCAAGGGAAACCCTATATGCTTATCTAAGATGATGAATTTGCAATTAGAACAATCCTAGATATTAAAACTAAATGACATGTCAAATAGCTTAGCTAATTAAGATTAAACAAAAGCCTAATTAGCTATCACAAAACAACACTCAATCAAATCAACACAACAATCTCTATCTTGAATATTAGAATTCAATTTAAGAACAATCAAGTAATAAAAGAGATGCCATAATAAATAAAACACTAATTATATATGATAATAGTGAAAACTTACCAAGGCAAGTGTGATGATGAAAGACCCATGCAAGCAAGTATCCTAGATATGCTAGAGAATGCTAGATGAACTTTGATGCAAATGAATTTTGGTTTGAGTGTTTAAAATGAGCAAACTTGGTTGCTTTCTCTCTTAAAAATCTTTCTTTTAAAAGTAGGGTTCTTGATGATTAAAGAGTCACATTCAGAACAAGAGAAAGTGATGTATTTATAGGCATGAAAAACAGAGCATGTGAAAAGACAAGTTTGCCCCAAAAAAACGCACCACGATCGGCGGTTTCATTCGGCGGCCAAGCCACCATTTATAACCGTCGAATGGCTCCAGAGAAAGGCAGGGGAACAACGGCGGTTTCAATCGGTGGTTTCGAAACCACTGAACTAACCGCAGAATCAAACCCGAGAAATAAAATCAATCGGGTATAATCGGTGGTTTCAAACAGCAGTCGGTGGCCGCCGATCGTAACAGCAGAATCACTCCAGACCTTTCTGGACTGAAATGATGGTTTCAATTTGTTGGCTAGGCCACCGATCAAACCGTCGATTCACCAGTAATGGTGAATCTAAAGGAGAGCCAAGAGCATTCCCCTTAAGCGGTCTTCGCCCAAAACCAAGCACACATTCATGCAAGCACGGACGTTTCCAAACATATTCGGGAAACAGATTACACAACACACAAACACAACAAGATACATCAAATAAAGTGCAAGAGTGAATGTGTCATGTGAAGAGAATACACATAAGTACAAGTATGCTAAGTGTGTGTGTGCTAACTAAATCTCTTAAAAGAAAAACTAAGCACTAGAGATTATACCTTTGGCGTGTTTGTCCCTTGAGGTCTTGAAAGGGCCTTTGAGCTTGAACCTCACTCACCTAAACTACCCTTACACAATAAACCCCAACATGTGGTTTGTCCACGAAATAAGCCAATCAACAAATGGGAACCTTACAATGACCCCTACGGGTGGAGGAGAGGATGTGCTCAAACTAAAAGCGCAATGGAAGGTGCCAGAGTTTGAGTCATCTAAATGGAATAGGAAGGCAATACATGCCATCCTATGTGCAATGGATGAGAATCAATATAAGTTGATTCAAAACACTAGGATATCTAAGGAAGCTTGGGACATCCTAGAGGTTACACTTGAGGGAACCGAAGTTGTTAAGGACTCGAAGCTTCAAGTTCTCCAAACGCAATTTGAATTGCTTATGAGGATGAGAACGAATGCTTCAACGACTTCGAAGTAAGGTTGATGGACATTGTAAACCAAAGTCATCAACTTGGTGACCCGTATTGGATAGGAGAATCAAGCAAAAAATTATGAGATCTCTTCCTGATAGATTTGAGTCCAAGGTGACGGCTTTAGAGGAGAATAACACCTTCAAGGATATGAAGCCGAGTGAGATGATTGGGAGGCTTCTAACTTATGAGTCTAGGAAGGGTCCTACCTACCTCTACACCTCCTAAAAAGCAAAAGGGAATTGCTTTGAAAGCCTCCAAAGTTGAGAAAGAGGAGAATGATGACTCGGATGAAGAAATGGCCTTGTTGATGAGAAGGTTTAAGAAATTCTCCAAGTCCGAGAGAAGGGTTTCGAATCCAAGGGCTAAGACTTTAAGAAAAAGACTTCATTCAAGAAGTTTGAGACTAGGCAAGAGAAGACCGAAAAGAAAGGGGTCTGATGCTATGAGTGTGGCGGAATAGGTCACTTTGCCCTCGAATGTGCTAATCACATTAACAAGAAAAAAGGAAAAGTGATGGCCGCCACATGGAGTGGAAGTGATGACTCCAATGAGGGAGATGAGTCTTCAGATGATGAAGAGCTCATGGCTAACTTCATAGCCTTTGCCTCCTCCCCACAAAAGCAAAGGTTCTAGTGAAGAAGAGAATAGTTAAGAGGAAATTGACTCAAGTGATGATGGCTATTCATCTCACTCCACTAATGGAAAAGTGGATAAGATGGATCTTAGAGACTACATGGTCAAGTTTGAGAATTCAGGTTAAAAAACAAGAAAGAAATTATGAGATTGAAGGAGGAAAACCTAGAGCTCTCCTCTCATATAGACCAATTAAGTGAAGAAGTAGTGAGATCCACAAAGAATGAAGATAAGCTAAGAGAGGAGTTAGTCTTATCTTAAGAGGAATGAAGAAGGTTTGAAGAGGGAACTTGATGAAGCCATAGAGTCACTATCTAGGATGGCTCTTCTAGCACAAGAAGCTTGACTACATACTTGGTGTTGGAAAGAGTCCATGTGACAAGAGGGGTCTTGGGTATGAAGATGGTAAGGAAATCTCAACCTCTAACAAGACCGTGTTTGTCAAGAGCATGGGCAACAAGAAGAGAAGCTTCATAGTGCAAACTCCTAGGAAGAAAATTGATCTAGGACAATGTTCAAATAGTGCACAAGTGAAAGTGGTGCCAAGAAGCAACCTCAGCTTAACCTACAAGAGCTCTTCAAGCTAACACTCCTCAACATATGGCTCATAAAGGAAAGGGACCAATCGTGAAAGCTAAACCTTGGAAGCAAGCTAGACCAGTTCCAACGAAGATGGATTGAACCTACTCAACCACAAAGACATGGGAAAGCTCCTATGTACGCACAGGGACAATGTATGATCCTTATTCCTCCTAATGTCATTTTATGGTTTTGATGGTCATATTAGACCAAGATGCTTTCGTTATATTAAAATGAGCGTAAACTAAAAGCACGATTGAGAAGAAAAAGAAAAGAGCATGATGCATGTTGTAAGGATTCCCATTCGTTGATGGCTTATTTCATGGACAAACCACATGTTGGGGTCTATTGTGAAGGGTAGTTTAGGTAATTGAACTTCAAGCTCGAAGGCCCTTCACAAGACCTCAAGGGACAAGCACGCCAAATGTATAATCTCGTGCTTGGTTTTCTTTGAAGAGATTTAGATTGCACATACTCACTTAGCATTCTTGTGCATACTCTTCACATGTCACATTTCACACTTGCACTTATATGTTGTATCTTGTTGTGTGTATTTGTGTCTTGTAATTCGTTTCCCGATAGTATTCGGAAACGTCCGTGCATGCACTAAAATATGCTTGGTTTTGCGCGAAGACCGCCTACGGAGAATGCCTTGGCTTCTCCTTGGTTTTCACCTCTGTTGGTGATCGGCGGGGTTATAATCGACGGCCTAGCCGCCGAATGAAACCGCCGTTTGAGTCCAGAGACCTCTGGATCAATTCTACGGTTACGATCGGTAGCCACGACCGCCGTTCGAAACCACCGATCATACCTGATTGATTTTATCTCTCGGCCTGATTCAGTGATTGAATCGGCGGTTACGAAACCGCCGAATGAAACCGCCGTTCATACCTGATTGATTTAATCTCTCGGTTTGATTCGGCGGTTACGAAACCGCCTAATGAAACCGCCGTTGTTCCCCTGTTCTTCTCGGGTTCAATTCGGCTGTTATAATCGGTGGCCTGACCGCCGATTGAAACCGCCGATCGGTGCGTTTCAGGGCAAACTTGTCTTTTCACATGCTCTGTTTTTTATGTCTATAAATATCTTACTTTCTCATTCTCTGAATTAATTCTTCAACTCCGAAGAACCCTAAACTTAAAAGAGAGAATTTTGAGAGAAAATCAAATCAAGAACTCACTTTGACCACTCAAATCAAATCCCTTTTTCATCAAATTTCATATTGCATCAACTATGCCTTTATAGAATGCATCCATGTATGTTTTTGGATCATCATATCTTCCTTGGTATGTTCTTCACTAATCTCATCTAATTTTAGTGTTTTTCATATTAAGACATCTCTTAGATTACTTGTATGTTTTTAGATAATATACTAAATACAAGATAGAGATTATTTGTGATATTTTGATTGAGTGTTGTATTGTGATAGATATCTAGGTTTTTATAATCTATGATTATCTAAGCTATTTGACATGTCATTTAGTTTTAATATCTAGGATTGTTCTAATTGCAAATTCATCATCTTAGACAAGCATATAGGGTTTCCCTTGCTCTATGTTGCATTTTGGATATTCACATATTCACTTAGGGATTTAATCTCTTCATTGAGAATCAAAGTCTTGTGTGTAGCATCCGGGATTAGGTTGCTTAGATCACAAGCATTCAAACTAGGTTCACTCATACCGAGATTAGATATGTGTGTGATTACTTCCGGGATTAGGTTGTAATTTCATCACATTTAGTGGATTCGAGGTTTGGGTGTGGCTCACTTAACAGCCCGTGGTTTTTCCCGTGAGGGTTTCCACGTAAATATCAAGTGTTGTTTTAATTTCCGTACAATATTACACTTGCTATATTTTATTGACTATTAGGGGCATTTCGTAATCTTGTCCTTAAACGAAAATTGGGTAAAATTAGTTAAAATCTATTCACCCCCCCCCCCCTCCCCCCCTCCCCTCTAGATTAATAGTTTACACACCGTGAGAACTTTCAATTGGTATCAGAGCGGGTTCCTAAATATACTTAGGTGATCCTTGCTCACTTTGGTGTGTTTTGCATTTTGTGTGATTTTTGATCATTCATACATTTGCATTCATTTCATTCATTCATAAACACTATGAGTGGAAACGGTGGAAATGGTGGTGGCAACGAGGGTGCTTCAAGCACAAGGCCTCCACTTCTTACCAGGTTGAACTATTCCCAATGGAAAGGGAAGATGGAATTCTACATATGTCAAATTCACGACCGTGCGTGGATGGCGGTGGAAGATGGATATAATCTACCCAAGATGACTCCCTTAATGGTAGAGGAGAAGAAATATTGAAGCCTAAGGCACAATAGAGTCCTGCAAGAGTTTGAGGCTTCAAAGTGGAATAGGAAGGCGATGCACGCCATCCTTTGTGCAATGGATGAAAATCAGTATAAGCTTATTCAGAACACTCAAATCGCGAAAGTGGCTTGGGATATCTTACAAGTTGCACATGAAGGAACCGAGGTGGTGAAGGAATCCAAGCTTCAAGTCCTCCAAACTCAATTCGAGTTACTTAGGATGGGAGAGGATGAATGCTTCAATGATATCGAAATCAAATTGATGGATATCGTTAATCAAAGTCACCAACTCGAAGACCCGTATTCGGATAGGAGAGTCAAGCAGAAAATCATGATATCTCTCCCCGATAGGTTCGAATCAAAGGTGACGGCTATGGAAGAAAATAGTGGTTATATGGACATGAAGCCGAGCGAGGTTATTGGAAGACTCCTTGCCTATGAGTCTAGGAAGGCTCCTAGTTCTACACCTCCTAAAAAGCAAAAAGGAATTGCTTTAAAAGCTTCTAAGGATGAAAATGAGGCAAAGAATATTGACTCGGACGAAGACCTTACCTTATTTGTAAAAAGGTTCAACAAGGTTATGAAGTTTGGGAGAAAGGGCTTTGGATCAAAAGGTCAAGATTTGAAGAAAAAGGGTCCTTTCAAGAAGTTTGAACCTAGGCAAGAAAGGACCGAAAGGAAAGGGGTCCGATGCTTCGAGTGTGGTGGCATAGGTCACTTTGCCCCCAAATGTGCTAATCACAATGACAAGAAGAAGGGTAAAGTGATGGCCGCCACATGGAGTGGTAGTAGTGATGACTCCAATGAGGGAGATGAGTCTTCAAGTGATGAAGAGCTCATGGCTAACCTCCTAGCTTTTGCCTCATCTCCCATAAAAGCAAAAGTGCTAGTGAAAGAAAGGAAATGAGTCAAGAGGAAAATGACTCAAGTGAAGAAGAAAGTGATTCCTCATCTAACTCTATAAATGGATTTGTGGAGAAAAAGGTGCTTGCTAAATACCATGCAGAGTTTAATGATTTAGCAATTAAGAGCACAAGAAAGATCAAGATGTTGATAGAAGAAAACCTTAAGCTTTCATCTCATAATGACTACTTAAGTGAACAAGTGGAAAAATTCAAGAAGATAGAATATGAGCTAAGAAAGGACTTAGACTTATCTAGGAGGAATGAAGAAAATCTAAAGAGGGAACTTGAAGAAGCTTTAGAATCATTAACTAGGATGGATTCTAGCACTAAGAAGCTTGACCATATACTTGGTGTTAGAAAGAGTCCGTGTGACAAGAGGGGTCTTGAGTATGAAGATGGCAAGAAGATCTCAACCTCTAACAAGACCGTGTTTGTCAAGAGTTTGGGGAACGAAGAAGCTTCATTGGTGAAATCTCCTAGGAAGAAGTTAGAACTAGAACAATGTTCAAATGCACAAGTGAAGATGGTGCCAAGAAGGCAACCTCAAGCTCAATCCTCTAGGGTCCCTCAAGTTAACATTCCTCAACAATTGGCTCACAAGGGAAAGAGACCAATCATGCAACCTCAAGCTAGGAAGCAAGCTAGACCGGTTCAACAACGAAGATGGATTGAACCCACTTAACCATAAAGACATGAACAAGCTCACATGCATGCTCTAGGACAAGGTATGATTCCTTATTTTATTCCTACATGTCATTTTTGTGGATTTGAATGTCATATTAGACCAAATTGCTTTCGATATATTAAAATGTGTAAAACACGAAGCATGATTGAAAAGAGAAAAAATAGAGCCAAGATGCATGCTCCTAGGAATGATAATATTGATGTGTATAATCCTAGGACATCTAGAACCCATGTACCAAAGACCACTAAGAAAGCTAAGATTGTTTCTAGGTGGATTAAAAAGAATGAAAATGTTTGTCATGTTGCTCAAATAGCCTTAAAGGCAAATTCTTCTAATTTTTGGTACTTAGATAGTGGGTGCTCTTGGCACATGACGGGAAACAAGAGTTTCTTCGAGACTCTTGTTATGGAGGAAGGAGGATGTGTCACCTTTGGTGATGGATCCAAAAAGAGAGTTGTAGGGAAATGAACCATTTCCATTCCCGGATTACCCTCCTTATCCAATGCTTTATTTGTTGATGGCTTGAAAGTCAATTTGATAAGCATATCACACCTTAGTGATGAAGGATATTCCGTCTTATTTTGTAAAGATGATTGCTCTATCCTAAAGCTCGATGGACAAACCTTGTTGAAAGGTATGAGATCTAGTGACAATTGCTATTGTCTTGAAGCTAGAATAGTCTCAAACAATATGTCCATGGATGAGCAAATTGAGTTGTGGCATGAAAGACTTGGCCACATGAACTTTAGGGATTTACGAACCCTTGGAAAGTTCAATTATGTGCGTGGTCTCCCTAAGCTTGGGAAGAAAGCCATTGGTGTTTGTGGACCTTGACAACAAGGAAAACAAACCGAAAACAAACCAAAAACATGCACAAAAAGGGCAAGTATCTCTCCACCAAAGAGCCCCTAGAGCTTCTCCACATGGACCTCATGGGTCCTATGCAAACCGAAAGCTTAGGTAGAAAGAGATACATCTTTATTTGTGTTGATGATTTCTTTAGATTTACATGGACATATTTTCTTAGAGAAAAATCCGAAACTTTTGATAAGTTTAAAATACTTTGTAATAAAATTCAAAATGAAATGAACTCAAACATTAAAAGCATTAAACGGATTAGAAGTGACCATGGGAGAGAATTTGAGAATGCCACATTTGAAACCTATTGTAATGGTTTAGGCATCTCCCATGAGTTTTCGGCTCCTAGGACACCTCAACAAAATGGAGTTATTGAGAGGAAGAATAGCAAGAGATGGCCCGTGTAATGTTGCTTAGCAACAATGTCCCTAGGAACCTATGGGCTGAAGTCGTCAATACGGCTTTCTATATAGGAAATAGAGTTTTCCTAAGGTCCGGAACTAGAAATACCTCCTATGAACTATGGAAAGGCAAAATGCCAAATGTTAGCTACTTCCGCTCCTTTGGAAGCAAATGCTACATTTTAAATGACCGTGATCAACTTGGCAAATTTGATGCTAAGAGTAATGAGGGTATATTTATTGGCTATGCCTTAAATAGTAAATCCTATAGAGTTTTCAATTTAAAGACTCTAAGTGTCATGGAATCATCTAATGTTGTCTTTGATGATGAAAGGCTTAAGTCTAGTAACCATGAGGAGGAGGTTGTTTTAGAAGATGATTCTCCTTTGGAGAAGGTTGTGGAGACTCCCAATGTTGGGACATCCAATGATAATTATGAGGACACACAACCTATTGATATAGTTCCTCTCTTGAACTCTAAAGAACCCGCTACATGGGTTAGACAACTCCATGATAAGAATGACATCATTGGAGAGGTAAATGAGGGTGTTAGAACTAGGCATCAAATAGCTAATCTAATTAGATACACATGCTACACCTTTCAAATAGAACCCAAAAAGGTTGATGAAGCTTTAAATGATGAATTTTGGGTTCTTGCCATGCAAGAAGAGCTAAACCAATTCGAAAGGAATGAGGTTTGGACTCTAGTTCCTAGGCCTAAGAACACACATGTTATAGGCACCAAGTGGATCTATAGGAACAAATCCGATGAGGATGGCAACATAGTGCGGAACAAGGCTAGACTTGTAGCACAAGGGTACTTTCAAATTTAGGGTATCAACTTTGAGGAGACATTTGCTCTCATTGCCCGTTTAGAGTCCATTAGGCTTCTCTTGTCCATCTCATGTATTCACAAGTTCAAATTACATCAAATGGACGTCAAGAGTGCCTTCCTCAATGGCTTCTTGCAAGAGGAAGAGTTTGTTGAACAACCCAAGGGGTTTGTGGATGCACACCACCCCAACCATGTCTATCGCCTCAAAAAGGCTTTATATGGGTTGAAACAAGCACCGAGGGCTTGGTATGAGCACCTCACTCAATTTCTTGTTGACAATGACTACACAAGAGGTAGTGTTGACAAGACCTTGTTCATCAAGAGAAACAAAGATAAGTTATTTATAGCTCAAATCTATATTGATGACATTGTATTTGGCTTAACCAACAACACCAAAGTCCAACAATTTGTTGATGTTATGTCTCATGAATTTGAGATGAGTCTTGTTGGTGAGCTCAGTTACTTCCTAGGTTTGCAAATTAGGCAAATGAATGATGGGATTTTTATAACCCAAGCCAAATATGCTAAGAACCTAGTGAAGAAGTTTGGTCTTGAAAATGCCAAACATTGTGATACACCCATGAGTACCACTTTGAAGCTAAGCAAAGATGCTAGTGGTAAAAGTGTGGAACAAACATTATATCGTGGCATGATAGGAAGCTTGGTTTATTTGACCACAAGTAGGCCCGATATTTCTTTTAGTGTGGGTGTGTGTGCTAGGTACCAAGCGGATCCTAAGGAGTTCCATCTCTCTTCCGTAAAGAGAATCATTTGCTATGTGAATGGGACTTCCAACTATGGGATTTGGTACTCTTTTGACACTAATGCTAGTCTTGTAGGCTTTAGTGATGCGGATTGGGCAGGAAATTGCGATGATAGGAAAAGTACATCGGGCGGTTGCTTCTTTCTAGGCAACAACTTAGTGTCTTGGTTTTGCAAGAAGCAAAACTCGATTTCCTTGTCCACGGCCGAGGCCGAGTACATAGCCGCGAGGAGTGGATGCACACAACTCCTATGGATGAAACAAATGCTAGTAGATTACGGATTCAACCAAGGTACACTCACTCTCTTTTGTGATAATATGAGTGCCATAAATATTTCCAAGAATCCGGCTCAACATTCTAGAACTAAGCATATTGACATCCGCCATCATTTCATTAGAGAGCTTGTTGAAAATAAATGCATAGTACTTGAACATGTAGGTACTAATGATCAACTTGCGGACTTATTTACTAAATCCTTAGATGCTACTCGATTTAAAACTCTTAGTAGATCTATTGGGATATGTCTTGTGGAGTGATGTGATTTGTGATTGACCCCATATGGGGAACTCAAGCAAAGAGAGCTATTTTGCATACTTGTGACATGCAAAAATTTGAAATATCTTATGCTTCTTTCTTTAATTGCTTGAGTAAGCTTGGTTGTACATATGTATATATGTTTTCAATTCAATAAGTGTGAACCTTGCTTGTTTACAATCCATGTCATATTTATGTTCAAACATGCATTTTTGGATTAGAAGATTTACATAGGAAGTATGATTTGAATGACCTATAGTTATCTCCATGACATGATGATTCTTTTATAACATGCTTATGCCAAATGAAAAAGCATGAAATTCATATAACATGCTCACATGAAGAGCATGAATTGATGATTGCAATACTTACATGCAAAACTTGTGTGAAATACTTATGAGACTTAAAATGAATAAATGATCTTATATCCGTTCAAAGGATTTTACAATCCAAATGTCTCTATTTCTTTATTGGTTGAACATGGCTACTATCATACGGATATCTTATCCGGAAAAATCAAATAGGGTGCAAAGTTGCTCATGCCATGTTTCGCTTATAAAGTTAGATATAGTTGCTCTTTATATTAAAATCAATGAAATCTCTATATCCCTGCTTTTCTCATGACAATGGTGAAATTGGATTGAATTCTTATTAGAAACCTTTGTCATTTGCTTTGCCAAATACCATTGTATTTTGGACTTGAATGTTACATGTCTTGTATACAAAGCATGTTTGTTTCACACATTTTCTTTCAAATAAATCTCCTTGTTTCTCTTCAATTAATTTGGGATGCATAAAGTGACTTATATTATTATGCAAATATCTTGCATGCTACTATCTCTCTTTGCTAAGAGTGGCCCGGTTGAGGACTACTCCTTTGCCCATATCATGACAAAAAGGGGGAGTAGATTGTGGTAAGGGGAGTTGCAAATTGTAGTGGCAATTGTGCATATTGGGGAGAATATTCATTGAGGGGGAGTAACCCGTTGAGGGGGAGCATTGCATACACATACATTGCATGATATTGTACCTAATTTCTTAAATGCAAATGCTTGTTTTATTCTCACTTGATCATCTCACATACTCTTGCTTTGGAAAGTATAATCTTTTGTTTTGAAGGGTTAATAGTTCTACAAGAGATTGAAGACTTGAAGTTTTCTTTTATATTTTCTTATATCTCTTTGTAATGTAGAATATCTTTGTTATCCCGAAGATTCAATTATGTTTGTGAGGATCAATGTGAGTGGTGGTTTTGTCACGAAATTGCGAAAGGGGGAGATTGTAAGGATTCACATTCGTTGATTGGCTTATTTCGTGGACAAACCACGTGTTGGGGTCTATTGTGTAAGGGTAGTTTAGGTGATTGAACTTCAAGCTCGAAAGCCCTTCACAAGACCTCAAGGGATAAGCACGCCAAAGGTATAATCTCTAGTGCTTGGTTTTCTTTGAAGAGATTTAGATTGCACACACTCACTTAGCATTCTTGCATTTGTGTGCATACTCTTCACATATCACATTTCACACTTGCACTTATATGTTGTATCTTGTTGTGTGTATTTGTGTCTTGTAATTCGTTTCCCGATAGTATTCGGAAACGTCCGCGCATGCACTAGAATGTGCTTGGTTTTACGTGAAGACCGCCTACGGAGAATGCCCTTGGCTTCTCCTTGGTTTTCACCTCTGTTGGTGATCAACGGTTATGATCGGAGGCCTGGCCACCGAATGAAACCGCCGTTTGAGTCCAGAGACCTCTGGATCAATTCTGCGGTTATGATCGGCGGCCACGACCGCCGTTCAAAACTGCCGATCATACCTGATTGATTTTATCTCTCGGCTTGATTCGACGGTTGAATCGGCGGTTACGAAACCGCCGAATGAAACCGCCGTTCATACCTGATTGATTTAATCTCTCGGCTTGATTTAGCGGTTATGAAACCGCCGAATGAAACCACCGTTGTTCCCCTGTTCTTCTCCGGTTCAATTCGGTGGTTATAATCGGCGGTTATAATCGGCGGCCTGGCCGCCGATTGAAACTGCCGATCGGTGCGTTTCAGGGGCAAACTTGTCTTTTCACATGCTCTGTTTTGATGTCTATAAATATCTTACTTTCTCATTCTCTGAATTAGTTCTTCAACTTCGAAGAACCCTAAACTTAAAAGAGAGAATTTTAAGAGAAAATCAAATCAAGAACTCACATTTGCCCACTCAAATCAAATCCCTTTTTCATCAAATTTCATATTGCATCAACTATGCCTTCATAGAATGCATCCATGTATGTTTTTGGATCATCACATCTTCCTTGGTATGTTCTTCACTAATCTCATCTAATTTTAGTGTTTTTCATATTAAGACATCTCTTAGATTACTTGTATGTTTTTAGATAATATACTAAATACAAGATAGAGATTATTTGTGATATTTTGATTGAGTGTTGTATTGTGATAGATATCTAGGTTTTTATAATCTATGATTATATAAGCTATTTGACATGTCATTTAGTTTTAGTATCTAGGATTGTTCTAATTGCAAATTCATCATCTTAGACAAGCATATAGGGTTTCCCTTGCTCTATGTTGCATTTTGGATATTCACATATTCACTTAGGGATTTAATCTCTTCATTGAGAATCAAAGTCTTGTGTGTAGCATCCGGGATTAGGTTGCTTAGATCGCAAGCATTCGAACTAGGTTCACTCATACCGGGATTAGGTAGGTGTGTGATTACTTCTGGGATTAGGTTGTAATTTCATCACATTTAGTGGATTCGAGGTTCGGGTGTGGCTCACTTAACAGCCCGTGGTTTTTCCCGTGAAGGTTTCCATGTAAATATCAAGTGTTGTTTTAATTTCCGTACAATATTACACTTTCTATATTTTATTTACTATTAGGGGCATTTTCGTAATCTTGTCCTTAAACAAAAATGGGGTAAAATTAGTTAAAATCTATTCACCCCCCCCCCCCCCCCCCCCCCTCTAGATTAATAGTTTACACACCGTGAGAACTTTCACATGTTCTTAGGAATGATAAGATTGATTTGCATAATCCTAGGACATCTAGAGCCCATGTACCAAAGACCACTAGGAAAGAAAATGTTTTACCTAGGTGGATTAGAAAGAATGAAAATGTTTGCCATGTTGCTCAAATTTTCTTAAAGGCTAATTCTTCTAATTTTTTGTATTTGGATAGTGGGTGTTCTAGGCACATGACGGGAAACAAGAGTTTCTTCGAGACTCTTGTCATGGAGGAATGAGGATGTGTCACCTTTGGTGATGGATCTAAAAAGAGAGTCGTAGGGAAATGAACCATTTCCATTCCCGGATTACCCTCCTTGTTCAATGCTTTATGTGTTGATGGCTTGAAAGCCAATTTGATAAGCATTTCACATCTAAGTGATGAAGGACTTTCCGTCTTATTTAGTAAAAATGATTGCTCTATCCTATTGCCCGATGGACAAACCTTGTTAAAAGGTATGAGATCTAACGACAATTGCTATTGTCTTGAAGCTAGAATTGTCTCAAACAATGTGTCCATGGATGAGCAAATTGAGTTATGGCATAAAAGATTTGGCCATATGAACTTTAGGGATTTACGTACCCTTGGAAAGTTCAATTGTGTGCGTGGCCTCCCTAAGCTTGGGAAGAAGGCCAATGGTGTTTATGGACTGTAAGGTTCATGATTTGTATTGGCTTGATTCCATTGCAAAACGCTCTATATTTGTATTATTTGTTGCTTAGGATGTTCTTGGAAGAAAAGAATCTTAAAAGGTGAAGAGCAATGTCTAGTGCAAATGTCGTCTTCAAGAGGTGAAAGCGTCAAAGGTATACTTCGACTTCTATCCTCTTGCAAGGCGTTAGCGCACAAACACACAATTCATACATGTGTGTCCCTGCATCATAGTTCAAACATTTGGTATAACACATTTACACACTTCTTAGTATGCACATACATTGGTCTCTTATAGACAAACATTGTAGAATTGCATGCTTTGTGACTGTCTCTTTGATATGGCATGCTTGTGTGAATTTGTGTTTGTTTGTTTATGTATTTTGTATTTTGGACTTGAATATGTTCTTATTTGATTCCTTATTGAGTTCCGGTTATTTCGGTTACTCATTCATAAGGTTTCGAGTCCAAACGACTTAGCTAGGCTACTTTGCGTTCTCATTCGTTGAGTTGACTTCATTGTCATTTTCTGAGATGATTTCTCAACCTTTTGTAAAGTTTCTTAGTCATCGTCGTGTGTGAGGGAGTCATGGTTTGTAATCCAAAAACGGATTCGAATTCAGAGTTCGAATGCCCGAGTACGGCTGAAGAACGCGAGAGGTGTGTGGGAGAGCTAGCGAGGCCAAGTGGCCAAGCCGTGTGGGAGCCGTGGGACCCACGGCCAGAGCACCCCTCTGGTCCTGTGTGGCCCACACGCCCCACACGGCATGCGGATGTGGCAGCCTTCGATTGGTTTTCGTTTTCTCTCTCTCTCTCTTCCTTTTAAATCCTCTCCATTCCCTCCCATTCATTCTAAGGAGAAAAACTTGAAAAAGATGAAATCAGAAATTTTCTCTCAATTTTAGTTTTAGTATTTTGATCATAACTTTCTCATACGAACTCGAAATCGATTGATCCAAAAGCCAAAATTGTTGGTCTTGATGAGAGCTACAAACCCAAAGCATTTCCAGAGGCAGCTGACTTCTTCCGTTTTCCCAGTGGCCTGATTTTCAGTACGTGGTCAAGGTTGTATGTTCAACTTCTTCTTTTACATTTCATCTTTGATCATCTCTTTTATTCTTACTATTTGATTGATGAAATATGTTGAGAATGATGTTAGATCATATTCTAGGGGTGTTTGATCATTTGTTAATTGAGTTTTAGCTTTGTGATTTCTCTTGAAGATATATGTGCTAAACTTGATTCAACTTGAAATTGATTCTAGAAAATGTATTTATGATGTGCCTCATGTTATTTTCTAGGTTTAATTTCATGATCTAAGAACTAGGTTTTTAGTGTGATATATTGAATATTCATACCTTGTTCTTATTGATTTGCATGTCTTGATTTCTAGATACTTTTGTGATTGTTTGTTGAAAGCATATTCTAGATTATCATTGAACATGTACATTTAGCTTGATTGATCATCTAGCTTAATTTGATTGTGTTTGCATCATTTGCATCACTTAGATCATAGCCTTGCATTAGGTTGAAGTCTCTAGCAAAGTGAGTGAAGCTTTGTGGATAGAGCAAAGAAGTCTTGATTAGAGTCGGGAGGACTCGGATAATCAAGCAAGGAGAGTTGTCTAGGGTTAGGAGGATCCGAATAGGCAAGCACGAAATCTTCCTAGAGACGTGAGCGTCTTGGATAGGAAGTTGCTTTCTAGAGGTGTAGGACACATCTCGGATAGGAAGTAGGCTTGGTAGTTCACTTGCCTGAGGGTAGATTAGGAGGTGATAGCTTGAGCGGATATCTTGTGTTGATAGCTTGAGTGTGTAAGTCCTTTTCGTATAGTGGATTGCTTTGCCGGTGGTTGTGGTATCAACCCGTGGATGTTTCCTCTTTGAGGTTTTACCACGTAAAAACCTTTGTGTCAATTTTTGCTTTACTTTTCTTTATCTTCCATATCTTACATTGATTGCATATCTTGTAAATTGATTTACTATTGCATTAGTTAAATCAATTCATTTGTTGAATCTTATCATGTGAGCATTTTCTTTGTTATATTCCGCATTATTTTTAATATTGGAAGAAATTGGGCCTATACCTATTCCCCCCCCCCCCCCCTAGGTATATTCTACACTACTCCTTAAGGGAAATTTCATGGACCTTGCCAACAAGGAAAACAAACCAAAAGCATGCACAAAAAGGGCAAGTATCTCTCCACCAAGGAGCCCCTAGAGCTTCTCCACATGGATCTTATGGGTCCTATGCAAACCGAGAGTTTAGGTGGAAAGAGATACATTTTTGTTTGTGTTGATGATTTCTCTAGGTTCACATAGACATATTTTCTTAAAGAAAAATCCGAAACTTTTGATTAGTTTAAAATGCTTTGTACTAAAATTCAAAATGAAATGAACTCAAACATTAAAAGCATAAAACGGATTATAAGTGACCATGGGAGAGAATTTGAGAATGCTTCGTTTGAAACCTATTGTGATAGTATAGGTATCTCCCATGAGTTTTCGGCTCCTAGGACATCTCAACAAAATAGAGTTGTTGAGAGGAAAAATAGGGTCCTTCAAAAGATGGCCTGTGTGATGTTGCTTGGCAACAATGTCCCTAGGAATCTATGGACCGAAGCCATCAATACGGCTGGCTATATAGGAAATAGAGTTTTTATAAGGCCCGGAACTAGAAATACCTCCTATGAGCTATGGAAAGGTAAAAGGCCAAATGTTAACTACTTCCACTCCTTTGGAAGTAAATGCTACATTTTAAATGACCGTGATCAATTTGGCAAATTTGATGCTAAGAGTGATGAGGGTATCTTTATTGGCTATGCCTTAAATAGTAGAGCCTATAGAGCTTTCAACTTGAAGACTCGAACCGTTATGAAATCATCAAATGTTGTCATTGATGATACAAGGCTCAAGTCTAATGACCATGAGGAGGAGGTTGTTTTAGATGATGACTCTCCCTTGGAGAAGGTTGGAGACTCCCAATGTTAGGACGTCCAATGGTAATAATGAGGACACACAACCTATTGATAGAGTTCCTCTCTTGGACTCTAATGAACCCGCTCCATGGGTTAGAAGACTCCATAACAAAGATGATGTTATTGGAGATGTGAATAAAGGTGTAAGGACTAGGCGTCAAATTGCTAATCTTATTAGCTTTACATGCTACACCTCTAAAATAGAACCCAAATAGGTTGATGAAGCCTTAAATGATGAATTTTAGGTTCTTGCCATGTAAGAAGAGCTAAATCAATTCGAAAGGAATGAGGTTTGGACTCTAGTTCCTAGGCCTAAAAGCACACATATCATAGGCACTAAGTGGATTTATAGGAACAAATCCGATGAGGATGGCAACATAGTGCGGAAAAAGGCTAGACTTGTAGCACAAGGGTACTCTCAAATTGAGGGTATCAACTTTGAGGAGACTTTTGCTCCCGTTGCCTATTTAGAGTCCATTAGGCTTCTCTTGTCCATCTCATGTATTCACAAGTTCAAATTACACCAAATGGACGTCAAGAGTGCCTTCCTCAATGGCTTCTTGTAAGAGGAAGTGTTTGTTGAACAACCCAAGGGGTTTATGGATGGACACCACCCCAACCATGTCTATCGCCTCAAGAAGGCTCTTTATGGGTTGAAACAAGCACTGATGGCTTGGTATGAGCGCCTCACTCAATTTCTTATTGATAATGACTACACAAGGGGTAGTGTTGACAAGACTCTATTTATCAAGAAAGACAATGATAAGCTCTTTATTACTCAAATATATGTTGATGATATAGTGTTTGGCTCCACCAACAACTCTAAGGTCCAACAATTTGTTGATGTTATATCTCATGAATTTGAGATGAGTCTTATTGGTGAGCTTAGTTACTTCCTAGGTTTACAAATTAGGCAATTAGATGATGAGATCTTTATTACCCAAGCCATATATGCCAAAAACCTAGTGAAGAAGTTTGGTCTTGAAAATGCCAAACATTGTGATACACCCATGAGTACCACTTTGAAGCTAAGCAAGGATGCTAAAAAGTGTGAAACAAACGTTATATCGGGACATGATTGGTAGCTTGCTTTATTTGACTACAAGTAGGCTTGATATATCTTTTAGTGTGGGTGTGTGTGCTAGATACCAAGCAGATCCTATGGAGTCCCATCTCTCTTCCATTAAAAGAATCATTCGTTATGTGAATGGGACATCCAACTATGGGATTTGGTACTATTTTGGCACTAATGCTAGTCTTGTAGGCTTTAGTGATACGGATTGGGCAGGAAATTGCGATGATAGAAATAGCACATCGGGCGGTTGTTTTTTTCTAGGCAATAACTTGGTGTCTTGGTTTTGCAAGAAGCAAAACTCAATTTCCTTGTCCACGGCCGAGGCCGAGTACATAGCCGCGGGGAGTGGATGCACACAACTCCTTTGGATGAAGCAAATGCTAGTAGACTATGAATTCAACCAAGGTATACTCACTCTATTTTGTGATAACATGAGTGCTATTAATATTTCCAAGAATCCGGTACAACATTCTAGAACTAAGCATATTGACATCCGCCATCATTTCATAAGAGAACTAGTTGAGAATAAATGCATAGTACTTGAATATGTAGGTACTAATGATCAACTAACGGACTTATTTACTAAACCTTTAGATATGCTACTCGATTTAAAACACTTAGTAGATCTATTGGGATTTGTCTCGTGGAGTGATGAGTTTTGGTGATTGACCCCATATGGGGAACTCAAGCAAAAAGAGCTATTTTGCATACTTGTCACATGCAAAAAATTGAAATATCTTATGCTTCTTTTTTAATTGCTTGAGTAAGCTTGGTTGCACATATGTATATATGTTTTCAATTCAATAAGTGTGAACCATGCTTGTTTAAAATCCATGTCATATTTATGTTCAAACATGCATTTTTGGACTAGGAGATTTACATAGGAAATATGATTTGAATGACCTATAGTTATCTCCATGACATGATGATTCTTTTATAACATGCTAATGTCAAATGAAAAAGCATGAAATTCAAAATGACATGCTCATATGAAAAGCATGAATTGATGATTGCATATTCTTAAAATGCAAAACTTTGTGTGAAAAGCTTATGAGACTTCAAATGAATAAAGGATCTTGTATCCGTTCAAAGGATTTTAAAATCCAAATGTGTCTCTTTCTTTATGAATTAAGCATGACTACTATCATATGGGTATCTTACCCGGAAAAATCAAATAGGGTACAAAAAGTCGCTTATGCCATGCTTCGCTTATAAAGTTGGATATAGTTGCTCTTACATTGATAAACAATAATATCTCTATATCCTTGCTTCTCCCATGATAATGGTGAAATTGGTTTGAATTCTTATTAGAAACCTTTGTCATTTGCTTTGCCAAATACAATTGTATTTTGGACTTGAATGCTACATGTCTTGTATGCAAAGCATTTTTAATTCACATTTTCATTAAATAAATCTCCTTGTTTTTCTCTCCGATTAATTGAGTTGCATAAAGTGGCTTATATGATTATGCAAATATCTTGTATGCTACTATCTCTCTTTGCTATAAGTGACCCGGTTGGGGACTACTCATTTGCCTATATCATGACAAAAAGGGGGAGTAGTATGTGGTAAGGGGAGGTGCTTATTGTAATAGCAAATGCACATGTTGAGGAGACTACAAATTAAGGGGGAGTAACCTTTTGAGGGGGAGCATTGCATTCACATACATTGCATGATGTTGTACTTAAATTCTAAAATGCAAAAGCTTGTTTTATTTTCACTTGATCATCTCAAAATACACTTGCTTTGGAAAGTGTAATCTTTTTGTTTTGAAGGTTTGATAATTCTACAAGAGATTGAAGACTTGATGTTTTATTTTCTTATCTCTTTGTAATGTAGAATTGCGTTGCTATCCCGTAACTTCAATTGTAGTGAGGATCTATGTGAGTGGTGGTTTTGTCACGAAATAGCCAAAGGGGGAGATTGTAAGGTCTCAGTTTATTAATTGGCTTATTTCGTAGACAAACCACATTTGGGGTTTTTATAAGGGTAGATTAGGCTCTCAAGACCTTAAGAAGAAGAAGCACCAAAGGTAAATTTCTAGTGCTTACTTGCTTTGAAGAGAAGTAGTTGCACACACACACAACACTTGCATAATTCTTATTCTTGAATGTTATGTGTTTGTATTATGTGTGCATTATTGATTAATTAATCTCTCTTCTTGCATGAGTATATTGATTGCATCTTGTGATTATAATGACATATCATGTTAGGCATTAGGATGCATTTTCTTTACCTTTTTACCCTTGCACTTTTGTGTGTGAGCTTAAAGGGAGTGTGCTGTGCGCTGGTCGTCATGCGCCAGACCAGTGCAGATCGCCCAGTTGTCTGTCGTTGGTTGTGCGCTGGTCGTCCAGCGCAAGCACACCAGCGCACAACGCCCAGTGTTCTGTCGCTGGTGTTACGCCTCTCACCTGCGTTGGTTGACCAATGCACAGTGCAATTTTTGTTTATGCGCTGGTCGTGCGCTCGCACAGAGCAATTTCTAGTGCGATTTTTCAAAACGACCTCACTTTACTTAAGTCCTCTATATATATGACTCTATGTTTTTTAGGTTGTTTTTAAGAGTTCAAAAATCATATTTTTCCTTAGAATATTTTTCAAGAGAAAAAATTCATAAGAACTCACCTTTAAACACTCAAAGCTTTTCCTTTGTTCATCAAAGTTCATCTAGGATCATCCATGACCATATAGGATGCATCCATGCATGATTTTGCATCATCATATATTCATTGGTATGTTCTTCACTGATCTCATATAATTTTAGTGTTTTTCATATTAAGACATCTTTTTAATTATTTGTATGTTTTTAGATAATATGCTAAATACAAGTTAGAGATTATTTGTGATATATTTATTGAGTGTTGTATTGTGATAGCTATCTAGGTTTTGCTTAATCTTGATTAGCTAAGCTTCATGACATGTCATTAGCTATTAATATCTAGGATTATTTTAATTGCCATATTGTCATCTTGGATAAGCATACAGGGTTCCCTAGCTCTTTATTGCATTTTGGATATTTCATATATTCACATAGGCTCATTATCTCTTCGTTGAGAAGTAAGACTTGTGTAGCTTCTGGGATTAGGTTGCGTAAATCACAAACAATTGGACTAGGTTCACTTTTACCAGGATTAGGTAGGTGTGTGATTATATACCGGGATTAAATCGTTTATACACATTTAGTGGATTCAAGATTCAAGGTTCAAGTGTGGCGCACTTATTAGCCCGTGGTTTTTCCCGTGAGGGTTTCCACGTAAATATCAAGTGTTATTTAAATTCCGCACATATTACACTTGCTATATAAATTGACTAGTTAGGGGCATTTTCATATTCTTGACCATACACGAAAATTGGGTAAAATCGGTTAAAATCTATTCAGCCCCCTCTAGATTATATATTGTGAAACAAATTATAGCACGGTGTGTATAAAGCTATCTAGGGGGGGTGAATAGATTTTACGCTTTTTACCCAATTTTTCGTGTTAGTCAAAATTACAAAAATGCCCTCAAGAACTTAAAGGAAAATATGCGGATAATTAGAGAGGTATAACAGACTTTATGACCCTCACGGGTTCTAAAAACCAGGGGTGTGCGGCGGATCAAACCTCGGATCCTAAATGTGCAAACGATTACATGATCCGGAAGTAATCCGATCCGATACCGATCCGATTGGATCAACCTAGAAATTTGCTTGCGTTTGCAATCCTAATCCGGATGCTACGATCACAAGAATTCTTATAGCAGGAATACAACCCTAAGTGAATCCGATCCGATGTGAATATCCAATTAGAGCAAGGGAAACTATGCTTATTGATCCGATCCAATCCTAGATCCAATCAAAATATGACATCCGATGGATCGATATTAAGCACAAAACCTATATGCAAGCACAATATAACTTCTCAAACATACATCATACTCATCTCATTTGTCCAAAGCATACATAACAAAAAGTAATTATAATGCTAGATAAAAGAAACACAAAACATGTAGAAATAAAATACCAAGCAAATGAAATTATTCAAACATTACTAATTGAATTCATGAAAAAAGAATCAATAATATTAATTTTTCTTCTCTTTGAAAAATATCCATGACATAACTTGTAAACTTTAAATAAATTCAAAAAGTTATATAGGGGGCCAAACAGGTCGTTTAAGTAAGTTTCAAAGAAACGCGCCAACATCAGCGGCCAGGCCGCCGTTCATGACTGTAAATGAGCTTGAAGAACAGAGCAAAACGGTGGATTCGGCGGTTTCGTGATTCCAACCGCCGAATAATAGAGAGATCAAAATCAATCAGGTATGAACGGCGGTTTCGCGACCGCCGATGAATTAGACTGAGAGATAAATTGTTGGTCTTGTAACAGAAATTGATCTTAACCGCAGAAAATGAGTAAGAGAAACCCTAAATTCGGCGGTAGGCCGCCGATCATAACGATCACCTAGAAATTAGGTATTTTAGGCGGTCCTCGCGCTAAACCAAGCACCTTGCATGCGCGGACATTAAAAAATAGAGAATAAAATAAATTACACCAAAATATAAAAATAAGGCAAGTGTGAAATGTGACAAATGAAGAGAATGCACAATATTTTAGTGTGTGTGATCTCTTCAAAGAAAAGTAAGCACATAGAAATTTATTCGGCGGATTATCCACGATCGGAAAGGGCTTCCAATAAGATCCGATACTTATACCCTTACAAAGAACCCCCACTAATGGTTTGATCACGAAATAAGCCAATTAAAAACAACGGGAATCCTTACAATCTCCCCCTTTGGCTATTTCGTGACAAAACCATCACTCACATTGATTCCTCACAAAAAAAAATAGAAACTACGGGGATTGGATCCGATACACACCAATGGTTTCAAATATAATCGTATTGGAATTGGATAGGAAAATATATAATTAGAGAGGTATAACAGACTTTATGACCTAGTTCTAATTATGAACTACTTGTGGAGGATCATACCATATGTAATAGCTATATCGATGGACACTGATAATTTGGTTGTGTAAAATATCTACAGTTACGAGAGTATAACCTTGGGTTTTTAGTGGAATAACTCCGAGGTTAATAATTGTGAAATGTTAATTAAAGAGTTTAATTAATTTTTTTAAGTATTATTGGAGCTCAAAACTGTGAGTCCATTAGGTCCCCTTGCTAGCCCTTTACGATTGATTGTAACAAGGCTCACGAAGAATTGGATGGTCCAATTAATTGTTTTACAAAAGTAACTTAAATATATTTTGGGAATTAATTAAATGATGTGATTATTTAATTTATGAATTAAATATTATTAAATAATATGATTATTTAATTGACATATTAATAATTAAGAATTATTAATTGTTATATGGAGGTTTCAAATTCGAACCTTGATAAAAGCAAAAGAATAAAATAATAAGTGATTATTTTATTTACTCTAAATAGGTCAAAAGTTCAAACCCTAGTGGTAACCGAATTAAAAAAGGATTTAGAATCCTATTTTTACTTTGATTACTCAACCCTAGGATCCTAGTATAAAAGATATACTTATAAGGAAAAAAAAAAACCCGAGAGAGAGACACAAGAGAGGTGCGGCCACCTAGTGAGAGGAAAGAAAAAGTTTTTCTCTTCCATCTAGCTTGACCGAATTCTACAGAGGAGACAATGGGTTATCTTCCGGTTCTCTTAGGCCTCCATTCAACTGCTCCCGGAATCCATGATGTGCCCACACACACAGTTGCTAGATCGCGGGACATAGCTCATAAGGCTTAGTGGCGAAGGACTGAAAGGAAAACGAAGGAGTGTTTTTCGAAGGTATGAAAACAAATCTCTTCCTCATATTTGTGTATACAAAAAGGTCCTAATAAGACGATAAATTTTTTGAAACCGATAGTTCTTAAATCTCTTGATTCTATATCTATTTTTCACTGTGCGACCCTACATATAGATGCTTTCGTCAAGATATCCATTCAAGAATGATGTCTTAACGTCTATTTGCCACATCTCTAGGTCTAGAGACACTGCTATGGATAAGAGGATCCCGATGGACTCTAGGATTACCACATGATAGAAGGTTTCCTCATAATCGATACCTTCTTTATGTGTGTAACCTTTAGCTACTAATCTAGCTTTGAAGATTTCTACTTTTCCATTTATTCCTCTGTTTCTCTTATATACCCACTTGCATCCTATGAGTTTGATCCCATCAGGCAAGTTTACAAGAGTCTAGACTTGATTAGAGTACATAGACTCTATCTTAGATTCCATTACTTTATGCCAATGGCTAACATCAGCATCCTCCATTGCTTTCTTATATGTATAGGGATCAGTATCGTTAGGAAGATTCTCAACGGATTCTCCAAGACCGATATATCTATCTGGTTGTCTTGCAACTCTCCCATTACGTCTAGAAAATAATGGTTGTTGATTTTCAAATGGCGCTATGTCATCCTTTGGCATTGTTTGAGTTCCATTAGATGAAACACTTTGTTGAGTTGTCTCTCCTGAAAGTTCATTCATGATAAATCTACTCTTGGGCACTAATGTATTCATATAGTCCTCTTCTAAAAAGGTTGCATTTGTTGAAACAAATACCTTATTATCCGAGGGACTATAGAAATTAGTTCCTTATGGATATCCAACAAACAAACACGTCTCTAAACATGATTCCATCTTTTTTGTCTTTCCCTTCAACACATATGTTGGACATCCAAATATCCTCATGTGTCGTAGAATAGACTTTCACCCATTCCACAACTTATGTGGTGTGTTAGGAACAGATTTAGATGGTACATTGTTCAAGATGTATAAAGGTGTTTGTAAGGCATATCTCCAAAAGAAATATGGAAGTGTTGAATAACTGAGCATACATCTAACCATATTCAAGAGAGTTCTATTTTTTCTTTCTACCACGCCATTTTGTTGAGGTATTCCTAGCGTAAAAAGTTGAAATAGAATTCCATTGTCTATAAGATATTGCTGAAACTCACTAGCGAGATACTCCCCACCATGATCGGATCTTAAGATTTTAATGTGTTTCTCAAGTTGATTTTCAGTTTCAGCTTTAAATGCTTTGAACATTTCAAAACCATCCGACTTATATCGCATGAGTTACACATATCCAAATCTCGAGAAATCATCTGTAAAAGTGATTAAGTACTCGTATCCTCCCCTTATTTGAATGTTTATTGGACCACATACTGACATACATCTGTATGTATGAGTCCTAGACATTCATTGACCTTTGCTCATTTTGCCATAAATAACCTTTTGGACATCTTACCTTCTAAACAAGATTCATATGTTGGAAGCTCTAGGATTTTTCACTCGCTTAAAATTTCATCGCTTACCAACCTTTTGATCCTATTTAGATTAATATGTCATAATCTCAAGTGCCACATGTAAGTTTCATCTTTAGATAATTCTATTCTCTTTGAATTAGGCTCATATTGTTCAGTGTTAAGCAGTGAGATTGTTTTAGTTTGAATATGATAAAGATCATTCTCTAATGTACCTTTGCATAAGACTTTGTCATTTTTGCTAAAAATAACTTCTTTATTAAAAACAATCGAATAACCAAGTCTAATCAAGCTAGAAACATAAATCAAATATCTCCTAAACTTTGGTACATAATAAATGTCTTTTAAAATCACACTTCTAAAACTATCAAAATAAAGAACGACTTCTCCCACTGCTTCTGCCAACACTTGTGCTTTAGTGCCCAAGCGAAAAAGTAATTTCTTCATTACTTAGCTTTCTCATTTCTTGAAACATCTATAAGGAATTAGAAATAAGATTAGTGGCTCCAGAATCTACAATCCAGGATTCTGTAGAACTTGTCAGAAAACATGTTTTTAGGTAATACAAATTACATGTTTCCTTCTTGCTCGCTAAGTACTTGAGGCAATTTATTGTTCAATGCCCCTTGACCCCACAATGGAAACACTTTCCTTTGTCTTTCCCATTCTTCTTGGTCAACTTTTTGATAGGCCTAGGAACCTTATTCTTCTTTTGCTTCTTGCCTTTTCTTTTGGGATTGAGCTTAACAGAAGACTTATATTCCTACTTGTCAAAAGTGTGGACCTCCTTATCCTTGTTCTTAATAAGATTCTTCTCAACGCTTTGCAAATCTTGCATCAATCCTTGCTAGGTGTAATCCTTATTATTCAAGGTATAGTCTAACTTGAATTAGTCAAATGATTCCAACAGTGAATTCATGACCATGTCGATCTGTGTTTTACCATCTATCTCAACGTTATGGATCTCAACTATTTTAAGATGTGCTATTACATTCATCATATGATCTTTAACAGCCTATCCAGGTTTCTGTCTAAGATTCATAAAAGCCACTACAGTTTCTCTCATAGCATTCCTAGACCTCACAGCAAACATCTCTCTAAGAGATAGCATAAATTTAGCAGCAGTACCAGTCCCTTCATGTTGCTGTTGCAACACATCGTTCATGGTAGCCATAATATATCACTTGGCCATTTTATTGTTTCTCTACCACTTACTATATGCTTCCCTCTCTACATCAGTAGAGTTTTCATTAGGAGTGGGAGGGCATGGAGTGTCTAACACCCAAGTGAGTTCATCAGCTTGTAGCATAATGCCAATCTTATGGTTCCATTGCACATTGTTATTTCCATTTAAAAAAGTTATCTTTAAAGATGATAAATAAGGATGACTTAATATTTTGTTGAAAACAAATAAACTACATATAAGCAAAAACATTCATAACTTTCTTTAGAATAATAAATTTATCTTGAATACATACCACAATTTATGATAATTATTATTCATTGATAATTTAACTCAATAAACAACATGCCTCCTAGGGGAGTACACGTTTTGTTTATTAGTTGAAGAATTCATATATCCTTTTTATAAATGCTCATTGGTAACAACACATCCGGTAGTTCCCAGGAAAGAGAGGTGGCACACGACAGTCCACTTAAGAACCAAGTCTTTCCTTGCCAGAACTATCCTAGACACGTACGTTTCCAACTTTGCATTTATTAATTGGATTTGAAATCTTTTACTATTAGTTTATCTTGAATATCCGATATTCAATATTAATTATCACTGTCAATTTAGCCTTATGGATTTTGTTAACAAGCACTCTGTTGGATATGGCTTATATTCCCAATGGTTACTGAACAATGATTCAACCAATACGAAGACTTCCTAGAGACATAAGAATGTTTGGAAGTATGAGATCGTGTTTGAGGAGGCTTGAAGACCTAGAAGAACTAATAAACAAAGAATGGTGAAACCTGATATGCCTTACGCTGTGCAATTGCACTACGGTAAGGATAACAGTCCAATTGCCAGAGAAAAACGTTGTGGGTAAGCGGTTCCCATAGCAATAGGGACAATTATTCCCCAAAAGCGTGGTGCATGAATTGTGGTTTTCTAAGCGGTCAATTTCGGGTGACTTTAAAACGGTGTAGGGAGAGGGTGGCCAACCGTGATCCGAACGTAGTCAATCATGAGCATACTTGGAACGGGAAATCTTCAATAGAAAAGGAAAGTAATTCTTTTGAAAGTTCTTGTGCTTGAAGGAAAATGATTTCTCTTTACAAGAAGACTTGTGCATAAAAGGAAATAGTATTTATGTGGAATAAGAAAAGCTTGTACGTATAGAAGATGGATTTCCTTGTAGGTTTAAACTCCATGTAACTAGTATAAATATATCATAATAACTAGGCTATTATGTGTGTTGAGTGGAGCAAACACTTGTGAGATCTCTAAGATTAGGCATTAGGTTGTAATTGGGTTTGGGGTATTAAAGAGAGAATCTTGAGTGAAGTTGTAACAATTTTCTTCTTAGTGGATTGATCTCTTGTCGTTTTGACGGCCCATGGTTTTTTTTTCATGATTCGGGTTTCCACATAAAATCTTGTGTTTGTGTGTTTGGATTCGTGCTTTATTTCGTTCATCTTATTTATTTATTTCTTCATTGATATTGTCGTTTGTTTGTGCTATCCGGCAATGCTTCCACATGCGTAGTATTCGACATCGAGTGCTAACAAACTCTAGGGAGGATATTAATAAATCCATATTGAGTGTATAACAAAAAGTTTTGACCCTCAATTTTCTATCACGAGAATTATTTCTTAGGGAATATAATCTTGATCAAGTCAATGTCTAGTCTATCGCTTTTCGAGATCTCCTAAGATTCCATTCATATGATCTCCTAGGGGAGTATCAATGAAACATCTTATTTAATCAACTTTGGAGGCCACAAGTATCTTATACCTTCTCCCACTCAATTTTTGGCGTTTGTGAATTTGCACTCAAATGATTTACCAAGTTTTCTAGATGCCTTTAGAAACCTAAACCATTTGATGTATGTCATGGCATAAAAGAGATATGAGTGGCACTCATTATTCTATATGACATGTTATTTTATGTATAGCATTCATATAATCATCCAAATAATAAAATAAATGCTAAATAAACAAATAAATTATAATCTTATCTATGATCATCCCTAAAAAAATAAAATAAAAATTACAAAGATTTCAAAAAACTAGAATATTCAAGTCTTCTTCTTCATCGTCTTGAACTTGTATTCGCATACTCCCGACTTGAACTTGTATTCGCATACTCCCGAATAATTAATAATTCAATCTAATTCACAACTCTTGTGAATTAATGAATTATATAAAATGAAAACTTAATTAGTTAATCAACAACTCTTGTTAATTAAAATTTGTAGGAGAAGAATCCTTATCAAAACAGGTTTCCAACTATTCCATAACTTTTGTGTAATTAGGGAACTCAATTTTTGTTTTTTTATAAAAATAAAACTTTATTTTCAAAATAGATTTCCACGCAATTCACAAATCTTGTGACTTTAGGAAATTAGTTACTTGAAAATTAAGAAAAAAAAAAGTGTCTTTAAGGAATCAAACTCCCATAAGTAGTTGGAAACCACCTAACAAGTCTTTCCTAAATAAGTATTCCCGAAACAAAAACTTCCCAACAAGAAAGCCAACTCCCCACTTTGTTTCCCTATGTCTTCTAGAGTTCCACGTGCCCAAAATCATCCTGAAATCATGCCACACACGCCCTCATGCACCCCCAACACCTTTGGCGTGCAGGTGTTGCTCCGCGCCAAAGGTTTCTAAATAAAACTTGTTGGGGAAGAATCCTTATCAAAATAGGTTTCCAACTATTCCACAACTTTTGTGTAATTAGGAAACTCATTTATTTTATTTTTTTTATAAAAATAAAACTTTATTTTCAAAATAGATTTCCACACAATTCACAACTGTTGTGAGTTTAGGCTGTTGTGAGTTTAGGAAATCAATTACTTGGAAATTAAAAAAAAAAAAATCTTTCTTTAAGGAATCAAACTCCTATAAGTAGTTGGAAACTACCTAACACGTCTTTCCTAAATAAGTATTCCCGAAATGAAAACTTCCACAACAAGAAAGCCAACTCCCCACATGTTTCCTTATGTCTTCTAGGAGTTCCATGTGCCCAAAAACATCCCGAAATCACGCCACACATGCAGCAACACCTTTGGCGTGCAGCAACACGCATATGTAGCAATCTTCTGATGGCTCGTACGGGCAAGTCCGGGACCGGATTCCTTCACCGTTTTCACCTTTGGATTCATGTCGGACTCTTCTTCGATTAATAATTGAAATATAGAAACTTAATGAAAAAAAAATCTATCAAGAAGGAAACATGGTGATGATAAACCACACTTCTTGTTACAATTGATAACAGAAAATTACACATTAAACTCTAGGCCATAGATAAGATCAAAATTGCAATAATAATTAATCTAATGCATCACATACATATTAATTATTATATATATAGAATAAACCCTAAAGTGCCATCTCTTCTAACATAACATGTTTATCAAAGAAATTTAAAGATTCGTAGGAAGATTTAATTCAAGATGCACTAGTTTAGAATATAACAATCAGACTCTAATACCAATTGTAATAAATATGGAACCCACATTCTCCACATTGATATGTACTGTCCGCTTTGGGCCTAAGCCCGCACGGATTTGCTTTTAGGATTCTACCCAAAATGCCTCATACTAATGGAGATAGTATCCATACTTATATACCCATGATCATCCCCATGTTTAGCCAATGTGGGACTTTGGTCGCACATCCAACATGGCCAGCATTGCTTTATTAAAGGCGCTAAGATCCCGAAAATCTAGCCCCCCTCACATCGAGCCTTACACAAAGTCTCGCACAAGCACCAATGCAATGTTTGCTTCGGACCCCCAACATCTCCATCAAAACTTCGCACTAATTCGATGGAGATAAAAAAATAAGAGAAAATGGGAGTCTGAATAAATTCATTGAGTACACCGGGATTGATTGGATAACCTCCTTGAAGAGCACGCCTACCAACCGAAAAAAACCAACTACTCCAGCTCTTAAGTTTTTTCCAGACACACTCCTTAATATTATCAAAAAAAAGAGCACTTCTACTGGTCAAGCACGAGAGTCCCAGATGTCTGTCATGATACTCGACTATCACCATTTCTAACACACCCACCAAGAACCTTCTATTAGTGTTCAATTCGAAATCTACTTACTAAGCAAATTGTAGATTCATTAAAATTAATAATTTGTCCCGAAGCTTGCGAATAAATCCCCACCAACCTCGTTATATTAACCCATTCATCCTTATTAGATCGAGTGAAAAGAAGGTTGTGGTTCGCAAAGAAAAGGTGATATTAAATTATTTTTGTATGGATATGCAATAGGCGCCGTTACAAATTTACAATTTATAACTATACTTTTGATTTTTGAAAGTTGAACTTCTATAAATTAATAATATCTATAATATAATATTTTTTCCGGTCCTAACTTGGGCCAATGGAATAAATTAATAGTTTCGATAAATTGATAGGATAATACTTTTTAGAAAATATCTATATAAATATATGATCTCATTCATCTCATACATAAATAATTTGATATGAAAATAATTAATGAAATTATAAATATAATTTACTATCTCATTTAATCAATGAATACAATTATAATAAATTTTATTTAATTAAATTGATATGTACAATGGATTTAGTTTTTTTTTTTTTTTTGAATAATTTAATATGTTTTTAGTTGATTAATGAATATTTAATTAATTATATTAGTTGAATCTTTAGTTCATTGCATTCATTAGTGAATACAATTACAATGAATTTTAATTAATTAAATAGATAAGTACAATGAAATTAGTTTTTTTTTTTTTTTTGAACTAATGTATTTTTTTTTTTGATTATTAACACTTAATTAATTAGATTAGTTGAATTTTTAGTTGGTTATTTGTATATACATTGAATCATAAATGCACTCTATAAATTAATAAATTATTAATTTATCAATTAATTAATAAATTTTAGCCAGCCCAACATTATTAATTTATAGAGTAGTTTAAAAGTTTTATTTTATGTTCATTCCGTACTCAATTTTTATGCCAAAGAAATATATTATTTCAATTTTTTTTCTTAAAAAAAGCAAAACAAAAGTAGATAAAAACATTAGGTATATTCAATTTTTCACTTTCCATTGATAGAAATATCCACAATATTGTGTAAAAACTAAAAATAAACTATAAGTTCACCGATATGGATATTTTACGGAATTATCGCAGATATTTCATGGATATTTTTGTGGGAAAGATATTGTACATCATATCTATATCGGTACTTTTAAAATACGAAAATATCGTGGAAACTGTGGATATTTTAAACTATGCCCACAATCTCGCGACCTCGTGGTGAAGTGAGAATGGGGAAAAAAATTATGTAAAACATGAATGAACACGCAGAGTCAACCAAATTTTCGGGTCGGGTCAGTTCCATGTTTTTTTTAACTATTACAATATTTCGTGATTAAGGGAGGGAGTATGAGTCGAACCCATAACCTCTTGAACGTAGTTATGAGAGGTTTACCACTAAGTCAACCTCATATTATCAAAAACAAAACTGTGCCCACCCCTACAGTTGTAAGAATTTGGATCCCCTCCTCACCTTCATCACATTCTTCACCCTGTAGTGATTTCATAACACATAAACTAGTATTGCAATGAAATAGTGGTTAAAATGTGATTGCTTTCCATTATCACTTTATCAATAGACCACACTACAAGAAAATTAGGGGTTAGTTGACAGTTAAAAACTGTCTAGAATGATATTCTTGACAGTTTTTACAACTGTCAACAAAGCCCATGTCAAGGATTGTAATGACAGTTTTTTTTTTTTATTATTATTTTTTCTTGACAGTTTTTAACTGTCAAGATAAATATTTTTTTTTTTTAATTTTTATTATTTAATTATAATAACATTTTTTATTTTCATACACCACCCCCGCCGGAGACCACCATCGCCGGTAAGACGCCGGCCAGCTGCAGCCGCCGGAGCTGCCTGACAGCCACAGCCGTCGGACCACCGCACCGTCGCCACCGGACCACCACCGCCTGCCGCCACCGGCCACACCTCCGCCACCAGCACCGCCGTCGATGCCGGACGCCTCCCCCCGCCGTCCTACCACCACCGCCTGCCGCCTCCACCGCCGCCACCGCACCACCACCGCCTGCCGCCGCCGGACCACCACCGCCGCTGCCGGACGCCTCCCGCCGCCATACCACCACCGTCGGCCCACCGCCATACCACCACCGTCGGCCCACCGCCTACCGCCGGACCTCCACCGCATGCCGCTGCCGGCCACCTGTGATAATAATAACAAATAAATGTTAGTAGTGGGACTTGAACTTGACTAAAACCCTTTTATGTTTACAATTGAACAATATTTATATATAAACTATATAAGTTGTTAGAAATTAAACCTTTTTAGATAAATTTAAATTTATTCAACTAATCAAAATTCTAATTTCCACAGACATATATTTAAAAATATTTATTAAAACTTTTAATAAAATTATATTTTTTAAAACATATATAGTTGAGTTATTGATCAATACTCTATGGTCACGTTTGATTACATGGTGGAATGGTAATCGGAATGAGAATGGGAATGAAAATGAAAATGAAAATGCAAAGAAAAGGAAAACTAAATTTTTTGTTTGGTTGGAACTTTAGAATTAGTCTCTAAATCAGTATTATTTTGTTTTGTTAATAATAGAATGGAATGAAGTTAACTGTATTTTGACCAAAATACCCCTAAGTATGAATGTATAATAGCATGATATATTATGGATAATAATAATAAAATATAAAAGTATATTATATATATAATTATATATTAGATTATATATGTTTATATATCGTTATATATATTATAATAATATAATATATAATAACAATATATTATTTTTGGAAAGGAGCTGAGGGTATTTTTGTAATGGAGTTGGGGCATATGAGGGTATCTATGGAATATAAATTTTAGTTTAGAATGGAATAACTTTCCATTGGTTTTTGGATGGAATGCTCATTCCACCAAAATGGTGGAATCACCATTCCATTACATTTTAACAAACCAAACGAATTGAATGACTTTCTTTCAATTTCATCCAACCAAACATGGTCTATAGGAGACTCGCGATATCAGTTGTAATAAACATGATTTGGAATACAACTCTCAGTACATGAGAGATATTTCTCAACATGTATCTTGCAATTTAATGAATAAATGTAAAACTTAGATTACTAATTTATATGGGTAATTAGATTATTAACATGTCTCTTAGTATGAAACAAGAGGGTGAACAATTTTTTTAAAAATTAATTTTTTGAATTTTTAAAAAATAAATGATTTAAAAGTAAATTTATTAACTTTAAAATTTTACTTATCCAATATCGGTTTGCCTAAAAACCGATATCTTACTGTAAAATAAATCCATATCGGGATTTTGTTTGGTGTTGAAAATAGGAAGTAAAAGTTTTAAAAAATTATTAAAGATAATGAAAAAATTATATATTATGAATGTTTTATAATATATATTATATATTATATATTATATATTATTATATTAAATAATCTATAAAATATAATATATTATAAAACATTCATAATATATATATATATATAATTTATCTTTAATAAATTTTTTAAACTTTTACTTCCTATTTTCAACACCAAACAAAATCCTGATATGGATTTATTTTACAGTAAGATATCGGTTTTTGGGCAAACCGATATTGGATAAGTAAAATTTTAAATTTAATAAATTTACTTTTATATCATTTACTTTCAAAAAATTCAAAAAAATAATTTTAAAAAAATTGTTTATATATTTTGCACTCTCTTGTTTCATATTAAGAGACACGTTAATAATGTAATTACCCATATAAAATAATTTTTAAAAAATTGTTTATATATCTTGCAAGATGCATGTTGAGAAATATCTCCCTTGTAATGAGAGTTGTATTCCAAATCATGCTTATTACAATTGATGTCACAAGTCTCCTATAGGTCATGTTTGGTTGGATTGAATGGAAAGAAAGTCATTCCATTCATTTGGTTTGTTAAAATGCAATGGAATAGTGATTTCATTGGAATAGGGATTCAACCATTTTGGTTGAATGGGCATTCCATCCAAAAACCAATGGAATGCCCTTCCATTCCAAACTAAAAATTTTATTCTATAAATACCCTCCTTTCCAAAAATAATATATTATTATTATATATTATAAATATATATAATATATAACATATATATATTATATTATATAATATATACAATATTAATATATTAGTATATATATATAATACATATATATACATATATATGTATTATATAATATATATATATATATACATGTATTATATATTTATATTATATATCATTTAATATATTAATAATATATAAAAAAATATGTTTGTTAGTTGTTGACAGTTTTAACCGTCAACAATCCTTGACAGTTAAAAACTGTCAAGTAGGTTAATATATATTATATATATTATACTATTATATTAATATATATAATATAATATAATATATATGTTATATTTGTATATATATTATATTATATTAAATATATATTATATTATATTAATATATATAATATTTATATTAATATATATATATTATATATATATATATATATTATTATATTATTATATGTATTATATGTATTATATATTTATATTATATTTTATTTAATATATTAATAATATATATATATATATATATATATATATAATGTTTATTATTTGTTGACAGTTTTTAACTGTCAACAATCCTTGACAGTTAAAAACCGTCAAGAAAGCTAATAACTGTCAAGAATTGTTGACAGTTAAAAACTGTCAACAAATAACTGTCATTAAAGGCCTATTTTCTTGTAGTGCCAATAACATAGTTTGAAAATTTGAGGAAAAAGTTGAGGTGAGAGGGGGAACTAGGTCCACACTTTTAAGAATTTGAATGAGACCAACTTGAAATAAATTAGGTGTTGTTTGGATCCGTTTTTTAAAAAACGGTTTTTTGTTTTCAAAGATAAAAAATTGTTGTAAAGTTGTTTGTTTACCTATTTTCGAAATGAAAAACAGTGTTTTTAAAATGAAATTTGTAACTAAAAAGTTGAAAGTAATTATTTACTGTTTTCCATCATTTTCGAAACAATTTTTCAAAACAAACGAGCACTACTAAACAGTCAAACACATTACGTTTTTAAAATATCATTTTTCAAACATAATTTTTATTTTTAACTTAGTTTAAAATAAAAAAAATAAAAACACCATTATTTTAAAAATGATACCAAATCATTAGAGTATTGATCAAAATGGAAGGTTTACGGTGAATGGACTATACATTATTATATGTTCCAATTTTCAATTTCCAAGAAGAAATATAATGCACAACCACCTATTACCTCTTAGCATTGGTGGTTGTGCACATCCCTTTCACATTGGTGGTTGGAGTTCAAGTCCTACTATGTGTATTTTAGAAGTATATGTGGGGAGTTTTCTCTAGGTTTGTGGGGATAGATACCCGAGTTGCACATGTGTATTGCCTGATCTTAGTATGTCCCGGCAATTCTATACTTCTTTTGGAATAGTTGTAAATTGTAATACTTCAATATATATATATATTATGTATCCCAACTAATGATTCTCACTTCAATTATACCCCGTTTGGAAGAGCTTTTTCAAGTAGACATTCTACAAGTAGAGCTTTTAATGAGAAGATGTTGATCGTTTGGTTGTTAATTAGAAAAAGCTTTTTTAAATGGTAGGATTACCAAAATATTACCAAAATATTCAAAAAATTATTTTAAATGATAGGGTTATATTAGACATTTTAGTGCTCTACTGAGTAACAACCAAATGATATCAAAAAATTTGTAAAGAACTTTCTAAACATACACAAAATATAACAAGTTGAACAAGATCCACTACCAAAAGATACAATATATATTGACAGGTCCTGATTTAAATTGCATTTATATTTAAGAACCGCCCTGAAAATAATCAAATTGTTTTTCCACATTGATAAATACGAAAATCATACCACTTATCTAAAAGAAAGTGAATGTGCATCGCTTGTCTTGCTGGCTTTATTCAGAACAAATTATTGACAGAATTTTATTGGTAATGAATGAATTGTTGCAATTTAATTAATTAAGTTGTTTTTCTTTCTTTTTTTAATCCAGTTCACATGCATCAGAGTTTAACTACACAAAAAACAAAAAATAAACACACAAACAAAATAAGATTCTGGTGGTAGACATTTTGTTTAAAGTTTGCATTAATTTAATCCCATCGATGCATGATCATTAATATTTTTATTATTTTGTCAACCAAGTTTTGTATATTAGATAAAAACTATGTAATATTTTTCAATTACATATTAAATTAGTGAAACCGCGTGACAGTTTTCAAATTAAGATTAGTAGGTTTGACTAAGTTGATGTTACCATCAATGTTACTAGACAATTTTGTGAGAGGGAATTGAGTTTATTTTTGTTTTAATTTTTAAATCCTTAATTTTTATAAACCCTTTGATTTAAATCTAAAGACCAGAAACTGTCCAGCAACATTGCTGGAAATAGCAACTTAGCCAAACCCTTACGGCTCCTTTTTTTCCATCCAGTAACATTGCTGGTAGCAGCAACTTAGCCAAACCTGGAGATATAATATTTTGTTTCTAATGAAAGATTTGGTCAAATAATATTCCCACAACTAAGACAAAATACACTATTCTATTAACGATAATAACATGGAGATTCAAACAAAATTTTAGAGGATTAATTAAATGATTGAGTTGGTACATTAATTAGCAGACATTGTCGTTATATGTTTACCAGGTCTTTTCTATTTTCACCATCTACTAGCACATTGGTAACTTCTAATATGATTAAATATTAAAAAAAAAAAAATGTGCCTTCAAAACAGAGGGGTGCTATTGACAACCTCACTACTAAACTATTTATGTCCTATTTTTTAAAATTTTGATTTAATTATATAAAATTAAATGGTTTTATTAAATTTTTTGATTTATTTCCAGGATTACTCTTTTACATATTTTTCAAACTTAATACACCCCATATCTTTTTCAAAAAAGTAAAAATAAAAATAAAAATACACTTCATCTCTTGTCTTTATATACAGTTTTTCACATCTATTCACATGACTTGTTTTTTCTCCTTATTTCATGGTGAAAACAATCATTATTAGATGCGATATATATATATATATATATATTGTGGTTGATTGGATTGTTGGTGGTAGATTATGAGTGTGATATTGATCGTCTAATGATTATTTTTGAGCTACTGAGTTAGGGTTTTGGTGTCGTTTCGTTTGGTTTCGTCAGATATTAGGTTTTTTTGGTTGCGATTTTGTTGTTGTTGTTTTTTTTTTTTTTTTTTTTTTTTGTAAATATCATTAAACTAACTTTGGAAGATCCGGAATAAAATTTACAAAATAATTGATACAAATCATAGAATGCCTGGAAGATCTGAAAGAAAATAAACCAGAGAGGAAAAAAAATAGCAAACATGGATCTGAAATTTGAAAAGAAAAAAAAAAAACAAACAAACATGTGAAACAATAAAATCAATAAATACTAAACATGGAAAATATGAGATCGAAATCTGAAAGAAAATATAAACAAAAATAGTAAATATGCAGTGATTTGAAATAATATATGTCATTAGGGTTTTGAAATAAGGAAAGTGGGGTTTTATTAGTTTTACTTTGTACATAATTTTTTTAATAAAATTGCATGTCTCTTTAAGTTATTTGATAAAGCGAAAAAAAGAATACTAAATAATTTAAAAAGTTGAGTATAAATAGTTCAGCAGTGGGTGTGCCAATAGCACCACTCTAAACATAAATAAAAATTTGGACTATATAAAAAGATTGGTATGTCCTTCACATTCACATCAATGAGGTTGTAGATTCAAATAACATCTTTGCACCTACGTCTCAAATCGTAATACAATAAAATAAAAAATTAATAACCAAATGTATATTTATTCTTTTAGGGTTATGCTATATTAACTCAATTTTTTGACTTCAGTATCTCAACCACACATTTGCTCATGTACTGTTTAATCCAATGACTGAGATATTGAAGTCAAAAAATAAGTCAAGAATTTGAGTTGATATAGCTTGACCCATATATATATATGAAGAAAAATATCTTATTCATGAAAATCAGTTTGATTAAAATGTAATATTTAATCATTTAACATAAATGTAATTAGGTTTAATTAAATTACTAAATCATATTTATAATTTTTTTTTAATATCAAAGACTATCCTCCATGTGAATGTCTTTACATCCAAGTTAATACAACCCTGTTAATATATTCAGACAAACAAAATTATGATTAAAAAAAAAGATATAAAAAAGAATTCAAACAAAAACAAAAACGAAAACCTTTAAATTAATTGACCAAAATCGAAAAATAAACATGTTGGTTAAAAATTAAATAAAGGGCCTTGTCCTCACCTTCATAATCTTTTGCCACGTGACTAATATAGCAAATCAATGGTCTGGATTATTTCTATTAATTTTTATGTTATTACTCTACCAAAAATATAATTAATCAAGACCATTAATTTAGGTGAGGACAATGTGAGATAAGGAGGGGATCCAAATCCTATCAATTTAGTCTCTAACTTTTAGGGAAAGATCAATTTTTTTTAAGCGTGTTTGCTTTTTTAGGACCCATGGTCCCTTACTTTTAAGAAATACATCAAATAGGTCCTTCTGACTCTAATTTTGACAGTCAAATGTGATAGAAAATATAAATTGACCATTTTACCCTTTGTATTTAATTATTGAATGAGAATGACACTTTTGCCTTCCAACTTTTACAGTTTGACAAATTTATCATTTTGAATTGTCCAATAAAAAATTGAAATGTGTTATAAAAACAAAAAAATTAATAAAATACATTAAAAATAAATAATATCATAATTAATTTTTTTTTAATACAAAATATATAAATAGATCTCCACCGTCCATCTCAAGATGGCTGGTGGAGATGAATTAAAAAAAAAAAACCAAAAAACAAAAAAAAAAAAAAACAGATTTGGAAAGGTGGAGTTAGATCTCCATCAAAAGAGAGTGATCTCCTTCGATGGAGATTTGAAGGTGGAGATCTAGATTAGATCTCCACATTTCTAGTTCAAAGGAGAGAGATCTCCTTCGATGGAGATCCAAGCATCTCCGTCGCTCAAGATGGACTTGAGTGACGAAGATGGAATCATCTCCATCTACCATGATGGATCTCCAACGAAAGAGATCTAGGTCTCATTCGATAGAGGTTGAACTCCATCATAGTCAATGGAGTCTCTATTGAAGCTCCTTCGATGGAGATGATAGAGTCTCCATCGAAGGAGATCTAGGTCTCCATAGAAGGAGATCTAAGTCTCCATCGATGGAGATTTGGATCGGTGGAGATCTAATCTAGATCTCCATCTTTCCATTTTTTTTTTTTTTAATTCTCTTAATCTCCAACTGTCTGCCACAACGTTGGATGGTTGGAGATATATTTTTAAAAAAATATATGTATTTTTTACTTTTATTTTATTTTATTAATTTACAATTTTATATTAATTTTATTTTGTGATCAATAAAATATTTTAAATTTTATTTTAATGACATGTGGCATGTTTTTATGTTTAAAGACAAAAATACTCCTAGAACTGTTAAGTTGGACTAACATTTTAGTAATAGAAGTACCTATAACCTATTTGATGTATTTCTAAGAAGTGAGGGACCATGGGTTCTAAAAAGCAAACTCGTTTAAAAATTGATCTTTAACCAAAATTTAGGGACTAAATTGATAATACCTCTTAAATAAATAAAAGAAAAACTATTAGTAGCTAAATTTTTTGGATTTGCTTGATTTTTTTTAAAGGATTTACTTGATTTCGAAAATACAATATTGTTTAAAAACATAAAAATGAATGTACATAGGGCGTGTTTACTAATCGGGAATGAAATGAATCGGAATTAAGTTCTACTAGAAAGAGAATGGAGGGGAATCGGAATTAAGTTATTAAATTCCATTCCAGCGTTTACTAACTTATTAGGAATGAAAAATGGAATGAGAATGATACAAAGTTGATTACAAAAATACCATTGTATATATATCATGTTGAATTTTTGTTTCAATATTAAAAAATATATTTTATATTACTCATAACACTATAACCAAAATAATTAACATATATATTATAAAATTTTAACTAATTAGTTTAATATTAATTAAAAATTGAGATTAGGCAAATTTGAACACATAATTAATTTTATGCTATTACCACTAATCCACCGTGTGTGTGTATATATATATATATATATATATATATATATAAAGTCTTTAAATTGTCAGTTCGTCCTGATAATAAATATATTAGGACGAAAAATGTGAACCACAGATTATGGAGAAGTTTTGACAAGTGTATACACTTTGAGTCAAAGTATGTAAATCTAGTGGTCCACATTCTTCGTCCTGATATATTTATTGTCATAACAAACTGATAATAGAAAATCTGTATATATATATATAAGTTCAAAAAAGAAATAAAAAAATAAAGTCAAACCAAAAAACATGAAATTCAAGAGGCATAAGCAATTGAAAATGCATTTGTTATTATTATTTTTTATAACTGATGGTTCATATATAGTTATATACCAAATTAAGGCGGCGATTTTTTTTTTTTTTTTAATAATTTGCAGTTCATATATGTATCTTCAAAACTTAATTTCTAGGAGATTTGATGGAAAAAAAATTAAACATAACAAATTCAATAATATATAGAAATAAAAGGATATGGAGAAAAAAGAAGAGAATGATAGAGAACAATCCTGAAAGAAAATGACAAAATAGAAATATAGTTGTTTTTTATTTATTTATTTATAAATGTTAAATGAGGATGTTTTAGTAAAAATATATGAATTTCCTTTTCAATCAGTAAAGAGAATTTGATTCCTAGGTTGAGTGAGGGGAATTAAGTTCCCTTTCATTTAGCAGGAACTTAATTCCTGATATGTGTGTGGGGTCAACGGAACTTAATTCCCCAAAAATTTAGTAAACATAAGAATTCAAAAACCAGTAACTTAATTCTCTTTCCTATGAAGAATTCCTGATTAGTAAACATGCCAATAGTGTTTTTGATTTTGGTTAAACCTAACAAAGATAGATATTAACTACAATATTTCGATTTTGGTCAAATTTTATCTTTTCTGTTGGTGCACTGCAAGAAAGTCGCCTGGTCAATTGGTCATGGGCTCCGGATTCTCTCTCCGGAGGATTCTTGTTTGACTTGCCTTGAAGAGGTTGATTAATCAACAACTGTATTATAATTAATTACCAATTTGACAACCTTAATTAAGCTATTGACTCATTATTAACTTAACCATTTGCCCACCTATTTTTTAATTTTTTTTTAGTAATATGGTACTACAATCTGGACTTACCAAGATCATACAATACATATGCCATTCAGATATCTATTCCCACAAACCAAGGAGGCTTCTAATTTGCCAAACTATTTCTCTAAGCTATTAAGTCAAAAAACAAAAAATCCAAAATCAATGAAATATTATTTCAATATATTACAAGAGATTACACCATATATCTTCAAAGATAAAATTTATTACTGAACATTTTCGTTATCGATGATAATACAAGAAAATTTAATGAATAAATCTTGACCGTAAATTAAATCAATAACATATACTTTTATCACAATTCATAAGATCATTATGAGCTCAAATCAACAGAAGATCTTGATCGGTCATGGAAAACATTACAAATGATCATTGATTTAAATGAAGAAAGAGAGAGAGAAGGCAAAGGAAAATTGTGCCACTAAAACAAGTGAAGCCAATAGTCCCACCAACTAATCCAACAAGTTGAAGAAACTCTCCAAATTGATTTTGTTTTTTGGGTAATTTGTAATAGCCTGCAGATGAATAATTCCATCCATTTTCAGATGATCTGCAACACCTCTCCAGTCTCTCCTTCATCTTCACCTCCTCCATCCTCTCTCTTAGAACACTCAAGTTTGCATCAACTATGCCATTATTCAATCTTCCTGTCAAATTACTCAAACAAATCAAATTAATTAATAGAATTAAAATTAAGGAAGTTTGATTGTGATCCGAAATAGTCTAAATAGAATTAATTATAGGAAGCAACTTCTCAGAAAAATAATAATAATAATAATAATAAACAACTTTTCTTTATTTTTAGATAATTTTAGACTAATCAAAAACCTTTTAAACCTTGTGTAGTTCTTGTTCTAATTACTGTACATATTTAAATTACTTATAAATCCAAAACAAACAAAATAGAAAGGAAATATATAAAAACTTCAAATATAAATCTATATATATTATATAGTTATTACCTTCATCTCTGGAGCACTGTGCTTTAACTCGCAATAAGGAATATTGATGAGTATTTCTCTTGGGAGATGGCTTGATTATAGGATTGAAAAATGGAAGAGAAGATGAAGAAGATGAAGAACAAGACCAAATCATAGTGGTTCTAATCATATATATATAATTTGATCGTCAACCCAAAAGATGTTTCGATTTTTCAATAAACAGATCGTTGAGCTTCTAAGCTTTTCTTGCAAGGAATGCAATAAATATATATATATATAATGAGGATATATATATTATATTGGTGGAGAAGAGAAGATAAGTATTGTTTGATTTCTTAGTCTGTTTGCTGTCTACAAAACTTTGTTTGTCATTCTTGTTTTATATGGTAGAAGAGAGAAGATGGTTTAATTTTCTCTTTTCTGGATGGTCAAATAAATCGCTGAAAAAGTTAATTAAAATATACAAAAAAAAAAAAAAAAAGAAGGAAAGAAATGAAACAAAATAGATGTCTTTAGTGAGGAATTCCGAATTCGATTGGATTTTATATGATAAAATTAACAAAATTGAGATGAAAAAGCACGCACCAGCCAGAGGCAAACTTGGAAAATGAAAGAGGACAATTTTGATCAATATTATTTAAATATTTGAAGGAGGAATTGTTTAGAGTCAAATATTATTAGGGTGGTAAAATAAATAAATAAAATAATTGGAGTTATGTCCTTGGATTAGTTCAAATTAGTAGCTGTTAGCACAATGTCATATATTAAGATTTTTATTTTATATTTGTAAATATATATTTGACAAAAATGATAGAAAATGATGGGTAGGTAAAGTATAAAAAACAATATGTATTTATCAATCAATATAATATATATATACACATGATTTAGTACAATAACATTATATATTTTTTGGGGGGGTATGATTATATATGATTAAATTAAAATTAACAAGATTTTGTGTGGATTAAGCTGTATTTTATTAAATAATTGATCTATAATAATTCAAATCTTGTCCGGTTATTATCACAAAAAAATATAATTTATTTTATGTTTATAATCTAATGTAATCATAGCAAAATCCACATTTACTTCAAAAAAAAAAAAAAATACATATGGGCTGACATAACTTTTGGCGGACTTAAAAGCTCTTTTAGAGTGTGTTTAGTAGGAAAGAAAAAAAATAGAAAGGATAGAAAGATTTGGAGAGATAGAAAATACGAGGGAAAGAAAGGAAAATAATTTTCTCCTGTGTTGTTTGGTAAACAGGAAGGAAAGAAGAGATCTTTCCTTTCCTTTGTTTGGTATTTATGAGGAAAAGACAAAGGATGGAAAATCTTCTTTATCAATTTTGCTATTTATCCTTACATTATAGTTTATATATTATATATTTTTATATTTAATAAATAAATATAATTTAAATAATATTGAATCCAACTTTTTTTAACAAACTGACTTCAAAATTTGTAACCTATTATATATATATATTATATATATATATATATATATATATATATATATATATAAATTAATACATTATGCTTTACCAGTTATTTAAAAACTAAATTTTAAGTTACTTTTTCTGGTTGAACTATATCTTTTTTTTTTTTTTTTTTCATGTTTCAATTATGATTTTTTTTATAATTTTAGATTGGATTTTTTGGGGTAAAAGTTATGTGAGTCACAAATTAGCAAAATGTATTGGATGATTTTTGTTGCTCTCACTTTGGGTTAGTATGTTGGATTTTTGGTCTCAGACGCACGTGATGGAAAAAACACTCTGAAATAACGAAGGGTATAAACGGGAATTTGAAAAATTGGCATGCCGCCAAGAAATAGCCCGACCAAGACCCACCGCCATCACCCAAACCTCTTCAACCTCGTCGCCGACCTCGATCGCACTTCACTAGTTTCGTCACACGTTTCGTTGCTGTCCTCCGATCGCACCTCACACTAGTTCTGTCGCTCTTCACCACTTCACCGTGAGTTGTGTAAGTGACTTTCTTTGCGCCACTGTTTTCCATCCGTCGGATCTCGTCTGGCCAGATCTCGTTCAGCCGACATGCTTTCAATTGCCTGACCACCCAACCTCCTTCCTTCCGCTGCTCATGCATAGCCGCCGCTCACCAGTAGTTTTTTTTTATGCTGTGAACTGGATTTTTACAATATAAAACTTTAATAAAATATTCTCATGTTTGCTTAGACCTATGGCTTCTATGGAGTTATCGGATCTCTTTCTAGAGCTTGAACTGCGAACTAGAACCCCTTCAATCCAAACAGACTCTCACATGGATGGACTTTCGAATCCCAAACCAGTAATGAAATCTTATGCCCAAGCAATCTCCTCCGCTATTGCTCCGATTTCTTCAGCTCCGAAGAAAAAAAGTGATTATGTTACAATCAAAGTCAACCCGAAAGCTTACGAAGAACGGTTGAAAGTTTACAGTTACTCTCTTATCGGTTGAGTTGTCTTGTCAAAGTGAGAGGAACCATGGAAGATATTGTCCCTTAAAGAAAAACTTCAATCTATTTGGAAATTGAACTCTCAATGGCGTCCCATCTCTCTTGAACGGGGATTCTTTCAGATTCTTTTAAATTCCGAGGAAGATAAAGCACGAGTTTGGGGCATCAGATCACTTCATTTGAAACCTAGAATTCTAAGGCTTCAGCCATGGACTTAAAATTTTAATCCCAACTCACAGTGAACGACAAATGCTCAAATATGGGTGCGGTTTTACGATTTACCTTAGGAGTTTTGGCACCCTCAAATCCTTTCAGACATGTCACGTGGGATCAAAATTCCTCTAAAGTAGAGAGCTACCCTAGAGGGTGATTATAACCACTTTGCTCGCATGCTAATTGATGTTGACCTTTCTAAGCCTTTGCCTGATTCTATCATGATAGAGGTTAGGGAAGATTGTTTATTTTTGACTCTTTACTTTGAGAATGTTCTAAGTTTCTGCTCAATTTGTTGCTCTATTAGTCATATGGCTGCCTCATGTCACCATGCGGCCCGATTTACAGGGAATGTCACCACCGAGCCAAAAAACAAGAACCCAAAAAAAGGAAGATCCAGAATTTGACAAAGTACAAACCGAAACATAAGTCAAGAGATGTTCCGACCTCTCGAGTCTTTAAGACTATCGAATTGGCTATTGATGCCATTGTGACTAAACCTGATGAAGCTGCAACCTCTCTTCCAAACAAGACAACTCTAGACCTGGCTTCCACTTCTAGTTCACTTAGGCCAATCATTCCCACTAGACAATGGGAGGCCTTGAAAAATGTTGTTTATTTGGATGATTCCATATACCTATTACACACTAAGCATGTAGATGTTGATGTCATGACAGATCCAATTATTGCTCATACGGAGCCCTTGATAAATCCTCTCATGGTAGAGCCACATTTGCACACTCTTGAGGGTGAAGTTAATTCTAAAATTGATAGTGAAGGCACCAAATCAGACTTCAACCACTCCATAGCTTCAGACATCACAGGTATTCACAGTGGAGTCTCTTGGGTAGATCAATTGGAAGATTTAGGTTGGAAGGAGGTTACCGCTAAAACAGGTAAGGCAAAAAAAAAAAACATGTTACTAGTTTTGTTTCACCCAAAACTATGGCTGCTAAAAATAAATTGTTACATAAATGATTATCTTTTATTGGAACTGTAGAGGTATTGCAAACAGTGATACCCAACGTACTTTGAAAGACTTTTGTTCTTGTCATACACTGAATTTTGTTTGCATTGCTGAACCATTGTGTGCTTTTGATTCGATTGTTCTTACTTTTTTGCACTCTATGGGGTTACACTTTATTGGTACTAATGCTAGAGGTACTTCTAGTATGTGGATTTTTAGGTCTACTGATTTTCAGGGTGCTACTATTGTTCTGTCTCATTCTCAACATGTTACTGTTTCTATTAATTTATGTGGGATTGTCCATCGAATCTCTTTTGTTTATACCAGTGTGAACTATATCACCCGTAGATCTCTTTGGAGCTCTTTTATGGACATTGTTGGTTTGGATGATCCGTGGCTTGTACTTGGGGATTTCAACTCGGTTCTAGGCGCTCATGAGACCACTGGTAACATTTCTACTATCTATTGTGATGATTTCTGTGTTGCTTTGATGGTTTGTGATCTTGTTGACATTGAAACGAAAGTAGTTTTCTATACCCAGATCGGCCGAGGTAGGCGTGGTATGATTCTTTCTAGATTAGACAGAGTTGTATATTCCCATTCTTTTCTGGATGCCTGGTCACAGATAGCTTGTGTTACCTTGCTTATATCTCATTCAAATCATCACCCTTTATTGGTTTCTTGTTCTATAAGTGTTTTGTCGGGTCCACGGCTCTTCAGGTTTCAAGGTATATGGGTTTCTCATCCCTCCTTCCTTAATTTGGTTAGATCGATTTGGTCATCCACTATTACTGGGATTGGTACTGGGATTGTTGTTCAGAAGTTGAAGTTGTTAAAAATGTCCTTGAAGAGGTGGAATTGGGAGGTGTTTGGGGATATTGCCTTGAGTGTCACTAATGCTAATGAGAAGGTGATGCTTATTTAAGGCAGGATTGGTTCTGAAGGTTTTTCAGATGATCTTTTTCATCTCGAGACTGCCGCTCTTGCAGATTTGGATAGTGTTCTAAAACAATAGGAGATTTTTCTGAAAGAGAAAAATAGAGTCAGGTGGCTTGCTGAGGGTGATCGGAACTCTAATTTTTTTCATTCTCTGCTGAAGCGTAGATGGGGAAAAAAGTCTCTTTCCTCTATTCAAATTGGTGAGAATATTTCTTATGATCCAGTTGAAATTAATGAGCATGTTTCCTCATTCTATCAGCATCTCTTTTCGGATCCTAGTAACGATAGTTCAGACTTCTCTATAATTCGAGAGTATATGACTTCATTGGTTACTGTTGATGAGAATGCTTTGATTCTCCGGGTTCCTTCTTTTGATGAACTGAGGAGTATGGCTTTTTCCATGGATCCTCTTAGTGCTCCTGGTTCTGATGGTTTCTCAAGTAGATTTTATTCTTATTGTTGGAAAATTATGGGACCTGGTGTGGTTTTAGATATGCAGGATTTTTTTCATACTGGTCGAGTTTTTCTAGGTTTGAACTCTAATTCCTTAGTCCTTATTCCAAAGACTCTGAACGCACTCCTGGTCGATCAGTTTCGCCCGATTGCTCTTGGTAATTTCCTGTTTAAGGTTATCAGTAAGATTATTGTTGACCGCTTGGCCAAAATTTGCTCCCGCATTATCTCCCAAAATCAATTTGGTTTCATTATGGATTGCCAAATTGGAGACTGTATCGCCAGTGCTTCTGAATGCTTTAATGAGCTGAGTTATGGTAGTCGTGGTGGGCATTTGGCTTTAAAAATAGACACTTATACGGCCTTTAATTCCATCAGTTGGCATTTTCTCTTCGAAGTCCTTCGGTGTTTTGGCTTCTCTGAGAGTTTTATTGGTTGGGTTGCAGCTATTTTGATTCTGTTAGGATCTCAATTCTTATTAATGGTTCCCCTCGGGGTTATTTCCCCTGTTTGCGTGGTGTGCGGCAAGGTGATCCTCTCTCCCCCCTGCTTTTTTGTTTGGCGGAAGATTTTTTGAGCAGATATCTTACTCATCTAGTAGACTCGGGCTCCATGATTTCTATATCTTCTCTGGTTAGGATGCCTGACCCTTCACATTTTCTCTATGTTGATGATGTTATCCTCTTTTAACGGGCTTCTTCTCATAATTTACGAGTGATTTTATATGCTTTTGCGGTTTATGGCTCTCTCTCAGGTCAACGAGTTAATTGGGAAAAATCTTCCATTTTCTTTGGTAGAGGCATCTTTGGGCTTCGAGTTACTAATTTTCTCTCAATGTCTAGGATACTTAAGGGCGGTGATTCAATGACTTATTGGTGCCCCTAAACGTCGATGGCTGATTCTATATATGGGCTGATAAAATTAAAAGTAAATTGGAATCGTGGAAGGGTTTCTCTCTTTCAATGGCAAGCATGTTATGTCTTATTAATTCAGTGATTATGGGTTCCTTCCTGCATTCATTTCAAGTTTATCATTGGCCTTCATCTCTTTTGAAAGATTTAAATGCTGCTATTCAAAAAAAAAATTTGGATTGGTTCGATCGATGGTCGTAAATCTATCCAAGTTACTTAGAAGTCTTGCTGCAGGCCTAAGGATAGTGGTGGTCTTGGTGTTAAAGATCTTGGTATTCTTAACAAGGTCATGCTTAAGAAGTTCACATGGAGAATGTTGACTGAGGAGTCATTCGTTTTCACATATCTTTGGGCTCATTTTTTCACCTAGGATCACAGACCTAGAACGTGGTATGCTGTTTCTTCTGTTTGGTCGGAGCTAAAATTGCATTATACTCCCCTGAGTCTAGGTGGTTGGTTGGTCGGTCGATCGTCACTCTAAGGTTCGTTTTTAGATGGATAACTGGTTGGGAGATCCGTTGATTGATCTAGTTGAGGATAAGTCATCGTTACAACCTCCTTTGGATTCTGTTGTGGGTGATATTTATTTAGATGCTACGGGTTGAGATATTCCTACTTCTTTTCAAGCTTCTCACTCAGATGTTGTTTCTGAGATCGAGAAAGTGGTGGTAAGCACTAGCTAAGACTCGTTAGTTTGGACTTGTTCCCTGGATAGTGTTGTTTCTTGTAAATCTGCTTATGATTCTCTTTCTGAGGTTAGGAGTTCTATTTTTTGGGGTAAGCAGATTTGGGCGTCTTTTATTCCTCCTTCTCGCTCTGTCTTCATTTGGTGCTTGTTTCATGGTAATATTCCTATGGACATTGCGTTGCGTGCCAGAGATTATATTTCCTCTTCTTATTGTCGGTTTTGTTGTGCTGCAGAGGAAGACTTAAGACATCTGTTTCTTGTCTGTCATTTTGTTCGTGGGTTGTGGGATGTTGTATCCTCTACATTTGGTCATAAGCTAAAGTTGGATGGTACTTGTTTGGACCTTTGGCAGAAGACGATGAGGGTTGTCTTTAGCACTCAACTAAAAGCTCTCTAGCAGGCTTCTATCATCATGGTTTTCTGGGTGGTGTGGTTCCTCCGAAATCAAGCTACCTTTGATAGTGGCAAGCCTTTTTTTGCCGATGCTCTTTCGTTGATTTGGCATTCCATTCGCAAGGTAAACTCTCTTCAGTCTGGCACTATAAAGGATTTAGTGGATGAACTTTAGACTCTTCAACGGCTTCATGTCTCTGGTTGTCCTTCCAAGGCTCCTCGCATTTTAGAGGTTAATTGGCGCCCTCCCCTGCCAGGTTGTCTTAAGGTTAACATGGACAGGGTTGCTTTTGGTAGTCATGGTCTTGCTGGTTGTGCAGAGGTTTTTCGCACTTGCAGGGGTTTCGTTAAAGGTTGTTTTGCTATTCCTCTTGGTGTTTGCTTTTCTTTTGAGGCTGAATTGGTCGCTGCCGTCCACGCTATTAATTATGCTTAAACCTTTGGTTGGTGACGATTATGGTTGGAGAGTGATTCGACATTTATAATGGATATCCTTCATTCTAGATCTTGTAAGGTTCTTTAGCGTTGACGCCCCACTTGGGATAGGTGTTTGAGCTTAATCTCTCAAATGGATTTTGCTGTCACCCATATTTATTGGAAGGTAACCAAGTTGCAGATAGTTTAGCATCCAAGAGCCCCAGTATTATCTCTCCTACATGGTGGTGGTCCGCTCCGAATTTTTACAATTCCTTTATTTTCAATGATTTTTGTAGCAGACCTTCTTTTAGGTTCTATTGATCTGTTTTCTTTTCTCTAGTGTTCTCTTTCTTTTTCTTGAATAAAATGTTGGGATGGGGTTGATTTCAATCCCCAACAACCTTATAAATAAATTAAAAAAAGTGCCAACATATCAAATTGAACAAATTTACTTGTTTTATTTTCTTATTATAAGGATTCAAAAAAGGGCAATTTTGTAATTTCAATTAAAACATCCCTCTCTTCTCTCCATTTTCCTCCCACTTTTGGGAGGATTAAAATTAGTGGGTCCCACCCAAAAATTTTCCTCCCATTTTTCCCCTTCTATTATTTTCTCCATACCAAACACATACTTTCCAATTTTCCTCTCCCTTTTTCCTCCACCATTTTCTTTCCTCTCCCTTTTCATCTGTACCAAACACACTCTTAGAGCCCAAAAGTGGTTTTGAAGTTCAATAACGATACTTTGCCTTAATTTGGTATCCAAATCCGATGCCCAAATCTGATGCCCAAATGATGTGACATTATTTTAATCAATTAATTTAAATTGTATTAGATTTGTATTATTTAACTGAATGAATTAGAGTGGTGTGGTATCATTTGGGCACCAGATTTGAGCACCAAATTTAGGCAAAGTAGTGTTTGTCTTTCAAGTTTGTTTGAATATTTTATAATATGAGTTTATCAAGATTAAAAGCTCTTTATTTTGATTTAAAGAAAAAAAAAACAGCGTATGGCATGTAAAACGTTTGCTCTCCCCTTCTTTACTTTGATTTGAAGAAATAATAATAATAAATTCTTACTTCCAATAATCTTAATTAATCATTTATGGATAAATAAAATTTGAGGATAAAAAAAATAGAGCATAACATGTAAAACGTTTACTCTCCCTTATTTATTTTGATTTGAAGTTTTCAATATAATAAAGAGAAATTGATTTGAGATTTTCGTAACTTAAAGACATTAATTTTGGTCATAAATTTTGGTTATTGATAAGTTTTTTTTTTTTTTTTTTTTGTTGATTATATATATATGACAAATCATAAATTCTTATTAATTAATTTTTTTAAGTGTTATTATGCATATATTTAATGTTGTTAATAATTGTTTATTTTATTCCATCTATTTAATATCATATTATATCATACGACATATATATAAAGGAAATACCCCTTTTTAACCAAAAAATTAAGGGATTTATTTTTTTTAGCCAGAATTAGTAAATTGATTGTTTTTGTCAAACAATCCACCGTAGAGACTTAAATGCCTTTCATTATTTTCTTTAACTCTTTTCTCTCCTTTTCTCTCCAGAACATTTTCATTTCTTCTTTCTCTCTCTTCCTTCTTTCTCTCTTCAATCTCTTCTTTCTCTCTCTCTCTCTCCACCGGATCTCACGCCTCTCTCCTCTCTCCACCATAATTTTTTTTTACAACCCAAATCTCCTCTCTAGATCTCCTCTCTCACGCTTCTCTCCTCTTTAATCCAAATTCTAGATTTTTTTTTAAAAATTCAGTTTTTTTTTTTTTTTTGTTGAAAATTTTCCAAATTTAAAAAATGTTTGGATTTGAGTGTTAGTTGTAGATTTTAAGGGTGGTTGTGGTTTTGCTTAAGTTTGGGTATTGTTTGTTTAAAAAATTTTCAGATTTTGCTTTGTTTAAAAAAAAATCCAGATTTTTTTTAAAAAAATTCAGTTTTTATTTTTATTTTGAAAATTTTCTAGATTTTAAAAAGGTTTGGATTTTAGTGTTAGTTGTTGATTTTAAGGATGGTTGTTGTTGTGCTTAAGTTTGAGTATTGTTTGTTTAAAAAAAAAAAAAAATCAGATTTTGTTTTGTTTAAAAAAATTTCCAGATTTTTTAAAAAAAATTCAGGTTTTTTTTTTTTTTTTTTTTGAAAAAATTCCAGTTTTTAAAAAACATGCTTGATTATGTTTGTTAATTTTTTTTTTTTCAGATTATGTTTTTTTTTTTCCAGATTTTCGTGTTGAAGTTGAAGAGTCCATTAGCCAAGTTGTAGATTTTACAAGGGTGTTAATGGTGTGTTTAATTGGTTGTGACTGGTGTGCTTAATTGTGTGTTTAATTGGCTTAATTGTGTGTTTAATTGGGTTGAATTAAACACACAAGCACAACTCAATTAAACACACCGGGGAACTCAATTAAACACACCGGGGAACCCAATTAAACATGCCAAGTGTAAACCAATTAAACACACCAGGCCACCAATTAAACACACAATAGCAACCCAATTAAACACACCAGGGCAACCCAATTAAACATACCAAGGCAACTCAATTAAACACACCAGGGCAAAACGAAATTAAACACACCAAGAAACACAATTAAACACATCCGGGAAGAAGAAGAAAAAGATGGAGGTCTTGGAAGAAGAAGAAAAAGAAAAAAAAATAGAGAAAAAAAGTTTTTTTTTTTTTTCGGGAAGAAGAAGAAAAAGACGAAAATCAATTAAACACACCAAGGGAATACCAAATTAAACACACCAGATTTCTTTAAATACACCAGACCACCAATTAAACATACTAGGCCACCAATTAAACACACCACGACAACCCAATTAGCCCTGGTGTGTTTAATTTGTTTGCTCTGGTGTGTTTAATTGATTCGACCTAGTGTGTTTAATTTGTTTGCCTTGGTGTGTTTAATTGATTTGCCTTGGTGTGTTTAATTGATTCACCCTGGTGTGTTTAATTTGTTTGCCTTGGTGTGTTTAATTGATTAGCCCTGGTGTGTTTAATTGATTCACCCTGGTATGTTTAATTTTTTTGCCTTGGTGTGTTTAATCTGGAAATAAACACACCATTCATAAAATCAACAACCACCATTCATAAAACCACAACCACCCTCAAACCCTGATCGAGCGACCGACGATCGTCACACCGTCGCCGCTCATCTCTCGTCGGGTCGGGGTCGAGTCGATTGGTGAAATCTCGGTCTCTCTCTCTCTCTCTCTCTCTCTCTCTGAATTCAAAATCAATTTTTTATCTCTTCTCTCTCTTCTTTCTCAGATTCCCTTTCTTTTATTTTATTAATTTCATTTGATTTTTTTAATCATTTTTTAATGAAGGGCACTTTTGGGATTGTTTGATGGAAACAATCAAAATGCTAATTCCGGCTGAAAACAATAAAGCTTCTTAATTTTTGACTACTTTCCAATTTCACCCATATATATATAATACCTTTATAATCATATAATAATATAATAATCTCTTTTTAAAAAATAATAAATATATTCTTTCTTCCAATAATCTTAATCATTTAGGGACAAATAAAATTTAAGGATTCAAAAAAAATAATAATAAATAAATAAATAGAGTATGGCATGTAAAACGTTTGCTCTCCCTTTATTTACTTTGATTTGAAGAATTTTTTTTTAATAAATTCTTGTTTTCAAATTAATTATTTATGGACAAATAAAATTTGAGAATAAAAAAAAATAGAGCATGGCATGTAAAAAGTTTACTCTCCCTTATTTACTTTGATTTGAAGTTTTCAATATAATAAAAAGAAGAGTGGTGCTATTGGCAACCCACTAATGATCGATTTAATAATGTCCCGGTTTTTAAAATTCAAAAATTTATTTGATATATTTCCAAAACTACCCTTTTTTATTTATTTTCCAAACTTAACTCATCACATAAATGCTCTCTATATATTTTCCATAAATGCTCTCTATATATTTCAAAAAAAAAAAAAATACTCATCTCTACTTTGCCCAAATCTGGTGCCTAAATGTTGTGGCAACACTCTAATCTATTCATTTAAATTTCATGTATTATATTTGCATGATTTAAATGAATGGATTAGAGTATTGTCACATTATTTAGACACTTGATTTGGGCACTAGATTTGGGTAAAGTAACATTACTCTATTAAGTTATGTACCTTTTTTCCTCCATTTCTTTTACTATCATCTAGCATCCCTTCATCGTATTTTTTTTTTCATTCATGTTGTTTATCAATATATATTTATTGAGTCAGTGAATCTCTCATAAGGGACCCTTATTTTAATTTCGATAAGAACCACCATGAAATCACATATCCCAATTATTTCAAATATGAAGGCATAAAAAAAATAGACGAAATATAAGAAATTCAAGAAAAATAGTTTTAGTTATTGAAAAAATTTCAAATTTTATTCATAGGTAGATTTCGATAAACTTATTATCCACAAAAAAACTCAAATCAAAATTCATTCAAATCAATGTGATTTCATGGTGGTCCTTACCGAAATTAAAATATGGGATCCCTTATGAGAGACTCACTATATATATAAACTAGTTTGTAGTCTGCACGATGTGCAGACATTGTAAAATATAATGTGATTTTCATCAAAATTATGTTTTAAAAACTCTTCGCTTTTCTATTATTGCTTTCAATGCTGTGATTTCTTCAAGTGCCTCTTATATCAACATTTTCAGTTTGGATTGCAAATTTTTTTGATCATTTCATAAATATACCCTGACCATTAGAAGAAAAAAAAAATTGACAAAAAATTTGTGCAGATGAACCTCCTCTTGGGATGATATACTTGAAAGACCAAATGATAAACCTTATCATCAACTCAATTGGAAAAGCCTACCACTATTTTACATTTGAAATATTCCGAACCTGTTTTCAGCTGTTCACTTCAATCCTTTCATCTAAGATATGATTATTTAGTTAGTTTTATGATTTATTAATCTCTTGGTAAGTGGTGTACAGTTTTATGGGTGAACGCCAAAAAAATTAAATATTTTTTTAATATATTATATCAAAAAAAATATTCTTAAATATATTTAATCATATATTAATGATAACATATATTATGAACTTATGATAATTTTTTTGGAGGAATGACAAAAGAAATTTAAATATTGATTAATATTCTTAAATATAATTAATTATATATTAAATTGGAGGAATACCAACAGAATTTTAACATTTATCAATATTCTTAAATATATTTAATCATATATTAAATAAATATAATGCATTTTTTAAAAATATTTATTAGTATTCTTAAATATATTTAACCATATATTAAATACTCAACATTATGATAAATATTTTAGAGGAATTCCAAAAGAATTTTAAATATTTTTTAATATTCTTAAATATAATTAATCATATATTAAATTAGAGGAATACAAAAAAGAATTTTAATATTTATTAATATCCTTAAATATATCTAAATAATTAATATAATGAAAATTTTGTTTTAGCAAGTGCTCATTGCTTCTTTTTTTTTTTTTTTTTTGGGGTGGTGGTGAGCAAAAATGTACTCCTTGTTTTTTGTGTTTTGTTTGTGTTCAAGAAAAAGAAAAAAAAAACACCCTTTAAATTTGATCAGAAATAATTAAATGGAATTGGCAAGAGGATATATATAACTTCATTGGTATTTCATGTATTCAAACCTCTGTATACAATTAAATAATAAAGTTTAAAAAGAAAACATGTGTACATATACACTATTACAATATGCTATTATATTTTTCAAATTTCCTCTAAATTAATATGCTATTATATTTTTCAAATTTCCTCTAAATTCCTAATAATCAAACAAGTTAGGAAACAGAAATCACCACAAGAAAAAAAAAATGAAAAATGAATAAAGAATGTACATGGTAAATAAAAAGGGAGACCAAACATGATTTGGAGGCAGTCAAGGCTCAGTACGTGTTCGAAATAGCAATAGTTTGATAGGCTTTATTATCAGGGTCCAGTTTTCAATATGGTGCAAAATGTCGATCCCGGAGGAGATCTCCGCTTTGATTCGCTTGTACCTGCATTTTTCGAGGACGGCTTTGTATATCTCTATTTTCATATAATGTTTAAGCAACCAAAGAAGACCCCAAATTAATGGAATTAAACAAAGAAAAGCAATGAAATTTCTGACAATAAGTGATTCGACAGAGCTTCTTTGAGTCTTTTCTAAAAAAATAAAAACTTGAATCTCAATAACACACTAAAGTATAAAGCAAGTGCTATGAAATTAGTGAGAGAATATAAAGCATGGAGGAGAGAAGATTTCTAACTTGTTCAAAGGATCCCGTCCACCTCGAAATTGATGCCTTGTAGGCGCGTTTTGGGGGAGCCATGTTGGACATGGAAGCGAAGTTGCAGATAAAAGAGAGGGCATGAAGAGACGAAATGGATGTAAAGGTATGATTTTTGATTTGAGTGGATTGAGTGTGAATATAATGAAGGGTTGTTAATTGGTGCCGGAGAGTTTAAATTTATAGAAAATGGGTTGGAAAGTGAAGAGTTGGAAAATAAATGTTAGAAAATAAAAGATTGGAAATTTTAAATTTATTATAGAAAATGGATTGAATTAGGGTTGGGCACAGTTCGGTTTGGTCCAGTTTCAACTGGAACCGGACCAAACCAAAAATTTTGATTTTTTAAAAAACTGGACCAATTTGGACCAATCTCCTTTTTAGACCAGACCAGACCAAATTATATTGGTTCGGTTCGGCCTGGTTCGGTCTAACAGTTCTTAACTTAAATTTTTCTTTTTAATTTTTTTTATTTAAAATTTATATCAAATGGTCCATCATTGAAAAGAAATATATGGCATGATAAGTTATTTACCAATTCCTATATAAACTAAATAAAATATATTCGAACATAAATTTAAAATTCAAATATCTTTTCAGACCAAATAAATTAATAAACTGAAAGCCAAATAATATACTATTGGTGGTTGAATAAAACAAATATGAAATAATAAATGAGGGTTTTCATTTTTAACTGTTAGTTTTAAAGTTTTGGATGTTATATGTAATAGAATAAAAATGTGTGCTATAAGTATTTGGTTTACGGTTTGGTCCGGGTTTGATAAGTTTGGACCATAGACCGGATCGGACCATATGATTTTATTATTAAAAAAAACTGTACAACCAGACCAAACCAAGCAGTTTGGTTTGATTTGGTCTGGTTCAACAGTTTGGGCTTTTTTACCCACCCCTAGATTGAATTACCGGTTGGATACGAAAGAGTTTTTTTTTTTTTTTTTTTTAATTTATTAAAAGTTATTTATTTTTTTTAATTAATTCTATAGAATACGTATAGAATTCTAATTATTCTTTTTTCTTAATTTTTTTTCTAATTTTTCTTTTTAATTCAACATATCTCTCTCTCTCTATATATATATAACTAATAATAATTAACTAGAGAAGTCAAACCCACCGCAATATCAATATTCAATACAACACCAATTGTGGATAACTTTACATGGAGAAAAGTCTATGCCAAGAGAATATGATAGGCCCAACTTGTGAGGTCTCTGCAGTTTCCCATTGAAACTCTGGCCTTAATTCATAGAATCTCATTTATTATAGGATTGCTCCATTGATTAGATTATAAGATTACCTCTTGAATTGAAATTTATGACTAAAGCTCCCTTACGACGACACGTGGCGTCTTGAGGGTCAGCTTTAATACATTATATAGAGAATTTTTCTATTTTCAGTTCATTCTGATATAAAATATATTATGACAAAAAATATAGACCGTTAGATTTACATACTTTGACTCAAAGTGTATACACTTATCAAAACTTCTCCATAATCTATAGTCCACATTCTTCGTCCTGATATAAAATATATCAGGATGAACTGACAGTAGAAAAATTGATTATATATATATATATATACACTGGTGTGACAATCGTGCGATGCACAGTCTTTGTTAAAAAAAATATATACAATTTTTTTTTTAAGAAAATATAATTAGTCACAGATTATTCCCAAACTTAAAAACGTTTTAAGTTTCACTATATAATTGGTACCAAACAAAAGTGATATTTCAAATTATATAATAAATCATTTCAAACATAAATATTTGGTAATTAAAAAAATGTGAAACCATAATAATATAATAAAGTTTTTTGTTTTTTTTTTTTGAATGTACAACAACTACCGGGACCTTACGAGGATCGAACACTACTCCCACAGCCCGGACAACTACTCCCACAATTGGGGAGAGGACACCCACACATGAGGTGGGACAAGGAAATAATGGGTGTATATATATACACGGTGCCGAGCGTTGAACCATGGTAGTGGAGTCTCCCTTTAGAGAGTCACACCACATTGGCAAGAGGCCCAATGGCAATATAATAAAGTTATTGCAAGCATAAATAATAATAACTTACAAATATATTGGTGTATAGTTGTTCACTTGTTCCCAACAAACACTTAGAAATATAAATTCTCAGTCAACCATCTAACAGAAAAGTGCAATCTAAAAATAATATAAAATCAAACAAAAGTTTTCTAATAACGAAATTAACTATTTTATCGTCTCATACCTTGTAACTTATTGCCATGAGAGAGTATATGTTGTTAATTTTTTTTATTTTTTTTTAGGTTCTGAATCACATTATACAATACGAAATATTTTCTTTGGTAATCTCTACAACTTTTGTATAATGTTCTTCATCCTACAAATTGGATAACTGCAATGACTAATTTGCATAATAGATACTTTACAACAGCGGTGACCCAGAAATTTTAATTAGATGGGCCACTTGAATAAAATATTAATTATATAAAAAAATTAAAAAATTAAGGTAATAGTAAAATGAGTTTATTTTAACTAAAATGAATTTATATATATAAACAAAAATTAATGATATAATAATATTTTGATAAAATAAAACAAATAAAATACTTACTAAAGATGAATTAAATAATCTTACCTTCAAAAAGAAATAAAAACAAGAAACATGATATTAAACAAAAATAATAATAACAAGAAAAAAAAAACATAAACAAATTAAAATTACAATATTTATTCTTAAAATAATAAATTACATTCTAATTTTATAATAAGAATATTTTTTTTTGAATTTATAATGAATTCACTTTAATTTATATAAAAATAATTGATTAATAAATATTACTAAACATGTTTTTGATTTTTTTTTCTTCTAATTATTGGTAAATTATTGATTTATTGATTTTGAAAACATTTAAAATTATAAAATAAAGAAAAATACTAAGGATAAAATAAAATGAATCATAATAATAAGTGGACTATTTTTAATACAGTAAATTAACATTTGAGATTTTAGGGTTTATTGATTGAATGTGTTAGGTCATCAAACTAAAATTATTAGAAATAATAAAAATTCAAAATAATAATAGATAATTTAATATAGAATAAAATTGAATTAAGTAGCCACAAATTAAAGGTAGTTAAGAAGTTGTCAATGCGGAAAAAGAGAAAGTGAATTATTTTGTTTTAGAAGAAAATAAAATTTGAGAAAGGAATCAGAGAAGATGGTAAAATAAAAAAGACATAAAAAGTATTAAAATTATAGAATGAAATTGAATTAAAGAAAAAAGATATTTATTTTGTTTAAAAAATGCAAATGGTAAGAGTAGAACCCTCACCTTCAATACAAAAAAGGGACACACTACCAGCTATGCTATGAGTTAATAATTTGCATTAAATGTTAATTAATATATATATATATGAAAACAAAATCAATTTTTTTTTAAAAAATTGAGGTAGGAATTGAGGTAGGGCACGGGCCCCACCTAACCTTAAGGTGGGTCCTCCTCTGCTTTACAGATTAAAATGGAAATACCAGTGTTCGAAAAGTCAAAAAAAACGGCAGCCTAGGCGCCGCCTATACGCTAGGCGGACGCCGGCCGTCCCGTTTCGATCAAATCGGCCATATTAGGCGGCCGGAAGAAAATCTCTGGCGAGTGGGTTGTCACCACCCCGACCAAAAGCTTCAGGAGTCGCCGGAGAACAAAACCCAGGTGCCCAGTGTCCAAATCCGACACCATTAACGGCAAAACGAGTGTTCCTAGTAGTGACAGGAGTCGCCGCATCCACCGTCGTCGGGATTGACAGATCACGATGGCTATGTGGCCTTTTGCAAGACAAGATTTGTAGATGATGGCGGTGGAAACGGAGTCACGATGCTAGATTTCTGGTAAAACAAAGTTCTAGCATCTGGTGAATCAAAATTGCAGAAACGTGAAGAATGAGGAAGGAGAAAGTGAGAACAAAAAAGGCCTTGAAAAGAGGGATGAGTCTTTGAAAAATGAAATGAGGCCTTTGTTATATTATATTAAAATTTTGGATCAGCACCTGTTGACCCACGACCACATCTTCATTATATATTTATATTATATTAAAAAGTTCTTTGGGGATGAGTTTAGTCCACATGTTTATCAAACACTAGCAAAAAGACAATTTTAACCCTTTTTAGTTTAGTTCATGTACACCTTTCAAGTAATTTTCAAATTGTTTAAAGATATAGCTGTCTTTACATTTTACAACAATTTATAAAAGAAAAAATAAATTAAAATGACACATCTACCCTTTTTTCACTAATAGTTAAACACTTAAACACAATTTTTTTTAAGTAATATTAAAATAGTTAAAGGATATAGATGTCAATTCATTACAAAACAAATTAGATGGGCTATAATTCCCAAAATCATCACACTTTTTATAGAGAGTCAATAGAAAAAGGGAATTATGTTGATGATTTTGTTTGAATTTTGTCATAATATGATTTTTATTATTTGTTTTATAGGTAAGAAAAACAAAAAAAACAAAAAAAAACAAAAAACCGGCCGCCTAGAAATCCGTCTAGGCGCCGACTAGGCCGCCTAGGCGCTAGGCGCTGGTCCACCGCCCGATTAGCGCGTAGCGTTTACTAGAACACTGGGAAATACTGATGCTTGAATATATAATACAATTACAATTATTGGGAGAGACTTGAAACTCTATTGGGATCGAAGAAATTCTAATAATTAAATTGAAAATCATAGTATCTTTTGTGCCTTGCAAAAAAGATAAATGTTTCAATACCTCCAACGCAAAACATGATGTGGGATGCCTAACAAATAAAATTTCGCCACATCGTAATATTTTACAATTCTAACACAAAACAACTACATCATAAAAAATAGGATAATGTTACACATCCAACCTTTTTGTCCAACCTTTTTGTCCAACCCTTGATGTGTCAGTTGGTGAGTGGATGCACATTAATAATGATTTATCCATATATCCACTCACCAACTGACACATCAGGGGTTGGACAAAAAGTTGGACAAAAATGGTTGGATGTCTACCATTGTCCTAAAAAATAATCTGTCATAATAATTGGACTTTATCTTTCTAGTTCATGCTTCCATGATCTGCAAACCTATCCTTTTTTCTTCTGTTGATGTATTCACTTCCAATGATCAGCACAAATCATAAAAACTGGATCTTCTAAATCTCATAAACCACATGATTCATAAACAACATAAAAACTGGTGCTGAATCATTTATCTACAAAAGGACTAATATATATATATATATATATATAAGTGTGGGAATTAGTCTATCTTTAGGTCATCTGGAGGCCCAATTGGTGCAGCCCAATATTAAAGCCAACAACATGTTACACTGAAGCCAGAATGAAGCCCAACAGAACAAGACCCATTCTGATAGCTGCAGTCAAACCAGGTCAATACATTCAAGTCGGTGCACTTTGTTGAATATCATCAAAGCAACAAAGATAAGGGCTGAGTCATGGATTGCAAGGCTGATGTGGCGTGTCTCTATTAGTCACAGCAGATTACACTTACACATGGGCAGATAAGGCTATATAAAGAATAGGATAGAGAGAGAAAGGAATCAATTTTATCAAATCACATTCTCGATCTAGGTTTTTTCAAAAAGGCTTTCTCTCTTCTCCGAAAACTCTCTGTTTTGTTCTTGAGTGTGTCTGCAGTTCTTTTCTTGTGAGATTATCTTGTTGAGTTCATGTGAGATCATTTGTAGAGTGATTGTGACTATTATTCTGCTGCTTGTATTCTCGGTAGAGAGGGTTTGTGGTCTGATTGTACTCACTGAAAGTGAGGGGTTTTATGGTTTGTAAGATTGGTTCTTTACCAATTGGGGTTCTTGTGATTTCTGGGTTTCGTGTGGCTGTTTGTGGTTTGTAATCGACACTCATATAGTGGAAGTGAGCCCCTCTGGTTGGCTCAACGTGGATGTAGGCTGGTTATAGCCGAACCACGCTAAAATCTTTGTGTTCTCCCTTCTCTTCTTCTCGATTCTTCTTATTACTGTCATCTACAATTATTTCTTGACTATCTTTTATTTGTCAGATTACTTTGATAGTCTGATTATTGTATTCTGACCTAGTAATAGGTTCAGATGTCTTCTTGATCAGTCTTTACTGATTCGTGAGACTGTTACTGCATATATTGTTCATTTAAGTTGTGTATTGTATCAATAGGTTGTATCTTGATATACTGCCATTGATATAAGTGTTGGTAAAAATATATTCTTTTCTGTTATTGTAAGTGAAGCTTACGGTTTCTTTAAGTGTTAACAGATAGGTGTTGAGGTTTGTTTAGGTTCCCTAAACCTAATAGTGGTATCAGAGCCCGGCAGTACCAATGGCGGACAAGGAGGACGTGATCCCTCCAGTATCAGAGGCTTCAACCCTTGAAGACTCAGCTGGAGAAGAAGGAGCTGGAGAAGAAGGAACCGGCAGTGCAATTGCTAGCACTAGCAAAGTGGTAACACGTTCCGATTTCTCTAAATTCAATAATTCTTTTAATCCTGTTATGAGCATGAAATTCGACATTGATAAATTTGATGGCACTTGGGATTTCGGGATTTGGAGAAGGAAGGTGAAAGCCTTACTTTCTCAACAGAAAATCCTCAAGGCCATTGAAGGTCCAGCTAAATTGCCTGATAGTCTGAATGATGAACAGAAATCTGATATGTTAGAAATGGCCCTAGGAACCATAATACTGAATCTTTCTGATAATGTTTTAAGGGAAGTGAATGATGAAACTACTGCTTATGGTGTATGGAATAAACTGGAAAACCTTTATATGACTAAATCACTCAATAATAAAATATATCTAAAAGAAAGACTGTTTGGTTTTAAAATGAACCCTAGTAAAGGCCTTGGTCAAAATCTTGATGAATTCAAGAAAATGACCATTGAATTGGCCAATGCAGGAGAAAAAGAGAAACTAAGTGATGTAAATGAAGCCATAATACTTCTTAATTCACTACTTGATTCATTCAAAGATGTTAAGGCTGCCATAAAATATGGTAGAACTTCCTTAAGTCTTGAATAGTGTATCTCTGCCCTTAAATTTAAAGAACTTGAATTAAAAATTGAAAAGAAAGATAATGGGGAAAACTTGTTTGCTAGAGGCAGGCAGCCTGTTAAAAACTATAACAATAACTCCAATAATAAGTATAAAGGCAGAAGTAAGACTCCTAACCATAGATCCCATTCTAGAAATAGAAATGGCTCTAGGAAGTGTTACTTCTGTGGTAAAGAGGGTCATATTAAAAAATATTGTTATGAGTTTAAGAAAAAAATGCAAGATAAGACCCAATCGGATGGTGATGCTGCTGTAGCATCTAAATCCTATGAACCTAGTGAAGTTCTGGCTGTTAGCACTGAGGATAGGAGTTCTGAATGGATCCTAGACTCAGGCTGTTCTTTCCACATGTGTCCTAAAAAGGAAATGTTCACTGAGTTCCAAGAACTCAACAGTGGCAGTGTTTTGATGGGTAATAATCAACAATGTGATGTGGAAGGTATAGGGTCTATTTCTTTGAGAATGTATGATGGTATGATTAGAGTCTTTATGGATGTGAGATATGTGCCAAACCTTAAGAGAAATCTAATTTCTCTAGGTACCTTAGATGAGGAAGGTTATTCCTATAAGGCTGAAAGAGGTGTTCTAAAAGCCTCTAAAGGCTCTCTTGTTATTCTTAAGGGTGACAAGAAGAATGGCCTATATGTCCTTAGAGGTGGAGCTGTCACTAATGATGCTGCCTGTATAGCCTCTAAAATCAGTGACAAGGGCATCCTTTGGCACATGAGGTTAGGCCATATGAGTGAGAGAGGTATTCTTGAGTTGAGCAAAAGAAATCTTCTAAATGGGGATCAAGTGAATAAGCTGGATTTTTGTGAGTGTTGTGTCCTAGGAAAACAACATAGGATCAGCTTTAACACTGCTCAACATACCTCAAAACAGATTTTAGAATATGTCCATTCTGACTTGTGGGGGCCTTCTAAGGTACCTACACATGGTGGAAATAGATATTTCCTATCTTTAATAGATGATCACTCAAGGAAAGTCTGGATATATCTTCTAAAATCCAAAGATCAAGCTTTTGAGAGTTTCAAAGCTTGGAAGAGGTTGGTTGAAAACTAAACCTCTAAGAAATTGAAAGTCTTAAGGACTGACAATGGGTTGGAATTCTGTAATATGGAATTCAACAGCTTCTGTAATGATCTAGGCATTTTAAGACATAGAACTGTTAGGCATACTCCACAATAGAATGGGGTGGCTGAGAGAATGAATAGGACCATCTTAGACAAGGTTAGGTGTCTGTTTATAGGCTCTGGTTTGAGCCAGAATTTTTGGGGGGAAGTTGCTGCTACTGCTACCTATCTGATCAATAGGTCTCCCTCCACTGCCATATCCCTTAATACACCTGAAGAAATTTGGACTGGGAGGCCTCCTAGTCTGAACCACTTGAGAGTTTTTGGGTGTGCTGCCTATGCTCACCAAAATGAAGGGAAACTAGAACCTAGGTCCTTAAAAGGTGTGTTTCTAGGGTATCCCTTAGGTGTCAAGGGTTATAGAGTTTGGCTTAGAGACCAAACTGGTTTTAAGGTGATAATAAGCAGAGATGTCATTTTTGATGAGTCCAAAACGCCTTGTAAAATTCTGGACCAGCCCACTGAATCTAAAACAGATCCTTTAAAGGATGATACTAATACAATTCAGGTGGAAGTTAGCAGCCCACTTCATAGTCCAGATACTGTGGAAGAAAATCCCATTAAGGATGATGGGGCTGCCCATTCTGATGACATACATCAGGTGGAAGAGAGTCATAAACAGCCAGAGGTCCTTAATCCTCTAACTGATTATGGACTAGTTAGGGATAGGGCTAAAAGAGTTAGTAAACCTAACAGTAAATTTTCTTATGCTGATGTTGTTTCATTTGCTCTATGTACTGGCCAAGAAATTGAAAATTATGAACCTAGAACCTTCAGTGAAGCTGTCAATTGCATTGACAAGCTGAAATGGCAGCAAGCCATGCTAGAAGAGATGAACTCTCTTGAGAAAAACCAGACCTGGACCTTAGTAAGAAAACCTGAAAAACAGAAGGTTGTGGCTTGTAGATGGTTGTACAAAATCAAGGACAGCCTAGAGTAAAATGTTCCTCCTAGATACAAGGTTAGATTAGTGGCTAAGGGTTTTACACAAAGGGGGGGAATTGATTATAATGAGATATTCTCCCCTGTTGTGAAATATAAAACCATTAGGATTATTCTAGCCTTAGTGAGCTATTTTGACATGGAATTAGAACAATTGAATGTCAAAACAGCCTTTTTGCATGGGGACTTAGATGAGACTATCTATATGTCCTAACCGGAGGGTTTTGAATCTAAATCTAAATCCTCACATGTTTGCCTTCTTAAAAAGTCCTTATATGGGCTTAAACAAGCACCTAGACAATGGAATAAGAAATTTGATAATTTTATCACTAGCATAGGTTTTCACAAAAGCAACTTTGATGCATGTTTATATTTCAGTAGTGAAAATATTGATAATTCTGTCTATCTGCTTTTGTATGTTGATGATATGCTAATTGCTAGTAAAGAAATGTCTATGATTATTGATTTAAAGAAGAAACTGAAATCTGAATTTGACATGAAAGATTTAGGCAATGCAAAAATGATTTTGAGAATGGAAATTGTGAGAATAAGAAAAGAAAACAGATTGTGTTTAAAACAGACCAATTATTTGAATAAGCTGGTGGACAGATTTGCAATGAGAAATTGCAAGCCTGCCAATGTTCCTCTATGTGCTAGTTTTATGTTGTCTGCTGCCCTATCACCTAGGTCCTTAGAGGAAAGTAGATATATGGAAGAAATTCCCTATTCTAGTGCTGTTGGGTCTGTAATGTATTCTATGATTAGCATTAGGCCTGACTTAGCACAGGCCATTAGTGTGCTATCAAGGTACATGGCCAATCCCGGGAAAGGCCATTGGAATGCCATGAAATGGCTTCTAAGGTACATCAGCTCTACCACTGAAGTGGGGCTGAATTATGACTGTTCTAATACAGTGTTAGACTTAATTGGCTATGTGGATTCTGACTATACTGGTGATAGGGATAAAAGGAGGTCCACTTCCTCCTATTTTTTCGCTATTGTTGGTTGCTGTGTTAGTTGGAAAAGCCAACTACAATCAGTGGTAGCTTTATCTACTACTGAGGCAGAATATATAACTGTTACATAAGCTATTAAAGAAGCCATTTGGCTTCAAGGTCTCCTAAGTGAAATAGGTGTGTTCATGGGCAAGGTTGTTATTTTTACAGACAGTCAAAGTGCTTTGCACTTGTGTAAAAATCCTGTCTTTCATGAAAGGACTAAGCACATAGAGGTTAAGTACCATTTTATTATAGATAAAATCTCTGAAGGTATTGTTGAGGTGGAAAAAGTCTCCACTGAAGATAATCCAGCTGATATGGGGACTAAAGTTGTTCCCTATAGCAAGCTTAAGCATTGCTTGAACTTGCTGAAAATTGGTGATTATGGTTAACTGTTTGTGTGTGTTTTTTGAGCCAGGTTAGAGGAGCTTACTTTACTATATGATTAAAGATGAACTAAGGTGGAATTTGTGGGAATTAGTCCATCTTTAGGTCATCTGGAGGCCCAATTGGTGCAGCCCAATATTAAAGCCAACAACATGTTACACTGAAGCCAGAATGAAGCTCAACAGAACAAGACCCATTCTGATAGCTGCAGTCAAACCAGGTCAATACATTCAAGTCGGTGCACTTTGTTGAATATCATCAGAGCAACAAAGATAAGGGCTGAGTCATGGATTGCAAGGCTGATGTGGCGTGTCTCTATTAGTCACAGCAGATTACACTTACAGATGGGCAGATAAGGCTATATAAAGAATAGGATAGAGAGAGAAAGGAATCAGTTTTATCAGATCACATTCTCGATCTAGGTTTTTTCAAAAATGTTTTCTCTCTTCTCCGAAAACTCTCTGTTTTGTTCTTGAGTGTGTCTGCAGTTCTTTTCTTGTGAGATTATCTTGTTGAGTTCATGTGAGATCATTTGTAGAGTGATTGTGACTATTATTCTGCTGCTTGTATTCTCGGTAGAGAGGGTTTGTAGTCTGATTGTACTCACTGAAAGTGAGGGGTTTTATGGTTTGTAAGATTGGTTCTTTACCAATCGGGGTTCTTGTGATTTCTGGGTTTCGTGTGGCTGTTTGTGGTTTGTATCGTCATATAGTGGAAGTGAGCCCCTCTGGTTGGCTCAACGTGGATGTAGGCTGGTTATGCTAAAATCTTTATGGGTACTGCATTTCTTGAAATTCTGACCTAGTAATAGGTTCAGATGTCTTCTTGTGTCTTTAGGGGTTTTATTGTTCATTTAAGTTGTGGTATCAATAGGTTGTATCTTGATATACTGCCTGAATGTAAGGGTAGTCTAAGATTAATGTTGAAGATCAAAGGCCCTTCTATGACCTCAAGATACAAGCACGCCAAAGGTATAATCTCTTGTGCTTGGGCACACACACACTTAGCATTCTTGCTATGATTGCATATTGCTTATTTTTATGTGTCTTCGTCACTTTACACACTAGTGTTGCTGTATATGTGGTTTTTGTTAACGTCCGCGCTTGCACAGTGCTTGGTTTCATGGAGAATCACCAGATCGGCGGTTATGAGAATGAAACCGCCGTTTCAGTCCCTCTGCGGTCCAGATCGGCGTTCAACGTTCATACCTGATCGATTTTAATCCCTCGGGGTATTCGGCGGTTGGATCGGCGGTTGAAACCGCCGTTGATGCTCTGTTCTTCACGAGCTCAATTCGGTGGTCCTTATTGGCGGCCGTTATCACGCGATTGAAACCGCCGAATGCTTTCAGGGGCAAAATTGTCTTTTCACTGCCCCTTGATTCTATAAATATCTTATTTTTCTTCTCGATCAAGTTAGAGACCTAGAACCCTCTTCAAGAGAGATTTTTGAGAAAAAACAAATCAAGAACTCAACTTTAAACACTCAAATCAAATCTTTTGCAATTATGCCTTCATAGAATTGATGCATGGTTTTATCTCACATTTATGGTTGTCAGTTTTTCATATTAATACATCTCTTTAATTATTACTTTGATTATATGCTAGTCTGCTAATTATTGTATAGCTAAGCTGACATGTCATTTAGTAATCTAGGATTGGTCATCAGATGTCTAAGGTTACCTAGCCTTGATCAGGTTGTTTCTCTTCTTTAGGCTGAGTGCTTAGGCCTCAAGTGAATAGCTAATAAACTGAGGGGTTACAGACGGAGTGTTGCATACATATTGTTCATTAGTGAAGTTTGTGTATTGTTTTTATCCACGTATAATCAAGGCATCTTATTACACTTATTGTATTTTTGACTTAGGGGATTTTCGTAAAATACTGCATGCATTGTAATAATATAAAATCTCCCCCCCCCCTCTAAGATTCTTTTCAGTTGGTAAAAATATATTCTTTTCTGTTATTGTAAGTGAAGCTTACGGTTTCTTTAAGTGTTAACAGATAGGTGTTGAGGTTTGTTTAGGTTCCCTAAACCTAACAATAAGAATTAACGTTCATGAATTGCAAATCAACAATTTAATTGGTAAACTGATGCATCCATTTGTATTTATTTGCATATATATATATATATGTTCTTGTATAAAAATAAGTCTATGATTCAAGTACTTAAATAGAAGAAAAAATTGAAAACGGATGATGCTAAACTAAAATTGTAATAAAAAAAAAAAAAAACTTACATCTTCCTATTTTAAGAGATAAGCAGAGAATCAATTTTTCTGAATCCTAAAGAAATCTAGCTTCATATGTCCGTTTTCAATCATCCACCTTAGACTTCAGTGTTTTGAATCATCACACCTATAATCCTAATATTATGGTCATCGAAAAGTTGCATGCTTGTAAACCTGCAACATAATTTATTTTTCTTTTTTACGATATATATCTCTCGAAACTGTTTTGTGGCTATATATATATAGAAGTTGATTTGTCTAATTTTGAAACTATTGGTATTAATGGTGGAAATAGAGAGTCCTGTTATTAATGACATTGGACCTAAGAGTTTCTTTAATTGATTCAAATTTCATATTAATATCTATTGGATCAAAAGAAATGTTCAACTTATCTTTAATCATGGCTTTAATTATAAAAAATAATTAATAAGAAATTGATTAATTCGTTTTAATTAATTAATATCTTTTGAACTTACCAAATATTAATATTCTTAAATATATTTAAGTGCGAATAGAGTGTATGTAAAATTTTATTATGAATAATTAATTGATTAATTCTTATTAATTTATCTATATCTTTTGAGCTTACCAAATATTAATATTCTTAAAAATATTTAAGTGTGAATTGAGTGCATGTACTAAATATAATATATAATGTTGATTTATTCTTTATAATTAATTAATTTATTTTAAGCTTAAAAATAAATAAATAAATAAATAACTAAAGGCATAGTCGATCTTAAAATAGGCTGGATTGCTGTCCTAGCCGCAGAGTGTCTTCATTTACTTGGCATAATCTCAATCCTCCATCTCATTCATTGAAACAAAATATCCAAGACAATCACAACCATCCATTCATTGAAACAAAAGTATAATTGGAAGCCATGGGCCCATGTGTTATATATATCCTAAAATCTTTGGTTAAAGGAGATTCTTGAAATTTATAAGTAGGAGGCTGCTTTTTCTAGACAATATGAGGTTGGTTATATTGTTATTATATATGAAAATTTAAATATTTAATTTTAACATTAAATAATGTCACATGCCACATGTTATTCTCAAATGAAAAGTAGTTATTTTTATAATATTATATATATAATATATGATTAGAATATGAAGGCATTTATTTTTTTAAACAAAAATAAAATAAAATAAAAGCATAAAATAAAAACATTAAAATAAAAACATTTTCTATTGCCATATGGCGGCTCTTCTAGTTATTTTTATAATAAGTGGATTATTATATTAAAATATGAAAAAAAAAATTAATAACATTTAAAAACATTTTTTATTGCCACATGGCGACTCCTCATAAGAAGTAGCTATTTTTATATTATACAATAATAATAATAATATGATTAGATCATTATATTAGAATATGAAAATTAAGACATTTTTAATTAACAAGTGTCACAACCACATCAAAAGTAGGAAAAAATATATTATTATTATATTATATATGATATGATATATTATAAATAAATAAATAATAATAATAACATTTGTGATTGCCACGTGTCGCAACCACATCAAAAGTAGAAAAAAAGTCTATTAAATCCAAAATTTCCTCACGGCGACATGTGGTGCTATGGAAGTCTATTATTATATGAGTAATGCTAGACGTCCCAATTTTTTTTCCCAAATGATGTGACACGTGAGGTGTCAACATCACATTAGTCACTATATAATTTCATGATTTAGAAGATGTTGACACCTCATGTGTTACATCATTTGGTACAGAATTTGGGAAAAAAAAATTGAGACGTCTAGCATTACTCTTATATATATATATATGATATGATTAGATTATTATATTAGAATATGAAAATGAAAACATTTTAATTGATACGTGTCACAACCACATCAAAAGTAGGAAAAAATATATTATTATTATATTATATATGATATATTAAAAAATAATAATAATAAATAGCATTTATGATTGTCACGTGTCGCAACCACATCAAATGTAGAAAAATATATATATTATTATTATATTATATATTATATGATATATGATATTAAAATAAATAAATAAATAATATTTATGATTGCCACGTGTTGTAACCACATCAAAAGTAGAAAAAAAGTCTATTATTATTGTATTACAAATGATATATGATATATGATGATATATATATATATATATATATATATATATATATATATATTTTAAATAATAACATTTATGATTGCCACGTGTCGCAACCATATCAAAAGTAGAAAAAAATTCTATTATTATTATATTATTATATTATATATGATTATATATGATATATTAAAAAAAATTAAAAATAATTAATAACATTTATGATTGCCACGTGTCGCAATCACATCAAAAATAGAAAAAAAGTCTATTATTATTATATGATATGATATATGATATATGATGATATATTAAAAAAATTAAAAAATTAATAACATTTATGATTGTCACGTGTCGCAACCACATCAAAGTACAAAAAAAGTCTATTATATTATTATTATATTATATATGACATATGATATATGATGATATATTAAAAAAATTTTAAAAAAATAATAACATTTATGATTACCACGTGTCGTAACCACATCAAAGTAGGAAAAAAAAAATCTATTATTATTATATTATATATGACATATGATATATAATGATATATTAAAAATATATATATATTAATAACATTTATGATTGCAACGTGTCGCAACCATATCAAAAGTAAAAAAAAAAATTATTAGTATATGATTATATATGATATATGATATACAGTTTTTCTATTGTCAGTTCGAACTGACAAAAGATATATCAGTTCCTTACATGTGTGTCATTGGATTTAAATACTTTGACTTTGCTGCATATACTTGTCAAAGCATCTTTTAAATCCAATGGTCCACTAAGAAAATAATCTAAGAACATACAAGTAATTAAAGAGATGCCTTTTAAAGTAAAACACTAAGATTAGATGAAATTAGTGAAGAACTTACCAAAGCAAGTGTGTTGATATAAGACCCATGCAAGCAAGCATCCTAGATATGCTAGAAGATGCTAGATGAAGTTTAATGCATATGAAAATGGTTTTGAGTGTTTAAATGAGCAATCTTGATTGCCTTTTCTCTCACAAATCTCTCTATAGACTTTATGGTTCTTGTATTGAAAGAGTTAGGTTCAGAGAGATGAGAAAGTGATGTATTTATAGACATCAAAAACAGAGCATGTGAAAAGACAAGTTTAACTCTGAAACGCACGATCGGCGGTTTCGAAACCATCGTTTCAACCTCCAAAATGATTCCAGAGAACAGGGGAACATCAGCGGTTTCATAACCGCCGATCACAACCGTAGAAATAGATCCGAGAGATTAAATCGACCAGATCTAATCAACAGTTTCGAACAGTGGTCGTGGCCGCCGATCATAACCATAGAAATGCTCCAGAACCTTCTGGACTCAAACGACGATTTCATTCGGTAGCCAGGGCCGCCAATCAAACCGCCGTTTCACCACTTTTGGTGAAACCAAAGGAGAAGCTAAGAGCATTCTCCGAAGGTGATCATCGCGCTAACCAAGCACAACATTGTGCATATGCGGACGCTTCCGAACTTCATTCGGGAAACGAATTACTAGACACACTAACACACAACCAAACTACAACAACAAAGTGCAAGTGTGAAATGTGACATGTGAAGAGGATGCACACAAAAGTAAAGCATACATATGCAAACATTACAAGTGTGCATGTGTAACTAAATCTCTTCAATGAAAACTAAACACTAGAGATTATACATTTGGCATGCTTATCACCTTGAGGTCTTAATAGGGCATTTGAGCTTGATCATCATTCACATAAGCTACCCTTACAATTTAAACCCCAATTTTGGTTTGTCATCGAAATAAGCCAATCAAACTTTGAGGAACTTACAACTCGCAAGTGCATGAATCATGAGATAAGTACAACGGAAAGTAGAGATCATTCCCACAAAGAAAAATTAATTATTGATTGAAGTCTAATTCTAATTTAAGCTAAATTAAAAGTAACCCAAAGATTTTTAGAAGATTGATTGATTGAACTAAAACTAAATTATCTAAGAAAGCAATTAACAAGAGTAGGTGAATGTGATTCAAGAGGTGAGAAAGAACTAGGTCATCAATGATCTCCAATTATGAACACTCAATATATGGAATTAACTTATAAACGAATTCAACCAATTCAATGGCTCATTCTTAATCTTAATTATGACTATTACCGTATGATCGCGGGATGAGTCACGTATTCCCAACCACTATTCACCCTTGGTCTTTGGTGTGAACAGTGATCGGAAACCTGTTAAGCACAAGAAATAAGAACCAAATTCTATACTTTGATTGGCCTATGCTAAAGATAAAATTCATTCATTCAAGTGAGCATTAATCATGATTAAGTTTGGTCTATACTCTAACCCTAATTCTCATATAATCTTAGCCCTAAAATCATGTCAAATAATCATCCACCCTTTGTCTATTGTGTGGATGAAAATTAAAACTAATGAGGAGTTAAGCAATTAAGCACAGTGAATGAATCGAGAATTAAATTGATAAAATATTGGTTAATCCAAACATGAGCATTCACAAGAGGTTCACATTGATTCCCTAGTTATGGGATTAGTTACACATGAAAAGATTAAAAGAAGAGAAATAAAAGATAGAACCCATCTTGGTCTTCAATGAATTATTCAAGTCTTCGATCATGAAATCTTCTTTGTCTTTGAATATTCTATATGTAAATATGGTGGTGGTGTGTTATGGGACGGCCCCCTTGGTGGCTTGGGACCTCCCTTAGCTTTTGTTCTGACTGGTCTCTCGAAATTAGGGTTTAAATAGGCTTAGATGCTAAACCCAGTCTTTAACAAATAAGGAAATTGACTCCTTTGAGAATACTTGCCTTTTTAGAATTCGATTTTTTTTCCTAATCCTTCAAAATTGATTGCTTATTGAGGTAGTTCAAGGAATAGGTGTCAACTTGTTTGCCCAAGATTGCCACACATATCCAAGAAGGTAATATTTCCCGATTCAATAATATGCAAAACAAATCCCGTAATTATTCACGGATTTTTGACTGACTGATCTGACCTTTGAGTACTAAAACAAACATAACTGCTTCTAGAAAATTTGGATCGACGAGCCATAAATTGGATTGGAGACTAGACTTCCGGGGCTTCAAATCCATAGGTGGCAGGATATATAGTTCCATCGGATCTAAGAGATATGGCTTTTGCAACATGGCTCATCTGCACTATCTCAGGAAACCACTGTGAAAGCCACAACGGTCTTCACTGTTTTGCAAGCGCTGTGAGGTTTTGACAGCATAAATGGCAACGGTCATCATGGCGGTGTCCACTGTCCTTGGACCGCTGTTGATACCACTATGGAAAGCCACAGCGGTCTTGAGAGCACTTGAGACAATTTTAAGAAAAGTCCCTTGAATCATCTTAAATTGCTCTTTTCCTTTGAAATTCTTTAAACACATCATTTGGATCCAATAACCTGAAAATGTTCAAACAAACAAATTAAAATACATAAATGACTCTAGAAACAAGCAATTGATTGGAGGAATAGGGATCAAAAACATATACAATAAATGACTGATCAACATGAACTAATTTCCTTAAGCTAGGGCCAAGATGGACCATTTTCCATGATTATTGAATAAAGACCTCTGTTTTATTGAGTTGTGCTTGTGATTATTGAATGGAATTTTATGTTTGCAATGCGTTTGAGTGATTGGCCATCATTTGAATGATTTTTGGTTGTTGTGTTATGGACCGAAAGGTGACGCACGCAACGTGCTTGATAAAATACCCAATGCATGTTTATGTTGTTTATTTTAATATCTTTTATTTCTTGCTTAGTTTTAAGTGTGCAGTGTTGTATTATACATAGTTTTTAGGTTTGTGCTTTGATTTTAATCTAGTTTGGTTGCAGTGTTTGTTAATTTTGATATTGTGCTTGTTGTATTATTTTACTTGTGCCAACACTGCGGACAATATTTAGTTTAGGTTTGGGGGTATGGGCAGTTGGTTTAATTTTTTTTCGTTTTGTCGTATTTTGTAGTGTTTTCTGTTTTGTTTAGTTAGCAAATGATTAATTGCACTAAAGTACCCTATATCTATCCCTTTAGGCAAACATTTTTAAGTTTGAGAAAATCAACACAAACATACCTTACCATTAAAGTCAAACCCTTAACTTCAACGGTTGACCAGTAAAATCTTTAAAAGGACAAATTTTCCCATGCCACATCATCCATTAAAACAAATAATTTTTATTTTAAAAAAACATCACCATCTCCACTCCAACATCATCACCTTCATCCACGTCATCACTATCACAATCACATTCATCCACATCTTCAACATCATCACCTTCATCCCCAACCAACAACCAAATACAAATCAACTAAGATATTTCCAAAACAAATCAACTAAAATCATTCATCAAAAAAAGAAAAAAGAAAAGAAAATGAGCAAATATGCTGGATAAAATTATTCAAATAATAATAATAAAAAAGAACGGATCTACTCTATTTGAGATGGGTCGCTACATCAGAGATGGAGTTCGCGATTCATCTGGAGGAGATGGAGAGAACTCGAGCTCCATTTCCATCGGAGATGGGGTTCACGAACCATCAAGAGATGGAGGGAGCTAAAGCTCTATCTCCATCAGATAGATCGCGAGAGATGGATCTTGCAATTCCATCTAGAGATGGCTTTGTCCTCTATTTTGGAGGAGAGTCAATCTCCTCCAAAATGGAGGTTTTTCTGGTCTTGGATCGATCTCCAGATTGATCTGTGTTATTTTCTTTTTTGATTTTAATTTTTTTAAGAAAACATTATTTTTATTTTTGTTATTAAATTATCTCCTCCATCCATTACTCCATCCATATTATTAATGGATGGAGGAGATCTCTTCCATCTTTTTTTTTTTTGGAAAACCATCCATTTTTTATTTATCTGTTATTTAAATAATTAATTTTAATTAGATAAATAAAATTACCAAAATACCCCTCTACTGTTAAGAACTAATGGACCTAATTTGACGGTAAGGTATGTTTGTGTCGATTTTTCTCAAACTTAAGGAAATTTTGTCTAAAGGGATAAATACATGGTACTTTAGTGCAATTAAAACGTTAGAAAATTCTGCATAAAGAGCCAAATTTTGAGCAATAATTTTCTAGTTGAGAAGCTTTTGGAGATACTTTTGTATGCTTTTCATCACTAAGTTTAGGCTAATGTTGTGTCGCTGAGTTGCATTTCCGAAAAATCAATGTTTGCACGCATAATGCCATGATTCTTAGTGTTGAGGTGGAAGAGGCATCAAACTTGAAATGTCTTGATTAATAATGGAGACCTCCCTTGTGAATTATTTAAGCCTTAAAAAGCGTCCATTTGAAAGGGTATTTTCATTTCCACTCACATACACTTGTTTGTGCTTTTAAATTGTTAATTTGACCTCATTCATCTGCATTTGGCTTTTAAATTGTTACAAATTAAGATATCACATGTTTACCTTAATTTTCGAGTTGATTGAACCTTTAAAAGTGATTTTAGGAAATGTGTGCTTAAACTACTAGATATGGCCCAAACAGTGTCCATTTTCTTATGTGTGTGCTCCATTGCCAAATTTGAAGCCAAACACAGTAAGACTTTCATTCATCACCCACTTCATCCATAAACCATATAACCCATCAAAAAGCCATACCCTATAGCTAGGATCGTGTTAAAGTTTAGGAAGTAATAGAGATTCAAAGTTGAGCTATAAATCGTTGTATGACATGTACCGAAGCAAATGTGAAAATTTTGTATGTATGTGTGCAAGGCAAAGGCAAAAAGAGAAACAAAAGAAAAAATTTCAAAGTCTTGAAATTCAGTTGTAAATATTGCTCGAAAATAAGAGTAATAACAGTAGCACAAGTTAGCTAGAAATGTAAGCCTGGACGCCGAGTATGTGATATGTAATGTGGAATAGAGCCAACCATAGTTTAGCAATAGGAAAAAAAAAAAAAAAAAAAAAACCTTGGCATAATCTTTAGCTCTTTGACATCCATTTCCCCTTCATTTCTTAACCCATATCACCAAAGGCTGGGTTACAACCTTAAGAAAGACCTAGTTGATCTTTAGGGAATTTTAACTCAAGAAAAAAGGTGACTTTGGTCTCATGCGACCACATAAAAATTTAAGTCTTGTTTTATCGTGATCACATGCTACTCATATACGATCACATGCTACTCATATACGATCACATACAACAATATTCTGGTGCACTATACACTGGTTGTGTAGATTGTGCCTATATATATATATAAATCAGATAGTCAGATAGTTAACTTTTTTCCGTGGTCAAAATAGGACTCTTGATCCATTGTATTATTTTCATTTTATTCAATAATTTTGATATGATTTCTATCAAAAAGTCATTAAAAAAAATACATTAATAGGATGGAGATGGTATGCGGCAAGGAGCCGATTCCCTAATGGGGAATTCCTGTACCTGTACCCGTACCATTTATTTTAAGGTGGGTATTCAACGAGAATGGCATTTTTCATACAAATTGGGATTGGGGATGGTAATGGAAAATCGGTCCCCGACCTGTACCATTGACATCCCTACTCTCAAGTGTCAAACCTAGTTTTAATAGAATTTAAAAAGTGTATTAATACCTTTAATTTGTCTTATATAAGTAAAACCGATTAAAATAAAAATAAAAATAAAACTTAATTAATATAATAAATTAATTAATCTAAAATTATTATAAAAGAAAATTCGATTCCAAATTCAAAATAGGGTAGGACTGATTGAAAAAATTAAATAAAAATTATTAAAATATTGATAACATTAGAAAAAAATAGACCACATTCACCTGTTATTTTTGTCTTTTCATAAAAATAACAGGTGAATGTGGTCTATTCATAAGTTTTTTTTTTATTAATAATGTATAGTAAGAAACCAAAATATTTATAAGTTTTTTTTTTCTTTAACTATTAATTAGAGATTTCTTTCAAAAAAAAAAAAACTATTAATCAAAGATTGATCGAGAAAGTATGAAGATATGATTTTTTTTCTTTTTGAAAAATGGGGAGAGAGAGAGAGTAATTAGGAGAGACTAGAGAGTGTTTAATATGGTAATAACAGATTTAAAAGAGAGAGTTTAATACGTAATATTTAATCTAATGAATTAGGAGAGAGAATTTATTTTTCTAATAATTTAATTAGTTTGGAGTGTCTTTAGAATTTTTTATGTATTGTTTAGTAATTTTAATTCAGGTTAAAATTATTATTAATAAAAAAAAATAATTAAACTGAAGTTTAAATAAATAATTTGTGGATTATAAGAAGAAACTCTCATCTTTTAATGAATTTGAAGTAAAATACAATTTTATCCCTATAATAGTTAAAGTTGATTGATGAAAGATATAATATGAGGGACCAATTTGTTACTTATGAAAAATATGGGATCCAATTTAATCAAAAACGACCTTAGAATTAAGAAAAAAAAAATTGAAATATATATTTGATATATCTAAAATTTGTGACGAGATTAGGTTGATCTAGTAGTAAACTCTTTACACGTACACCACGAGGTTACGGGTTCAAATCCTCCTCCTAAAAAAAAAAAAAAAAAAAAAAAAAAAAAAAATGGTTTTGGAGGGGTATTTCGATGGTTTTCTAGTAAAACATATTGATAAAGGGCATGTTTTGATAATCTTCTGTTTATAGATTAAAAAAACGTGAATCAAATTTTTGCTTGGTTAACCACTCATACACACAAGTGAATTTTAACTCTTTTTTTGTTTTGATAGAATTTTAACTAGAAAACTAGATATTCCCAGAAAATACATCCACAATCCCATATCAGATGAAAACAAAATTAGTTGCAAATGTTAGATCAATCATAGCATAGCAGCTCGGAATCCATCACACATACAGAAGACGACACGTTCCATAGTACATACAACTTAGCAAAATTGACACCAGAGAAGAGTTAAAAGTATTACAAAAACACTTTTTCTAAAAAAAATTGGTAAAGTTGTTCACTGATAAAAGGAGGAGCAATAATGTCCCGTCCGATAACCTTGGAACACAAACATTTTAGTTCCCACAGGTCTCAACTGCATAAATTTTTCATTTGTTTCTTTTCTTTTTCGGCTAAATATTGTAACATTTTCACCAACTTTATTAGCAGGAACCCAAAGTTACTCATCACCTGTGCTGGTATTAGAACAACACAATCAATGGTCCTCACAAAGATTAAAAATATTTGAAAGCCATCTCTCATTCGTTGCCACTTGCATCCTCTGCCGGAGCACTTCCTCCATCTACATAATGATATATAATAGGCAAACAAAAAAAAAACAAAAAAAAAGTCAGTTTCCTTTATCACTTTCTTTTAAGAAAATAAAATGAAATAAGTGAAAACACGATAAATCTACATATGAGGCATACCTTCACCGGAGGGAGCATAAGGAGATTTACGATATCTTGTTTGCTGCTGTGTGGGCTGAAACATTGAAAGAATAATGTTCTAAGCATTATATTTCAAGATACAAATAGAAATAGAAATTCACTCGTTTCAAGCATGGACATGACAAGTTTATTAAAAATATAAAATGAGAAGATAAAATAACCATGTTACACTAAAATGAGAATGATAATTATTAGTTTATTACCACTATAGTCTAAGTTCCACAACATATTCATAATGATCTTAGTGATTATCAAAGAAACTGAGAAACCTTCTAAACATGAAAATTAGCAAATTTCACCGGAAGAAAATAGACCGCTAAGAGTTGCACGATTCACCTTTTAAAACTATAAATGAGTTTAAATGAACGTTCAAAAACCATATATCTACATATATAAAATAGGTAGGGACAACCCATCCAACTTTCTATTGGTCTTAAATTAGATGCCCTAGTTCTAGATTTCCCATAAGCTCTGAGCATAACATAACATAACATAACTAGCACCGTTAAATGTGTACATAAATTAAACTCTATATTTCACCGGTTGAAAATTGACTGTTAAGAGTTGAACGATTCACCTTTTAAAACTATAAATGAGTTTAAATGAACATTTAAAAACTATATATCTATATATAAAAAATAGATAGGGACAATTGGACAACCCATCCAACTTTCTATAGGTCTATAATTAGATGCCCTAGTTCTAGATTCCCCAGAAGCTTTGAGCATAACATAACATAACTAGCACCGTTAAATGTGTATGTTAGATTCATTCTGTAAATGTGTGTTATGTATTGGCAGAGTAAAAAAGAACCCTAAATTGGCAAAGTTGTCCATAAATCTCCCTTATAAAACTAAATTTGTTCAGAGAAAGTACCATTCCTTCTCATTTGAAGCACCAGTTCAATGGTGAGCAATACTTTTTGAGTTTTTTCTTTTACTTCTTTTATGCATAAGAAAAAACAAATTAGAACCACTAAAAGGAAGGAGGTGCAACCTTAGTTTTACACAACGTATGCAATAGAAAGCACCACAAAACCAATAACTTAATTTGAAAAATTCCTGAACTCCTTAAATAAACAAGACTCGGAGAAGTGGAGACCAACCAATAGAAGATATCCAGAATTTCATTTCTACTCTCCCAAAGGCGATCATGCACTTAAATTCAATAGGAAACTATCTTGAGAAACCCAATGGAGATATAAGGCAAGTCAGAAAAGATGGTTCTATCACCACATCAAAGTCTTACAAAACCAGCAATGCTTACCTTCTTTTAGCTCCCACAAAATTATACAGCTTTAAAATTTTCTGTTTTTTTATTCTTGTCATTAATAATTTCTTCATAATAGGGGCTTTAACTTTTTGTCCAAATGAACATCTAAAAGCTGGTCCTATCAACATTTCTAAATCTTATGCAAACACCTTAATGCAGTCACCTCCATTTGACTCCACCATTAGAAGGATAATTCTTTTGATTTAATAAATAATAACTCTTCCTTCTAGTGAACAAATATTTCATATTAGGAGTTTTAACTTTCTGTCCATTCTCTTTTGAAATGTTAGGAAATAAATGGCCTTCCTTGTTTCTTTTGCAGTTCGATGTAGTCAGTGCCCCAAGAATTCTAAATCAACATATAATCATATATACTCCACTAAACCATCATTCCAACATTTACAGTCAAAGCTTTAAAAACACACTAGCGTCTATTATACACTCAGATTACAATTAATTTTAAGAGGATAATGGCCAGTACTCATCAAGCTGAAAATGGCAAGCTTAGTTTCATATTCACATAAATTTTAGAATCATAAGCTAGGATGTGTCTCAGAGTTGTTTTAGGAAGATTAACCACTGCTCATGTAGATCCAGTAAAAATACATTCTTGCAGCATGCATAAACAAGTGAATCACTTAACTGTACTGGATTATCCAGAAAGTAACTTGTATTACTAAATAAACATTGATTCAATATGTTGAAAACCCTTCATGTTATTTCGCAAAAGAATATTAAATTAATACCTGCAATTTGGGCCGAAGGGCTTCAAGAGGTCCTTTTGGTTTATCAACGCCTTGCTGTTACCATACAAAGTATTGAAGGACATTAAGCTACCAATTTAATGCATATTTTCTACTATTTAGTGTCACCGAGCTTTGTAAAAAAAATGATGGAAAAACCAATATTAAGTACCTTTCCAAGAGCCCAGTCAGCAGAATCAAAATAAGCACGCTCATGGTCCTGGCATCAAAATCAAAACTTTAGTTGGAAACACCTCAAACCAGTAACTTGTCAAAACAAAAGAAAATTTATAATCAAAAGTCACCTTAGATATGAGAGGTGGTTTCTTGGGCACCATTCCTCCATATTTTTTCTTTAAAGTAGCCTCCTAATAAACCAAAAAGGAAAGTATTTCAGAGTAAAACATCTAACAGCATGCAGTTTAAGGTCTTCAATTAAATAGTATCAAGTAAATCCAGGACATAAACACAACCTGCTCTTCAGATGATGGCATCATCTTCTGAGATTCTTCAGTGGCATTCGCATCTACAATTTCTTGTTCTCTAACATCTTCCGTACCTGACATAATGTCCTAACACCACCCAACCAAACAGCAACTGCAGTAACAAACCAGTTCGGTGTACAACAAATTTCAGTAAAATTATAAAACTGATAGTGCGTGGCGTGCTATGAATTGTAAAATTAATAGAGAAAAGTATCAGCTACAGAAATGATCGTTAAAAATCAATGAACAGCAATCTTAAGCAAACTCACTCACCACATCTTAACTAAGCTGCCTTCAACAATGCATGAAAAATGAAATAATGGAATGAAATTCACGTAAGGAAATCAATTAAAGAAGACTTCAATGCATCATAACACTGATAAAAGAAAGTAAACAGAATTGGTCTGATTCCAATAGTAAGAACAGTAGAAAAGAAGAACAACATGCAAAAACCTTACGGGGCCAAAATGTCCAAGCCACAAATTGTGAGGAAAAGAAGAGACCTAAAACATCTTGTATCCTGGAACCCACCTTGACAAAGGAATCCACATTCAAGTTAACAGATTCTAGACGAGATAATAAAATCCAGACACTAAGATTCAACATAAAAACAAATTCCACCCTCCCATAATCTTATATCCAATTGATTGTGCCCTCACATAATTTCCATAATAAAAAATTGTCTTATTAACGGATTTATAAGTTGTAACTATACAAGTTTATTCTCAGCACAGAATTCTATGTTATTGCATAATCCTAGCAAGGAATGCATACAATGATTCTACAGCTGAACCCCATCAAGATCCAACTTGTGGACACTATTTATACATGACAAAAACAGAAAATTCAAATTATAAACAAAAATCCTAAATCCTTCTAAACCCCCAGAGAGAAAAAAGAATATCTGGATCGAAAAATAAAATATATGAATCAAGAAATGGAAATAGAATATATATATATACACAAAAGCAAAACCTAATTGATTTCTACATCGATTAAAAAAAAAAAAAACAGAGAAAGTGATTGGTGAAATACCGATTGAAATTGAAGCTCCGGCGAGACTGCTGACTGCTTCAATTTTTTTTAATTGTTATTTTTTGGTTCGATGGAATCAAAGCGATATTTTTAGAGTAAGAGAGAGGGAGGCGACGACGAAAATGTAAACGTTTTGAGATCTTGGATCATATTACGGTGGGGCCCACTGATGACGTGTGTAGATCATGCCACAAGTGTGCCACATACTCTGCACATACTTTCGCAATACATATGTGGCGCACTCTTATTGGGCGGTCCCATGGCCACGTATATGGGACCGTCCCAGCCAAGATTTTCTCCCCGATCAGATGGGATTGCTCAGACAGTCTGAGTTCTGAATCAGGTTATAATATATTCCTAAATTTATACAAATATACGTAATGGGGAAATGTACAAGTCTTTGTTTTAGGACCAAAATCAATTACGACTTTACAATTTACTTTTCAGATTTAATAGATTAGTAGAATTTTTAGTTTTAAGGAAATTAATTAATTGGAAAGTTATTTGATAAGTAACACAAATTTGATCCCATTAGATCGAATTAAACTTTTTGAAATATTTTGAAATTCAATCTACATTTATGGTGCTTCAAGGTGTTTTCTTAATAAAATCGGACTAACCTAAAATCTGATTTTTTTTACTAATCTCACATAATCTCATAATATATAAGTATTGTAATGAATGGGTGGTTAAGATGTGATTGATCCACTTTATAATCAACCAATCACATGTTTTAAAAATATCAGAAAAAAGATCAGATCAACGTAAGATCCAAATCCTTATACATTCGAAATTAAATATATAATTTGTATAAAGTTTGAATCTTCAATATAATTAATTGAAGCCGAGCGGTCCTACTAAAACGAGGAGGGACTACTAACAATAAAGCTAAAAAGTAAAGCGGCTAGATTATGCTATGGAAATAGAATGGGGCGCATAGGTGTTTCACCCTTCGCAAGTGCACGAGTCGTTAAACTCGTATAGGGTGCATAAAAACGGGTTGTCGTTCTCACGAGGAGGTTTGGATTAAAGATAAAGCTAGTTGTGTTAAAATTGAATTACAATTAAACTAAGTTATCAATTGAAGGAAGTTATACTAATCAATTACCACTACAAATTACACTACTTCTTGCAATTAACTAATTAACACAAAAGGCAATTGCTATGGGGTTGAAACCGCCAAACCTATCTCTGTTAAAGCCATCATCCTAAGATGAGTACAAACAAGTACAAGGCTTGAGTGGAGATTGATAAGGTGCTAAAAACCCTAAACGACACATTTATAATTAAATACTTAATACTAAATGCTCTATGACAATAGTTAATAAAACCAACATTTTCACCAAAACTCAATGGTAAATGTTCAACAGCAACCATTCTGGCTATTTTTCTCTATTAGTTTGATCACTATATTTAAATAATTGAGTGTTAGGGGTAGCAAACCTGGAAATTTGAGTTTGTGTACTCGACCTGGCCTGTTCAGCTAGATGCCTGGTCGTTATATGCTTCCAATATGTGTCATATCCTTCAGATTTACTCCACTTAAATTCTTTGTGGCAGTAATTGCAAACCGCTACCATCCTTCCATCTCTTTCGTAATTTTCTTCATATGGTATACGAAGAGATCAGATTTGGGCTACTTCTCAGCCTTCTCTAAGTTCTCTTTAGTAGGTAATACTACAATATCTGGATCTGGAACTGGAGGAGGATCGAGCATATTTTCTGATTGGCTAGTGATATTGGGGCTAGCATCATGTTCAGAAATTATTAAAGGGGGATTAGGAAAGTTTAGGGATTCAATATAAGCTTGTCGTTGTAGGAACTCATGGTAAGCAGTGTCATCATAACCGATATTGTCCGGCTGGACCGGCACCGACTCCGATATACGACCCTTACAAGTCCTGGAAATGGAACGCCTTGGAGGCATTGGAGCGTCTCCAGCTCCACTTTCACTTCCACTTCCACTTGCCATTTAAAAAGTTAAATTGTAAAAAACTCTTGAAAAACAAATGTGAATAAATGGGTGGAAATAAATTTGAAAACTTTTCTTGGAAATAAATTTGAAAAAATAAATATAAACAATTGAAAAATAGAATTGCAATAAAATAAATATAAACAATTGAATTGAATAATTAAGAGTTGGGAGAGGATTGAAGAGAGTTACACTGTGTTTGGTATGAGGGAAAGATGGAGGGAAATAGAGGGTTGGAGGGAGAGCTCCAATCTCTTGTTTGGTTGGAGAGAGAAAAGAGGGGAGAAGAAGAGAGGAGGGAGGAGATCTCCCTCTAGGCCCGCCATTTTTATACTACCGTCCTATTTTTTAAAAGGCAATATATTAATTTTATAAATTATATATCATGTTATCCTCTCCATCCTTCCTACTCTTTCTCCCTCTTAATTCATCAATCCCTCATACTCTCCCTCGCTCTTACCAAACATAGCGTTGAGGAGAAATGAATTGATTTGGGGGGTGGGGCGGGGTGGGAGTGAGATGGGATAAGAGAAAGAAAAAAAGAATTGACGCAGCGTGGTATGGCAAACTCAAACATGGATTGCCATGTAGGGGCCATCATTCCCTAATCTACGTTACAAAATGGTGCTCTCGAATCCTCAAAGAACATGTCGAATCCACGACAGATAAGTGTTCCAAAGAACGATTTTATTGATTATGAAAAAAGTTACAATAATTGGAAATAATAAGACTATTTATAATAAACTAATCCTAATACGACTCGAATACGACATTCCTAAAAAGACAAAAACAAGAAAAAATCAAAATTAATCATAATCTTCTAAGATTCATGATTCCTAACTTGACTGAAAAACAAAGATCAAACCTTACCCAAAATGTAAGTTTGATTTATTTCTAAAACCTAAATTTAATTCTTAATCAAACTAAAGTAAATAAACTTGCTAAACAAGAAATAAATACCCAAATTAATAAAATAAGAAAACACCCAAAACCGTCTAAATCTGAAGTTAGGCACGGTTGGGCCGCAGGACACCGGTAGCGGCATGGGCCGTGGTTCTTTCTTCTTTGTCCTATCTCTGTGCTAGGCTCAGCGTCCACGTATCTCAACCAACTACTTTCCTAAATGCCGAAGTCTCACCTTCCATATTTCCCCAATAAAAAAAAAAAGAGAAAAAAAAAGAGAGAGAAGAAATCAAAAAAAAAAAAAAAAAAGAGAAGAAGAAATCGAAAAAAAAAAACGTGTGATAGTTTGAAGAATTACAACGTGCCCCAATCATCATCACCATCAATCGCGTGCTACCATTCATATCTACCACTTTCAACCGCGCATTCTCACCCATCAAAATATGGCAAGACTCGACTTTAACTCCAAGCACAGGCCTACTTTGCCTAAAGGTCGACCCACAACCCTCGTTGATATGATGCAATTTGTGTCCGATTGGTTTGATTTTGAGGAAAGTGAAAGTGTGCATTGTGATATACTCGGTAGCGACAACATGGTTGATTGTGGTAATATTACACAATAGGAGCTTGTTGATTGTGTTGTGGGTAAAATTGAAGAGAGTGATGATCAAATTGTGTCTTTAAATTTTGAGAATTTTACCCAACAAATGGTGGAAGCAATTGATCTTGAAGTGGTTGACAAAGCTCACATTGACTCAACAAATCTAGTTGTTGAAGAAATTGACAAGACAATAGACAACATTATTTTTGAAGATTTTGTATTGATGTCTCATGTTTTTGTAGGCCAAATTGTTGGTACATTATGCATGGGATTCGAGAATGTCAAGACCAAAGGGGAAAAGCGACGCCAATGGCAAATAGCTTGGGCATTTTCAGCATTCTGTTGGATGATCGTTTTGGTACCACTTTGGATTTGGGACGAGCTATGAAGAGATTTTTCAGTTGGGGTTTACCACTCCCACAAGACGAATAGGGGTTTTCTTTGTTTACTTGTCAATCCTTGTACTTCAACCAAACTCGAGGACGAGTACTTTTTAAGAAAGGGTGATTAATGTAGGACAAAGAAGAAGGAACCACAGCCCATGCCGCTACCGGTGTCCTGCGGCCCAACCGCGCCTAACTTTAGATTCAGACGGTTTTAGGTGTTTTCTTATTTTATTAATTTGGGTCTTTATTTCTTGTTTAGCAAGTTTATTTACTTTAGTTTGATTAGAAATTAAATTTAGGTTTTGGAAATAAATCAAACTTACCTTTTGGGTAAGGTTTGATCTTTGTTTTTCAGTCAAGTTAGGAATCATGAATCTTAGAAGATTATTATTAGTTTTGATCTTTTCTTGTTTTTATCTTTTTAGGAATGTCGTATTCGAGTCGTATTAGGATTAGTTTATTATAAATAGTCTTATTATTTCCAATTATTGTAACTTTTTTCATAATCAATAAAATCGTTCTTTGGAACACTTATCTGTCGTGGTGTAAGGCTTCCCATATCTTGATTGGCTTATTTCGTGGACAAACCACATGTTGGGGTTTATTGTGTAAGGGTAGTTTAGGTGATTGAATTTTAAGCTCGAAGGCCCTTCCAAGACCTCAAGGGACAAGCACTCCAAAGGTATACTTCTAGTGTTTAGTTTCCTTTGAAGAGACTTAGAATGCACACACACACTTAGCATACTTGTATTTGTGTGCATACTCTTCACATGTCATTTACAAACTAGCACTTTGATTGATATATCTTGTTGTGTGTATATGTGCCTAGTAATTCGTTTCCCGACATTATTCGGAAACGTCCGCGCATGCACTAGTATGTGCTTGGTTTTGCACAAAGACTGCCTACGGAGAATGCCCTTGGCTTTTCTTTGGTTTTCACCTCTGTTGGTGATCGGCGGTTGTGATTGACGGCTTGGCCGCCGAATGAAACCGTCGTTTACGTCCAGAAGTGTCTGGAGCAATTCTGCGGTTACGATCGGTGGCCACTACCGCCGTTCGAAACCACCGTTCATACCTGATTGATTTAATCTCTCGGGTTTGATTCGGCGGTTGCGAAACCACCGAATGAAACCGCCGTTGATGCTCTGTTCTTCTCGGGCTCAATTTGGCGGTTGTAATCGGTGACCTGGCCGTCGATTGAAACCGCCGATAGGTGCGTTTCAAGGGCAAAATTATCTTTTCACATGCCCTGTTCTTGATGTCTATAAATATCTCACTTTCTCATTATCTGAATAAGTTCTTTTAGTCCTTAGAACCCTAAACTTCAAAGAGAGATATTTGAGAGAAAATCAAATCAAGAACTCACCCTTAACCACTCAAATCAAATCTTTTTTGCATCAAATGTCATATTGCATTTTCTATGACTATATAGAATGCATCCATGCATGGGTTTGCATCATCACAACTTGCTTGGTAAGATTTTGATTAACTTCATCTTAATTTAGTATTTTTACTATCAAGCCATCTCTTTAAATTACTTGTATGTTTTAGATCATATGCTAAATACAAGAATAGAGAATTGATTGTGATGAATTGATTGAGTGTTGTATTATGATAGCTAATTAGGTTTTTGCTTAATCTTGATTAGCTAAGCTATTTGATATGTCATTTAGCTCTTGATATCTAGGATTGAATTAATTGTTATATCATCATCCTAGATAAGCATCTAAGGTTCCCTAGCCTTGTTTGCTATTTGAATATTCATACATATTCACATAGGTTGCATTATCTCTTCATTGAGAATTAAGTCTTGGGGCTAGAATTGCTTAGGCCTCAAGTAATTGGACTAGAGCCACTTTTAAAGGCCCGCATGGTAGAAGTGGGGGGTTATTGACCGGAGTGTTAGACGAGGTCTACATAGGTTGTAAACTCCATTTCAATTAGTGGATTTCGAGGTTTGAGTGTGGTGCACTATACAGCCTGTGGGTTTTCCCAGTGGTTGGGTTTCCACGTATATATCAAGTGTTATTTAATTTCCGCACCATATTACACTTGTTTGTATTTTTGACTAGTAAGGGTATTTTCGTAAAATTGACATACATACGAAAATTGGGTAATAATAGTTAAAATCTATTCACCCCCTAGATATATTTATCATACACACCGAGTATTTGTTCTTTCATGTGGATTCGACATGCTCTTTGAGGATTCGAGAGCGCCATTTTCTAACGTAGATTAGGGAATGATGGCCTCTGCATGGCGATCCATGCTTGGGTAACTACCGGTCGCTGCGTCAAGGTTCGTCTGAGTGTGCCTCAAGGTTCGACAAAGTGATCATTCTTATAGGGGGAATGGGATAAGAGAAAGAAAAAAAGAAAAGAGATTTGGCTATTGGGCCCGACAGGCAAAACAAATTATATATATATATATATATATATATATATATATATATATATATATAATAAATTAAAAAAAAATTGGATTGAATCGGCGGTTCCTGAACCGATAAGAGAGAGAAAAAAAAGAAGAGATTTGGCTGTCGAGCCCAACGGGCAAAACAAATTTAAAAAAAAAATGGATTGAATCAACGGTTCCTGAACCAGAATCGAACCGTCGATTTTGGTCCAAATTTTTATTTTTTTTTAAGAACCGGAACCGGAACCTTTATCCTTATGGTTCCGTTCCCGTTCGCGTTCCCGTTCCCGTTCCCGTTCCCGTTCCCGTTCCCGTTCGGTTCCAAGGTTTGAACCGAACCACGGTCATGTCTACCCACACCTACTCATTAAAGAACCAAATCCACCTTCAAACAACTCACAATATAAAAAACAAAGCTTCCAAAAAAAAAAAGAAATCCAAAACAAATATGCAATTATGCACGAACAAGAGCAAGCCTCTCCAATGCCTTGCATATTTGCAAGTTTAGTTTCCAACTCCTCCCCGATTGCTTCCTTTACATTTATCAGAACTAACAATGTCAATTGTCGATATGACAAAAACATGAATTTCTTCAAGATTGTGTTGTGTTTCTACTAAAATTGGGGACAACCGCAGAATGTATTTTTTTTTTTTTTAAATAAATACATCTGATTTCTATCATTTGCATCAAACAAAAACTATATAAAAATTAACTTAAAAAAAAAAAAAAAAAAAAAACCAGTGAACAATTCACATTTTATACAAAACCCAGTGAACAATATGAACAATACGAACTACTCTTTACACTTCTTATCTCCTCTTTTTTCGTTGTTAGATCCGGCGGCGTCGGCTAACGGATCCCCGCCAACCATCCATCACCAAATACCTCATCTTTGAATGCCAAATCACTCTCTTTGCACCACCAAATCACTCTCAGTCAAGTGGTCAGAATCCAGTCAAGGAGATTTGAGAGCTGTGGTGGTAACGGAGGACTGGAGTAGGCAGTCGATGTTGTTGCGGTCTAGATAGAGTAGAGAAGGATCTCCTCCGTTTAGAGAGAGATCTGGTGACACTCTAGACTCCAATGTGATTTGTTTTTTACATTTTTTAAATATTTTTTGAAATAAAATTTTGTTATTATTTTTTTGAAATAACAATATTTATTAATTTTATAATCGATAAAATATACATTTTTTTATGTTTGCTATTAAAAACACAGGTTTGCCCTTCCACCGTTAAATGCACAGTTAAATCCAACGTTAGTCAAACTGGTCAAGGGCATGTTGCTGTAATTTTAGCAAAAGTACAATATTCGTGTTATTTTGCAAAAGTCAGGGTATGTTATTGCAATTAACCTACATTAAAATTCATTACATAAAGTCTCTATTTGCGAAAGTCAGGGTATGTTATTGCAATTAACCCACATTAAAATTCATTACATAAAGTCTCTATTTGGAGATTGATCGAAGCCACAACTTCAACAGTGTAAGTGTGAATAACATATCATTAGACCAACCTTATGTATATAGTCGTAATATTAGATTACCACTTTTACCTATAAATTTAAGCTTTTTAGATTTTGCAGGTACTTGACACACTTGGATAGATTGTAGATGGTATGCCAATAGAGCATAAGTTTTTGCAACAATTTAGTGCATTTTTATTTTGATATACCACTAGCTGTGCAGCGACTCAAACTAGCCATGTTGGGCGCTGGTATTTTGTGCACCATGTGGAGTATTTACTACTAAACCGTAATGAACAAAAAAACTGCTAATTCCATCCTAGTACTTCGATTCCTGTATTCCCATCCTTTTTTCATGGCAAGAGTTACATACATGGCTACTGTACATATTATCTTCCCAATTCATCAAATATACATATCATTCAAAGCGGAAGACATACCACATAATCCATCATTCATGTCCATGCAACAAAGATTTTCTCCGCTAATGAACGAATTTCTCTTTGAATTTAATCTTAAAGATCAAGGGAAGATTCTGGCTATATTCGGGCAAAGCCATCCTATTTGCAGCTACCATAGCCAGCACCTCTTGCCATTAACTTTCTTAAGCACCAAATAAGATTGCAGATACTGAATTGCGAATTCTCTACACACTAAATTGCTATCTTGGTTCCATTAAGCAAGACTTGATAGCACAATCATCGAACATAAATAAAGCGTGACTGAGTATGCTGTTGTGTTGGCAACTCATTTTCTTCGTCTGATGAAGTGAGGGAGAAGTGAGGATCCTATTGTATGAAAAAAAAAGAAAACGAAAATGATTAATTCCAAAGTCTCGGTAATTCTAGTGATGGTAAACCAAGCACTCACAGGATTAACAAAACATATAAAATCAACACGAAGAATTACATAATTCAGAGGATACACGAGTTTCAATACTTCTATGATGGTAAACCAAGCACTTATAGGATTATCAAAACATATAGAATCGATATGAAGAATTATATAACTCGTAGATCATGCAATCTACTTATCATTGTTGAATTGAAGAAAGAATTGGAAAATTAAGAAAAAGGCATGTATCTATCAACAGCATTCAGAAAATCGTACAGAAGGCGGCTATAATATAATTTTTCCTGAAAAATTATTTGTAAAAATTGAACCAAAAGTAAAATATTTATCCTTTGTTTATATCTTCAGTCAAAAAAAAAAAAAAAAAAGGTTAAAAGAACAGAAAGATCATTAGAAACTGACAAGAGAAAATATTGAAATAGAATGACAGGAAAGTAAACACTGTTTATAGATGCTTTCGTGAAAGTAAATTCGTAAGTGACCTGTTGGCGTCGACGAGTTTGGATAGCAGTGCATGCTTTGACTATGATATAGATAGGCAACAGAATTCCAATGGTCCTCAGCGTTAGTAACTGCAACCAAATGCGCAAACTTACATATTTCTTCAATACCAACAATCACATAAATAAATTATGTCAGCCAGCCAGCCTTACCATTAACAATGTCATGGAATATTCTCCAACTTCACTAGTTATGATCGGAAGAGTATGTCGTAATATTAGAAGAACCATAAACTGCATCAAAATGTAAACAAGCCCGACTGTAAATTTGTAGGATCAGCAAATTATTTAGAATAAATATATTGCAAAACATTGACAAAATATGTGCAAGATGCTTTAGCCCCTACATTTACGTATGCAATTTTATTAAGGAGCAAAGTCTGTCAAATAAAGCATTTTATTCACACCAAGCTTCACGGAATGATGTACCATTAATAAAAGCATACAAGCCAAATGACCTGGGAAATTTTTCTCAGAGAAATATTTTTATTGAACTCAAGAACCAAATATCTAATGATTTCTATCAATGATTAACAAGTGTGTTCGCACCAGTACCTGCACACAAACTCATACATAAAGACGTGCAAGCAACTGAGTCAACTTTAAATTAAACAAAACCTGCCTCTTTAATTGGCTTCTTGTGGTGATCTTTTACAATTTATCTTGTAATAAATTATTTAAGAGTGAGAAAAAACAAGAAAAAGGCCGATAAACAGACATGTATGCGATTTATATTAATAAGTTTATTTAATATGTTAACCGTAAAAACACATGTAACAGTTTTAATGGTGTAACATCATGTAGTCATGGACATTATAATTAGATTTTAAAACCCAAATTAACCCTGAACCCACACAGTTTTCTCCAAAACCAATAAACTCAAGTAGAGTTTTTATATAGTTTCTATTCTGTTTTGATTTCAACTTTTGGAAACTGATAAACTTAGGTTTGTTTCCATGTTTACTCAGAATCCGAACCAAACTATGCACACCAGAGGGAGAGGGGGAGAGAGAGAGAGCGAGAGAGAGATGTACAATTATAGCAACAATCCGGCAGCACATAAGGCTCCCAGAGCTGGGAGCGGGGTACTCATCAAAGCCAGAATCCAGAAATTCACGATCAGCAGTAACCATTGCTGTAAATTGAGGGTTATGCAGGTCCCTTCTGAGAATCTCCCAGTGTCCCCTAAAATCATAATCCCCAGATCATATTGAATTAAAACTGAAAAACCATTTCAGCAACCAGAAATTAAAGTCTAGGTTGGATACTTTACACTGAGAAATTAAAATAATACCTGAAAGCACCACCATAACGGAAGAGAGGAGGAGGTGCTGTATAATCAGGCCTATATTGCTGCACATTAAAAAGAAAAAAAAACTAACAACTAGCTTTTCCAAAATGAAAAGAATATAAATCACCAACAATGATTAATTTACAGATCAAAAAGACAAAAACAGGTCCAATATCAGAATGGTGGACCTCAAGGCAGATCTCACAGATAGTATCACCCTTCTCATTGCACCATCTTTGAACGCACTTGCGATGAGCATACTACAACAATCAAGAAAAGCATAGGAAATTAGTTACCTGATAGAAATTGCAAAGTTATAAAGCATAAAGACAAGGGAAGATAAGGACGATATTGCCATCAATATCTCTTTCAAACTGATAGTAGAGACTAGAGATTTAACATAATAATAATAAAAAATTAATAAATAAAAAAATCTGCTAAATCATTAGTAACAATCTCATGTGATATATCCCACACCAAGGATCATGTATTAATATTATAACGGTATAATGCAGAACAAGACTTTAGTAACTCATGCTCAAAGTTTTCCACAAGACATACAGTGCAATATTCGACACCCCAATTATTCTGGAGTTCATTTCCTAAAAATTAATCTGACATCAAAGCTAGAATGTATGCTAGATAAAGCAAGATGAACCACAATACCCAAAAGGATGCTAAATCCAATAGAATCACGTGAAATTTTTCCTTCGAAATTAGAAATCAACTGACTATATTTCTTAAGTGGGCATGGATTCCTTCATAGAAAAACAGGTCCTGGCATACGTCCTGCTTTCTAGAAGTGACTATTACTTTGTCAAAAATCCTTTGTAAAAACTGAAGAAAACATTTCATTGCATACTTATTTCTCCTAACATTAGTGTTACCGACATTCATTAAACGTATGCTTTCACTGTGCGCCCAGATTCAAATTATCTAGCATCTAAGATCGACAAATTCAAGTAAAAGGTAGTTACAGGACTTCTAGGACAATAATGTTTGTAAATTTCTAGAATCAGGATATAATATGGCTCTTCTGAGTGTAGGTATAGCTCAAGAGGAGCTGAAGTATGATGAAAATTCTGGGGTTTGGATACCTGGAACCATAAAGAATATAGATATTATTTAGAGAATATCTAAAAAGATGAACAGTAATACATCAACACTGTGTTTGGAACCCCCTAATTTTGAAATATATTATCATTTTACTACACTTCTGGTTTATCAGAACTTATACAAAAAAAATGTTCTTAAGCAAAAGTTTCCCAGTCAAATGTTCTTAAGGTTTCAACAATCTGCACATGTACTCAACTATAATCCAAGCTATTATCAAATCATGAGTTTTAACAGCCTACATAGAAATTTTTCAAGAAGAACCAAATAAACATAGAATATAGCAACTTACCTTCAAGCTGCCACAGCAAGAACAAGGTATCTCCATGTTTGAATCTTCATCCTCATCATGACAAATCCTACATTCTACCAATTTGGTTGGAGATGAACCAACACCCTTCTCCGTCCTCTGCGAAGCAAACTCTTCCATAATTGTCAATGTTGTGGCGTTCAGCAACCGGTTTCTGCTCTCAATAGCGGCTTCAATGGTGGATTCAGTCAGCAACCGATCCACCAGCAACACAAAATGATCCCCCATCCTTCAGATTAAACAATAAATAAATAAAATAGTTTACATAAGTGAAACTCAAAGCCAACCTTGGAGCAAAAAACTAAAATTAAATGAACTACAAATATTAAAAGGCACTAAGCATCCCAACTATAATGAATAAAAGAAGAGTTTGGGTACCAAACAAAGATACAGTAAACATACCACAATCAAGAAAGTATGTATCCAAAATCGATAAATAAATAAATAAATAAATAGATAAAAACCAAAACCAGAGAGAGCAGTAATTAAAAACCAGAATTAAAAGAAGAAATAGTCACTAGTCAATAGAGAAATACAAAAGCTTCATCAATTTTTTTTTAAAAAAAAACTATAGATCAACAAGCCCAACAATGCAAAAATAAAGAGTGAAAAACAGTTACAAGTAGAGGCACCTTTTTTCCATAAATAGAAATATTTGATGGATTTTGCTTTCAAGTCAAAAACCCCAGAAAGCAAAAGGCCAAAAACAAAATGAAGAAAAAGATGAAAACAATTATGAAGCTGAAAATGAAAGCACGCCCGCATTTATTTGTTCTTAAATACATATATTGTACAAACCACAAAATGGATGGAGAACAAACAAAAAACCAGAATTCACAAAAGAAAAAACCCAGAAACCAGAATTGAAGAAAATGTCCAAAAACATGAGAATCAAACCCAGATCAGACCTCATACAGGTCAATGCAAAAGGAGGGAGTCAAGGAGAGAGAGATACAGACCCATGATAATGTCAATACACCATACTGTATCTATCAACTTGACAAATGAAACAAAAGTGCAATTTTGTCGTTGATTTAAATGTTTGAAGAAGAATTATTAATGATAATAAGAGAAAGACTTACAAGGATGAGAAATTGAGAATGGGATATTCTGCAACAGAAGGAAAGCAAAGCAACAAACTTTTACTTTGGTTTTCCTTTTTTGGTGGTGTGTTTTCTTAGATGAAGCAAGCGATTGAGTGCGTGTGATGATCCTTTATTTATTATAACAAAAACCCACAAATATTTCAACGCAAAAAGGAAAAATCGAACAAAAAGTAGATTGCTCTCACTCTCTCTCTCTCTCTCTCTCTCTCTGTGACGCTCTTTGTGTAAATGAAAGAGATTTGCAGAGAAAGAGAAGTGAGATTCTAACTATAAAAAAACACAAACTTTTAACCCGGTTTTGCCGGGTTTTTTCCTTGATATTTTTAAACGAGTAATGCTAAAAATCTAATTTGAAAAATCATTTAAAAAAAAAAAAAAAAAAACCTATTAGATAGTTGACCACCGGTTGACTTAAGATTTTATCCTTCCAATACAATTTTATCTTTTGACACAGACTGTCCGGTAGTTTTTAACCTATTAAAAACAATTTTAAATTCTCGTTAATAACTGTTTTTCATTTTATTTTTTAAAATACAGAAATTATGAAGAAATAAAAAAAAGAGTAAAACTCGGGTTTTGGATTCTTGATAACCCGAAAGGATATATCCAGAATGGATAACCGTATGACTGTGTCTCAAAAACCTGGCGTGGCTCCTTTTGTTTTGGGTGACTGCACCAGTCAGTTGTAGTCTTTTTTTTTTCTCCGTTTAATATATTTCCCTTCAAAAAACAAAAAAAAAATTGAAAAAAAAAAAAAAAACCCGGATACCAAACCGGACAGCGTTATTTTAGGACCAGGCTTGGTTTTTTTGTCATCAGAGACTCACTTAACAGCTTTCTGTCAGTGTCTTACGGAAGAAGGCTATTTTAGTCTTTTTGTTTTTTTATTTATAAAAAAAACCTTTATTTTTTACAATCCCAAACATCCGCCAACGGCACCAGCCTCCTTCGCCGGCATCAGCTTTTTTTTAACGGCATCTTCCACCGGCATTCGTCGGATTAGGAAGGTAATCACATCTAATTTGTGTGGGTTTAATGTGTTGTTGAAAATCAAATGTTGGGTTTTCATGAATTTGGAGTGTTGGGTTTTGAATAAGTTTCAATACCCAATTAACCATAACAAATTTGTAAACAAACAAACAACCAACAAAACATAAATATCTCCAAAGTCCAATCTGAAAAAAAAGAAAAAAAGAAATTTCTGTACAAAATTTAGGAAAAAGAAAGCAAGAGCTTGAAGTAGATGACTATATAAAATGCAAGAGAAAATATGGCAAAAACATGCTGCCAAAACAGGAGTGTTGAGGCTTCACCAACTGCATATCCTCTCAAGCTTGCAATTGCTCCCAACAACAATGCACTTGGTGTTGTGTACTGCAGAAGCAACACAAACCTGTACAACTGATCTCCCGGGATCAAAAGGTCCCATTTATCGGCCAGAAAAATGACCCCAATTCCGGCCAGAGGAAGAATCAGCAGCCTTGCAACAATGATACCAATCGTGGTTCGAAGACCAAGTTTCGATTCGTTTGGACCCTCAGCAACCATTCCTCCAAGAATAAGCATAGCTGAAGGCACTGCAGCCGCGGCCATCATGTCTAAACTCTCTGTGATAAACGAAAGTGGAGCATCATCGCCAAAAGCAATAGACGTTAGCCCTGGAATTATCCCAACAAGAATTGCCAACACTGATGCAAGCATTGGAGGCTGAAGAATGTTTCGAATCGGTGTATGTTCAGCAACTATTCTCATCTTTCTAACCATCCTAGGCTCTGCTAAGCACTTGATCGATTTCGGGCTGTTGGGATGTGAATGTCCCTCTTCCATTGAATGAAGATCAGGAATTTGAGACATGCTTGATATGCTATTAAAAAGCTTCGCAATAAAGGGTGTCTTGCAATGCTCAATTTCTTTGTCTTCCATTCCTGGCCACTCTGCTTCAACAAGCAGTGGCCTACTCAGATCATTAACAGAAATTTCCTCAACAATCTCATTGATTCCTTCTAATTCATCATCATCATCGTCTTGTTTTTCTTCGACAATCTCGTAATACTCCAATGGAGGCTCCATCATATGATAAACAAGAGTGTACACAAGAAGGATACAAACCCACTGAGTGAAAGAGACATAGGCAACACCAGAAGCATAACATGAAGGACCAAATGGATTGTCTGAGCTATGGCACACAGATGAAACAACTGCAAGAGGGATGTAACCTGTGTTCCCGAACGCTGTCATGATGATGGTGAACCGGAAAAACTGAGGTGGTGGCCTGCAAAAGAGTGTCACCAAGTAGCCCAATATGCAACCAATAGCTGTGCTAACAACTATGTTCACAGGAATGAACCACCAGAGGAGCAAGTTCTTGAGACTAATGGATTGAGCTAAGTTGTTGAATATCAAGCAAGGCAAGAATAACATAAACAAAAGCTTGCTAAGTGTCTTGAAAGTTGCTTTTGGTACTAATTGGACTATTGGGTGTGCAATAATCAGACCTATGAGTGCCATTGACAAAAGCTTCAATAAAGGAAACACTGCATCCACCACATCATCTCTTGTAGAATCCATCTTTCCAATTCTAAGCAATCAACCAAATGAAAATCCTGAAATATTTTGTCAACTCATAGCTTTTCTTGTTTTTGTGTGTTTGAACTCTCAGAAATTTATGTTTTTGCTTATAAGAGTTGAGATCCAGAAAGAAAACACTCCATATATAGAAATGTACAAATTAAGTTGAGAATCAATCAATGATCGCTGTTTGATATCAATTATTATAATATATAATAATTGAGGTCTACTACAGCTCACATGCTGATTTTCTTTTTTATCAATATATATTTTGGCTGGTTGCTGCTCTATGACTCAATCACTATCACAGATATTTGATTTTGAATTCATGTCCAGTAATGACTAAAAAGTGGTTGATAGTTCCATTATTTGATCGGTCTACAATCAACTTTGTATATGCAAACATGTTGTGCAGTGTTTTAGAAAGTGTTTCTAAAGCACAAAATTATTAAGGATTACATTAACAAGTACTAAGGTAGTAAGGTCTAACGTATTAAAAAATAGTGATAGGATAAGATCGAGTAAGTGGTATGTCCTTCACATCTACATTATCGAGGTTGTGTAATTGAGTTGCGTTATGTTGGGAATTTGAATCAATGAACACGGAAACAACATGCCTAATATTCGCCCATAACTCATAGCAATTAACGTCTATAGTAGAAAAATAAGATGAGAGAAAATAAACAATCACACAACACAAGATATACATGGAAAACCCTAAATCAGGGAAAAAACCACGGGCCGTCAAGACAACATAGAAAGTTCCACTATATGATAAATTGTTACAACCATATACTTCAGGATTCTTTCTCACACCTCAACCCCAAACCATAGAGCATCGCAAAGTCCCCAAGCTCACAATCGAGCTTTACATCATAACTCTCAACTCACAACACTCACATGATCCTCACCAAGAACCCCCCCAGTATCTCCTAGGTCTCCCGTGAATATCACCCACGGATCTCTAACTTGATCCACTGATATTCCCCAGATCTCTCCCCGGATATTCCCTAGGGTCTCCCCTAGATCTCACCACACCCTGTCTGATGTTACATGAAGCTCTTTTTTGCTCCACCCAAATAACCTAATTACAAAGTTCTATTTATACTAGTTACATGAAGTTTAAGATAAAAGGAAATCCTACTCCTAAATGTACAAGACTTTCTTGTTTCACAAAAGACTATTTTCTTTTATGCACAAGTCTTCTTATTCTACGCAAAGAGTATTCTTTTTCCTTTAAGCACAAGAACTTCTAGAAAGAGAGCCTTTACTTTTTCACGCAACATTCCCGATCTCAGCAAAATACGTCATTTCCACGGTCTGGGTCGCGGTGTGCACCCCGTTTCCTACACCGCAAAATACTTTTGGAATCGACCGCTCAGTAAACCGCGGTCTGCGTCTCTTGCATATGCCGTGGTCTACACCGCGCTGATCTCTTGGTATCAACCGCTCCCTGTGACGCAGTCCATGTGCTTTGTCCGCACCGCAGTCCATGCCGCGTTTCCTTTCGGAATCCATTTCTTCAGTTCTTCTTCGATCTTCAACTTCCAGACTTTATCCCACGTCTCTATGAAGTTTCACATTGGGTTCATTTGAGAATATAAGCCAAAACCTAACATGTTCCTCTCCCTAAATCCAGAATTGTTTGTAATTGTAAAAAAAAAAGTGTAATTAGTGAGAACTCTTGAATTTTTATTATTATTAAATTTTCAGTGATTAGATTGTTTTTTTATTGTGTGGGCTTGAAAGACCTAACTAATACAAAATGCGGTAAAACTAACTCACCTAACATTCATGTAACTTACCCTAACAATACAACTTTTTGATTAGTAATTCACATGAAAACCATAACAATGCACATCAATTAGATTTAGGGATCACTAAGTAATATAATTATTGTTTATTAAGTGATAAATCATAATATAATCACCATCATTAACTAATCAGATGAAAATTTTATGTATTCAAAAGTCTAGATCTATTAAAATGGGTTCACATGGGTCGTGTACTCAGGATATAGGAATCACAAATTATGGTACAACTTTTAAATTGATAGATATACAAATATAGAGTGAGTTTCTGATCATTAGGGATCGATACCTTATTTTAATTTTGGTAAGGATCTTGATAAAATCATATTGATTTTTATGAATTTTAAATTGAATTTTTTTTCATGAATGATAAGTTCAATGAAATGTACATATGAATAAAATTTAAAAATTTTCAAGCACTAGAACTATTTATCTTGAATTTTTCTATATTTCGCCCATTTTTCCGATGTCTTCATATTTAACAAAATCGGGATAAATAGTTTAGTGCTTAAATTTTTTAAAAATTTTATTTATATGTACATTTCATTGAACTTATCAAAATTTTTATTTATATCACTTTTAAGCCTTCTAAAAGCTATGCCAAAAAGGCCATATATAGGATGATATTTTCAAATGCACCTTGACAGGGGCATCGTTTGTCCCGATCAAAATATTTATCTATTTTAATTACCTCACATGTACATGAGTCAAAAGACTAGTGTAGCAATGATCAAGAGTCATTCTCATAGAGAGGTGTTACCGTCTAACAGTCTCTAGCTAAAGCGTTATTTAAAGCAATGTAAATAGAATATGGAATTGGCCTGGTGAGAATGGTGTGTGTGAAGTGTATGCATAAGGAAAGTAATACAATAACGCTCGGTGTGTATGATAAATATATCTAGAGGGGGGTGAATAGATTTTAACTATCATTACCCAATTTTCGCATGCAAGTCAATTTTACGAAACTGCCCCTACTAGTCAAAAATACAAGCAAATGTAATCTAGTGCGGAATTTAAATAACACTTGATGTATACGTGGAAACCTAACCACTGGGAAAAACCACGGGCTGTTTAGTACGCCACACTCGGACCTCGAAATCCTCTAATTGAAATGGAGTTTACAACCTATGTAGACCTCGTCTAATACTCCGGTCAATAACCCCCACTTCTACCACCCGGGCCTTTAAAAGTGGCTCTAGTCCAATTGCTTGAGGCCTAAGCAATCTTAGCCTCAAGACTTAATTCTCTATGAAGAGATTATGCAATCTATGTGAATATGTATAAATATTCAAATAACAAACAAGGCTAAGTAACCTTAGATGCTTATCTAGGATGATGATATAATCAATTTAAATCAACCCTAGATATCAATTGCTAAATGACATGTCAAATAGCTTAGCTAATCAAGATTAATTAAAAACCTAATTAGCTATCACAAAACAACACTCAATCAATTCATCACAATTAATTCTCTATTATTGTATTTATCATATGATCAAAAACATACAAGTAAATTAAAAGAGAATATGCTTGATAGTAAAAACCTAAAATAAGATGAAATTAATCAAAATCTTACTAAGCATGTTGTGATGATACAAACCCATTCATGGATGAATGCAAGATGAACTTTGATGCAAAAAGGATTTGATTTGAGTGTTTAAAGGTGAGTTCTTGATTTGATTTTTTCTCAAAAATCTCTCTTTGAAGTTTAGGGTTCTAAGGACTCAAAGAACTTAATCAGAGAATGAGAAAGTAAGATATTTATAGACATCAAGAATTGGGCATGTGAAAAGATAATTTTGCCCCTGAAACACACCAATCGGCGGTTTCATTCGGCGGCCAGGCCGCCGTTTACAACCGCCGAATTGAACCCGAGAAGAATAGGGGAACAACGGCGGTTTCATTCGGCGGTTTCAAAACCACCGATTAAACCGTAGAATCAAACCCGAGAGATATAAATCGATCAGGTATGAACGGCGGTTTCGAACGGCGGTCGGTGGCCACCGATCGTAACCGTAGAATCACTCCGACCTTTCTGGACTGAAACGGCGGTTTCAATTCTGCGGCTAGGCCACCGATCAAACCGCCGATTCACTAGTGATGGTGAATCTAAAAGAGAAGCTAAGAGCATTCTCCGTTGGCGGTCTTCGCGCAAAACCAAGCACATTCTAGTTCATGCGCGGATGTTTCCGAACACTATCGGGAAACGAATTACTAAGCACATATACACACAACAAGATATCAAACAAAGTGCTAGTGTGTAAAGTGACATGTGAAGAGTATGCACACAAGAACAAGTATGTTAAGTGTGTGTGTGCTAACTAAATCTCTTCAAAGAAAACCAAGCACTAGAAATTATACCTTTGGCGTGCTTGTCCCTTGAGGTCTTGAAAGGGCCTTCGAGTATGAAGTTCAATCACCTAAACTACCCTTACACAAACAACCCCAACAAGTGGTTTGTCCACGAAATAAGCCAATCAAGATATGGGAATCCTTACAATCTCCCCCTTTGGCTATTTCGTGACAAAACCACCACTCACATTGATTTCTCACAACATAATAGAAACTATGTGTCTACAATGAATTTCTACATTACAAAGAGATATATAGAAATAATCTTGAGGTCTTCAATCTCATATAGAACAATCAATCCCTTAAAGCAAAGTTTCTATACTTTCCAATACAAGTAAAATGTGAGATTAATCAAGTAATGACATAAACAAGCATTTGCATTTATAAGAATTTAAGTACAACAATAACATCATGCAATGTATGATGAATGCAATGCTCCCCCTCAACGGGTTATTCCCCCTCAATGTGTTGTCTCCCCAACATGCACAAATGCTACCACAATTTGCAACTCCCCTTACCACCATTCTACTCCCCCTTTTTGTCATAATATAGGCAAAGGAGTAGTCCCCAACCGGGTCACTTAGCAAAGAGAGATAGTAGCATACTATATACTTGCATAATCATATAATCCACTTTATGCAACTCAATCAATTGGAGAGAAACAAGGAGATTTATTTAAAATAAATGTGTGAATTAAAACATGCTTTGCATATAAGACATGTAGCATTCAAGTCCAAAATACAATGGTATTTGGCAAAGCAAATGACAAAGGTTTCTAATAAGAATTCAAACCAATTTTACCAATGTCATGAGAGAAGCAAGGATATAGAGTTTTCATTGATTTTAATTAATGAGCAACTATATCCATCTTTATAAGCGAAACATGGCATGAGCGATTTTGCACCCTATTCGATTTTTCCGGGAATGAAACCCGTATGATAGTAGCCATGTTCAACTAATAAAGAAAGAGAGACAATTTGGAATATAAATTCCTTTGAACGGATACAAGATCCTTTATACATTTTGAGTCTCATAAGCTTTTTCACACAAGTTTTACATTTAAAAATTGCAATCATCAATTCATGCTTTTTCATTTGAGCATGTCATTTGAATTTCATGCTTTTCATATGTCATTAGCATGTTATAAAAACAACTCATGCTTTTCAATTTTTAAGCATGTCATTAAGAATCATGTCATGGAGATAACTATAGGTCATTCATATCATACTTCCTATGTAAATCTCCTAGTCCAAAAATGCATGTTTGAACATAAATATGACATGAATTGTAAACAATTATGGTTCACACTTATTGAATTGAAAACATATATACATATGTGCAACCAAGCTTACTCAAGCAATCAACAAAGAAGCATAAGATTTTCTCAAATATTTGCATGCATCAAGTATGCAATAGCTCTCTTTGCTTGAGTTCCCCATATGGGGTCAATATCATCCTTCATCAATGAAGGTCATGAGGTCCTATGGACCTCCCAAGTCCATTTGACTTGGTTGAACCTATTTGAGATTTGTTAGTCTCATAGCAAGCGGGTTCATTTTTCCTTATCCACATAGATATGACATTTTTCTTCCTAGTGGACAATGGTTCAAGAGTACTAGAAATAATAGGATCATGAACATGAATATTTTCCTTCCTATTAGCATGCATTCTAGCTCTTGTCATTCTCTTTTCAGTCATACTTTTGATTCTACATAATCTAATGAAATGAAAGCAATTTGGTCTAATGTGACCATCAATACCATAAAAGTGACATGTAGGGATAAATTTAGAATTCATACCATGTCCTTGTGCATGCATATGAGCCTTCCCATGACTTTGTGGTTGAGCGGGGTTCAAATCTTCTTTGTTGTTGAACCGGTCTAGCTTGCTTCCTTGATCCATTTTGCATGATTGGCCTCTTCCCTTGATGAATTTGAGCGTGAGGGAAGTTAGGTTGAGGAACTTTTTGAGCTTGAGGTTGTCTCCTTAGAGCTTCCTTCACTTGTGCACTTCTTGAACATTGTCCTAGATCAATTTTCTTCCTAGGAGTGTGCACCGGCGAGGCTTCTATCTTGCTCAAACTCTTGACAAAGACGGTCTTGGTTGGAGTAGTGATCTCCTTGCTTTCTTCATACCTAATACCTTTCTTGTCACAAGGGTTCTTTCCACTACCAAGAATGTGGTCAAGTTTCTTAGTGCTTGTAGTCATCCTAGTCAATGACTCTATAGCTTCATCAAGCTCTCTCTTCAACTCTTCTTCATTCCTTTTAGACAAAGCTAGCTCATCCCTTAGCTTGTCTTCAATCATCTTTGATGCCTCCACTTGTTTACTTAAGTGGTCATTGTGTGTTGAAAGCTCTAGATTTTCATCCTCTAAAATCTTCAACTTTCTATTGTTCTTCTTCAATGAACTTTCACACTTGACTATAAAGTCATTAACATCCATTTTCTCTACACTTCCATTTGTAGAGTCAGATGAGGAGTCATCTTCACTTGAGTCATCTCCTCCACTCTCCTTCTCACTAATGGAGTCATTTCCCTCATTAAGACCTTCACCTTGGTCTTTTGAGTCAATGAGAGCTATATCCCAATAAGTAGCTTCACTTATCACCTCTAGAGCTACTTCTTCATATTTTTCTTCTATGGGATCATTAGTCAAGTCATTCTTACCAACAACTTTATCTTCTACACAAGTGGCCCCAAATGCCGTGTAGTCGATGGTAAGCTCATCATCACTTGATGACTTGTCTCCCTTTCAAGAGTCATCAATTTCACTCCAAGTGACGGCCATCACTTTTGCCATCTTATTCTTCAAATTCCCACAATCGGGTGAGATGTGTCCTATACCGCCACACTCATAGCATTGGATCCCTTTCTTTTTGCACTTTTCTTGCCTAGGCTCAAAATTCTTGAAAGGAGCCTTTTTCTTCAAGTCTTGGCCTTTGGATCCTAAACCTTTCTTCTCGAATTTGACAAATTTCTTGAATTTTCTAAGCATCAAAGCCATGTCTTCATCCGAGTCACTTTTTTCCTCCTTCTCAACCTTGGAAGCTTTCAAAGCAATCCCTTTTTGCTTTTTAGGAGGTGAAATACTAGGAGCCTTCCTAGATTCATAGGCGAGGAGTCTTCCAATTACCTCGCTCGGCTTCATATCCTTGTAAGTGCTATTTTCCTCTAAAGCCGTCACTTTTGCTTCAAACCTAGCGGGGAGAGACCTCATAATTTTCTGCTTGACTCTCCTATCCGTATAAGGGTCACCGAGTTGATGGCTTTGATTGACGATATTCATCAACTTGACTTCAAAGTCATTGAAGCATTCGTCCTCCTCCATCTTGAGCAACTCAAATTGCGTTTGAAGGACTTGAAGCTTAGAATCCTTGACAACATCGGTTCCTTCATGTGCAACCTCTAGGATATCCTATGCCTCCTTGGCTATCCTAGTGTTTTGAATCAGTTTGTACTGATTTTCATCCACTGCACATAGAAGAGCGTGCCAAGCCTTCCTATTCCATTTTGAAGTCTCAAACTCTTCAGTGGACCACTGAGCTTTAGGCTTGAGTACTTCTTCTCCACCACCCATGGGAGTCATCTTAGGAGCCACATACCCATCTTCAATTGCCATCCATGCCCTATCATGGATTTGACACAAGTATGCCTCCATCTTGCCTTTCCATGAGGCATAATTCACACCGGTGAGGTGAGGAGAGGAGGTCGTGTACTTGACGCACCCTCTTGGTTGCCACCATATCCACTCATTATATAATGAATGAATTCAAATGAATGCAAAATGTATGAATGAGCAAAAATCACATAAATGCAAAACACACCAAAAATGAGCTAGGGTCACCCAAGTATATCTAAGAACCCGCTCTGATACCAATTGAAAGTAATACAATAACGCTCGGTGTGTATGATAAATATATCTAGAGGGGGGTGAATAGATTTTAACTATTATTACCAAATTTTCGCATGCAAGTCAATTTTACGAAACTCCCTCTACTAGTCAAAAATACAAGCAAGTGTAATATAGTGCGGAATTTAAATAACACTTGATGTATACGTGGAAACCCAACCACTGGGAAAAACCATGGGCTGTTTAGAGCGCCACACTCGGACCTCGAAATCCACTAATTGAAATGGAGTTTACAACCTATGTAGACCTCGTCTAACACTCTGGTCAATAACCCCCCACTTCTACCACTCGGGCCTTTAAAAGTGGCTATAGTCCAATTGCTTGAGGCCTAAGCAATCTTAGCCTCAAGACTTAATTCTTTATGAAGAGATTATGCAACCTATGTGAATATGTATAAATATTCAAATAACAAACAAGGCTAGGTAACCTTAGATGCTTATCTAGGATGATGATATAATCAATTTAAATCAACCCTAGATATCAATTGCTAAATGACATGTCAAATAACTTAGCTAATCAAGATTAATTAAAAACCTAATTAGCTATCACAAAACAACACTCAATCAATTCATCACAATTAATTCTCTATTCTTGTATTTATCATATGATCAAAAACATACAAGTAAATTAAAAAAGAATATGCTTGATAGTAAAAAACTAAAATAAGATGAAATTAATCAAAATCTTACCAAGCATGTTGTGATGATACAAACCCATTCATGGATGAATGCAAGATGAACTTTGATGCAAAAAGGATTTGATTTGAGTGTTTAAAGGTGAGTTCTTGATTTGATTTTTTCTCAAAAATCTCTCTTTGAAGTTCAGGGTTCTAAGGACTCAAAGATCTTAATCAGAGAATGAGAAAGTAAGATATTTATAGACATCAAGAATTGGGCATGTGAAAAGACAATTTTGCCCCTGAAACGCACCAATCGGCGGTTTCATTCGGCGACCAGGCCGCCGTTTACAACCGCCAAATTGAACCCGAGAAGAACAGGGGGACAACGGCGGTTTCATTTGGCGGTTTCGAAACCGCCGATTAAACCGTAGAATCAAACCCGAGAGATGTAAATCGGTCAGGTATGAACGGCGGTTTCGAACGGCGGTCGGTGGCCACCGATCGTAACCGCAGAATCACTCCAGACCTTTCTGGACTGAAACGACGGTTTCAATTCGGCGGCCAGGTCGCCGATCAAACCGCCGATTCACCAGTGATGGTGAATCTAAAGGAGAAGCCAAGAGCATTCTCCGTGGGCGGTCTTTGCGCAAAACCAAGCACATTCTAGTGCATGCGTGGACGTTTCCGAACACTATCGGGAAATGAATTACTAAGCACATATACACACAACAAGATATCAAACAAAGTGCTAGTGTGTAAAGTGACATGTGAAGAGTATGCACACAAGAACAAGTATGCTAAGTGTGTGTGTGCTAACTAAATCTCTTCAAAGAAAACCAAGCACTAGAAATTATACCTTTGGCATGCTTGTCCCTTGAGGTCTTGAAAGGGCCTTCGAGTATGAAGTTCAATCACCTAAACTACCCTTACACAAACAACCCTAACAAGTGGTTTGTCCACGAAATAAGCCAATCAAGATATGGGAATCCTTACACATAATGCAGATGGTGTGTAATTGAAATAACCTAAAACTATAGATAGAAATGTATCTGGGTGCTTGCCTTTCTAAATCTAACTAAAGATGGAAATCAATTAATCTACAAAGCAATATAAAGATGTAATGAAAATCAAACAAACTAAAGGCAAATCAAATTAGTCTACTCCTAAAGGCAAATCACCCTAGCTACGAAAATAAATGTGGATTGGAGAGATGCAAGATAGTGGTCACACAAGGTCCAAAAGTTCACCAAATACACAAGCTAGTCATGTTGATCATAAACCTTTAAGAGCATAAGAACATTGGATCATAACCTAATATACAATAAACATGCATAAATCAAGTTCCATCCATTCAAGAGCTAACAGTCACTATCCACACTATCTATGCACAATTAATCAACCGAAACACAGATGCGCTCTTTCACTCGAATCAATCCATACATATCAATTCACTTTTGTCACCAATATGCAAACAAGACTGAGACACTACTTTTACAAAACAAATAAAATAAACTAAAACAATACAACAAATAAAACAAGGTAAATAAAACTAATATTAATCTAAAGTCTCACTTATGCAAAACACATCAATTTCTACTCTTTCACTAACATACATGTCAAGAAAAAGAGAGATATAACATTAAGCTCAAAGAATAGAAAAAGATCCAAGTCAAATCCCTAATAAATACAATATATAACAAGCTCAAGTGTTGGTTTACATATATTCCCTAATGGGGATTACACATCAAAGAAATAGAAAATAAAACAAAGAGAAGAGTTTAGAGACAACCAAGATCTCTATTTCATTTTGCTCTACTTTCTCATTGGATCTACTTCAAATATGGATGGAGGAAGTTTAGAGGTGGTGGTGGTGAGACATCCATGGAGGAAAACCTCTATAGAAGCCTTTAAAGCTTTTCTCTCTCTTGATTTGGTGTTGAAGAACAAGAGAAGGTGTTGGTATATGTGTAGTGTATAAAGTGTATATAGTATATTTAAAGACCAAAAAATTAAAGTGGGGTATTTATAGAGTTTGAAGGTTAGGGCACTAATCTAGGCTGAAATGACAATTTTACCCCTTATAAATCATGAGATCTGCAACTTGATAAGATCTACCGACATACTTTTACGACTTTAAGTCGTGGATGTCTTTTTGCTAATTAGAACTCACGTAATGGGATCCGCAGACTTTTATGGGAATGTTTTGCGACTTCAACTCACAGATCCCAAGTCGCAGATATTCTGCTACTTCATTCCGCGACTTCATCTAGCAGATTTCTTTGGATCACAAGTCGCAGAAATTCTGCTACTTCAATATGTGACTTTATCAAGTAGATTTCTCTAGAATTGTTTTGCTACTTCATCCTACGACTTTAACTCGCAGATCCATTTAGCATATTTTTCCAGCTTTGCGCACTAGTTGTGAAAATGGGCATAACCTCTTCAAGAAAACCCAGAATTGCTATCCGTAAAGTTTTCCGAAAACTAGACTTCCGAGACTTTTTGAAAACATGTAACTCGACACCCAGTTCAATTCGAGGAGGGAGATATGGCTTCCGCAAGTTAGAGATTCTTCACAAGCCATCTCAATTTCAGTTCTTTTTCCTCCATTTTGCCTCCAAACCTTCAAACACCTTGCTTATAGAAATTGTACCTTCATAAGGCTCAAACACATATTATATATGCAAAAACTCTTGAAAACGAGCACAAAAGCTAGGAATAAAGGGTTTTAAATAGGTACACAAATGTGCCGATCACACCTATAGAATCATGAAATCACAATAGTTTTATGTGGATCCATTGTCTAAGTTAAAAGTATAGCGTGGGTGGAAACCCTAGCTAGTATTGGCCTTCAAGTCTGTTAGCACTCGATGTAGAATACTATGCATGCAGAAGTGTTGCCGGATAGCACAAACAAACAACAATATCAATGAAGAAAGAAAGAAATCAGATGAAAGAAATAAAGCATGAATCCAAACACACAAATGCAAGATTTTACGTGGAAACCCAATCGGGAAAAAATCACGGGCCATTTGGATGACAAGAGATCAATCCATTATGAAGAAAATTGTTACAACTTCACTCAAGATTCTCTCTCTAATACCCTAAACCCAATTACAACCGAATGCCTACTCTTAGAGATCCTACAAGTGTTTGATTCACTTAACACACATAATGACCGAGTTATTATGATATATTTATACTAGTTACAGGGAGTTTAAACATACAAGGAAATCTATCTCCTATACTACAGGACTTTCTTATTCCACATAAATACTTTTTTTTTTATGCACAAGTCTTCTTGTAAAGAGAAATCATTTTCCTTCAAGCAAAGACCTACTCCTTTAAGCACAAGAGTTTCCCAAAAGAAAACCTTTCCTTTTTCCATGTAACTTTCTAGACCTGTGCAAAATACGTTGTTACTGCAGTATGGGCCGTAGTTTGCTACCTGCATCCTACACCGCGAAAAGCCACTAGAGATGATTGCTCAGAATAATTGTTTGCAGTCTGTGCCGCTGTTCGTGCACTGCGCCTACGCCGCGGTTCCTTCTGAAATCCGATTCTTCAGTTTTTTTTTCAATCTTCAAGGCTCCCTCAAACACGATCTCATACTTCCAAAAGTTGTCACGTCTTTAAGAAGTCTCTGCATTGGTTGAATAAATGTTCGGTAACCATTGGGAATTAATACAAGCCATATCCAACAAAGTCGTGTGACAGTGTTGTTGTGAGAGAGGATTGACATTTATGATTGCCAAGTTGATCTTCAAGAATGAATACAAGCCATATCCAACAAAGTAGCTCCATTGTCCGGATGCCACCGTCTAGCCGCCGCCATCCGACCGCCTACGGCCCACCTCACCTCCCAATGGCTGCTGGCACGCCCCACTTCTGATAATAATGACAATTAATTGTCATTATGAGGAATTGAACTTGAAACCTTAAGTTAAAGTGGTAAGCCTTTACTATTTGACTACAAGATTTGATTTGTTAACAATTGCACAATATTTATATATAACCTATTTGAGTTGTTAGGAAAAAAAAATTGTTAGACAAATTTAAATTTATTCAACTAATCAAAATTCTAATTTCTACGACAGACATATATTAAAAAAATATTTATTAGAACTTTTAATAAAATTATATTTTTTAAAAGGATTCAAATTGTCTGTCCAAAATTGGTGTCCCAATTTGTGTCTAACCAACCAAATTGGGACATGTGTCTACATTTATGTTAGAAGTTGAAAAATAAAAATTAAATGTAGACACATGTCTCAATTTGATTGGTTAGACACAAATTGAGACACCAATTTTGGACATACGATTTCAGTCCTTTTTAAAACATATATAGTCGAGTTATAGGTTTATACTCTATAGGAGACTAGTGACATCAATTGTAATAAGCATGATCTGGAATACAACTCTCACTACAAGAGAGATATTTCTCTACATGCATCTTGCAATTTAATGAACAAATGTAAGACTCAGATTCCTAATTTATATGGTAATTGAATTATTATCGTGTCTCTTAGTATGAAATAAGAGGGTACAAAATAAATAAACAATTTTAAAAAAAAATATTTTTTTTGAAAAATTTTAAAATAAATGATTTAAAAGTAAATTTATTAAATTTAAAATTTTACTTATCCAAATTTTTTTTTTAATAATATAACTACTGATAATTAAATTTATTATTTTAAAATTAATGATATTTGACAATGTAAAGACACTGGTTATTTAAAAAATATATAACAAATCAAAACTTCTACATGTCGGTTTATCTTTAACCGATGTCGTAATTTTTAACTTATTTAAGAGATCAGTTTTAAAGGAAACCGATATCTTATTGTAAAATAAATCCATATCGGTTTGCCCAAAAACTGTTGTCCTTTCAAACCGCAATATTTAAGACATTAGTTTTGTATGAACCGATATCTAAAAGTTTTTTTTTTTTAATATCGGTTTGCCCAAAAACCGTTGTTTTTTCAAATCGCAATATTTAAGACATCAGTTTTGTATGAATCGATGTCTAAAAGTTTTTTTTTTAATCGGTTACCTAAAAACCGATGTTATACGCCGATGTCTTTTAACATTTTTGTAGTAGTGCCAACATCATTCTCTAGCCATGTATGTATGAGAAGGAAGAAATGACAAGGATAGTGTAAGGATTCCCATTCTTTGATTGGCTTATTTCGTGGACAAACCACGTGTTGGGGTTTATTGTGTAAGGGTAGTTTAGGTGATTGAACTTCAAGCTCGAAGGCCATTCACAAGATCTCAAGGGACAAGCACGCCAAATGTATAATCTCTAGTGCTTGGTTTTCTTTGAAGAGATTTAGATTGCACACACTCACTTAGCATTCTTGCATTTGTATGCTTACTCTTCACATGTCACATTTCACACTTGCACTTATATGTTATATCTTGTTGTGTGTATTTGTGTCTTGTAATTCGTTTTTCGATAGTATTCAGAAACGTCCGTGCATGCACTAGAATGTGCTTGGTTTTGCGCGAAGACCGCCTACGGAGAATGCCTTTGGCTTCTCCTTGGTTTTCACCTATGTTGGTGATCGGCGGTTATGATCGGGGCCTGGCCGCCGAATGAAACCGCCGTTTGCTTCCAGAAGTGTCTAGAGCAATTCTACGGTTACGATCGGTGGTCACAACCGCCAATCAAAACCCCCGATCATACCTGATTGATTTTATCTCTCGGCCTGATTCGGCGGTTACGAAACCGCCGTTCATACCTGATTGATTTAATCTCTCGGTTTGATTCAACGGTTAGATCGGCGGTCACGAAACCGCCGAATGAAACCGCCGTTGTTCCCCTGTTCTTCTCGGGTTCAATTCAGTGGTTATAATCGGCGGTCTGGCCGCCGATTGAAACCGTCGATCGGTGCGTTTCAGGGGCAAACTTGTCTTTTCACATGCTCTATTTTTTATGCCTATAAATATCTTAGGTGGTGTTTGGATCCGTTTTTAAAAACTGTTTTTTGTTTTTAAATACAAAAAACAGCTACAATGTTGTTTGGTTGAGCATTTTACAAAACTGTTTTTGAAAACAAAAAATAACTTTTTAAAAGTTATAACTAAAAAGTTAGAAACAATTTTTTATTGTTTTTTATTGTTTTCAAAACAGGTTTTCAAAATAAACTTTAACTTTTCCCTCCAAACAACTATTTCACTCATTTTAAAAACAACAACCAAACACTTTTACATCGTTTTCCGTTTCAAAAAACTACTTTTAAAAAACACTACCAAACGCATTACATTACATTTTTGAAACCTGATTTCCATTTTTAAAAATAGTTTTCAAAAACACCATTTTAAAACGATACCAAACGCGCCCTTACTTTCTCATTCTCTGAATCAGTTCTTCAACTCTCAAGAACCCTAAACTTAAAAGAGAGAATTTTGAGAGAAAATCAAATCAAGAACTCACCTTTGACCACTCAAATCAAATCCCTGAATGCATCCATGTATGCTTTTGGATCATCACATCTTCCTTAGTATGTTCTTCACTAATCTCATCTAATTTTAGTGTTTTTCATATTAAGACATCTATTAGATTACTTGTATATTTTTAGATAATATACTAAATACAAGATAGAGATTATTTGTGATATTTTGATTGAGTGTTGTATTGTGATAGATATCTAGGTTTTTATAATCTATGATTATCTAAGCTATTTGACATGTCATTTAGTTTTAATATCTAGGATTGTTCTAATTGCAAATTCATCATCTTAGATAAGCATATAGGGTTTCCCTTGCTCTATGTTGCATTTTGGATATTCACATATTCACTTAGGGATTTAATCTCTTCATTGATAATCAAAGTCTTATGTGTAGCATCCGGGATTAAGTTGCTTAGATCGCAAGCATTCGAACTAGGTTCACTCATACTGGGATTAGGTAGGTGTGTGATTACTTCCGGGATTAGGTTGTAATTTCATCACATTTAGTGGATTCGAGGTTCGGGTGTGGCTCACTTAACAGCCCGTGGTTTTTCCTGTGAGGGTTTCCACGTAAATATCAAGTGTTGTTTTAATTTCCGCACAATATTACACTTGCTATATTTTATTGACTATTAGGGACATTTTCGTAATCTTGTCCTTAAACGAAATTTGGGTAAAATTTGTTAAAATCTATTCACCCCCCCTCTAGATTAATAGTTTACACACCGTGAGAACTTTCAATTGGTATCAAAGCGGGTTCCTAAATATATTTAGGTGATCCTTGCTCACTTTGGTGTGTTTTGCATTTTGTGTGATTTTTTGATCATTCATACATTTGCATTCATTTCATTCCTTCATAAACACTATGAGTGGAAACGGTGGAAATGGTGGTGGTAACGAGGGTGCTTCAAGCACAAGGCCTCCACTTCTTGCCGGGTTGAACTATTCCCAATGGAAAGGGAAGATGGAATCCTACATATATCAAATTCACGACCGTGCGTGGATGGTGGTGGAAGATGGATATAATCTACCCAAGCTGACTCCCGATGGTGGAGGAGAAAAAGTATTGAAGCCTAAGGCTCAATGGAGTCCGCAAGAGTTTGAGGCTTCAAAGTGGAATAGGAAGGCGATGCACGCCATCCTTTGTGCAATGGATGAAAATCAGTATAAGCTTATTCAGAACACTCAAATCGCGAAAGTGGCTTGGGATATCTTACAAGTTGCACATGAAGGAACCGAGGTGGTGAAGGAATCCAAGCTTCAAGTCCTCCAAACTCAATTCGAGTTACTTAGGATGGGAGAGGATGAATGCTTCAATGATTTCGAAATCAAATTGATGGATATCGTTAATCAAAGTCACCAACTCGGAGACTCGTATTCGGATAGGAGAGTCAAGCAGAAAATCATGAGATCTCTCCCCGATAGGTTTGAATCAAAGGTGACGGCTATAGAAGAAAACAGTGGATATATGGACATGAAGCCGAGCGAGGTTATTGGAAGACTTCTCGCCTATGAGTCTAGGAAGGCTTCTAGCTCTACACCTCCTAAAAAGCAAAAAGGAATTGCTTTAAAAGCTTCCAAGGATGAAAATGAGGCAAAGAAGATTGACTCGGATGAAGACCTTGCCTTGTTTGTAAAAACGTTCAACAAGGTTATGAAGTTTAGGAGAAAGGGCTTTGGATAAAAATGTTAAGATTTGAAGAAAAAGGGTCCTTTCAAGAAGTTTGAACCTAGGCAAGAAAGGACCGAAAGGAAAGGGGTCCGATGCTTCGAGTGTGGTGGCATAGGTCACTTTGCCCCTGAATGTGCTAATCACAATGACAAGAAGAAGGGTAAAGTGATGGCCACCACATGGAGTGGTAGTAGTGATGACTCTAATGAGGGAGATGAGTCTTCAAGTGATGAAGAGCTCATGGCTAACCTTCTAGCTTTTGCCTCCTCCCATAAAAGCAAAAGTGCTAGTGAAAGAGAGGAAATGAGTCAAGAGGAAAATGACTCAAGTGAAGAAGAAAGTGATTCCTCATCTAACTCCATAAATGGATTTGTGGAGAAAAAGGTGCTTGCTAAATACCATGCCGAGTTTAATGATTTAGCAATTAAGAGCACAAGAAAGATCAAGATATTGAGAGAAGAAAATCTTGAGCTTTCATCTTATAATAGCCACTTAAGTGAACAAGTGGAAAAATTCAAGAAGATGGAAGATAAGCTAAGATAGGAGTTAGTCTTATCTAAGAGGAATGAAGAAGGTTTGAAGAGGGAGCTTGATGAAGCGTTAGAATCATTAGCTAGGATAGATTCTAGCACCAAGAAGCTTGACCATATACTTAGTGTTGGAAAGAGTCCGTGTGACAAGAGGGGTCTTGGGTATGAAGATGGTAAGAAGATCTCAACCTCTAACAAGACCGTGTTTGTCAAGAGTTTGAGGAATGAAGAAGCTTCATTAGTGCAAACTCCTAGGAAGAAGTTAGAACTAGGACAATGTTCAAATGCTCAAGTGAAGATGGTGCCAAGAAGGCAACCTCAAGCTCAACCCTTTAGGGTCTCTCAAGTCAACATTCCTCCACAATTGGCTCACAAAGGGAAGAGACCAATCATGCAACCTCAAGCTAGGAAGCAAGCTAGACCGGTTCAACAACGAAGATGGATTGAACCCACTCAACCACAAAGACATGGACAAGCTCACATGCATGCTCAAGGACAAGGTATGATCCCTTATTTTATTCCTACATGTCATTTTTATGGATTTGATGGTCATATTAGACCAAATTGCTTTTGATATATTAAAATGTGTAAAACACGAAGCATGATTGAAAAGAGAAAGAATAGAGCCAAGATGCATGCTCCTAGGAATGATAATATTGATGTGCATAATCCTAGGACATCTAGAACCCATGTACCAAAGACCACTAAGAAAGCTAAGATTGTTTCTAGATGGGTTAGAAAGAATGAAAATGTTTGTCATGTTGCTCAAATAGCCTTGAAGGCAAATTCTTCTAATTTTTGGTACTTAGATAGTGGGTGCTCTAGGCACATGATGGGAAACAAGAGTTTCTTCGAGACTCTTGTTATGGAGGAAGGAGGATGTGTCACCTTTGGTGATGGATCCAAAAAGAGAGTTGTAGGGAAAGGAACCATTTCCATTCCCAGATTACCCTCCTTATCCAATGCTTTATTTGTTGATGGCTTGAAAGTCAATTTGATAAGCATATCACACCTTAGTGATGAAGGATATTCCGTCTTATTTTGTAAAGATGATTGCTCTATCCTAAAGCCCGATGGACAAACCTTGTTGAAAGGTATAAGATCTAGTGACAATTGCTATTGTCTTGAAGCTAAAATAGTCTCAAACAATGTGTCCATGGATGAGCAAATTGAGTTGTGGCATGAAAGACTTGGTCACATGAACTTTAGGGATTTACGAACCCTTGGAAAGTTCAATTGTGTGAGAGGCCTCCCTAAGCTTGGGAAGAAAGCCAATGGTGTTTGTGGACCTTGCCAACAAGGAAAACAAACCAAAAGCATGCACAAAAAGGGCAAGTATCTCTCCACCAAGGAGCCCCTAGAGCTTCTCCATATGGACCCCATGGGTCCTATGCAAACCGAAAGCTTAGGTGGAAAGAGATACATCTTTGTTTGTGTTGATGATTTCTCTAGATTCACATGGACATATTTTCTTAGAGAAAAATCTAAAACTTTTGATAAGTTTAAAATGCTTTGTAATAAACTTCAAAATGAAATGAAGTCTAACATTAAAAGCATTAAACGGATTAGAAGTGACCATGAGAGGGAATTTGAGAATTCCACCTTTGAAACCTATTGTAATGGTTTAGGCATCTCCCATGAGTTTTCGGCTCCTAGGACACCTCAACAAAATGGAGTTGTTGAGAGGAAGAATAGGGTCCTTCAAGAGATGGCTCGTGTGATGTTGCTTAGCAACAATGTCCCTAGGAACCTATAGGCCGAAACCGTCAATACGGCTTGCTATATAGGAAATAGAGTTTTCCTAAGGCCCGGAACTAGAAATACCTCCTATGAACTATGGAAAGGCAAAAGGCCAAATGTTAGATACTTCCGCTCCTTTGGAAGCAAATGCTACATTTTAAATTACCGTGATCAACTTGGCAAATTTGATGCTAAGAGTGATGAGGGTATATTTATTGGCTATGCCTTAAATAGTAGAGCCTATAGAGTTTTCAATTTAAAGACTCTAAGTGTCATGGAATCATCTAATGTTGTCTTTGATGATGAAAGGCTTAAGTTTAGTAACCATGAGGAGGAAGTAGTTTTAGATGATGATTCTCCTTTGGAGAAGGTTGTGGAGACTCCCAATGTTGGGACGTCCAATGGTAATTATGAGGACACACAACCTATTGATAGGGTTCCTTTCTTGAACTCTAAAGAACCCGCTCCATGGGTTAGACAACTCCATGATAAGAATGACATCATTGGAGAGGTAAATGAGGGTGTTAGAACTAGGCGTCAAATAGCTAATCTAATTTGTTACACATGCTACACCTCTAAAATAGAACCCAAAAAGGTTGATGAAGCCTTAAATGATGAATTTTAGGTTCTTGCCATGCAAGAAGAGCTAAACCAATTCGAAAGGAATGAGATTTGGACTCTAGTTCCTAGGCCTAAGAACACACATGTTATAGGCACCAAGTGGATCTATAGGAACAAATCCGATGAGGATGGCAACATAGTGCGGAACAAGGCTAGACTTGTAGCACAAAGGTACTCTCAAATTGAGGGTATCGACTTTGAGGGGACATTTGCTCCCATTGCCCGTTTAGAGTCCATTAGGCTTCTCTTGTCCATCTCGTGTATTCACAAGTTCAAATTACATCAAATGGACGTCAAGAGTGCCTTCCTCAATGGCTTCTTACAAGAGGAAATGTTTGTTGAACAACCCAAGGGGTTTGTGGATGCACACCACCCCAACCATGTCTATTGCCTCAAAAAGGCTTTATATGGGTTGAAACAAGCACCGATGGCTTGGTATGAGCGCCTCACTCAATTTCTTGTTGATAATGACTACATAAGAGGTAGTGTTGACAAGACCTTGTGTAAGGATTCCTATTAATTGATTGGCTTATTTCGTGGTCAAACCACATGTTGGGGTTTGGTTGTAAGGGTAGTCTAGGTGATTAAGGTTGAAGATCAAAGACCATTTCCAAGACCTCAAGAGGACAAGCATCAAAGGTATATCTTGTGTTTACTTTGGCTTGAAGAGATATAGTTGCACACACACACAACATGCATAACTCCTATTCTTGAATGTTGTGTTTATATTTTGTGTGCATTGTGCTTTATTGTTTATTCAATGTCTCTTCTTGTATTAAATTGATTGCATCTTTTTATATGAAATGCCATGACATGATAGGCATTAGGATGCATTCAATACCCACACTTGCACTTCATGTATGTTAGCTTTTAGTGTGGAGTAATTCGTTTCCCGAAGGTTGTTCGGAAACGTTCGCGCGTGCAAGTTGATGTGCTTTGTTTTGCACGATGATCGCCGGTGGAGATGCCTTTGGCTTCTCCTTGGTTTCACCATTTTTGGTGAAACGGCGGTTACGTTCGGCGGCCTGGCCGCCGTTCGAAACCGCCGAATGAGACCTGATTGAAATATATCTCTCGGGTCCAAAACGGCAGCTGGGATCGGCGGTTTAGAAACCGCCGAACGAAGTCACCGAAGTTCCCCTGTTCCGCTCGGGAGCCATTCGGCGGTTCAATTCGGCGGCTCAATTCGGCGGCCTGGTCGCCGAATGAAACCGCCGATCGTGCGATTTCAGGGGCAAAATTGTCTTTTCACTTGCCCTGTTCTTGATGTCTATAAATATCACACTTTCTCATTATCTGATTAAGTTCTTTGACTCTTAAGAACCCTAAACTTCAAAGATAGATTTTGAGAGAAAATCAAATCAAGAACTCACCTTTAACCACTCAAATCAAACCCCTTTTGCATCAAATTTCATATTGCATCTCCTATGTCTATATAGAGTGCATCCATGTATGGGTTTGCATCATCACAACTTGCTTGGTAAGATTTTGATTAATTTCATCTTATTTTAGTATTTTAAATGCCAAGCCATCTCTTTTAAATTACTTGTATGTTTTAGATCATATGCTAAATACAAGAAAAGAGATTATTTGTGATGAATTGATTGAGTGTTGTTTGTGATAGCTAATTAGGTTTTTAATTAATCTTGATTAGCTAAGCTATCTGACATGTCATTTAGCTATTGATATCTAGGGTTGATTTAAATTGAATATATCATCATCCTAGATAAGCATCTAAGGTTCCCTAGCCTTGTTTGTTAATTGAATATTCATACATATTCACATAGGGTTGTGCATCTCTTTTGAGAGATTGAAGTCTTGAGGCTAAGGTTGCTTAGGCCTCAAGCAATTGGACTAGAGCCACTTTTAAAGGCCCGAGTGGTAGAAGTGGGGGGTTATTGACCGGAGTGTTAGACGATGTCTATATAGGTTGTAAACTCCATTTCAATTAGTGGATTTCGAGGTCCGAGTGTGGCGCACTTAACAGCCCGTGGTTTTTCCCAGTGGTTGGGTTTTCCACGTAAACATCAAGTGTCATTTATTATTTCCGCATCTTATTACACTTGTATGTATTGTTGACTTGCTAGGGGTATTGTCGTAAAATTGACATGCACGCGAAAATTGGGTAATAATTAGATAAAATCTATTCACCCCCCCCTTCTAGCTTTATATTTTATACACACCGAGTATTCTTTTCACCTTGTTCATCAAGAGAAACAAAGATGAGTTATTTATAGCTCAAATCTATGCTGATGACATTGTATTTGGCTCAACCAACAACACCAAAGTCCAACAATTTGTTGATGTCATGTCTCATGAATTTGAGATGAGTCTTGTTGGTGAGCTTAGTTACTTCCTAGGTTTGCAAATTAGGCAAATGAATGATGGGATTTTTATAACCCAAGCCAAATATGCTAAGAACCTAATGAAGAAGTTTGGTCTTGAAAATGCCAAACATTGTGATACACCCATGAGTACCACTTTGAAGCTAAGCAAGGATGCTAGTGGTAAAAGTGTGGAACAAACATTATATCGTGGCATGATAGGAAGCTTGCTTTATTTGATTGCAAGTAGGCCCGATATCTCTTTTAGTGTGGGTGTGGGTATGTGTGCTAGGTACCAAGCGGATCCTAAGGAGTCCCATCTCTCTTCCGTAAAGAGAATCATTTGCTATGTGAATGGGACTTCCAACTATGGGATTTGGTACTCTTTTGACACTAATGCTAGTCTTGTAGGCTTTAGTGATGCGGATTGGGTAGGAAATTGCGATGATAGGAAGAGCAAATTGGGCGGTTGCTTCTTTCTAGGCAACAACTTGGTGTCTTGGTTTGCAAGAAGCAAAACTCAATTTCCTTGTCCACGGCCGAGGCTAAGTACATAGCCGCGGGGATTGAATGCACACAACTCCTATAGATGAAACAAATGCTAGTAGATTATGGATTCAACCAAGGTACACTCACTCTCTTTTGTGATAATATGAGTGCCATAAATATTTCCAAGAATCCGGTTCAACATTCTAGAACTAAGCATATTGACATCCACCATCATTTCATTAGAGAGCTTGTTGAAAATAAATGCATAGTACTTAAACATGTTGGTACTAATGATCAACTTGCAGACTTATTTACTAAACCCTTAGATGCTACTCGATTTAAAACACTTAGTATATCTATTGGGATATGTCTTGTGGAGTGATATGATTTGTGATTGACCCCATATGGGGAACTCAAGCAAAGAGAGCTATTTTGCATACTTGTGAGATGCAAAAATTTGAAATATTTTATGCTTCTTTCTTTAATTGCTTGAGTAAGCTTGGTTGTACATATGTATATATGTTTTCAATTCAATAAGTGTGAACCTTGCTTGTTTACAATCCATGTCATATTTATGTTCAAACATGCATTTTTGGACTAAGAGATTTATATAGGAAGTATGATTTGAATGACCTATAGTTATCTCCATGACATGATGATTCTTTTATAACATGCTAATGACAAATGAAAAAGCATGAAATTCATATAACATGCTCACATGAAAAGCATGAATTAATGATTGCAATACTTAAATGCAAAACTTGTGTGAAATACTTATGAGACTTAAAATGAATAAAGGATCTTGTATCCGTTCAAAGGATTTTACAATCCAAATGTCTCTCTTACTTTATTGGTTGAACATGGCTACTATCATACGGATATCTTATCCGGAAAAATCAAATAGGGTGCAAAGTTGCTCATGCCATGTTTCGCTTATAAAGTTGGATATAGTTGCTATTTATATTAAAATCAATGAAATCTCTATATCCTTGCTTTTCTCATGACAATGGTGAAATTGGTTTGAATTCTTATTAGAAACCTTTGTCATTTGCTTTGCCAAATACCATTGTATTTTGGACTTGAATGCTATATGTCTTGTATGCAAAGCATGTTTGTTTCACACATATTCTTTCAAATAAATCTCCTTGTTTCTCTTCAATTAATTTGGGATGCATAAAGTGACTTATATTATTATGCAAATATCTTGCATGCTACTATCTCTCTTTGCTTAAAGTGACCCGGTTGGGGACTACTCCTTTGCCTATATCATGACAAAAAGGGGGAGTAGATTGTGGTAAGGGGGGTTGCAAATTGTAGTGGCAACTGTGCATATTGGGGAGAATATTCATTGAGGGGGAGTAACCCGTTGAGGGGGAGCATTGCATATACATACATACATTGCATGATGTTGTACCTATTTTCTTAAATGCAAATGCTTGTTTTATTCTCATTTGATCATCTCACATACTCTTGCTTTGGAAAGTATAATCTTTTGTTTTGAAGGGTTGATAGTTCTACTTTAAGTTTTCTTTTATATTTTCTTATATCTCTTGTAATGTAGAATATCTTTGTTATCCCGACGATTCAATTATGTTTGTGAGGATCAACGTGAGTGGTGATTTTGTCACGAAATAGCCAAAGGGGGAGATTGTAAGGATTCCCATTCTTTGATTGGCTTATTTCGTGGACAAACCACGTGTTGGGGTTTATTGTGTAAGGGTAGTTTAGGTGATTGAACTTCAAGCTCGAAGGCCCTTCACATGACCTCAAGGGACAAGCACGCCAAAGGTATAATCTCTAGTGCTTGGTTTTCTTTGAAGAGATTTAGATTGCACACACTCATTTAGCATTCTTGCATTTGTATGCTTACTCTTCGCATGTCACATTTCACACTTGCACTTATATGTTATATCTTGTTGTGTGTATTTGTGTCTTGTAATTCGTTTCCCGATAGTATTCGGAAACGTCCGTGCATGCACTAGAATGTGCTTGGTTTTACGCGAAGACCGCCTACGGAGAATGCCCTTGGCTTTTCCTTGGTTTTCACCTACGTTGGTGATCGGCGGTTATGATTGGCGGCCTGGCCGCCGAATGAAACCACCGTTTGCTTCTAGAAGTGTCTAGAGCAATTCTACGGTTACGATCGACTGTCACGACCGCCGTTCGAAACCGCCGATCATACCTGATTGATTTTATCTCTCGGCCTGATTCGGCGGTTGAATCAACGGTTACGAAACCGTCGAATGAAACCGTCGAATGAAACCGCCGTTCATACCTGATTGATTTAATCTCTCGGTTTGATTCGGCGGTTACGAAACCGCCGAATGAAACCGCCGTTGTTCCCCTGTTCTTCTCGGGTTCAATTCGGCGGTTATAATCGGTGGCCTGGCCACCGATTGAAACCGCCGATTGGTGCGTTTCAGGGGCAAACTTGTCTTTTCACATGCTCTGTTTTTTATGCCTATAAATATCTTACTTTCTCATTCTCTGAATCAGTTCTTCAACTCCCAAGAACCCTAAACTTAAAAGAGAGATTTTTAAGAGAAAATCAAATCAAGAACTCACCTTTACTCACCTTTGACCACTCAAATCAAATCCCCTTTTTCATCAAATTTCATATTGCATCAACTATGCGTTCATAGAATGCATCCATGTATGCTTTTGGATCATCACATCTTCCTTGGTATGTTCTTCACTAATCTCATCTAATTTTAGTGTTTTTTATATTAAGACATCTCTTAGATTACTTGTATATTTTTAGATAATATACTAAATACAAGATAGAGATTATTTGTGATATTTTGATTGAGTGTTGTATTGTAATAGATATCTAGGTTTTTATAATCTATGATTATCTAAACTATTTGACATGTCATTTAGTTTTAATATCTAGGATTGTTCTAATTGCAAATTCATCATCTTAGATAAGTATATAGGGTTTCCCTTGCTCTATGTTGCATTTTGGATATTCACATATTCACTTAAGGATTTAATCTCTTCATTGAGAATCAAAGTCTTGTGTGTAGCATCTGGGATTAGGTTGCTTAGAGCAAGCATTCGAACTAGGTTCACTCATACCGGGATTAGGTAGGTGTGTGATTACTTCCGGGATTAGGTTGTAATTTCATCACATTTAGTGGATTCGAGATTTGGTGTGGCTCACTTAACAGCCTGTGGTTTTTCCCGTGAGGGTTTCCACGTAAATATCAAGTGTTGTTTTAATTTCTACACAATATTACACTTGCTATATTTTATTGACTATTAGGGGCATTTTCGTAATCTTGTCCTTAAACGAAATTTGGGTAAAATTTGTTAAAATCTATTCACCCCCCTCTAGATTAATAGTTTACACACCGTGAGAACTTTCATATAGAATTGATGATCATCATTGATCATATCCACAAAATATTCAACTTTGCAATATTATGCTCTTCTTATTTATTAAATGTAACCCGATACAATAACTCATCAAGGTTTGCCTTTCTTAAAAGATAGATCACAAATAACTCATCAAGCATTATTCAAAAACTATAAAAAATAAAAATAAAAATAAATAATAGTAGATAACATGATTTTATCTCTTTTTTTATCTTCTTTCTCTTTTTGAAGATCTTGTAATGGAATTCTTCTGCATTATAATTAATTCATGTGTTATCTGGTTGGGAATGCTATTTTCAAATGCATGTGTCTCCTACGGAGAGAACATATAGGCCCCGTTTGATGCAAGAGTTTATTGGATTGGACTATTTTAAGGGATTGGATTGAATTGGGATTGGTTTGGATTGGAAATGATTAAATATAACACTATCTATTGTTTGGTGTAACATGAGATTTGACTAAAATAGTCCAATCTTATGTTTGGAATGATTTGGGATTGGATTAAAAATAATATGATGAATAATTTATATTTTAATTATTATTTTTTTACTTTCTTCAATAAATTATTTTTATATGATTTTATTCTTCAACTAAATTTTAACAAATATTATTTTAATAACATTTTAATTTTCTATCTAATTATTACAATCTAACAATTTTCAACTAATTAAATTTACGTGGAAATTATTATATTATCAAGAAAATGAATTACAATTATATTCAAGTACTATTTTTTTTTTAACTTAGACAACAATATTATAATGATTTATGATTCAATTTTCTTTTAAAGAAACTAAATGCAAACTTGTTTTGAGTAAAGTATTTAAACGATACTAGTTTCAAGTGTATGAAACTAGTACATTTGTAAGACCATACTGGTTTCATGTGTAAACTAGTGTATTTGTAAAACAATACTAGGTTCCAAAATAATAATATGTTATGTTGCTATTATTTATTTATTTAATTTTTTTTTTTTTTGCTATCATTATTTTAATATGTCTATGTTAGTGTATTTTTCATTTGGAAGTTTTAATGTGACTATGTTTTGTCTTTATTTTATTGCTAACTTATAATTATTAATATGCCAATAATATAAAGTATGATAAGAATAAGTAAATTTAATTATTAATATGAAACTAGTGTATTTGTAAAACAATATTAGTTTTATGTATACGAAATTAGTGCATTTTATAAAACCCTAAATTTATGTAATACTTAAAAAAAAAAAAAAAAAAAAAAGTAAATTTTGATGTATGAAAAATTATTAAATAAAAATATTATTAATAAATATTCAATATTAGTCTCATTTTAAAGATCTAAATGAGACCTTTCTAATGATATAATTTTTTGGTGTAGATATTGACACCCATAAATATGATAAGCACACTCATAGTTATAAGTATACCCATGTTAAAAAATTAAAATTAAAACATTACTATAAACACCCATCTTAATGCCAATAGTACCCTAATTTAAATGAATGTTTTCACTTTAATACAATTTATTTATAAACCCTCTTAAGTTATTAACACACCCAATTTCACAAATGATAAATTTGTAAGTTCTCTAGGCTCGAAAACACAGTATGGAGAATTCTTAAATTCTTAAATTCTTAAATTTCGAGAAGCTCTACTTCAGATTTAGTTTATACGGTTATGTTCTTAAATTCTTAAATTCTTAAAATTTTAGTATTGAATTGAATTCTTAAATTCAAAAATGAAAAAAATAATAAAAAAAACTCTATTATTGAATTGAGAGTTTGAAGGAAGGGTGGGTGGCTGTTTCCGTTTTGGTGACCTAAGACTTGTTCTTCTTTCACAGGTTGCTCACGATCCAGTCTACAATGTTTTCAAGAGGGACATACCGTAGATTCTCCCCACCACACCACCCCTTCAAACAAGGAGATTTTTTTTTTAAATTTAATTTAATTATTTATTTTAACCATCGTCACTATACACTAAAAGACAACAACAATTCTACCTCATTTTAATAAAAATTATTAATATTATTATAATATACTATTGCACACCACCCATGCGGAGACCAATATATTTTGACAACCAATTCCCTCATTTTCTTTATACCCATAAATATGATACTTGAAATAGAATTAGGGTTTAGTAATTTTATTTTATTTTAATAAAGTGATATAGTTAAAGATATGGATTCTATTAAGAGAGAAAACCGAAACTAGCCTTCCTAAACATCATACTTTTGTTTTTAACCACTTTTGAATTTTTAATTGTTAATAACCACCTTTTTGAGAAATTACCTCAATACCCACGCATATATAAACCCTAAAAACCCAAATCAACATCAACTACTCACTTGGTTATACTCGTTTATGGCTTGAAACCCCATCAGAAGCAGAGGTCGTTTTCAGCGAAGGAGAGAGACCCTACCATTCGATTTCAGCGATAGAGAAGACAAACCCCACCAGAAAAGAAAGGTTTTCAGCGAGAGAGACCCCACCAGAAAACCCCACCTAATTTTGGGTAAGATTCTTCCTCTAATTCGGCCTTTTTGTTCTTTTGATGTTCTAGGTTTTCATTATTAAAATTTTTTGAAATAAATTTGGGGTCTTGCTCGGCTAGTGTTCTTGTTGCTTTGAATCTTCTAATTTGATTCATGATGGAACATAAATTTGCATGTATAACCAGAATTGAACCATATCCATGAAAAATGGTCAAAGTGGAACATAAATTTTGAGTTTTTCAAAATTATACTTGAAGCTGGCAATTTGCATTTGGCCCGTAAATTTTCAGGTAGTAACACGATCCCGAATGTTTGGAATTTTGAAGCTGGCAATGTTTGGATTGGATTTTTCTTGTTTTTAATTTGGAGAGTAGAAGATAATTCATATGGTATCCATTTGAACAGTTTAGTTGAACTAGGGGAACATTGAATCTTAAGTCTTGATATCTGTGTTAATATACCTGATTCGTTTTGATAGAGCAATAAGTTAGAATGCTGGTTATGATTTATAGATGGCATGACCTGCCAATGGCTTTTCTGGTTTGGTGTTACTGAAGCAGTTTTATTTTTTTTTCTTTTATGAAAATACCATATCTTTATACCTTTTGTTGATGGCATTTGGTATGCTTAACATACGGTGCATATGCCTAGTATGCTGGAAGAAGTTGACTGTTTTGAAACAATAGTATTCAGGTCCTTATCTTGGCAATGATGAAGTCTAGTTGGATGTAGAGAAATAAATTTCCTTGAATTTAGAATAGTTTATTAATCTGAAGCATGAGGAGGAAGAATTTTAGGCCTAGTAGTATTTTGAACATAGAAGTAACATGCCATATAGTAATTGCCAATGTGCTTATTAGAGCATAAGTTGTCCCTATCCATATGCTTGTTACTTTTTATTTGCATTTGATGATTATCGTGTTTAGTTCTTTTGTGGAGAATGATGAGATGCAATACATACATGTTGTAGTACTGCAATACATACATGTTGAAGTTGACTCTAAATTGCGAGTTGTAATGAGTCAAGAATTAATTCAAACTTAGGTGATAGGGTCTCATTCGTCTCTTTCTTGTTTGACAGTATACACTTGTTCTAAACTTCTAATGCTTGATTTAATTACATTTTTCATGTTCCTATATATATAAACAAAAAAAAAATTACATTTCTCTTGTAGTCTTGTCACATGACTATGTACATGAATAATCAGGCAAAATCTAGAAGTAATTAAGGTTGAAAACCTCGAAAGGAATTAAAAAGTCCTCTTGTTACTGGCTCACAAATGTTCAAATCTCAAATATTTGATCCAAGAATGCTACTAGATACTATTCAAAATCATACTTTTGTTTCTCTATCTTTCCCCAAAACAGCAGATTTTGTCTTTAAGCTGGCTGTTTGTTAATATGATCTATTTCTCATGTGTATGTTGGTCTGGTTCGAATAACAGTATGTTGGGTTTGTGGCTTGTACTAGCTGGTTGTTTGTGCCTTTTATGGCTTTCTTGAAATATGTTGGCTAAAGCTTGAAGTGTCATACAACTTGAAATCTTGCTGTAAATCTATTGCATAAACTTGAAATCTTGCTTTAAATCCGTAGCATAAAACTTAAAATCTTGCTTTAAATCCGTAGCATAAACTTGAAATCATGGTTTATCTCTTATGGTAAATAAACTTGTTAACCAAAAATATTGAGTAACTTTTTAAATATAATGCAGATGGCGAACGGCGGAGAGAATTTGGTTTACAAGCATCCAGAGAATAATTGGTTTGATGCTCGAGTGAACATTTTTTGTAAACTGTCTAATTTGACAGTTATTAGAGATGCTATGGATAGGGTTGGCATGTTACGACGGTGGGAGCAGGGTGTTTTCAGGCAGTTTTTGAAAATGGACAAAGAATTTTTTAGTGGTAAGCTTTGCCACATATTGCTATGCAGAGAGTTAAATTATCCTACTGCGCGCCCTGATGAGATGTGGTTTCGGGTCGGTGAACGTGTAGTCAGGTTTGGGAAGGAGGAGTTCCTCCTTGTCATAGGATTGAGGTTCAGACCGATGCCAGTGAGTGTTCACTCCCTACCTAAAGCTACATAAGGCAGCGTACATCACCGATACTTTGGAGGATCCCCCACTCCCCTAAAGGATATTTTAGGTAGATTAAACAGAGATGAGTTTGACGAGGCTGAGGACGTTATTAAGTTGGGATATGTGTATTTTCTGTCCCACGTTATGCTTGGTCGGGAGTACCGGTGGAAGGTGCCCGATTGGATCTGGGGTTTGGTTGAGGATATCACAACGTTTGAGGCGTTCCCTTGGGGAACTTACATTTACAGTGTTACCATATATTGGCTTGGTACAGCCCTCAACGATAGGACAAAAGGGAGGAAACAAAATAGAAATTACAATAGTAAGCAGGATTTGGGTTACTGCTTGTATGGATTCCGTGGGCATTGATGGTTAGCTATCTTGTACATTGTTTTTTTTTTTTTTTTTTTTTGAGTTTTACATGTGTAACAGTCCTAATTTGTTTCATTTGGTATTGTTTCAGTATTGGGCGATGGAGGCCATCCCAGTTTTGAGTGGTTCAGTTGGAAAGCGGAGAAGGGGGAGAAATGGGCATGGATTTCCGCGATTGACGAGATGGTACTGCCGGAAGAAACCACCACAATTGGAACACAAGTTCAATGACGAGGTAAGCACATATATATTAGAGTTGCATATATGCTGAACTTTATTTTTTTTAGAGTTACGTATATCCCGAACTTCATAAATTATCACTTTACTGCAGTTGGAGGCTTATACAACTTTGACTCCTATGGCTGAGGAGAGGCTTCAGGAGTACTATAGGCAATTCGATCCGTTTTCGGTTGTCGGACCTGAGCTGCACATGCATGGGGGGTATGACCCAGAGAATGAGGCAGGTCATCGTGAAACTCGTTCGAAGGGGGGGTATGATAATGATTTGAGGTCTTATATCGAGTCCCGGTTTGAACAGATTGACTTGAAGATTGACAAACTTCTTGCCGATCGAGTCCACGTACCAGTCCCACCTGTACCAGTTGCACCAGTCCCACCTATACCAGTTGCACCAGTCCCACATGTACCAGTTGCACCTCAACCCACATCTCAACCCACATGGTCCGCCGGGTATACACGTAGTTATACGGTAAAAACCTTTCGAACATATTTAATTCATCATGCATTTTGATATGATAACCTTTGTTGTAATATGGATTTCAAAATTTTATTTTCTAGGAATCTTCAATGCGTAGATATGACATGGAAGAGATAGGTGAGCAGCAGGTCATGGAAGAGACAGGTGAGCAGCAGGTTAAGGATGAGCCGCAGGTTGATGATGAGCAGGTTAATACGCAGAAGGGCGAGGTCGAGGTTGAGGATGAGCAGCAGGTTGATGATGAGCAGGTTAATGCGCAGGAGGGCGAGATCGAGGTTGAGGATGAGCAGGTTGATGCACAGCAAGGCATAGAAAACCATAATGATGAGGAGCAGCAGATCATGGTAAGACGTAGTCAGAGAATTAAGAAGCTAGCAACAGTGGTTCAACATGAGCAGGAGGTTGAGGATGAGCAGGTTGATGCTCACCAAGGCATTGACAACCAGAATGATGAGGATAGGGACGTGATAAGACGTAGTAAGAGAATTAAGAAGCTAGCAGCAGTGGTTCAAACCCCTTACACTATCCCTAGGTTGGTGAATGAGTTAGTTTATGTGAGAAAGAATTCCCGGAGAAGTTGAACTTATTAGAGTAATTTATTCCTGGAGAATTACGGATGTTGTTGCATATTATATATATTTTGGATGTAAAACTTTATTCCCAGAGAATTCTCTATGTTGTTGCTAAATTGTGTATTTGAAATTGCTAATTCTATATATATGTGATATATAATAATATTTTGTCAGGTTTTGTTTATGTTCAAATGGCTCTAGTTTGTTAATTGATAAATTTCATGTTTTGTTTGTTTCGTGGGCAAGTTTTTGTTGATTTCAGTTGTCTAGCATAAAACTTGAAATCATGTTATAAATCTCCATCATAAAACTTGAAATAATGCTTTAAATATCTTGAACAAACTTGAAATCACGGTTTAAATCTCTGCCACAAACTTGAAATCACGCTATAAATCTCCATTAAATCAGATAGATACTCCAAAGTGCCTCCAACTCCCAAATTTTTATTTTTATTTTTATTTTTTATGATTTCAAAATACTATAGCTTGACTTGAAACAGAACTTGTTATTTGAAGACTTGACCTGCAAGTGTTTAATTGATTTTTGTTTGAAAGCTTGTTATAGATGATTTTATTTCTTAAGAAAGTGTTCAATTGCCAGCATAAAACTTGAAATCATGCTTTAAATCTGTAGCAGAAACTTGAAATCATGCTTTCAATCTCCAGCATAAAACTTGAAATCATGCTTTAAATCTGTGGCACAAACTTGAAATCATGCTTTCAATCTCTGGCACAACTATAAATCTTCTCGGAAACCAACAATTCAGATGTCAAATAGTTTAACATGATAAGTTCATACATGATATAAGTTCATACATGATAAGTTCATACCAAAATGAGTTCATACATGATAAGTTTACAATAATGAGTTCATACATGATATAAGTTCATACATGATAAGTTCATACTAAAACAAAACAAATACGGGCATGGTCAACAATCACAAAATGAGGTAGAACATGCAGTGCTGTTTGTGCTAATAGAATATTGGTCTGCAAACGGAACAACCCAACGAGATGGTATAGTATCACATGTCTGTCCGTATGCACCACATTGCCACTGATTTTGCCACTGATTTTGCTCATGATTCTGCCCTGTATTTTGCCCATGAGTGTTTGTGTCTACATCATCTTCATGGCTGCTGAAAACTTCTCGCGATTCATGAATCTCATCACCATCCGACGAATATGAATCATTGGCATCTACTACTTTCTCTTGTTCATCGGCAATAAATGTATCTTGAATGCCATTGTCACCATCCCATATGGGAACCTCCGATCTAAGTCTAAATTGTTGGGTAGTAGGAACTAACTCCGTTGCAAATGGAGGAGGAGAAGGTGCAACAGGGACTCTAATGGGAATCTCACATCACTCTAATGGGAATCTCACATCACTGTCACGTGATCTCCGTGGAGGTACTGCTGGCTGATCCCTAACATCTCTTGCAACTTTCTCCACCAAATCAACATATACCTCTGGAACAACGGTTTGACCAAGCAAAAGGAATCTCACATCACTGTCACGTTGTAATCGGTACTTTCGTTGACCACTCTCTGTCTTAACCAAACTGGTTATGATTACATTATATAAAGTTCTATCAAAATTGGTGAATTCAAAATTGGTGAATTGGTATACCAAGTTCTCTAACTCTAAATATTTTAAATGAATCGATACCACCTCAACAAATGTATCACCACCAACATATCGTAAGTCATCCCACTGCCCACCATAGTTGATTACCAGCCTATAATCCATTTACCTGGAAAAAAAAATGAATTTTAAGTTTTTCGTAACAGTTCCAATTTTTGTAAACGTTTCACGTTTTCTATGGTATAAAACTTGAAATCATGCTTTAAACATTCCAAGTTTCTATACTACATTTCAAGTTTTCGAATCTGTGAAACTTGAAATCTTCTGGAAAAAATTGAAGTTTTATTGAAATCGATTCTTCACCAAAACACACATAAACTCATGCATTAAAGCTAAACCCATGTTAAATTAACTATTTGCAACTCAGTTAATGAACAAATGAATGATACTTACCGATTTAGAGCAAACTAGATTATGAGATGAATGATATTTTCTTCAGGAGACTTCGTAAAATCTTCAAACCGATTATGACATCAAACCTTCGTGAAATTTTCTTCAGGTCAACAATGGTGTGGCCATTGGTGTTTGATTTGCAGGTCGATGATGAAGAAAGAATACAAGGATGAAGAGAACGTTGAAGAAGACAGTGAGAAAGAGAAGTAAACAAAACAAAATAGAATAGTTACTTTAGGGGCATCTTAGTAATTTATGGACACCCAATGAATTTTTTTTCAAAACATGGTTATTAATAATTAAAGTTATGCATGTGGTTAAAAAAGAATTTCCAATAAGTAGAGTGGCTATTTTTGACAATTTTCACTTCTGATAATGGGTGTACATAGTATTTTATTTATTTTTAATTAAACAAATTTGTCCTTATTGGTAAATTTTTATTGGGATATTTTTGTAATTAAATTTTTTATTAAATTATGGGTGTGCTAATCATATTTATGGGTGTCAATATCGGCACCCATAATTTTTATGATAATCAAATTTATAAATTAAAACTTATTACAGTAGAACCTCTCTAAATTAATATTCTTGGGACCCACCATTGAGTATTAATTTAGAGGGGTTATCAATTTGAAGGGTTTTACCTTATAAAGTGTTATTTTGTCTTAAAAACATGTGGAAGTCGGTTTTCTTGTTTAGGGAATGTTCCTTTTCAGGATTCATTATTTAGTCGGTTTTATTCTTTATGGAAAGTTTTTTTTTTTTTTTTTTTTTTTTTTTTTTTTTTTTTTTGTTGTTGCCAGAATTCCTTGTTTAGGAAAATTTTGTTGAGGAAATTTCCTGTTGAAATGCTAAATTTAGTTGAAACCTTTTGGTTACCACAAGAAGGTGATCATAATAATTTTTTGAGGATAATTCAAAAGATGAAGGATAAAGTCAAAAATATCAAATATGGTGGCCTTGTGCAAACTAGCATCTTGAAGCACTTTTTTAGTTCTTGAATATTATGTAATATATTTTATAATTTTAATGAAATTATTAATTAATGCGACAATCGGGACCAAAATTTTACACTATGTTTCAAAAAGAAATTATTAATTATTACGATAAAGAGGTTTATTAATTTTTTACATTGGCTCGAGTTGGGACCGAGATTTTTTATTAATATAGAGAGATTATTAATTTATAGGAGATTAATTAACAGGGGTTCTACTGTATATATAAATTGAATTTATATATAAGTGGGGCCCAAGTGGGGTTGGTGATGTAAAAGATAGATGAATTAAATAAGTGGGGTCAATGTGTAAAAATAGTCCTAGGATAACTAAAGACAATGGGAGAGGAGAGTTATTTTTGTCCCATAATCATATGACTAATTTGCTTTTGGGATTACAAATCCCATGTTCTAAAACATCACTAAATACAGGACAAGGACTAAAATTGTCTAATCCCAAACCAATCATGCGCGCCAAACAGGGGCATAAGGAAATGAAATAATATTGGTTTATAAATAAAAGCAGATCCTCAATTCTACTATACTCACATAGTCACATAGACAAGATCGATGGACTGTTAGTAAGGCCCAAGGGCCCTGGCTTATGCTGGTCAATTTAATTTTGCAGTTGGGTTTGAATTTTAAAAATATTTCACAAGTTCTGATGTGGATTTATTTTGCCAACAGGGGCGTACATAGTTCAGCTGGTAGATGGACGATCTTAAGGCTTGAGCAAATAACTCTCAGATTAACGGTTCGAATCCTACCAATGACAAAATACCTGGTCTCAGATTAATAAATATTGTCTAATGTGGATTTATCAAAATCTGCCAAAAACATGTCTGGCTATTATAGTCCAAAGAGGTTCTTAAAAGAAAATAGAAAAACAATATAATGATAACCCATCTTGTTACAAATTACAATGATTGAAACTTGAAAGGTAAATAAAAAAGCATCATCAAGCTAAACATGATAGCAGCTAAACCGGAAATGTGTCCCGGAAACATTAGTCATTTCTACTTATTCATACAACAAATTTCTTTACATCCGATAGACAAGAAGAGTGGATAGTTTAATACTTTAATTAGTTGCCATAATGATAGTTTCCATCACTACGAATCATTGAGTCAATCATATAACCTGTAAAAACGGATCCAACCTTGCTACAGTTATAAGATTAAATTCAATGGTTTTCTCTTCTTAATTTTTTTATAATGGTTAATAAATATTTATAATTTTAAACAATCACTATTTATGTTTTAATTAATAATTTAATCAAAAGATGTTATGATTTTTTAACTTTAAATTAAATTGCCAAATTCAATTGCTTGATTTGCTTCCATTTTGAAACTGAACAAATCAATTGTATTAATGGAAAATCAATTGAGTTTTTATTCAGAGACAATCACAGATTTTATGAGTGGTGCTATTGGCACACCCCCTACTGATATATTTATGCCCTTTTTTTTAATTATTTAGTTTTTTTTTTTTTTCCTTTATCAAAATTACTAAAAGAGACATACAATTTAAGAAAGAAAATATTTTATAAAGTAAATCTAATAAAACCCCACATTCCTTTTCAAAAAAAAAAAAAAAAAAAAAAAACCCAACGTTCTTTTAATCAGTTTTTTGAAAGAAAAAAAATTTCTTAACTCTTAAACCCTAAAATTTGATTCTTACATACATACAAAATATTATGGAAGAGTCTGAAAACGGTATCAAGCATATGGAAGAATTGTCTGAGAATGATATGAATCATACGAAGCATCTACAAGAATTGTCTGACAATGATAACAAGTATCTGCAAGAATTGTCGGAGAATAGTATCAAACATTTGGAAGCAATTCCTTCTCTAGAAGTAAGTTTGAAGTTTACTTTTTATACTGTTAAAATTTAGAGAGAAAACCAAAACTAACCACTTGAAACATTAAACTTTTGTTACTAACCACTTTTGAAATTTTAATTGTTAATAGCCACTTTTTAAAAAAAAAATCAGTGTATGTCCATAAATTACCAGAGTACCCTTGAAAATAGTTTTATTTTAAATCTCGAAGCAAACTTGAAATCATGGGTAAATTGAAATGTCCAAACTTGAAATCATGCCTAAATTGAAATGTCCAAACTTGAAATCTGGACTAAATTAAAATTTTCCCTTTCTTCTTCTTCCTCAAACATTAGGTTTTTTTTTTTTTTTTTTTTTTTGTTTGTTTGTTTCCCTTTTCCTGCAGATCACCTCGCCGGCGAAGGGGGATCGATTTCGTCATCGGCGAAGCAGTAGCGGACGGCGAGGAGCAGCGCACGATCGTGGCCTGTCGCCCACACCTGGCCGTCGCATGAACCAGCGATGAACCAGCGCCCCCCATCGCTGGACGTGGCCACTACCGCGAAGCCTAAAAGGTCGCCGGCGCTTGGCGACCCTCAAAGCACGCCGGCGAGAGAGATCGGGGAGAGAGAGAGAGAGACTTCAGGGAGAGAGAGACCAAAAGAGAGAGAAAGAGAAAAGAGAAAAGAGAGAGTGTGTGATTGGGGACCCTTTTTATATGAGGGCTTTCCAGTAATTTCTCAAAAAAGTGGCTATTAATAAATAAAATTTCGTTTGTGGTTAAAAACAAATTTCCAATAATATATGTGGTCAGTTTTGGCAAATTTCACTAAAATTTAATATATATATATTTACAGTATATATATGAATTTTTTTTTCGATTTCATTATTGTTAACTAAAAAAATATGTTCTGGTTGACATTGTGGGATTGTTGGGTGCTCGTTTTGTTTGGTGGGTAGCCTTTTCTTTCGGGCTCTATTTTGCTCTGTTTCTTCTTTGTTTTGCTGCCTATTGTATCAGGTTTGATTAATACAATTTGTTTCAGCTGTTAAAAAAAAAAAACTAAAAAATTATATTTACTTATGTACACTATATTTTATTTTTTTCTATTATATTTAGTTTCACAGAGGAGAGACAATTGCTATCCCTTTTTGTTGCTCTAATTTTCAGCCTCATTGCAGTTTACACACACAAATTCCATTAATTGTTTCTCACACATGTACTTGATATTCAAACAACCACAAGCACATCATGATTGCTTTCAAAAAAATTAATCTTCTGTACCGAACAAAATTAAATATTAAAATCTGATAGTACTAAAATTTGTATCATTCATTGACTTATTTTTCATATGGTGACTTTTTAAGGATGAAAGTTTCAGTCATAATAACTTTGAGGAGAATCAACTATTATTTGTGGACAACACTGATGCATTTACAACTAATATGATATGTTATTTATAAGTTTTTACTTGTTAAGTACTGTTTTTAAAAGCTTACTTTTTTTTTTTTGAAAACTTACTTTTTTTTTTTCTTAATTGTAAAATATATAGGTGTTTAATAGTAGAGCAGAATTAATTGAATGGACACGTGCTACTGGAAAGAGATTTGGATTTGTCATTGTTATACGAAAATCAGAAGTAAATGTTAGTAGAAGGAAACCAAGAATACGTTTTGCATGTGAAAGGAGTGGTACCTATAAGCATAAAATTAGTGAATGTCAGGGAAAAAAGAGGTCAAGAGCAACTGGAACAAAGAAGTGCAACTGTCCTTTTTTGTTGAAAGGGAAAAAGTTAGCAAGTGATGATAACTGGGCATTAAAAGTGATTAATGGGCTACATAATCATCCAGCTGCATAACATCTTGAAACCCACTCATTTGCTGGGAGACTCACCAAAGAAGAGGTCAATATGTTGATTGATATGTCAAAAAGTAAGGTGAAACCGAAAAATATTTTGCATACATTACATAATAGAGATATTCATAATGTTAGCACAATGAAAACGATATACAATGCACGCTATAAATATAAGGTTGTGGAGCAAGTCGGTAGATCACAAATGCAACAACTTATGAGTAAATTAAATGAGCATAACTACATTGAGTGGCATCGAAATCATGAAGATATAGACTGCATTACAGACTTATTTTGGGCACATCATTCTACTGTTGAATTGTTGCAGGCTTTTCTACATGTGCTAATTATGGACTGCACTTACAAAACAAATAAGTATCGTTACCTATTATTGGAGATAGTTGGTGTGACATCGACTAATTTGACATTTTATGTTGGTTTTGCATTATTTCAGTTTGAGCGTGAGGATAATTATGTTTGGTTATTGGAGAGATTGTAGACAATTATGGAAGACAAAATGTTGCCAAGCGTAATAGTGACAGATCGAGAGTTAGCTTTGTTGAATGCCATTAGAAAAATATTCCCAACAACAATCAATCTTCTTTGCAGATGGCATATCTTGAAGAATATCTTAGCTAATTGTAGGAAGCTATTTAAGACTACAAAAGATTGGGAAGACTTCAATTGTAGTTGGAATGCATTGGTGTCATCTTGCACAAAACAACAGTATATGTAATACTTAAGTGCTCTAGAGTGATTTTTTTGGATATCAATGAGCACTTGATTATGTGAAGCATATGTGGCTAGATAAGTATAAGGAAAATTTTGATGCATTTTGGAAATGTAACATCAAACAGGTATATTTACATTATTAATTTTTTTTCATTTTTTTTTCATTTATATACAAATTAACAGTATGAAATTTAATTTATAATAGGGCTGAAACTGCATATGCAAAATTGAAGAGGCAATTAGGTTCATCATAGGGAACATTTGTAACATTGTGGAATAAAATTCATGTTTTGCTAGAATTGCAACACACAGAGATTAAGGCTTCGTTTGAGAAGAGCAAGACCACCGTTCAACATAAATTTACTCATTTTCTCTTTAAAGAGTTAAGGGGTTTCATTTCAAGACATGCACTGGATATAATACTTGAGGAGTCTGACCGAGTTGACACTGTTGGCCTAGATCCCTCTGCTTGTGAATGTATAGTTCGACACACGCACGAGTGCCCATGTGCTCATAAAATTGTAGAATATTAGCGTGAAAGTCGGCCAATTCCTTTATTCTGTGTAAATTCACATTGGAAGAAGTTAGACTTAGTGCCTAGCGTCGGTGATGGATCAACGAAGTTAAGTTGCACAATTGAGATAGAGATGATTATGAAGCGTTTTGAACATATGGATGATTCTGGTAAACTACAATTAAAAAAGAAATTGATGGAGTTAGCAAATCCAGAATCAACTCATTTCGTGGAACCAATAGTTAAGGCTAAGGCGCGAGGTCGACTTTCTCGGAAGTTGGATACATCTACTCGTCGGGATCCATCTCAATTTGAGTATGTATTAGCTACACTTGATAATCATTCACAAAGCATTACATCTTCACATCAACCAAATCCACCATGGAAAAGAAAGGTATTTCAAAAACAATTACTTAATTCTACTACTTACATTGACTCATTTCCAATTAAAATGAGACCATATATATATATAAAGTTAAGGATGTTTCAAGTGATAGTAATTGTGGTTTTCGAGCTGTGGCCCATCTGATGGATATGGGTGAGGAAAATTGGGTCAACGTAAGAAGGGATTTGGTTATTGAGTTACAGGATTATTCTGATCATTATGCTAAAGTGTTTGGCTATGCTAATAGGGTGCATGAGGTTTTACATTCACTATCTTATTTTGAAAATAATCCAAGACAAGATCATTGGATGACCATGCCTGAGACCGGTCATATCATTGCCTCGAAATACAATGTTGTGCTAGTACTCCTATCAAAGCAATTGTGTCTTACACTTCTCCCTTTAAGATCTGTTCCATTGCTGCAATCTTTGCACAAAATTATAACGATTGGATTCGTTAACGGATGTCATTTCATAGAGGTATATACAAATATTTCATAAGTACATTTAGTATTTTTTTTTTCTTTTGTACAAGTATTTCATAAGTACATTTAGTTTTTTTTTTTTTCAAAGTCTAATATTGGTTTATACATTATTTAGGTGTTCATGGTACCAGGTTCGCCAATGCCTCCTATAGCAGCTAATTGGTTAGAATATCACCATCCATGTGCAAGAGGATGCAGGGAAACTCCATATACAAATAATATAGATGCTTTCAAAGATTTGGTGTTTGATGTTATGACTAAGGAACCAATGTTGTAATTTTAACCTTTTGATTCTTACTTAAGTCAAACTAAGCAGCTGCTTTTATGTTGTTTAATTTTCTTTTTCTTTTGTTTTTGTTATCGAAAGAAGACAATTCTTGTTTCAATAAAAAAAAAAAAGTATTCTTCATCTATATTCACATGACAGATATAATTATCCTGTGTTCATAATCAAACATCACTGCACATCTGCTCCTAAGAATGGCATTATAGACATAAACGGTTTTGTGAGGCGTTTCGTCGAACAGTTTGCGTGCGTATTTGATTGAAGCGTGTTTAGCATAGAGAGTGTTGAGTTTGGTGGCAAAGAAGCTGTCATGGACAAGGCCATTTTTTAGGATTAGAGTGTGTAATTGTAACAACGATTTGATACAGTTGCATGATTCAAACAACCTACCAATCAACTCCCTCTTTTTCATATATTAATTTAATACTCAAAAAATTTCTCATCAGATTTTTCTCATCCAGAATCCAGATGCAGTACACCAGAAGTACACCATCATATATCATTTCAGAGAGGAGACAATTCTTGGGGAGCAGCTTGGCAACATCAGGAGGAAGAACCACGTGCCTGTACTCATAAGCGTCATCAAAGTATTTCTCCGAGTACTGGATTTGACCCATATTTCTATTCCGGTTTGTGATTACGAAAATGAAGAAACTAAGTTTGTAAAAGAGGTCTGAGATAGAGATAATTGGGGTTTATTAAGTTTGAAAAATAAGTAAAAAGGGTAGTTTTGGTAATAAATAAAATAAATTAATAAAACCATTTACCTTTATTTAATTAAATCAAAATTTAAAAAAAGGGGCATAAATAGATCAGTAGGGGGTGTGCCAATAGCACCACTCAGATTTTATTGAGTAACCGTCCTCCATTCCTCCACTGGATTCTTTATACAATAACATATTCCTTTCTTTGGTTATACATGAAAAATCAGAGATAGAATCAGACAGACTTAGTCATAGAAAGCAAAATTATTAGAAATTAAGTGTTCGTCTTTTTGGTGTTTGTTCTTCTTATTTTCGGTATCCAAAGTTCTCACTTTCTAGTTTGGTAAGTTCGAACCTCGTTTTCAATTTGTTGATGCAGTCGTGTTGTAAACACGTATTACAATTGAATCTTTGTATCATGGGAGATACAAAGACACCATATGAAATACGGACCTTGATTCTGGGTTCTTTTGTGCCATATACGATTCATACAAGTTTATTGTATTCGTTATTTTGATTGTTTGTTTATAATCTGTAATTGTGGTAGCCAAAAATGGCCTTTAGGCCCAACGGCTTAAAAGCCCAAACTATTCAGGTTTGGATTTGGTTTTGGCCCATATAACATTGGTCGACCCTGAAAGTAATATAATAACGCTCGGTGTGTATGATAAATATATCTAGGGGGTTAATAGATTTTAACTATTATTACCCAATTTTCGCATGCAAGTCAATTTTACGAAAATACCCATACTAGTCAAAAATACAAGCAAGTGTAATATAGTGCAGAATTTAAATAACACTTGATGTATACGTGGAAACCCAACCATTGGGAAAAACCACGGGCTGTTTAGTGCGCCACACTCAGACCTCGAAATCCACTAATTGAAATGGAGTTTACAACCTATGTAGACTTCGTCTAACACTCCGGTCAATAACCCCCCACTTCTACCACTCGGGCCTTTAAAAGTGGCTCTAGTCCAATTGTTTGAGGCCTAAGCAATCTTAGCCTCAAGACTTAATTCTCTATGAAGAGATTATGCAACCTATGTGAATATGTATAAATATTCAAATAACAAACAAGGCTAGGTAACCTTAGATGCTTATCTAGGATGATGATATAATCAATTTAAATCAACCATAGATATCAATTGCTAAATGACATGTCAAATAGCTTAGCTAATCAAGATTAATCAAAAATCTAATTAGCTATCACAAAACAACACTCAATCAATTCATCACAATTAATTCTCTATTCTTGTATTTATCATATGATCAAAAAAATACAAGTAAATTAAAAGAGAATAGCTTGATAGTAAAAATACTAAAATAAGATGAACTTAATCAAAATCTTACCAAGCAAGTTGTGATGATGCAAACCCAATCATGGATGCATTCTATATAGTCATAGAAGATGCAATATGAAATATGATGCAAAAAAGATTTGATTTGAGTGTTTAAATGTGAGTTCTTGATTTGATTTTTTCTCAAAAATCTCTCTTTGAAGTTTAGGGTTCTAAGTACTCAAAGAACTTAATCAGAGAATGAGAAAGTAAGATATTTATAGACATCAAGAATTGGGCATGTGAAAAGACAATTTTGCCCCTGAAACGCACCAATCGGCGGCCTGGCCGCCGTTTACAACTGCCGAATTGAACCAGAGAAGAACAGGGGAACAATGGCGGTTTCATTCGGCGGTTTCGAAATCGCCGATTAAACCGCAGAATCAAACCCGAGAGATGAAAATCGATCAGGTATGAACGGCGGTTTCAAACGGCGGTCATGACAGCCGATCGTAATCGCAGAATCACTCCAGACCTTTCTGGACTGAAATGGCGGTTTCAATTCGGCGGCCAGGCCACCGATCAAACCGCCGATTCACTAGTGATGGTGAATCTAAAGGAGAAGCCAAGAGCATTCTCAATGGGCGGTCTTCGCGCAAAACCAAGCACATTCTAGTGCATGCGCGGACGTTTCCGAACACTATCGGGAAACGAATTACTAAGCACAAATACACACAACAAGATATCAAACAAAATGCTAGTGTGTAAAGTGACATGTGAAGAGTATGCACACAAGAACAAGTATGCTAAGTATGTGTGTGCTAACTAAATCTCTTCAAAGCAAGTTAAGCACATAGAAGTTTACCTTTGGTGCTTATCAACCTTGAGGACATGAGAGGGTCTTGAGCTTGATTATGAACCACTTAAGCTACCTTTACATACAATCCCCAACACGTGGTTTGTCCATGAAATAAGCCAATCAAGATATGGGAATCCTTACAGACCCGATAAAGCATTAAGTCACCAATTGACTTGGTCTCTAGTTTTGAACTGAGTGTGGCAGTTGAAGGAGATAACACTACAAGTTTGAATGGGTCCATGATTACGTATCCCACCAAATCCGGCCGAGATTTCAAGGATCAGATACTCCACAAAATCATGAACCAACAATTCCCAACGCCTATAAATATAACAATCCTTTTACGAGAGAAGGATCCTCCTCACTAGGAAATGAACAAAGCTCTAGCGTGTTGAATCTCTGACGAAATAAGAACTTCGGTCACCATAATCTTTTTGTTCTTCCAATCATGATCAATCATCTCTTAAATGCTCAACCCAAGCACATCTAAGGCTAAGAAGATATTTCCCCCTTTCAATTCTTTCATTTTCTCTGTTGTTTCCATCTTTTTGCAAGTTTCGAAGCATTCAACACGACCGATTCGACAAGTTAGAAACGAATTGCTTGGGCCTAACTTGAATCCAACCCGATCCACATCAATTGTAGATCGACCATTTACAGTAATAACTGGACAAAATCAAAAATAACAAATATTATTGCTTTTCACCCAAATAACAACTTAATATTTGTTTTGCATGCGCGAGTATAAAAAATGACAAATAGAGAGATTGTCAAATTTGACTTTAAGAGAGAGTCAAATCTGACTTTTAACTGTGCGCAAGAGAGAGTCAAATTTGAGAATTTTTACTTTTAACATAACTTTCTTGGTCAAAAAAAAAAAAAAAACCTACGACCTTCTATGATTTCCTATTAAAAAAATAAAAACTATGACCTTCTAAGATTTCATATTAAACATAATAGTGGCGATATCCCACATTTCAAGACCGACATAATTTCAGTTTTATCATTCTAGCAACTTGTCTATAAATCTAAACTGTCAATACAATATCTGTAGATTTCATGCAATTAAGCAACCTCCATCCCTACCACCTTCAAAACGACTCAATCAATGGAAGCAACAAAATTCTTATCTTCTACTCTTCCTTTTTGCAACCCCCAAGTCTCTTCGTTGTCCCTGTCGTTGCGTAGAAGCAAACCCAGAAAACCCTTTATCATTTTCAATGGTACAAGCGGAAGATCAGGATCCACCAGGAATTATGGAGAAGACTACAGAGGAGGGATAGTGGATGAGAACATGATTGTGCTGAGAATGTGAATTCGGGAGAATAAAATGTTGGAGACGAGGAATGAGCCGCCTTCGAATTGGATGGAGTGGGAGAAGAAACATTATGCAAATAATGGTTATAATGAGGATGTTTGTGAAGCATTAGGGTTTCTGCAAAACTATTTGACGAATATGAGGCCTAGTTTGGCTTTAGGCTTGATTACACTTGTTGCATTGAGTTTGGTCATATCTGCTGGGGTTGTGTTGGTTCATTCTATTCAGATTGCTCAGATGATGATCTCATCTGGGTTTCATTGAAATTAAGTTCTTCTCCTCCTCTTAGGCATTAATAATTGTTGTCTTGCTCAAAATCAAAACAAGCATATTATATATATATATAAGGGTATGATCCATGACCCCATTTTTTTACACAAATTTTGACACAACTTCTTAGCCATTGGATCTTGCTTCTTTAATGGATGTGATTTATTCTCTTTTTCTTTCCTTATTTATTACAGACATTGTCTCTCACCTAATTAATTATTTATCTCTCCAAAATATTATTATTGTATTAAATTCTCTCACCTTAATTAATTTTATGTCTTTAATTTATTTATTTATTTATTTTTTCTTTTTCTTTTTTTACTTAACCTAAAACCATAACATATCACTCTCACTTTTCAGTCTTTAAAATCCCTTTATTTATTTTTTCTTTCTCTTTTTTTTTTTTTTTACTATTCTTATTTCTCAATTTACTTCATCTAAAATCAAAAAATTTATACATGTAATCACTCTCCTCTTTTATTTTCTTCATTTTTTTTTTCTTCTCCTCTTTAATCATTTCTTATTTCATTAGCTTATGAGCTGTACTTTTACAAAGTTGTACAATTTTATTGGTCTTGTTAATATATTTGCAAAGTTGAACAGAAACATTATACATGACTTCATTTATACTGAGATTTGTAAAATAAAATCTATGTGCAATAAGTAAATAAATGAAAAACTACCAATGAATACATGACTTGATCTATAAAATCAATAAAACATGTTCGGCATGCCGGATGTACTTTGCCCAACTCTGTTGTCCTATGATTTGCCCATCTCAAATCAATAAAATCTATAAAGTTATTCATTACTAAAATTTGTAAAATAAAACATCACTACAAGAAAAGTGACCTATAGTGACAAAAAATATATGTCACAATAAGTGAAAAATTTGTCACAATATCAATATTGTGACAAAAAAATTGTCACTAACAATTCGTCACTTATACCTCCGTCACTAAAAGTATTTGTGACACTTATAGTGCCATTGTCACTATGGTTAGTGACAATTATTTGTAGTTGTCACAAACCATAACTTTTAGTGACAGATTTTTAATGGACCCTATCGAGTGATAAAATAAAACTGTGTCACTATAAATAAACCTAGTGACAATAAACTGTTTGAATATTGTGTCACTATAAGTAAATCTAGTGACAATTAACGGTTTGAATATTTTGTCACTATAAGCAAATCTAGTGACAATTAACACTTTAAATATTTTGTCACTATAAACAAATATAGTGACAATTAACCGTTTGGAAATTATGTCACTATATGCAAATCTAGTGACAGTTAATTATTTCAAAATTTGTCACTATACATAAACTTAGGGACAATATATTGTTTACAAATTCTGTCACTGTTTGTAAATTTAGTGACGATTAATTCTTCCAGAATTATTGGTCACTTTATCCAAACTTAGTGACAATTAATTCTTCCAGAATTGCATCACTATTTAAGAACCTAGTGACAATTAACTGTTTGAAATTTTTGTCACAATACATACAATTAGTGACAGTTAATAATATAAAAATGGAATTTTAAAATTGTACGATAAAATTAAAATAATTATAATATTCATATTTCAATTATTATTTTAAATTTAACATGAAACCTAAATTAACATAAGGAAAAATAATAATGAAAGTCGATAGGGAATCGTCAACCCAATCACGTATGTGATGAAATTAACAGATATCATGTGCTATAAAGTCTAAACTATAAAATGGACTTAAAAAATATTTGTAAACTAAGAAGCTTCTGGCGAATCTGAAAATTTTTGTTGTTCAACTATCAACATCAATTCACGAAACTGAGATTTCATTTCTTCCATAGTTTGAAGTGAGGATTTCATCAAGATCAATTCAGTCTCAAGATGTTTTATCTTTTCATTTGCTGCCTCTCTTTGAATTTTCTCATCCTGTAACATCTTCAATGTCTCAATATGCGAAGAACGTTTACCATTTTTTTTTTATCGAGTGATCCCAAGACCATACGTTAAAGTAGAAACATCAGCTTTTGGACCAATAACTTCACCCATAACTTGATTGAAGATTTCATTTTTAGATGTATCAGGTTAGTTTGTAACAAGCTCATCCATTTGTCTCTAAGAAAAAAAAGTTACATAATATCCAATTTAAATGCATATATATCACATTAAATTTATATTTGCAACAATGACAATTAACCAATAATTAAGAAAAAAATTAATTCTCATGAAATCATTTGACTCTTAAACTTTGATAACATTCCACGTCAACTAAAAATGTGGCTACTAGTTTTCAATATGCATCTTACCATTGCGTTTGCAACTTTTGGGTCAATAGGCTTGTCATTTTTCTTAGTGTGAGTAGCCTTAAAGATCGTTATCTTGTTAGGCTCATTTCCTTCAGGGTCTTGTTTTATTACAAAATATAATATATCTGCATTAAAATATGTTTAATTTCAATTACTAATTATAATATACAACATAGAAATATTTACCAGTACATCTCTAAGTCTAGCAAAACTTTTTGTTCCACCAGTGTGATGCATTTCCAGTTTGCCATAATTTTGTTTATTAGTCTTTGCACGATCCTGTAAAACATTAATGAATTAAAATAATTGTCATATTATAGAATTCAAAAAGTAATATGTGATGTATATATAATTGACAACCCAATCAAATTAAATTCTTACCTTTCTCTTCTCAGAATTCCAGAACTTGACCAACCAATCCCATTGAACTTGCCCCACAACTACAAGAAGCAAAAACAAAAGGCCCAACACTCGGGCACAACCAAACACACAAGTAGCACAGCTGCAACAAGAAACACATCCTAACACGCAGCAGTAGGAAACTATATCCTCATTTTCTCAAACAACCCAACACAGCAGCAAGACAAAAACAAAAACAAAGAAAACTATAGGCGGGAAATTTTATTAGTTTGTTAAAAAAGAATTAGGTGTCAAAAGCAAGCCCCATATAGGAAGCACACATGACACATGGTTGAAAAAGGGTGATGATGCTTGTTGTATCGCTTGAGAAGAAACGTTGGAAACATAGAATATGAGTAGAAGAAACCTACAAAGCATTACAGTTTCAGAGAAAGCTGGTGGCTTGATGTCTCTACTACGATCGGTAACTTGCACATAATTGTGAGCAGCTATAGTGATTTCTGATTTAATACAGTAGATAGGTTCTGTAACAGGATTGATATAGGAGAGAAGAGTGCCAACGTTTTCCAGTTGAATCTCAAGTTTCTTTGCCAGAATGAGCATATATTCAATACAATAGAATTTCTAGAATTCAATTAGTCAGAAATTTATAAAATTCTCGTTGACACAGAGAGCAATAAAGTCTCTCTTCTCTCTTCTTCTCCTTTCTCTTCTCTGTTAGTTTTACTCTCTTTTGTTCTAAAGGTCTTAGAGACCTTTCATCAAACACCTTGTGTGTTATCTTTACACAAACTACAAACACAAACTTGAACCCATAGAAAACAAAGACCCCAGCAGCACAAACCCCAAACAAACGAAACAACAAACCCAGAACATGGCACACAAACACTACAAAACCAGAATACCACATCAAAAACCAAGAAAAAACAACAACAAAAACAGGGCACAAGAGCCAAAACGAAAATAGCTCACCCCACCCAAAAAACCGAGCAAGACAAAGGCCCCAGAAAAAAAAAAAGAAATAAAACAGAGGAGATTAGAGAGATTAATTGAAGAAAAAAATTACCCACACTATCTCTTGACAAAGCAGTGAAATTAGGTTTGCTGGAAGGGAGCCATGATATTGCAAATTGAAATATTGTAATTGTTTTCTTTTTTTTTTCTTTTTTTTTTCTTTTGTTTTTCTTTTTTTTTTTCCTAAAGGAATCAAGTCAATTGTATAGAAAAGAGTAATATATGAGATATTTTAGTTAAACAAGGATTCCTTCACAAAATAAGAAACAAAAAGGCGGCAACATTGTGTGGGAATTTTTTTTTTTTTTTTTTTTACATTTTATTAAGTCACAAAAATATATATTTTTTCCTTTTTAATATATAATTCTCTGACTAATTATATAAATTGTCACAATTTCTGAACTTTTTTTAATTACTTGTGACAAATTAATTTAAAAAGTCTCAGTTAACCAAAATTTTTGGTAAACAATTTTGGAGGGAGATTTTGCTCCAAAACATAGAGACAAAGAAAAAAATTTGTCACAAAATAATGCATATAGTGATTGATTAAAAATTAGTCACAAAGAAATATGTCACTATAGGTCACTTTTTAATTAATTGTGACAATTATTTTTTAAAAGTCTCAATTGAACAAAACATAAAGACAAATAATAAAATTTGTCACAAAATAATACCTACTGTGATACATTTGAAATTTGTCACAAAAAAATTTGTCACAAAATAATGCATATAGTGATTGATTAAAAATTAGTCACAAAGAAATATGTCACGTACTATAGGTCACTTTTTAATTAATTGTGACAATTATTTTTTTAAAGTCTCAATTGAACAAAACATAAAGACAAATAATAAAATTTGTCACAAAATAATACCTACTGTGATACATTTGAAATTTGTCACAAAAAAATGTGTCACTATAGGTCACTTTTTTTGTAGTGCATGTTCAATAGTTCAAAAAATTCAAAAGAAAAATAAAAGAAGAGAGTGATTACATGTATAATTTTTTTGATTTTAGATGAAGTAAATTGAGAAATAAAAATAGTAAAGAAAAAAATAGAAAGAAAAAAATAATAAAGGGATTTTAAAGACCGAAAAGTGAAAGTGATATGTTCTGGTTTTAGGTTAAGTAAAAAAAGATAAAGGAAAAAAAAACGTGTAAAGGAAAAATGAAAAGAAAAGAAAAATAAATTAAAGACATAAAATTAATTAAGGTGAGAGAATTTAATAACATAATAATATTCTAGAGAGATAAAGAATTAATTAGGTGAGAGACAATGTCTGTAATAAATAAGGAAAGAAAAAGAGAATAAATCATATCCATTAAAAATTGTGTTAAAAAATGGGGCCATGGATCCTGCCCCATATATATAAATATATATATATTTATATGCCTTTGAGAGGCTTGTCGATTTATGTCCTTTTAAATATATAAAGTGATCTGATCATCAATGTGCAAGTAAATAATCTTGAGTTTGGATCAGTTCTTTGCATCAATCCATCTACTTTTTTTGTTTGTATACCGTGTGGACTGTGGAGTAACCATTAACGGATTATGTGCTAGTGATTAGGGAAACAATTAACTTTTTTATTTTTAATAAAGAGTAGATGTGATTCAAGTAAAGAACCTTAAATGCTTTAGGGAGACCTTGCATGCTTTTGGAGGAGACTCATCGGCCATTAAAAGTTAGGGTTTTTGACAAGCTATTACGGGGAATGCAACGAGATGCACCATAATCTCCAATATGAAATGTGACAAGATCATAATTAAAAGATTTATTTGCTATTAGAATATCTTATAAAAGATTTATTAGGAACTATATATCTGATTCGATCATACCATCGACCTGCAGTCGAGCACAGGTATATATGTCACGTTGTGAACTGATTTGTCAACCCGCGCCTCGGCACAATTCTACATTTAAAAAGAAAATAAAATAAAAAATCTAGCCTTATACCAACCGTTTTCCAGAATCCAGACAATCTCAATCACAATTTCTAACACAAGGATTTTTATAATGTTGGTATGGTCTTAACGGGAATCAAGTTTTCCAAAATTTGGGATAATTACCCCGGTGACCATTGAATTGATGACACACTATCAAAATGATCACTGGATTGGAAAGTTGTTCCAAAATGGCCATTATTGGCAAACTTTGTAACACTAATGGCCATTCCATCCAATGAGTGGCATTTTGGTAAATAAAGGGATGCTATTAATTTATTTTAGATTTTTTTAGAAATCAATTTATACAATGAATGATATTTCGGTAAAAAAGTGGATGACATTAATTTATTTTAGTTGTTTTGGGGAAATCAATTTTTTCTTTTTTTGGAAAGAATAATTATATTTACTGTGTATATATATATATATATATATTTACACACACACACACATATATATATATATATATTTACACACACTAAATATAATTATTATTTTCAAAAAACAAAAGAAATGGTTTAGATCAATATACGTGTCTCTTCTTTGTTTTTTAAATTTTTTATATTTTATAACCTTAATCTTTTTTAAAAAGAAACACACACACACACATATATATATATACACACACACACACCAAATATAAAGAGATATTTGGAGGTTCGAGAAAGCAAGTTTGTTTAAGAGACCGAGAGGCCAAACTATTATTATTGAGATGATTTATGTTTTTTTTTTTTTTTTTTTTTTTTTTTTTTTTTTTTTGCTGCAGTGGTTATAATTATTTTTAATATATAGCAATATATATAAAAATATATTTACACACTAAATATAATTAATCTTTTCAAAAAATAAAAGAAATGATTTCCCAAAAAAATCTAAAATAAATTAATGTCATTCACTTATTTACCGAAATGTCACTCATTGAAAAAATTGATTTCCAAAAAACATCTAAAATAAATTAATGACATCCATTTATTTACCAAAATGCCACTCATTAGATGGAATTAGATGGAATGGCCATTAGTGTCACAAAGTTTGCCAATAATGGCCATTTTGGAACAACTTTCCAATCAAATGGTTATTTTGATAGTGTGTCATCAATTCGATGGCTATCGAAGTAATTATCCCTTAAAATTTTGCGGTTTGCTTGGGGTTGCGTAGCTTCTTTATTTGAGGAGAAAAACTTGCATGGGACGGTCTCACTACCACGTGGTGAGACCGTCCAACGAAAGTGTGGCATTTACATTGTAAACATAAAAATATATTTTAAAAGTATTATATGACACACTTTTATTGGACGGTCTCATTGCCATGTCAATGAGATAGTCTCATGTAAGTTTTTCTCTTACTTGAGTCACATCAAACTTTAAAAAAAAGTTATTTAGATTCCCTAATCACATGCGCATAATCCGTCAATGGTAAGTCATCTGTTACTCCACATTGATTGATGCAAACAAAAGAAAGTAGATGGAAAGAATCCAAATTGCTGTAAACTCAAGATTATTTACTTGCACATTGATCAGATCACTTTATATATTTAAAAGGACATAAATCAATCATCATAAATCAACAATCCTCAAAAAAGTATATAATATCTTAATTAATATGTTTGCTTTGATTTTGAGCCAAACAACAATTATTAATGCCAGAAGAAGAACTTATAGTTTCAATGGAGGATTTTTTTTTTTTCATTTTCCTTACTAGTCTTTTTTTTCCAGGTATATATATATTTTTCTTCTTTTTGTGAATTTTGAAGGTACAAGTGAATTTTATTATTAAAAGAAAAGGAAGATTGGACCTATTGATTATCAGGAAAAGAAATTAATGAAACCCAGTTGAGGTAATAATCTTAGCTATCTGAATAGCATGAAACAAGACCACCTCAGTAGATATGACCAATTTTTTTTTATTAAAAGAGAATTAGAAAGAGTAGAGCTACTAATTATGATTAGGAAAAGAAATTAATGAATCCCAGATTGATGAGATCATCATCTGAGCTATCTGAATAGCATGAACAAACACAACCCCAGTAGATAGGACCAAACTCAAAGTCACAAGTGCAATCAAGCCTAAAGCCAAACCAGGCCTCATACTCATCAAATAGTTTTGCAGAAACCCTAATGCTTCACACACATCTTCATTATAACCATTATTTGCATAATATTTCTTTTCCCACTTCATCCAATTCGAAGGCATCTCGTTCCTCCTCTCCAACATTTTAATCTCCCAAATTCGCATTCTCAGCACAATCATGTTCTCATCTACAATCCTTCCTCTGTAGTCTCCTCCATAATTCCTGGCGGATCCTGATCTTCCGCTTGTAGCATTGAAAATGATAAAGTGTTTTCTGGGTTTGCTTCTACGCGTCGTTAGGGTCGACGAAGAGACTTCAGGGTTGTGAAAAGGGAGAGTAGAAGGTAAGAATTTTGTAGCTTCCATTGATTGATTCGTTTTGAAGGTGGTAGAGATGGAGGTTGCTTAATTGCATGAATTCTTCAGATATTGTATAGATAGTTTAGATTTATAGACAAGTAGCTAGCATGAATGCATGATAAAATTGAAATTATTTTATGTTCAAACCGTGTCAAGAATGACACGTGGGTCTTGAAATGTGGACTATCCTTGTGGTTGAAGAATTCTTGTACAAATTCATCCTTAATGATGGAAAGAGAGGCATAGCCACATCGGCACATCCATGGATACCCATATATAGTAATCCTAATGTATTACAATTATAATAATAATGAAAAAAAATATGATCATAACATGTACGTTTGAATACATATTGTAACCGAAAAAAAAAAAAAAAACAATTTAACACGCATTAACTTTGTAAAAGTGCAAATATGAGAAGTTTTATTCTATCGTGAGAGTAGCATCATTTGTGGGAATTGATATTTGGGGTTGATCTAACCGGCCAGGTTCTAATAGTACAAAAGAATCTTATATTTGTGTCATTGAAACAATCTTATATTTGTACAAAAGAATTCAAATTTCTTGTATATAAGGTTAATCATCTGCATATTAAAATACAAAAAGCATACAGATTTGGTCCACATTTGATAAAAATTATAATTAAATATTCATAATCTCTTGAAAATGGTTTGACTATGTCGTTGTTTATATACAATGATCTAATATTGTCGATTGTGATCTATATATGTACAATTAAGTTCAATATTGTTTCTATAATTTTTGTAGAAGAGTTCAAAATTTGATCACCCTAGGCCGTGTTGATGTTTTTACAGGGCCGGCTGAAGCTATAGGCAACTAAAGGTAGTTGCCTAAAGGCCCCACCTAAAATCAAGGCCTCATATTTTCATTATCAAAAAATATGTATATTTATCTTAACAATTAATATCTAATATTTTTCTTTCTATTTATTATTAAAAAAACATCTCCTTTTTACTTCGAAATTACTGTTTATTCCTAATATCAAGTAAAAGATTCCTATTTTCAAGTAAACCACAATTAAGTGGACTTAAATACTCATTAATGTTATTTTTTTCTTTCAAGTTTCAACGGTTAATTTTTTATGAATTTGGATCCTCTGCTGAGCTGATTTTTGTCCTGTCCTATATAGATCTGTTGACATGTGTAATCAATGGATGTTATTTATTTATTTTATTTATTTCATTTTCATTATTTTTAAATACAAAGTCCTATTCCCAAGTGTTTTAGATCAGAAAAAAGATCAGCATAGCAAAGGATCCTGATCCATTTTTTATTTATTTATTATACATTGTTAATAAAATCTAGGAAAATTATCATTTTCCCCCTTGAGGTTTGCCATATTAGATAAACTAGTCCTTCTAGTTTCAATAATGGTCATTTAACCCCTTGAAACCCAAACTATTAGTCATTTTACCCATTCTGTCAAGTTTTTCATCCAAAATCAGTTTGACCGTTAACTAAAAAATCAAAACGTCAACATCAGGGTTCGAACCTTGGACCTTAAGGTTAAAATCACAAGCCTTAATCAACTGAGCTACTCAAGCTCTTTGTTGAAGGTTTTTTGATAAATGTATGTATATATATATATATTCCCTCCATTTTTCAATCCAGGTTTTTATAAAAACAAGGAAAATTATCATTTCCCCCCCTAAGGTTTGCCATATTAGATAAATTGGTCCCTTTAGTTTCAATAATAGCCGGTCAACCCCCTAAAACCAAAAATATTGGTCAGTTTACCCCTTCTGTCAAGTTTTTCATCTAAAATCCCTTTGACCATTAATTAAAAAATTAAATTGTCTCCATCAAGAATTGAACTTTTGACCTTGTGATTAAAAATCATATACACTAACCAACTTGCTACTCCAACTCATTATTAAAGGATTGTTGATTTAAATGTATATATATAGTTATATAATTTGTTTAAAATAATTTAAATATGTTTATATAATTTAAAATAAACTTATATATATAATTTAAAATAAACTCATATTTAATAATAATATATCAAAACAGATTTATGAAAGAGAAAAAGAAAATAAGAAAACCAAAGGAAACCTATAAAATCTAGAAAATCAAATCCCGTTAAAAAAATTCCTTTTTTTTTTTTTTTTAATTTCTTTCCTTTTCAAAAAATATATTATTTCAATTTGATAAAAAAAAAAAAAAACCCAGAAAATCAAAGCCCATAAATTGAAAAGGGAAAAAAATTTAAAAAAATTAAAAATAATAAAAAAATTCCTTTTTATTTTCTTAATTTTTTTTCCTTTTGTTTTTTTATTTATTTTATTTTTTTATTTTTCATAAATCTGTTTTTATATATTATTATTAAATATGAGTTTATTTTAAATTATATAAACAGATTTAAATTATTTTAAACAAATTATATATATATATATATATATATATATATATATATATATATATATATATATATATACACACACATTTAAATCAACAAAACACTAACAATGAGCTAGAGTAGCTTAGTTGTTTGGATGAAAAACTTGACAGAAGAGGTAAAATGACCAATATTTTGGATTTCAAGGGGTTGACTGGCCATTATTGAAACTAGAGGGACCAGTTTATCTAATATGACAAACCTCAGGGGGGAAAATGATAATTTCCCTAAAATCTATTGTTTTATATACTCTATGGTGGCGTTTAGTTACCATGGTGGAATGGTAATCAGAATGGTAATAGGAATGAGAATTGGAATGTAAATGAATGGAAAGCTGATTCCTTTGTTTGGTTGAGACTGTAGAATTAGTATCTGAATCAGTATTATTTTGTTTGGTTAACAGCTGAATGGAATGGAATTAACTATATTTTGACCAAAATACCCCTAATTACAAAACAATTATAATAGCATGATATATTATGGATAATAACAATGAAATATGAAAGAATATATAATATTATATTTATATATAATATTATATATATTATATATAGATATATATATTATTACATATATTATATATATTATATATTATATAATATAATATCATTATATTATATATATTTATATATCGTTATATATATTATAATAATATAATATATAATACATATATATATATATTATATATAATATATATTTATATATCATTAATATAATATATAATGATAATATATTATTTTTGGAAATGAGGGTATTTATGGAATAAATTTTTTAGTTTGGAATGGAATGTGCATTCCATTGGTTTTTGGATGGAATGCCCATTCCACCAAAATGGTGGAATCACCATTCCATTGGATTTTAACCAACCAAACATTGAGAATGGAATCCATTCTATTCTAGCCAACCAAACGCCACCTATATTCAATCAAGCCCTTCTATTGCAATTTGCAAATTGAAATCAAACCTGCTGCAATCAAACTCTTTTAGAGTACGTTTGGAAGATCTTCTCAAGTAGATCTTTTAGAGATAGAGCTTTTAAATTAAAGTCGTTAGTCGTTGGTCGTTTGGTTGTTAATTAAAAAAGAGCTTTTTTAATGATAAAATTACCGAATTACTCTAACAAATATTAAATTATAGGGTTATATCGGAGATTTTAGTGTTATTAAAAAAATTCCAAAAGATCTACTTGAACAAGCTTTAAATTTGGGCTTCTTCAAGTAGACGTAAAACAACTTTTTTTAATTATATAAAAGCTTTACTGAGTGACAACCAAACGATAATTTTTTTTTTTTTTTTTGAAAAAAGCTCTTTTAGCCGATAAACAAACTCTTCCAAACGGACACTTACTATATCTTCTTTCTGTCAACATTCTGGCCTTCCAGATTTTATTGTTCTAAACTCTATTACTTAATTATTATTATTTTATCATTTTATATATTTATTTTTCACCTGTAACTTAATTATTTGTTTTTTTTTTTTTTTTTTAGTGTTTATAATTGATAATCTGATATTAGACAATAGACATAAGACATGTCTAGTAGAAAATATGAATTCGGATATCAATAGCTCAAAAAATTAATTTTAAATAAACTGTTTTTACTGTATATTTAATATATTTTTACATACACATCCAAGGCCTCGTTTTATAATTTCGTCTAAGGCCCCGGATATTACATGTCAGGTTCAGGAGGAAACACAGCGGTATATTATGTGAGACTGGGAGAGTATTTAATAATTATCTTGACTAATTTTCTAATAATAAGATAAGTGTCCATATCATAAGATAATATTATTTATTTAACTTAACACGATATTTAGTGATCATGATTTAATTCTTTTTTCTAAGGATAAAATTTTATAAAGTGAAAAAGTAAGTTAGTATATATATTTGCCTTCAACTTTTTATTACTTTGTCGTACATTTATAAAATATTCAATTTTCATGCTTAAACTATGATATTGACAATGTTTTGAGTTTTACCAAGTCAATTTTGTTTTTTTATTTTTAAAAAAGAAACAATATTCTGAGTCGTGTAGCCAAGGCCGGCCCAACTGTATTGCTGGAGGGGCGGCCGCCCCGAGCTCTTTTTTTAAGTGGCCAAATTTACATGTATTTATATTAATTCAGGGGCCCAATATTTGTTGGGTTTCAGGCTAAATTGGGCCCAGGACAAACAAATGTCCAAATGCTTTTTTGTTATCAATTATCAGATATTACTTATTAGTTCAAATGTCATAGGGCCCATTTTATGCCAACACCCTATTCCTCATTTAACATGTCATGGGGCCCATTTTCCTATTTTTTTACATTTTCGCCCTAGGCCCTAAAAACGTCAGGATCGGCCCTGCATGTAGCATTGCTTTTTATGCAAAACATGTTGTGAATACATGCTATTACTTTGACATACTACTTAATATATATATATAGTCCCGATCCGGTTAGAACGTCATGATATAATTTTATTAGGATATTGAATGTGAGCCACTCATTATGGAGAAGTTTTGACAAGTGTATACACACTTGAGTCAAAGCATGTAAAATTAGTGGCTCACATTCAATATCCTCATGAAGTTATATCATGATGCACTAACTTGAAAATTTCTATAATAGAACACCGGTGTATGGTTCATCGGAAATATTATTGCATTTGATTGTACGTGAGTAGCATGTAATCGCATGTATATAATATTATTGCTTGAGTTACATGTGATCACGACAAAACAAAACTTAAATTTAATATGGTTGCGTATGAGTTATATATGATCACATATGAATTAATATAATTACGTCAAAAAAGTCATGATCACATATAAATTTTTGAAGGTGTATAGTATACCGATGTTCTATAAACTAACCTTATATATAATATTTGACATACATATAGAGGCGGACCGTCTTGAGGGCTGACCCGAGCTAGCCAGGCCAGCATTAAAAAAAAAAATATATATTATTTTACTTAATTAACAAGCATTACGCATAGAGTTAGAATTAATGCTGTAAAAATGGACCAGGCCCAAGAGGGCCGGTCCGTATGGCCTGCGAAGACTGATGGGCCGGATCAGGTCCGATCCGCGGTGGACGCGTTGCGGACCAAGCCCGGCACGGTGGCGGGCCGCGGAGCGTGCTACAGGGTGACGGTCCGCCGGACCGGCCCGCCACGGCACGTGGATCCGGCGGGTCAGAGTAGCCGGACTGAGAGGCGGACCGGTCCGGCAGGCCGGCCCAAATGGTCCGGATATTTGAAAAAAAAAAAAAAAAAAAAAAAAAACAGAAAACAGTTCCAACGTTTGGATTTCAAAATCCAACCGTTGGCTGACATCAGCCATGACGTCAGCCAACGGTTGGATTTTGAAATCCAACCGTTAGAGCCAAAAAAATTTACAGAAAACCCCCTCAATTCTTCTATTTTATATTTTCACCCACAATTTTAATTTTTCTATAAATACCCCATCCATTCCATTTTTCAATCACTTTCTCTCATTCTCTTATTCTCTCAATCTCTCTCCATTCTCCAAATCTCTACACATTTTCTCTCTCTCTCTCTCTCTCTCTCTCTACATTTTATAATACTATTATACTAATTTCCTATTATATATCTATCTATTGTTCTCTTCATTTTCCACCAACACACAAACTTTGAAGGTACATTTGTTTTTAAATGTTATTATTTCTTTATGTGAGTAAATTTATAATGTTATGTAAACACTTTAGCTAAATTTTTAAATATTTTTGTTTATTTAGAAAAAAAAATTTAATTATTTTAAGTTAGTAAATTTATGATTTATAAGTTTAGTAGTTTATTTTAATATATTTTGTTAGTAAATTATCTTATTTTATGTGTAGTAGTTAATTTAAACATTTTTAAGTAACTAAATTATGATTTGTAAGTTTAGTAATTTATTTTAATATATTTTGTTAGTAAATTATCTTATCATATGTGTAGTAGTAAAATTTAAATTATATTAAGTTAGTAAATTTATGATTTGTAAGTTTAGTAATTTATTTAATATATTTGTTAGTAAATTATCTTATTATATGTGTAGTAGTTAATTTTAACATTTTTAAGGTAGTAAATTTATGATTTATAAGTTTAGTAGTTTATTTTAATATATTTTGTTAGTAAATTATGATTTTTATGTGTAGTAGTTAAATTTAACATTTTTAAGTTAGTAAATTTATGATTTATAAGTTTAGTAGTTTATTTTAATATATTTTGTTAGTAAATTATGATTTTTATGTGTAGTAGTTAAATTTAACATTTTTAAGTTAGTAAATTTATGATTTATAAGTTTAGTAGTTTATTTTATATATTTTGTTAGTAAATTATGATTTTTATGTGTAGTAGTTAAATTTAACATTTTTAAGTTAGTAAATTTATGATTTATAAGTTTAGTAGTTTATTTTAATATATTTTGTTAGTAAATTATGTTATTATATGTTCATATATTTTAATATATTTTGTTAGTAAATTATCTTATTATATGTGTAGTAGTTAATTTTAACATTTTTTAAGGTAGTAAATTTATGATTTATAAGTTTAGTAGTTTATTTTAATATATTTTGTTAGTAAATTATGATTTTTATGTGTAGTAGTTAAATTTAACATTTTTAAGTTAGTAAATTTATGATTTATAAGTTTAGTAGTTTATTTTAATATATTTTGTTAGTAAATTATCTTATTATATGTTCATATATTTTTAATATATTTTGTTAGTAAATTATCTTATTATATGTGTAGTAGTTAATTTAAACATTTTTTAAGGGTAGTAAATTTATGATTTATAAGTTTAGTAGTTTATTTTAATATATTTTGTTAGTAAATTATGATTTTTATGTTCATATATTTTAATATATTTTGTTACTAATAAGTTCATATTTATATTTCAGGAAATGGATCCTTTTTCCCAGACGGTTTTAACATGCTGAATGATGATCTTGATCTTTCAGAACAAACGGAACCCCAAGCGGGAGGTTCCTGTTCTACTGCTACTGGTACACCAACATCACGTCCCAAAAGATTGACATCAAATGTTTGGCAGTGTTTTCAAATAGTACAAATGAGACTCCCAGACGGGTCAACGGGCCCCAGAGCTAAATGTAAGTTTTGTCCTAAGGACTATTCCAGTAGTAGGAATGGAACCGGTCATTTGAGAAGGCATATGCTGAAATGCATGCCTACACATGGACATGTAGACACTACAACCCAAACACAACTACAACGGCACCCAGATGGGTCCGTTAGTACGTGGCGGTACGATCCCGAACACGCTAGAAATTGCTTGGCACTATTCATTACACAAACTGATCAACCAATAAATTTTGCTGACAATGTTTTTTTTCAAGAGTTGATCACATCTGCATTCTGCCCCCAATTTCAACCTGTTTCTAGAACTACCACTAGAAATGATTTGATAAGATTGTTTGGATCAGCTAGAGATGACTTGAATGCTGAATTACACAGTTTAAATGTCTCTGTTGCATTAACCTCTGATATTTGGAACGCATGTTCGAAACAGGACTACTTATGTGTCACTGGACACTACTTAAATTCTGATTGGAAGGTAACAAAAAGAATTCTTGGTTTTCGTCCTATGGATTTTGCACACACCGCTGAAAATATTTTTAATGTCATTCTTTCTGTTTTAGAAACATATGAAATCACAGATCGCATCCTTTCTATTACATTAGATAATGCATCTGCAAACACTAGTTCTATTGCATTGTTTGTTGAAAGAAATATCCCGCAAGATGGAGGTTATTTCTTCCATCAACGGTGTGCATGTCATATTATAAATTTAGTTGTACAGGCTGGTTTGAAGAAAGTAAGTGACCGTATAGATCGCATCAGAGATGCCATTTCTTGGATTGGCAGCTCTAATCCTAGATTCCAAGAATTCTGTAGACATTGTACATTAAACAATCTACGCCCCCGACGATTCCAAACTGATATGCCAGTAAGGTGGAACTCTACTTACTTAATGCTGGAAAATTGTTTGCCATATGATACAACTATTTCAGGTTTTTATAACATGAAGCTGGCCGAACTTGGCCGTCCACAATCACAAGCACTTACACCAGACGATTGGTATGTGGGAAAGGTATTTGTTGAATTTTTAAAGATTTTTTACGATGCCACTGTAACTCTTTCCGGGGTCTATTACCCCACATCTTCTGAGGCAATCCATCGAATAGTGGAAATGTCTGAAGCTATAAACAATTATAGGGAAGATGAACATTTAGGCATTGCAGTTGTTGCCATGGAGGCAAAGTTGAAAAAATATTGGACTAACATTCCTTTACTTTATGCCTTGAGTATTATAGTAGATCCTAGGGTTAAATTATCTGGTTTAGAAGTTTTCCTTGAGGTTATTGGTACTAATTTGGAAATAGATTATTTAGAACAGGTTACTGACATTCGAAACAAGTTGTTCGAAGTTTTTCGTATTTATGAGCGCAGGTTTGGTGGCATTGAAACCCAACCATCAGCAGAACTGGAGACACAGTCGAACCAAACAAGTTGGGCCATTCTCAAACGCCGAAAAAAGGACAAATCAGCAAGTACTTCTTCAACCCAAAGATCTGGCCCATCTTCTTGTGCCGAGCTGAATAGGTACCTTGAAGCCCAATTCGATGCTGTCGAAGACAAGAAAGAATTAGATTTGTTGTTATGGTGGAAGTCTTATACCCATAGATATCCGGTTTTGTCACACCTAGCACGTGACGTACTAGTTATCCCCGTGTCCACGGTGTCTTCAGAACAAGCATTCAGCACCAGTGGACGCATAATTGAACCAAGAAGAAGCTGTTTGACTCCGGACATGGTAGAGGTATTAACAAGCCTTCGGGATTGGGAGCATGCTAAAAAGAGGTTGCAAAACCAAACTATAGATAATGAACTTATTCAAAATTTCAACAATCTATATGTTGATGAGGCTTCCGGTTCCGGTAGTAACCAGTTCCAGAACTAGGTTATACTGATACATTTGCTTGTAATTTGTAATATGATTGTACTCTTTTTCCCTTACCAAGTTTTTATCCCACTGGGTTTTTCTTGGTAAGGTTTTTAACGAGGTAATCATGTAAATATGTAATACTGAATTCCATAAGTAAGAAATAAATAAATACTTCTTCATTTCATATTTTCATAACATCATGTATTTTATATTTTTTGTACTATTTTATTTTTATTCATTGTATGAATTATTTTTTACCAAAAATAATAAATCTATCTAACTACATTTACATAATTCAATTGTGAAATTGATAATTGTGAAATTGATATTAAGTATTTTAATTTTTAATTATTTATTTTATTTTTCACTAGAACCCAAAATGGAAAAAAAAATAATAAAAAATATATATATATATATCCCGGTCCGGCCCGCCGGACTGACCCGCCGACCGGTCCGGTCCGGTCCGCCTGAACGGTCCGCCGGAAACAGGCCACGTGCCGTGCCGGACCACTGTTCCGGAAAACGGACCGGACCTAGTCCGGTCCGCCAAATGGATGGACGCGGACCAGGTCCGGCCCGTTTTCGAAAACGGTCCAGACGGGCCGGACTCATTTGGGCCGGACCGGTCCATTTTTACAACATTAGTTAGAATAGCATCTGTAATTTCTTCTTTTTATACACTGTCACTAGTCACGTCAACCATCAACATCCAAATTTCTATGTCTCTCACTAGTCTCTTCCTCTCTCTTTCTCTCTTCCTTGTCCATTCTATTTCTAATTCTATATATCTCTCTCACCGAGTTCTCTCTCCCTCATAAGTTCCAATTTTTTCTCCCTTCCTAATTAATAACTATTTCCACCCCTTTTCGAAATTCCCAATTACAAAATTGAATTTTTTTTCTATTCAAGTATTTTCTTAAAATTTAACCTTTCTCTTTAACAAGTTAGGGTTTTAAATTAGTGTTTTGTTACTTTTGTATGAATTTATATTCCGATAGCAATTTATTATTTATAGTGTTAAATTATAATTTTTAAGGTATCATTTTAACCAAATTGTTTGATAATTTTTTAATATTGTCAAAGTTTCCTTACCATTAATTATATATATATATATATATATATATATATATATATATATATATATATATATATATTGTTTTAGTCCACTCTAATAAAAAATCCTAGGTACGCTCTGCATACCATACATCTATATATACTATATTCAATTTATATGCTCGTGACATTGTCACTAAAATGGTTATACAATATATTCTCTCTTTTTCATTTTTAGACAATGAAATCTACTTGTAAAAGAAAATATATCATTTAAAACCCAAAGGAAAATATAATGTACAAATTCATATACATTAATGGTATTTGCTTTTCATATGCCAAATAATTTTATGATCATTTGACATACTTAATTAAGATAAAAAATAAGTTTATTTGAACATTTGTTACTTAATTATGACATGATCAATTTTTTCTTCTGATCATCATGAACTTTGGAGTTGGACAAAATGTAGGACAAATTAAGCCACTTGTGAATTAAGTACCAATATTAACCAATTGTATCATCAATTATCCATTTTTTTTTTTCACAGGCCTTGTACAAACCTATGATTTCTGATATTTTATTCAAAAGATTCTTAGTGTCTTATTTATATCATGAAAAATGGGAAACTTTTATTCCTTTTGTCAGGTAAGGGAGTATAAATACTGATATTCAATATTGTTAATACGACAATGATTTGATATAAATAAATAAATATACTTGCTCAATGGCTCGCTAATTTCACTTTCCTGTTTGGGAGCTTGCTTTGAACAATTTGGAAACAAAAGTTTTCATATAAGTTAGAGCATCTCCAATGCAAAAGTGGTTTGTATACCAATAATCGTTGACATGACAACAATATCAAGGGACTTGCTTCTAATGTGGTATAAAAATAGACTTGATAGACAATCAATTCAAATTTTGGTCTTCAATGCTTCCGTCTAAAACACAATTTTTTTTTAATTACGTGTCTATTTTTTTTTCCTGTTTTATTTTTTATTTTATTTCCTTACTAAAAATATATGAAAAATTAATGTTAGTTTTAAATGTTTGCTAAGTCAACCTAAAAAATAGTTGTGCAACAGACCATCTGAAAGTAGACGGTCATGTTGACAATGTCTAATATTTTTTTTGTCACGTCAGCTTGAGTTTGAATATGTACGGTTGCATTGGAGACACAGTTATTAATAGAACATCTATTTATCCTACGTGACATCTTTTTTTTTCACAAGTCATGCTTGCACTAAAATTCCTTAGTCCTTAGATATAATCGAATTTAGTCCCACTAAAATTAACATATAGTATACTCTAATATTAACAAAAAAATTTAAAATAATATACTTTTTGTTGTGATTGTTGAGATAACAAATAAATAAAATAAAAGATCAGAGAAAGACATGAGAGAGAAGAGAGAGAAGCAGAGCATTACTTGTAATGATATTGAGATAATTTCACCAACCAAAAAAAATTACAAGTGATCAGATGATCATATATATAGACAAGCAAAAGAGAGAGGGCAAGTGGGTGAGATCAGGTGAGTGGGAGAGGCGGTGGAATTAAGGGAAAGATATTAGTGGGATATTAATGTGTATTAGCAATCAAGTGGGCAAGTGGTGAGGATATTTAGGGAGATATTTGTGTGATATTTTGTGATATTTTGTGTATAACACATGTGGTAAATCCACATATATTATAACACTTCCCCTTGGATTTATACCACATGTATTAATTTTTTAGGGAAAAACCCAATGGGATAAAACCTAAGTAAAATATATACAATGATCTACTGGATCTTGTGATGCTGGATGTTCTCAAAACTATCTCGTTAAAAACCTTATCAGGAAAACCCAATGGGATAAAACCTGGTCGAAGGGAAAAAGAGTATAGTGTACATATGTCCGTTCTAAACTTTGCTCCCCCTGATTGTCTCGTTAAAAGCCTTGTCAGGAAAACCCAGTGGGACAAAACCTGATTAAAGGGAAAAAGAGTACAATGCAAATATAACAATAGTTAATGTTTTCTTCAAAACATTTCTCATATTTATACTTTGCTAGGAAAAACCCAGTGGGATAAAAACCTGAACAAAGATATCCATTGATCTGTCGGATCAAAGTAATATTTATGATGATCTTTTGGATCAAGGTAATATATATACGATGATTAGCAAGATCAAAGTAATATTTACAATGATATTTTTGATCAAAAAATAACATATATACGATGATAAATTGAATCAATGTAATATTTATGATGATTTTGTGGATCAAATGATTTTGGGTGTGCTTAGAGAATTGCCTCATTAAAAACCTTATCAGGAAAACCCAATGGGACGAAAAACCTGATTGAAAGGGAAAATAGTACAATGCACATATGCACCAATATAATTAATATACTTCATTTGATATGCTCTCCCTGATGGGACGCTCCCCCTGATAAAAGTTCATTTTAAAACAATCTTCTAGATTGCTAAAGTGTGGTATACAGATGTTTATTTCATGAAATGAAATAACATCATAAATGATTGGAGGGAGTATAAGCAAAGACTTGCTTTATGGAGTAATATCCATATGAAATCTTTTCAGAATCTTTTCAACATATTCTGATTGATGGACAAACATTCCATTTGATCCATGCTCGACCTTCAGGTTGAGACAATATTTCCTTTCCCATGTCTTTCATTTTAAAACTCATCTACCAAAAATTCAAGAGTTTTCAAGGGCTCTCTAAGAGCTTCAATTAAATTCATATCATCAACATATGTTGTGAATATAATAAATTCAGATTCTGATTTCTTTACGAAGACACTTGGGTATATAATATAATTATTATACCCTTATTTTATCAGATATTCACTAAGACGGTTAAATTACATCCGTCCAGATTGTTTTTAATCCATATAAGGATTTTTGTATGTTTATCAAATACAGATTACGAGATCTCGATTTACATGCTTCTAGTATTTTAAATCCTTCCGGGATTATAAATATCTGCATTGAGTGAATCATAGAGATAAATTATTATTACGTCTGAAGACGCATTTCAAGCCTTTCAAAGGCAGCCAATTTTATCAAAAATTCGGAACGTAATCGTATTCATCAATAGTGAATACCAAGTTTCTGTAAGAAAACCTTGTATTACGAGTCGTGCCCCATATCTTACGATCTTGTTTTTCTCATTATGTTTCCGTATAAAGACCCATTAGTATCCAACTAATTTGACATCTCCAGGTGTCTGGAGTACCATTGGTCTAAATACTTTATATTTGGCATATGAAGTCAATTCTTCTTGAATTGCTTATTTTCACTTAGGCCAATCATACCTTTTGTATACAATCATTGATATTATGAATATCATAATTATCATTTATAATTTCAGTAGCGCTACTGTGTATAAAAATACATCATCAATGATTGTTTTTTTATGATTCCACATTTATCTCATATGATTTATAGAAATTTTCTCAATTTCAATATACTTGAATCTCTGTTGAGATTTCTTCCATACAATGGATTTAGTCATTTCATAGACTAGTATATAAATTTTCTCAATTTCAATATACTTGCATCTCTGTTGAGATTTCTTCCATTTTCAATGGATTTAGTCATTTCATAGACTTGTGTCTTATTAGATATATCAGACTCTTTCAGAGTTGATTTAGAGAAAGTGGATTTATTTATAACTCGAGTTTTGTTTACATTAAGATCCTCAAAACAATACCTTTCAAAAAGGTTCATAAGCTTATGATATGCATCAGATGATTTATTTATTGTCATTTACTCTGATCATTCTTTAAGAACAATCACCCGGCCGGGGTTTATGAGATGGCAACTTATAAAATCTTGTGACCTTTAATATATCAAGTAACAAATTGATAATTATCTGATGATCAATTATCTTTCGTATTTAAGTGATACAAAGATTGAAATGAGACACATTTATATATAGAGAACCGAACTAATATCTCTATTTTATATAAGAGTAACTTTTCATTTACTCTTTCTGGAGAAACTTTCCATTTGGAAATTAATCAATATAATGATATATAGATTGTGTGTATAAACTATCAGAAGTTTAAATGATCTAATGGAGATTAATCAAAATCAAAATTAATCTCATAATGATATAGAATTCTTATCTTAGATCATGCCATAGATGAAATAAGGAGATATATTACACGATCAAATATCTTTAAAATGTAAGCAATTCAATGACCAATTACAAGTTGTAATGGTAAATACCGATGATAGGTAGTGAGTCATAGATGAATACATCAACATGTAATATAGAATGTTCCATATAGAAATCGGTAATTGTATTGAAATAATAAAGTTCTCGTAATTACCTGGAAACGTTTGATAAATGATTCCGCTGATCCATTCTGGTTATGTGTATATGCGAAAACTGGATGTTGAACATTGATCTCAACTGGAGATGTTTGATAATACACAAACATGTGACCATCATGTAGATGCATCAATCAATACCATAAAATAATGGAAGGATACATTTGGCGGATGAATATGTCTACATATATCCCTTTGAATGATAGAGATTCAAAACCAACTTTAAAATGAGATGGTTTATTTGGTGGATGAATATATCCACATACAATCCCTTTTTGATTAGTGATATAATCCAGATGATAAATCACACAACTTTTTTATAATGAGTTTCTGGCCTGAATCATGCACAGATATTAAACACTCATTTTTATTCATAGTTTTAATATGACATTAAAAAATTTATGTCTTTGATCTAAATTTCTTTATGTTCTGATTGAATGATATAAAGTATCATTGATACACAATTGAATATTGTTTGATAACAACATCATGGCTCTTCCAGAGCTTTCTATCAGATCCGTTGGACCTAATACATAATTTAGTATTGTTTGATAACAATATCATGGCTCTTCCAGAGCTTTCTATCAGATCCGTTGGACCTAATATATTAATAACATTTGCTCCCAGCAAAGTCGAATTCATAAAATATTTCTGACTTCGCAGAATTATATGAGTCATTGCACTCTCGGCAAGACATATATTTTTATTTTTAGAAATTTTATAGACATTATGTGTAATGCCATTTTATATCTCATCTGAAATGATAATAATTCCCTCTTTTTTTTGTTTTTTGTTTTTTGTTTTTTTTTGGTTTTAAAGAGAGATTACAAAGCTGCCCCTGATTTTATAACATTACGGAAAGACCCCTCAAAATTTTTATTAATTATAAATCAACCCCAAAACTCTTTGAAAATTGCAAACTAGACCAATAAGTTTTGGTAATTATAAATTGATCCAAAATTTTGTCAAAATTACAAAATGGCCTAAAATAATTGCAAAGTAGTCCATCAAGAATATCGAATTCTCCAAAAGTGGCCCAAAGCAAAAATGAGCTCTATGACTGATCTGGACCAGATCATGGGTCATGACCGACGATCTCTAATCGTTGCTATTGACGGTGAAATTTGGATTACCACGTGACCAACAATTAAATTAAAACAAACGTTAAAGAAGAAAGAAAATCAGCACATGCAAGAGACAGATTTACGTGGAAAAACCCTTGAATGGGAAAAAACCACGGCATCCCGGAGGACAGGAAAATATCACTAAAATTCACTTGTTTCGGTTATACACTCAAATCTCTCGAGTTCTTACTTTTCTCTCTTTAGGTTTTCGACCCCCTCCTCGTGGGATAGGTGGTTCTATTTATACATGATAATTAGGGTTACCACGTGATTTTTGTCATGTTGGAGGTAGGATTTCCTTTTTGATTCGTACTAGGATTCCCATGTTGTAACAGATACGGATATGTGTTTTCGGCCCTTTCCCTTTCTACGACTCCTCGTTGTCATGGGTCTTCTGGGAGTTAGGGTTTATTTTCGTGTTTCTGCCGAGTCGGTTTGTGCCCAGTACGCTGATGCAGCGAACATCTCCCCTCCTAGGTATTACCCTTCGGTGACCATGTTTCTATCTTTGGTGAGTACATATCTAGCTCTGGCGACCACACCTTTGACTTATTGACTTGACGTTGACATATTGACTGGTCAACGTTTTCTCCTTTGACCTGGTCGATGAGTGACGTGGCAACCTGTTCCTCAAAATTTATTGACTCCTTTGATGACGTGGCTGCTTGGCGAAATTATATATACAACAATACCCCCATAAATACTTCGAACTGAGCGAATGATTTGGGTTTCCAATTCGTTTGCCTCCGCGAGCAGTATTTATATCCATGCTTCTAAAATTTTGGCGTGTTTCGCAAATAATTCTCCCTTTTTTTCATTTTCACCACGTGTTGAACTTGTTAGTTGATTCTTCCGGTGCAAGCCTTCATTCTTGGCCACACAATCTCTGGCGCTTCCACTCACTTGACAAGTGAAGATACATTTTGACTGCTTGGTGATCCCTGATGTGCTACATGTCCGTTATTTGGTGGTGACTATTGCGGCCAGTTATTGTGACCGTCGCTCACTTTAATCAAAATATATTTTTATCTGATTTTCTTTTTGAATTTCAAAACTCCCTCTTTTAATGCCCGATCGTTTCTTCTTCCTCATTTCAATCTTTTCGTTTATATTTCCTTCGTCTTCTTAGAGCAAAAACAGGCTTGAAACTTCGTTTTCATCTGCCCTATTTTCCCTTTTCTTCGAGTATTTGCTACAGCTTTTCTCCTGCGTTTTCCATTATCAGACGGTTCATCAAACTCGACCGTTCTTGTTTCTCAGCGTTCCCAATTCTTTTGCCTATTTCTGCGACCCTAGGGTTTTCTAGTGAGTTCTCATGGATCCTTCCTTGCGTTCTTCTCTTTTTAATCAAATGATGCAAGCTTTAGAGCTTGGTGATAAATGTACTGCAGACCGAATTGAATCATTGATTCGTAACTTTCATCCAGATTCCCCATCTCCGATTTCTGTTTATATTCCTTCCTCTGAGATACTTTTTGATCAACTCATTGCGTTCCTGCTTCAGGTTTGATAGATGGGCGAGTGACTTTCTTCTCTGCACACTCCCCAAGAACTGTCTTATAAACGCCTTGCTGAGGTTTGAGAAACTGCCAATACTCCCGGGCAGAAGTCGCCCAAACCACCTGGAAGCGAGATCGCCGAATGTTTACGGGAAGGTAAGGCATAGTAGTCCGTCATTGGATGAATACTGGGCCATAATATTACGGAATCGGTGAACATGCTCCTTCGGATCTCTGCTCTCCTTATACTGCTCGATGGTTGACATTCTGAATCTGTCTGGAAATTGGGTACGAGTAATACTTTCAACGAATGGGCTGTCTGACTCATCATCCGAATATACGTTGCGACCATATCTTCGTGCCATCGCTGAGACCTTTTTTGATAGTTCTTGTAGGGTGACATCGCGCTGACCAGTTGGCTCTCCTGCTGGATCGAGTCTGCTTTTGATTGTCATTTTACCATAATTGCCTCTATCACCCGGGCTCCTACCAGTTCTTCGATCTTCTGTGCTCTCAGATCTCCTCTGTCGTGCTCTTTTTGATCGTAATTCTCTTCGTGGCTGGGGACTTTTATCTTCGAACGAGATAGAACGGTGTCTCCGCAGGCTCTTTTGGTATGTGTCACTGGAATTTACCCCATGTACTCACACCTGGTCTCGCCCCTCCGTAGATTCTTCATTCAACACACCTTTTCCCTTCCTTTGTTTTCTTCCTTCGAAATTCTCAAGGTGGTCCTAGGGAGTCTCTTCTGTGGATTGTCTTGCTTGAGCATCGGGGGTTGCAATGTGAACTTCCGACCGCATTCTCCCAGGTGGCTGGACCCCAGGAGTGGTTAACTCGCAGGGAGAAGAGACTCCCAGACCTATGGGAAGCGAAAGCCCTATTTTGCTAGCTTCACTGATTAAGTTTACTAATGTAGTTTGGAAGTGCTGCAGAATTCCTGGATCGGCTGCCCTAATTCCTAGCGTTGCTGCCGATTGTTCCCCGATAGTCATCGTCCCATCTCCTATCGGCGCGGCTGGTTCAACAATTTGATCTCCGCTGGAGTTACCATCCTTGTAGCTATTGTTGTTCATACCTATCGGTTCGCAAGGGTTCCTCAAAGTTTCTGTTCAAAAGACCCCCTCCTTCTAGCGCCAATTGTTGACGGTGAAATTTGGATTACCAAGTGACCAACAATTAAATCAAAACAAACGTTAAACAAGAAAGAAAATCAGCACATGCAAGAGACAGATTTACGTGGAAAAACCCTTGAATGGGAAAAAACCACGGCGTCCCGGAGGATAGGAAAATATCACTAAAATTCACTTGTTTCGGTTACACACTCAAATCTCTCGAGTTCTTACTTTTCTCTCTTTAGATTTTCGACCCCCTCCTCATGGGATAGGTGGTTCTATTTATACATGATAATTAGGGTTACCACATGATTTTTGTCGTGTTGGAGGTAGAATTTCCTTTTTGATTCGTACTAGGATTCCCATGTTGTAACAGATACGGATATGTGTTTTCGGCCTTTTCCCTTTCTACGACTCCTCGTTGTCATGGGTCTTCTGGGAGTTAGGGTTTATTTTCGTGTTTCTGTCGAGTCGGTTTGTGCCCAGTACGCTGATGCGGCGAACATATCCCCTCCTAGGTATTACCTTTCGGCGACCATGTTTCTATCTTTGGCGAGTACATATCTAGCTCTAGCGACCACACCTTTGACTTATTGACTTGACGTTGACATACTGACTGGTCCACGTTTTCTCCTTTGACCTGGTCGATGAGTGACGTGGCAACCTATTCCTCAAAATTTATTGACTCCTTTGATGACGTGGCTGCTTGGCAAAATTATATATACAACAGTCGCCGTAAAACGCATTGGACTGGTGCGAAAATAGACAAAGCCCACAGACGAGGTGGTGTTGACCCGAGGAGGCGATGGGTCTGGGTTGAAACCCACCAACACAGCAAACCCATATAGGGGTTTGGTGATACCAAAATAGATGATCTGATGATCCAACACCCATCACATTCATATGTTCATCAAGTTCATCTACTGTCAAGTAGACTACTGATCTCAGAATTCCCTTTTTTCAGCAACTCTAAATTTTGCTCTCTAGGAGCATCAAACACGAATGAAATGGATAAAATATTACATCCAGTTTTATTATACATTAGGATTTTAAATCCTTTTATGTGATACTCACATCATCCTGTTGGATGTGTATGAAATGGATAAAATATTATTTTCAATTTCATTATACGTTAGGATCTTAAATCTCGTTTATGATACTTACAACATCCTGTTGGATGTGTAAATCCTTCTCTGAATATTGCTCTTCATAAGTATCAATCATGTATGAAATGGATAAAATATTATTTCCAATTTCATTAAACATTAGGATCTTAAATCATTTTATGATACTCACATCATCCTGTTGGATGTGTATGAAATGGATAAAATATTAATTCCAATTTCATTATACGTTTAGGATCTTAAATCCCATTTATGATACTTACAACATCCTGTTGGATGTGTAAATCCCTTTTTTTCAAATGAATGATATGTAAACATATCATTTTATATATATGAGATAAAATAAAATCATGGATCATATTAATTTTTCCGAACTTCTGGTTCGACCATGAACTGTAAGTTCATATATAAAATCTAGAAAACTTCAGATTCTGATTGGATTTGAAATCCCAGGTTCCAAATAATGAAGTATGGCATTCATGAATATAACACTAGATCCAGAACTCCAGGTTCTCATCGGTTTTCAATACCGTGCCATATGGCATTCAAGAATATAACATTGGATCCAGAACTTCAGGTTTTCATCGGTTTTTAAAACCGTGCCGACTTAAATATCATAATTCTAGAAACTTTAAGTTCTGGTTCGTTGGTCTAGCAAATCTCATATGTCAAGTGGGCAAGTGGTGAGGATATTTAGGGAGATATTTGTGTGATATTTTATGATATTTTGTGTATAACACATGTGGTAAATCCACATATATTATAACACTTTTGTCACTTTTTATATTATTTTATTTTATTATTATTTTTTTTTTTATGTGAGATCTCATTCTCATGACTATATATTCAAAACTTAATTAGGCCGATACTCTTTTTTTTTTTTCTTCTTTTTGAAATATTACACTTTTATGTAAATCGAGATTTTTTTAGGGAGGGGGAGGATTTGAACCCGTAACCTCATGGTTTAGGTGTGAGGGATTTTATCATCAGACTAACCACATCTCGTCTAATTAATCTGTTACTCAACAAAAGAAAAGTATATGGATTGATACAATGGATCCAAATTGTAAACTCAAGATTATTAAGCCACCAGGGGCGTAGCTCAGTTGGTAGAGGTATAAGATGGGGGTTTAGGCAAATGACTCATAAGTTAGCGGTTCGAATCTTACCAATGGTAAAAGTTTTAAAAAAAATACTTGATCTAGATAGGTGGATAGATGGATATTATAAAAAAAAAAGAAAAAAAAAAAAGAGATTATTATTATTTTGAAAAAGTAAACTCAAGATTATTATTATTATATTTTAGAGGAACTCAAGATTATTAACTTGCACATGTTGAAGACAAAATGGTGCACTTTGATTAAAAACATAAATATCAATCAATCAATCATCATAAATCGACAAAAGCCTGGATGAATATATTTATTTATGAAGGAATAAATCAGCGGCTACAAGATTAATTAACTATGAGAAAAAGCTAGCCATCAGTTCTCTCTTTTGTCTTTTTCTTCTAGTAAACTAACAATTAATGACTAATTAAATTGAAAAAAAAGAAAAGAAAAGAAAAAAGAGTAGGATAAGAGAACCTAGAACATAATAAGTTTTCCTTACTAGTATGTATATATATATATAGTTCGGTTCTCATACGGACGTTCTGATATAATTTTATGAGGATATTGAATATGAGCTACTAGTTTTGATAAGTGCATATACACTTGAGTCAAAGTATGTAAAACTAATAGCTCACATTCAATATCCTCATGAAGATATATCAGGATGTCCTTATTTGAAAATCTCTCTTTATATATATATATCAACTATTGAGGTAACAATATTCTACCCGTTTGTGAACTTCAAGGTACGAAAAAAATTTATTAAAAGAGAAGGAAGAGTAAACCTAATCAAGAAAGAAATGAAATTACCCAGATGATCGAGATCATCAGCTGAGCTGTCTGAATAGCATGGAACAAAGCAACCCCAGTAGATATGATCAAACTCAATGCAACAAGTGCAATCAAGCCTAAAGCCAAAGTAGGCCTATTGTTTATCAAATAGTTCTGCAGAAACCCTAATACTTCACACACATCCTCATTATAACCATTATTTGCATAATATTTCTTTTCCCACTCCATCCAAATCGAAGGCGTCTTGTTCCTCCTCTCCAACATTTTACGCTCCTGAATTCGCATTCTCAGCACAATCATGTTCTCATCCACAATATTTCCTCCGTAGTCTCCTCCATAATTACTCCTTGGTCCTCTTCCGCTTGCTGCAGCGCCCATGAAAACGATAAAGGGTTTTCTGGGTTTTTTTTGAAGCGTCGGCACAGAAGAGACTTGAGGGTTTTGTAAAGGAAGAGTAGAAGATAAGAATTTGGTTGCTTCCATTGATTCTTTTGAAGGTTGTAACAGCTTGTAAAGTTGTAAGGATGGAGGGTTGCTATATGTGTACAAGTTTATATTTCTAGACAAGTTGGATGATCAAATTAATTGTAAATTGACTAAAACTTTGTCCACAATGGCACGTAGCGTTACTAGACAGGCCTACGTTTATATTGGTCTTAAAAAGTGGACGGTGATCGCCTGTAGTTGAACAAATTTGTTGTACAAAATCACCGTCATTAATTATTTCACAAAAAATCGTTTACGTCTTTCTTTTTTTTTTTTTTTTTTTTTGGTGTTAGATCAAATTGAAGTCTCCATTTCAATCCATTAAAAAAAAAAATAAATAATAATTATTTCACAAAAAGAAAAAAAAAAAAAATCAACATCATCAGTATAATGGAAGGAGGCCCCAAGCTTCTACGAAAACAAACAGAAACTTGAAACGGTGACAATATATAGCATAGTGTTTATGTTAAATGGTACTGGTTTACTTTGAGAGAAACCAAAATCTTTAAAATGTCAAAGTAAACTAATACTTAATTTCATAATAAACTTTAACCATATTATTTAATTGCTACAAGCCATTATTTGTACAACTAAATCGATAAATATGAAATAACTAAAAGACATCTAATTAGATTGGGTAACTGCAATATAATCTTATTTAATCTAACAATTATCAAAAACTATTCCTATATTATTTAATCTAACTATTATCAAAACTAATCCCAAAAATCTAAAAACTAAATTTTATCTTTTATTTTTTTATTTATTTTGACTTGCACGTAACATTCCTTCCCCCTTAAAACATCCTTGTCCACAAGGATATTGATTGGATTTTTTATCATCCAACTCCTTTAGCTAATTTCTCAAAGGCCGTGTCCTTGTTTACTTCATCTTTTTCCTATGACTCATTTACTTCAAGGATACTGCATCGGTGATTAGGTCCAAATTTCTTATTGCAATTGAAGCACAAACCTTTCTTCTCCATGATCTTCAATTCGTCTAGACTCAATCTTGTCATTGATAATGAGTTGTTGTACATCGTTGGTTTTTTCGGAATGAGTCTCTTTGTGCTTGTTTGAATTGAATCGGTTGAAGTTGAAAGTGTTGGTCCAAATTTCTTATTGCAATTGAAGCACAAACCTTTATTCTCCATGTTTTGCAATTCGTCTGGACTCAATCTTGTCATTAATAAAGAGTTGTTGTACATCGTTGGTTTTTTTGGAATGAGTCTCTTTATGCTTGTTTGAATTGAACCGGTTGAAGTTGAAAATGTTGACTTGGATGGCTGTACAACCATTGTTGTTGGTTTTGATGCTTGAACATCAGTCGTTGATGTCTTGCAAACTTGAACAAAATGTTTGATCATTGTATAAACATCAACCTGTAGATCTCCTTGTTTATGAACTCGAGTTTGAGACTCAAAGAGTTGCTCAAAGCGAGCATTCTAGGCCAAGAGCATTTCTTTCATCTCCATTCGGATTGTTACAAAAAGAAATCTCCAAACGCTCTAGCCTTTGATCCATAGCCGGCTCTGATAACAACTGTTACATGTATAATTGGATCAAAGGAGAAATGAAACTAGTTTATTTCGAGAGAAACCAAAATCTCCAAAATATCAGAGTAAACTAACACTTAATTTCATAATAAACTTTAACCATATTATTTAATTGCTGCAAGCCATTATTTATACAACTAAGTTGATAAATATGAAATAACTAAAAGACATCTAATTAGATTGGGTAACTGTAATATAATCTTATTTAATCTAACAATTATCAAAAACTATTCCTATCTTATTTAATCTAACGATTATCAAAACTGATCCTAAAAATCTAAAAACTAAATTTTATCTTTTATTTATTTTTTATTTATTTTGACTTTCATGTAACAGTTTAGTTAGACAGTACTATTACCATAGCAATCCATATAGGCATTCGTTTGATGTGCGGGATTGGATTGAACTATATTGTATGAAATTGGATAAGATTGATATTGAGTTGGTTTGAATTGAAATAAATTAGTATTATATTAAGTTTGGAGAAAAATGAGATTGGACTAAATATTATAATATTTTAAATTTGATAAAATTTTCAAATTGGATAATAAATTATAGAAATAGCTTTTTCAAATAAAGTAAATTATTTTAATTTATATATTATGAAAGTAACAATTAATATCCAAAATATGTTGTCTTAAATTATAGGTTTATATCATTTTAACTGAATTTAAATCTTTTTCAATTTTATAATTTGTAATTATATATGTACTAAATAAATTTATTTTAAAATTAAATATAGGTGGGAATATGATGGGCCGAACGAGTTTAGATTCTCCAATTTGGTGGGTTGGCATAATCTCGATTGGTGGGATCACTGGATTAGAGATTCCAAACTCGTGTTTGCCCTAAACATTATAGGGGGATTGGAAATAATTGAATCCCCCTAATCTGATGCACCAAATGCATCCATATAGTAATCCTCATATTTTCCTAGCTATAATAATAATATTACTAAAAATTATACATACATACATATATATATATATATAAATGTTCAAGTCAGTGTGCACTAATATAACTTCATCAGTGCGTTAGATGTGGACCATTAGATTTACATACTTTGATTCAAAGTGTATGAACTTGTCAAAACTTTTCCATAATCAGTGGTCCATATACATTGGTATTGATGTAGTTATATCAGTGCGCGCTGACCAGAACGGGACCATGTATTTATATATATATATTGAAATATTACATAAATTCGGGTTTTTTTTTTAGGGAGAGGACTCGAACCCATGACCGTGTTGTAGGCGTGAGGGGTTTACTACTTGAACAACCTCGTCTTGTCCTTAACATATACGACGTGTTAACTAATTGAAAATTCTAATTTTGCATAATAAATTTAATTATTGATTTTTTTTTTATTACTGTAACTAAAATGGGTCAAAAATCAAGTTACGTGAACCTCCGCACAAATCAGAAATTTAGTTGCTATGGAAATGGAACTATCCCCCTCCCACGGAATGAGAGGTTTTCTTTCCTGATTATCTTTAATGAAGATGATATCGTCAAAGTACGTTTGATAATAATGAAATATGAATAAACCTTTGAAATTGGTTTAACAAGATCCATCAAAGTCCAAGGCAAAGTGTAATTTTTTTAAAATTTTTTTTTAAAATTTTTAAAATTTTTGTTGAAGGAAAGAAAATTCATTAACCGAAGGAGAGATTACAATTGACCTAGGCTCTCGCCAAGAAATGTTCAAAAAAATTGATCTGCTAGACCGTGTTGATGTTATGAGAGCATTTAATTATCTTGATTCGGGACTAATATTCCAGAAGGCTGCGGATTCATTGTTTTAGTTAGCAAAGTGTCCACATCCTAAGATCAATTTAATTTATGTACGCATGACATTACTAATAATTCTTTTGCTTTTTGTTTTTGTTTTACTATGAGAATGAGTTGGTATTGGTCTACTGTCTACAGAAATTTGTTTAAATTAAACACTTGAAGCTAGCATGATAGGGACCCTAGCCTCTACTGCTGTAGCGAAGCCAATTCATGAAAAGGATGGCGATGTTACCATCTAAAGATATGATTTTCAAACCTATATTTTATTAAAAAAAATAACCTTAAATAAAATAACTAAAAGGAACAAATAACTTAATTAAAAATAAATATAAACACTTTCCCTATCGGTTGCACCAACATTTAAACCCTAATTCTATTTTCAGTATCAATTTTTAATCTTTTTATTCTTGTTCACCTTTAAGTCTTCTTCACATATTGATGTGCATTCTGGAAAGTCAGGTGGGTTGTGTTTATTCTGGGCTGCTAGTGTTAATGTCCATCTTTTGAGCTTTTCGGTGGCACATATTGATGTGCATTTGGAGTCGTTGGACAGGAAATGGTGGAGACTTACGGGATTTTACAGAAATCTAGATGCAAGCCAGAGGTGTCACTCTTGGAAGCTATTGAGAAGGCTTGCAGGTATGTCAGCTCTCCCTTGGGTGTGTTTAGGTGATTTCAAAAAGTGCTGGATGCGTCTGAGAAATTGAGAGAGGGGGGGGGGGGTGTTCCAAAGGATTGGTCTCAGCTAGCTAGGTTTCGTGAATCTCTTGACGACTGTGGACTCGAAGATTTGGGATTTGTCGGTTCTCAATTTACGTGGTGTAACAAGAGAGAGGGAGAAGCGGTGATTTATGAGAGACTCGATAGGTGCACGGGTAGTATGGAGTGGAAAATGCTATTTCTTAATTATGAGGTTTCTCATCTCGATTTTTGGCAGTCTGATCATAGGCCAATAATTTTGAGAACTCAGGCTGGTTCAATGGTAGCAGGAAGGCACCTAAGAAGGAGGCGTTTTCATTTCGAGGAGTGCTGGATTGTGGATCCAGTGTGTAGAAATATGGTTTTGGATTGTTGGGCTGACAGGAGAGATTGAAATGTAGTGGAGAGTGTTATTGGTAATATTAAGGACTGCGGTTATAAGTTGGATATTTGGAACAAGCAATGTCGTCGCCGGCTTAAGGAGGTTATTATTGATAAGAAGATAGAGTTAAAGAATGCCTATGACAATGTTAGAAATGGTTCCTGAAGATCAATTTTGAAGATTGAAGCTCAGTTAGATATAGTGTTGGAAATTGAAGAACGTTACTGGAGGTAGAGGTCTAGAATAAATTGGCTTCAGTGTGGTGACCAAAATACGAGGTTTTTCCATATGAAGGCTACGGTGAGAAAAGTGCGGAATAAGATTAGTGGACTCTTGGATGATTATGGGCAGTGGCAGGAGCCGCAATCTGGTATGGAAGGTATTGTCATCAATTATTTCTGAAAGCTTTTCCAGTCTTCTTCGCCTTCTCAGGTCGATATGGAAGTTATTTTGGAGGGAGTCCAGGCTAAACTTCCCTCCCAGTAGCTTACTGGATGCCGAGTTCATTGCTGATGAGATCCGAAAAGCCGTTTTTGGAATGGGAGCTATGAAGGCACCAGGTAGGGATGGTCTGCCAGTAATATTTTTTTAGAAATTTTGGGATATAATTGGTCATAGTGTGGTCTTGGCGTGCTTAGACTACCTTAATAATGGGAAGTCTTTGTCTCAGATGAATGATACATTGATTACGCTTATTCCAAAGCAGATAGTTTCGAAGAGGATGTCGGATTTCAGGCCTATAAGCCTTTGCAATGTCATCTACAAGGTAATGGCTAAGACCATCGCCAACCATTTCCGTTTGGTGCTGGATGGGATTATTTCGGAGGAACAAAGTGCCTTTGTTCCAGGAAGGTTAATTTCTGATAACGTGTTGATTGGGTTCGAGTGTTTGCACAGGATTAAGAGGAGAAAAAGGAAGAAGGGATCTATAGGGATCAAGTTGGATATGTCCAATGCATATGATCGCGTGGAATGGGTGTTCGTTGAGAGAATGATGCGGAAATTAGGTTTTTCAGAGAGGTGGATCAGTTTAATTATGTGCTGCATTTCGTCGGTCTCCTACTCATTTGTGTTGAATGGTGATGTTTGCAGTAATATTATTCTGACCAGGGGTTTGCGGCAGGGAGACCCGCTCTCTCCCTATTTTTTCCTGTTATGTGCGAAAGGTTTTTCTAGCTTGATCAATCATGCTATTGGTAGTGGGAATTTACAGGGCTTTCAGTGCAGTCGGAATGGTCCTACAATTTCTCATTTACTGTTTACGGATGATAGTTTAGTGTTTGCCATGGCTACGGTCTCCAGTTGTGTTGTGATTAGAAGAATCTTAGACGTCTATGCCAAAGCTTCGGGCCAGATAATAAATTTCAAAAAATCTGCCATGTGTGTCAGTCCGTCTATTTCTCCTCCGAACTGTGCTTCTCTGGCAGTGATTCTAGGCATAGGTATTGTGGAATGCCATGAGAGGTATCTAGGATTACCTTGTTCTACAGGGAGAAAAAAGAAGGAAGTGTTCTCTGCCATTACCACCCGAATCTGGGACAAAATTAAAGGCTGGAGGGATAAGTTTCTTTCGATAGGTGAGAAGGAGGTGTTGATAAAGGCTGCTCTTCAATCCATACCCACATACTCAATGAACCTCTTTCAGATACCTAAGTGCCTTTTAAACGAGATCTACCGTCTTTGCGCTAGGTTTTGGTGGGGGAGTAGAGGAATTTCTAGGAAGATCCATTGGTGTTCTTGGTCAAGGATGTGTGAATCCAAAGAGAATGGGGGTCTGGGTTTCAGAAATCTGGAAGTTTTTAATCAATCCTTGCTAGTAAAACAATGTTGGAGGATTATGTCCGACAATAAATCCTTGGCTGCCCGTGTTCTAAAAGGATGTTATTTTCCAGATTGTGAGTTTCTTGATGCGGAGTTTAGGTCCACTACTTCCTTCATATGGAAAAGTTTAATGTGGGGAAAATGTATTATTTCTGTTGGATACTGATGGAGAGTGGGAAATGGTGTTAATATTCGCATTTATAAAGATTGGTGGATTCCAAAGCCTACTACTTTCAGTCTGGTTTCCTCTCCTATTTTAGGTGAAAATACAACGGTTAATCATCTGTTATCTTCATCCGGGCAGTGGGATGTAAGCCTGATAAATCGTTCTTTTTTGAAGGAAGATTCCAATGCCATTCTTAGCATTCCCATTGGGAGAAGTAGAGTGACAGACGCCTTTCAGTGGCACTATGAGCCGAAAGGGTCGTATACTGTGAAGATTGGTTATCATGTGGGCTGTGGCTTGCACGCTGGTACAGGTTTGTCTAATTCTGCCTTCTTCTATAATCTTTCTATATCTTGGTGGAAAGCGTTGTGGAAGCTAAATCTCCTTTCCAAAGTAAAAATTTTTGTATGGAAGGCTTGCAATAATTTTTTCCCTTCTTGTGAGGTTCTGGCTCATCGGAAGATGCCTGTGAATAGGCTGTGCCCAATGTGTAGATGGAAGAGTGAGTCGGTTCTTCATGGTTAGTAGAGTTGCAGTTGTTTGAAGCTGTTGCGTGCCTCTTGGCTCCCAAAACTTGCTAATAATCACAAAAGCAGAGTTCATTTTTTTGACTTTTTGCTTGATTGTTTTTTAAGGCTGAAACGGGAGGACGTTATGCTGTTTTGTGTGTGTTTATGGAAGGTGTGGTCCTTAAGAAATGCTGCTGTTCATGGGGGTTGGATATGGTGGAGTGGGCTTGCTGTTTCCTTGGAGAAATTAACAGTGCTTCTTTGGTGCAGGAACGTGATCAAATCTCTCCTTTTGTTTGGAATCCTATTTGGGTTCCCTCTGATCCAGGTTTATACAAAGTTAATTGTGACGCTGCGATTTATGCGGTTGGTCACCTGGTGGGTTTTGGGGTGGATATCCGTGATTCAGAGAGGTTTGTTTTGGCTACTTGCTCTCAAAGATCCGAAGCTTCATTTTATCCTCAAGTGGCGAAGTCGAGTGCTATTCTTCGGGGCCTTTAACTGGCTGTAGATACAGGGCTTACTCCTTGTAGGATTGACTCTGATGCTGAAGTTGTGGTTGGTTGGATCAACAGTCGAGCTTCTCTTGCCTCTGATGTGGGTGTTATTTTAGATGATATTTTTGCTTTGTGGCAGCATGTTCGGTGTGTTTCGATTAACTTCGTTCCCAGAAAGGCTAATCAGGTAGCCCATGTGTTAGCTAAAAACGGTCTCTCCTGTGTTGAGGACATGTTTTGGCTGGAGGAATTTCCTCCTTATATTAGTTCCTTTGTTACGGCTGATTGCTGTGGCTGTGTGTAATTTGTTGGTTCCCTTAAAAAAAAAAAAGAAAGTCTTTTTCACACATCTCTTAAATTACACATCATCAACTCCAATATGAGCCAAATACAGCTTAATCAGAGCTAGGATAACACACCCACCCACCCAATTATACAATCTTCATGTTCAACAATTAATGTGAGCTTGATTGCTGTATGTTCATGTGAGCTTGATTGTAGTGGCGAAATTAGGGGACCCATAATATTAACTTGATTCATCCTATTATTTTAATAATATAAATTAATTAGTAAATATATTTCCTATTTTATTGCCCATGATTGTAGGATACAAAATCAATCTATTTTTCTTTCATGATTTTAATTTCCAATAAAAAAAAATAATGATAATAATAATTTTTTTTTTTGAAAGACAACAAATTTATTAAGCCACCAAGGGCAAGGAAAGCACAAACCAAAAAGGTTCACAACAAGGCCAAACAGGGGATAGAACCCAGCAATCACAAACAGAAACAACCCAAGAGACAAAACAAAAGAGAAACATAGAAAACTTAAACAAAAACGATCAGACCATCAAAACACCACAAACAAAATAGAACCAAACTACCTAGAACCACAAAATAAGTGTCACCAAAACAGAAGGGGATGGTACACCCCACTCCACTCTATCACCAATCCTGCTGGAACCCAACTTTACCAAGCCATCCGTAAAAGAATTCGCACCCCTATTCATAAACTTGATGGATAGACCATCCCAAGAATGTAAAAGGGAGCAAATGTCGTACATAAAATCAACCAACTTGATGTTGCCAAAATCCATACCATTGCACTAGGAGACATTAGATTTAGAATCGCTCACAATTATCACATTACAGTTGGGGAGATGCGCAGATGAAGCTAACAACAAACAGGCATGATGAATCGCATAAATTTTAGCCGAATTAGAATCCATGCACCCCACAAAGGAAGAAAATGAACAAAAAACTTTGCCATTGGAATCACGCAAAACCCCACCTATACCCACGGCACCAGGACTGCCCTTGGTGAAACCGTCAACGTTGAACATCAAAATGTAGGCAGGCGGGGGCACCCAACATGCTGGCCTAATATCCTTTTTAGCAACACTGTCCACGCACCTATTATGAATATCCTCCAGCAAAAAGGTAACAGGATCAGAACTCCCTTTACCAAGATTTTTGAACCACCATACCACATGAAACTTAACTGAGTCAATCGACGATAGCAAATTCGCCTCCTTGTTATCAAAAATCAACTTGTTCCTTACCTCCCAAATGGTCCATAACATAGCAAAAAATAGGGTATTCCACACACAAACCCATCCATCCATTCAACCAAGCATTCACTGACTTATTAGGACATGAATACACTTCCCACCAATTCACAGAGAGAGTTTAATACGTAATATTTAATCCACTGATTTAGGAGAGATAATTTCTTTTTTAATAATTTAATTAGTTTGGAGTGTCTTTAGACTTTTTTTTTGTCTTGTTTATTAATTTTAATTCAAGTTAAAATTGTCATTAATAAAAATAATAATTAAATTGGAGTGTAAATATATAATTTAAGGATTGTAAGCAGAAGCTCTCATATTTTTTTTATTTTTTTTATTAATGACAATTTTAACCTGAATTAAAATTACTAAACAAGACAAAATAATTCTAAAGACACTCCAAACTAATTAAATTATTAAATTATATTTTTTTTTGAAGAGAATTGTTAAATTATATAAGTCAATACAAATACCTTTTTAAAATAAATAAATAAATAAATAAATATATGAAAACTTGATTTGTTGTAACTAGATTCGATTAAACTCAAAATTTCTAAGACTAATGAAAAAATAAAAATTCTCTTGGCAATCACATACCTACAAAAGTAACAAAAAATATTTTCATATTTCGATTTTTTTTTCGTTGAAAAATAGGGTACATTTTTTTTTAATTTTTAATATATACATATATACGGTTCCTAAAAATCAAGCTTATTCGTAACTTTTTTTTTTCTTAACTGTTAGTCTTACTTGAGAAAGAATGGAGATAGAAAGTTAGAGATATGTATTGGAGGAGAGAGAGTTTAATATGGTAATTAAAAATTTAGAGGAGAGTGTTTAATATGTAATATTTAATCTAATGATTTAGAAGAGATAATTTCTTTTTTTAATAATTTAATTCAAAAAAGATTACTCCTCAGATGAATCCAAACGCTATGATGATTCGTCCTAACTTTTATTAAAATAAAATGGAGTTTCTTTATAATTTTTTTTTTAAAATGGAGTGTCTTTAGAAGTGGAAATGGTGGAAACTGTCACCATTTTAAACTGAGTTGGTGAGAATGTCAGTGGGTTAATAAGTTAAGTTTAAAAGACACCTATTATGGTGAACTACCAAAATTGCCCTTAGTTAATGATTTATGTTATTCAGTTTGGTCTTTTCTCTGTCCACACTTGCAACAAAAACGTCAGTAGGATTTAACTCAGTTACTCTGTCTCTCTACAAATAAAAGTTCAAGGTGTTGCCTCGACTTTCTTCTTCAGTAAAATAAGGTAATATTTCTTGATCCTGCTTGTTTGAATATTTCGAGCATTTTAGTATTTTGTTAAACTGAAGCCATTGTTATAATTTAAGAACTTTTCTTTTTATTTTCGAGCCTTTTTGAAACAATTCGTGCCTTTTTGCTCATGAATCGAGCCTTTTTGAAACAAAATCGTGCCTTTTTGGTCATGAATCGTGCATTTTTGAAAAACCTTTCGTGCCTGTTTGAAACAAAATCGAGCCTTTTTGCTACAAAATCGTGCCTTTTTGGTCATGAATCGTGCCTTTTTGAAAAACCTTTCGTGCCTTTTTGAAACAAAATCGAGCCTTTTTGCTACAAAATCGTGCCTTTTTGGTCATGAATCGTGCCTTTTTGAAAAACCTTTCGTGCCTTTTTGAAACAAAATCGAGCATTTTTGCTACAAATTCGTGCCTTTTTGCTCATGGATCGAGCCTTTTTGAAACAAAATCGTGCCTTTTTTTGTCATGAATCGTGCCTTTGTGAAAAACATTTCCTGCCTTTTTGCTACAAAATCGTGCCTTTTTGCTCATGAATCGAGCCTTTTTGAAACAAAATCGTGCATTTTTGCTCATGAATCGTGCCTTTTTGAAAAAACATTTCTTGCCTTTTTGGTCATGAATCGAGCCTTTTTGCTACAAAATCGTGCCTTTTTGGTCCTCATTCGTGCATTTTTGGTCATGAATCGAGCCTTTTTGCTACAAATTCATGCCTTTTAGAACTAAAATCGTGCCCTTTTGAACTGAAATCGTAACTTTTTGAACTGAAATCGTGCCTTTTTGCTACAAAATCGTGCCTTTTTGGTCATGAATCGTGCCTTTTTGAAACAAAATCGAGCCTTTTTGCTACAAAATCGTGCCTTTTTAGTCATGAATCATGCCTTTTTGAAAAACCTTTCGTGCCTTTTTGAAACAAAATCGAGCATTTTTGCTACAAATTCGTGCCTTTTTGCTCATGGATCGAGCCTTTTTGAAACAAAATCGTGCCTTTTTTGTCATGAATCGTGCATTTGTGAAAAACATTTCCTGCCTTTTTGCTACAAAATCGTGCCTTTTTGCTCATGAATCGAGCCTTTTTGAAACAAAATCGTGCATTTTTGCTCATGAATCGTGCCTTTTTGAAAAAACATTTCTTGCCTTTTTAGTCATGAATCGAGCCTTTTTGCTACAAAATCGTGCCTTTTTGGTCCTCATTCGTGCATTTTTGGTCATGAATCGAGCCTTTTTGCTACAAATTCATGCCTTTTAGAACTGAAATCGTGCCCTTTTGAACTGAAATCGTAACTTTTTGAACTGAAATCGTGGCCTTTTCAAATCGTGCCTTTTTGAACTGAAATCGTGTCATTTTTAATGGTTTGTGATTATTAATTTGACAGCCTCATGAATCGGATTAGAATAGTAATATCTTACAACGGTCGATGGGAGCAGTTACTCGACAGAAGTCAGAGGTTCGTTGGATCTGATAACCGAGGAATGTATGTGTCAAAGAATTTGACTTACGATGAATTGGTGGCGATCGTGCATACTATTGTGAACTATGATGTAAACAAATACAATGTTGATTTGTCATCAATATCAATAGTTCCTAGCAGTACGTGTCGCACATTTATAAGCAATGACGACGATGTCCAGTTTATGCTAGGGGAAGATCGAGTGATCCCTCAAGTATGTGTCAGTCTTATTGAGCGGACAGTTGGAGATGTGTTAGGGAATGATATTCCTCCTCCTGAAAATACCCTACAATTTGGATCCTTTAGTGGTAGCAACCAAGTGTTCACCCAAAGGAGTGGCAGCGAAGGTGGGAGAAACATGTATGGTGTCCCACAAGTTGTGGTTGACCATGCAGATGCCGCTGAGATTCAATTTGGTGATGTGTTTGGTTGTCGAATTGAGCAGTTTGATGCGCAGTACAATGAGCATGACAATTACCCGAACCATGAGGTGGATAATAAGGCAAATAATGAACATGTTGATGATTTGCAAAATGCGGATGAAGAGCATGCACATATGCAAACACATGGTAGACGTGTAGAAGGAATTAGTGGCACTACACCAGATATGCCTGGGACTTCCGAGGTCCGTTATAATGTGACAACATCTGATTCTGTTAATGCGACAACTTGGGTTATTCCGGGAGCAAATTCATACTCGTTTGGTACTGGTAGAAGCAGCACCTTGGAAGCGCAAGAACCGAGAACCATGATTTATAAGGGTCAATTTTTCCCGAGTAAAAAGGATTTGAAGGGGCTAGTTGGCGATTTTGCGATGCGTTAGAACTTTGAATGGAAGGTGAAAAGGTCCAATAAGACAACTTTACATCTGATTTGCATCATTGACGACTGTACGTGGAAATTAAGAGCGGTGAGGAGAGAAGAAGGGACTTACTTTCAAGTCAGAAGTTTTGTCAACGAACACACCTATCCCTTGGAGGAGATTCACCGTCGCCATCGACAAGCTAGTGCAACCACAATCGTAGAAGTCGTTGCACCTAGATTTCAACAAGCCGATGGTCGTCTCATGCGTCCGAAGGACATAATCGCCGATATGAAAACAATGTATTGCATCCAAATCATGTACAGTAAGGCACATGATGCACTGCAATATGCATTGTCATTGACCTATGGAACGCATGAAGAAAGTTTCCAACTGCTGCCATCTTTTGCATACGTTCTGGAACAGCAAAATCCAGGCACAATCACAGACTTACAGTGCGCAGATGATGGTAAATTCCTTTACTTTTTTATGTCGTTAGGGTCCTCAATTAGAGGTTTTCGGAGGTGTATGCGTCCTGTGATTGCAGTTGATGGTACCCATTTGAAAGGAAGATTCGGGGGTACAATGTTTGTGGCAACTGCACAAGATGGAAACGAACAGGTGTATCCAATTGCTTTTGGGTACGGTGACTCAGAAAACAACCTTTCATGGGAGTGGTTTTTGGAGTGCTTGAGAGGTGCCCTTGGTCATATAGATGATCTGGTTTTCATTTCCGATCGTCATGCAAGCATTGAAGCAGGGATTTCCAAAGTGTTCCCTTATGCAACCCATACCATATGTTGCTGGCATTTTGGTGAAAATATGAAGAAGCGATTCCACAGAAAAGATGTTGTCGACATAATGGATAACGCTGCTAGGTCGTACAGCCAAATCCACTACGATCGCCACATTGAGGAGTTACGTAGGCTGCACAAGGGTGCATACGATTATGCCATTGATGCCGGTCCACACAAGTGGTCCCGTGTTCATTGCCCCCAAAGAAGGTACAGGTTGATGACAACAAATGTTGCAGAGTGCATAAACTCATGCCTAAAATTTGCACGGCAACTGCCATTGATGACACTGGCAGAGTTCATTCGGAATATGCTACAAAAGTGGTTCCACGATCGTCATACAAATGCACGGTCAATGCGTCATCGATTGACCGACGCAGCACATCTTGTGATCCTCAAACGTGTCGAGAAATACGGTTATATGACCGTAAATGCAGTTGACTGGAACATATTTTTCGTCAGACACAAGGCAAAACAGTGGACGGTTGACTTAGCCCGGAAGACATGCACATGCAACAAATTCCAAATGGACTTTTTACCATGTTCACACGCACTCGCAGCGGCAAGGTACATGACTCTTTCCATTTATTGCTTTATAGTACCTAAACGTGAATCTCACTGTTTTCATTGTTGCAGGGAGCGGAACTTGGATTTCACATCTCTTTGTGCGGACTACTACAAGAGGGAGACACTTATTGATGCATACTCGATTCCTATAATGCCTATTGGTCATCCTTCTTCATGGGTAGTGCCATCCAACATCGCAGCGCGGGTGGTTTTAAATCCAAGGACAAATAGACAATCCGGTCACCCGATGGAGGGTCGACATGTCTCGTCTTCAGAGAGGACAGCCACACAGTCGTGTAGAAGATGTGGACAACCAGGACATAACAGCAGGAAGTGTTCCAACCCGCCTATGGTTAATGAAGGTCCTAGTACTATTGTACCTGAACAATACCGTCGCAAGTGCAGCATCTGTCATTCAACTGGACACAACAAACAAACGTGCCCTCAGAAGGACTCTATCGTGGAATGAATGGAGTCTTAGAAGAGGAGACTTGACCCCACATCATAAATGCTGTCATGGAAGCGATTGAAGGGATGAGAGTTGCATTGGGTGCTGCTGTAGGGGCTTTTCCATCCTGCTCGGAAGGTTAGGGAAGTGTACTGGAAGATTTACAACTCCCTATATATTGGCACTAAAGATGCTCTTGTGGTTGCTTATCCAACACTAGACGACGAGCATAATAACATATACAGTAGGCTAGAGTTAGTGATGTTTATTTGAGTGCAACGAGTTTCAGCTAGAAAGGACGAAAAGATGAACGATGCAATCATCTTAGGGCTTATGTTTTAGACATGTGTTTTGGATTTTAACTGCTGTAGTTTGTTTATTTCCACAAGTCACCATACCAGTTGATATACTCATATATGGTATTTTTTAACTTTTTGTATGCTTTGATATATGTCAATATATGGTACTTTTTAACTTTGTGTATGCTTTGATATATGTTAATATTTTAGAAATATTTTATGTTCGAAAATATTTTTGAATTTAGTTGAACTTTGAACTGCAAACAACTTGAAATAAAAAATTAATAATTTCATTAACAACAGCTCTGTTATGTACAACAACTACAACGTCCTGGAGTTACAATAAACCTCCACGGCCATCTTTTGCCGGATGATGGCCATATCAGCTTCCGTCCAATCGAATGTATCCCTGTTCGCCGTCAGGTACTCAATCATTCTCAACGTATGGGCACCACAGTTTCCCCTGCAATTAACCACATGAACAACCATTAGCATTGATACATTTCTTCACCGATTGGGATAGAATAACAACTTGAAATAGTCATACCCCGATTCCTATTGGGGCACCCGGTCAGCTGACACAAATAACATCCGAAACGGCCCATCCCTCTTTTTGTAAGTCTTGTCACCCGGTTGTCTATTCCTGTGAAAGTGCACCGTATAGAGCTGAGAGGGTAGCAAATAGCGCAGACATGCAAACTGGGCATTCCTGTGCCTAAATGGGACATCCCGTCTGAACGGGTCAAACACAAGAATGTGCCCATACTGCAGATCGATGCTGGCCATGACCCAATGCATACCTCCAACGTTGCAAGGAATCAGAACCTGCAGGTGTTTCTCCAAGGTGTTATCAAAACTCGAATAAACATAGATGCAAAACTCGAATAAACACTTACAATGTCAACATCGTGCCAAGGCCGATTCCCTAACGGGAGCTCCCCACGGACCACCATAAGCTCATCACGGGACCACTGCTGCTTAAACACAGACCAACCTGATGGGGGTTTCCTCTCCTCACCAGTGCCGATTCTGTCCCATTGGTGATCTAACAATGTCTGAAAGAAAATTAACTGAAACGTTAGGCAGAAGATGTATGAACACATCAATGTCGAAGTGAAAACCGTATAATATTAACACTTACAAAGAATTGTGAATCCAGTATATTGATCCTCGAACCGTAGACAGTGGGGTGCAATCGTTGACACCTCCTGACAATCTTCAAGTATGCGTCAATGTGCTGAAAATTTGAACAGTTTGTATTGTTAGGATGCAACCATTTATGACTGAGTTTTATAAAGACAGTTCAAGGAAGGAACATACAGTATCCTCCAACTCCATGAAGTTGGTTTGCAACCGGTGGAACCAAGTGACAGGAACACCAACTAGGTCGTGCAGATCCACATCACGTCTGCATAAGTAGGGAAAAAGTTACATAATGCTGACTTACATATTTGTCGAAAAAAACTATAAACAGAATGTAATACTTACAATTCCCCCGAAATGCTCCTCTTGTAGTCTTCGTACGCCGCAAGTGACTATCCTCTTTTAGGACTCTCGCAATAGTACGAGGTCGAAGAGTAGCACAACGGTAAATAAGATTCGTTCCCACAGGGATTGAGTGATCGATAACCGAAATCGATTAGCCTAATTGCTATTCAAACAATCGAAAAAAAAGGGTTTTCAACTAATCAACTTAAACTAAATTAAACTAAATGATTAATTCTAAAGCAAGAATGAAATAACAAGAAATTAAACCCGAATGTGATAATAAAGAGAAATATGCTAGAAGTTGAATCCACCCCACCCAATATTTAAAGCCCGTTTTAGACTCAATTACTCATCCAAAACATACAAATGCAATTTGTAGATTCATACACCCTAATATTAACCTACAATCTTGGTCAAGCAAAGTAAGTTACACCCGAAACGCACCCAAGCTTATCTCTCGATTACCCGGAATATACGAACGAGTTCATTAAGTTTATTGGCGCACTAAACGAATCCTATACGCTAGCCTAAGTAGGTCTACTTTTCTAGACATGCATATAGGGCATTTTAACGAACACGTGGTGTGCGTCTCCGGTCGGTACGTAACACACCACAATAAATCAATCAAATGGAGATCAATCACTTGAAAGCTTTAAGCACACAAAAATATCCATACAAATCACACTTGCATAAAATAGATAAACAAGAGTCAATACATAATACAAGTCATGGGTGGGGTTTCATCAAATCCTAACAATATGTATTTAGCTCATAATATTATCAAGAGTAGCCATACAATAAATAATTTCCAATGAGTACATAGCTATCATAAAAGAATTAAAAGAGAGAAAGTTTAGAGAAAACAAATTGGAGAGCTTCCTCTTTTTCCTTCAATCTTCAACTCTTTTTGCCCAAAAGGTGGAATGGAGAATGGGAATGGTGGATGTGGTAGTGTGTGGAAGATATGGAGAAAAAGGAGAGGTTTTGGGTTTGATTTTCGGATTTTGTTATGTGTGTCCCTCTCCTTTCTATCAAAAGAACATAAGATGTATTTATATGGGCTGAAAATAGGGCAAGAATCTCGCCCAAAACTAGTCCAAGACGGACTGCCGCGGTCTAGGCGACAACCGCGGCAAGCTTCGAAATATCTCTGTCGCTCGACTGCCGCGGTTGGGAGACCGTGGCACTTCAACCGCGGCGACGAATGGGAGTTTCTGTTGCTCGGGACGCCGCTGGCCTGCCGCGGTTGGGAGAAACGAAGCAAATGGCCATGGAAACCATGGAAACTTGGGAAGCTTGGAGGACTTGGAAAAAGTGTGCATGGGGCCTAGAAAGTGGTCCCAAACGGACGGGGAGATTGCCGGTAAGAGATCTGGGCGGAAAACCACCGGAATCGGCGTTGGAAACGGTCGAACAAGGCCGGGGTCAATCGCCGGGTCGCGACCGGGTCGGGTCGACCCGTGCGGGTCTACAACCGGGTCGGCTGAGGTTGAAAACGATGACGTCATGCTGACGTCATGCTGAGCTGTCGGGGCGCGCTGAGAAATGGGCCGGGGTGTACTCCGCAACCGAGTCAGGTATTCCTTTGGGCGACCAGATCTAGGCCGGGTCGGGTCGGGTCAGGCCCAAGGTGCAAAACGCACCATTTCACTTAAGTGACATAGCGCGCTACGGTGCGTTGCCTGGCAAATTACAGAAGCCTCCCCTCATCTTTCCCCTAATCACAGAATCTTCAATAATATCTTCGAAGTTTGCACTTTGACCCCTAATTCTTCCAAATTACTCCAATGCCCCTGGACTCCATAAATACCTGAAACACTTATTTTAACATATTAAATACCCGGTTTTACCCGAGAAATGAACACAAAATGATATGGAATTGGGGCTACACTATGTGTAGAAATTAAAGCAATCAACACCCCTAAACCTATCTTTTGGTCGTCCTCGAGCAAAACAAAAGCAAACAAACAAAAGAAAGCAAAAACATAAAGAAATAAAACATCCGGATATGTCTTTTAAACCCCTAGGCGATCCCTAGTAGGACGAGTGAAGTCTCGTGAGGGTTTACAGCACGACACCCATTAACGTCTTTCCTGTTGAGCCAACTATAGACAGAGATGCAATAATGGTTAACCGAATTGAGACACATGCATGTTAAGACCCCTAAGAAAAAGCTTGGGTTATGCAAGCTAAGGTGCTACAACAAGAGAGATTGCAATTCCATACTTCTTAGTGAACAAAGCTTCAAAAAGCATCGAACACAAGAGTCTTATGATAGCATTTCGCCTCGACTCTATATCTTTCCGGAATCTCTCTCATTTTACCACTCAGAACCTAGGCTCACTCAACAACATATGTGGCTGGAAATTAAGCACAAGAATTTTCAAATTACATGCATATGACACATTTTGAAAAACCGCTAATGTTTAAATGCAAATGGACCACAAGAACGGATTTGAACATTAAGAACAAGAGCAAACACCATTTGATGCCTTCATCAACACGCTAAACTCCTCCTAAAGATCAATTATGACTTCTTTAAAGTTCAAGTGATGCTATGGTGAGATGGTGGTGGAGAGGCAAGGTGGGTACGGGATTATGAGCTAGCTACCGATTATGCTTAAGCTTTAGTAGGCACACTCTTCACAATACTAGCGTCTAGGCAAGAGTTATTCACTTAATCATTGTGTGCTCATCTTTAAGTTGCTTTATATGTTAGCAACTTTTACACTTTAGAGCTTAGAAGGCTTTTTTTTTTTTTTGTTAGTATGATAGCCTTAATCTTTGCACAACTTTCACATAGCCTAAGTACATGCTATTTACACTTTTGATTTCTCTTGAGTTTCATTATGATATGATAACAAGCCATAATCGTAGCAAGTGGGATGGTCTAGTGTTTATGTAGGATATGGTGATGTGTATGATATGGGAGGATATAGTGATGGGGTTTAGTGTGTAGGTCAACATAGATAGGGCATTTAAGCACATACACAAGGCATGGGTCGTGTTTGGGAAATTTATAGTGATTTAACACACATTGCCTACATCATCTCTATAGGTACAAGTCAAGCAAGCAAACAAAGGCAAAACCATGGTGATGCTCTTAGAATGGTGCTCTTTTAATGTCCAAAGCATGGAGTGAGGTCCTTTTTATTTTTATGCTTATTTATCTACAAGAAGAGTGTTTAAGATGAAACAATGAAACAACACACTCATAAGGATGCTATTTAGGCTCTGGCCTCACACGGGTAGTCTCCACTAATGATCTAGACATCTTAAGCGCGATACCCAATTACTTAGACACTTTCGAGTCTGGTAGGGTGCGTGCAAGCAATGTGGTGTAGCTTTAACTAGCACAACCTTTGCTTAGACTCAGGGAATCAACACATGCAAAAATCAAAAAAAAAAAAAAAAAAAATTTGCCTCAAACGGCACAACCCAAAGATCTCATTAAGCAAGCTAATGCTCCAAAAATTTGGCTCAAACAGGAGAACGGGCAGAACAAGACTCTAAAAACACAAAATATGCAAAAATTAAAAACATTTACAAAAATAAGCAACAACGCAAAAACAATCTGCAAAAAAAATGGTCATAGAAAGGCCGCACCCCAAAACTAAACGAACATTGTCCAAGTTTGCAACAAAAGCGGTGGACAATATAAGCCTCGAAGCGGGAAGGAGGACAACGCAACCTAAAACAAAAGAAATGCCAGATTCATCATAGAATCCACTACCCCGAATGGTCGCCAATATGTATAGGTAACCAAAGCCAATGGGAAAGTGGCGTATTTGTTGACTACACCGACCTCAACCGGGCTTAGCCCAAGATAACTTCCCTCTGCCTATCCAACTGATTGTTTGCCACTGCAGGTACCAACTTCTGAGACTTCATGGATGCTTTCTCGGGGTACAACCAATCTGATGGCACCCCCGATCGCGCCAAGACCATCTTCATCACTGGGCAAGGCTTTACGGTTACAGGTGATATGGTTCTTTATAAAAATGTTGGAGCCACTTCCGCGTTTGGTGAACAGTTTTTCAAGCAACATATAGGAAGGTCTATGGAGGTATATGTAGACGACATGATCACCAAGTCTCAGATGACCGACCAACATCCAGAAGATTTGCGTCAGACCTTTCAAGTAATAAGGGAGAACCATATGAGGTTGAATCTAGCTAAGTGTGCTTTCGGGGTAGCAGCAGAAAAGTTTCTTGGGTTCAGGGTACATGAGAGAGGAATTAAGGCTAACCCTGAGAAAATCAAGGCCATCATAGATCTTGAATCCCCTCCTACCCTCCTACCCTCCTACCCTCCAGCAGGCACAGGGATTGATTAGCAGGATAGCCGCATTGAACTGCTTCATATCCCGATCTACAGATAAATGTCTACCTTTCATTAAAATCATTAAGCAGGGTAAGAAGATGAAGTGGGATCAAAAAAGTGAGCAAGCTTTCCAGTCTTTGAAGAAGTACGTAGTTAGCCCGCCTTTGCTAGTGAAACCCCTTTCAGGAGAAGAACTACAGCTTTACTTGGCAGTATCGGAAATCAAAACCAGCGGGGCCTTGGTGAAAGAATGTAGTGACGGGGCCTAGAGACCAATCTACTATGTGAGTTATGCTTTGACCAAGTCTGAAAAAAATTATACTCTCCTGGAGAAGCTCGCCTATGCACTTGTGACTACAGCTAGAAAGCTCCAGCCTTATTTTCAAGCTCACACAGTCGCAGTAGTGACAGACAAACCATTGACACAGTTCCTCCAGAGGCCAAACGTATCAGGTAGGCTGGTCATGTGGGCCATAGAGCTCACCCAATATGATATAAAATACAAGGTAAGAATAACAATCAAGGCTCAAGCCTTAGCCGACTTTGTAGTAGAATTCAGCACAACCTCCAATCCGGATACCACTACGATCTTGAGCCCGGATCCAGAATCCCCGGAATGGCCCACTGATTGCAAGGCCTGGATACTGTATACGGATAGAGCGTCAAATCAAACAGGCTATAGAGCTAGGATCATCCTTATTGATCCTAAAGGGATCAAATGCAGCCACTGTTTCAGGTTTGAGTTCAAATCCACCAATAATGAGGTGAAGTATGAAGCCTTATTAGCAGGGATGAAAGTTGCTGAAGAATTTGGGGCAAATTTCCTCTTGGTTAGAAGTGATTCCCAGCTTGTAATTAACCAAGTATCAGGTGTGTACCAGGAGAAGGGTGACAACATGGTAGCATACCTCAAAAAAGTCCAAGAAGCAGCAACAAGATTCAAAGGTATGAAGATGGAATATATTCCTAGAGAGAAAAATCATCGAACAGATGTCCTAGCTAAGATAGTTGCAACCGGAGGATAAGCATTGCCTAGAGGGATATCACTCCAACTTCTACCGCGACCTAGCATAGCTACGGGATTAGAAGTAAGCCCGGTTGACCGACATCCTTGCTGGATGGATCCTATAGCTAATTACCTCTAAAATGACACTCTTCTAGAATATCCGGATCAAACACGTAAGCTCAAAAGGATCGTTACTCGGTACTGCCTGGTAGAAGGATACCTCTACCGCAAAGGAAAATCCCTTCCATTGCTAAGATGTATACATCCGGATGACGCTCAATGGGCGTTAAACGAGGTACACGCTGGGTACTACAGCAACCATGTATCAGGTGAGACCCTAGCTTACCAAGTTCTTAGAATAGGCTACTTCTGGCCTACTCTGTATCAGGATGCTAAGCAATTTGCGCAATCTTGTGAACCTTGTCAAAAGACAGCAAACCTTCATCACTTGCCTCCGGAAAGACTCACTTTAATCAGCACGCCTTACCCATTTGTTATCTGGAGGCTGGACCTAATCGGGCCACTTCCTACTGCTCCTGGTCAAGCCAAGCATGCTGTAGTGGCCATATACTACTTTACCTGGTGGGTGGAAGTGAAGTCCCTTGCCTAGATAACTGAAGCAAACACCACGAGCTTTGTCAAGAAAAACATTGTCTACCGATTCAGTACCCCGATGGCCATAATAACTGATCTGGGTAAACAGTTTGATAATGCCAACTTCAGGTTTTTTTTATGAAGAGCAAGGTATCAACCTTCATTTTGCATCGGTAGCCCACCCTCAGACTAATGGGATGGTGGAAGCTACCAACAAGACCATCAAGAAACTCATAAATAAGAAGCTTCAGCAGAAGAAATGGAAGTGGGTTGAAGAACTCCTAAATGTACTATAGGCATATCGGACTACCAAGAGGACTACTACTGGGGAAACTCCTGTAGGGAAAAATACCGTAGTACACGCAGCGGAAGCGAGACTAAAAATAGATTTAGTAACTTTTAAATTTTTTCCTTTTTATGAACCTTAACCCTTTAATCAATTAAACATATATATAATCTAACAAAAGAAGAATACCTTTTGTCGCGTGATCCGATTGACTTACGTCGATGGTAATCCGTAAGATCTTCAATCCTAGCACGAACGTGATCACCTAGGAGCGTGGTCTCCCTTTTCTTTGAATTGCAAACCTGAGAATGGACAAACAAACTTTTCTTTTTCTTTGTTAGTCACAAAACAATCAAAGAAGACTAAGATTATTCCGGTCACTTTTGAGTTCTCAATCTAATGATCGAAACTCGCGTGAACCTCAATCGATGTTGTACACACAAGCTTATTGATGAACAAGCAATTAGTGTACCATCAAAGAATAATCTAACACTCTTTTATGTTTTAGTAGAATAAATTAATCTCTCTATGAATGAGAAGAAGAAGAAAATAGAATCTCAAGCACCAAGCATTAGGTTGGCCGAAATCTATATGAGTGAATATATAGGTGGCCAAATTTTCTTTCCTTCTTTCTTTTAGGGTTGCCGAATTCTCTAACCGAAATGGACTAGGGTTGCCGCAACATACAAGCTTAAAGAGTTTGTGTTGCACCCTAATTCCCATCTAGTTTAAGACTTCAAACCCTAATTTAATTCATAAATCTTTTATTCTTTTATTTGACTAAATAAAAAAGACTTCTTATTTGATTTAAATAAATAAAATTAATTATTTATTTTCTTTTCAAACAAGTCTTTTACTTTTAGTAACTACTACAATAGTATTACTCTAGGAAATATATTTCCTATTCAGAAAAAGATTTGTTTCTTAATTAAACAATTAATTAATAAATTAATTAATTCTTATTTAATTAAAACAATGAAACAAAATAATATATTAGGTTATAAAACCTTCTTGCCGTCCCACTTAAACAAATGGGCTATATATTATTTTCTTATTTCATTTAATCAATTGGACTTTAAATAAAAAGCCCACATGTGAACCAGACCCATTCTTACTAAAAGAAACAAGCCCACATGTCATTCATTAATATATTATATAATTGAGCAGCCCATTACATAAATAATGTGCAAATTATATTCTTAATATATTAAATGCAATTCTAGATGGACCCTTAAATTGGTCCGGTAGAATATATCAAGTGATCCATGCAAGTTCGTGTGGATTGGGGATCTTGGCGGGCCATCTAAATTTAAGCTTCAATAGACATAACCTAATCACAATCAACAAATGATTCACTTAGGTCCGATCCATTAATTTTAACTCATTCCACTAAAGAGCTAAAACTGAACTCTTAAATAAAGATAGAAAAGGAAGATGCTCCTCATTCATACCCTAGACAATCATATTGGAGATAGTGTATCCTCGTGATTAATATCAGTAATCGCCAAGAGTTCATAGACCGCCTATAACTCTCCAAGTTACCATATTTACTCATATGACCACGTTTTGAACTTGGATATTTTGACTTGTCCAGAAGCCATGTTTTCAATAGACACTATCGAAAACTCAACGTTGAGATTTAATATCCAATTACCTCAAAACATCCATATGATGATATTATACTCTCATTTAATAAATGGAGCCACGATGTCCATATCTATAAATGAAGTCCTCTATCGATTAACAAATGAATATCACCAAACTATCGAGGATAGACTATGCGATATAATCGTACTCATTGATAACTCAAATGATATCACTTGCAACCATAAGTCCATCATTTATCTCAGGATTAAGATAGACTCTCTGATTGTCCTGATAATGAAAAGACTATTATCTATTGACGGTTCTAGATAAAGCTTTTCATTGTGATCCAGTTCAATGCACCCAGTGCACTAGATCCTTTTGCTCGAAGACACTCCGATGATTTTAGACTCATCATATCTCATTTGATCCCACTCAAATGCTAGCAAAAGAATTCTACAACTTTAACAAGATAAAGGTGCCCAACCTTTAACTTAAGTTGTGAACATTATTCAAGACTAACTAAAGAATTGTGTCTACCACATACATATCCAGATGTACGAACAATTCTTCTTTTCTCATAGTCTTTAGACCTTATGATTATTTACTTTGACAATTATAATATTAAACTATAAATGCTATACGATTTGTTAAACCAGAAATCACTTTATTAATATGAAAAGATTGTTAATTACAACATTACACTCTTGCTATTGAGCATAATCCTAACAATCTCCCACTTGCACTATAGCAAATGTGTCATATCTCTCAAGCCCATGTTCTCTAGATGCCCATCGAAACTCTTCTGAGGTAGAGCCTTTGTGAAGGGATCCGCTAGATTTTCTGCTGACGCGATTTGGTAATCGTCACGTCACCTCTTTGAACAATCTCCCTTAAAGATGATACTTTCTTTCAATGTGTTTACCTCTCTTGTGACTTCTTGGTTCTTTCGAATTAGCCACTGCTCCACTGTTGTCACAGTAGATAGTGATCTGCTTATTCGCACTAGGAACCACTTCCAAGTCAATCAAGAATTGGCGGAGCCAAACAACCTCTTTGGCAGCCTCGCATGCAGCAACATACTCAGCTTCCATGGTGGAATCAGCAATACAAGATTGCTTGATACTCCTCCATATAACTGCTCCTCCTCCAATAGTAAACACAGCCCCTGATGTGGATTTTCTGGAGTCAGAATCTGATTGGAAATCAGAATCTGTATACCCAACGGAATCAAATCCCCTCCAGAGTATACAAGCATATTATCTCTCGTTCTCTTAAGATACTTGAAAATATGCTTGACTGCCGTCCAGTGATCAGGACCAGGTTTCGATTGAAACCTGCTAACTATGCCAACAGCAAAACAAATATCTGGTCTAGTACAGAGCATTGCATACATGAGACTTCCAACTGCCGAGGCATATGGAACTCTACTCATGAATTGCTCTTCATGCTCATTCTTAGGAACTTGTTCCTTAGAAAGCTTGATTCCATGTCTGAAAGGTAACATACCTTTCTTGGAATCCTGCATGGAAAACCTAGACAAGATCTTGTCTATGTATGAAGCTTGGGATAATGCAATCGTTCTATTCTTTCTATCCCTTATTACTTGGATACCTAGAATAAAACTTGCTTCTCCTAAGTCCTTCATATCAAATTGTTTTGCTAACCATTCTTTTACTGATGTCAATACACCTACATCGTTTCCAATGAGTAGTATATCATCAACATAAAGAATCAGGAAAACCAACTTGTCGCCCTTAATCCTTTTGTATACACAAGGTTCGTCAGGATTCTGAATAAATCCAAAACCTTTGACAGCTTGATCAAACCTTATGTTCCAGGATCTGGATGCTTGCTTCAATCCATATATGGATTTCTGCAACTTGCATACCTTTTCCATTTGGCCCTTTTCAATGAATCCCTCTGGTTGCATCATGTAGATGCTTTCGTCAAGACTTCCATTAAGGAAAGCTGTCTTGACGTCCATTTGCCAAATCTCTAGATCTAAAGATGCTGCAATGGATAAGAGTATCCTAATGGATTTAAGCATGGCCACAGGAGAGAAGGTTTCCTCGTAATCGATACCTTCTTTCTGTGTATACCCTTTAGCTACCAATCTAGCTTTAAAGGTTTCCACCTTACCATCCATACCTCTTTTCCTCTTGTATACCCACTTGCACCCAATGGGTTTTATCCCTTTAGGCAAGTCTACAAGGGACCAGACTTTGTTATCGAACATAGATTCAATCTCGGATTGCATTGCCTTTTGCCAATGGCGACTATCAACATCCTCCATAGCTTCCTTGTACGTGTAGGGATCATCGTCGTCCGGGAGATTCTCCACTGATTCTCCCAGACCGATGTATCTTTCGGGTTGTGTTCTAACCCTCCCACTACGACGAGGAATGGTGGGTTGTTGATCTTGTGTTGGATCGGAACTTACAATTGGGTTAGGTTGTGTAACCTCTCGTGGAATTGTATCTCCTGACATCTCATTCAGGACAATTCTACTTCTAGGTACAAAATCATTCATATAGTCCTTTTCCAGAAATTTAGCATTTGTTGAAACAAATACTTTAAGATCTGAAGGACTATAGAAATAATATCCTTTAGTTTCTTCTGGATACCCTACAATTATACATGTTTCCGAACGGGACTCCATATTTTCTGTCTTTCCTTTTAACACATGCGTAGGACATCCAAATATCCTTAAGTGTTGTAAACTAGGCTTGCGCCCAGTCCACAACTCATGCGGTGTTTGAGGAACGGACTTAGATGGTACCATCGTTTAGAATGTATATAGCAGTTTGTAAAGCATATCCCCAAAAAGAAATAGGAAGTGTTGAATAACTCAACATAGACCTAACCATATCAAAAAGAGTTCTATTTCTCCTTTCTGATACCCCATTCTGTTGAGGTGTCCCTGGTGCAGAAAACTGAGAAACTATCCTATTATCAATAAGATATTGCTGAAACTCACCAGATAGATATTCTCCACCACGATCAGATCTCAAGATTTTTATGTGTTTCTCAAGCTGATTTTCTACTTCAGCTTTGAATGCTTTGAACATGTCAAAAGCATCCGACTTATGTCGCATGAGATACACATAGCCAAATCTCAAGTAATCATCTGTGAAGGTGATGAAGTACTCATATCCACCTCTAGCTTGAATGCTCATAGGACCACTTACATCAGTGTGTATCAATCCTAAACATTCAGTGGCTCTCGCACCTTTGGCAGAGAACGTCCTTTTGGTCATTTTACCTTCCAAACAAGATTCACAAGTTGGTAGATTATCAACCTTTAAGTCACTCAAAGGTCCGTCACATACCAATCTTTTAATCCTATTAAGGTTAATATGACCTAGGCGTAAATGCCATAGGTAGGTTTCATCTATTGATAATTTAACTCTTTTATGATTAGGTTCCGTTATTTCTGTGTCTAACGAGTGAGAGATATTTCTATGCAAAAAGTATAGACCGTTTTCCAATGTACCTTGGCAAATAATTTTGTCATTCTTACTAATAATAAAGACTTTATTAAAAGTAACCGAATATCCAAATTTATTCAAACAAAAAACTGAAATTAAATTCCTCTTGAATTGAGGTACATAATAAACGTCTATTAAATCTAAATGCCTTCTAGAATCCAAATAAACTCTAATATCTCCCACTGCACTTGCAGACACTAACGTTCCGTTGCCCAAGCGCAAATTGATTTCATTCTTACTCAGCCTTCTCCTTTCTTGGAACCCCTGCAAGGAATAACAAACATGATTAGTGGCTCCAGAGTCTATGATCCAAGAATCAGTAGAATCTGCCAGAAAACATGTTTCAAGATAATTAACATTACCTTCTTCCTTCTTGTTCTGGGACTTTGGGCAATTTCTTTTCCAATGTCCCTTTTCACCACAAAGGAAGCATTTCCCTTTGATCTTGGTTACTTTCTTGGTCTCCTTCTTGGTAGGCCCAAATTGCTTTTTCTTCTGTTGTTTCTTGACCTTCTGACGGGTCTTAATAGTAGCAACTTTACCAACCATATGAATCTCTTGACCCTTGCCTTTCACAAGGATCTTTTCAGCACTTTGAACATCTTGCATCAGGCCTTGTAAGGTGTATTCCTTTTTGTTCAAAGTGTAGTCCAATTTGAACTGATCAAAGGAATCTGACAATGAATTGACAACCATATCAATTTTTGTCTCACCATCTGTCTCAGCGCCATGCAGTTCAGCAATGTTGAGATGTGCTATGACTTTCATCATTTAATCCTTCACAGCCTGTCCAGGTTTCATCCTAAGATTCATAAGAGCAGTCACTGCCTCTCTCTTAGTCGTCCTGGACTTCATAGCAAACATCTCCTCTAGAGACATCATTATATCAGCAGCGGACTCTATTCCTTCATGCTGCTGTTGCAACACGTCGGAGATATTGGCCATAATTTAACATTTGGCCATATCATCTGAAGTCTTCCACTGCTCATACTCATCTCTATACATTATGCTAGATTCATTATTAGGAGCAGGTGGTTTAGGAGTAGTTAGAACAAACTTATGTTTTTCACTTTGCAGCAACAACCCAATTTTCCTTTTCCATGTGACATAATTATCTCCAGTTAAAGTGTTATCTTTTAGGATGTTCATAAGTGATGGGGTCATGATTTCTGAATAAAACAAAACATATATAAGTAAATAATCATGATAAAGCACTTTTAAATATTTATCTTGAATTAAAAAATAACTCAATCATAAAAATTCAACGGTGATCCAACACCCATAAATGTTACGCCTCCTTTGGGAGTTTGCACCATTTACTAGTTAGACTAGGTCCCACCTAATTGTTAACATAACAACCAGCGTTTTCAATTTTAGCCTTGCAATTTTACTGACAAGAACTCTTGGGAGGATATCAATAAAATTACATTGAGTGTGTTACCAAGATATCGACCCTCAATTTTCTCTCACGAAAATCCCTCCTTGGGGAGTAGATCTCGTTTGAGTCCATTGTCTAGTCTATCCTTGTAAGGAAGTATGTTGCTAAATTCCATTCATGGACGCCCCTTGGGGGGATTACCAATAAATAATTAAGCTCAACTAACCTTGGAGGCCATAGGTGTTACAAAAACACCTTCTCCCACTCAATTATTTAAGGCGTGTGATTAAATCCCATAGAATGATTTACCAAGTTATCTAGATGCCAATTTAGATACCTAAATCATTCAATGCATGTTCATACCAAAAGAGATATATGAGTGGCACTCCTATTCTATATGTCATGTTATCATACAATAACAAATATTGTAATATTAAGCATAAATTAAATAGCAACAATTTTGGCCCATCCTAGAAAAACAAGTAAATTACAATTGTTTAGGAATACAAGATCTTCAAGTGGCCCATCAACCATACGCTCATCCTTTGGCCCAACCCCATGGGCGTGCACAACCCACAACCCCACAAAGGGGCTGCTGTGCGCAGCCCATGAAGACTCCCAGGGCTGCCGTGCGCAGCCCACCAAGCTTGGGCTTGCCATGCGCAGCCCAATCCACTCATAGGGTGCGCACGGTGCTCGTTCTCGGTTCCGGTTGCTTCGTTTTTCTTCGTGTCTTCGAATCTTCAACACCTAAATATATTACGGCAGCATTTAAACAATTAAAATACTGCAGTATTTTTTTTTTTTTTTTTTTTTTAATCACTGCAGTACTTTTTACAAACAAAAAACTGCACATAATAAAAATTAAAAAAAACTGCAGTAGTATTAAAAAAATACTGCACCTATATAAAAAATAATAAAACCTAGCACCTACCAAGAAGGAATTATGGCGATGATAGACCACCCTTCTTGTTACAATTCCATAACAAAAATACATTGAAAATCTAGGACCAAAATCGAGCAAAAACAATCCACATAAAACATATATAAATCCATACATCACATGTAATTATATATGCGAATACCTAGAGTGCCATCTCTTTATAAACATGCATAATCACAATAAAAAGAAATAGATCCACGTATATATACGTTAATTAATTAAAGGGTTCAACCTAGGCTCTGATACCAATTGTAGGGAAAAATACCGTAGTACACGCAGCGGAAGCGAGACTAAAAATAGATTTAGTAACTTTTAAATTTTTTCCTTTTTATGAACCTTAACCCTTTAATCAATTAAACATATATATAATCTAACAAAAGAAGAATACCTTTTGTCGCGTGATCCGATTGACTTACGTCGATGGTAATCCGTAAGATCTTCAATCCTAGCACGAACGTGAATCACCTAGGAGCGTGGTCTCCCTTTTCTTTGAATTGCAAACCTGAGAATGGACAAACAAACTTTTCTTTTTCTTTTCTTTTGTTAGTCACAAAACAATCAAAAGAAGACTAAGATTATTCCGGTCACTTTTGAGTTCTCAATCTAATGATCGAAACTCGCGTGAACCTCAATCGATGTTGTACACACAAGCTTATTGATGAACAAGCAATTAGTGTACCATCAAAGAATAATCTAACACTCTTTTATGTTTTAGTAGAATAAATTAATCTCTCTATGAATTGAGAAGAAGAAGAAAATAGAATCTCAAGCACCAAGCATTAGGTTGGCCGAATCTATATGAGTGAATATATAGGTGGCCAAATTTTCTTTCCTTCTTTCTTTTAGGGTTGCCGAATTCTCTAACCTAAATGGACTAGGGTTGCCGCAACATACAAGCTTAAAAGAGTTTGTGTTGCACCCTAATTCCCATCTAGTTTAAGACTTCAAACCCTAATTTAATTCATAAATCTTTTATTCTTTTATTTGACTAAATAAAAAAGACTTCTTATTTGATTTAAATAAATAAAATTAATTATTTATTTTCTTTTCAAACAAGTCTTTTACTTTTAGTAAACTACTACAATAGTATACTCTAGGAAATATATTTCCTATTCAGAAAAGATTTGTTTCTTAATTAAACAATTAATTAATAAATTAATTAATTCTTATTTAATTAAAACAATGAAACAAAATAATATATTAGGTTATAAAACCTTCTTGCCGCCCCACTTAAACAAATGGGCTATATATTATTTTCTTTATTTCATTTAATCCATTGGACTTTAAATAAAAAGCCCACATGTGAACCAGACCCATTCTTACTAAAAGAAACAAGCCCACATGTCATTCATTAATATATTAATATAATTGAGCAGCCCATTACATAAATAATGTGCAAATTATATTCTTAATATATTAAATGCAATTCTAGATGGACCCTTAAATTGGTCCGGTAGAATATATCAAGTGATCCATGCAAGTCCGTGTGGATTGGGGATCTTGGCGGGCCATCTAAATTTAAGCTTCAATAGACATAACCTAATCACAATCAACAAATGATTCACTTAGGTCCGATCCATTAATTTTAACTCATTCCACTAAAGAGCTAAAACTAAACTCTTAAATAAAGATAGAAAAGGAAGATGCTCCTCATTCATACCCTAGACAATCATATTGGAGATAGTGTATCCTCGTGATTAATATCAGTAATCGCCAAGAGTTCATAGACCGCCTATAACTCTCCAAGTTACCATATTTACTCATATGACCACGTTTTGAACTTGGATATTTTGACTTGTCCAGAAGCCATGTTTTCAATAGACACTATCGAAAACTCAACGTTGAGATTTAATATCCAATTACCTTAAAACATCCATATGATGATATTATACTCTCATTTAATAAATGGAGCCACGATGTCCATATCTATAAATGAAGTCCTCTATCGATTAACAAATGAATATCACCAAACTATCGAGGATAGACTATGCGATATAATCGTACTCATTGATAACTCAAATGATATCACTTGCAACCATAAGTCCATCATTTATCTCAGGATTAAGATAGACTCTCCGATTGTCCTGATAATGAAAAGACTATTATCTATTGACGGTTCTAGATAAAGCTTTTCATTGTGATCCAGTTCAATGCACCCAGTGCACTAGATCCTTTTGCTCGAAGACACTCCGATGATTTTAGACTCATCATATCTCATTTGATCCCACTCAAATGCTAGCAAAAGAATTCTACAACTTTAACAAGATAAAGGTGCCCAACCTTTAACTTAAGTTGTGAACATTATTCAAGACTAACTAAAGAATTGTGTCTACCACATATATATCCAGATGTACGAACAATTCTTCTTTTCTCATAGTCTTTAGACCTTATGATTATTTACTTTGACAATTATAATATTAAACTATAAATGCTATACGATTTGTTAAACCAGAAATCACTTTATTAATATGAAAAAGATTGTTAATTACAACATTACACTCTTGCTATTGAGCATAATCCTAACAACTCCCTACCCACTGGCTTTTGGGACAGAAGTAGTCTCGCCTATCAAACATAGACTGACATCTTTTAGGGTTCAACACTTTGAATTAGAAGACAATGAAACGAAGTTGAGAGCCAGTCTAAATGTTAGGTTTTTGGTTTGTCTTGGCATGTATTATGAAAATATATTATACGAGAGTGTCTAAAACAACCTAGAGGGGGGGTGAATGGGTTGTTAATCGATTATTACCAATTTTTCGATTAGTCAAAATTAATCACTATTAATCCAATTCAACAAACAATAAATCAAGTGTAAATGTGCGGAAATTAAATGACACTTGATTTTTACATGGAAACCTTCAACAAGGAAAAACCACGGGTTGTTATGTGTACCATACACAAACCTCAAATCCACTAATTGCAATGGTGTTTACAACCTAGGTTGACCTTAACCTCTCACGGTCTATAACCCACCACTACTACCTGTAGGCCTTTAAAAGTGAACCTAGTCCAATTGCTTGAGCACTACACACCGGTAGTCACACAAGATTTAATTCTCCAAAGAGATCAGATAACCTATGTGAATATATGACAATATCCAAAATGCAAATAATGCTAGGCTACACTAAATACTTAACTAGATGTTATAATGCAAATCAACACTCTAGTTATCAACAATGCCTACATGCACATACATGAGGACTCAATTAGATGCAAAGAGACTTTAGCTCCTAATTGTCAACTAACAAAGCCGATTCAACACATGTTGTCAATAATCATGGCAAGAACTAAAAACATGCAATTAACTAATGCAATTAAGGAATTGTCAATCAAAAGCCAATCAACATAAGTTGTCAATGAACATGGCAAGGACAATAAATGCAATCAATGAGTCCTACAATCAATGTCTAAATGAAAATCATATAGACTTAGCTAGAGGGCAAAATGGTCCTAATTGCTAGCTATCAACAAACAACTCATCTCAACCAAAATCAAAGACTCAATCATGTTATAAACAACATTAAGTAACAAGACATGCATTTAATTAACAGCTAAATGCTAATCCTAGGCAAACATGTCATAAATATGAAGCAACGAGATGTAGAACATGTAAAGATTACCTAGCCAAAGAAATCAACAAAACCCATGCTTGGATGATGCTAGGAAGATGCTAGATGCTCATAGGAAGTGGTTTGGTTGAGTAAAAATGAGTTCTTGGGAGCTTCTCTCTCTAGGGTTTGAGTTTGTCTCTCTTGAATCTGATTTTAAGCTCTCCAAAAAAGAGCTAGGAAGAAGATGATGCTTATATAGGAGCCCTAGATGAAGTGGTGTCGGTTTGATAAAAAACTGCTTCAGCTTCTCGCTGAAGGACTACCGCGGTTGAACAACCGCGGCACAGCAAAATTATTGCTGTCGCTCAACTGGCGCGGTTTGTCCAACCGCGGCAGAGACATCAAGTCTATGTCGCTTGACTGCCGTGGTTATCCAACCTCGACAGGTACCGCGGCAGAGATAACATATCTCTGTCGCTTGATTGCCGCGGTACGCCAATGACAGCGGCAACCACGGCAGAGAAGGGCTGGGCCTTCTCAGCAGCTTCTCACATAGAAAAACACATGCAATTGTGCAAGTGTGTGAGTGAAGATCATATACCAAAAAAGCATTTAACACACAAATAAGATAGACACAAATGCAATCATAAAAAATGCAATATGAAAGTGTGTGTGTGTGTGTGTGTGTGTGTGCAACTAGTCTCTTCAATAAGGCTTAAGCACAAGTGATAATACCTTCAATGAGCTCTTGTGCTTGAGGGCTTGAACTACAAATAAGCTTGGTCACGAGCAAGGAAGCCCTAAACTACCCTTACATATTAAATCCCCAAAATATGATTTGTCATGAAATAAGCCAATCAAAATTAAGGAACTTACGTATTCCATATCAAAACAATGTTGTCTTATAATGTTTAGTGGTCTAAGATTTGAAGATTCAAGACGTCAAAGAAAGACTTGGCCACAACTCATGCAAGATGCCGGCTTCAAAGAGAAATGTGATTCATCGATCTACAAAGATATATAAAACCTCATTTCTCTTACAAGGCTAGGCACACACACACATGGCATTCATATGTGTCCTTGCATGATTTAACAACATTTATATATCACTTTCACACACTTAGTAATGTATGCTCATGCATTAGATTCAAAGTGACAAACATTGTAATTTGCATGTTCTATGACTATGTCTAGGAAATTGCATACATGTGTGATTTTGTGTTTATATGTTTTCGATTTTTATATTTTGGACTTGAACATGATCTCTTATGATTCCTTATTGAGTCCCGGTCATTTTGGTTACTCATTCATTAGGCTTCGAGTCCAAACGATGTAGTTACGCTACTTTTCGTTCTCATTCGTTGAGTTGTCTTCATCGTTGTATTCCGAGATGATTTCTCAACCTTTTGTCAAATTTTTGTAGTCGTCGTTGTGCGTGAGGGAGTCACGATTTGTAATCTAAAGATTGATTCAAAATCGGAGTTCGGAGGCCCGAATACGATCGAAGAACGCAAGTGGTGCGCGGGAGAAGCAAGCGAGGCCAAGTGGCCAATCGGCCAAGCTTGGCCACCACGTGTGGAGGCCGTGGGCCACATGGCCAAGGGGTGATGTGGTACCTTCTGGTTGGCCGGATTGCTCCTTTCTCTCTCTTCCTTTTAAACACTCCCATTCCCTCCAATTCATTTTTAAGAAGAAAAAGAAGTTGAATCCCGTCAAATTTTCTCTCCAATTTTTCTCATCTTCCAAACACCATAAGTTTCTCATACGAAGTCAGAATTGAGTGATTCAAGTTGGAGATTGTTCCTAATTAAGTCCTTTACCTTTTCCAAGTGGTTTGGCAGCTGTTGGATCAACTTTTCTAGTGGTTGCACACAGAAAACCGAACCAGCTCGAGAATCCAAGGTAGTGTTCATATCTTTGAAATTTCTTCTTTTATAACCTTCAATTTGCTTGGGGTTTCTTCTTCTATATGTATGTGTATGTATGGTGAATGTTATTGAGAAAGATAGCTTCATAATCAATCTTAATCAAAAGTCTAATTAGAGACATATGTGAACTAGTTTCTTAGATTCTGGGTTTTTCACATGTTTGAGAGTTGTATTGTGATTAGATTGATATCTATGATTATTTGTGACTTGATTGAATCATTTTATGATTAATAATCCTTGAAATGTGTTTTGATCCTTTTATTGATAAAATATTGGATTAATGCTCTTGTATGTGTATTTAGAGACAAATAGGATTTTAATTGATTATTCAATATATCTTTGCTTTAATTGTTGGCTAGAATATTCATTGAACACTTTTAGTGATTCTAGCATTTTTGTGTATGTTGATAACATCTTGAATTTGTGCTTCATGTATATGAATTGTTTAAGTGTTATTTGTGTGAATGAAACTATGAGTTTTATGTGTTAGGTGTTTTCACATGCTCTAGGTTTTTATTCAAGTATTGCATCTAGACTTTTATTACTTGTGTTATCACATGTTTAGGTCTAGTTGTTCTATGGAATGTATTGATCACAAGTTCTATGTTGAATTGATTGTTTGCATCATTTGCATTCACATGATCACACTAGGAAGTCCTTGTAAAAGGCATGAAGTCTTGACTAGGATGAGGAGTCTAGATAGTCAAGCAAGGAAGTCTTGGTTAGGACTTGAGGTCCGGATAACTGAGCAAGAAGTCATGGCTAGAGTCGGGAGGACTCGAATAGTCATGCATGGGAGGCTCCCTAGAGGCATGAGTGCCTTGGATAGGGAGTTGGCTTGTATGTTGGTAGGCCTAGGCATATGGATAGATATAGACTCCAAAAGAGCGGGGTACACGGGATGTGTATGCACTCTTGAGGAATTTCTAATCTTCCATCGATGTTGGTTTTGTATGTTGTCCAATATATGGTGGCTTCGCATCATTGAGGGATTTCGTACTTTCCAATAGGGTTGGGTAGACATAGACTCCACTAGGTAGGTGAGCTAAAGATTGGTCACTTTATGGAATTTCTAATTTACCATCCAATATATATAGTACCCAATAGTTGTAGTTCAACCCGTGGATGTTTCCTCCTTAGAGGTTTTACCACGTTAAAAAATCTCTTATGTTAATTCTTCCTATCTCTATCTTCTATATTTGTATATGTGTATGTTGTTATCTTGTTGCATATTATTCACTATTGATATATATTGAAACAAGATTTTGTAAAGTGTGATTTGTGAAATTATTCATTTGATCTTATTTGTAAATATAATTCTTTTGTATATTGTATTTCTTGTGTATAGTGTTATTTGGTTATACTTGTAATACATTGAACAAATATTGAAATACAAGTATTCTTTGATGTTGAGTTTATGTGTCCTTTTACCTCATACAACTAATTGATATTCGTAGACTATGCTTATATGATCATATGCTTATCTTGTCTATGTATGGATTTATGGTTTATGTGTTATATGTAAGGCTACCTTGAGGGACAAACGAAAGTTTGTTCAAAGGATTGAAAAATGCGTAAAAACCTATTCACCCCCTTCTAGGTATTCTTTAAGCTATTTAACCTTGTTTGTATACTTTCACTAGACCTCCTCGAGGAGAAGCAGGATAGGGCAGCAGAATGGGTAGCAACCTACCAGAGTAAGATAGCCCGATGTTTCAATAGAAAGGTAAAGACTTGAATCTTTAAAGAAGAGGACTTGGTCTTTAGGAAGGTAACCCATAATTCCCGAAAGAGGTCTGACGAGGTACTAGCTCCTAACTGGGAAGGTCCCTACCTGATAAAAATGGTGGTTCAAATAGGGGCCTACAAGTTGGAAGATATGGACGGTTACCTGGTAGACCACACCTGGAATGTTGTTCACCTCAAAAGGTTCTACCTTTAGAGTTTGAAGAAAGATTTATCTCGGTTAGTATATTTCTAAATGTGTACCCCAAATTTGCTTTGTATCGGTTCTTGAGAAATTCAATAAAAGTCAGTTTTATTCTCCTACATGATTCTCCTAAGTTCACCTTGCAAATTTCACCGTTACTGATTGCCTCAAGACCAGGAAAGGCCACATGGCATTCCTGCTACCTTGGTTAGGGTATACCCTCCTCCAGGAAGGATCTAGTGCATAAATGCCTAAGTGGCGTAGTCGCCTGCCAGACTAAGGATCCAGATTCGTGGCCTAGCTATCCATCGCATCCTCAAGACCAAGACAGCCTATACAGACCTCCTGAAGCCTCGGACGGGGAATACCCCTCTCCAAGAAAGCTGGTGCTAAAGTGGCCTTAGTTGTCTACCAGGACAGATCGCCAAAGGATCATGACACTTTATTAGGATACCTGGTACCTTACTTTGCCATGCGTACATATAAAAAATTGTCATAATAGGAGTAAGCTGGGTTGCCCGTCAGGATTGGTTCAAAACTAGGATTCCCCATATAGTGATTGCCAAGTATCTGGGTTCATAATAACCTGACTAGAATACTGAAGGAGCCTTAGCCTCCTACTGGGATCGATTTGCTTTAGCTAGGATCATTCCGTAGTTGGTTAAAGTTACTTGATCAATATTTCTTGCAAAATTTATATTGAATCCTACAAGGGGACTATCGTCCAAAGATATCTTCAAAGATAGTTCAAGTTTGGGTTCCTCTATGCCCAGGTGAACAAGCTTGAAGCTAAGTACTGGTAGCATCTTAAGTAAGTTTTAATTGGGTTATTAACAAGTGTGATCAGATTATAACAGGTTGCATTTTAAGCAAGTAAAACAATATAGTTGCAAAAAATAGAGGCTTTCCATTAATCAATCAGGGTGCCTAACCCCTATTTTCGGGCTACAAAAATTGTATGAATATAAAGAAAAATATAGCAAAGATAACAAGTCATGCGTCCCCCTTCTTCTCTGCTTCCTTTTCCTAGCCAGTTGCATCTGATTCCCCAATAACCCCGGCTCTTGCATCAGTTTGGACTTCCCCAGCTCCTAGCACCCCAGCTTTAGTAGGAACTTCTGCTTCATCCAATGATACAACCCCGGTAGGATGCATAGAATCCTGCACTTGATTGTCTTGAGTAGCAGGAAGATCATGTGCTCCCTTCTCGATTGTTTTTACCAAATCAGTAGCAGGTAAACCAGATCCCTGGTGAGGAGGAGGATCCGGGAGGGTGGTGGCTTGAAAGGGACCCCCTTGGTCCGGATCAGCATCTGAAAATTGGGCAGCCTTAGCCATGATTTGATCCCGGTCCCAATTGAGGGTAGTCCGTAGGTCAAAAGGAGGAGGGAAAGCCTTGGTAACCTCGTATGAGGCAGTGAAGTATCCATCCATGAAAAAGGAGTCTGCCCTAGCCTTCAAGATGCTTATAGAACCCCGTAAAAATCGGTTCTCATCCAGAAGCACGGCTTTCTCCGCCTTCACATTCTCTCTCTCAACCTGGCGGCGTGTTGACTTGATTGTTTCTGTGTCATAAGCACGCTTCATCTGCTCCAGCTCCACTAAGGCAGCCTGCCTACCTATTTCAGCTTCAGTGGCAGACTGGACCAGGGAGGTCACACTCTCCTCAGCTCGAGCTAGATCATCCCTGGCCTCTTCCAGCTCACCATGAAGTGCAAGATTGGCCTCTTTCAAAGCTGCTACCTGCTGTCCCATGACCAAAGCAAATTTAAAGCCCTACAACAAGAAGCAAACAGTAAGTACCTTCTAAAGAATTATACCAAGCAAGCTGGAGATCAGGGTTTATACCTTAGCAAACAGAGAAGCCCTCTTGGTGAACAGGATGTCAGTGGGCAAATAAGACATTGACTGCTTGCCTCCCCTAGGACAAGCAGCGATGAACTTGGATACTATATCTTCCTGGCTGTAATCCCGCTGAAACAAATTATAGCACGGTGTGTATAAAACTATCTAGAGGGGGGTGAATAGATTTTAAGCCTTTTACCCAATTTTTCGTATTAGTCCAAATTACGAAATTACCCCTAAATAGATAAAGCAATAAATCAAGTATAAAATGCGGAAATTAAATAACACTTGATTTTTACGTGGAAACCCTCACGGGAAAAACCACGGGCTAGTAAGTAAGCCACACTCGAACCTCGAATCCACTAAATGTGTAAACGATTACAACCTAATCCCGAAAGTAATCACACACCTACCTAATCCCGGTATGAGTGAACCTAGTCCGATTGCTTGCGAATTAAGCAACCTAATCCCGGTCACAACACAAGACTTAATTCTCTAAAAAGAGATTAACACCCTAAGTGAATATATGAATATCCAAATGCAACATAGAGCAAGGGAAACCCTATATGCTTATCTAAGATGATGAATATGCAATTAAAAACAATCCTAGATATTAAAGCTAAATGACATGTCAATTAGCATAGATAATCATAGATTAGAGAAACCTAGATATCTATCATAAAAACAACACTCAATCAAATCAACACAACAATCTCTATCTTGAATATTAGATTATAATCTAAGAACAATCAAGTAATAAAAGAGATGTCATAATAAATTAAACACTAATTATGTAAGATAATAGTGAAAAACTTACCAAAGCAAGTGTGATGATCAAATACCCATGCAAGCAAGCATCCTAGATATGCTAGAGAATGCTAGATGAACTTTGATGCAAATGGATTTTTGTTTGAGTGTTTAATGAGAAAACTTGATTGCTTTCTCTCTTAAAAATCTCTCTTTTGAAAGTAGGGTTCTTGATAATCAAAGAGTCACATTCAGAACAAGAGAAAGTGATGTATTTATAGGCATGAAAAATAGAGCATGTGAAAAGACAAGTTTGCCCCTGAAATGCACCGATCGGCGGTTTCAATCGGCGGCTTCAATCGGCGGCCAGGCCACCGTTCATAACCGTCGAATTGGCCCGAGAGGACCAGGGGAACAACAGCGGTTTCATTCGGCGGTTTCGTGACCTCCGATCCAACCGCCGAATAAATCCTGAGATTAAAAATCAATCAGGTGTGAAAACAGCGGTTTCATTCGTGACCGCCGAATTAGGCCGAGAGATAAAATCAATCAGGTCTTGAACGGCAGTTTCGAACGGCGGTCGAGACCGCCGATCATAACCGTAGAATTGCTCCATACACTACTAGAAGCAAACGGCGGTTTCATTCGGCGGCCAGGCCGCCGATCATAACCGCCGATCACCAATAAAGGTGAAAACCAAGGAGAAGCCAAGGGCATTCTCCGTAGGCAGTCCTCGCGCTAAACCAAGCACATTCTAGTGCATGCGCGGACGTTTTCGAAAACTATTGGAAAATGAATTACAAGACAACACGACACAATTACACACAACAAAATATAACACATAAGTGCAAGTGTGAAATGTGACAAGTGAAGAGAATGAACACATATGCAATGTATGTTAAGTGTGTGTGTGCAACTAATCTCTTTAAAGAAAAGTAAGCACATAGAAATTTACCTTCGGTGCTTATCAAGACGAGGTCTTCAAAGGGCTTGAGCAATAACATCGATACCTAGGCTACCCTTACAAAGAACCCCCAACATGTGGTTTGTCCACGAAATGAGCCAATCAACAAATGGGAACCTTACAATCTCCCCATTTGGATATTTCGTGACAAAACCACCACTCACATTGATTCCTCACATTAAACTAGAAACAACGGGATAACTATGATATTCTATAGTACAAAGAGATAAGAAAATAAAACTTCAAGTCTTCAATCTCTTATAGAATAATCAAGCCTTGAAAAGAAAGTTTCTAACTTTTCCAATACAAGTAAAAAGTGAGATGAATCAAGTGCCGAACAAAAAACAAGCATTTGCATTTTAAAAGTTTAGGCACAACATTATGAAATGTATGTGTATGCAATGCTCCCCCTCAACGGGTTGCTCCCCCTCAACGGGTTACTCCCCCTCAATGAATGTTCTCCCCAATATGCAAAATTGCCTCTATTTTGCAACTCCCCTTACCATATCCTACTCCCCCTTTTTGTCATGATATATGCAAAGGAGTAGTCCCCAACCGGGTCACTCATAGCAACGAGAGATAAAAGCATGCAAGATATTTGCATATACATATAAGTCACTTTATGCACCTCAATTAATTGAAGAGAAACAAGGAGATTTATTTTGAAAGAAAATGTGTGAATCAAACATGCTTTGCATACAAGACATGTAGCATTCAAGTCCAAAATACAATGGTATTTGGCAAAGCAAATGACAAAGGTTTCTAATAAGAATTCAAACCAATTTCACCAATGTCATGAGTAAAGCAAGGGTATAGAATATATTGATTTCAATTTAAGAACAACTATATCCAACTTTATAAGCGAAACATGGCATGAGCGACTTTGCACCCTATTTGATTTTTCCGGATAAGATATCCGTATGATAGTAGCCATGTTCAACCAATAAAGAAGGAGAGACATTTGGAATGTAAATTCCTTTGAACGGATACAAGATCCTTTATTCATTTTAAGTCTCATAAGCTTTCACACAAGGTTTTGCATTTTAAGAATATGCAATCATCAATTCATGCTTTTCATGTGAGCATGTTATATGAATTTCATGCTTTTTCATTTGACATTAGCATGTTATTTAAGAATCATCATGTCATGGAGATAATCATAGGTCATTCAAATCATACTTCCTACATACATCTCATAGTCCAAAAATGCATGTTTGAACATAAATATGACATGGATTGTAAACAAGCAAGGTTCACACTTATTGAATTGAAAAACATATATACATATGTGCAACCAAGCTTACTCAAACAATTAAAAGAAGAGGCATAAGATATTTCAAATTTTTTGCAAGTGACAAGAATGCAAAATAGCTCTCTTTGCTTGAGTTCCCCATATGGGGTCAATCATAGAACATCACTCCATAAGACATATCCCAATAGATCTACTAAGAGTTTTTAATCGAGTAGCATCTAAGGGTTTAGTAAATAAGTCCGCAAGTTGATCATTAGTACCTACATGTTCAAATACTATGCATTTATTTTCAACAAGCTCTCTAATGAAGTGATGGTGGATGTCAATATGCTTAGTTCTAGAATGTTGTACCGGATTCTTATAAATATTAATAGCACTCATGTTATCGCAAAAGAGAGTGAGAGTACCTTGGTTGAATCTATAATCTACTAGCATTTGCTTCATCCATAGGAGTTGTGTGCATCCACTCCCCGCGGCTATGTACTCGGCCTCGGCCGTGGACAAGGAAATCGAGTTTTGCTTCTTGCAAAACCAAGACACCAAGTTGTTGCCTAGAAAGAAGCAACCGCCCGATGTGCTCTTCCTATCATCGCAATTTCCTGCCCAATCTGCATCACTAAAGTCTACAAGACTAGCATTAGTGTCAAAAGAGTACCAAATCCCATAGTTGGATGTCCCATTCACATAGCGAATGATTCTCTTTACGGAAGAGAGATGGGACTCCTTAGGATCCGCTTGGTACCTGGCACACACACCCACACTAAAGGAGATATCGGGTCTACTTACGGTCAAATAAAGCAAGCTACCTATCATGCCATGATATAACATTTGTTCCACACTTTTACCACTAGCATCCTTGCTTAGCTTCAAAGTGGTACTCATGGGTGTATCACAATGTTTGGCTTTTTCAAGACCAAACTTCTTCACTAGGTTTTTGGCATATTTGGCTTGGGTTATAAAAATCTCATCATCTAGTTGCCTAATTTGCAAACCTAGGAAGTAACTAAGCTCACCAACAAGACTCATCTCAAATTCATGAGACATAACATCAACAAATTGTTGAACCTTGGTGTTGTTGGTGGAGCCAAACACTATATCATCAACATATATTTGAGCTATGAAAAGCTCATCATTGTTTCTTTTGATGAATAGTGTCTTGTCAACACTACCACGTGTGTAGTCATTGTCAACAAGAAATTGAGTAAGGCGCTCATACCAAGCCCTCGGTGCTTGTTTCAACCCATATAGAGCCTTCTTGAGGCGATAGACATGGTTGGGGTGGTGAGCATCCACAAACCCCTTGGGTTGTTCAACAAACACTTCCTCTTGCAAGAAGCCATTGAGGAAGGCACCCTTGACATCCATTTGGTGCAATTTGAACTTGTGCACACAAGAAATGGACAAGAGAAGCCTAATAGACTCTAAACGGGCAATGGGAGCAAATGTCTCCTCAAAGTCGATACCCTCAATTTGAGAGTACCCTTGTGCTACAAGTCTAGCATTGTTCCGCACTATGTTGCAATCCTCATCAGATTTCTTCCTAAATATCCATTTAGTGCCTATGACATTAGTGGTCTTAGGCCTAGGAACTAGAGTCCAAACCTCATTCCTTTCGAATTGGTTTAGCTCTTCTTGCATGGCAAGAACCCAAAATTCATCATTTAAGGCTTCTTCAACCTTTTTGGGTTCAATTTGAGAGGTGTAGCATGTGTAGCTAATAAGATTAGCAAGTTGACGTCTAGTCCTAACACCCTCATTAACCTCTCCAATGATATCTTCTTTATCATGGAGTTTCCTAACCCATGGAGCGGGTTCTTTAGAGTCCAAGAGAGGAACTCTATCAATAGGTTGTGTGTCATCATTGTTGACATTAGATGTCCCAACATTAGGAGACACCACAACCTTCTCTAAATGAGAAACATCACTAAAAATAACCTCCTCCTCCTCATGATCATTTGACTTGAGCCTAGTATCATCAAATACGACATTGGATGATTCCATAACACTTAGAGTCTTTAAATTGAAAACTCTATAGGCTCTACTATTCAAGGCATAGCCAATAAAAATACCCTCATCACTCTTAGCATCGAATTTGCCAAGTTGATCACGGTCATTCAAAATGTAGCATTTGCTTCCAAAAGTGTGGAAGTAGCTAACATTTGGCCTCTTGCCTTTCCATAACTCATAGGAGGTGTTTCTAGTACCAGGCCTTAGGAAAACACGATTCCCTATATAGCAAGCCATATTGACGGCTTCGGCCCATAGGTTCCTAGGGACATTGTTGCTAAGCAACATCACACGGGGCCATCTCTTGAAGGACCCTATTCTTCCTCTCAAAAACTCCATTTTGTTGAGGTGTCTTAGGAGCCGAGAACTCATGGGAGATGCATAAGCTATTGAAATAGCTTTCAAATGAGGCATTCTCAAATTCCCTCCCATGGTCACTTCTAATCCGTTTAATGCTTTTAATGTTAGAATTCATTTCATTTTGTATTTTAGTACAAAGCATTTTAAACTTATCAAAAGTTTCGGATTTTTCTCTAAGAAAATATGTTCATGTAAATCTAGAGAAATCATCAACACAAACAAAAATGTATCTCTTTCCACCTAAACTCTCGGTTTGCATAGGACCCATGAGATCCATGTGGAGAAGCTCAAGAGGCTCCTTGGTGGTGAGATACTTACCCTTTTTGTGCATGCTTTTAGTTTGCTTTCCTTGTTGGCAAGGTCCACAAACACCATTGGCTTTCTTCCCAAGCTTAGGGAGGCCACGCACACAATTGAACTTTCCAATGGTCCGTAGATCCCTAAAGTTCATGTGGCCAAGTCTTTCATGCCACAACTCTATTTGCTCATCCATGGACACATTGTTTGAGACAATTCTAGCTTCAAGACAATAGCAATTGTCGCTAGATCTCATACCTTTCAATAAGGTTTTTCCATCGGGCTTTAGGATTGAGCAATCATCTTTACAAAACAAGACGGAATATCTTTCATCACTTAGATGTGAAATGCTTATTAAATTGGCTTTCAAGCCATCAACAAATAAAGCATCGGATAAGGAGGGTAATTCGGGAACGGAAATGGTTCCTTTCCCTACAACCTTCTTTTTGGATCCATCACCAAAAGTGACATATCCTCCTTCCTCCATAACAAGAGTCTCGAAGAAACTCTTGTTTCTCGTCATGTGCCTAGAGCACCTACTATCTAAATACCAAAAATTAGAAGAATTTGCCTTCAAGGCTATTTGAGCAACATGGCAAACATTTTCATTCTTTCTAATCCACCTAGAAACAATCTTAGCTTTCTTAGTGGTCTTTGGTACATGGGCTCTAGATGTCCTAGGATCATGCATAATAATATTATCATTCCTAGGAACATGCATCATGGCTCTTTTCTTTTTCTTCTCTATCATGCTTCTAGTTTTGCACATTTTTATATATCGAAAGCAATGTGGTCTAATATGACCATCAAATCCACAAAAGTGACATATATGAGTAAAATAAGGAATCATACCTTGTCCTTGTCTTTGTGGATGAAAGGGTTCAATCCTTCTTCGTTGTTGAACCGGTCTAGATTGCTTCCTAGCTTGAGGTTGCATGATAGGTCTCTTTCCTTTGTGAGCCAATTGTGGAGGAATGTTGGCTTGAGGGACCCTAGGGGGTTGAGCTTGAGTTTGCCTTCTTAGCCCCATCTTCACTTGTGCATTTGAACATTGTCCTACTTCTAACTTCTTCCTAGGAATTTGCACATATGAAGTTTCTTCGTTCTTCAAACCCTTGACAAACACGGTCTTGTTAGAGGTTGAGATCTTCTTGTCATCTTCATACCCAAGACCCCTCTTGTCACATGGACTCTTTCCAACACCAAGCATATGGTCAAGCTTCTTAGTGCTAGAATCCATCCTAGTCATAGAATCTCTAACTTCTTCAAGCTCCCTCTTTAGACTTTCTTCATTCCTCCTAGATAAGACTAACTCCTCTTTTAGCTTATCTTCCATCTTCTTGAATTTTTCCACTTGTTCACATAAGTGGTCATTATGAGATGCAAGTTCAAGATTTTCTTCTCTCAACATCTTGATCTTTCTTGTGCTCTTGATTGCTAAATCATTAAACTCGGCATGATATTTAGCAAGCACCTTTTTCTCCACAAATCCATTTATGGAGTTAGAAGAGGAATCACTTTCTTCTTCACTTGAGTCATTCTCCTCTTGACTCATTTCCTCTCTCTCACTAGCACTTTTGCTTTTATGGGAGGAGGCAAAAGCTAGGAGATTAGCCATGAGCTCTTCATCACTTGAAGACTCATCTCCCTCAATGGAGTCATCACTACTTCCACTCCAAGTGGCGGCCATCACTTTTCCCTTTTTCCTCTCATTGTGATTTGCACATTCGGGGGCAAAGTGACCCATGCCACCAAACTCGAAACATCGGACCCCTTTCCTTTCGGTCCTTTTTTGCCTAGGTTCAAACTTTTTGAAAAAGCCATTTTTCTTCAAATCTTGACCTTTTGATCCAAAGCCCTTTCTTCTAAACTTCATAACCTTGTTGAACCTTTTTACAAACAAGGCAAGGTCTTCATCCGAGTCAACCTTCTTTGCCTCTTTTTCATCCTTGGAGGTTTTAAAAGCAATTCCTTTTTGCTTTTTAGTGGGTGTGGAGATAGGCCCTTTCCTAGACTCATAAGCTAGAAGTCTCCCAATCACCTCACTCGGCTTCATATCCTTATATCCACTATTTTCTTCTAAAGCCGTCACCTTCGATTCAAACCTATCGGGTAGAGATCTCATAATCTTTTGCTTGATTCTCCTATCCGAATATGGATCACCAAGTTGATGGCTTTGATTGACTATATCCATCAACTTGATCTCGAAGTCGTTGAAGCACTCATTCTCCTCCATCTTAAGCATCTCGAATTGAGTTTGGAGGACTTGAAGCTTAGAGTCCTTCACCACTTCGGTTCCCTCATGTGCAATCTCTAGGATGTCCCAAGCCTCCTTAGCTATCCTAGTATTTTGAATCAATTTATATTGATTTTCATCCATAGCACACAAGATGGCATGCATCGCCTTCCTATTCCACTTTGATGTTAGGATTATGCTCAATAGCAAAGAGTGTAATAGTGTTTTTGACAATCTATTCATATTAATAATGTGATTTCTGGTTTAACAAATCTTATAGCATTTATAGTTTGAATATTATAATTGTCAAAAGTAAATAATCATAAGGTCAAAAGACTATGAGAAAAGAAGAATTGTTCATACATCTGGATATGTACGTGGTAGACACAATTCTTTAGTTAGTCTTGAATAATGTTCACAACTTAAGTTAAAGGTTGGGCACTTTTATCTTGTTAAAGTTGTAGATTCTTTTACTGGCATTTGAGTGGGATCAAATGTGTTATGATGAGTCTAAAATCATCAAAGTGGCTTTGAGTAAAAGATCTAGTGCACTAGGTGCATTGAACTGGATCACAATGAAATACTTTATCTAGAACCGTCAGTAGATAAAAGTTTTTTCATTATCAGGACAATCGGAGAGTCTATCTTAATCCTGAGATAAATGATGGACTTATGGTTGCAAGTGTTATCATTTGAGTTATCAATGAGTACGATTATATAGCATAGTCTATCCTCGATAGTTTGGTGGTATTCATTTGTTAATCGATAGAGGACTTCATTTATAGATATGGACATCGTGGCTCCATTTATTAAATGAGAGTAGAATATCATCATATGGATGTTTTGAGGTATTGAATATTAAATCTTAACGTTAAGTTTTCGATAGAGTCTATTGAAACATGGCTTCTGGACAAGTCAAAATATCCAAGTTCAAAATGTGGTCATATGAGTAAATATGGTAACTTGGAGAGCTATAGGCGGTCTATGAGCTCTTGGCGATTACTGATATTCTTCACGAGGATACACCATCTCCTATAAGATTGTCTATGGTATGAATGAGAATCATTTACTTATTCCATCTTTATTTAAGAGTGTAATTTTAGTTCTTTAGTGGAATGAACTAAAATTAATAGATTGAACCTAAGTGAATCATTTGTTGATTGTGATTGGGTTATGTCTATTGGAGCTTAAATTTAGATAGGCCAGCCAAGATCCCCAATCCACACGGACTTGCATGGATCACTTGATATATTCTACCGGACCAATTTATGGGTCCATCTAGAATTGTATTTAATATATTAAGAATATAATTTGCACATTATTTATTTAATGGGCTGATCAGTTATATTAATATATTAATGAAATGCATGTGGGCTTGTTTCTTTTAGTAAGAATGGATCTGGTTCACATGTGGGCCTTTTATTAAGGTCCAATGGATTTAATAAAATAGAAAACAATATATAGATATATTAATATATATGGTCGAGATATACATATGATATTATATTGTTTTATTTTTATTATTTGATTAAATGGAAATTAATTAATTGATTAATTAATTATTTAATTAAAAATCAAAATCTTTTTCTGACTAGGAAATATGTTTCTTAGTAGTATACTATTGTGGTAGTATAATAAATATAAAAGACTTTATTTGGTAAGTAGATAAATAAATGATTTATTTATCTAGTCAAATTAGGAAGTCTTTGATATAGTCACAAATACACTAAAGAGTTGGATTAGGGTTTGTATATAATATATATGCATGTGAAATATATGGAAATAAATATATGCATGAATGCATGCGGAAATATATTTATACATATATGCATGAGGAATGGAAATAAATATATGCATGAATGCATGGGGAAATATATATATACATATATGCATGCGGAATTCATGCGGAAATATATATATATACATATAGGCATGCAGAATATGTAGGCTATATGTTTGAGATATATATATAAAGTAGGATTTAAGCATATATAAAGAGAGATATATATACATATTTTTTGCATAGGACTTGCGGCCACTAAATATATATATATATATATTATTTGTATATTTTAAGGAACCCTAAGGTCTTTGGCTTGAGAGGGTTTTTTCTTTTACTAGAGAAAAATAGAATCCAACTCTTAGACTAGTGTGATTTTCGGCCAAGAGGAATAGAGAGAAAAGTTTGTTCTTATTTTGATAGTGCACTAGTAACTTTTATATCAAAAGGTTTTGTGCACAATTTTGAATAAGGTTCACGCGAGTTTTGATCTAACGATTGTGAATTCAAAAGTGACCGGAACATTCTTTGTAGCCTCTTGGAATTTGTTGTGACTAACGAAAAAGAAAAAGTTTTGTTAATCCATCCTCAGGTACACAATTCAAAGAGAAGGGAGACCACGCTCTTAGGTGATTCACGTTCGTGATTGGATTGGAAGATCTTGCGGATTACCATCGACGCAATGTCAATCGGATCACGCGACAAAGGTATGATATCTTTAGTATTATATGTTAATTAATTAGAGGGTTAATGTTCAAATTATGGAAAAAATTTAAACTATACTAAACTTCTTTTTTTAGTCTCGCTTCCGCTGCGTTGACCGTATTTTTCCCTACAATTGGTAACAGAGCCTTGGTTGTACCCTTTAATTAATTAACGTATATATACGTGAATCTATTTCTTTTTATTGTGATTATACATGTTTAGAAAGAGATGGCACTCTAGGTATTCGCATATATAATTACATGTGAATGTATGGATTTATATATGTTATTATTTTATATGTGGATTGTTGTTGCTCGATTTTAGTCCTAGAATTTCAATGTATTTTTGTTTCGGGTTTGTAACAAGAAGGGTGGTCTATCATCGCCATAATTCCTTCTTGGTAGTTGCTATTTTTTTTATTTTAGTGTATTAATATTATGTGAAGTTTTTTTTATTGTATTAAATTTAGGTGCAGTTTTTTATTGTAAAAAATACTGCAGTGATTAAAAAAAAAAAATACTACAGTATTATATTAGTTTATATACTGCTGTAATGTATTCGGGTATTGAAGATTCGAAGACATGAAGAAAAGGAAGCAACCGGAACCAAGAACGAGCACCGTGCGCACCCTAGGAGTGGAATGGGCTGCGCATGGCAAGCCCAAATCATGGTGGGCTGCGCACGGCAGCCCTATATGTCCTCATGGGCTGCGCACGGCAGCCCCTTTGTGGGGTTGTGGTGTGTGCATGCCTATGGGGGCTAGCCGAGGGATGAGCGTATGGTTGATGGCCACTTGAAGATCTTGTATTCTTAAACAATTGTAATTTACTTGCTTTTCTAGGATTGACCAAAATTGTTGCTATTTATTTTTTGCATAAATATTACAATATTTGTTATTGTATGATAACATGACATATAGAATAGGAGTGCCACTCATATATCTCTTTTGGTATGAACATGCATTGAATGATTTAGGTATCTAAATTGGCATCTAGATAACTTGGTAAATCATTCTATGGGATTTAATCACACGCCTTAAATAATTGAGTGGGAGAAGGTGTTTTGTAACACCTATGGCCTCCAAGGTTAGTTGAACTTTATTATTTATTGGTAATCCCCCCAAGGGGCGTCCATGAATGGAATTTAACAATATACTTCCTTACAAGGATAGACTAGACAATTGACTCAAACGAGATCTACTCCCCAATGAGGGATTTTCGTGAGAGAAAATTGAGGGTCGATATCTTGGTAACACACTCAATGTAATTTTATTGATATCCTCCTAAGAGTTCTTGTCAATAAAATTGCAAGGCTAAAATTGAAAACGCTGGTTGTTATGTTAACAATTAGGTGAGACCTAGTCTAACTAGTAAATGGTGCGAACTCCCAAAGGAGGCGTAACATTTATGGGTGTTAGATAACCGTTGAATTTTTATGATTGAGTTATTTATTTAATTCAAGATAAATATTTAAAAGTGCTTTATCATGATTATTTACTCATATAATTTTTGTTTTATTCAGAAATCATGACCCCATCACTTATGAACATCCTGAAAGATAACACTTTAACTGGAGATAATTATGTTACATGGAAAAGGAAAATTGGGTTGTTGCTGCAAGCTGAAAAACATAAGTTTGTTCTGTCTGCTCCTAAACCACCTGCTCCTACTTATGAATCTCAGATTCATATGGTTGGTAAAGTTGCTACTGTTAAGGCCCGTCAAAAGGTCAAGGAACAACAGAAGAAAAAGCAACTTGGGCCTACCAAGAAGGAGACCAAGAAAGTAACCAAGATCAAAAGGAAGTGCTCCTTTTGTGGTGAAAAGAGACATTGGAAAATAAATTGCCCAAAGTCCCAGAACAAGAAGGAACAAGGTAATATTAATTATCTTGAAACATGTTTTCTGGCAGATTCTACAGATTCTTTGATCATAGACTCTGGAGCCACTAATCATGTTTGTTATTCCTTGCAAGGGTTCAAGGAAAGGAAAAGACTGAATAAAAATGAAATCAACTTGCGTTTAGGCAACAGAACGTTAGTGTCTGCAAGTGCAGTGGGAGATATTAGAGTTAATATTGATTCTAGTAGGTATTTAGAATTGATAGACGTTTATTATGTATCTCAATTCAAGAGGAATTTAATTTCAGTTTCTTGTTTAAATAAATTTGGATATTCGGTTACTTTTAATAAAGTTTTTATTATTAGTAAGAATGACAAAATTATTTGCAACGGTACATTGGAAAACGGTCTGTTCTTTTTGCATAGAAATATCTCTCACTCGTTAAACACAGAATTAACGAAACCTAATCATAAAAGAGTAAAAATTATCAATAGATGAAACCTACCTATGGCATTTACGCCTAGGTCATATTAACCTTAATAGGATTAAAAGATTGGTAAGTGACGGACCTTTAAGTGACTTAAAGGTTGATGATCTACCAACTTGTGAATCTTGTTTGGAAGGTAAAATGACCAAAAGGTCGTTCTCGGCCAAAGGTGCAAGAGCCACTGAATGTTTAGGATTGATACACACTGATGTATGTGGTCCTATGAGCATTCAAGCTAGAGGTGGATATGAGTACTTCATCACCTTCACAGATGATTACTCAAGATTTGGCTATGTGTATCTCATGCGACATAAGTCGGATGCTTTTGACATGTTCAAAGCATTCAAAGCTGAAGTAGAAAATCAGCTTGAGAAACACATAAAAATCTTGAGATCTGATCATGGTGGAGAATATCTATCTAGTGAGTTTCAGCAATATCTTATTGATAATGGGATAGTTTCTCAGTTTTCTGCACCTGGTACACTTCAACAGAATGGGGTAGCAGAAAAGAGAAATAGAATTCTTTTAGACATGGTTAGGTCTATGTTGAGTTATTCAACACTTCCTATTTCTTTTTGGAGATATGCTTTACAAACTGCTATATACATTCTAAACGATGTACCATCTAAGTCAGTTCCTCAAACACCGCATGAGTTGTGGACTGGGCGCAAGCCTAGTTTACAACACTTAAGGATATTTGGTTGTCCTGCGCATGTGTTAAAAGGAAAGACAGAAAAGATGGAGTCTCGTTCAGAAACATGTATATTTGTAGGGTATCCAAAAGAAACTAAAGGATATTATTTCTATAGTCCTTCAGATCTTAAAGTATTTGTTTCGACAGATGCTAAATTTTTGGAAAAGGACTATATGAATGATTTTGTACCTAGAAGTAGAATTGTCCTGAATGAGATGTCAGGAGATACAATTCCACGAGAGGTTACACAACCTAACCCAATTGTAAGTTCCGATCTAACACAAGATCAACAACCTGCCATTCCTCGTCGTAGTGGGAGGGTTAGAACACAACCTGAAAGATACATCGGTCTGGGAGAATCAGTAGAGAATCTCCCGGACGACGATGATCCCTACACGTATAAGGAAGCAATGGAGGATGTTGATAGTCGCCATTGGCAAAAGGCAATGCAATCTGAGATTGAATCTATGTTCGATAAGAAAGTCTGGTCCCTTGTAGACTTGCCTAAAGGGATAAAACCCATTGGGTGCAAGTGGGTATACAAGAGGAAAAGAGGTATGGATGGAAAGGTGGAAACCTTTAAAGCTAGATTGGTAGCTAAAGGGTATACACAGAAAGAAGGTATCAATTACGAGGAAACCTTCTGTCCTGTGGCCATGCTTAAATCCATTAGGATACTCTTGTCCATTGCAGCATCTTTAGATCTAGAGATTTGGCAAATAGACGTCAAGACAGCTTTCCTTAATGGAAGTCTTGACGAAAGCATCTACATGATGCAACCAGAAGGATTCATTGAAAAAGGCCAAATGGAAAAGGTATGCAAGTTGCAGAAATCCATATATGGATTAAAGCAAGCATCCAGATCCTGGAACATAAGGTTCAATCAAGCTGTGAAAGGTTTTGGATTTATTCAGAATCTTGACGAACCTTGTGTATACAAGAGGATTAAGGGCGACAAGTTGGTTTTCCTGATTCTTTATGTTGATGATATACTACTTATTAGAAATGATGTAGGTGTATTGACATCAGTAAAAGAATGGTTAGCAAAACAATTTGATATGAAGGACTTAAGATAAGCAAGTTTTATTCTAGGTATCCAAGTAATAAGGGATAGAAAGAATAAAACGATTGCATTATCCCAAGCTTCATACATAGACAAGATCTTGTCTAGGTTTTCCATGCAGGATTCCAAGAAAGGTATGTTACCTTTCAGACATGGAATCAAACTTTCTAAGGAACAAGTTCCTAAGAATGAGCATGAAGAGCAATTCATGAGTAGAGTTCCATATGCCTCGGCAGTTGGAAGTCTCATGTATGCAATGCTCTGCACTAGACCAGATATTTATTTTGCTGTTGGCATAGTTAGCAGGTTTCAATCGAAACCTGGTCCTGATCACTGGACGGCAGTCAAGCATATTTTCAAGTATCTCAAGAGAACGAGAGATAATATGCTTGTATACTCTAGAGGGGATTTAATTCCCGTTGGGTATACAGATTCTGATTTTCAATCAAATTCTAACTCCAGAAAATCTACATCAGGATATGTGTTAACTATTGGAGGAGGAGCAGTCATATGGAGGAGTATCAAGCAATCATGTATTGTTGATTCCACCATGGAAGCTGAGTATGTTGCTGCATGCGAGGCTACCAAAAAGGCTGTTTGGCTCCGCCAATTCTTGATTGACTTGGAAGTGGTTCTCAGTGCGAATAAGGTGAACAATATCTACTGTGACAACAATGGAGTAGTGGCTAATTCGAAAGAACCAAGAAGTCATAAGAGAGGAAAACACATTGAAAGGAAGTATCATCTTTTAAGGGAAATTGTATATAGGGGTACATGGGAATGAGAGATATGACACATTTGCTATAGCGCAAGTGGGAGATTGTTAGGATTATGCTCAATAGCAAAGAGTGTAATAGTGTTTGACAATCTATTCATATTAATAATGTGATTTCTGGTTTAACAAATCTTATAGCATTTATAGTTTGAATATTATAATTGTCAAAAGTAAATATTCATAAGGTCAAAAGACTATGAGAAAAGAAGAATTGTTCGTACATCTGGATATATACGTGGTAGACACAATTCTTTAGTTAGTCTTCAATAATGTTCACAACTTAAGTTAAAGGTTGGGCACCTTTATCTTGTTAAAGTTGTAGATTCTTTTACTGGCATTTGAGTGGGATCAAATGTGTTATGATGAGTCTAAAATCATCAAAGTGGCTTTGAGTAAAAGATCTAGTGCACTAGGTGCATTGAACTGGATCACAATGAAATACTTTATCTAGAACCGTCAGTAGATAAAAGTTTTTTCATTATCAGGACAATCGGAGAGTCTATCTTAATCCTGAGATAAATGATGGACTTATGGTTGCAAGTGTTATCATTTGAGTTATCAATGAGTACGATTATATAGCATAGTCTATCCTCAATAGTTTGGTGGTATTCATTTGTTAATCGATAGAGGACTTCATTTATAGATATGGACATCGTGGCTCCATTTATTAAATGAGAGTAGAATATCATCATATGGATGTTTTGAGGTATTGGATATTAAATCTTAACGTTAAGTTTTCGATAGAGTCTATTGAAACATGGCTTCTGGACAAGTCAAAATATCCAAGTTCAAAATGTGGTCATATGAGTAAATATGGTAACTTGGAGAACTATAGGCAGTCTATGAGCTCTTGGCGATTACTGATATTCTTCACGAGGATGCACCATCTCCTATAAGATTGTCTAGGGTATGAATGAGAATTATTTACTTATTCCATCTTTATTTAAGAGTGCAATTTTAGTTCTTTAGTGGAATGAACTAAAATTAATAGATTGAACCTAAGTGAATCATTTGTTGATTGTGATTGGGTTATGTCTATTGGAGCTTAAATTTAGATAGGCCAGCCAAGATCCCTAATCCACACGGACTTGCATGGATCACTTGATATATTCTACCGGACCAATTTATGGGTCCATCTAGAATTGTATTTAATATATTAAGAATATAATTTGCACATTATTTATTTAATGGGCTGATCAATTATATTAATATATTAATGAAATGCATGTGAGCTTGTTTCTTTTAGTAAGAATGGGTCTGGTTCACATGTGGGCCTTTTATTAAGGTCCAATGGATTTAATAAAATAGAAAACAATATATAGATATATTAATATATATGGCCGAGATATATATATGATATTATATTGTTTTATTTTTATTATTTGATTAAATGGAAATTAATTAATTGATTAATTAATTATTTAATTAAAAATCAAAATCTTTTTCTGACTAGGAAATATGTTTCTTAGTAGTATACTATTGTGGTAGTATAATAAATATAAAAGACTTTATTTGGTAAGTAGATAAATAAATGATTTATTTATCTAGTCAAATTAGGAAGTCTTTGATATAGTCACAAATACACTAAAGAGTTGGATTAGGGTTTGTATATAATATATATGCATGTGAAATATATGGAAATAAATATATGCATGAATGCATGCGGAAATATATTTATACATATATGCATGAGGAATGGAAATAAATATATGCATGAATGCATGGGGAAATATATATATACATATATGCATGCGGAATTCATGCGGAAATATATATATATACATATAGGCATGCAGAATATGTAGGCTATATGTTTGAGATATATATATAAAGTAGGATTCAAGCATATATAAAGAGAGATATATATACATATTTTTTGCATAGGACTTGCGGCCAATAAATATATATATATATATATATATATATATATATTATTTGTATATTTTAAGGAACCTTAAGGTCTTTGGCTTGAGAGGGTTTTTTCTTTTGCTAGAGAAAAATAGAATCCAACTCTTAGACTAGTGTGATTTTCGGCCAAGAGGAATAGAGAGAAAAGTTTGTTCTTATTTTGATAGTGCACTAGTAACTTTTATATCAAAAGGTTTTGTGCACAATTTCGAATAAGGTTCACGCGAGTTTCGATCTAACGATTGTAAATTCAAAAGTGACCGGAACATTCTTTGTAGCCTCTTGGAATTTGTTGTGACTAACGAAAAAGAAAGAGTTTTGTTAATCCATCCTCAGGTACACAATTCAAAGAGAAGGGAGACCACGCTCCTAGGTGATTCACGTTCGTGATTGGATTGGAAGATCTTGCGGATTACCATCGACGCAATGTCAATCGGATCACGCGACAAAGGTATGATATCTTTAGTATTATATGTTAATTAATTAGAGGGTTAAGGTTCAAATTATGGAAAAATTTTAAACTATACTAAACTCCTTTTTTTAGTCTCGCTTCCGCTGCGTTGACCGTATTTTTCCCTACATTTGAAGCCTCAAACTCTTGCGCGTTCCATTGCGCCTTATGCTTCAATACTTCTTCTCCTCCACCATCAGGAGTCATCTTGGGTAGATCATATCCGTCTTCCACCGCCATCCATGCACGGTCATGAATTTGGCATATGTAGGATTCCATCTTCCCTTTCCATTGGGAATAGTTCAATCCGGTAAGAAGTGGAGGCCTTGTGCTTGAGGCACCTTCGTTGCCACCACCATTTCCACCGTTTCCACTTATAGTGTTTATGAATGAATGAAATGAATGCAAATGTATGAATGATCAAAAATCACACAAAATGCAAAACACACCAAAATAAGCAAGGATCACCTATGTATGTCTAGGAACCCGCTCTGATACCAATTGAAACAAATTATAGTACGGTGTGTATAAAACTATCTAGAGGGGGGTGAATAGATTTTAAGCTTTTTACCCAATTTTTCGTATTAGTCCAAATTACGAAATTACCCCTAAATAGATAAAGCAATAAATCAAGTATAAAATGCGGAAATTAAATAACACTTGATTTTTACGTGGAAACCCTCACAGGAAAAACCACGGGCTAGTAAGTAAGCCACACTCGAACCTCGAATCCACTAAATGTGTAAACGATTACAACCTAATCCCGGAAGTAATCACACACCTACCTAATCCCGGTATGAGTGAACCTAGTCCGATTGCTTGCGAATTAAGCAACCTAATCTCGGTCATAACACAAGACTTAATTCTCTAAAAAGAGATTAACACCCTAAGTGAATATATGAATATCCAAATGCAACATAGAGCAAGGGAAACCCTATATGCTTATCTAAGATGATGAATATGCAATTAAAAACAATCCTAGATATTAAAGCTAAATGACATGTCAATTAGCATAGATAATCATAGATTAGAGAAACCTAGATATCTATCATAAAAACAACACTCAATCAAATCAACACAACAATCTCTATCTTGAATATTAGATTATAATCTAAGAACAATCAAGTAATAAAAGAGATGCCATAATAAATTAAACACTAATTATGTATGATAATAGTGAAAAACTTACCAAAGCAAGTGTGATGATCAAAGACCCATGCAAGCAAGCATCCTAGATATGCTAGAGAATGCTAGATGAACTTTGATGCAAATGGATTTTTGTTTGAGTGTTTAATGAGCAAACTTGATTGCTTTCTCTCTTAAAAATCTCTCTTTTGAAAGTAGGGTTCTTGATAATCAAAGAGTCACATTCAGAACAAGAGAAAGTGATGTATTTATAGGCATGAAAAACAGAGCATGTGAAAAGACAAGTTTGCCCCTGAAACGCACCGATTGGCGGTTTCAATCGACGGCCAGGCCGCCTTTCATAACCGCCGAATTGGCCCGAGAGGAACAGGGGACCAACGACGGTTTCATTCGGCGGTTTTGTGATCGCCAATCCAACCACCGAATAAATCCTAAGATTAAAAATCAATCAGGTGTGAAAATGACGGTTTCATTCGTGACCGCCGTTTCAACCGCCGAATTAGGCTGAGAGATAAAATCAATCAGGTCTTGAACGGCGGTCGAGACCGCCGATCATAACCGCAGAATTGCTCCATACACTACTAGAAGCAAACAGCGGTTTCATTCGGCGGCCAGGCCGCTGATCATAACCGCCGATCACCAATAAAGGTGAAAACCAAGGAGAAGCCAAGGGCATTCTCCGTAGGCGGTCCTCGCGCTAAACCAAGCACATTCTAGTGCATGCGCGGACGTTTCCGAAAACTACCGGAAAACGAATTACAAGACAACACGACACAATTACACACAACAAAATATAACACATAAGTGCAAGTGTGAAATGTGACAAGTGAAGAGAATGAACACATATGTAATGTATGTTAAGTGTGTGTGTGCAACTAATCTCTTTAAAGAAAAGTAAGCACATAGAAATTTACCTTCGGTGCTTATCAAGACGAGGTTTTCAAAGGGCTTGAGCAATAACATCGATACCTAGGCTACCCTTACAAAGAACCCCCAACATGTGGTTTGTCCACGAAATGAGCCAATCAACAAATGGGAACCGTACACCTGCGACCCCGATCCAGAAAGAAGGTCAGTAGGAAGAGAGGCCGCAGTAGCAACACTTTTTTTCTTTTTTCCACCCTGGCTGGGCGCTTGGCAGATACAATTGGAGGAGAAGGAAGAGGAGGAGAAGCCACTACAGCAGGCCTGGTAGCAGCAACACTGGTAGCCTACCTCGACGTTTGGACTGGTGAAACCCGAGCTTTGGTAGCCTATGCCAACATCTCGCCCAAGGTCGGACGTGCTGGAATCTGAGTGGGAAGAGAGGCAGGAGAGTGTGAAAGTAACCCAGTAGAAGCCGGATGAGGGGTTGATACAGACAATCTGGACCTGGATGCAGCACCAGCACCAGAAGGAGGAGGAGAAGGAACAGGAAAATAGACTAGAAGGGGATTTAAGAATCCCGGCCCTGAAGAAGAAGGAGAGGGAGACATGAGAGGGGTGGCAGAAACTGCCAGAAGAAGGGTCAGCACCAAATAAAATAATAAAAAAACAACAATAAGAAGCAAGAAGAACAGAACCACATACCCGGATGAGTGATGGATATCCTGAGATACCAGTCCAACCTAGCACCTTCATAGGCATCATTGGAGGGGTACTGCATATTCATGTAATTCCTCTCTTGGATCCTCCTAAGGACGCCAATAGATTCTACAGAGATATTCCCCTTATCCCACTTATCCTTATTGGTAAACTGGGTAGGGACCGGATACTCAGTCCCCTCGATATGTACTGAATGGCCCTAATCCCCCTCTACCACGACCCATTCATCCTTCCAGGTCTGGTTGTACTTCACATTTACCCTGGGTACGATGAACTTCATCTTATTGTAGGCTCTCAGGTAAAATTGGCCCCTGGGTACCAAGTCAAGTTTGCTACTTGGAAGATGTAGCGGAGCTTGTCAAAACTAGGTTCCCTCGCCACATCATCCTTCTTGCACTACTCTTTCTAGAGCACCAGGAACCTTGTCAAGTGCTTCCAAAACCCCTGTGAGATTTGTAGGAGGGCCAGCTCTAGAGCAACAAGTGCCTTACGAAGGGTGGGATGAAGGGGAAACCTGACCTCGCACTCGAAGGCGGCTGTATGAATGAGAAGGCGGCCTTGAAGAGAGGTGTACACATCACAACCCCGGTGATGGAGAGACAGGGTGATGATATCAGGGATCCTATAATCCCTCCTCAAATGAGCCAAGTTGTCGACTGTGCAAACAGAATCCGGGATAATCCGGCCATCGTGTAAGGAGGACAAATGACCAATAAGGACTCCCGCAAAATTGACAGCCGGAATACCATCCTCCACCTCATCATCAACGTCCTCGTCGTCCTCTTTATCAACGATTTGGACCGGGTCTTCGAGTCTGTTGTTGATGCCCGACCTGATTCGGGGATTTCTTATGGAACGACGACGCTGAGACGGGTTACTACCACCAGCAACATCGCTTTCTTCCCGGCCTCGTTTCTTCCCCCTTGTCGTTTGGGAACTCTCCTCTGAATCAACCTTTTCCATATTAAGGAGGTCATCAATGCTATCATGATGGTTTGGAGAAGTCGGGCGAGGGTTTGGTGAAGCTGGATGAGGGTCTTATGAAGTTGTAGGAAGGTCTGATGGAGTCGCCATTGCAGAAATATGAAGAAGAAGAAGAAGAAGAACGAAATTGGAGAGGTTGCTGGTAAGAAGAAAGAACAAGAAAGCTAGGGTTGTGCTTTTTGAATTTTGAAATCGGTGTGAGAGAAGGAAGAAAGTTGGAGTATTTATAGAGGAAGGTAGGCGGTTACCTGAATAAGCAAGGAAACCGGAATTGATGACCGAAAACGTGCAGGAGATGGTTTTAATAATATCACGCCAAAAAATGGTCCATTCAAATAAGCGGACCACTCAGGACTTGACACATGGATTACTCATTAATTATGAGCGTGCTGAAAAAAGAATTTACGTGCTAAAGGAGGATTTCCTCCAAGACAGTGGAAACCAGTTATACAGGATAAGGAAAATCCTTCATATATCCTGGTATCCTGACTCCAACCCCAGTAAGGTACCAATGTTCAAGTCAGGGGGGACTTTTGTTAACCGACAAAAATAGCAAAGGTTCAAAGAAGAATTTTTCATCAACATTGGGGAATAGTCGAGATAGAAAGACACCATAGAAGAGCATCCTGGTACCCCGCCTTTAAAATTGACCGGGTACAACCTCTTACCAGTCCAAATCAGGATCAAGGGTTTATAGACTCAAAGGTACCAAGAAATAAAGAAACCGAGTTCCAAGGACTCCACTACTGCAGGATCCTAGTACCCCGCTACCATCCGGCATCCCGGTATCTCTATACCCCGATGCACTTATACTAAGTATAACAATCAAGTAGGAAGCGAGATGCCTATGTACCCTGATTCCTCTTAGAGCCAGCTAACCAAGCAGCAAGTAGCAAATTAGCGGACTACCAAGTATCGAGGTAAGAACGGCATGCCAAGATCAAGCTACAAATAAAGACAGTGTGACGACAACGTTTTAATAACAAGGAAGTTGATTCTTTCCCGCCACTCAAGAATTCTATTTGAAAGACAAGTCAACTCTATCAAATTCTGCCAAATAAAGGATCGCTTGATTCCTAGAATTAATCCTACGATCTTTTCGCCAATCGCCATGGAATGTCCCGAAAATCTCTAAGTCATTGGACCGAATTTAGAGGAGTGCTTAGCAAGCATTAGGAATTTGGGACTATATATATACAACATGCCATCATACAAAGGAGGGACCGCAACTTGTGCCCAAAAACCCTACAGTTTATTTTTCCACTTATCAACCTGCATGAAAGGTCTATCACCATCGCCAACTGAGTTTCAACCTTATCACCATAGCCATATAAAACCTCCATTGTACTCTCATTACGTGTTGATTATCAATAAGAAAGAATTATATGTGATCCTACTGCTACGTTATTTTATACTCATCTTTATCATGGTATTTAACTTGCTTTACTGAGAATCTATAGGTATCAAACTACTTGATATCTCTTCGATTGAGATCTACCCCAATTTCAGTCACTAGAGTTGTTAATCAGAAAATCACCCCAAGTGACAATTTTCGGTTAACAATAGGTGTTTGTTATGAGCCCCAAATTGCAAAGGCTATGGCTATTTTAAAAGATTTGCAGCTGGTTGTGAATACTGGGTTGGTCCTAGCTACTATGGAATCAGATACTTTATCTACGATGAATGTGATTGGGTTGAAGGTTATGCCTGGTACAGAGGTTGGAGTGGTTATCCATGATATTCTTGTGTTTTGCGGGTTAATGTTACTTCTATTAATTTTGTGCATAGATGAGTTAATAATGTTGCGTATAGTCTAGCAATAGGGTGAGTTTGTGTGGCTAGAAGACTATCCTATTGAGAGTTTGATATTAGGTGATTGCCTAAGCTCTTTGTAGTTGGTTTTTTTTCTCTTTAATGAATTCCTTTAAAAAAATATATGAAGGAATCAAGATGAAGACAAGATAAGGTTGCCCAGTGGTTTGTCTCCTACACCCACACAATAGGGTTGTTGGTTTGAGTCTGCCCCCTTTCCAAATCCCGAATTATTATAATATTTTGAAAAAGAAGAAGAATGAATCAATATGATAACCACACATGTTTGAACCACCTAAGAGCATCTCCAATGCTATTATGCATGAAAGTCCTAGAGGCGTGTTCAATATAAAGCTAGAGGGGGGGTGAATAGATTTTAGCTATTATTACCCAATTTTCGCATACAAGTCAATATTACGAAAATGCCCCTACTAGTTAAATATACAAGCAAGTGTAATATAGTGCGGAATTAAAATAACACTTGATGTATACGTGGAAACCCAACCACTGGGAAAAACCACGGGCTGATTAGTGCGCCACACTCGGACCTCGAAATCCACTAATCGAAATGGAGTTTACAACCTATGTAGACCTCGTCTAACACTCCGGTCAATAACCCCCCACTTCTACCACTCGGGCCTTTAAAAGTGGCTCTAGTCCAATTGCTTGAGACCTAAGCAACCTTAGCCTCAAGACTTAATTCTCTAAGAAGAGATTATGCAACCTATGTGAATATGTATTAATATTCAAATAACAAACAAGGCTAGGTAACCTTAGATGCTTATCTAGGATGATGATATAATCAATTTAATCAACCCTAGATATCAATTGCTAAATGACATGTCAAATAGCTTAGCTAATCAAGATTAAGCAAAAACCTAATTAGCTATCACAAAAACAACACTCAATTAATTCATCACAATTAATTCTCTATTCTTGTATTTATCATATGATCAACAACATACAAGTAAATAAAAAGAGAGTATGCTTGATAGTAAAAATACTAAAATAAGATGAAACTAATCAAAATCTTACCAAGCATATTGTGATGATGCCAATCCAATCATAGATGCTTTCTATGTAGACATAGAGGATGCAATATGAAATTTGATGCAAAAAGGATTTGATTTGAGTGTTTAAAGGTGGGTTCTTGAATTGATTTTTTCTCAAAAATCTCTCTTGAAAGATTAGGGTTCTAATTGCTCAAGAAACTTTTTCAGAGATTGAGAAAACAAGATATTTATAGACATCAAGAATTGGGCATGTGAAAAGACACTTTTGCCCCTGAAACGCACCGTTCGGCGGTTTCAATCGGCGGCCAGGCCGCCGATGACGACCGCCGAAATGAGCTCGTGAAGAACAGAGCATTAACGGCGGTTTCATTCGGCGGTTTCGTGACCGCCGATACAACCGCCGATACAACCGCCGAATCAAACCCGAGAGATTAAAATCGATCAGGTATGAACGGCGGTTTAGAACGGCGGTCGGGACCGCCGTTCTGGACCGCATAATTGCTTCAGACCAATCTGGACTGAAACGGCGGTTTCATTTGGCGTCCAGGCCGCCGATCATAACCGCCGATCACCAACAATGGTGAAAACCAAGGAGAAGCCAAGGGCATTCTCCATAGGCGGTCTTCGCGCGAAACCAAGCACTAATTAGTGCAAGCGCGGACGTTTCCGAACAATGTCGGGAAACGAATTATAAGGCACATATACACACAACAAGATATATCAACCAAAGTGCTAGTGTGTAAAGTGACATGTGAAGAGATGCACATAAAAATAAGCAAGTATGCAATCATAGCAAGAATGCTAAGTGTGTGTGTGCTACTAAATCTCTTCAAAGAAAAACAAGCACAAGAGATTATACCTTTGGCGTGCTTGTATCTTGAGGTCATGGAAGGGCCTTTGATCTTCAACACCAAACACTTAGACTACCCTTACATTCAAAACCCCAACATGTGGTTTGACCACGAAATAAGCCAATCAATAAAACGGGAATCCTTACAATCTCCCCTTTGGCTATTTCGTGACAAAACCACCACTCACATTGATTCCTCACAACAAAAATAAACCTATGGGTCAATGAAGATTTTCTACAATACAAAGAGATATATAAAAATAAAACTTGAAGTCTTCAATCTCTTGTAGAACAATCATTCCCTGAAATAAGGTTTCTATACTTTCCAATTCAAGTAAAAGTGAGATGAATCAAGTGAGGACATAAACAAGCAATTGCATTTCTAAGAAATTAAACACAACATCATGCAATGTATGATGAATGCAATGCTCCCCCTCAAAGAGTTACTCCCCCTCAATGTATATTCTCCCCAATGTGCACCAATTGCTACAACAATTTGCACCTCCCCTTACCACATTCTACTCCCCCTTTTTGTCATGATATAGACAAAGGAGTAGTCCCCAACCGGGTTACTCAAGGCAAAGAGAGATAGTAGCATTCTAGTATATGCATAATCAATATAAGTCACTTTATGCAATCTCAATTAATCCGAGAGAAACGAGGAGATTTATTAGATAAAATGTGTGAAACAAAATGCTTTGCATACAAGACATATTGCATTCAAGTCCAAAATACCATGGTATTTGGCAAAGCAAATGACAAAGGTTTCTAATAGGAATTCAAACCAATTTCACCATTGTCATGAAAGAAGCAAGGATATAGAAATTTCATTGATTTTAATTTAAGAACAACTATATCCAACTTTATAAGCTAAACATGTCATGAGCAACTTTGCACCCTATTTGATTTTTCCGGGAATGAAACCCGTATGATAGTAGACATGTTCAACCAATAAAGAAAGAGAGACATTTGGATTGTAAAATCCTTGAATGGATACTAGATCCTTTTTCATTTGAGTCTCATTAGCTTTTTCACACAAGTTTTTGCATTTATAACGCAATTATCAATTCATGCTTTTTCATTTGAGCATGTACATGAATTTCATGCTTTTCATAAGACATTAGCATGTTATTTAAGAATCATCATGTCATGGAGATAATCATAGGTCATTCAAATCATACTTCCTACATACATCTCCTAGTCCAAAATGCATGTTTGAACATAAATATGACATGGATTGTAAACAAGCAAGGTTCACACTTATTGAATTGAAAACATATATACATATGTGCAACCAAGCTTACTCAAGCAATCAACCAAGAAGCATAAGATTTTTCAAATTTTTTGCAAGTGACAAGAATGCAAAAATAGCTCTCTTTGCTTGAGTTCCCCATATGGGGTTAGTATCATCCTTCATTAATGAAGGGCATGAGGTCCTATGGACCTACCAAGTCCATTGGACTTAGTTGAACCTATTTGAGACTTGTTAGTCTCGTAGCAAGCGGGTTCATTTTTCCTTATCCACATAGATATAACATTTTTCTTCCTAGTGGACAAAGGTTCAAGAGTACTAGAATTAATAGGATCATGAATATGAATGTTTTCCTTCCTATTAGCATGCATTCTAGCTCTTATCATTTTCTTTTCAATCATGCTTTTGATTCTACATAATTTAATGAAATGAAAGCAATTTGGTCTAATGTGACCATTAATACCACAAAAGTGACATGTAGGGATAAATTTAGAATTCATACCATGTCCTTGTGCATGCATAGGAGCCATCCCATGACTTTGTGGTTGTGCGGGTTCAAATCTTCTTTGTTGATGAACCGGTCTAGCTTGCTTCCTTGTTTCATTTGCATGATTGGCCTCTTCCCTTGATGAATATGAGTTTGAGGGAAGTTAGGTTGAGGAACTTTTTGAGCTTGAGGTTGTCTCTTAGGAGCTACCTTCACTTGTGCATTTCTTGAACATTGTCCTAGATCAATTTTCTTCCTAGGAGTGTGCACCGGTGAGGCTTCTATCTTGCCCAAACTCTTGACAAAGACGGTCTTGGTTGGAGTAGTGATTTCCTTTGTTTCTTCATACCCAATACCTCTCTTGTCACAAGGGTTCTTTCCACTACCAAGAATGTGGTCAAGTTTCTTGGTGCTTGTAGTCATCCTAGACAATGACTCTATGGCTTCAACAAGCTCTCTCTTCAACCCTTCTTCATTCCTCTTAGACATAGCTAGCTCATCCCTTAGCTTGTCTTCAATCTTCTTGGATGCCTCCACTTGTTTACTTAAGTAGTCATTGTGTGTTGAAAGTTCTAGATTTTCATCCTCTAAAATCTTCAACTTTATATTTTTCTTCTCCAATGAACTTTCACACTTGACTATAAAGTCATTTACATCCATTTTCTTTACATCTTCATTTGTAGAGATAGATGAGGAGTCATCTTCACTTAAGTTATCTCCTCCACTCTCATTCTCACTAATGGAGTCATTTCCCTCATTTAGACCTCCACCTTGATCTCTTGAGTCAATGAGAGTCATATCCCAATGAGTAGCTACATATATCTTCTCTAGAGCTACTTCTTCATCTTTTTCTTCTATGGGATCACTAGTCAAGTCATTCTTACCAACAACTTTATCTTCTACATACGTGGCCCCAAATGCCGTGTAGTTGATGGTAAGCTCATCATCACTAGATGACTTATCTCCCTCTCCGGAGTCATCACTTTCGCTCCATGTGGCGGCCATCACTTTTGCCATCTTGTTCTTCAAGTTCCCACAATCCGGTGAGATGTGACCTATACCACCACACTCATAGCATTGGACCCCTTTCTTCTCACTATGCTCTTGCCTAGGCTCAAAATTCTTGAAGGGAGCTTTTTTCTTCAAGTTTTGGCCCTTGGATCCAACGCCCTTGTTCTCGAACTTGACAAACTTCTTGAATCTTCTAAGTAGCAAAGCCATGTCTTGGTCCGAGTCACCTTTTTCCTCCTTCACAACCTTGGAAGCATTCAAAGCAATTCCTTTTTGCTTTTTAGGAGGTGAAATACTAGGAGCCTTCCTAGATTCATAGGCGAGGAGTCTTCCAATCACCTCGCTCGGCTTCATATCCTTGTAAGTGCTATTCTCCTCTAAAGCCGTCACTTTTGATTCGAACCTAGCGGGGAGAGACCTCATAATTTTCTGCTTAACTCTCCTATCCGAATAAGGATCACCGAGTTGATGGCTTTGATTCACAATATCCATCAACTTGACTTCAAAGTCATTGAAGCACTCATCCTCCTCCATTTTAAGCAACTCAAATTGCGTTTGAAGGACTTGTAGCTTCGAATCCTTAACCACATCGGTTCCTTCGTGTGCAACCTCTAGGATATCCCATGCCTCCTTGGCTATCCTAGTGTTCTGAATCAGTTTGTACTGATTTTCATCCACTGCACATAGAAGAGCATGCCATGCCTTCCTATTCCATTTTGAAGTCTCAAACTCTTCAGGTGACCATTGGGCCTTTGGCTTGAGTACTTCTTCTCCACCACCCGTGGGAGTCATCATAGGAGGTGCATACCCATCTTCAATAGCCATCCATGCCCTATCATGGATTTGGCACACATACGCCTCCATCTTGCCTTTCCATGAGGCATAATTCACACCGGTGAGGAGAGGAGGTCGTGTGCTTGAAGCACCCTCATGGTTGCCACCGAATCCACTCATTGTCTCAAATGAATGAATGAAATGTATGCAAAATGTATGAAAGAGCAAAAATCACACAAATGCACAACACACCTAAAATGAGCTAGGATCACCTAAGTATATCTAGGAACCCGCTCTGATACCAATTGAAAGTCCTAGAGGCGTGTTCAATATAAAGCTAGAGGGGGGGTGAATAGATTTTAGCTATTATTACCCAATTTTCGCATACAAGTCAATATTACGAAAATGCCCATACTAGTTAAATATACAAGCAAGTGTAATATAGTGCGGAATTAAAATAACACTTGATGTATACGTGGAAACCCAACCACTGGGAAAAACCACGGGCTGATTAGTGCGCCACACTCGGACCTCGAAATCCACTAATCGAAATGGAGTTTACAACCTATGTAGACCTCGTCTAACACTCCGGTCAATAACCCCCCACTTCTACCACTCGGGCCTTTAAAAGTGGCTCTAGTCCAATTGCTTGAGACCTAAGCAACCTTAGCCTCAAGACTTAATTCTCTAAGAAGAGATTATGCAACCTATGTGAATATGTATTAATATTCAAATAACAAACAAGGCTAGGTAACCTTAGATGCTTATCTAGGATGATGATATAATCAATTTAATCAACCCTAGATATCAATTGCTAAATGACATGTCAAATAGCTTAGCTAATCAAGATTAAGCAAAAACCTAATTAGCTATCACAAAAACAACACTCAATTAATTCATCACAATTAATTCTCTATTCTTGTATTTATCATATGATCAACAACATACAAGTAAATAAAAAGAGAGTATGCTTGATAGTAAAAATACTAAAATAAGATGAAACTAATCAAAATCTTACCAAGCATATTGTGATGATGCCAATCCAATCATAGATGCTTTCTATGTAGACATAGAGGATGCAATATGAAATTTGATGCAAAAAGGATTTGATTTGAGTGTTTAAAGGTGGGTTCTTGAATTGATTTTTTCTCAAAAATCTCTCTTGAAAGATTAGGGTTCTAATTGCTCAAGAAACTTTTTCAGAGATTGAGAAAACAAGATATTTATAGACATCAAGAATTGGGCATGTGAAAAGACACTTTTGCCCCTGAAACGCACCGTTCGGCGGTTTCAATCGGCGGCCAGGCCGCCGATGACGGCCGCCGATGACGACCGCTGAAATGAGCTCGTGAAGAACAGAGCATTAACGGCGGTTTCATTCGGCGGTTTCGTGACCGCCGATACAACCGCCGAATCAAACCCGAGAGATTAAAATCGATCAGGTATGAACGGCAGTTTAGAACGGCGGTCGGGACCGCCGTTCTGGACCGTATAATTGCTTCAGACCAATCTGGACTGAAACGGCGGTTTCATTCGACGTCCAGGCCGCCGATCATAACCGCCGATCACCAACAATGGTGAAAACCAAGGAGAAGCCAAGGGCATTCTCCATAGGCGGTCTTCGCACGAAACCAAGCATTAATTAGTGCAAGCGCGGACGTTTCCGAACAATGTCGGGAAACGAATTATAAGGCACATATACACACAACAAGATATATCAACCAAAGTGCTAGTGTGTAAAGTGACATGTGAAGAGATGCACATAAAAATAAGTAAGTATGCAATCATAGCAAGAATGCTAAGTGTGTGTGTGCTACTAAATCTCTTCAAAGAAAAACAAGCACAAGAGATTATACCTTTGGCGTGCTTGTATCTTGAGGTCATGGAAGGGCCTTTGATCTTCAACACCAAACACTTAGACTACCCTTACATTCAAAACCCCAACATGTGGTTTGACCACGAAATAAGCTAATCAATAAAACGGGAATCCTTACAATGCATTTAAAGAAAATAGAGTGCCACATAGGATAGATATTAAAAAAGTTAAAAAACTCTCTCCAATGCTATTATCTAAGTTGAATATGGAGATGATGTGACAAAAAAAAAAGTTAGAGAATATGGAGTTGGGTTTCTAATTCTAGAAACTCTCATAGAAATGCTGACTAAGATTTCTAACACTTTCTACCAATAAGATTAAAGCTCATTTAATTGTAAAATAAAATAGGAGAGAGAGTGGAATAATTGTTTTTTTTTTTTGTGATTGGTCATAAAATGGCTACATATTTGACTTTAGATAATTGCATTAGAGATGTGAATATGTATTTCTCTAATTTTTTTTTTCAAAAGTGAGTCCATACTGAATAGAAATACTGATGTGACACTATTTAGAAACTCAATAATGTATATTTGCATTGGAAATGCTCTAAGTATTCTTTTCGGTAGTTATAGCTTGAATGATACAAATTATTCAAGAATGAAATTTTAATAGAAGATTTTCAATTTTATACCGTTAGTATGTGCATTATATTCATATTATACTATATAGTTGTTATATATTATATTTCTTTGAAAAAAAAGTGTTTTTGTTTTGTTAGATTATTAATCATTTTAACATTTTTTTTAAGTTTCATTAAAAAAAATGGGTGAAATTCATTTAGTCCCTCTAGTTTGACCTATTAGTCAAAGTGGTCCCCCGGTTTTGAGAATTACCTCATTTAGTCCTTCTGTGAGGATTTCCATTAATAAAAGTGATTCTGACAGGGTCAGAGGGTCAAATGACCCTGTTGCCCCTTATTGACTGTTGAAATTGTTCAAGAACAAAATTGCCCCTTTCTTTTTGTGACCGTTGCACATGCAACGGCTACAACACTTGCCTGCAATATCTCTTATAAATTCCAACACCTACATACATATAAACATACAAATATCTACCTACAAACTTTTCTTCACACCTCCACACTTCAAACACATGCAAACATTTCATGAATTATTTCCCAACCAAACAAACACCTGCCTACACTGCTGTTGTACACACCTCCACACATACAAACACCTACATACATTTCTTTGCCTTTCTTCACACCTCCACACATACAAACACCTGCATACATTTCTTTTATTATTTTCCACCCATACAAACACTTGCCTACAAACCTTTCTTCACACCTACATACTTCTCTATATATACAAACACTTGCCTACAAACCTTTCTTCACACTTGCATACTTCTCTATATATTTTCATGTTTTGAATAATTTTCCAACCATACAAACCAATAAAACATCCACATCAATTCAAATATTAACCAAGCAACATCAAATAAGTTTATTTCCAAGAACCAACATCTTGGAAATATCCTGGAAACACAACCAACATCAAGCACACTAATGGAGGCTACATCAAGCTCAATGTCAAAACGGAACATCAACGGAGGGATAATAAAGTTCAAGAACCGGAAATGCTCATGCGGGATTAAAGCAGGCGTAAGAATATCAGAATCTGTAAACAACCTAAACAAATTGATTTTTTTTTTCTTATGAGAGAGGAAAATGCAATTTCTATAGGTTTTAGGAACCTACTAATAAAGAATTCAACCTATCTGAATACACCGAAAACATAACACAAAGGTATGATTGTAGAGACAGGTATGATGGTAGAGATAATCTTCTGCTCGAACAAGACATGGAAGATGTAAAGGCAAGGTTACAAAGGCTGGAAAGGTATTATGCAAGAATGCAAAATCAAGATACAAGTGATCATGGTAGAATGCATAAGCTAGAGTCTATGCAATGAGGGTCAAGAGTGATGTGTGTTGTTAACATGCTTATGTTTGGTGTAACCATTGCTGTGCTTGTACTTATCATGAACATCAATCATTGATTGTACACATTCATCATACATAATAAACTTTTAGCATAACATAATCAATAAAAATACTTATCATTTATCATTCCATTACATATTAAGCCTAACAACATTCATATCATAAGCAACATATGTAAAAACATTCACGGTCTAAGCATGGTTATTTGTCTAGCAATTTCAAAAACATATTAAGCATAAGTTTCCATAACCATACCTAAATAGCTAGCAACAATACCATACAATTAAAATACAAAAAACCCATACTTAATCAAAGTACTTGGAGATAACAAAAGTGCACTGCCACTTTAAAAACTAGTTTAAAAGTACTTAATGTTGTTGTCTTTTCCCATCAGTCGAACAGCTGCCGTGTGACTTGTGATTGAGGAGGTGGAGATTGGTTTGGTTGATGTGAAGATGAGGCTCCTACTGACCCACCTTGAGTATGTTAAAATACAAAACAAATTAATTAGAAGTTGATGGTAAAAAAATCAAATGAAGACAGTATAAAATAGGAAACGAATTAGAAGTTGATAGTAGAAAATTAAAAAGAAATTCAAATGGGTAGATGAATTAGAAGTTGATGGTAGAAAAAATAAATCAAATGAAGACAGTATATAATAGAAAACGAATTAGAAGTTGATAGTAGAAAATTAAAAAAAAATTCAAATGGGTAGATGAATTAGAAGTTGATGGTAGAAAAAAAAAATCAAATGAAGACAGTATATAATAGTAATACCTGGTTATCATGTCTACGTTGGCAAGACCTTTTGTTATGCCCCACTTGATGACAGAGTTTGCATGTTACAGTGCCAGACCTCCCAACTTTAGGTGCCTCATCCGGTTCCCTCTTTCTCAGCTTCTTAGGCCTACCAGGTTGGACAGTGTGAGGTGGTGGATTCATAAACTCTGAAATTCCTAGAACCATTATGCAAGGTGGAACTTCTGGCCACCTATTTTGATCTGGAATGGGATGGAGCATGCCTACATATGTCTGCAAGTAAGCATTCTTGGTAAGACTGCTATGGACAAACTCAACCACCTTGTCCTCCTTCACTGCTACTTTACCACAATAATGGCTTATTGCAGCCATATCATGACAACAAAGAACCCCACTCACTTGCCAACCACCACATTGACAATTGTACTCTCTCAATTTCACAGCATAACCTCCAGTTGGACCTAGAAGCTTATATTCCATGTTCCTTGTTGCTATCATTGTCAAAGTCCTACTTTCCTTACTATGCTTTAAGATTTTTGCATGAACCCTTGGTGGTAAAATTGAAGTCCAACCTCTACACTCCTCCTTTCTCTCATTGAACTTCCTCATGACCATCCTTCTAATGAACTCAAGCAATTCTAAGTATGAAGCATCTCTATGGGAACCTAGCATGCTATTAAAAGCCTCGGTCATATTGTTGGTGACATGGTCACACCTAATTATCAGGTCATATGCAAACCTAGACTAATGTTGTGAATCTATCTCTTCTAACCATTTCTTGGCAGCAGGGTTAATAGTACCTATCTCTTCCATTACTGCTTTGAAGTCATATACAATAGAGCTTCTAGTGGCTCTCTAAAATAACTTTTTGTAGTGATCACCTTTGAAAGTTAGTTTGAAATTGGCATAGAAATGCCTTGCACAGTACCTACTAAAAGAAAAGACAAGGATTAATTCCATTTAACAAAAAAAAAAAAAAAAAAAAAAAAAAACTATAGTAGCAAAACTAAAAATGTTATGAAACTACCTTCTATGAGCAAAGGGAAAATGAAGCTGCAATGCTGCAATGACACCCTTCTGCCTATCAGACATGAAGGTCAAATTTCTGACTACGGGATAGTTTAGATAAATCTTCAGGTTGTTAAGAAACCACTCCCAGCTGTCCTGAGTCTTCTTCTCACAGATGCAAACAGCCAATGAGAATAACCCACTGTTTGCATCTAAGGACACAGCTGATAGCAGTACTCCTCCAAATGGGTCTTTTAGATAACACCCATCAATTCCAATAGAGGGTCTGCAACCCTCCAAGAAGCCCACTTTATGAGGTTCAAAGCTTAAAAATATCCTTTGAAAGGTTGGTTGTGGGTCTTGGGTGCATATATGAATTGATACACCAGGGTTGCTCTGGTTCAACATATATGCATACCTTCTCAAATACCTAAAACAGTTAGCATGTTCCTTTACTAACTCCTTCAATGCTCTATGCTTGGCCCTATAAAGTTTTTGCATTTCAACTAACGCCTTATAGTTCTCCCTCAATAAATCACCTATCACCTTTACATCAATACTAGGATTTCTCTTCACTAGATTCTCAAACTTAGAGGCAATCTACTTAACTTTAGCCTCTTTGTTGTTGTAAACCCTATGACAGTCATGCTAGTCACTTAAGGTTTTAAGCATGAAAGTGACACCATCGATCATGCTCGAACCATGTGCCCTCTATTTACAGCCATCTCCTGTACACCTGTAAGTCTGTCTTACTCTATCATTTTTCACTTTTTTTTTAACACTGTGCCCTCTTGAATGGCATACTCCTTAAATATCTCTCTCATGTGCTCCTTACTGTTGAAGATCTGGCCTATTTGAAAACTAATTATACCATCCACCATTCTCTTGAAAGGGTTACCTTTAACTAACTTAGCTATCCTAACTTGTTCTGGCTCAAGCTCCGAGTCAGTAAAATACTCGTCATCAGACTTGGACTGATACCACTCAAACCCATCCATACACTCTTTTATGATACCATCATCCCTATCCACAGATTCTTACTCAACAATTGGGACCTCCCTATACTCTGTATTATCTCCATCACAATCCTCCTCATCAGCCTCATCATCCCTATCATCATCCTTCTCACTATCACCTTCGTAATTCAACTGTTTAGTCTCCATGTCACACCAACCTAGTGGTTCGTATCCTCCTTCCACGTCCAACACTTGAGGCTCTTCAGGAGTTGGAATGTAACATAAATCTTCTAATTCAAACACTACACTATCCAAGCCACGCTTCTCAAACAAGCTAAATAATTCAAGTAATTGACTATCACTTAACACCCCATATTTTTCACCAGACCAAGGTATTTGTGCCCACACATGGTATTTTCTAGTAGGTACATCAGAGCATCCACTAAGCTTCTCACAGATTGCATGAATTAGGGTGATGAGGCTAATGTGACTAGTATCACACTTACCTACCTCAATCTGATCAACCCCAGACTGCACATAAATTTTAAAACTTTCCATTGCACCTGTCAAAAGCAATAACAAAACCTGTCAAAAGCAATAACAAAACATGAATAAATGTTGAATAAAACTGTCTGATGCTTAAATGATACATATCATAAAACGACTGCAGTAAGTAATACTCCAAAAAAAAAAAAAACCCTAACCTGATACAAAACAACACCAAAACAGTATTTTTTTTTTGTAAAATTGCACTTCAAACACTTGGTAACACAGACAGATAAAACACTTCAAACAAACCTTTCTTAAACACATGGGTACACTTAAATGGCATACCTAGCTCCACAAAACCCTAACCCGATAGAAAACAACACCAAAACAGTATTTATTTTTTCAAAAATTGCACTTCTAACACTTGGTAACACTTCAGACAGATAAAACATTGCAAACATCTTTTACAACACCTGGTTACATTTAAATGAAGACAGCTAACTCCATATCAACCCTAACCCGATAAAAAACAACAACAAACAAGAATTTTTTTCAAAAATTGCACTGTTTTCGTTCACAAAACACTTTAAACAACTTGATCAACACTCAATTACACTTAAATGGCTTTCAATAAAAAAAAACCCCTAAAATTTTCAAACACACAAACCCTAACTTTTCAAAATCTTTGAAACAAAACAACACAAACACATTGCATGCAACAAATATCAAGCAAACATGCAAAAATTACTTCATCGAATCAAAATAAACTTACCTTTATTAACTTTGCTTCAGAAATCCTTTGAAAACACCCTTCGTGCAGCTCTCGGTTCACCACCACTGTCAGGATGAACACCACCACTTCAAGATTGTTAAAACAACTCTGAAAAGAAAAAAAAAATCGATCGGTTATTGTGGTTTTGTAGAGTTTTTGGCGCGAATGGGTTTTTGGTTCTTTGTCTGTGTAGAAAATGATGGATAATGGTTTGGGATGGAAGTTTGGGACCACAATCACCTTTTGTCTATGGTGTAGGACAGATGTTGTATTTTTAGTGGGTCTAATTAGTTTTTTATTTTTTAATTGTTTTTTTAATAATCAAATTACTTATTTACCCTTCATGAAAATCGTTTCTAGAATCTTATAAGGTTAGTTTACGATTTTACCCTTCAGACATGGACGGAATCTTTGCAAACCCTAACGGATTTGGATGGTAAGGACAGAAAAACACATTTTTGAAAACTACAGGGACCTGTCAAGGTAATTCTCAAAACCGAGGGACCACTTTAACTAATAGATCAAACTAGAGGGACTAAAATGAATTTCACCCTTAAAAAATTTCTATTTTTAGTTAAATTTCCGTACTTTTCGTAAATTATACGTCAATATCCGTTGTTCTACACTTCTACCGATATACCCGTCCCAAACACCAATTTATGTAATACTGCCTAATAAAATAAATAAAAAACCTAAATTCCTAAGCAAACTGGAACATTTCTTGTCTGATTCTCTCTCCTCTGCCTTTGCCAGCCACCGTCCAAACACCAAGTCACCAACCCTAACCGACGGCAACTAGACCCACCGCCCGACGCTCTTACTCTCGCTTATAAGTCCGGCGCCGCCGCGATAATTATCTCTGGTAAGTTTTATTTTTCTGACATTCATATTTTTTTCGATAAAGTTTCTGGTGGTGTTTGGTTTCTTCTTATTCAACTGGTTTTTCTAGAGCCCATTGATTGTATTTCGGCCTTCATAGTTTAATTTGGTGGATTTACAATTTTTTTTCTTTGTCGTGTAGATACCGTAGGAGAGTTGGTGAGGCTTGAGTTCATCTTTTGTCTTTGCTGCAACTGGAGAGAATTTCTAGAGGCTATCTTTGTTGCTGTTACAGTAAGTATATTCAAATTTCGTGAAAAAAAAATGTTAACGAGAGTGAATTTTACTGTGAATGTGTATTGTGTGACTTTTTTTTGTTGTTGTTGTTGTCGATATTTGGTTTGTCGGATGATAAGTGGTTAATTGTTATTTTTACGGTTTATTTAGGTGTTTTCTCGGCAACTAAAAGAGGGCTTTGAGTGTTGTTGCTCTGCTTGTTTGTTGATTATTGTAATTGTTGGTGTTAGATTATTCTTAGTGCATGTATGTGTTGGTGCTTTTGTAATAACTAATAAGATTTGATTCCATATTAAAACACAAAGGGGTATTACTTAGTATTATAGAATAGTTTCTTTCAATGGAAACAACGAATTTCTGGATATCCAAACCTTACCTGTAAAAGCTTTGATAAAATAGTTAAAGTTTTGGTCAAAACCCAAAAATCAATTAAACAAAACGTTTCTCATTCTAGCATTTTATTTTATTTTTTCTCTTGGCTTTTACTGGTGATCTCATGAGCAGACTAGAACATGACCTAATTGCATGCATGGTTCTGGTATATATATCAACATCTATAGATACATATACCCTTCTCATGCATTTTATCTTTTCAATGTGGATTCATCCCATTTTCTTGAGCTCTACATGTGTGTTCTCTAACACCATCCCAATGTTAAAAAAGCACTATTGGCATCAACACAATCTGCTGACTACTATCTCTATATTGAACTGCACTTATTTTCAATGACTAAAACTAAGAAAAAATCGACAAGAACAAAAACACAAGTAAGCAGACACAAGCTGTTTTGGGAAGAACATAAGAGGAGGTTTCACGGACCACTAAGGTTATGCCCGGCATTCTTGCTATGCAGCTACGAGATATAATTTCATCACTAACCAAAATTTTTCTCGAAAACCTTCACGAAACAAAACAAACAATAATAATTAAAATAGACAAAATTACAAATATCTGCAAAACACAGGGAATTTGAATACATAGAGACAGAGATGATGACAGACCTTGTAGTCATAAAACCCTAAATGAATCGCAAGAATTTTTTTGAGGATATCCTAAAGAGAAGCATCAAAAACTGGAATGAACCTATCCGTGTGTAGCAGATAGAAAGACAGAGAGATAGACGGGCGTGACTAGCACTGCGCTGGATTCATCAAAACCGTATTTTATGTTTGAATTTATGGTTTATATGACTTAGTTGTTATATTCAATTAAATTTATGTTTATATATGAATTTTAAGTATACACTAAACTTTAAGTTTAATACTTATTTGTAGTTTATGTTTAAATTTAAATATATTTTTCAATTTAATTGTATTTTTAAATTTGATTGAATGTTAAAATTAAGTTCCTGTAATAAAATTCAACTGTATGGTAAAATTTGTATATTTAATGGTTTGAACATTGTTTTTGTTAAATGAGACGGGTAAGTTCGGGTCAGGTATGGATATCTCAGCTCCCAACGGGTTCGGGTATGGGGCGGAAATTGAAAACATGTTCAGGCCACAGGTCGGGTATGGGGCATGCTGATCCGGTTTTGGCTGAAAAATGAAAACAAAGTATATACTAGTCAGATATGGTTTTGACCGAAAAATGAAAACAAGTATATTGGCTGAAAAATGAAAACAAGTATATGCTAGTTAGATACGGTTTTGGCTGAAAAATGAAAACAAGTATATGCTAGTCAAATACGATTTTGGCTGAAAAATGAAAACAAGTATATGCTAGTTAGATACGGTTTTGGCTGAAAAATGAAAACAAGTATATGCTAGTCAAATATGATTTTGTCCAAAACCGAACTTATCTGATTCTCGCCCTCCCCTAGTGCTACATGTTTCGACTGTAGCTCTACTGCTCAGCTCAGCCTCCACGACTGTTCTAGTCATATTTATTAAAGGTGCACCTAGGTGCCTTAAGACTGGCCAGGCACAGTGACTTCGATGAGGTGTGTGCTTAGCCCATCTAGGCGCTAGACACTTCCAAGGCGTGCCTTTCATAAAGGTGCCAACTCTCTCTCTCTCTCTCTCTCTCTCTCTCTCTCTCTCTCTCTCTCTCTCTCTCGTGCTGTAGCGCAACAAAACTGATTTAGGCTTCACAACCCAACATGAAGATGCATTGATGATGTTATGAAATTGGTTTTGTTTGAGTTGGGGATAGCTAGAGCCCATAAACTAATTTGAACATCTTTGGGTTTTTTTTTTCCTTTTTAATGTGTTTGCAACTTTAAGTCTTCATTGCTAATATGATGATTGCATGTTAATTGCTTTATGAATTATGACGTATTATTGATAGTTTGCAAAGTTCTAAACCTTACATTTAGCTTAGTAACCTGAAATTTATGGGACAAATTAGGTCAAAACAATTTTTATTAATTATTGCAATTGGGAAATTCATTAAAAGCTATTGCTCTGGGATGCACCTTGCGCCTTTAATAACTATGGTGCTAGTCACGTCTCTCTCTCTATGTCTCTCTATCATCTAAAACTTTGTATTTTCATGAAGAAGCTTCTGATTCTCTATTACACACAGATAGGTTCATTTCCGGTTTTTTATGCTTCTCTCTCGAATAATCTCAAAATTTTGCTTGTGATTCATTTAGGATTCTATCACTACAATGTTTGTTAGACTGTCTCTGTCTCTATTATTTGGATTTTAGCTCTTTTATAATGTATTAAAATTCTGTGTTTCGTCAATATTTAACATTTTGAGTCTATTTTAATTATTATTGTTTTGTTTTGTTTTCGTGAAGGTGTTCGAGAAAAAAATTCGGTCAGCGATGAAATCATATCCCGGAGCTGTGTAGCAAGAATGCCGGGCATTCCCTTAGTGGTCCACAAAACCTCTTCGTATGTTCTTCCCGAAACGGCTTGTGTTTGCTTGTGTTTTAAACTTTTTGTTCTTGTTGATTTTTCCTTGGTTTTAGTCATTGAAAATAAGTCCAGTTGAATGTAGAGATAGTAGTTAGCAGGTTGTGTTCATGTCTTTAGTGCTTTATTAATATTGGGATAGTGTTAGAGAACCCACATGTGAAGCTCAAGATGGGATGAATCCACATTGAAAAGATAAAATGCAAGAGAAGGGTATTATATCAATGGATGTCACACCCCAAGACTAGTCTTTTGGGTTGTAAGGTTATCCACCAATATATATATACCACTTTTCATAAACACATAAAAATACACGTGAAGCTCAAGAAGATGGGATGAATCCCACATTGAAAAGATAAAAGCAAGAGAATGATATATATATATATATAATCAGTGGATGTTAAAACCCAAAGACCGGTAGTTGAGATTAGATGAGAACCTCACCATTTTGTATGAATTCATATTCGTGAGTTTTTGTTTGCTATTGCAGTTGCACTAGAAGTGCAGAGATGTGTCGTGAAGATTCTCGTGTGCATTTATCTGCAGAAGAGGAAATTGCCGCCGAAGAGAGTCTCTCAGTTTATTGCAAACCTGTAGAACTTTACAACATTCTTCAGCGACGTGCGATAAGAAATGTAATGTCTTTAATTTGTCATTGCTCCTTTGTTTCCTATAAAAAAAATCGGTCATTGTTCCCAACGTTTAGTTGCGTTATATTTTGTTTCTTTCTTTCTAAAGAGATGGTGTTGTGTTCTTGAAACGACATTTGGATTGGAAAGGAAATTGTTTAAATTTGCTTGCTGGCCGTTTGAACCATCTTGTCTTTCCGTGCTTGGATGATATTTTTTATTGTATTTAATTGATTGTAGCAACGGATGGTTTTTGTAACACTATACTGATGTATGACCTTGTGAATAACCATGCATGTACATTGTTTGTTGGATTTAAATCCCACACTTTATATTAACAGATTGTTCCACTATTTTTTTTATATCTCTGACTGGGAATTTTTTGTCTGATGTAGCCATCATTTCTTCAAAGATGTTTATACTACCAAATACAGGAGAAGCGCAGAAGAAGGTAATAATGTCCAATCTAATGGTTTCTGTATCTGAGTGAGTATGTTAGATTGTTTCTTTTTGGGGTATGGTTGATTATAAACTTTTTGGAAAAATCAGCTTATAGTGGTTTCTTCAGAATAAATAAATATATATATATATATATATATATATATATATGTGGCAAATTGGAGTTCCTATCTCCCTTTGAAATGGATTATTGGATTGATCAGAGAATTGGGGCGACCTTCATTTGGTGTTCACATATGAGGAATAAGAGTAGGATACTTAGAGAATGCAATGTCTATTAAACATATTAATGTGATAAAAAAAATGAACTAATGCGATCTAGTCATCTAGGATATATTCATAGTGGAGCAAATTTTTTAGTACAGGAAATATTGAAGGAGCAACGTATTATTTTGGATACAAAAGAGCCTGTTAAAAGCCTATCATAATTTTTTGGATGTCTGGTGGGGATTTCAGATCGCCTTGCTGGATATAAGCTTTAATAGGAAGTCCATCCTAGAAAATTAGGAGTGGCTGAATACATTGTTTTTTTTTCCTGTACATAATTAACTTTGCAGTCTTTCTTATGGGCAAGATTAACCTTCTCATAAAAGAGTCCATTCCTTTGGGGTTCAAGTTGCAAGTATTATGGGGTTTGGGTTATTCTGTTGTTTGGAAAAAAGATTAAAAAAATAAAATAAGATAAAGAAGTGTATATGTTGAAGCATTAATTAGTTGCATTCTATAAAAAAACTATTGCATGAATTACATAACTTTTCTATACAATCCTATTGTCGTATCTAATATTTGTCGATGATTGTCCGCAGCGTGTTCAAGATACTTCTAAGACATTTTCAAGTTTAAAACTTAAATTTCTTGTCAGAACGTCTATGGATGCATGTTCGACCACTTGTCACATTCTTTGAAGCTCCATCACTTAGGCATGTCTATGTTTAAATAGGTCATGGCTTAACAGAGTAATGATATAATGGATGATGCCCCTCAATGCATTTTGTTTCTGTTTGCTGATTGTAAAGTTTTGGTTGATGAATCCAAAGCCAAAGCTTGATTCTAAGCGTTTTGCTATGGCTTTTTCATTTTTTCTTGATTTTAATTGTTTTATTGGAAAAAATTATAGGAAAAGTAGAGCGTAACTAGGGGAAGATATTAAAGAGAGATTGTATAATATAATGGTTTTGAGTTAATTGAAATCAAGAATAAAGATAAGACTGCATCTTATGAGATTATAATTCTAGGAGATATTGAACTAAGGGAAGATAGAATATTCCGTGCCCAATATATTGCTAGCAAAGTGGTAGCTAATAGTAATTACTTGATTTTGTTTTGGTTTTTGAAAAAAGAGAAGAGGCAGGACTTCATCCACTGGATTAGACAAGAGTAGATGAAGGGCGAATGTTTTATGAATATTTTTCTATTGTAAATGACCTCTTTTGTTGAAGGAAAAAATTTTAGGATGGCAAGAAGACTAGTTAATTGGATTGACCATTTGATAATTTTAGATGACTGTAATATTTTGAAATATTGGTCAGGTTGAATTTTTCTTGACAATGCTGGCTTATTTGCATTGGTTGAATATTTTACACACATGCATTTGAAGTACTAACTAGGTATCTGTTTGTTGAAATGTAGAATACATATGACAATTTCCCTGTCAGGAACTGTGAATGAAGGTATACAAGCTCAGTCTCCGTTCCCTTTATACATTTTGTTGGCAAGACTAGTTTCTGACATTGCAGTTGCGCAGGTAGTTTTATTTCTTTTTAAAATAAAATAAAAATAAAAACATGTATTTGTTACATAATGTCTGTGTAAATATTTTTATTTTCTATCATTTATAAACAAAAATTGTATATCTGTTTGCTCTATTTTGTTGCCTGCTTTGATGTTGTTGGAGGCATTATTCTGCAGTTTTTTAAAATTTTATATGTAATATGGTTCTCTAATTTATGTATATCTTGTTCCAATATGAAGCATTGTGCAGTATATCGCTTCAGTCGAGCTTGTATCTTGACCAATTTCACTGGAGTTGAGGGCAGTACACAGGTTCATGCAACTTTTATTCTCTCTGAGATTAATAAGCTGGCATGGAAGGCCAAATCTAGTTCACTTGCAATCTTGCTTGTCAACTTTGGTAATTTTTATATTTTTATTTTGTCAAGAAAAAAATTATTATTTCATATTAAAAAAATGGCACATACTTTTGGATGTATAATTTGATTGATGAGCCAGGATTCGTATATGACTTTCATTTTAAAATTTAGTCACATTATTTTATATTTCTTGCAGCTGGAACCCCAAATTCTTTGTGTGGAACTGATTTAAGCAGGGGTCGTTTGGGCATGACGCCGTCTTCATGTGAGATATACTTTTGTTGCCTATTTTTATTTAAGTAATATCACGTGCTTGATGACTTTTTCAGAGCAATTGAATTGCTTAAAAAAATTTGAATAGCCTTCTTTAATATTGCTACATTGGTTTTACTTTCTCTCTGTGCGATGTCGGTAGGTTTTTGTCATTGGTGGCCCATTTCTGATTTACTGGGGATAAATTTTGGAGACAAATTTGTCAACATAATTATCTGGATGTTCTGCTAAGCATACATCTACTCTACCAACCCTGGATAATAATATGAATTTGCTTATAGTTAGAAAAAGAACCTATATTAAAAAGAAAGTAAATAATCAAAATCCCCTGTAGTTTACATTATTCCCCCAAATCTCCCCTCTAGTGTCATTTTTGGCCAATATCCTCACTTTAGTTTGCATTTTTCCTCAAATTCCCCCCTGCCATTAAATTCTGTTATCTTGATAAGTAAAAAGACTATTTTACCCTCCAATTTAGAATGGAAATTACTGATTTACCCTTGACCTATTTATAAAATATTAATAATAAAATAAAATAAAAACATTCATCACCCAAACAGATCTCAACCCAATCACTTTCTCACCACTTTCTACCTTCCATATATTTTCTCTCATTTTATCGACGACCATACAGATTTAAAATAAAATATCAAAAAAAAAAACCCACAACCACCCACCAGCACCGTATACAACACCACCACCCCGAAAATCCCATCACTACCCCGAAAATCAACCACTAAAATCCAACCCAAACCCAAACATCAACCACCAAACTGAAAATCCTAGAGAGAGAAGGGGAGGAAAGAGAGAGAAAGGGAGAAGAGAGAGTGAATGAGAGAAGATTTTGAAGAAGTTTTTTTTTTTAGAAATAGATTTTTTATGATTTAAATAGTAGTTTTTTTTTTATTATTTTAATTTTAATATTTTGTTAAATAATTTTTAATTTTAGGCTTATAGTAATTTACCTATTTACCCTTGTGTGTTTTCAAATTTTAACGGTTTGTTAATGGAAAACTTAGCGACAAGGGCGATTTTTGTAAACTTTAGGGGGAATTTTAGCCACAAATGAAACTAGCGGGGAGATTTTGGGGAATAATGCAAACTGCAGGGTGATTTTGATTCTCTCTTAAAAAAAAACACACTGAAGAAGCATTAGACCCTTTGTAACTTTCAAACTAATCTGCCAAGTGCCAACTAACGAAAAATCTTCCTTCTAAACATGTAACGTGTTCATAACCTGGTCTTCATTCGTAAGAGCTTCAGCTATCTTATTCTATTCCCAGTAGGTCTGAACTATTTTACTGTCTCAAATCTATTTATTATTAATTTTCTATTGTCCTTAAGCATGGTCTAGATCCTACAAGAGGGTTCCGTTTTTTCCAGAATGCTTCCCATAACAGTTTAGAATTCTTTGCAATATCAGCTTCCTTATTCCTTTCAGCTAAGCATGAAAACATATTATCACATATTCACTTGTCACAGATGAGAGTATGTGGCAGATAGAAATATGTCCTTGATCATGTTCATACCTGGGTACATACTCTTATCTATAAATAAATAAATCTGGGTACATAGCCTGAAGTTCCTTTGCAACTATTCTCTTGCATGGCCCACTGAAACGTAGATTAGCAAAGCCGTTCAAGAAGGGTGAAGGAAAGTGATGGTAAATGCTTATTAGTTTTTGTTCAAGATCCTTGTCCTTCTAGGCTGAGAAAATTGACTGCCTAATTATCCACAGCTCAAAAGGGGTGGCTGTGACATATGTGTCTGTTTGAAATTGGAGAGTTTTTGGAAGTATGGATAAAATTATTGATATTCTTTATTTAAAGTTTGCAGGATCGTAATCTGTTTCTACTTTTTCTGATTAGAAGCTCCCCAAAAATATTAAATATGTAATTGGTTATTAAATTTTTTGTAGGCCTGCATGTGAGGGTGGCTGAAATGCATATCTTTTAAACAATTTTAAATTCACTGTTTTTTTCCCTTTTTCTTTTTCAGAATTAGCAGTGTCGGATTAAGTATATATGGATTCTTGATATATTAATCTTTTTGCTATATTTTGATCTCTATGGTCCGCTTGAGTAAAATGTAAAGCTTTTGTTATTATTCTTAACCTTGCAAATTCTTTCTTCAATTTTTATTTATTTATCTTCAATACTTTGCAGCAAATGATGGAGGACACTGTATTTTGGGCAAGATTCCATTGGAGGAACTCTGCGTGATGTGGGAGAAATCCCCAAATTTTAGTCTGGGACAGAGAGCTGAGGTGACATATCCCGTTGACATGCATTCTTGCTTCTTGAAGGTAGAGTTTTATCATATCTTCTTTAATCTTTTTTTTTTTTTAATTTTGTTTTTGTTTTTGTTTTTTTGTTGTGCTAGTTTATTGCTTAGCTAAGCTGTGAAGACTATGTTTACGTCTAAAAGTTTCCTTTTAAATTTTCATTTATTCTTTTGGCATCCTGAGCTTGATTAGACAACACCTACACATGCTCACCTTTTCTCTTCTGGATGCTATATTATTTTGTCAAAATTTTCTTTAAAAAATAGATTAATATTGTATCAGAGTGATTCATGAATTATATCAAGGCCATTGTCACAGGTGTTTTGATTTTTCATTTGAATGCTTTAAACTTTGACATTCAACAATATTCATACTGCATGAGTTGACTTAAATGCAATAATCTAATAAATCTGTCGGGCGTTATAAAACATTTAAGTATTTCATTGCACGCTATGTTGTTATTCATGAGAGCGCAGTGAATTGAGTGGATTTTAAGTTTTTCATCAATTAATGATTGTAGTACATGAATAACTTGGAAATTTATAAAGATTGAAGCATGATATCGAATTTGTTAATTTCTGGATTGCTATGATTCCCAGTTCTCTATTATTTTTTGCATGTTTTTTGTTGATTTTATTTGAAAGTATTGTTGTAAGTTAGTGTGTGATGACAAGACTATAATCTTGACTATCAAGTAATCTCAAAGAATAAATAGGAGTCAAGAAGGTATAGATGCTACACAGATAATGAAATTGAGAAGACAAACTTCAACTTGTGTACTTGAAGCTCTGTGCCATTAAATGTGTGAATATTCAAAGAAGCTGTATGTGATTTGCCTGACATACTTTCTATCCACATTGTTGTGACATACGGTGGGAGGGATAAACAACAATGGTTGGAGTCTGATATTTATATCAGAGCAGTTAGTATAGTGATTTTGTCAAAGGAAATAGGAACCATAGTTTTAACTGGAAATATTAAATGCAAGAAATATTTTGTTGCATTCGGTACATTTTAGGACTCATGTGACTCTTTTTCTTTTTAAACATAATTTTCCCATTTAAATTATATTTAATTATTATTGTTATTTTTCTGTATTTCATTTTGCAGTTGAGTTGTTTGAATAAGGACAAATGTCTCTCAATTCAGATGCCCGTTAATTCTGGAGCTTCGGTTTGTTTCATTTTCAATGTTTCTAGTTCATTTGGAAACAATGAATTTTTCTTTTTATTGTTAATAATCTCTTTTCTGATTTTTTCGTTGTTTTCAATTGTTTGGGACCTTGGGTTTTCAAAGAGTACGAAGCAGCAGGTGCATGTCATTATTTCTGCGGAAGAGACTGGAGCTAAGGAAAAATCTCCCTACAATTCATACACATGTAGTGATGTTTCTTCATCGTCGTTGTCTCGTATTATTCGGTAATATAAATTACAATTCTTAAATCTAGCGTGCTGTTTACTATGGGGTACAATGGCCATTTCCTCTTTCAATTGCTTTGCTGCTATATATTTAATATTTTAATCACAATTGTTAAGATTGAACTTGTGCCTATTCGTAGTCATAGAAATATGAAGTAATAAGCTTCACCAATATGTGTGTATTTGTTCCTTATGTACACAGATTCACTATACTTGAATATCACACTCTCTCTATTTATATATCTGTTTATTTGCTTATTTATTTGTTTGTTTGTTTGTCTGTCTGTCTATCTATCTATCTATATATCCCTAGATTCATCATATGATGCATCCCTTAAGTCCTCATGTGAGTTAATAGAGTATTTAGTTTTTTAACTTAACCTAAGCTGAACATATAAATTTCTCTGCACTGGGAAGCTTGTAATTGTCCAATTAGTTTTCTTACTCTTTAATGGTTCAACATCTTTCCCTCTAACTACTCAAACCCTTGGGGGTGTAAGTTTAAACTATTTTGCTGCATGTATTTTCAGGTTAAGGGCTGGAAATGTTGTTTTCAACTATAGATACTACAACAACAAGTTGCAAAGAAGTGAAGGTATTTACATTTCTTACATAGATCTATTACTTTCGTTCAGTTCTTAATGTGTTTAGCTCTCTTCTCTTTGTAATTGGCCAGAATCTTGTAAGAGGTAAGGTCTTACTCTTTCATCTAATATGATCAATGATAACAATAAGAGAGGATCAATGCCAGCATTTCATGAGTCCTTCACGATTAAAAATAATTGAACTTCTGAATGCCTTCTTACAAGCTTATGCTGTAGCTTCGTGCGTTTCATAACTATTCTACAAATTGTCTTCATGTAGAAACAAGAGTATTTACATTCAAGGTGATTCATAAGTTTTGATCCCAACTCCCTGAATTTTATTAATTTTATGTACATTCAAAAGCTTTTTCAAATTATCTAGTTTTGAATATGTTATGTACCTTTCAGCTCTTTTATTTTGTATTTTATTTTGACCATTCTTAGTTAATGGATGCTATAGCAACTTGTTCTCATTGTTGTGGTGTAAAGATGATTATTCCTTGATTCCTTGGCTTGCAGTAACTGAAGACTTTTCTTGTCCATTCTGCTTGGTGAAATGTGGAAGCTTTAAGGTTAGACCTTTACCTGACATCATTTCTTCTATATATCATTTTCTTTAAATTTAATTAACCTTATAGCAGCTAAACTGTATTGCTTGGTGTTCGCTTGCCTTCTATGTTTTCTTGTAGGGTATGAAATACCACCTGCCCTCATCACACGATCTCTTCAACTTCGAATTTTGGGTTGGTAAACCTCAGGAATTGGCAGTGCCATTGTGATATTATTAGTTTTTTTGTGAATTATGATTACTAAATTGACAAATACTTGTTGATAGGTAACTGAAGAGTATCAAGCTGTAAATGTATCAGTGAAAACTGATTCTTGGAGATCTGAGGTCAGACATTTGTCCTTTATTGTACTTGTCTTCATGCTATGTATCAACTGGTAACTGTTTGAGTATAAAATAATTGGCTTGAAGTTCTTAACCTGTATATGAGAATTTGGGGTACTTTGTACAGTTTTATTGCTATTGTATTCTATATCGTTCTTAGATGGTGATGATTTAATTTCTAATTTTGTCAACACAGAAAAATATCCATAGTAAAGAAGAAATTAGAGATTAGAAAAGGAGAAGAAAGTTGTAGTATATTACTAATGAAAATTACACTATATATATAGACCTAGAGATAGACTAGAAAAGAAAATGAATTGGATGATGCAACTAATGCATAGTAATACACAGCTAATGCACAACTAGAATTTCATAATCTAGTTTTAACAAATTTAATTTCTTAGTAGAGTATGTTTGCATAGTTGTGATGAATGTATAGTAGATTTTGACTTGCAGTCAAAATCATTTATTATAAACATCTAAATCAGTATATGTTTTAGAAATTATGTGTTTAGTAACTATTGCTTCATTGAATCAGTCTCCAAATTTTGGAATTGAATTTAAATTAGTCCTGGCACCCCATTCTCTCTCTCTCTCTCTCTCTCTCTCTCCCTCTAATTCTCAAATTAAGATTGTTATGTTAATTCGAAACTGCTTCATTGTGTTTCAGTTTTCTCCAAATTTGAGAGTTGGCTTTTAACAAATACTGGAGTCTCTCTCTCATTGTGTGTGTGTGTGTGCATTGGTTAAAGACTAGTGGCAGAACTGGGACTTGGATGAAGTCACTATGATATATTTTCACTAGTTGGCATTTTATTGGGTGATTCAAGACTGGTTACTGGCTTGTTTTAGAGGAAATCTGTGGTATAGATTAAAGATGTTACCTTTTGTTTTTAATGGAACATGTGCTGTCAGAGAATTGCAAAGCCTTTTATGTTTTTGAGGTAATATAGGAGATATTCACGAACTTTGCATTTTTCATATTTGTTGATCTTGCTATGTGGCAATATGTTCTTTTCAGGTTGTTGCAGATGGTGTTGATCCTAAGCAACAAACATTCTTCTTTTGGTAAGTCATCCAGTTTTTTCCTTTTTTGTAGTTTGTTCTTCTAAAGTTTTCTTGGACTTATGTTATTTATGTATATACATGTTTGGGTGCCACTGAAAATGGACTCATTGTCTTGTATAGCTCAAGAAGACGGAGATACAAGAGATCAAAGAGCCTATTTCAACGTTCAAAGCATGTACATCCGCTCGTCTTAGAGGCACACTTGCCTTCAGGTGTCTGTGAGCTTCATGAGAAGGCTGATGGTATGTGTTGTAATGAGAAGATTTTGTGAACTGGTTGATGCATAACTTCTAGCACTGCATTTTATTTTACTGTCTTTTATTTGAATTTTTTTTAGAAAATAGAAAGGGACTAGCGCTCTCATAAAGATCCATAGGTACCACCAAGGTTTTAATGTTACTTGCCACTTGATATTATTGCATCTCTCTTCCTTAATGTGTTGTGGGTGGGAAAAAGAGCAAGATTTCAATAATATATATATATTTTTTTTTGGTGAAAGTCGTAATTATTGATGATAAAGGTCATTGTGAAGACCTATAGAAAGAATTCTTAGAGACAAGCAACAATACACTTTATCATCCATGTGAGTGTTGGTGTTTTGAAAGAATACAATCCTATAAAGAAAAAGAGCTTTATCACGGTCATATTTTTGAACAAAGTTGGCAGTGAAGAAATGGATTGCATTCCAAGTCCTTAAGTCCCGCTTAGTGCACGGGATTGGATTGAACTATTTTTATGGGATTGGATTGGATAAGATAAAACTAAATTAGTACCATGATATGTTTGGTCCTGTACGGATTGGATTAAAAATAGTATTGTCTCTTGTTTGGTGTAGCATGAGATTGGATAAAAAATAATATATGCATGTCCCTCAAGTAAACTGGGACATCTAAAGTGGAAGAGAATGAATTAATAACTTGAGTATGAAATTAAGAGACAAGTAAACACACTTTGGTTTTATCACTCACGTGGGAACCACGAAACAGTTTAAGATGTTCTAGTCAATAATCCCACTAGTCTATCATTGCCTCAAAGATGACCAGGTTGGAATCTGACCTCTCCATGGTATACCATACATTTCAATGAATTCCATTCTTAAAATGGATTTGTTGTATAGCAACAGTACATAAACATGGTGTTGTTTCATTCGTAACAATATCACCTACCAGATGCTTCTTTATGATCCTTACTAATCTGGTTGCCAAATGGAGAATTCTGTTAATAAAAGTCTTTATTAGGTTTTCCTATCTATGGTCAGGGACCCAATATTGAACTTTAAATGTATTATTGTTGTGACATTGAATGTAATAATTGATTTATTAACTAAATTTAGCGGCCGATCCTTTATTTGCATATTCTGATTTGTTTAGCCGACTTGAACTTTAAATGCATTATTTTGGTTACATTGAATGTAATAATTGATTTATTAACTAAAGATAGAGGCCGAATCTTGATGCTGATTTCTTTAGCCGGCTTGAATATCATCTTTGCTCACTTGCCATGTGGAATTTATTGTCAGGTGGGAATGGTTTTCGAAATGCTAGCACTGGTGTTGTAGAGTGTGCCCAGCCTGTTCCTTCAAGCTTTAATGTAGCTGGGGTTTCAAGTGCTGCTGCACAGTCGTGCACTGATCCTGAATGCCTTCAGTCCGTGTCTGGAAACAATCTTGCTCCCCCTGCAATGCTACAGTTTGCAAAGACTAGAAAGTTATCTATCGAACGTTCTGACCCAAGAAAGTATGTTTTATTTTATTGATTTGTTATTTATTATATTTCTTTCATTGCTTTCTCCATAGGACACCCCAAACCCCAGATCCCCACCCCCACCCAACAGAACAAATAATAATAATAATAATAATAAAATGGTAAAGCTATCCTATTTTCTAATATATACTTCAAACTAGGTGATCTTTATTTTCATGTAGTTCCTTTTCAGATCAGTATAATTGCAATTGTATGAACTTGCGCTTGCGTGCTAAATTATTTGAGCATGAAGCTTTCGTGTTGTCAAATTGATTTGATGATTGGGAGTTTCCATCTGGTTTTATAATGTTATACTTCTAAATGCTTTGCATAATTTGTTTTAAACAGTTATTTGGTAAGGGAACTAATTGGCCAGTAAATTTTCATCACTTCCAGTTTACAAGTGATGTATTGGGATGTAATTTTAGTTTAGATATTAGGTCTTCAATTGATATGGGGTTGGACATTGCCTATTTAGGATGCTATTACATCTTCTAACTTTAAATAATAGATCTCAGATTGGCTATATATTTAAATTGATGAATATGGGTTTGATCTTCATTTTCCTCCTTTTCAGCCGGACACTCCAGAAGAGACAATTTTTTCACTCGCATAGAGCTCAGGTAGCTAATGGTTTTGTCAATTGACCGATTATTTACTTTTGCTTTCCTTATTCTCCTCGGTTATTGGATCACACATTTCAAGAATTTTTGCTTTCTTTGAAATTGATTTTATTAAAATTTTTCGTTTCTCTCATTAAAGTATGTGACTATAAAATTTTATCTATTGCAATGGAATAATTATCTTTGTTAAAATGGGGGACAGTAGAGTGTCTTTTAAGTGTTGTAATGTTTCAAAACCTTATGAAATTTATATATACATTCATTAATAATGGTGTATCACTAGTTGATTAGTTTTCCCTAATTTGTTATAATTGATTTAAGTTCGGTTGCTGTCATGGCGTTAGATAACACTATATTTATGAAATGGTGGTATATCAAACAATTTATATATAAAAAAAAGTAAAAGAAAGAAGAAGAAAGAACACTTTGAGATGTCGGCGATTATGATCCATTTTAAGTCAAAAATATTTTGTTATCAACTCTGAGTATATCCTATTTGTAGTTGTAGGTTATCAAGTGCTACCGTAACTTCCATAACTTGATTTATTGTTGAACATATTCATCTCTACATTAAAACAACAACGATCAATAAGTTACATTTACTTTGATTCTATGCAATTATGCATCAACTGAAAGCGGTTACTTTTCTTTCATTGAAGCCAATGGCAATTGAGCAAGTAATGTCTGATCGGGATAGCGAGGATGAAGTTGACGATGATGTTGCAGATCTGGAAGATCGGAGAGTATGTTTAATAGCTACATCACCTTAATCTTTTATTGTACTAGTTTTATTTGGGGCTTGCTTTAGAACAAAGCTCTTCTCTATGTTGGATGGTGTGTTTTATAAAAGCATGCAGTTCAAAAAAAAAAAATGCTCCTCACATGGGTAGCAAATATCTTGCTTGTGCATTGAAGAGTTACGTGTAATCTTCAGTAGCATAATTTTCTTAGGTTCATTGATTTATATATTGCATGAAAATATTTTGGATGATCTCAAGAACTTCATATATATATGTTCTATAAAAGAACTAAGGATAATTTTCACAGAATTATTTTGTGGTCTTTCCTTCTTGCAATTGTGAGTGTTCTTCTATGGGGTGCCAGATGAATGAATTTAAAGATTGGTCTTATAGTTTCCTGCTATAAGAAAAATCAATTGCATGAATCAGTGTTTCATGAATAGTGATGATAGGAAAACCAATTTACATATTGCCCTTCAAAGCCTATACATTGAAGTATGTCTAGTTTATATATGTTTTGTTAGCGAATTTTGAAATTGTGTGCGTATTATATGCTTCCATTTCAATTTTATTATTACCATTTAAAATTTTCTTATCTTTTGTTACTATATTTATCTAGTCTCATATGCCTATTGCCTATAAATAGGCTCCTTATATATTTGTAATAAGCATTTCAATATGATGTTGGACCTCCTCCAAACTCTCCCAATCGCCATTGGCCTCTCTATTAAACCATTTCATTGGCCTCTCTATCAAGCTGTTTTATTATTTTACATGTTTTATGGGAATTCAAGGTTCAAGCATGCATGTAACTGCAAATTTTAAATTCAAGCTGTTACATTCTTTGCATTCTGAATGACATTAACATTTTTAGTGTGTTGCAGATGCTTGATGATTTTGTGGATGTGACCAAAGATGAGAAGCAAATGATGCACTTGTGGAATTCTTTTGTGAGAAAGCAACGGTAATATCCCATATAACATTGGGTTCGTTCTTAGAAGATACTGTAGTGTAGTTGTTGACACGACTCATGAGGTTTGCTTTTTCGATGATAGCAGGGTGCTGGCTGACGGTCATATTCCATGGGCATGTGAAGCATTTACAAGATTGCATGGACATGAGCTGGTCCAAGCCCCTGCTCTGATTTGGTACCTCATCATCTCTCTCTGCTGATAATTTTTCAATTCTTACTCAAATAGTAACTCTTTGCATTGGATGGATTTGTCAGGTGCTGGAGACTATTCATGATCAAATTGTGGAATCACGGTCTCCTTGATGCACGAAGCATGAACAACTGTAATATCGCTCTGGAGCAATTTCAAAAGCAGGATTTAGATCCTAAAAATTAAATAGACATTTGTGTTTATCAACAGCTGCGGAGAGTGATGAATCTGAGTCACCGTGCGCTTTTGTAGGGGGGTCTTTGCTGCTGGTTTTCCCTATCAGGCTTAAAGACCTCAAATATTGTTCATCCTATTGTGCTGTTGAATTATGTTTTACTGTTTAAAGCAATAAATAATTGAAAGATTCTTGTAAATGCACCAATTATCAGAATTAGTCATAAAAGAAATTAACAGCTCTCATTTGTTGTTTTTGTTTTCTTTCATTTTTCCTTGTGATATATGAAAAAAGCTATGAAAATATGACCTCTGGACCAACATTGTCTTGTTGTCTTATTTACATGATAATTTAATCAATTAAAATCAATTAAAATGAAAAAAAAGAAAAAGGAATAACAGTCATATAGAGAGATCATATTTTTCCAATTTTCTCCAACAATTTTGATAAGTATTTAAAATAAGTTAAATTCATTACAATCTGGAACTGATCCTCCTAAATGCAATGGAAACTCATAATGGATAATTAATTAAATAAGTGTAAACAAATTATGATCTTAGTTCTTGGATTTAGCTACTATACTTGAACAGGAACAAGACAATTATATGCAGACGCATACACACACCTAGTTGATTAACCATAAATGGCTGTTTGATTTTTTTATCTAAAGTCTTATAAGACCTTAATTTGTTAGACATATGGATAAGTCTTATAAATTAAGATCTTATAATATGTTTGTTTTTTTCATTTTGGATGACTTATTACAAATATAAAATTGATAAGGTTGTATTAGGGTTTCTTCAAATTTAGGAATTTTTGGAAAATTGATTTTTAGGATTTTATTATGTGCAGATAAAATTATAAATGTATGAATTGTTATAGGTCATTTGTGGAAATTTACTAAAAAACTTTATTGTATCACTCTTTAAATAAGATAAAAGTCAAAAATTTTAACTTTTTCTAAAAGACATATATATCTTAAAATAAGATATAAGTTGGAAAAACAAACAAATTGATTTATCTTAATTTAAGATATAAGAGGTAATAAGTCTTATAGTGAAAAAAACAAACAGCCCCTTAGTCTACTAATCAAAAATCAATCCAAAAAAATTAAACTATATCAAAAATCAATCCTAACAAAAATTGTAGAAACATAATAAACTTGATAAAATAGATTAAAAAAAAAACTTACCTGTAATTTGCTAAAACAAATCCTGAGTCCTTGAATAGTTGAATGGTCCACTCCAAAACTACAAATTCAATTAATATACAGATTACTTGGCCAATAACTACAAAAATTCACTTGATGATAATTTCAGTATACAAATTACTCCCACCAATTGAATGTTTTACAATCCTCAATAAAATTATTAAACAATTATGAAAAGCAACCTACCGTTTGGGTGTTTAAAGCAACCAATTAGAGACCGTTAACTGCTAATCTGCTATATATAAATATTGATTAATAAATAATTATTTAAAAAAGAAAAGATGTGATTTTCCTGATATTTTGCCCCCACGTTCAACTCCAACTCTATCCATCAATTTTCAATATTTAATTTCATCTTTAATCCTTATCTTCCACATAACTGACCCGTAACTGCTATATGCCTATATATAACGATTTATATATATTTTTTTGTTTTGTTGTCGGCCAAATCAGTTGTTTTAGCAGTTAGAATTTTTTATTTTTTTTTCGTATTAATTGTTCTATTTTATTATAATAATAATTCCGGGACATACTACCCGGTCAATTTCATTTTGTTTTATCGTTAATATGACGAGATGAGGTTGATTTGGTAGTAAAATCTCTCACACCTGTACCACGAGATTGTTGGTTCGAATCCCCCTCCAAAAAAACTCTGAATTTATATAATAGTGTAATATTTTTTTAAAATAAAAAACAATACATTTATAGTTTATTTATTTTACTATTACAATATTTCAGAAGTGAGGAGGTAGGGCTGACCTTGACATTTTATAGGCCTTGGACAAAAATCTAAAATGATACCTTTGTTCATATTCATAGTTTTGTTTTGTTTTTGTTTTTGTTCTGTTTTTTTTTTTTTTTCAATATATATAAACATACAGAAATTCTATTATCAGTTCGAACTGACAAAAGTTATATCAGTTCCTTGCATGTGGGCCACTGGATTTAAATACTTTAACTTGGCTACATGCACTTGTCAGTCAAAGTATTTAAATCCAGTGGCCCACATACAAGGAACTGATATAACTTTTGTCAGTTCGAACTGATAATAGAAAGACTGTATAAACATATATAACCTTTGGTGAAATTTAATGGCATTTATTAAATTTGGAAGTGATTTTTTTTTTCCTGCATGGACTATACAAATAATGCAATGCACTTGTAAAAAAAATTGAAAATTTTTCGGGTACAAAATATTTTTTTTTCTGATTTTTTTGAAGTTAAAATATTAAAAATAAATAGCGAAATATCGAAAAAAAAAAATTCTTGAATACCAAAAAATTCTCAAATTTTTACTAGGTTTATATTTTAGTTTATATTTTAATTTTCTTATAACGTATAAGAAAAAAAAAATAAAAAATAAAAACATTAAATTTTAAGAAATTTCATTAAAGTTGCTTATTGTTTTAAAGTAAGGGGTGCTCATTAGAGAAGTTCCATATTTATGAAATTGAAATGAAGAATTTAGGTGAACAAATCATTAAGTGTAGATCCAGAGTAAGGAATATCAAAATATAAGGATTTAAAACCATTTTGTTATCATCTACGTACATACCCGGCCCTATAACATTTTTGTTACAAATGATCATCAAGTCTACCATTTTTAATTAATAATTTTAAAATTATGTGATAATTTTTTTTTTTTTGACACTAATTTATGATAAATTAAAGAATAAGATATTAAACATAAATACATAATAACGACTATGAGTCAACAAAAATTTTCAAAGCTCATGGAACCTTCAATCATGGGAGGCGACTCCTTGTGCTTTTATGGTTGTATTTTTGGTGCTCAATATGCAATAATGTCATATATCTTTCCATGAAAATTTTTAGGTTCATGATTTTCTATGTGGAATCGTCGATTGCTACCGATACTTATTGGATTGCTACCGGTGATAATTTTGATAAGTACCGGTAGCAATCCTATAACTACCAGTAGAAATAGACGATTCTTACGGAAAATCCCACACCGGAAAGTTACTCATCTTTCTATATAACATTTCCACCACATTCTTATACCTTATTTTTGTCATCATTTCCCTGTTATTATAGAAAACATAAACCATTAACTTAGGTATCTACGAGACAAGATTGCTAACATTTCTTACTAGAAAAAGAAAACGTTTCTGTCATTTTTCGGTCTATTATGAAAATGAAAATTTCGGTCTCGTGAAAAATAGAACCACTTTAGACCAATCATTTTTCTAAACCAGACCAAACCATGTTAGATTGGTCCGATTTGGTCTATTATGAATATTCAATAAAATTATATAAAACATTTGGTTCAATTTATAGAAGAATATAAGATCTGATAAGTCAAAATACAATTTTGTATCATATTTACCCGCTTTACGGAAAAGTATTGGGTGCGACATGTAGTAAAATAAAATGTATTTTAAAGGTTTTTAGTTTACGGTTTGGTCCGGATTTGATAAACTTATACCATAGAAAACCCAGACCTGACCAACTAGTCCGATTCAACAATTTATGGGTTTTTTTTGCCCGATCACATATTCATTATTCACTTCTCTTTGGAAACAACAAAAATGAATCATATCCAGTGAAAGAGGTGCCATTTGAAATACATTTGTAGGACAAAATAATAACATTTCTATAGAAGCATCTCACTATATTTATTAACGTTGTTTTCTTTTTCCCTTAACGAGTGTCTAAAAAATAAACAATTATTTATTTATTATTATTATTATTTCTTACATCTCTAGCCTCTTAATATAGGGTTTGAAAATTTAATAGCACTCTTTAAAGAGTGAGTTTTAAGATTATCACCAACTTAATAACTTAAGTTTTAATAGTATCTAAAGTGAGGATCTGATGAAAATACCTTTAAAACACACTCATAAAAATAAGTCTCGCATTTTTTTCCAAGACTTATTTTCGTGTTTCCGAGACTTATTTTAGTATTTCCGAGACTTATTTTGGTGTTTCTTAGACATATTTTGTATTCCCAAGACTTTTTTTTTTTTTTTTGTAATTTCCGAGACTTATTAGGTATATTTACAATTTTTGGGACTTATTAGACAAAAATGAAAAATTCCAATTTATTATGGTTTTACCATCTTCCAAAAATGACAAAACGTAATAAAAGAAGAGGATGAGGGGTACCATTTAATTTTAACTTATTAAAGAGTTGTGCTATTGGCACACCCCTATCGTTCTATTTATGCCCCATTTTTTAAAATTTTGATTTAATTAAATAAATTAAATACTTTTATTAATTTTTTAAATTTATTTCCAAAACTACCCTTTATACACCCCATCTCTGATCTCTCTATATGTCTCTCTCTCATCTCAATTGAACGATTTATTCTTTTTCTTATTTTGTGTGTGTGTTTTTTTTTCTTTTTTAATAATCAAACATTGTTTTCAAATAAATTATAGTAATTACAAGTACTGAAAACATACTAAACTTCTGTAGAACCGGTATACATATCCCACCTTTGATCCTCCTCATCAATTTTCTCAACATTCTTGTAAGAATATTGTCGACTCAATAACACAAAGATGAACGTGTTGTTAGGTTTTGACTTGTATTTCTAAGTGAACCAAACAATACTTAACTGATGTGGAGCTTCCTGGAGACGTGGGATACGTTTGGAAGTTGAAGGTGGTGTTTGAGGGAGGTTGAAGACTAGAAGAACGGAAGAATGGAGCAAACCGCTGTGGGTTGCTCTGTGGCTTTCACAGCGGTTCCCACAGCGGTATAGCGCTGTGATATACGCTGTGGATTTCGACAGATGTAATGAGAGCGGTCGAAGATCAGTGGAGAGTGCTGCGAGTGGCGCTGTGAAAGCCACAGTGGTGGCAAGAGCGGTCAGGAGAAGAATTGTTTCGTGGTGTTGGAAGTGGGGTGCACACCATAACCAATACAGTGTAGACGATGTATTGTTGAGATCGGGAATGCTGCGCATAATAGGAAAATGTATTCTTCTGGAAGTTCTTGTGCTTAAAGGAAAATGATTTACTCCCTACAAGAAGACTTGTCATAAAAGGAAATAGCATTTATGTGGAACAAGTAAGTCTTGTACGTTTAGGAGTAGGATTTCCTTTTATCTTGAACTCCATGTAACTAGTATAAATAGAACCTTGTAATTAGGTTTATTTGTGTGGAGAAAAGAACACCATGTAACATCAGAGAGTGTAAATGAGATCCGGGGAGACCCAACAGAATATCCAGGGAGGGATCCAAGGGAATATCGGTGGATCAAGTTAGAGATCCGTGGGTGATATTTAGGGGAGATCTAGGGAATATTGTGGGGTACTCAGTGAGAATCTTGTGAGTGGGGTTTGGGGTTGAGGTGAGAGAGTTAATCTTGGAGTATATGGTTGTAACAGTTTATCATATAGTGGAACTTTCTTTGTCGTCCTAACGGCCCGTGGTTTTTTACCCGATTTGGGTTTTCCACGTATATCTTGTGTTGTGATTGTTTTATTCTCTCTCATCTATTTTTCTGCTTATTGACGTTATTATTTGCTATGAGTTATGGGCTTATATTAGGCACGACGTTTCCGCGTTCCTCGGTTCTAGAGGATTATCCTCAACACATGTTCACAATGGCAATGGCGGCTAGTAGAAAATAGAAAAGATCCAAGTGGCTGTCTGCTGTTGTTTAAATCATTGCCAATCCATCTCCTTCCACTTTTCCTTCTAATTTCATTAACAATTGTTACAAGCAGGCTGTTAATTAAGAAAGCTAGCGGTACCTATCACACTAAGGTAGAAGGTGAACAAAGCAATTCTCTGATCAAAGTAATGCTTTGATGGTGAGTTTTTCTTCTTCTTCTTATTTCATGGTGGAAAAGAAAAACGAAAAAGAAAAAATTACAGGGTTGCTTCAACACAACGACAGCTTGATATCATTCTAAAGAAAGAGTAAAATTCAAACTTACTTCTAGAAAAGAAATTGTTTCTGGATGCTTTATATCATTGTTAGACAATTCTTATAGATGTTAGATGCTTTATGTCATTCTCAGTCAATTCTTCCGGCTGTTTGACATCGTTCTCAGGCAATTCTTCCAGATGTTTGATATCATACTCAGACAATTCTTCCATAGGGTTGATACCTTTATCTGACTCTTCCATAATATTTTGTATGTCTGTAGGAAACAAATTTCAGGGTTTAAGAGTTAAGGAATTTTTTTTTTCTATAAATGGATTATAAGAATGTGGATTTTTTTTTTTTTTTTTTGGAAAATGAATGAGGGGTTTAATAGATTTATTTTGTAGAGGAAATTTTTTCCTTAAATTGTATGTCTTCTTAAGTAATTTTGATAAAGGAAAAAAAAAAAAAAGAGTACTACATAAGAGAGCTTCTCCTTACAATCCACAAATCACTACAACAAATTTGGCCTATAGGGACGAAAACTTATAGGGACGATTTTTTTTCGTCCCAATAGAATGTCTATTGGGACGAAAAAATTATTCGTCCCAAAAAAACACAACCCTGATAAAAACCTTTAGGGACGAACAAATTTGTCCCAATAAAATGCCTCTTGGGACGAAATAAAATTTTCGTCCCTAAAAATTACAAATCCAACAAGACCTTTAGGTATGAAATATTTTTGTCCCAATAGACGATCTATTGGGTCGAAATAAATTATCCGTCCCAATAGATTGTCTTTCGGGACAAATTTTGTCAAAAGTAGTAAGACTTGTGGGGACGAATTTTTTTGTCCCAATATAATGTCTATCGGGACGAAACAAATTATTCATCCCAATAGACTGTCTATTGGGACGAATTTGTTTCGTCCCAATAGGTTTTCCTTTTATTTAAAATAATAATAATTAATTAATTTTGTTGAAAATTCTTGATTTTTTTTTTTAAAAGTTTTTCCTTAAAGTTAGATTAATTATTAAATTACCATATAAATTAGAAAATAAGGCAATATAGATCATTTTATTTGTCCAAAGTGGTTATCTATCGAGATAAATTTTGTTTTGTAACAATAATTTCTTCATAAGGATTAGTAACTATTAGTTTTGAGAGGTTTTCTATTATTTTAAAAAAAAATCAGTAGAACTAGACCATAACAGAGGAATCGGAACCGCGGTCATGTGTAAATCATTTAGGATATTTACCATTAATAATTTTGACTAAATCATTGTAATTTAATAAATAAAGAAAAATATAATCATTGTATAAGAAGTGTTGGATAGAATTGGGCAAAAAAGCCGATAAACTGCTAAATCGGACCAAACCAAAAATCAAACGGGTTGGTTTGGTCCCCCCTTTTTTTTTATTAGCGATAATGTCAATCCTCCAAAATTGTATCAACACCTTTTTCTTAATCACACCCATAAAAAAAATTGTAAAAAAATCTCTAATTTGTAAATAAACTAGAGGTGTTTGGTGGACCGGATCTAATGGATTTGCCATGATCCAAGATCCGATCCAATTTTATAGCGGGATCCGTACTAATTTGGGGTGTACATACGGTTTTTAAGGGGTGCAAATATCGTTACTCTTTTATTTATATAACAAAACTGTATGGTTTGGTCCGGTCTATGGTCAAAGATTATGAAACCCGAACCAGACCATAAACAGAATACTTTTAAGGGATATTATTATTCTCTCTCTGAGGTTTGCCATATTTAATTCATAACTTTGCCCTCTCTAGTTTCAAATGGGTCATGTTATTGTGAATCCATGTTGTTTTGTGTTCATGTTATGTTAAAATTGTCCAACTCAAACATGACCCGTTAGCTTAATGAGTTTAAGTGCTTGTTTGGTTGGGCTCGCATCTCCTTCTTTGTTGGAGGAGGCCTCGTCCTCCTCCATCACCACTGAAGAAAACCGTTGTGCCTCGTCAAGTCATCCGGCACCATCTCTGGTGGCTAGACCTGACACGATTCTGGTCCGGTTCCGGTTCGGAATCGGCGGTTCCGGTTCCACGGTTTGAAGGAACCGGAACTGGAACCGCTATATGCCGGTTCCGGTTCCGGTTCCATTGGAACCGGCGGTTTTGAACCTTTTTTTTTTTTTTTTTTTTTTTTTTTTTTAAAAAAAAAAAACTTCTAAGTTCTAACTTCACAACTTGTAACTTATAAGTTGTAGATTGTAATTGATTGTAATTGAATAAAATAAAATATATAAATGACAAATTACAAAATTAAATTAAATTATAAAATAAAATTACAAATGACAATTTATGGATTATGGATGCTTGAACAATGGTTGCAAAAAAAAAACAATAACAACCTAGCCTAGACACTAAAACCACATTCAATACTTGTATAATATTTCAAACAAAAGCTATAAGTAGTATAAAGGATTTTTTAAAAACGTGTCCATTTACACAAGGCCTGATGTTAAAGTAATTCTCCAGACCAAGACGGGCACGGATGTGGTGTCGGATCGGGAGGAAAAGGTTTCTTACTAGGTTTAAACGAGGTTCGAAATGGACACAACACTTAAAAACACTTTTTTTTTTATGAAAAAGGGGTTTTTGGGGCTCAAAAAGTGGGCACAAGCCCTCTGGACTTGCTTCCATTGGATTCCTTGCATCATTCTATGCGGTTTCAAAAAAAAAAATCACCCAATTTGGACATCCGAGCACAAAGTTATGGCCTTTCAAAGTTTAAGGCATATATAAAAATATTTTTACCGCGAATTTTTTTTTTTTGAGGCAAATTTTTTCTATTCTCTCGTTGTCAACGGCAATTTTTCTAAGAGTTTGACACTTTGTGTTCTCTATTCCGTTCAATACTCATTGTTTACCAAAGCTGAATACCATCTTCAAATTCGGTTCCGGTTTCGGTTTTTCCGGTTCCGGTTCCGACGGTTCCAACCGGAACCGTGCCAGGTCTACTGGTGGGCACCACCTATGAAATTTTTTAATTTGATTATTATTATTATTTTTTATAAAAGTATTTTTTTTCCTAATAAATTTATATTTTTAACTTGATTATTACATCTTTTAAATTATATTTTTTTTACAAAATTCAAAAATTATTAATCATAATTATTTGGAATTTTTTTTAATTTTAATTATTTATTATATTTTCATTTAATTTTTTTTAATATATCAAATATATAAAGGGTAAGGGTATTTTGATCAAAACATCAAGGATTCCATAACGTTAGCTTAATGAAATGTTAAATATACTGATCCAAGGACTTAAAATGTTACATCTTTATAATATGATATGATATCAAGAGTTTGGGCCTTGGCTCTTTTTACTTTTGGGCGGGATACTTCCCGCCCCAGAATTGGTGGATGGCGCCTTTCATCTTTAAAACGTCATCGTATCAACTGACTTAAATAAATCTGCCCTTAAAATTAAAAGCTGGTTTCGCTCTCTTTCTTCCAAAAAGGAAAAAATCTGGGCTTTGTCTGAGGTTTGCTCATTCTCTCTGTCTTGGTTCCTCTTATTTAGCGATTTAGGTCTTCTAAAAAAACTTTCCATTCTGGTTCTATTGCAGGTACAGAGCGTGCGACAAACTCGCTTGGAACCAAACTTCTTTCCAAACTTGTTTTCTCAGGTAATTGCAGACTGTTGAGTTTTTTTTTTTTTTTTATCGTGTTTTTTTTTCTCAAACTTATGCGTTTTTTTTTCTCTCCCCTCCAATGGTCCTCTCTCTCTGTCATCCGAACTCTCCCCTCCATTGATCAATTAGTATATCAAAAGTTGCTTTACATCTCCATTTCTTGCTATCTGTGGGTCATTTAGAAGTTTAAAGAATAGGTAAATGCAAAACCCCCAAAAGTTTGTTACAATCATATGGTTTTTGGGTAGTCAATTATTATTATTATTATTATTATTATTATTTTTTCCAATTTGTTGAACGCATTTCTGTCAAAAATTTATTAGTAATCTAATTCTCTATTTTTCATTATTGCTTTATTTTTTTTGTCTTTCTTTGAGATTGTGTATGTTTGGAAGCTGGAAACATTTGAACAAAAATAATAAATAAGATTTAAAGTCAAAGGGATTTTGAGTACTATACTAATCAAATTCACTGCCTTTTCAATTGTTAGGATTTTTGAAAATACATTACATGGCACCAGGAAGAAAACGAAAAGGTTCTACCACTTCACCAAAGTCTGTTGGTGGTCCTAGTCTGTCGATTCCAACATCCGAAAGTAATGAATTGGTTTCGGAGTCCATGCAAACAAACTGTACAGGTGATTTAAAAAGTTTTTTCTCTTTCACTGCCTTTTCAATTGTTAGGATTTTTGAAAATACATTGGATGGCACCAGGAGGAAAACGAAAAGGCTCTACCTCTTCACCAGAGTCTGCTGGTGGTCCTAGTCTGCCGATTCAAACATCTGAAAGTAATGGATTGGTTTCAGAGTCCATGCAAACAAACTGTACAGGTGATTTAAAAAGTTTTTTTCTCTTTCACTGCCTTTTCAATTGTTAGGATTTTTGAAAATACATTGGATGGCACCAGGAGGAAAACGAAAAGGCTCTACCTCTTCACCAGAGTCTGCTGGTGGTCCTAGTCTGCCGATTCAAACATCTGAAAGTAATGGATTGGTTTCAGAGTCCATGCAAACAAACTGTACAGGTGATTTAAAAAGTTTTTTTCTCTTTCACTACCTTTTCAATTGTTAGGATTTTTGAAAATACATTGGATGGCACCAGGAGGAAAACGAAAAGGCTCTACCTCTTCACCAGAGTCTGCTGGTGGTCCTAGTCTGCCGATTCAAACATCTGAAAGTAATGGATTGGTTTCGGAGTCCATGCAAACAAATCGTACAGGTGATTTAAAAAGTTTTTTCTCTTATTTTTTTTTTCCTTTAAACTTTGGATTCAACAATCGCCACAAATATGACACATTGAAGAAGTTTTTGTAGCAAATAAATTTACGTTTATTAAATTTAATACAATCATGCTTGGATAAATATAATTTGGCATGCCAAATAATTTATATTATACAAAATTTGTAAGTTTGGCCACATTTTAGTAGTTTTAATTATAACTAAAGAGGGGGTCATGTTTGGCTGGTTAGAGTCTTTCAATTCGAGAGACTCTAACCACTTGCAGATGACTTGGCAAAGAGGGTTCAAGTTTGGCTGGGGATTTTGTGGATTAGAGAGGTCTCTAAGGCTAGTTGGGTTCCTTCTTGCTGCTGGGATGTCTTTTTTGGTGTGGGATATGCTCTAAGGCTGGTTGGCAAAGAGGGTGTCTTTGTTTGGGTTATTTCTTGCTGCTGTATGGTCTTTTTCAGTTTAGCAGATGCTCTGTTAATATTTGTGTTTCTTGCTCTGTCTGTTAGGCGACTCTGTTTTCAGCATGACCTGATGTGTAGCCTTTTGTTTGTTTCTTTGCCTTGTCTTGCTTGCTTGAGTTGTTACCCTTCCTTTTATAAATTCGTGCAGTTAAAAAAAAATAACTTTAATTTGATAGAGAAACTTTACTGTTATATTCAACCATCAACACATCCTTAGGCCACCCACACTTTTTAATGTTTTTAATGTTTCACTTTAAAGGTTTGCAATATAAGCCTCTAGCAAAATGAAATTATTAGTATTTTTTATTTATTTTTATTTTTTTTATATGGTCATTGGTAGAGACGTATACTACTTTAAACCTATGAAATTTAGTGTTTATTAATCAACTGTCTTTGTTACTTAAATTTGAAATATTGTTCATTGTTATGTTTTTTTAGTCTCATTGTTCTATTAATATGAACTATCTTTGTGTCTTTTGAATTATGATTGTTGTATATAAATTGTTTATTCACTGTTTTAGAGCAAGCCTCCAAAAGAAAAAGAGGGCCAAATCGAGGGAAAAATACAGATGTAATAGTTGAAGCTTTTGGAAAAATAGAAATAGAAAATGGGTAGAGTGGTTACTGGAAAAAAAGGAGGCTGGCTTTCCCGTGAGGTTGGTTATATAGTAAGGAAATTTGCTCCTTTAAGGTATACAGGATGGAAACAAATTCCTGAAGTGGAAAAACAAGTTGTATATGAGCGGCTTTTGGTAAGTCATACAGATACATACATACATATATATATATATATATATATATATGCCCACACAAACACACGCATACACACACATATATATATCCTAAAATTGTTATATTTAGTTTTTTAATATGTTATCAAAGATTAAAGTAGTTGTTTGTATCATTTTAGGCGAAGTTCAAACTTCGGTTAGAATGTCCTCGTGTTCGTGCTTTGGTGAATCATCTTGCTAGTGAGAGATACAGAGATTTTAGATATGACATGAATATGCATTATAAATCATTTTCATCCATGGAGGTAGCACTTGAAAATCCTTTCAAGAATGTACGTCAAGACGATTGGACGTGGCTTTGTAAAAAAATCTTTACTGCTGAATGGTATCAGGTAAAAGTAATTATATCCATTAATTTCAATTTCATAAGACTTTGTTGGATTTGATTTCAATTTTTAAGTAGTTAATAATTTCTTATAGTCTCAACTTTCAAAAGTTGAAGATCAAACAATTGGTTTTTATTTTATTTTAGAAGTTGATTTAGTGATAATATCTTATAGTTTCAAAAGTTAAACATGAACTTGTTTTTTTTATATTTTATTTTAGAAGTTGATTTAGTGATATTTTCTTCTATTATAAGTGCATTAATGGTTTTCAGGGTAAATAATTGCAATTGGTGCAGATAAATGTTTTGTATGTATGATGGTTTTGTTGGCCTTAGTTTTTGTTTGTTGTTTGTTTAGTCTGTTTGTTTTTCTTGTTGTGCATTTATGCCTGTCTGGGGATTTTGTGGAATGGGGGGAGTATTGATTCTTGTTTTGTGGTGGTTTGTTCTGGGGCTGTCCATGCTGATTTTTTTTTTCTTTTTCTGGGCTGTTGTTCTGCCCTGTTTTTGGCTTCTCCCTCTGCTGCCTGTGCTGTTTCGTTTGTTTGTTATTTGCTCCTTTGTGTTTTGGCGTGGCCTGGCCTTCTTGGCTTTTAATATACTGCCTTTTCAAAAAAAAAAAAAATTATGCCTGTGTTGTTTGTTGTTAGGTGTTTCTTTGCCTTTGTAAATCAAAAAAATGTATGGTTAAGCCTATGATGTTTTGTATTAAAAATTTTCTTGTGTTGCCTATGTAAACTTATTTATGTATACAGGAAACATTTTCATCTTTATTTTTCTAAATGTAGGAAAAGTCAAAAAAGAATATTGCAAATCGGAAAAAACTTAAATTTACTCATTGTGGAGGTTCAAAACCGTTTGTCAATCATCTTGAAGATGATCCAACTATGGGTGAAATACAATTATATGAAAACACGCATTATAACAAGAAGAAGGAGCAATGGGTCCATCCGGATGCAAAACTAGCACATGTAAGTTCTAATCTTTATTCAATATTGATTATTATTTTTTCTTGTTCAAAAGTTAACTAATTATATTTGTAGGAGAAAATGAAAACCTTATTGTCTGATCACGAAAAACATCCAGAGGAAGAACGTGCAACTCAAAGGGAGATATGTGATCAAGTGCTTGGAAAGAGACCCGGCTATGTCAAGGGTCTAGGTTTTGGTCCAAAACCCACTTCAATGCGTGCCACACCAACAGAAGAAACAAACAAACTACAAGATATCATAATAACTCAGCAAGAGGAGTTAGGATCACAACAAGAGCAGTTGGAAGTACAACAAAAAAAATTAGAAGAGCAAGAGGAGAAGTTGGTTGAACAAGACAGAAAAATACAAGAAAATAAGAAGAATATGGCTACTATGGAGGATCGACTATCCCAGATGGAGGTTTTGTTAGAGGTGTATTTACGTAACTCTTTTAATCCATGATCTTTTGATTGCGTGTTTTGCATTAGTTCTTTTTGCACATGATAATGAAGTTTACATCTTTTTTATCATGTAGTGACATGTTAATGTCTTTGTAAATATGTCGACCTCAAAGTTTATATATTTAGGTATTTAGACTTTCATTTTGCATGTATTATAGATTTTGGGATGTAAAAAAAAAAAAGTTTATGTCAAACTATGGGTGAAATATATATATGTTGGAAGCTTTATATATTTTGTAATATTTGATTGTCTTTTTATTTATATTGAATATTAATAACAAAATTAAATTAATATTTTAATCAATAAAAACAGTATTTTGGGAACCTAAATTTCCATTTTTATTATCTGTTGGGACATAAATATTTCATCTCTATAGCACAATAATGTCCCAATAGCACATCTATTGGGACGAAAATAAATTGTCCCCATAAAAACATGAAAATAAAAATTGTCTAAATTTGTGTAATGGGATGAAATAGATTTGTCCCAATTATATGTCTATTGGGACGCATAAATTTCACCCCAATAGCACATCTAATGGGACGCATAAATAGCGTCCCAATAGCACATCTAATGGGACGCATAAATAGCGTCCCAATAGATATACTATTGGGATGAAATTATGCGTCCCAATAGATATTCTATTGGGACGAAATACATGCGTCCCATTAGATGCACAACTGGGACGAAACCTAGTTTCAAATGCCATACCAATAACGTCCCAATAGACGTTCTATTGGGATGAAATCTAGTTTTCGTCCCAAAAACTCATCATTTTCACACCAAAGATAATTCGTCCTTATAGGAATGTTTTAGGGACGATTTTCAAATTTCGTCCCAAAGATGCTGTTGCGACCCATCTGAGGGGACGTTATTTGGGATGAATTTTTTTCGTCCCAATAGGTTTCCAGGGACGAATTTTGGGCTATTGGGACGAAAAAAAAGCGTCACAATAGCCTTTTTTTTTTGTAGTGAATTATCTATTTACACTCCCATTTTTTATTTATTTTTTTATTAATGACAATTTTAACCTGAATTAAAATTACTAAATAAGACAAAAAAATTCTAAAGACACTCCAAACTAATTAAATTATTAAAAAAAGAAATTATCTCTATCGTTAGATAGATTATTACGTATTAAACCCTCTCTCCTAAATCTGTTATTACCATATTAAACATTCTGTCTTAATTACTCTCCCTCTCTTCATTTTTCAAATAATAATAATAAAAAAAACATCATATCTCCATACTTTTCGATCAATCTCTGATTAATAGTTAAAGAAAAAAAACTTATGAATATTTTTGTTTTTTACTAATAGTAAATATTAAAATGTCAATACAAATACCTTGTTTTTAAAAAAAAAAAAAAAAAAAAAAATAGATATATGAAAACTTGATTTGTTGCAACTAGATTCAATTAAACCCAGAATTTCTAAGACTAATGAAAGAATTAAAGTTCTCTGGGCAATCACATACCTACAAAAGTAACAAAAAAACATTTTCATATTTTGATTTTTTGAAAAATAGGGTACTAGTTTTTATTTTTATTATTATTATTATTATTATTATTATTTTTATGTATATACATATATATGGTTCTTAAAAATCAATCTTAATCGTAAGTTTTTTTTACTTAACTGTTAGTCTTGCTTGAGAAGAATGAAGATAGAAAGTTAGAGATATGTATTGGAAGAGAGAGTTCAATATGGTAGTAAAAAATTGGGGTGAATTCATAAAGAGCCAACAAATTTATGAGTTTATTGTTTTTGGCTACAAATTTATTTTTTATTGTTTTAGTTACTTTTGACCACTTTTAGACAACAATACCTTTAAATTTGAATTTTTTTTTTTAAAAAAAGAGAAAAGTAGTCGGTGGGTGGTAAAAACGAGGACAGAAGAGAGAGAAAAGGAGTTAGGGTTTTTTACATATGTAAAATCAACCAGAAGTAAAAACACAAGAAAGAGAGGAGAGAGAAAGGAAGAGAAGAGATCGCCGTCGGTGTCGCTCGCCGTCGCCTCGCACCTCTGTCGCCGTCGCTTCCGCTCACTGTCGACTCGCATCTCTCTTGCTGTCGCTGCAGAGAGAGAAAGGAACAGAAGATTGCCACCCCTCTCCCCGTCGTCATCAATAACCCATGACTTATAGTTGTCTCCCGACACTTTGAGTGCATCGAACTTCAAATTTGCAAGTTTAGACATGCTTACAGCTTCTTTTTCTGTAAATTAAATTATGAATTTAATTTAGTGTGAATATAATTAAAGAGTACAATAAATAAATACATAACTATATGTTAAACAATTTATCTAGAGACACAGCATAAGCAAGTCTCATATATTACATAAAAAAAAATGCTGAATATTTAAACAATTTATCTCGAGACACAGCATAAACTAGTCCTGAGACACAGCATAAGCCAGTATCATAAATTGCGTAAAAATAAATGCTGAATATTTAAACAATTTATCTGAAGACATAGCATAAGCCAGTCTGGAGACACAGTGTAAGCCAATCCCGAGACACAACATAAGCCAGTCTCGATCATATCTTGTGTATAGTTAAATGCGGATATTTAAACAATTCCAGAAGGCTGAGCTCACCTGTTATGTGCATAAAAAAATGGACACAACATAAGCCAGTTCCGAGACACAACATAAGCCAGTCTTATATATTGCGTATGATTAAATAGAATGAATAAATAAATCCAGAACTATATATATATGTTTCATTGACGGCATAAACCATCTTGTATACGGAAATATATATAGATCTAGAATATTGGGATGTAAATAAATCACCCATCATGGATCCTTTTTATGTTACATACATGAATATCGAGCCGTAAGTAAATCACTCATCTTGAGATATTTTTTACTTACATACGATCGTGCTGATATCATGTTATAAAATAAAAAGAAGAATAGACAAAGAACATAGGAAGAACATATATGAAGAACAATTGAATAAGTAAATAACATGAGAGAAACAATTAAAGACGAGATATTAGTCAATGGAAGAGTAAACAGACCTGAGAGAAAACGAGAGAGAGCGTTACTTGTGTGAGATATTTTCACCAACCAATTTACAAGAGACAAGCAAATATAGGCCAAGGAGGTTGCACAAGTGGGTGAGATTCGGTGAGAGAGAGAGAGTTGGTGGGATTATTGATGTGAGGTGGGGAAATCTTGTGCGTATTATAAAAGCCACATATATTATAACAAAAAACTCATTATTACACCTATATCTTTAAATATATTTCTTTATTAAAAAAAAACTTATGAGAAATTCTAACGTATGATAAATCCTAATTTTTATGAGAAACTATAATTAAACTTTAATTTTATTTCAAGTATCAAACTTTCTGATTATCACATGATTATCATCATGTTTTTGTTTTTCTTTAATGTATAGTTATAAACTCTATCAATAAACAAAATATATATTTGTTAATGATAGCTGTAGATATCAACAATTTTTAATTTTTAATTTTTTAATTTTTAAGATAGCTGTATAAATAAGAGAATTCTAGATTGAAAATCTCTTGACTCTATATACGCTTCCACATATTCCTTTTTATAATGCAACTACAATCGAGATATTTCCAAAAGTAAATTGGACCATTATTAAAAGAGGATTTGATTACAAAAATAATATGATTTTTTTTTTATGAATTGGGTGTGATAATAATTTGAGAGTGTTTATAAATAATATTGTTATCCTGAAAATCCGTCGGGGTTTTCCCGGGATAACCTGGACCGCGGTGTACGGGTGCATCGCAGCTGGTCTGGATCGGGTAGGGTGGATCCCCCTCTTCCCGATGCAGGGGGGTCGAGGGAAGCCCTGGGTCCGGTTACCAGGGACCGGTACTGTGCAGTAGGATCGGTCCTACACGGCGGAACAGAGGTTGAGGTAGCGTGCTAGTATGCGTGGTGCGACTGGTATACCTTTGGAGGGGTAAAAAAGGTGGGCCTTTTATTACTTAACAATGGAATACATCATACGTCAACTTATATACCGCATCTGGCTATTACAAATGGCTTATTAGCTGAAGGGGAATACAACATGTAAGAGTTCAATCTAGGCAGGGAAATGACTCGATAGGTTGCACATGGGAGCTCTGTCTAGGCGAGATAGTAGCCAAGTAGAACACACACATATGAGCTTTGACTAAGCGGGGTAGTAGCCAAGTAGAACACACACATAGGAGCTTTGACTAGGCGGGGTAGTAGCCAAGTAGAATATTTCGGTTTTTTAAGGGCCAACCCCTTCCTTTGTGGGATGTAGGGGCATTTATAGTGTCTCTGGTAAGGGGTAGGTGGAGGTCGTCCGTTTAGGCGGGAATCCCCGGTTAAATCTCCACCGTTCCCTCCTATCCACAATGGCGGTCACAAGGAATCAAGGATCAGAATTGCCCCTCCCGGCTTTGCTTTGGCGGGAGCATTAGTTTTGGTAGGTGGGGGCCCTGGTTCCTAGGGCGCAATTGGCGGGACTGATTCTAGCCACTGATTTAGGGCAGGACCGGGGTTACCACATGCCTTGAAGGGTTCCGATCGCTCCACCTAGGTCTTAGGTCCATATCAGCGCTTCTGTAGGGCTGAGGTGGTGAAAATGTGGCGTTTCCACGAGTTTTGATTGGTCGCAAGGGGTCTTTGTGGCGGTGGGAAGTCGTTATCAAGGTTCTGGCCTGGCAGGGGACAGTGTCAGCTCCTGTCCCGCTGCACCATGTCAGGCGCTTTCTTCCACCATTTCTTTCTTCCACCATTTCCTTCTTCATGCTTGCTGCGTTTCTGTAAGTATTTGGCTGAGGAAACCAGCATCCTCTTGCATGTAAGGGATAGTTGACCTTCAATTAGGGCTGAGATGGAACGTAATCCAGCCGTTGACGTAGTGTGGCTAGCAGGCGATCTCGACCGTCGGCTGCTGTCTTTCCTCAGTCATGCTTACTGTCTCTCATTAATGAGGCGACATTAGTGCTTTGTAGGTGTTCCCAGCACCTTTTTTATCCCATGTGAGCTGGAGGCAAAGGCTGGCGTCAGCCCTTACGGAGCAGGAGGCGCTAGTGAGCTCCTAGAGGTTCTTCTAGAGAGGACCGCTCGAGTCGTAGGAGAGTGCTGTGGGGGGTGAGTTAGTGATCTCTGCGGCGAGGCTGGCTACCGGAGCGGATCCGCTGCTGGAAGAAGCGGTCCTTCTTATTGGATGATGGGGCGGGAGCCGGATCCCGGATGGATCGTAGCTTTGGAGGCGGGCTCCCCACTGGGTCAAGTACCCTTTCTTCACAAGCATTCTTGTGGGAGGAAGGCCGGTTCTGGGTCATGCAATGTTTAATCCCAGCGTGCCTGTGAGTAGGCGCGGTTAAAAGAGGGCCGAGCCCTTGCTCCTAACAAGCGGGTTGGACTAACTAGGAGTGCCACCGTGGTAGGCAATGAAGCGGTCTAGTCTTTCAGTGGGAAAAGCTCTTCCTTGAATTAATTGCCTAAATTTCCGGTTAACAAATATATATTAAAATGAATATATTCATTTCAATGAGGGTACTATTGGTATTATGATGGGTGCTTATAGTGATATTTATTTGTTTAATTTTAGACATATATGGGTGTATTAATAAGTTTTATGGGTGTCAATATCCGCATCCTTATGAATATTCAATTAAAATTATATAAAAATTTTGGTTCAATTTAAAGAAAAATATAAGACCTGATAAGTCAAATACAATTTTGTATCATATTTACTGCTTTACGGAAAAGTATTGGGTGTGAGTGTGTGACATGTAGTAATATAAAATGTATTTTAAAGGTTTTTAGTTTACGGTTCGGTTCGGATCGGATTTGATAAACTTATACCATAGTAAACCCAGACCTGACTGGTCCGGTTCAACAGTTTATGGTTTTTTTTTTGCCCGATCACATATTCATTATTCACTTCTCTTTGGAAACAACAAAAATGAACCATATCCAGTGAAAGAGGTGCCATTTGAAATACATTTGTAGGACAAAATAATAACATTTCTATAGAATTGAAGCATCTCACTATATTTATTATCGTTGTTTTCTTTTTCCCTTAATGAGTGTCTAAAAAAAAAAATGAATTTTTGATGAAACACAATTAAACAATTTTTTTTTTTTTTTTTTTACATCTCCGGACTCGAAAATTTAATAACACTCTTTAAATAGTAAGCTTTAATAACTTAAGTTTCAATAGCATCTAAAGTGAGAATATGATATAAATACCCATAAAACACACTCACATTTATGAAAACATCAGATTGTTTTAATGAAAATATTTTTGCTAATTAATTACTTAATTAGATTTTTTTATTAAGGTTCTTTTTTTTTTTTTAGTTTTTTCTATTATGTTATTTAATTATTAGTTTTTGAAGTATTATGAGAACTATTACAATAGGACTGACTCCTGATATCAAACAAATATACATGTGCGGCCCATATATTTATTCCCATGATGGGAGATAATTACCCCACAAATCGGGAAGAAAACTCCCCACACATACTTGAAAAATGCGTATGGTGGGATTTCAACCTAGCTAAGAGGTGTTATTTAATTATTTTTGTTATGTAAATATTAGTAGTTTTTGTTTTTTTGTTCTTTTGTTTTTTCTAATATTAGGCCGGGTTGACTAACTGAAATGTGGTTGAGGAACAAAATTGGTTCAACTTTAAAAACTCAGAGACAAATTTGGTCACTTTTGTAAAAGTCACAAACTAATTGAAATTAAGAAATAAAATCCAAAACTGATTTGGTAATTGCCAAAAATTCAATAAAGTTTTTCTTTTTAAAATAATGATAAATAAATCAAAACAAATCTCCACCGTTTCTTAAATCAAATATATCCCTTAAAATTTCTTGTTCTTTAATCTGTTAACTCTTATCGAGTTCATGATTAGGGTTTTATTTGACATCCCTTTAAGAATTCAAGGGTGTGTTTGGTGTGTGAGATAAGATTAGATCGACTATTATTGGATTGAATTAATTAGCGATAGGATAAAATAATTCCGTTGATTTGGAGAGGTTTATTTTATCCTCTTCTAATAGGATAAAAATAAATTACGTTTATCCTAGAAAAAAAAAAAAAAAAAAAAAAAGAGGACAAAAGTAGTTGTATTTCTTCTAAAGTATACCAAAAATAATTCGATAAAACTATAGGTCAGTAATTCCAAATTCTACTGTGTAGAAAATAAAGAATATTAAAAATAGAAAAACAAAGTAATATGAGACCGAAAAATCTAAATTTATCATACTAGTCTAACTGCTCCAAAGGCCCGACTCCTGAGATGATGATGATGTATCTCTTCTTTTGAGTTCAAGTGAGTCCTTGTGACTTGATTGAAATGATCTGCCTGAGACTGACTGTGGACAAAGGATACCGGATGGATGAGCCCAAGTAGTAATGTTTCCAGGCATGTATCCGTACACTGCCATAGCCGGAACATACGACAAAGTTGGCATGTTGCAGGTAACCAGAAAGCCCTGGGTCTGGGGGCACGAAACATGGCACAATATTGAGTACAAGTGATAACAATGGTATGTAATTAAAACAACATATCAAATCAAACTCCCTTCTTTCAAAAAAAAAAAAAAAAAAAAAAAAATCAAACTCCCAACCATAACAAAAAAATTTATTCAAAGAATTTTATGAGGCATAGACATTGAATCAAAGATCACCAAGTTCGAAATCAAATCAGGAGTTACCATGTAAGGGATCCCGTAGACACTTGGAATGTTAGAGTTTGCAACCATTGTGTAGATTGGATCCGGGCAGATATTATCTTGGAATCGGCGATTTAGAAGATGATCTGAGCTATTATTAGCCTTCAAAAATTACATGAGACCACTATGTTAATATATAAAAATTCTTTACTGTAACTTTTAGTAGTATGAATTCAGATAAAAGCATATTAATATGGACTTACTTGTGATGATGAAAAATTAGCAGCAGTATTTTTCACTGGAAGGGAATCTTCACAAGTTGTTAACTGTAAAAATCCAACAACTGAATTATAATTATATATGAACAAGTTGAAAAGGGTAACAAAAGAACATATATAAGAATAAGAATAAAGACAGATAGATAGATTACAGCAGATTGTTGATAATGTACGTCGAAGATGCTTGCTCTGCGATTCTTTTTATCGGTTGAAGCCAATCTGAGAAAATACTTCTGTGCATGACTAGCAACCTGGCTTGGGTTTCTGGTTTTCACAAAATGCACTGAAATTCCTTTCCAATTACCTTTCCCAAGCATATTCAAACCAGCTAAAAAGTCACTGTGCTCCTTCTCAGTCCATGCAATCCCTGAATACAACAACATTCAAACACAATTATCAATCAATAATTATTGCCTCTTTTACCTAATTGCAAGTATTAATTAATATACTACTTAACCAGCCAATTCATAATATCTATTAACATAAATTTTTATATAAACTAATTAAGACTTTAACTAATCTGAACATCAACTTTAAATGGTAAAAATAATAAGCATCTCCATGTCAAAAAGTTCTAGAGTGAAATAAACAGAATCAAAACTGATAAAATAAACAACAATTATACATATATATATATACCCTTTTTACTTGCATTGCCTCTCTTTACATCAGAGGGAGACCCAGCATCAACATGAACGTTATCAGACTGCAGATTTTCCATGTTCATGGTACTCTTCGTGGATTTCCCTATGTTCGCACCAAAAAGCTTGAAACACTTCCCACCATTGCAGGTTCTCGAATTGTGTCCGTAGTGTCCGCAATGAGAACACTTTCTCGCTGACTCCTTCACCATCTCTTCTTACAAGCCCTCCTCCAGAACACAAATCTCTTTAATGAATTCTTCACTGTGTTGTGTTTATATAGTAGAGACTATTTTTTTTCTTTCCTTAACTGGTCGACCGTTGCTTTGGGAAATCTTATATAGGAAAGATTTATTTTATTTTTTATGAAAAATATATAGGAAAGATTTACAATTTCCAATTTGTTCTTCCTAATTGCTATAATGAGCAGGTATAGAGTTCAATTCATTCCCTTTTGGAGGGGTCCAACCAAGCAGGATTATTTTCTAAGATTTTGGTCAAATACTATAATCTTCTCTTTTTTATTCTAATTAAAACATAAATGTAGAACTCATCCGTCCGTAGTTCAACTCATCTAGATAATGATTGGCTAGAAACTTCATACATCAAGATTTTTTATTTTATTTTATTTATAACGAAATCCTATCAGTCTATATATAAATCTATCTTGATGTCTGATGTGCACATGAAATCTAAACAATTTTTTTATAGCAATATCTGTAATTAGTCCCTTGTATTGCGGATTTGAATCTAAGGTCTTACTTGGATGTAAGGGAATGATAAGGTAGCGTAAACAATGAAGAAAGATTAAATTTAACTTTAATTAGTTTTCTTTTTTAAAATTATTTTTTAGATTTTATTTTCCACTTCAATTAACGATAATATAAACACAGTATCCCGAAAATCCATGAGAATTAGAAAAATTGTTAGAAATTATTTTATTTCATTTAGGTAATGAATTGGGTGAGAGTTTTCCTTTTTTGTTTTTAGTGTTCTTTTCCTTTTTAGTTTGCAAATATTGAAATTAGTAAACTAGACCTACTTTGGGAAATAATTCCTAAAATATTCAAGTGATATTATGAATATGATTTGAATAGTTTTTTTAGATTCAAGAGAATGAAGAAAAAGGAATATAAATATACCATAGTACTTATATGAATGAAAACCTTTTCATGTTATCTTATCAACTTGGGATTTAATCATTTTCCCCCCTACTGTTTACTATATTAGAAAGGTGAGGACAAGGTTTCTCAACTTTAGAAAGGTGACCCCCCCAGAATAAATTTATTTAACAAACACCCCCCTCTGTCAGAAAAATCATCAACAGTGATGGTTGACCGTTACTGTTGGAGGGCAATTTCGTAAACTCACCATGGGAACAAGAATTCTGATTTGGACCGAAGGTTATAAAAGTCATTTGGTAAAAAATAAATTACAAAATCAATAAATAGTAAAAATAAAAAATGAAAAATGAAAAAACAAAATAAAATCTAATCTCTCTCCTCTCTCTCGATCTCTTATCTGTTTCTATCATCTCTCTCTCATCTCCTCATCTCTTCATCTTCATCTTCATCATTAAACCCTAAACCGACCTCTTTCTAAACCGATCTCTTTCTCTCTTCTTCGTTGATTGAGTTTGGGAGTGTGTGTTTCTGGGTTCGTTTGTGTATGGGTATGGGTGAATCGGTTTTGATTTGATTCCAATTTGGGTTGATAGGTTTCGAATATGGATTTTGGGTGGGTTGTTGTGTGGCGGTGATGGGTGGTTCATTGTGGTGGCCGTTTTTTGTGTTTTTGTAATTTTGATTTGGTGTTTGTGAGAGAGAAAAGAGAACCAGATGCATTTTTGTGATTTGGATTTGGTGGGTTTTCTGGGTTGGGTTCAATTGAAGATATTATTTCTCATCTTCTTCTCCCCGATTTGATTTCAATTTCGTTAGGTTTGATTTGGTTAGGTTTTGATTTGGTAATATCTTCTTCTTCTCCCCGATTTGATTATAATATCTTCTTCTCCATGAGTTGATTGTAATATCTTCTTCTCCCTGATTTGATTTCAATTTGGTTAGGTTTTGATTTGGTTTTGGGTCGATTTGGGTGGTGGATTTGGGCGGCGGTGGGGGGTTTGGGTGGCTAGGGTTTGATGATGATGAGGAGATGAAGTCAATATGGAATTGGGTCCGAATTGGGTCCGAATTGATCGGGGTTTGGAGATGATGATGTTTGGGTTGTTGTGTTATTGTTTGAAAATGAAGACGATGGAAAAAAACACGGTGATGATGACTTGATCGATTGATGATTATCAATCCTATTTTGTTTGAAAAAATTGATTAATTTGGTGTTAGTGATGATGATGATTCAATTTTAGATCGACAAGTTTTTTTTTTTTTTTTTTTGACAGCTCCACTGAGCAGGAAATGAACAAGGAACCCTTACAGAACAAGGGAACCCCACAAACAAACCAAAACTAGCTATTACTACCATTAAGGAAGACTCTCAGAACTCTGCAAGGTAACCCCTCTTTCCAAGCTAGATTATAACCCTGTAGAAGCGCCTGCCTTGTAAGCTTATAGGCTTCCAAGTTAGAACCTTTTTGACCACATAAAACAGAGGAAATACCAAAACTCTCCAGAATTCTGATGCTGTCGCTAATGACATTCCCTCCAATAAAGTTCAAATGACTTCTGTCATTGATCATAGTCACTAACTTGCTCACATCTGATTCAATACAACAAGGAAGAAGCCAAAGACATTTACCAACAACCATCAAATTAGACATTCCATCAAATTTTAATCTCTACTGAGTTTTTTTTTTAATTAAATGAGTATATTATTATTAAATATGTTTACTAAATGAGTATATTATTATTTTAAAAATTGTTTTTTAATTTTGTTTTATTTTTAATTTTAATATATTTTTAATTTAATAAATATCTTAGAGGGTAAAATTGTAATTTCAGTTATTTAATCATGTGCTGTCTGGTAATTAAAAGCATAGAAGGGTAATTTCATCTTTTTACCCACTGAAAAGTGTCAGAGTTTATTTTTCTATTGAAAAAGATAATCGAAGGGGGTGTTTAAATATTATTTTCGTTGCAGGGGGTAGACCGGCAATTTTTGGGAAACCCTATCCTCACTTTAATAATAAGGTAAACAGTAGGGGGGAAAACGATCTTTTCCCTATAAACTTCCTTCATTGGTAGAGGGGGTTTAGATAGTATACATGAACATTAGCAACAATTTGTTTTTTTTTTTTTTTTAAACATTTAGCAACATGAACTTATATATACAACTCATCTACCTAGCGGGCATATATAGGTGATGATCGGCTAGAGACTTCATATATCAAGATTTTTTTTTTTTTTTTTAAATTATTTATAATGAATTCCTAACTGTGGAGAAATCTATTTTGATTTCCGATGTGCACATGGAATCGAATTGAACCAAAATAATTATTCAGATTTAATTTCATATTTAAAAAAAAAAATTTAGTGTACTTTTTCTAAACATTGAAATTAGTAAAATAAACTTACTTTTTGAAATAATTCCTAAAAATTTCAAGTGAAATAGTATGAAGAGGGGGTGAATAGATTTTAACCCTTAGAATAATATAAACACAATATCCCGAAAATCCATGAGAATTAGAAAAATTGTTAGAAGATTTTATTTTATTTTAGGTAATGAATTGGGCGTTTAGTATACTTTTCCTTTTTAGTTTGCAAACATTGAAATTAGTAAAATAAACTTACTTTTTGAAATGATTCCAAAAAATTTCAAGTGAAATAGTATGAAGAGGGGGTGAATAGATTTTAACCCTTATTACCAAATTTTCGCGTTTAGTCAATTTACGAAAATACCTCTATCTAGTGAATACAAAATTTCAAGTGTAATATGTGTAGAATTATAAATGACACTTGATATTTACATGGAAACCCTCAACAGGGAAAAACCACGGGCTGGTAAGTGCGCCACACTCAAACCTCGAATCTACTAATTGTAATAACGTTTACATCCTAGGTTGACCTCAACCATGCTCGGACTATAACCCGCTACCACTACCCGCAGGCCTGTAAAAATGGACCTAGTCCAATTGCTTGTGGCCTAAGCAACCTTAGCCATCAAGTCTTAATTCTCAATGAAGAGATAATAAAGCCTATGTGAATATTCAAAGAGCAAATAAAGCTAGGGAACCTTAGATGCTTATCTAGGATGATAATATGACAATTAATTCAATCCTAGATATCAAGAGCTAAATGACATGTCATAAAGCTTAACTAATCATAGATTAAACAACCTAGATATAATTATCAAAATACAACACTCAATCAAAACAACACACAATCTCTATCTTGTATAATAGCATATGAACTAAGAACATACAAGTTAATAAATAAAGAGATGCCTTGATAAATAAAACACTAATTATATATGATAATAGTGAAGAACATACCAAGGGAAGTGTGTTGAGCAAAACCCATGCAAGTAAGCATTCTAACTATGCTAGAAGATGCTTAGATGAATTTAGATGCATTTGAAAATGGATTTAAGTGTTTAAAAATGAGTTCGTGATTTGATTTTCTCTCAAATATCTCTCTTTTAAGTTTAGGGTTCTTAGAGTTAAAGAGCTTGGTTCAAAGAATGAGAAAGTGGTATATTTATAGACATCAAGAACAGGACATGTGAAAAGACAAGTTTGCCCCTGAAAACGCACGAACGGTGGTTTCATACGTGGTTTCATTCGGCGGCCAGGCCACCGATTACAACCGCCAAATTGAACCCGAGAAGAACAGGGGAACAACGACGGTTTCATTCAGTGGTTACCAAATCGCCGATTCAACCGTATAATCAAACCCGAGAGATTAAATTGATCAGGTCTGATCGGCGGTTTTGAACGGCAGTCGTGGCCGTCGATCATAACCGTAGAAATGCTCTAGAAGCTTCTGGACACAAACGACGGTTTCATTCAGTGGTCATGGACGCCGATCAAATCGTCGATTCACCAAAAATGGTGAATCCGAAGGAGAAGCCAAGGGCATTCTCCGTAGGCGGTCTTCGCGCTAAACTAAGCACACATTCAAGCAAGCGCGGACGTTTCCGAACATAATCGGGAAACGAATTATATGACACAAAAAAACACACAAAAAGATACAACAATCAAAGTGCAAGTGTGAAATGTGACATGTGAAGAGAATGCACACATATGCAAATATGCTAAGTGTGTGTGTGCAACTAAATCTCTTCAAGGAAAACTAAGCACTAGAGATTATACCTTTGGTTTCATTCGGCAACCAGGCCACCGATTACAACCACCGAATTGAACCCTAGAAGAACAGGGGAATAATGGCGGTTGCCAAACCGCCAATTCAACCGCAGAATCAAACCCGAGAGATTAAATCGACCAGGTCTGATCGGCGGTCGTGGCCACCAATCATAACCGTAGAAATGCTCCAAAAGTTTCTAGACACAAACGGCGGTTTCATTTGGCGGTCATGGCCGCTGATTCACCAAAAGTGGTGAATCCAAAAGAGAAGTCAAGGGCATTCTCTGTAGGCGGTCTTCGCGCTAAACTAAGCACACATTCGTGCAAGCACAGACGTTTCCAAACATATTCGGGAAACGAATTACAAGACACAAAAAACACACAACAAGATACAACAATCAAAGAGCAAGTGTGAAATATGATATGTGAAGAGAATGCACACATATGCAAATATGCTAAGTGTGTGTGTGCAACTAAATCTCTTCAAGGAAACTAAGCACTAGAGATTATACCTTTGGTGTGCTTATCACCTTAAGGTCTTGAAAGGGCCTTCGAGCTTGATCTTCAATCACCTAAACTACCCTTACAATTTCAAACCCCAACATGTGGTTTAACCATGAAATAAGCCAATCAATGAATAGGAATCCTTACACATACACTTTGAGTCAAAGTATATAAATCCAGTGGTCTACATTCTTTGTCCTGATATATTTTATATTAGTACGAACTGACAATAGAAAAACTGTATATATATATATAAATTTTTAAGTAAGTACACACTAATATAATTTATATCAGTGCGTTGTATGTGGACCACTAGATTTACATGCTTTGCTTTGACTCAAGTGTGTATGCACTTGTCAATGCTTCTCCATAATCAATGGTCCACATACAATGCAATGATGAAGTTATATCAGTGCGCACTAATCAGAATGAGACTATATATATGTATATATATAGGTATATATATGCGGTATTTTAATATATTTATATATGGTAAATTTAATATCCTTTAGATTTCAATGCTCAAATAAATGATGAATTGACGAGATGAAATTGGTCTAGTGGTAAACCTCTCACATCTAGACCATGAGGTTGCGAGTTCAAGTCCTCCTACTTCCCAAAAAACCCCGAGTTAATGTAATATTTAAAAATAAATGATGAATTTACAAAATATAAACAAATAATAACTCTTGTATTTTTTTTTTAACGAAATAGACAATGGACAACCTATCCTCCTTCTCTATGATCCTCTAGGTATTTGGTTCGACCGTAATTCTCTCATACATAAGAAAAATCGTAGATCGGCTGAGGATCTTCTGGATTGGATTTTTGGACTCTTTAAGGAGTATCAAGATACCCAAGTGGCTATGCATGCCTTTCCACATGCCGATGTTGGTGGTTCAATTTCTAGTTAGTCCCCCCTTTTCCAGGCACCCTTGAACTTAACACAGATGCATCAATTTTCTTTGACTTGAGTTTCATTGGAATTGGGACTGCTATTAGGGACTCAGAGGGGAAGGTTTTCGTAGCTCTTTCGAAGCCACTTCCGGGAGTTTTCTCTACGGAATCTGCGGAAGTTTTGGCTTTGAAGGAAGGCTTGGTTCTGGCAAAACAGCTGGGTTTTCAAATTTCTTAGGTTGAAGTTGACACACCTAATGTGGCTGCTGGTGTTAATTTGTTCAAGCCCATTGGTGGTTTAGCTGGCTTTGTCTTCGACATTGTTCAGGCTCTCTTTAAGGAGGCTGGGATTTCAAAGTGTCAGGCTATCTCTTAGAAAGGGAATGGTTTGACTCATAATCTCGCTTCTCTGGCCATCTCTTCTTGGAAAGAACAACTGTGGCAAGGGAATTGCCCTATTTCTTTGGCTTAGTTTCGCTTGTTGTTCTGTCTTGTCAAAAAAAACCAAACCAAACAGCCACACACATAATTACCCAGACACATCTTCCTCACACAAGAAGGAAATTCCTCTACCTAGAACCTATCCTCAATACATATCAAAGCATTGTTGGTAGGGGCGTACCCAATAATTTTTAGCAGGGTGGGCTAAAATAAAACTATATAAACTATATATATATATATATATATATATATATATATTGTAAGTGAACTTCGGCAGTACTAGAAAATTATCAAACAATTTGGTTAGGATGGCACTTTATAAATTATAATATAACACTAGAAATAATAAAATTGCGATTGGAAAATAAATTCATACAAAAAATAACAAAACACTAACTTAAAATTAGGAATAACAAACCTGAAACTCTAACACGTTTTAGAAAAAATAAATTTTAACTGAGAAAAATACTTGAATCTAAGAACTATTCAATTTTATAATTGAGAATTTCAAGGGACGGAGAGAATTATCAATTGAGAAGAGAGAAAATTCAGACATGAGAAAGAGAGGGGGAGAAAATTGGGACCGGTGAGTGAGAGATAGAAATAGAATGGATGTTGATTGTTAATGTGACTGAGTATATCAAGAAGAGAGTCATAGACTGCTGGTATATTTCTACTCTATATGGATTGCTTGTTAATTAATTAAAATAATATTAAATTAATTATAAAAAATTTATCTGGCTATAGTCCGGTTAAGCCCCCACGACGGCCGGCCCCTTATTTTTTACTAGTCCTTGCGTAATTATCTCACCATTTTGATATAAATTTTTATCCCTCGTTTCCTATAGTTGGTACTCATTTCCCGGGTGAAATGTGGTATCTAATCAGTTTAAATAAGTATTTCAAATGATTTTGGTAATTCACGAGAGTTGGTGTAATTTTGGACAAATCAGGGGCAAAAATGTAAAACAATAGAAGCTAGAACTAGTGTTTGATCAATTATGGTAGATAGCAGGGGGCATAAGATAAAATTCTAGCGCAACAAGTTAGGCCATGAAGCAGCCCAACGCGTGTAGCCCAATCTTCCTTCTAAGTGCACCCTAGCTTGCCTCTTAGTGCGCCCCTGAAAGTATACAAACGTAGTTAAATTGCTTAAGGCATACCTATAAGGGGGGGGGGGTGAATAGGTTTTTACGCCTTTTTCAATCCCTTGAACAAACTTTCGTTTGTCCCTCAAGGTTGCCTTACATACAACAAACATACTAAGAAAAGACAACATACATAGACAATATGAATAGGTAATCATATAAGCATGGTCTACATACATCATCAAGTTGTATGAGGTAAACAAACAAATAAGTATAACAACAAAGAATACTTGTATTTCACTATATGTTCAATGAGTTACAAGAGTGATCAAATATCACTATACACAAATACAATATATAAAAGAATCATAGAAATAAAATTGATCAATAAAATGAATTCACTAATCACACTATACAAAGTCTTGCTTCACAATACATCATAAGTGAATACTATGAAACAAGATAATAAAAATATACAATTAAAATATAAGAGATAGAGATAGGAAGAATTAACACAAGAGATTTTTTAACGTGGTAAAACCTCCAAGGAGGAAACATCCACGGGTTGAACTACAACCATTGGGAACTATATTATTGGAAAGTAAACATAGAACATTCACAAAGTGACCAATCTTTAGCTCACCCAACCTAGCGAAGTCTAAGCCTACCCAACCCTATTGGAAAGAGTGAAATCCCTCAATGATGCGAAACCACCATATATTGGACACCACACAAAACCAACATCGATGGTAGATTAGAAATTCCTCAAGAGTGCATACACCTCCCGTATACCCCGCTCTATCGGAGTCTATGTCTAACCATACGCCTATGCCTACCAATACAATAGCCAACTCCCTATCCAAGGCACTTTTGCCTCTAGAGAGCCTCCCATGCATGACTATCCGAGTCCTCCCGACTCTAGCCATGACTTCTTGCTTACCTATCCGAGTCATCCCGACTCTAGGCAAGTCTTCTTGCTTGGCTATCCGAGTCATCCCGACTCTAACCAAGACTTCATGCCTTTTACAAGGACTTCCTAGTGTGATCATGTGAATGCAAATGATGCAAACAATCTGTTGACGGTGATTTTTCGTCAACACTCAATCGATGATTTGAGATCACGTTTGTGAGTGATAATAGTTTGAATATTAATACCGTAAAAATAATGAGTAAGAAATACGTGGTAAAACTCTGATGATCGAAGAAACGTCCACGGGTTGTTGCCTAAGCAACGAAGCCAAAATCCACTATATAAAAATTGATTACAAAAATTTGCTCTGGTCTCTCTTATGCTCGAAAACGATAGATCTCTCCCTTATGCGTTACAAAGGGTATTTATACATGTTGTTTCTAGGGTTTGGGGATGCCGCTAGGGTTTGGTGTCGTGGCGCCCAAGTCTTGAGCGGTTTCCCAGTCCTAGTCGATTCTGCTTCCTTCTTGGGTGTGATATGTTTCCTGTTTTGGCTGAGTCCAAGTTTGGGCCGGATTCTTTCTCCTTTATTCGCGGGAGACCTGTTTGTTTCCTTGTTAAACTCTAAAGGGTTGCACTGTTACGTATTGTGGAGGTGCTCACTGCTGATTCCTTCCGTATTTGGGAAGTGAGTTTCCGCAACCATCTTTTCTTGTTGATCCCCGAGTATGCTCGAGTATGCCCGAGTAGGTGGTGTTGCCCGAGCTGGTTCTCTTTGTTTGTGATCGGGTCGCTTTGGTTTTAGCCGAGTGGGTTACTTGGGGGATTTCCCCCTTTCAAGTTGACTTTTCTTGACTCCCGCTTACGTGGCTTCTTCAAGGTGGTGACGTGTCCTTTATGACGATTTTTACCTATAACACAATCAAATCAACATAGAACATGTGATCAATACATTCTATGGTACAAATAGACCTAAACATGTGATATCACAAGTAATAAAGTCTAGATGCAAAATACAAGAATAAAACCTAAAGCATGTGAAACACCAAACACATAAGCTCAAAGTCTCATTCACATATACAACACTTGAATCAAAATATATTCATGAAGTACAAGTTCAAGATGCAATCAACATACAATAAAATGCTAGATATATGAGATTTAATCAATCAATATTCTAGACAAAATTATAGAGCAAGGATTCAAGATATAAATCAATCAAATCTTAGATTGCTCTAAAACACAAACAAATACACAAATCCTAGATTTCATCAATCAAAGGATCAAATCAAATCTCAAGGTCATTTATCACAAAATTGATTCAATCAAGTCACAAATAACCTAAGATGCCATTCTAATCACAATACAACTCACAAACATGTGAAAAACCTAGAATCATAGAAACTAGTCAACATTTGTCTATAAATTGACTTTCAATTAGAATGATTATCAAGCTACCTTTCTCAATAGCTTTTACCAAACATAAACATAGATATAGAAGAAGAAACCCCAAGCAAATTGAAGGTTGAAAAGAAAGAAATCCCAAAGATAAGTCCAATACCTTTGATTCAACAGCTGGTTCGGATTTCAGTGTGTAACCACCAGAAAACTCGATCAATCATCTACCAAACCACTCATAAATGATAGAGGACTTAATTACGAACGTTCTCCAATTCGAATCACTCAAATCCGACTCCGGATGAGGGAGATATGATGTTTGGAAGATGAGAAAATTCAGAGGAGAGGACTGACGGGAATTTGCAACTTTTTCTTCTTTTTTAAAATCAAATGGAGAGAGATGGAGGGAAGATATAAGGAGGAGAGAGAAGAGATTCCGGGCCAATGAGGTGAGGCCACATCAACCCAGGCTGTGGGGGGCGCGTGGGCCTCACGGGGGCAGAGAGCCCCCTTGGCCTTGGGGCCCACGGCCTCCCTCACGGCTGGGCCAAGTGGCCTCACGGCCTGCTGCCTCTCTCGCGTGCTCCCTCGGTTCTTCAGCCCGTATCTTGGGCATCCAAACTCTGATTTCGAATCCGTTTTCGGATTACGAACCATGACTCTCTTACGCATGATGAAAACTACACAACTTTGAAAAATGGTTGAGAAATCATCTCAGAAAATGATGATGAAGTCAACTCAACGAATGAGAACGAAAAATAGCGTAGCTACATCGTTTGGACTCGAAACTATATGAATGAGTAACCGAAACCACCGGAACTCAATAAGACATCAAATAAGAACATGTTCAAGTCCATGTACAAAAAAAAAAACGAAAACATACAAGCACAAATACACACACATATGCTAATTTCCAGACATAGTCCTAGAAAATGCAATAAACAAAATATTACCAATATAGTATGAATGCATGAGCATATTTTGTCAAGTGTGTGAAAGTGATACATAAGTGATGTTTAATCATGAAGGAACACACAAGAATGCTATGTGTGAGTGTGTGCCTAGCCTTGTAAGAGATATGAGGTCCTTTATTACCTTTGTTGAACAATGATGCACAAATCTCTTAAATGCCGACTTCTTGAATGAATTGTGGTTGAGACATCCTTCGTCTTCTTAATTCTTCAATATATGAACCACTAAACATTACAAGAGAAACACATTTTGATATGGAATTTATGCCAACATAAACTATAGACCTTACAGCCCCAATAGCAGGTTCCAACCTCATGCTAAGCGCACTCTAGTGGCTTTCTAAATACACCCCAAAATTCAACTTCATCTTTTTCGTCACTCCAGACCATGACACCGTTGCGAAAAATGAGTCAGAGATCTTCGCTGCCGTGAGTTCATCTCACCGGACCATGAAAGATTGAATCGCGAAGATCGACTAGAGAACCTCACTCCCAAATCGTCGTCTCACTGGACTGCGAACGCCGACCGTGAAAAAAAGACCCGAGATATTCGCGATCGTGGCTTTGCCATGCAGCCTACGAATTGCACCTAGCACCCTCGAGGGATGTTTTCATAATTTGCCAATTTTGATGGTAGTTTCATAATTTTCCAATTTTTATGCCCTAATTTCGTGGATACTATTTATACTCCATTTTTTAGCCGTCTTACATCATCTACCAGCCACCTACCCTAAAGTTACCCTTTTTGCACATCTCCACCTCACCATTACACATCCTTACACCTATACAGCACAAAATCTCACCATTTTACACATCACCACCATCTTTGAAGAGAGGACAAGTTGGAGATCTCACTTATGTCAATGAGGATCTGGAGCCAAGCTTGAAGAAGGAGGATACTCTGGAACATCACATGGGTTCTCTCTACATTTTTTCTTTACTTTTCGATCTTGTAATTATGAGTAGTTAAACCTCCACACTAGAGGATCGATGTGAAACGTATATGAATGTTAGGTGTTGATTTATAACCTATTATGAGATTTTCTAAGTTTTGTTTTATTCAATTTCTACAAGCTCTTAATCTTTGATTTGTGTTATTTGTACGTCACTTTTATACAAGTTAAACAATTAAATGATATGAGAAATAGAGTTAAGTATACATTATTCTTAGCTCTAATATAGCTCTTAATTGAATGAAAAGAATCCATGAAAGTGTCAAATATGTAAGGATTCTCATATCTTGATTGGCTTATTTCGTCGACAAACCACATATTGGGGATTCTTTGTAAGGGTGGCTTAGGTATTGGTGTTCAAGTTAAATGCCCTTTGAAGACTTCATCATTGATAAGCACCAAAGGTAAATCTTTATGTGCTTGATTTGCTTTGAAGAGATTTAGTGCACACACACACATTCCATGCATTTCCATACTTTGTGTATTTTGTGTGTCCTTATGTGTGTACATTCATGTTTATATAATATCTCTTCTTGCATATTTTGTTGATTGCATCTAGTTGTTCAAATGCCATGACATGATTAGAACTAGGTTGCATTGTGTATGAATGGGTGATGTTCACCCGCCCTACAGGCGCTCTTCGAACAGCGGTCTAAAAAGGGGAAAGAGCAAATTTGCTCTTAACCACTCTACACCAGCGCTACGTAGAACGGGTGAACAACGGTGCCACTGGTGATGTTTTTCACACCTGATGGTTCGCCTAAAAATTGCTCTACGAACAGCGGGTGAAAGGCAACTCTCCAGACCCGAGAGCAACTGCCCCTAGGTCGCCTGGAATCCGTCTTACGTAGGGCAGTCACGAAGAACTTTGTTCTTCATTTCCAAGGTGAACCGCTGTTCATCCGCCCTACGTAGAGCGGGTGAACAGTGGTCAAGGTAATTTTTCTGCCAGCTTTTCAAAACGACCCCATTTCACTTAGAGGCCATATATATATGCCTCTTTCATCTTAGGTCATTTCTAGAGAGTTCAAAATCATATTTTTACTTAGTATATTTTTCCAAGAGAAAAATTTCACTAAAGAACTCACCTTTGATTATTCAAACACTTTTCCATGATCATCAGTCATCATCTAGCATCATCCTTGATCATCTAGATATCATTTTTGCATGGGTTTTTCAACACACTTTGCTTGGCAAGTTTTTCACTAATATCTTCATATATTGTGTCTTTCTTAACAAGCAATCTCATTTATCACTTGTATATTATTCATATATATATTAGATACAAGATTGAGACTAGTGTATTGATTGTTTGAGAGTTGTATTGTGATAGCTATCTAGGTTTTCATAATCTATATTTAGCTAAGCTATTTGACATGTCATTTAGCTCTTGATATCTAGGATTGATTTAATTGTTATATCATCATCCTAGATATAGCATCTAAGGTTCCCTAGCCTTGTTTGTTATTTGAATATCATCATATATTCACATAGGTTGCATAATCTCTTCATTGAGAATTAAGACTAATGGCTAAGAGTGCTTAGGCCACAAGCAAATTGGACTAGAGCCACTTTTAAAGGCCGCGTGGTAGAAGTGGGGGGTTATTGACCGGAGTGTTCGACGAGGTCTACATAGGTTATAAACTCCATTTTAATTAGTGGATTTCGAGGTTCGAGTGTGGCGCACTTAACAGCCCATGGTTTTTTCCTAGTGGTTGGGTTTCCACGTATATATCAAGTGTTATTTACGTATTACACTTGCTATATTATATTGACTATTAGGGGTATTTTCGTAATCTTGACTATACACGAAAATTGGTTAAAATTAGTTAAAATCTATTCACCCCCCCTCCAGATTAATATAGAACACACTGGGTATTTGTTTCAATTGGTTTCAGAGCGGGTTCCTAGATACACTTAGGTGATCCTAGCTCATTTTTGGTGTGTTTTGCATCTGTGTGATTTTTGCTCATTCATACATTTTGTATACATTTCATTTCATTCATTATACATAATGAGTGGATACGGTGGCAACCATGAGGGTGCTTCAAGCACACGACCTCCTCTCCTCACCGGTGTGAATTATGCCTTATGGAAAGGCAAGATGGAAGCATACTTGTGCCAAATCCATGATAGGGCATGGATGGCTATTGAAGATGGGTATACGCCTCCTAAGATGACTCACATGGGTGGATGAGAAGAAGTACTCAAGCCTAAGGCTCAGTGGTCCACTGAAGAGTTTGACACTTCAAAATGGAATAGAAAGGCATGGCACGCTCTTCTATGTGCAGTGGATGAAAATCAGTACAAACTGATTCAAAACACTAGGATAGCCAAGGAGGCATGGGATATTCTAGAGGTTGCACACGAAGGAACCGATGTCGTCAAGGATTCCAAGCTACAAGTCCTTCAAACGCAATTCGAGTTGCTTAAGATGGAGGAGGATGAATGCTTCAATGACTTTGAAGTCAAGTTGATGGATATTGTTAATCAAAGCCATCAACTCGATGATCCTTATTCAGATAGGAGAGTTAAGCAGAAAATTATGAGGTCTCTCCCCGCTATGTTTGAATCAAAAGTTATGGCTTTAGAAGAAAATTATGGATATAAGGACATGAAGCCGAGCGAGGTAATTGGAAGACTCCTCGCCTATGAGTTTAGGAAGGCTTCTAGTACTACACCTCCTAAAAAGGAAAAAGGGATTGCTTTGAAAGCTTCCAAGGTTGAAAAAGAGGACTCGAACGAAGACATGGCTCTGTTGCTAAGAAGATTCAAGAAATTCATCAAGTTCGAGAAAAAGGGCTTTGGATCCAAAGGCTAAGACTTGAAAAAAAAGGTTCCCTTCAAGAGTATTAAGCCTAGGCAAGAGAATAGTGAAAAGAAAGGGGTCCAATGCTATGAGTGTGGTGGTATAGGACACATCTCACCCGATTGTGGGAATTTGAAGAATAAGATAGCAAAAGTGATGGCCACCACTTGGAGTGAAAGTGATGACTCCAGAGAGGGAGACAAGTCATCAAGTGATGATGAGCTTACCATCAACTACACAGCATTTGAAGCCACTTGTGTAGAAGATAAAATTGTTGGTAAGAATGCCTTGACTAGTGATCCCATAGAAGAAAGAGATAAAGAAGTAGCTCTAGAGAGATAGGTGTAGCTACTCATTAGGACATGACTCTCATTAACTCAAGAGACCAAGGTGAAGGTCTTAATGAGGGAAATGACTCCATAGGTGAGATGGAAAGTGTAGAAGATAACTCAAGTGAAGATGACTCCTCATCTAACTCTACAAATGGAAATGTAGAGAAAACGGATGTTCAGGACTTTATAGTCAAGTGTTAAAGTTCATTGAAGAAGAACAATAGAAAATTGAAGATGTTAGAGGATGAAAATCTAGAGCTTTCAACACACAATGACCACTTAAGTAAACAAGTGGAAAGATCCAAGATGATTGAAGACAAGCTAAGAGATGAGCTAGCTTTGTCTAAGAGGAATGAAGAAGGGTTGAAGAGGGAGCTTGATGAAGCTAAAGAGTCATTAACTAGGATGACTTCAAGCACCAAGAAGCTTGACCACATACTTGATATTGGAAGAAACCCTTGTGACAAGAGAGTGTTAGGTTTTTGATTTGTGTTGGCATGTATTCCATATCAAAACATGTTTCTCTTGTAATGTTTAGTGGTCCATGTGTTGAAGATTTAAGACGTCAAAGATAGTCTTGGCCACAATTCATGCAAGATGCCGACTTCAAAGAGATATGTGCTTCATCGATCTACAAAGGTATTTATAAGACCTCATATCTCTTACAAGGCTAGGCACACACACACACACATGGCATCCTTGTGTGTTCCTTCATGGTTAAACATCATTTATATATCACTTTCACACACTTGATAATATATGCTCATGCATTTATACTATCTTGACAAACTTTGCTTATTGCATGTTCTAGGACTATGTCTAGGAAATAGCATATGTGTGTGTCTTTGTGTTTGTATGTTTCTGTATTTTTGTATTTGGACTTGAATATGTTCTATTATGATTTCTTATTGAGTTCTGGTCATTTCAGTTACTCATTCACTTAGTTTCGAGTCCAAACAATGTAGCTACGCTACTTTTCATTCTCATTCGTTGAGTTGACTTCATCGTCATTTTCCGAGATGATTTCTCAACCATTTTTCAAAGTTTTTTAGTCGTCGTTATGCGTGAGGGAGTTATGATTTGTAATCCAAAAACAGATTCAAAATCGGAGTTCGGAAGCCCAAGATACGGCTGAAGAACATTAGGGAGCGCGCGAGAGGCAAGCATGGCCAAAGAAAGGCCATGCATAGCCCAAGCCGTGTGCGAGCTGTGGAACCCACGGCCAGAGGACCTCTCTGGTCCCGTGTGGCCCACGCACCCCCCACGGGGTTGGGTGACGTGGCCTCTTGTGATTGGCCAAAAATCCTCTTCTCTCTCCTTTCTTTTAAATTCCCAAACTCCCTCCATTTCATTTTCAAGAAGAAAAATTGCAAATCCCGTCAGACTTTTTCTCTCCATTTTTCTCACCTTCCAAACACCATAACTTCCTCATACGAAGTCGGAATTGAGTGATTCAAGTTGGAGATTGTTCATAATCGAGTCCTCTACCTTTTCCAAGTGGTTTGGTATCTGTTTGATCGATTATTCTGGTGGTTCTACACAGAAAACCTAACCAACTCGTGAATCCAAGGTATTGGTCATATCTTTGGGATTTCTTCTTTTATAACCTTCAATTTGCTTGGGGTTTCTTCTTCTATATATACTTGTATGTTTGGTGAATGCTATTGAGAACGATAGCTTCACAATCAATCCTAATCAAAAGTCTATTTATAGACAAATGTGAACTAGTTTTCTTGATTCTAGGTTTTTCACATGTTTGTGTGTTGTATTGTGATTAGGATGATATCTTAGGTTGTTTGTGACTTAATTGAATCAATTTTGTGATAAATGACCTTGAGATTTGATTTGATCCTTTGATTGATGAAATCTAGGATTATTGTATTTGTATGTGTTTTAGAGCTATCTAGGATTTAATTGATTTACATCTTAAATCCTTGCTCTATATTTTTGGCTAGAATATTGATTGATTTGATCTCATGTCTCTAGCATTTTATTTTATGTTTATAGCATCTTGAACTTGTACTTCATGAATATATATATTGTTCAAGTGTTGTATGTGTGAATGAGACTTTGAGCTTTATGTGTTTGGTGTTTACACATGCTCTAGGTTTTATTCTTGTATTTTGCATCTAGACTTTTATTACTTGTGATATCACATGTTTAGGTCTATTTGTACCATGGAATGTATTGATCACATGTTCTATGTTGAATTGATTGTTTGCATCATTTGCATTCACATGATCACACTAGGAAGTCCTTGTAAAATGCATGAAGTCTTGGTTAGAGTCGGGATGACTCGGATAGCCAAGCAAGAAGACTTGTCTAGAGTCGGGAGGACTTGGATAGGCAAGCAAGAAGTCATGGCTAGAGTCCGGAGGACTCGGATAGTCATGCATGGGAGGCTCCCTAGAGGCATGAGTGCCTTGGATAGGGAGTTGGCTATTATATTGGTAGGCCTAGGCGTATGGTTAGATATAGACTCCAAAAGAGCGGGGTACACGGGAGGTGTATGCACTCTTGAGGAATTTCTAATCTTCCATCGATGTTGGTTTTGTGTGTTGTCCAATATATGGTGGTTCTGCATCATTGAGGGATTTCATACTTTCCAATAGGGTTGGGTAGACTTAGACTCCACTAGGTTGGGTGAGCTAAAGATTGGTCACTTTGTGGATTCTCTATTTTTATCATCCAATATATATAGTACCCAATGGTTGTAGTTCAACCCGTGGATGTTTCCTCCTTGGAGGTTTTACCACGTTAAAAAATCTCTTGTGTTAATTCTTCCTATCTCTATCTTTTATATTTTATATGTGTATGTTATTATCTTGTTTCATATTATTCACTTGTGATGTATAGTGAAGCAAGTATTTGTAAAGTGTGATTTGTGGATTCATTCTTTTGATCATTTTTTGTATATATGATTCTTTTGTATATTGTAATTTTGTATAGTGATATTTGATCACTCTTGTAACTCATTGAACATCTATTGAAATACATGTATTCTTTGTTGTTGTGTTTATTTGTTCTTATACCTCATACAACTAGATGATAGACATAGACCTTGCTCACATGATTACATCCTCATATTGTCTATGTATGTCTTTCTTGGTTTATTTTGTTGTGTATAAGGCTACCTTAAGGGACAAACGAAAGTTTGTTCAAGGGATTGAAAAAAGGTGTAAAAACCTATTCACTCCCTAGGTATGCCTTAAGCAATTTAACTATGTTTGTATACTTTCAGAGAGGTATCGGGTATGAAGATAGCAAGGAGATCTCTACTCCAACCAAGACAGTCTTTGTCAAGAGTTTGGGCAAGATAGAAGCCTTGCCGGTGCACACTCCTAGGATGAAAATAGATCTAGGACAATGTTGAAGAAGTACACAAGTGAAGGAAGCCCCAAGGAGACAACCTCAAGCTCAACGCATTAGAGTCTCTCAAGTCAACATTCCTCATCAAATGACTCTAAATGGAAAGAGGCCAATCATGCAAAATGAACCAAGGAAGCAAGCTAGACCGGTTCAACAACAAAGAAGGATTGAACCCATTCAACCACAAAGTCATGGGAAGGCTCATATGCATGCATAAGGACATTGTATGATTTCTAAATTCATCCCTACATGTCACTTTTGTGGTATTTATGGTCACATTAGACCAAATTGCTTTAAATTATGTAGAGTTAAAAGCATGATTGAAAAGAGAAAGACAAGAGCTAGAATGCATGTTAATAGGAAGAAAAAAATTCATGTTCATGATCCTATAATTTCTAGAACTCTTGAACCATTAACCACTAGGAAGAAAAAGAAATTATACCTAAGTGGATAAGGAAAAATGAACCCTCCTGCTACGAGACAAACTTGTCTCACATAGGTTCAACCAAGTCCAATGGACTTGGGAGGTCTATAGGACCTCATGACCTTCATTGATGAAGGATGGTGATTGACCCCATATGGGGAACTCAAGTAAAGAGAGCTATTGCATACTTGTTGCATGCAAATATTTGAAAAATCTTATGCTTCTTTGTTGATTGCTTAAGTAAGCTTGGTTGCACATATGTTTATATGTTTTCTATTCAATAAGTGTGAACCATGCTTGTTAAACAAGCCATGTCATATTTATGTTCAAACATGTATTTTTGGACTAGGAGATTTACATAGGAAGTATCATTTGAATGACCCTGTAATTATCTTCATGACATGATGATTCTTTTATAACATGCTGTAAGGATTCCCATATCTTGATTGGCTTATTTCGTGGACAAACCACATGTTGAGGTTTATTGTGTAAGGGTAGTTTAGGTGATTGAACTTCAAGCTCGAAGGCCCTTCCAAGATCTCAAGGGACAAGCACTCCAAAGGTATACTTCTAGTGTTTAGTTTCCTTTGAATAGACTTAGAATGCACACACACATTTAGCATACTTGCATTTGTGTGCATACTCTTCACATGTCACTTTACACACTAGCACTTTGATTGATATATCTTGTTGTGTGTATATGTGCCTAGTAATTCGTTTCCCGATATTATTCGGAAACGTCCACGCATGCACTAGAATGTACTTGGTTTTACGCGAAGACCGCCTACGGAGAATGCCCTTGGCTTCTCCTTAGTTTTCACCTCTGTTGGTGATCGGCGGTTATGATCGGTGGCTTGGCCACCGAATGAAACTGTCGTTTGTGTCCAGAAGTGTTTGGAGCAATTCTGAGGTTAAGATCAGCGGTCATGACCACCGTTCGAAACCGCCGTTCATACTTGATCGATTTAATCTCTCAGGTTTGATTATACGGTTGGATCGGCGGTTACGAAACCGCAGTTGATGCTCTGTTCCTATCAGGCTCAATTCGACGGTTGTAAACGGTGGCCTGGCCATCGTTTGAAACTACCGATCGGTGCGTTTCAGGGGTAAAATTGTCTTTTCACATACCCAGTTCTTGATATCTATAAATATCACACTTTCTCATTATCTAAATCAGTTCTTTTACTCCTTAGAACCCTAAACTTTAAAGAAAGATATTTGAGAGAAAATCAAATCAAGAACTCACATTTAACCACTCAAATCAAATCCCTTTTGCATCAAATTTCATATTGCATCTTCTATGTCTATATAGAATGCATCCATGCATGGTTTTGGATCATCACATCTTAATTGGTATGTTCTTCACTAATTTCATCTATTTTAAGTGTTTTTCATATTAAGACATCTCTTTAATTACTTGTATGTTTTTAGATCATATGCTAAATACAAGTTAGAGATTATTTGTGATATAATTGATTGAGTGTTGTATTGTGATAGCTATCTAGGTTTTGCTTAATCTTGATTAGCTAAGCTATTTGACATGTCATCTAGTTATTGATATCTAGGATTGCTTTAATTGATATATCATTATCCTAGATAAGCATATAGGGTTTACCTAGCTCTTGTTGCATTTTGAGTATTTTACATATTCACATAGGTAGCATTATCTCTTCATTGAGAATTATGACTTGGGGCTAAGATTGCTTAGGCCTCAAGCAATTGGACTAGAGCTACTTTTAAAGGCCCGCGTGGTAGAAGTGGGGGGTTATTGACTGGAGTGTTAGACGAGGTCTGCACTCCATTTCAATTAGTGGATTTCGAGGTTCGAGTGTGGTGAACTAAACAGCTCGTGGTTTTTCCCAATGGTTGGGTTTCCACGTATATATCAAGTGTTATTTAATTTCCACACCTTATTACACTTGCTATATTATATTGACTATTAAGGGTATTTTTGTAATCTTGACTATTCACGAAAATTGGGTAAAACTAGTTAAAATCTATTCACCCCCCCTCTAGATAATATTGTACACACCGTTAATTTCTTTCACATGCTAATGACATATGAAAAGCATGAAATTCAAATTACATGCTCAAATGAAAAAGCATGAATTGATGATTGCATATTCTTAAAATGCAAAACTTGTGTGAAAAACCTTATGAGACTCAAATGAATAAAGGATCTTGTATCCGTTCAAAGGAATTAAAATTCCAAATGTCTCTCCTTCTTTATTAGTTGAACATGGCTACTATCATACGGGTATTGGTATTCCCGAAAAAATCAAATAGGGTGCAAAGTCGCTCATGTCATGTTATGTTATGTTTCGCTTATAAAGTTGGATATAGTTGCTCTTAAATTAAAATCAATGAAATCTCTATATCCTTGCTTCTCTCATGACAATGGTGAAATTGGTTTGAATTCTTATTAGAAACCTTTGTCATTTGCTTTGCCAAATACCATTGTATTTTGGACTTGAAAGCTACATATCTTGTATGCAAAGCATTTTTAATTCACACATTTTCATAAAAATAAATCTCCTTGTTTCTCTCCAATTAATTGAGTTGCATAAATTGGCTTTTATGATTATGCAAGTATATAGTATGCTACTATCTCTTTTTGCTAAGTGACCCGGTTGGGGACTACTCATTTGCCTATATCATGACAAAAATGGGGAGTAGAATGGTGGTAAGGGGAGTTGCAAATTGCGGTAGTAATTGTGCATGTTGGGGAGACAATATATTGAGGGGGAGTAACCCTTTGAAGGGGAGCATTGCATTCATCATACATTGCATGACGTTGTACATAAATTTCTAGAATGCAAATGCTTGTTTTTATAATCTCACATTTTACTTGTATTGGAAAGTAGAGAAACTTTGCTTTTAGGGATTGATTGTTCTACAAGAGATTGAAGACTTAAAGATTTTTTTTTAATATCTCTTTGTAAAGTAGAAAATCATTGTTGACCTGTAGTTTCTATTATGTTGTGAGGAATCAATGTGAGTGGTGGTTTTGTCACGAAATAGCCAAAGGGGGAGATTGTAAGGATTCCCATATCTTGATTGGCTTATTTCGTGGACAAACCACATATTGAGGATTCTTTGTAAGGGTAGCTTAGGTATTGGTGTTCAAGTTAAATGCCCTTTGAAGACCTCATCATTGATAAGCACCAAAGGTAAATCTCTATGTGCTTGATTTGCTTTGAAGAGATTTAGTGCATACACACACATTCCATGCATTTCCGTACTTTGTGTATTTTGTGTGTACATTCATGTTTATATAATATCTCTTCTTGCATATTTTGTTGATTGCATCTTGTTGTTCAAATGCCATGACATGATTAGAACTAGGTTGCATTGTGTATGAATGGGTGCTGTTCATCCACCCTACAGGCGCTCTTCGAACAGCGGTCCAAAAAGGGGAAAGAGCAAATTTGCTCTTAATCGCTCTACACCCGCTCTGTGTAGAGCGGGTGAACAGCGGTGCCACTAGTGATGTTTTTCACACCTGATGGTCCGCCTAAAAACCGCTCTATGAACAACGGGTGAATGGCGGCTCTCCAGACCTGAGAGTAATCGCCCCTAGGTCGCTTGGAATCCGCCTTACGTAGGGCAGTCACGAAGAACTTTGTTCTTCATTTCCCAGGTGAACCGCTATTCATCCGCCCTACTTAGAGCGGGTGAACAGCGGTCAAGGCAATTTTTCTGCCAGCTTTTCAAAACGACCCTATTTCACTTAGAAGCCCTATATATATGCCTCTTTCATCTTAGGTCGTTTCTAGAGAGTTCAAAATCATATTTTTACTTAGTATATTTTTCCAAGAGAAACTTTTCACTAAAGAACTCACCTTTGATTACTCAAACACTTTTCCATGATCATTAATCATCATCTAGCATCATCCTTGATCATCTAGATATCATTTTACATGGGTTTTTCAACACACTTTGCTTGGTAAGCTTTTCACTAATATCTTCATATATTGTGTCTTTCTTAACAAGCAATCTCATTTATCACTTGTATGTTATTCATATATATGTTAGATACAAGATTGAGATTAGTGTATTGACTGTTTGAGAGTTGTATTGTGATAGCTATCTAGGTTTTCATAATCTATGTTTAGCTAAGCTATTTGACATGTCATTTAGCTCTTGATATCTAGGATTGATTTAATTATTATATCATCATCCTAGATAAGCATCTAAGGTTCCCTAGCCTTGTTTGTTAATTGAATATCATCATATATTCACATAGGTTGCATAATCTCTTCATTAAGAATTAAGACTTGTGGCTAAGAGTGCTTAGGGCACAAGCAAATTGGACTAGAGCCACTTTTAAAGGCTCACGTGGTAGAAGTGGGGGGTTATTGACCAGAGTGTTAGACGAGGTCTACATAGGTTGTAAACTCCATTTCAATTAGTGGATTTCGAGGTTCGAGTGTGGCGCACTTAACAGGCCGTGGTTTTTTCCCACTGGTTGGGTTTCCACGTATATATCAAGTGTTATTTAATTTCCGCACCATATTACACTTGTTATATTATATTGACTATTAGGGGTATTTTCGTAATCTTAAGTTCTTGACTATACACGAAAATTGGTTAAAATTAGTTAAAATCTATTCACCCCCCCCCCCCCCCCCTCCCTCCCTCCCTCCCTCTCTAGATTAATATAGAACACACCGAGTATTTGTTTCAAAATATATTAATTGGATTCTGGTCCTTAAATCTAAATCTTCATGCTTAAAAGCTAAACTTAATTGTTGCTTATTCTATAAATCATAGTTAAGTGATAATTGAGGATATGTGACTCGATTTGCCATCTTACGGTTGAGTTAGATAGAAGAAAGATTAAACCCAAAACGCGAATAGAAGTACGTTAACGAGGTTCATTAGTAACACCTATTATTTGTATCTCGGTTCCATCGATTCCCTAGCTTTCCATCACTCTCTCTCTCGCGATTGTCTGGTTTGGTCTCACACACACGTGCTCGAGTTTGTTGGGTTTGGTTGGCATTTTATTTGCTTTAGTTTACTTAAATTGTGATCCAAAATCATTTTCTCAAAAACAAACTCAATTTTGCATTTTATGCACTTAGATTAGTTTAAATTTGACACACACACACACATAATTGTGATCCAAAATCATTTTCTCAAAAACAAACTCGATTTTACATTTCATGCACTTAGATTAGATTTTACATTTCATGCACTTAGATTGTTTAAATTTCACACACACACACACACACAATTGTGATCCAAAATCATTTTCTCAAAAACAAACTCGCTTTTACATTTCTTGCACTTAGATTAGATTTTACATTTCATGCACTTAGATTAGTTTAAATTTCACACACACAGACACGCACAAGGTTGATTGGTTTGGTTGGCATTTTACTTGCTTTAGTTTACTTAAACTGTGATCCAAAATCATTTTCTCAAAAACAAATTCGATTTTACATTTCATGTTATTTTAAATTTGAATTAGTAACACACACACACACACGAGGTTGTTTGGTTTGGTAGGCATTTTACTTGCTTTAGTTTACTTAAATTGTGATCCAAAATCATTTTCTCAAAAACAAACTCGATTTTACATTTCATGTTAGTTTAAATTTGAATTAGTTTTAATCAAAAAATCACCTGATCCTTGGGGAACAAACCTTGCTTGTCGCTATATGAACCTCATGATTTGTGCACTTGCGATGACAAAAATTACAAACTTCAAATTTCCATCATGCAACTTGGTTTGCCTCTCTGAGCACGTGGTCCACTGTTGCACATCCTAGAGACTGAATAAGACCTAAAATATCACACAAAATCACGCCAACACTCAAGTCTAACACTATGTTTGGTTTGATGGAATTTGAGAGAAAGGAAAAGAAAGGAAAGGATAGTGTTTTTAATGATAGTTGTTTGGATGGTTATGAATAGGAAGGAAAGGAAATGAAACATTTTTTTTTTTTTTGGAAAAGAAATAAATAAATATATTTTATTCTATTTACGAAAATATCCTTCTCACACCAATTACCCAACAATAGCATAGCAATATATTAAAAATAAAATAAAAAGTAGCATAGCAATAGAAATGCAAATCTTATTTGTAGCAATGATTCAATCAAATTAATTGTAGTGATTCAAGCATGACACCATAATAATAATAATATAAATACTAATAAGTTATTCAATACTAAACGGTGAATAAAACTACGAAACCATAAAATAAAATAAAATAAAAAAAAAGTTGCAAACTAGCTAAATAAAAACAAATTATTCAAAGTCATATAGACTAATCAAAATAAATCTATCCCAAAATATCTAAAAAAAAGTACATCTCGGTGTCTAATTATAGTAACCATTGATACACATACGATTCAACGGTTACCATAACCATACATCATCATTTCTAAAAGATCTTTGCGACCCAGAAACGGACAACCAAAGAATGTCCTTCTCTTATCAGGATTTTCAACAAGAAAAAGAATGCCTTTCTATTTATGGATCATCGATTGTTTAATTGGTCGACTTATATAATTTCTATGGTGACACATTAACCAATGAACAACGACACATACTACTTGAACCGTAGCTAATTGACGGCTCCGCTTCCACATATACACTAAATTCCTTTTCCCATTTTCTTGGTCATTCATCTACCAATTAAAATAAATCATGTGTTTTTTAGTAGAAAAACAGAGCACCCAATTTATCAAGCAAGTACGCAACAAAAACATAAGAAAAACAAAGGATCCAATCCATGCAAATACTTATTCTATATATTGGAGTAGAAGAATACAAAGAACCAAACCACAACATTTAAAATAATAATAATAATAATAATAATAATAATAAACTATTAAGAATTGCAAACCACATGATTAATCGTACTTAGCATTTATAAACAAAAAAAAAAATGTATTGAAAATCACATCAATCAATCATACATAATCAAATTGCCCTAGGAAATAATTTTTTTTTAAAAAGTCAGTAAGTCACAAGCTTATACATCAAATAAGCAATAACAAAGTAATAATAATAATAATAAATAATAATATTATAAAATAGTTTACCTTGATTGAGGATGATAATTTGAGCAAAAATTGTCAATGAACAAGTATGAATGAGAGATGAACGAGAGATATGTCTTGACGTCTTGTTATATAGGCTTTAAGTAGATGTTAATTAAATTTATCATTCAATACTAATAGGGTTAATTTTTGGATATTAAAAATATTATTAATTTTGTATTCCTTTCCCTCATTTTCCTCCCAAATATGGTGGGAAATCAAATTGGTGAAGCAAGAAGAAATTATTCCCTCCCTTTTCCTTTCCTTTCCCTCCATCTCCTTTCCTTTCCCTCTCATTTAACAATCCAAACAAGATATTAGAAATCCATCCAAATCCTTTCCTTTCCTTTCTCTCCTATTCCATCAAACCAAACATAGTGTAAATGATTTCCATCCTTTATCCGCTTTACCACAACGGCTGCATTTGACTCCACCACTAACGCATTCAATCCAATATCAATAACCATCTGAAGTCCTTTGTAAATAGCCACCGCTTTCGCCACTTAGGCCGTAAAAGTAGCATCAAATTTTTTACGAGCATGACACCGTGACCAAACCAGTAGACTCACGGATAACAATCCTAATGCCAATAAAACCACCAATTTCATCCACGGCTGAATCACAATTATTTTGTAACTACCATGTATTGCTAATGTTCTGAAACGAATTATGGCGTGTTCTAATATTATCTAGATTGGGGGGGTGGGGGTGAATAGATTTTAACCGATTATTATCAAATTTTCACGTTTAGTCAATATTAAGAAAATACCCTAATCTAGTCAATTCAATAAATCAAGCATAATAGTGCGGAAATTAAAAGACGCTTGATTTTTATGTGGAAACCCTCAACAGGGAAAAACCACAGGCTGTTATGTGCGCCACACACGAACCTCGAATCCACTAATTGTAATGGTGTTTACAACCTAGGTTGACCTCAACCTCTCACGGTCTATAACCCACCACTACTACCTGCAGGCCTTTAAAAGTAAACCTAGTCCAATTTGCTTATGGCCTAAGCAACCTTAGACACACAAGACTTACTTCTCAATGAAGAGATCAATAAACACCTATGTGAATATGCAATGATATCCAATATGCAATTAATGCTAGGTTACACTAAATGATGACAATAAAATCAATCCTAAATATCAAAGTTTGCTATATGACATGGAATAAAGCATAGCTATGTGAAGGATAACCAATCCTAGATACAATAGCTATCACAAACAATCTCAATCATTTTAATGAGATAAATTAGTTAGATGTTAAATAAACATGAAACCCTAGCTATCACAAAACAACTTAATCAACACATAATCTCAATCTTGTAAGTAGAAATTAATCTAAAAGCATACAAGTTATAAATGAGATAAATTGCTAAGTAAAAACACTAAACTTAATGAAGATAGTGTTCAACTTGCCATAACATGTGTGTTGAAGAAGACCCATGCATTAGCACATACTAGATGATCCTAGATGATGCTTAGATGATGATTTATGCACATGGACATGAGTTGGGAGAATTAAAGAAGCAATCTTGGTGATTTCTCTCACTAGAACCTCTCTTTCTCTCTCAAGAATATGGAGCCTCTCTCTCTAGGGTTTGATTTTGTGGCTCTCCTCTCAAAATGATGAGAAAGATATGTATTTATAGTGCCCAAGTGAAACTACGTCATTTTGGAAGAATTATAAATTATGGGCATTTCCGCGGTACACGCGTCAGTGCAGCAGCTTAAGATTTGAGCGCTCCGAAACATGACCAAACGACATCAAAACCTTTCGTATGATATATCGTTGGAAAGGTATGGATGTGTAATTTCTACTCGCTTTTACAGAATGACATTTAGATATCTGTAGAAAACGTTATGGTCAATTGAGTGACCAAAGGTTAGAAACGGACAACTACAGAGTTGCCCTGTTTTGGTGGTCACTTTGGAGATTTCAAAACCAATCCAAACGGTTATGAAATATTACGAATAATATACCGTTGAAAAGATATAGGTGTCTAGTTTTTCCAAAATTTTACAAAACTTAATTTCAATCTTTTTATTAAAAGTTATGGTCACAAGAACATACAAATGTCAGTTTTGAAAAACATTTAAAACATTGAAATCCAATCTTTTGAAACTAGACACTTTACTCCAAACAACCAAACCAAAACTAACACTTATCCAAGAGAAGAATAGGACATTCTCAAATGGTCAACCATCGTGCTAAGACATGCATACCAACGTGCAAGCACGAACGTTTTCGATCACTCCAACGGAAATGAATTACTAGACACTATCAAACAACAAAATCCAACAAAGAGGTGCAAGTGTGAAGTGTGAGAAATGCACACATAAGAATTGAAGCACAAATGCAAGATGAATAAAACATGCATGAAGAAGTGTGTGTGTGTGCAACTAATCTCTTCAAGAGGCAAGTCAAGTGATTTACCTTTCGCTCTTGCTCTTGAAGTCACCGGGGATGCTTGGAAGCTTGCCAACAAGGACCTAAGTTACCCATTACAAAATCCTCCCCATGTATGGTTTGTCAACGAAATAAGCCAATCAAAATATGAGGTCCTTACATGTTCTTGTGTACTATCTAAACTCATGTAACTATAGCTTAAAATGCTTATTTCATTTTATTTTATTTTTTGAAAAGGCTTGAAACCTTTGTTAAATTAGGACATTTAGAGACAATTTTACGATTTTTTTAATTCGTAAATTTGCAATTCGACCCCTCTAAAAGGGCAATTTTATTTGTCCAAATTTTCGCATTTTTTTTCCTAAATCCAACAAAATCTATTCATAAATTTGAAAACCTACATAAATCCCTTCAAAAAAAAAAAAAAAAAAAAAACAACAACAACAAAAAAACCCACAAAACCCAAAGATCAATTTGGACTAATCCATTCTCTAAACCATACCAAACCATATTAGATTTGTCTAATTTGGTCTAATTTGGACTTTTCTAATTATTATTTTTTTGAACATCAAATTTTATCAGAACAAGAACAAAAAGGAAAGAAAAACAAAGAGAAAATAGCCCAAGAACACCTCACAAGCCTACAACCCAAAGGCAACCCACACCCGCTACAAGTCAAAGATAGAAAAACAAGCCAACGTCCAACCCATAACAACAAGCCCGAAACCAGAAAAAAAAAAAAAAAAAAAAAAAAAAAAAAAAAAAAAAAAAAAAAAAAACGACTACAACCAAGCCCAATGCCCAACCATACAACGGACCGAACTAAACAAACAACGCTAGAAGCGCCAAAACCAAAAACACCTAAAACCTAACAACTAGAGCCCCAAACACTAGAGCCCACTGGTACCACAACAACATCGACGAACAGCTCCCAAGTACGAGAGAAAAATGAGAGCTGAAACACCATCCACAATAGGCCACCAACACGTAACACCACATAACACCAACAGCAAATAGCAAACTACAAAGATAAAATGAAAAAAACATAGACACTAGCCCTCTTCAAAGATCAACCCATTTGAGAATATCCCCACCCAACTAGAACCATTTGACTACCTCTTAGTGACACTCGCAATCGTATGAGGTCGGAGAGTAGTACAAGGTTAAGTAAAGTTCGTTCCCAACAAGAATCGAGTGACTGATTACCGAAATTGATTAGCCTATGTGCTGTTCAAACCAGCAATATGGGAAGGTTTTCATAATTGAAATCTTTAAATGAGTTAAATTAAACTACTAAAGAGAATTTATGCTATTTACGATAAAGAAATGGCAAGTAAGAAACTCGAATGTAATAATGAAGGAAATGATGCTAAGACTTGACTACACTCCACCGTCTCCTAAATTCCTCTCTAGACTCACTTTCAAACCTAAATTATGCTCATGCAATTCATAGATTCATGCACCCAATTGTTAACCTATAATCTCGGTCGAGTAGTATAGGTTACACCCAAATCATCCCCAAGCCTATCTCTCGATTACTCAGAATATATGTATGAGTTCACTAAGAACATTGGCACACTAAGGAATCATATACGCTAGTCTAAGTAGGTCTACTTTTCTAGATATGCATAGAAGACATTTCGTCGAACACGATGTGTGCATGTCTCTGATCGGTTCATAACACACAATCGAAAATCAGTCAATAGGAGATCAATCTATTGAAAGCATTAATCATTCTAAAACATCTATACAAACCACAATTGCATATAATAGATAAAACAAAGGTCAATAAATATATATAGTCAAGAGTGAGGTTTCATCAAATCCTAGCACTAGAAAATTAGCTCATATTACACAAGTAAGCCATACAATATATATGATCAAATGAATACATGGCTAAATATAGAAAATGAAAGAGATAAAGTGCAGAGAAAACTATGTAGATCTTCTCTTCTTCCTTTGCTTTTCTTCTCCTCCAAGCTCATTCAATTTCCTATCTCCCAAGAACAAGAAATGATCATGAATTAATGTCAAGTGTTTGGTGGATTGTGTAGAATTTAGTATGGTGATATAGGAAAATGACTTAGTGAATATTCTTAGAAAGGAAAATTGGTGTTTTGGTCTAAAAATATCAAAGGTTATATAAGGGAATGAATTAGGTCAAGGGCAAGGAGGTAAATTCTTGAATTTTAGCATTTTTTGAGTAAAAAGGCAACCTCGGGGCGATCTAGAGGCTCCATGGTCAAGAAAATAGTTGAAAACCCGAGAGGAAAGCGACCTTGGGGCAATCTTGGTGAGCTCGTCTTTGAGGTCGCATCTCTCTCGAGTGAAGGTTTTCAGCTTCATGCACCGTTACAAAAATGGCCATAACTTCTTCTAGAAAACTCGGAATCGCAATCCATAAAAAACGTTAGAAAGTAGACTCATGGGACTTTCCAGATATAGGTTACAAGAAACATATTTTGATTGGAGGAGGGAGATATGTTCCCTGAAGGTTGAATGTTCTGCACGAATATTTCCAATTTCAGCCATTTAACCTCCAAAACTCTTCAATTATGCTCAACACCTTCTTTTAGGGCATATAACCTACACAATGATCACAAAACGCATTATATACAAAAACACGCTCGACAACGAGTACAAAATCTAGGAAATGAGAACCTTAAATAGGTATGTAAATCATCCAATCAAATGACCCCAAACCTATCTTTTGCTCGTCCTCAAGCAAAATCAAAACAAAAACAAACGAATTGAAAATAAAATAAAGAAAATTAAAATAATAATAAAACACTGCTTTCGTGGTTAACACGATGGCACTTGGCATGTGCCATAAGCTTTTTAAACCCCTAGGCGATCCCTAGTGGACGAGTGAAGTCCCGTGAGGGTTTACAGTACGACACCCACAAACGTCTTTCCTGCTGAGCCAACTATAGACAGAGATGCAATAAGGGGTGAACCGAATTGAGACACATACATGCTAAGACCCCTAAGATAAAGCTTGGGAAATGCAAGCTAAGGTGCAACAACAAAAGAGATTGCAATTCCATACTTCTTAATGAGCAAAGCTTCAAAAAGCATTGAACACAAGAGTCTTATGATAGCATTTCGCCTCGACTCTATACCTTTCATGATCTCGCTCATTTAACCACTCAGAACCTAGACTAACTCAACAAACATATGCGGTTGGAGATTATGCACAAGAAATTTTTGAATTTTACACGCATATGACAATTTTTGAAAAAAAAAAACGCTAAAGTTTAAAAGCAATTGGACCACAAGAGCGGATTTGAACATTAAGAACAGGAGCAAAGCACCAATTAATACCCTCATCAATGACCTACAACTCCTCCTAAATATCAATTAGGACTTCTTTAAAGCTCAAGTGAGGTTATGGTGAATTAGTGGTGGGTACAGAATTATGGGCTAGCTACCGATCATGCTTAAACTTTTGTTTGGCATGCTCTTCACAATAATAGCTTCTAGGCACGAATTTTTCGATTAATCATTTTGTGCTAAATTTTAAGTTGCTTTACATTTAGGCAACTTTTACACTTTTAAAGATTAAAAGGCTTTTTGTGCTTTTCTTTTTCTTTTGAGCACTTTTATTTTTTCATATATTTTGAGCCTTATTATTTGCACAAATTACACATCTAGCCTGAGTACACGCTATTTTTACAATTTTGATTTTTGTTAAGCTTCATTTTGCTATGATAACAAGCCATAATCGTAGCAAAGGGGGTGGTCTAGTGTTTAGGTAAGATATGGTGATGCGTATGAATATGTGGATATAGTGGTAGGGTTTAATGTGTAGGTCAACATAGATAGGAGATTTAAGAGCACACACAAGGCACGGGACATGTTTGGGACATTTGCAGTGACTTAACACACATAGCCTACGTCATCTCTATAGGCACGAGTTAAGCAAGCAAACAAAGGCAAAATTACGGTGATGCTCTTAAAATGGCGTTCTTAAATGTCCAAAGTATGGAGTGAGATCCTTTTTATTTATGCTTATTTATCTACAAGAAGAGTGTTTAAGATGTGACAATAAAAAAATTACACTCATAAGGACGCTATATAGGCTCTGGCCTCACACGGGTAGTCTCCATTAATGATCTAGACATCTTAAACGCAATACTCAATCACTAAGACACTTTCAAGTCTAGCAGGATGTGTGCAAGCATTGTGGTGTAGCTTTAACTAGCACAACCTTTGCCTAGACTTAAGGATTCAACACATGCAAAAATTGTCTCCAAAGGCACAACCCAAAAGCATTTCACTAAGCAGGCTAATGCTCCAAAATTTGGCTCGAAGTAGGAGAACGAACAAAACACACAATCAAGCAGAAATTGAAAAAATTCACAAAAAAAAAAAAAAAAAAAAACAGATACAAAATAATCATGCAAAACATGGTCAAAGAATGGCCGCACCCCCAAACCTAAACTGAACATTGTCCCTAATGTTTGCACAAAAGCAGATTAGACAATATAAGCTTAGAAGCGGTAGGGAGGCCAAACGCAACCCTATACAAGCACGAAGCAAACCTAAAAACTAGGCATAATACAATGCCACACACTTAATCTAAGCAAGAAAAATAAGATTCAACAAAAACAAAATTAAACCAAAAAAAAAAAAAAAGCTTAAAATTAGAAGAGTTACCTAGGTGGGCTGCCTCCCACCAAGCGCTTGGTTTAACATCTCGGCTAGACGCTTTTCGCTCCTCTCATCAATTTGGATCAGCGGTTGGTGCAACATCATCGCCACCTTTCTTTCTCAACTTATGTGAGGCATAAAACATCCTCACCTAACAACCATTTACCTTTTTAGTTTCTTCAACTGGATAAAAAGTTTCCTCCTCTTATTCCCTTTTTCAATCTTTTCTCCAAAATGTGAGTTTTGATTCTTGCTTATGGCACCACATAAGACCGGTTCACAACCTCCTCTACCCTCATTATTAATTGCACTTTGAACCGCACAAACTTCAAGAGGCTTCTTCAATTTATCACTTTTCCCTATTAACTCCTTAGAAGAGTTCAAAGCATCCACCATTAAACATTTTTCGCACCATGGGAGGCTATTGGTGATTTTGAACACATCAAAAATCTCTTCTTCATCGTTCACCCTTAAAGTGAGCTTATCTTCTTTTAGATCAATCACGGCTCCTCCCGTCTTCAAAAACAGTCTCCCGAGGATCAGGGGGATCTCAACATCATCCTCCATGTCAAGAACTACAAAATCAGTTGGGAGATAGAATTTCCCTACTTTCACCAGCACATTTTCAAGCACACCCCTCGGATAAGTGATCGATCTATCAGCCAATTGCAGAGACATATGAATAGGCTTCACTTCCCCTACACCCAATTTCTTAAACACTGAATATGGCATCAAATTGATGCTCGCTCCCAAATCACATAATACTCTCTTAAATTCAGAGTTCCCTATAGTGCAAGAAAGTGTGAAACTTTCGAGATCCTTTAAATTTGGTGAGAGTTTCTTTTGGACGATGGCACTACATTACTCCGTGAAATCTATTGTTTCTAAATCCTCCAATTTTTTCTTCTTTGACAGCAACTTGATCGAACCAAAATTGGTTTGATTTTAGCCCTTACTTCCTTCTCTTTTTGCTTGATTCTCAAGCAATATCCCGTGATTTAATTGTGTAAATGAAGTGTTTTCAAGTATTTATGAAGTTCATGAGCATTGGAGTAATATTGGTTAAATAGGGGCACCAGTATAATTATTGAGGGAAGATTGAAGTTATTGTGATCTCGGAAGAATCTTGGGACCATTTCTTAATTTTCAAGCTACCTATGCCAGTCAATAATTGAAACAGTGCGTTTCAATTGATATAGTAGCTGGGCATAATATTGGCGTGGCCCAAAAATGAAGCACAATTGAAGCCCATTTAATAAAAGTGATTGCACCCAAATCAACGTGGCCCAAAGTATCAATTAGATTGACAAAAGCCCAAGTTAAAGTACCAAGTCAAATTGGCCCAAAAGCATTGAAGTACAATGCACCCAATCACTTTGCTAAGCACACCCCGCTTTCATCTCCAACCTCCAGCATTCATGAACCAGACCAAAGCTTCATCTTCAACCTTTTGCTTGGCAACCATGGACGAACCAGCGAACCTTCAATTCGTCATCTCATTGCCGCCGGGCCTTCAACATATCACGGTCTCGTCATCTCACCGACATCACAAGTCAGATTATCAATTTTTCTCCATCGTGATCCAGCAACGAAAATCTGATCCGAAGAACTTCGCAGTTCACTTTCGCCTCCATTCAAACCACGTCGTCACCGTGAATAGTACCAAATTAATGTCACGGTTTGCTTGCCGATGTCGCCACAGCGACATGAAGTGAATTTCTGGACCTGATTGCATTGCCCTTACATATTGCTTAAAGTCACCGCGAAACCTCACAGCGACCATGGTTGATTTGGGCAAGAAAATTACAAGATGCACCCCTTTGAGGGGTCAAAATGGTAATTTACCAAGTCAGGGGTGTTTTGGTAATTAACCACCGGAGACCTAATTTGAAATCCCTATAAATTCATCCTTGTTTTCCATTTGAAATCATCCTAGAATCCTTTCTTCAACCTAGGATCACTATCAATCATCTCTCAACAACCTCCATTTCTTTACTTTGACTAATCTACTCCATCCCAAACTTAACTCGTAGTCTAGATTACTTTCCCCCAATCATTCCTTTCTTTATATCTTCTCCACATATCTCCTTAGTCACTTCCCATTTGACTCCACCTATCTAGACACATCATCATCATCCACTCTTTGCATAAGGAGCATCAAAGGCAAGGAAAGGATCAAGCTCTACAAAAGGAAGCCCAATGGTGATTTCCTAATCTTTTACTTGCCTTCCCTTTGATTGTAATATGTGTAACTAAACCCCCTTTCTAGGGGATTGATGTGAGAACATTTGGATTGGGTTTTGCTTAAGCTTTAATATGTATTGAATCTCTATTTGTGTTCTATTCATTTTATAACTAAATTCTATTCATTATATAATTGACATGTGTACCCACTAGTTGATTATACTCTTGTTTAGGATAATTTGTTATATAATCTTGATTGGATTGACACCCTTGATAGATTGAGAACATAGTGAGTATGATAGATTATCGGAGGGTATATCAACTGTGATAATCTAAACCTTTAATTGTAATAAACCGATCCCACCTTGATCCCTCTCCTTAATCGGTTAAGCATTTCGGTGGGAAGTTGTTTAGGGTTCATAGTGATGGTCTAAACACAACTAAGACTACAATTGGTTAACATTTGTAAGATTGGTTCACCAATATGGCTTGAGAAGCATTGCCCCGTAATCCACTTGCGACTCCGTCAATTCCCTAGCAATTCTCTTAATTGATAAAATCCATTTCTTATCTAGACTTGTTGAGCATTATATTTTCCCTAACATATTTTATTATTTTATTAGTTTTATTTTACATGTATGTTTGATGGCTTGACAAACCATACAACCATCCATTTCTTATTATTTACTTTATCACATTTAGGAATTGTTAATTTATTCAACTAATTACTCTAATTTCCTGTGGAACGAATTCTTACTTACCATTTTACTAATCTTTACATCCAAAAAGGATTTTCTAGTAGTAAAAATTGGTTTTATAAACGAACACATTAAAACATTATTTTTGTTGTGCAAAACGACCACATCACAACTCTTTCAAGAACTTTGCATATTTTGGCATTTGTACCAAAACTTCCACGAATTGAACTTTAATGTGCAGTTTCTTAAAAACTTTCAGGAATTTGGCAAAGTTCTGAGCATCTTGGTGCTTTTTAAGCCTTTGTAGGTAAGGGATAGGTGGCAACTATGCTTTGACTTAGGGCGGAGGAGGGAGATCATACGATGTGGTAGGCAATTCATCTTCACTAGCTTTCTTCCTTTCAACTATGCCTTCTTTTTTCCATCAACAACACTTTTCCCAAAACCTTTCGGTAATTCAACCTCTCTCCCACTCCTCAATGTAATGGCATTGCACTGCTCATTGGGGTTGACTACAGTATCACTAGGCAATGCCCCTTGTTGCCTCCCTTGGATCGCCCTCGCCAATTGCCCGACTTGTGTTTCTAAGTTTTGGATTGAGGCATGTGAATGTTGAGCAACTTGGTCAATCTTCGTGTCAAGCTTCCTTAAGGCTAAGTCTTGGGTCTCCATTCTAGTGTCCAACTTGCCCATGCATTTGGAGAAGAGGTCCTTTAGGTTAGATTTTCTCTCCTCTTAATTGTTTGGGAGTTGGTTAGGGTAGTTTTGTTGTTGTTGTTGTGGTTGTGGAATCTGAGGGGTTGTCTTTGGTTGAGGTTTTGTTATTGTTGGGGTTGATTGTCCTTAAATGACACGTTTGGGTGGTTTCTCCATGTTGGGTTGTAAGTATTTGAAAAAGGGTTGTTTTGAGGATTTTGGTTGGCATGTTGTTGTTGGGGTTGATTTTGGAAGTCTCGGTTGTAGTTTACAAAGGAGACTTGTTTGAAACAAATACGTGGTGTGTATGGTAAATATAATCTAGAGGGGGGGGGGGGGGGGGGGAATAGATTTTAACTATTATTACCCAATTTTTGCATGCCAATTTTCGCATGCAAGTCAATTTTACGAAAATGCCCCTACTAGTCAAAAATACAAGCAAGTGTAATATAGTGCGGAATTTAAATAACACTTGATTTATACGTGGAAACCCAACCACTGGGAAAAACCATGGGCTGTTTAGTGCGCCACACTCGGACCTCGAAATCCACTAATCAAAATGGAGTTTACAACCTATGTAGACCTCGTCTAACACTCCGGTCAATAACCCCCCACTTTTACCACTCGGGCCTTTAAAAGTGGCTCTAGTCCAATTGCTTGAGGCCTAAGCAACCTTGGCCTCAAGACTTAATTCTCTAAGAAGAGATTATGCAACCTATGTGAATATGTATAAATATTCAAATAACAAACAAGGCTAGGTAACCTTAGATGCTTATCTAGGATGATGATATAATCAATTTAATCAACCCTAGATATCAATTGCTAAATGACATGTCAAATAGCTTAGCTAATCAAGATTAGTCAAAAAACTAATTAGCTATCACAAAACAACACTCAATCAATTCATCACAATTAATTATCTAATCTTGTATTTATCATATGATCAAAAACATACAAGTAATTAAAAGAGAATATGCTTGATAGTAAAAATACTAAAATAAGATGATATTAATCAAAATCTTACCAAGCATGTTGTGATGATGCAAACCCAATCATAGATGAATGCAAGATGAACTTTGACGCAAAAAGGATTTGATTTGAGTGTTTAAAGGTGAGTTCTTGATTTGATTTTTTCTCAAAAATCTCTCTTTGAAGTTTAGGGTTCTAATAACTCAAGAAGCTTGATTAGAGAATGAGAAAGTAAGATATTTATAGACATCAAGAATTGGGCATGTGAAAAGACAAGTTTGCCCCTGAAACGTACCGTTCGACGGTTTCAATCGGCCGCCAGGCCGCCGATCACGACCACCGAATTGAGCCCGTGAAGAACAGAGCATCAACGGCGGTTTCATTCGGTGGTATTAGAACCCTAAACTTTCAAGAGAGATTTTTGAGAAAAAATCAAATCAAGAACTCAACTTTAAACACTCAAATCAAATCCCTTTTGCATAAAATTTCATATTTGATCTTCTATGCCTTCATAGAATTGATCCATGCATGGTTTTGAATCATCACATCTTATTTGGTATGTTCTTCACTAATTTCATATTACTTTAGTGTTTTTCATATTAATACATCTCTTTAATTACTTGTATGCTTTTGATTATATGCTAGATACAAGTTATAGATTATTTGTGATGAAAATGATTGAGTGTTGATTGTGATAGTTAATTAGGTTTTTGCTTAATCTTGATTAGCTAAGCTATTTGACATGTCATTTAGCAATTGATATCTAGGGTTGATTAAATTGATTATATCATCATCCTAGATAAGCATCTAAGGTTACCTAGCCTTGTTTGTTATTTGAATATTTATACATATTCACATAGGTTGCATAATCTCTTCTTAGAGAATTAAGTCTTGAGGCTAAGGTTGCTTAGGCCTCAAGAAATTGGACTAGAGCCACTTTTAAAGGCCCGAGTGGTAGAAGTGGGGGGTTATTTACCAGAGTGTTAGACGAGGTCTACATAGGTTGTAAACTCCATTTCGATTTGTGGATTTCGAGGTCCGAGTGTGGCGCACTAAACAGCCCGTGGTTTTTCCCAGTGGTTGGGTTTCCACGTATATATCAAGTGTTATTTAAATTCCGCACTATATTACACTTGCTTATAATTTTGACTAGTAGGGGCATTTTCGTAAAATTGACTTGCATGCGAAAATTGGGTAATAATAGTTAAAATATATTCACCCCCCCTCTAGATAATATATTTAGAACACACCGTATTTGTTTCAATTGGTATCAGAGCGGGTTCTTAGACATACATAGGTGATCCTAGATCATTTTTGGTGTGTTTTGCATTTGTGTGTTTCTTTGATCATTCATACATTTTGCATTCATTTCATCCATTCATTAAACACTATGAGTGGAATCGGTGGTTCAAATGAGGGTGCTTCGAGCGTAAGGCCACCCCTCCTCACCGGTATAAATTACTCCCAATGGAAAGGGAAAATGGAGGCATATGTGTGTCAAATCTATGATAGGGCATGGATGGCCATTGAAGATGGATATTCGCCTCCTATGATGACTCCCACGGGTGGAGGAGAAGAAGTGCTCAAGCCTAAAGCACAGTGGACACAACCCGAGTTTGAGTTGTCCAAGTGGAATCAAAAGGCGTGGCACGCCCTTATGTGTGCAATGGACGAAAATCAGTACAAACTGATTCAGAACACTAAGATAGCCAAGGAGGCATGGGACATCTTAGAGGTTGCACACGAGGGAACCGAAGTAGTGAAGGACTCCAAACTTCAAGTCCTCCAAACTCAATTTGAGATACTTAGGATGGAGGAGAATGAGTGCTTCAACGACTTTGAGATTAGGTTGATGGACATTGTCAACCAAAGTCATCAACTTGGTGACCCTTACTCAGATAGAAGGATCAAGCAAAAGATAATGAGATCGCTTCCCAAGAGGTTTGAGTTTAAGGTGACGGCTTTAGAAGAAAACAGTGATTTTAAGGACATGAAGCCGAGCGAGGTAATAGGTAGTCTTCTCGCCTACGAGTCTAGGAAGGGTCCTAGCTCCACTCCTTCAAAGAAGCAAAAAGGAATTGCTTTGAGTGCTTCTAAGGTAGGGAAGGAGGAGAAAGGTGACTTGGACGAAGACATGATTTTGATGCTTCAAAGATTCAAGAAATTTGTCAAGTTCGAGAAGGGTGGCTTTGGATCCAAAGGCCAAGTCTTGAAGAAAAAGGCTCCCTTCAAGAAGCATGAGCCTAGGCAAGTGAAAGGGGTCCATTGCTATGAGTGTGGCGGCATAGGTCATATCTCACCCGATTGTGGGAATTTGAAGAACAAGAAAGAAAAAATATGGTCGCCACTTGGAGTGAAAGTGATGACTTCGGAGAGGGAGATAAGTCATCAAGTGATGATGAGCTTATCAATAACTTCAAGGCATTGGGTGCCACTAATGAAGAAAATGAAGTTGTTGGTAAGAATTCCGTTTCTAGTGATCCCATAGAAGAGAAAGTCGAAGAAGTAGCTCTAGAGGAGATAGTTGTTGCTTCACATTGGGATATGGCACTTATTGACTCAAGAGATCAAGGTGAAGGTCTTGATGAGGATATTGGATCCATAGGAGATGAGGAGAGTCTAGAAGATGACACTAGTGGAGATGACTCCTTATCTAACTCTACAAATAGAAATGTAGAGAATATGGATGTGCATGACTTTATAGTCAATGTTGAAAGCTCCATGAAGAAGAAAGATTGATTTCTAAGGATTTTAGAGGAAGAAAATCTAAAGCTTTCAACATACAATGACCTCTTAAGGAAGCAAGTGGAGAAGATGGATCTTAAGGACAACTTTGAAAGTTTTGAAAGCTCTAAGTTAAAGAATGAAAAAGAGATTCAAATGTTAAAGGAAGAACTACTTAGGCTTTCAACACAAGTTGATCACTTGAATGATGAAGTGGTGAGATCCATGGTGGAAGAAGACAAGCTAAAAGATGAGCTAGCTTTGTCTAAGAGGAATGAAGAGGGTTTGAAGAGAGAGCTTGTTGAAGCCAAAGAGTCATTGACTAGAATGAACACAAGCACCAAGAAGCTTGACAACATACTTGGTGTAGGAAAAAGCCCTTGTGACAAAAGAGGTCTTGGATTCGAAGTGAGCAAGGATTACTCTATTCCTAAGAAGATCGTCTTTGTGAAGAGTTTGGGTAAGATAGAAGCGTCACCGGTGCAAACTCCTAGGAAGAAGTTAGAACTAGGACAATGTTCGAAAAATGCACAAGTGAAGGTGGTGAAAACAAAACAACCCCAAGCTCAACGAATTAGAGCCTCTCGAGTCAACTCTCCTTAACAAATGACTCACTATGAAAAGAGGCAAAACATGCTACCTCATGATACTCGCTTTTTCCGTCGTTGTAAGAATGCGAGGATCAAAAGATTTGTTTATATTTAAAATAGGGTTTCCTACGCAATGCGCTCTAAACTAGCAAAAGACTAGTAAAGCGGCAAGCAAGGGTATCGTTCCGCAGGGAGGTGTGATTCATCAACCGTATCAAGTTCTAGAGTTTATTGTAAGCATGTAAATAGAATGTGGAAAGGTAAGAATGGTGTGTGTGAAATGTATGTACAATGCGATGTGTGTGTGTGTAGAGAATAAAAATGAAAATAAATAAAAACGAAGAGAATATGGAAGGGTGAGAATGGTGATTAAAGTGATAAATAAAATGATGGATAGGAGAGATGCATGAAAATGGTCACACAAGGTTCAACAAGTTCACCATACCTAAGTGCACAAATAATTGGTTGTTAGACATTAAGGACATCCAATTTTAGTTAAGGGTTCGTTCTTGCCTCAATCCGATTTATACCCATTCATAGAGCTAATGGTTGAAGAGTGTGCCGAGAACCTCTCAAACACGAAACCGCAACCAACATATGTGAACCGATTCTACAAACAAAACTATATTGAGCCCCAATAATAGATTCGTAATGTAAAATGGCAACGTGAAAGTCTAATGAATGTGAAAAGAGTGATTGTATCTCCGACCATAACTCACCTAGAGCCCCTAGAGTGAGAAATAGCTAAAGTCCAATTGTTTACAAGAACAATGAACCAAACCCTTCTAATATGACAATTTATAGGTTCACCCACTCTTCCTAGCTAATTAGCCAAAACTATGCCCGGAGAGCCCCTCCTAAAGCACAATCCTAACTCTAATTCACTCAAACCAATTCATGACATGCAATTTCGACCTTCCAAAGACATACATACACAAATGGGATGTTTGATTACAACTACTCCTACAATTAAGTTAATCTACTCCTAATCCCATCCATGAACACATATCAATTTCCAATCATCCACAAACATGCATTTCAAGATAAGAGATATACTCAATAACAATCAAGAATGAATCAAAACACAAATTGGATATAAAAACAACCATATATATATTGAGCACAAAATAGGTTTACAAATATTCCCAAGTGGGGATTACACATTCAAGAAAACAAGAAATACATAGAGAGTGAGAAATAGATACAACCCTTGAAGAAAACCTCCTCCAAGAGCTCCTTCCTTTGCTAGCTCGAAATTGACCAAAACCCACTCCTATCTCTATGTAATCTACTCCTAAATGTGGTGGAAGATGTGTAGAAGGTGAGATGGGGAGCATCCATGGAGGAAAAACCTCCATGGATGCTCTTGGAAGCTTCTCTCTCTCTTATTTGGTGAAGAAAATGAAGAAGAAGAAGAAGAGGAAGTTTGTGGGGAGTGTGTTCTGATGGTTGAGAAGAGAATAAGGTGTTTATATAGTGTTGGGAGGTTAGGGCACGAATTGGGGATGAAAGGACGAAACTGTCCCTGAAATTTGCCTAAAAAACGACTTTCTGGAGTGATTCGGCGGTTTAATTCGGCGGCATGGCCGCCGTTTGAAGTAGCCGTTTAGACCTGACAGCCTTTCAGCATTTTCAGCATTGCGCACAGTTACGGAAATGGGCATAACATCCTGTAGAAAGCTCGGAATCACAATCTGTAAATTTTCTGGAAACTAGACTTCCGGGGCTTTCTGAATATATAAAGATATCCATGTGGTTCGATCTAAGAAGGAAGATATGATCTCCGCAAGTTGTACATTCTGCACGCGTATATACAATTTCAGCTCTTTTTGCTCCATTTTGCCTCCCAAACTAATCTTTAAGCTCAAAACCTTATTATAAGGAATATGTACCTACACAAGGCTCAAACAAAATATTATATACAAAAATACGCTCGAAAACGAGACAAACGATCGGAAATGGGGGACCTCAAATAAGTATAAAATAGTGCGATCAAATACCCCCAAACCTATCTTTTGCTTGTCCTCGAGCAAAACAAAGAGAACAAAAATATATACAACAAATAAAAACTTATAAAACAAATAAAATAAAATAAAATAAACTAAAAATTAAGCTAGTCCACTTCCGTAGGAAACACGGTGGCACTTAGCATGTGCCACAAGCCTTTAAACCACTAGGCGATCCCTAAAGGAGGAGTTATAGTCTCCTGAGGGTTTACAGCTACGACACCCACAAACGTATACTCTGCAATAAAAGTTGAGATGCAAATCCGCACATACCAAGCAAAGACTAAACATGCATGCTAGAATCTCAAATATACCAATTAATAACAATGCATCACACAATGCAAGTATGCCAATACTTAGGATGTTTTCAGTTTACAAAACAATTACGCTCGTATGCCCAAGATAAAATTCGCCTCGACTCTAATCCTCACCGGATTTCAGTCATATTTTCACTCAGAACTTAGGCACACTCTCTAGCAAACATATGTGATTTGGAGTTTAGGTATATGGAATCAAATATAATCACATATGAGTATTTTCCAACGACGCACATTTTCTGAAAATGGATCTCATGGAAGGAATTGAAATGCCACGAACGTGGAAAGACATGCATTGACTTGCATTCCCAAGATAGACTTCCTAAGAGATCAAATGGGTTTCCCCTCACTTTTATTGGGGCCAAGGTGATTTGTGGTAGTGTTTGGGATGGAAGAGATGGTGGGAGCAGGAAGGATAAAGTTATTAACCATGCTAAGGTGTGTTTACACATTACACTTTATAACAAAATTAGCTCTATTACATATTTACAATACAAGCGTCTTGGCTTTGTGCTACAATTGTACCCTTATTAGTGAGTAACTTTACCATTGAAGAACTAGAAGGCTTAAGTGTTTTATATTTCAACACTTATTCAATTTCTTTTTCTTTTTCTTTTTCTTTTCTTTTCTTTTTTTTTTCCTTTTTTTTTTTTCTTTTTGCAAGCCTTTTCCTAGCACAATTTACATATATTCGCCCAAGTACATGCTTTTACAAAATTTAGAGCTAGCTTCTCCTAAGCTATACACCTCAACATGATCAATAACTAGGGAATGGATATGTGTTTGGCTTCAATTTGCAATGAATATAAGGGTATGGGAGTGTTTAGGCTATTTTAGTAGTTTATGCACACACTCAAGCTCAAAATCATTTCTAAAAGTCCATCTACCAAGGGAATACAAGTTTCAACAAGCAGTCCACATGAGTGTTCTATGGTAATCAATGCAAAGCTGATGTACAATGAGATCACAATTAACAAAACCAAAAAAAAAAAAATCAAAGAGTGTTTAAAGAGTAGAAACATAATATACCCTCAAATTTTCGCAATTTAGGCACAATGTAGCTCACGGGTAGTCTCCACTATTTTCCTAGGCTAAACAAACATAGAAGTCTCATCCACCTCAACATCAAAAGATTGGCACTGTACAAGCAAATTTAAGCGACGCACGGAGCTAAAAGCATGCAATGGATGTCTCTATCGGCACGCAAAGAAAAACAACTCAACAAAAATGGACTCATTTCCAAAAAATTTCAAAATTTATCGTTTTGTGCAGAGATTTGAAAATTTTCTAAACGTAACAAAAAAATAAATAAATAAATAAACAACGAAGGTGTCCACACCCCCAAACCTAAACTCAACATTGTCCTCAATGTTGCTCAAATCATAAAAATATAGACAATGTTTAGCAAGATTCGGAGATAAGAACGAAAATCAAAAAAACTAACAATAAAACACAACAAATCCTAAGATCTAAGCACAATACAAATCCACTCTTAGATCTAAACAAAAATAAAAGTTACAAACACTACAAGCATAGCATTTTAACATTAAGCTCATGGGCAATTTCTGCCTAAATCAACAACTAATCCACAAGTGCTCCATTTAAACTCAAAATTCAGAGGATACCTCTTATGGCTACAACCAACTAGGCCATTGTGGCGTTGCCGTTTCACTTGGGAGTTGTTGCGGTGCAATAAGTGCAAACTTACGGTTCTCTTGAGTTGTGTGGTCCATTCGACCTGAAAATATCATTTCCTTGCACAAGCACAACTCAAACAACATTAAACGCATATGCTATAAAGAAAAATAGAAAAAACAAGTGTTTATTTTCAACATATCTAAACATATTCCGCAAAGCAATTAAATCTAAATATTTACAAATCCTAAGCTAAAACAAGAAACAATCAACGAATACGCCTCCCCGGCAACGGCGCCATTTTGATACTCGCTTTTTCCGTCGTTGTAAGAATGCGAGGATCAAAAGATTTGTTTATATTTAAAATAGGGTTTCCTACGCAATGTGCTCTAAACTAGCAAAAGACTAGTAAAGCGGCAAGCAAGGGTATCGTTCCGCAGGGAGGTGTGATTCATCAACCGTATCAAGTTCTAGAGTTTATTGTAAGCATGTAAATAGAATGTGGAAAGGTAAGAATGATGTGTGTGAAATGTATGTAAAATGCGATGTGTGTGTGTGTAGAGAATAAAAATGAAAATAAATAAAAACGAAGAGAATATGGAAGGGTGAGAATGGTGATTAAAGTGATAAATAAAATGATGGATAGGAGAGATGCATGAAAATGGTCACACAAGGTTCAACAAGTTCACCATACCTAAGTGCACAAATAGTTGGTTGTTAGACATTAAGGACATCCAATTGTAGTTAAGGGTTCGTTCTTGCCTCAATCCGATTTATACCCATTCATAGAGCTAATAGTTGAAGAGTGTGCCGAGAACCTCTCAAACACGAAACCGCAACCAACATATGTGAACCGATTCTACAAACAAAACTATATTGAGCCCCAATAATATATTCGTAATGTAAAATGGCAACGTGAAAGTCTAATGAATGTGGAAAGAGTGATTGTATCTCCGACCATAACTCACCTAGAGCCCCTAGAGTGAGAAATAGCTAAAGTCCAATTGTTTACAAGAACAATGAACCAAACCCTTCTAATATGACAATTTATAGGTTCACCCACTCTTCCTAGCTAATTAGCCAAAACTATGCCCGGAGAGCCCCTCCTAAAGCACAATCCTAACTCTAATTCACTCAAACCAATTCATGACATGCAATTTCGACCTTCCAAAGACATACATACACAAATGGGATGTTTGATTACAACTACTCCTACAATTAAGTTAATCTACTCATAATCCCATCCATGAACACATATCAATTTCCAATCATCCACAAACATGCATTTCAAGATAAGAGATATACTCAATAACAATCAAGAATGAATCAAAACACAAATTGGATATAAAAACAACCATATATATATTGAGCACAAAATAGGTTTACAAATATTCCCAAGTGGGGATTACACATTCAAGAAAACAAGAAATACATAGAGAGTGAGAAATAGATACAACCCTTGAAGAAAACCTCCTCCAAGAGCTCCTTCCTTTGCTAGCTCGAAATTGACCAAAGCCCACTCCTATCTCTATGTAATCTACTCCTAAATGTGGTGGAAGATGTGTAGAAGGTGAGATGGGGAGCATCCATGGAGGAAAAACCTCCATGGATGCTCTTGGAAGCTTCTCTCTCTCTTATTTGGTGAAGAAAATGAAGAAGAAGAAGAAGAGGAAGTTTGTGGGGAGTGTGTTCTGATGGTTGAGAAGAGAATAAGGTGTTTATATAGTGTTGGGAGGTTAGGGCACGAATTGGGGATGAAAGGACGAAACTGTCCCTAAAATTTACCTAAAAAACAACTTTCTGGAGTGATTCGACGGTTTAATTCGGCGGCATGGGCGCCGTTTGAAGTAGCCGTTTAGACCTGACAGCCTTTCAGCATTTTCAGCATCGCGCACCGTTACGGAAATGGGCATAACTTCCTGTAGAAAGCTCGGAATCACAATCTGTAAAATTTTCTGGAAACTAGACTTCCGGCGCTTTCCGAATATATAATGATATCCATGTGTTTCGATCTGAGAAGGAAGATATGATCTTCGTAAGTTGTACATTCTGCACGCGTATATACAATTTCAGCTCTTTTTGCTCCATTTTGCCTCCCAAACTAATCTTTAAGCTCAAAACCTTATTATAAGGAATATGTACCTACAATAAGCTCAAACAAAATATTATATACAAAAATACGCTCGAAAACGAGACAAACGATCGGAAATGGGGGACCTCAAATAGGTATAAAATAGTGCGATCACCTCATCCAAGGAGGCAACCCATTCCGGTTCAACCACATAGAAGACATGAACCGGCTCAATACCAAAGGAGACATCAAATGCATGATGAGTCTCCAATGACTTCACACAGATATGGTATGAATTCTTACTTTGTACCAACTTGTCATTATTGTGGTGTTTATGGGCATATTAGGCCTAAGTGCTTTAAGTACATTAAGCATTGTAGGATTAATAGCATGATAGAGAAAAAGAGGCTAAGAAGAGCCCACTTGCATGAGCCTAGGAAATCCTTTGTCAATAATCCTAGGTTAGTGAATGACATGCAACCCTTAACCACTAAGAAGAAAAAAATCATATCTATGTGGATAAGGAAAGATGAACCCGCTTGCTATGAGACTAACAAGTCTCAAATAGGTTCAACTAAGTCCAATGGACTTGGTAGGTCCATAGGACCTCATCGCCTTCTTTGATGAAGGATGATATTGACCCCATATGGGAAACTCAAGCAAAGAGAGCTTATGCATACTTGTTGCATGCAAATATTTGAAAAATCTTATGCTTCTTTGTTAATTGCTTGAGTAAGCTTGGTTGCACATATGTATATATGTTTTCAATTCAATAAGTGTGAACCATGCTTGTTTACAATCCATGTCATATTTATGTTCAAACATGCATTTTTGGACTAGGAGATTTACATAGGAAGTATGATATGAATGACCTATAGTTATCTCCATGACATGATGATTCTTAATAACATGCTAATGTCATATGAAAAGCATGAAATTCAAATGACATGCTCAAATGAAAAAGCATGAATTGATGATTGCAATTTATAAATGCAAAACTTGTGTGAAAAAGCTTATGAGACTCAAAATGAATAAAGGATCTTGTATCCGTTCAAAGGAATTTAGATTCCAAATTGTCTCTCTTTCTTTATTTGTTGAACATGTCTACTATCATATGGGTTTCATTCCCGGAAAAATCAAATAGGGTGCAAAGTTGCTCATGACATGTTTGACTTATAAAGATGGATATAGTTGCTCATAAATTAAAATCAATGAAAACTCTATATCCTTGCTTCTCTCATGACATTGGTGAAATTGGTTTGAATTCTTATTAGAAACTTTTGTCATTTGTTTTGCCAAATACCATTGTATTTTGGACTTGAATGCTACATGTCTTGTATGCAAAGCATGTTTTGTTTCACACATTTATTTTCAAAATAAATCTCCTTGTTTCTCTCCATTTGATAGAGTTGCATAAAGTGCATTTTATGATAATGCAAATGACTTGAATGCTATCATCTCTCTTTGCTAACTGACCCGGTTGGGGACTACTCCTTTGCCTATATCATGACAAAAAGGGGGAGTAGAATGGTGGTAAGGGGAGTTGCAATTATGCATGTTTGGGAGACAATACATTGAGGGGGAGCATTGCATTCTTCATACATTGCATGATGTTGTGTTTAAATTCTTAGGAATGCAAATGCTTGTTTATGTCCTCACTTGATTCATCTCACTTTTTACTTGAATTGGAAAGTATAGAAACTTTGTTTTCAGGGATTGATTGTTCTACTTGAGATTGAAGACTTCAAGATTATTTTTACATATCTCTTTGTAAAGTAGAAAATCATAGTAGACCCGTAGTTTCTATTATATTGTAAGGAATCAATGTGAGTGGTGGTTTTGTCACGAAATAGCCAAAGGGGGAGATTGTAAGGATTCTCATATATTGATTGGCTTATTTCCTGGACAAACCACATGTTGGGGTTGATAATGTAAGGGTAGTTTAGGTGTTTGAACTTCATGCTCGAAGGCCCTTTCAAAACCCCAAGGGACAAGCACTCTAAAAGTATAATTTCTTGTGCTTGATTTTTCTTTGAAGAGATTTAGTAAGCACGCACACACTTAGCATACTTGCATTTGTGTGCATACTCTTCACATGTCACTTTACACACTAGCACTTTGTTTTATATCTTGTTGTGTGTATATGTGCTTAGTAATTCGTTTCCCGATAGTGTTCGGAAACGTCCGCGCTCACACGTATGTGTGCTTGGTTTTGCGCGAAGACCACCCACGGAGAATGCCCTTGGCTTCTCCTTGGTTTTCACCATTGTTAGTGATCGGCGGTTATGATCGGCGGCCTGGCCGCCGAATGAAACCGCCGTTTTAGTCCAGATTGGTCTGAAGCAATTATGCGGTCACGACCGCCGTTCGAAACCGCCGTTCATACCTGATCGATTTTAATCTCTCGGTCTAATTCGGTGGTTGAATCGGCGGTCACGAAATCGCCGAATGAAACCGCCGTTGATGCTCTGTTCTTCACGGGCTCAATTCGGCGGTCGTGATCGGCGATTGAAATCGTCGAACGGTGCGTTTCAGGGGCAAAATTATCTTTTCACATGCCCAATTCTTGATGTCTATAAATATCTTACTTTCTCATTCTCTGAATAAGCTTCTTGAGTTATTAGAACCCTAAACTTTCAAGAGAGATTTTTGAGAAAAAATCAAATCAAGAACTGAACTTTAAACACTCAAATCAAATCCCTTTTGCATAAAATTTCATATTTGATCTTCTATGCCTTCATAGAATTGATCCATGCATGGTTTAGAATCATCACATCTTATTTGGTATGTTCTTCACTAATTTCATATTACTTAAGTGTTTTTCATATTAATACATCTCTTTAATTACTTGTATGCTTTTGATTATATGTTAGATACAAGTTAGAGATTATTTGTGATGAAAATGATTGAGTGTTGATTGTGATAGCTAATTAGGTTTTTGCTTAATCTTGATTAGCTAAGCTATTTGACATGTCATTTAACAATTGATATCTATGGTTGATTAAATTGATTATATCATCATCCTAGATAAGCATCTAAGGTTACCTAGCCTTGTTTGTTATTTGAATATTTATACATATTCACATAGGTTGCATAATCTCTTCTTAGAGAATTAAGTCTTGAGGCTAAGGTTGCTTAGGCCTCAAGCAATTGGACTAGAGCCACTTTTAAAGGCCCGAGTGGTAGAAGTGGGGGGTTATTGACCGGAGTGTTAGACGAGGTCTACATAGGTTGTAAACTCCATTTCGAATAGTGGATTTCGAGGTCCGAGTGTGGCGCACTAAATAGCCCGTGGTTTTTCCCAGTGGTTGGGTTTCCACATATACATCAAGTGTTATTTAAATTCTGCACTATATTACACTTGCTTGTAATTTTGACTAGTAGGGGCATTTTCGTAAAATTGACTTGCATGCAAAAATTGGGTAATAATAGTTAAAATCTATTCACCCCCCCCCCCCCCTAGATAATATATTTAGAACACACCGTATTTGTTTTAGTTCATATTCAGATTTCATACTTAGGATATTTTTCAAGAGAAGAAAAAATTCCAAGAACTCAATTTTTATTCACTCAAACACTTTTTCATGATCATCAATCATCATCTAGCATCATCCTAGATCATCTAGATGTCTCTTTGCATGGATTCTTCATCACACTTTGCTTGGTAAGCTTTTCACTAATATCTTACATATTTTGTGTTTTTCTTAACAAGCAATCTCAATTAATTCCTTGTATGTTATTTATATATCTTTTGATACAAGATTGAGATTAGTGTGTTGTATATTTGAGAAGTTGTATTGTGATAGCTAATTAGGTTTTGTGCTTAATCTTGATTAACTAAACTATTTGATTGAACATGTCATTTAGTTTTAATATCTAGGATTGTTCTAATTGCATATTAATCATCTTAGATAAGCATATTGGGTTTCCTTGCTCTATGTTGCATTTGGATATTCATATATTCACTTAGGGTGTTATTCTCTTCATTGAGAAAGTAAGTCATGTGTGTAGCTTCCGGGATTAGGTTGCTTAGATCGCAAGCAAATCAGACTAGGTTCACTCATAACGGGATTAGGTAGGTGTGTGATTACTTCCGGGATTAGGTTGTAATCGTTTTACACATTTAGTGGATTCGAGGTTCGAGTGTGGCTTACTTACTAGCCCGTGGTTTTTCCCGTGAGGGTTTCCACGTAAAAATCAAGTGTTATTTAATTTTCACATTTTATACTTGATTTATTGCTTTATCTATTTAGGGGTAATTTCGTAATTTTGACTAAACACGAAAAATTGGGTAATAAGCTTAAAATCTATTCACCCCCCTCCTAGATAGTTTTATACACACCGTGCTATAATTTGTTTCAATTGGTATCAGAGCGGGTTCCTAGATTTACATAGGTGATCCTTGCTTATTTTGGTGTGTTTTGCATTTTGTGTGATTTTTGATCATTCATACATTTGCATTCATTTCATTCATTCATAAACACTATGAGTGGAAACGGTGGAAATGGTGGTGGCAACGAAGGTGCTTCTAGCACAAGGCCTCCACTTCTTACCGGATTGAACTATTCCCAATGGAAAGGGAAGATGGAATCCTACATATATCAAATTCACGACCATGCATGGATGGCGGTGGAAGATGGATATGATCTACCCAAGATGACTCCCGGTGGTGGAGGAGAAGAAGTATTGAAGCCTAAGGCGCAATGGAACGCGCAAGAGTTTGAGGCATCAAAATGGAATAGGAAGGTGATGCATGCCATCCTATGTGCAATGGACGAAAATCAATATAAATTGATTCAAAACACTAGGATAGCTAAGGAGGCATGGGACATCCTAGAGATTGCACATGAGGGAACCGAAGTGGTGAAGGACTCTAAACTTCAAGTCCTCCAAACTCAATTCGAGATGCTTAAGATGGAGGGGAATGAGTGCTTCAACGACTTCGAGATCAAGTTGATGGACATAGTCAACCAAAGTCATCAACTTGGTGATCCATATTTGGATAGGAGAATCAAGCAAAAGATTATGAGATCTCTTCCGGATAGGTTTGAATCAAAAGTAACGGCTTTAGAAGAAAATAGTGGATATAAGGATATGAAGCCGAGTGAGGTGATTGGGAGACTTCTAGCTTATGAGTCTAGGAAGGGTCCTATCTCCACACCTCCTAAAAAGAAAAAAAGGAATTGCTTTGAAAACCTCCAAGGATGAAAAGGAGGCAAAGAAGAATGACTCAGACGAAGACCTTGCATTATTTGTGAAGAGATTCAAGAGGGTCATGAAGTTCGGGAAAAAGGACTTTGGTTCTAAAGGTCAAAACTACAAGAAAAAGGATTTCTACAACAAGTTTGAGCCTAGGAAAGAGAAGACCGAAAGGAAAGGGGTCCGATGCTTCGAGTGTGGTGGCATAGGTCATTTTGCCCCCGAATGTGCAAATCACAATGAGAAGAAAAAGGGAAAAGTGATGGCCGCCACTTGGAGTGGAAGTAGTGATGACTCCATTGAGGGAGATGAGTCTTCGGATGATGAAGAGCTCATGGCTAATCTCCTAGCTTTTGCCTCCTCCCATAAAAGCAAAAGTGCTAGTGAAAGAGATGAAATGAGTCAAGAGGAAAATGACTCAAGTGAAGAAGAAAGTGATTCCTCTTCTAACTCCATAAATGGATTTGTGGAGAAAAAGGTGCTTGCTAAATACCATGCCGAGTTTAATGATTTAGCAATCAAGAGCACAAGAAAGATCAAGATGTTGAGAGAAGAAAATCTTGAGCTATCATCTCATAATGACCACTTAAGTGAACAAGTGGAAAAATTCAAGAAGATGGAAGATAAGCTAAGGGAGGAGTTAGTCTTATCTAGGCGGAATGAAGAAGGTTTGAAGAGGGAGCTTGATGAAGCTTTAGAATCTTTAGCTAGGATGGATTCTAGCACCAAAAAGCTTGATCATATACTTGGTGTTGGAAAGAGTCCGTGTGACAAGAGGGGTATTAGGTATGAAAATGGCAAGAAGATCTCAACCTCTAACAAGACCATGTTTGTCAAGAGTTCGGGGATCGAAGAAGCCTCATTCGTGCAAATTCCTAGGAAGAAGTTAGAACTAGGACAATGTTCAAATGCACAAGTGAAGATGGTGCCAAGAAGGCAACCCCAAGCTCAACCCCTTAGGGTCCCTCAAGCCAACATTCCTCCACAATTGGCTCACAAAGGAAAGAGACCAATCATGCAATCTCAAGCTAGGAAGCAAGCTAGACCGGTTCAACAACGAAGATGGATTGAACCCACTCAACCACAAAGACATGGACAAGCTCACATGCATGCTCAAGGACAAGGTATGATTCCTTATTTTATTCCTACATGTCATTTTTGTGGATTTGATGGTCATATTAGACCAAATTGCTTTCGATATATTAAAATGTGTAGAACACATAGCATGATTGAAAAAAGAAAGAATAGAGCCAAGATGCATGTTCCTAGGAATGATAATATTGATGTGCATAATCCTAGGACATCTAGAACCCATGTACCAAAGACCACTAAGAAAGCTAAGATTGTTTCTAGGTGGATTAGAATGAATGAAAATGTTTGTCATGTTGCTCAAATAGCCTTGAAGGCAAATTCTTCTAATTTTTGGTATTTAGATAGTGGGTGCTCTAGGCACATGATGGGAAACAAGAGTTTCTTCGAGACTCTTGTTATGGAGGAAGGAGGATGTGTCACTTTTGGAGATGGATCCAAAAAGAAAGTTGTAGGGAAAGGAACCATTTTCGTTCCCGGATTACCCTCCTTATCCGATGCTTTATTTGTTGATGGCTTGAAAGTCAATTTAATAAGCATTTTACATCTAAGTGATGAAGGATATTCCGTCTTGTTTTGTAAAGATGATTGCTCTATCCTAAAGCCCGATGGACAAACCTTATTGAAAGGTATGAGATCTAGCGACAATTGCTATTGTCTTGAAGCTAGAATAGTCTCAAACAATGTGTCCATGGATGAGCAAATAGAGTTGTGGCATGAAAGACTTAGCCATATGAACTTAAGGGATTTAAGAACCCTTGGAAAGTTCGATTGTGTACGTGGTCTCCCTAAGCTTAGGAAGAAAGCCAATGGTATTTGTAGACCTTGCCAACAAGGAAAACAAACCAAAAGCATGCATAAAAAGGGCAAGTATCTCTCCACCAAGGAGCCCCTAAAGCTTCTCCACATGGATCTCATGGGTCCTATGCAAACCGAGAGTTTAGGTGGAAAGAGATACATTTTTGTTTGTGTTGATGATTTCTCTAGATTTACATGGACATATTTTGTTAGAGAAAAATCCGAAACTTTTGATAAGTTTAAAATGCTTTGTACTAAAATACAAATTGAAATGAATTCTAACATTAAAAGCATTAAACGGATTAGATGTGACCATGGGAGGGAATTTGAGAATGCCTCTTTTGAAAGCTATTGCAATAGCTTAGGCATCTCCCATGAGTTCTCAGCTCCTAGAACACCTCAACAAAATAGAGTTGTTGAGAGGAAGAATAGGGTCCTTCAAGAGATGGCCCGAGTGATGTTGCTTAGCAACAATGTCCCTAGGAACCTATGGGCCGAAGCCGTCAATACGGCTTGCTATATAGGGAATCATGTTTTCCTAAGGTCCGGATCTAGAAACACCTCCTATGAGTTATGGAAGGGTAGGAAGCCAAATGTTAGCTACTTCCACACATTTGGAAGCAAATGCTACATTTTAAATGACCGTGATCAACTTGGCAAGTTTGATGCTAAGAGTGATGAGGGTATCTTTATTGGCTATGCCTTGAATAGTAGAGCCTATAGAGTTTTCAACTTGAAGACTCGAACCGTCATGGAATCATCGAATGTTGTTATTGATGATACAAGGCTCAAGTCTAATGACCATGAGGAGGAGGAAGTTTTAGATGATGACTCTCCTTTGGAGAGGGTTGTGGTGACTCCCAATGTTGGGACGTCCAATGACAATAATGAGGTCACACAACCTATTACTAGAGTCCCTCTCTTGGACTCTAATGAACCCGCTCCATGGGTTAGAAGACTCCATAACAAAGAGGATGTTATTGGAGATGTGAATGAGGGTGTTAGGACTAGGCGTCAAATAGCTAATCTCATTAGCTTTACATGCTACACCTCTCAAATTGAACCCAAAAAGGTTGATGAAGCCTTGAATGATGAATTTTGGGTTCTTGCCATGCAAGAAGAGATAAACCAATTCGAAAGGAATGAGGTTTGGACTCTAGTTCCTAGGCCTAAAAGCTCACATGTGATAGGAACTAAGTGGATTTATACGAACAAATCCGATGAAAATGGCAACATAGTGTGGAACAAGGCTAGGCTTGTAGCACAAGGGTACTCTCAAATTGAGGGTATCAACTTTGAGGAGACTTTTGCTCCCGTTGCCCGTTTAGAGTTCATTAGGCTTCTCTTGTCCATTTCTTGTGTGCACAAGTTCAAATTGCACCAAATGGATGTCAAGAGTGCTTTCCTCAATGGTTTCTTGCAATAGGAAGTGTTTGTTGAACAACCCAAGGGGTTTGTGGATGCACACCACCCCAACCATGTCTATCGCCTCAAGAAGGCACTATATGGGTTGAAACAAGCACCGAGGGCTTGGTATGAGCGCCTCACTCAATTTCTTATTGACAATAACTACACAAGAGGTAGTGTTGACAAGACACTATTCATCAAGAATTGGCTCCACCAACAACACTAAGGTCCAACAATTTGTTGATGTCATGTCTCATGAATTTGAGATGAGTCTTGTTGGTGAGCTTAGTTACTTCCTAGGTTTGCAAATTAGGCAATTAGATGATGGGATTTTCATAACCCAAGCCAAATATGCCAAAAACCTAGTGAAGAAGTTTGGTCTTGAAAATTCCAAACATTGTGATACACCCATGAGTATCACTTTGAAGCTAAGCAAGGATGCTAGTGGCAAAAGTGTGGAACAAACTCTATATTAGGGAATGATAGGTAGCTTGCTTTATTTGACCGCAAGTAGGCCCAATATATCTTTTATTGTGGGTGTGTGTGCTAGGTACCAAGCGGATCCCAAGGAGTCCCATCTCTCTTCCGTAAAGAGAATCATTCGCTATGTAAATGGGACATCCAACTATGGGATTTGGTACTCTTTTGACACTAATGCTAGTCTTGTAGGCTTTAGTGATGCAAATTGGGCAGAAAATTGTGATGATAGGAAAAGCACATCGGGCGGTTGCTTCTTCATAGGCAACAACTTGGTGTCTTGGTTTTGCAAGAAGCAAAACTCAATTTCCTTGTCCACGGTCGAGGCCGAGTACATAGCCGCGGGGAGTGGATGCACACAACTCCTATGGATGAAGCAAATGCTAGTAGACTACGGATTCAACCAAGGTACACTCACTCTCTTTTGTGATAATATGAGTGCCATAAATATTTCCAAGAATCCGGTTCAACATTCTAGAACTAAGCATATTGACATCCGCCATCTTTTCATTAGAGAACTTGTTGAAAATAAATGCATAGTACTTGAACATGTAGGTACTAATGATCAACTTGCGGACCTATTTACTAAACCCTTAGATGCTACTCGATTTAAAACACTAAGTATATCTATTGAGATATGTCTTGTGGAGTGATGAGTTTTGTGATTGACCTCATATGGGGAACTCAAGCAAAGAGAGCTATTTTGCATTCTTGTAATTTGCAAAAAATTCGAAATAACTTATACCTCTTCTTTTAATTGCTTGAGTAAGCTTGGTTACACATATGTATATATGTTTTCAATTCAATAAGTGTGAACCTTGCTTGTTTTCAATCCATGTCATATTTATGTTCAAACATGCATTTTTGGACTAGGAGAAGTATACAGGAAGTATGATTTGAATGACCTATGGTTATCTCCATGACATGATGATTCTTTAATAACATGCTAATGTCAAATGAAAAAGCATGACATTCATATAACATGCTCACATGAAAAGCATGAATTGATGATTGCATATTCTTAAAAATGCAAAACTTGTGTGAAAGCTTATGAGACTCAAAATGAATAAAGGATCTTGTATCCGTTCAAAGGAATTTATATTCCAAATGTCTCTCTTTCTTTATTGGTTGAACATGGCTACTATCATACGGATATCTTATCCCGAAAAATCAAATAGGGTGCAAAGTTGCTTATGCCATGTTTCGGTTATAAAGTTGGATATAGTGGCTCTTAAATTGAAATCAATATATTATATATCCTTGCTTTACTCATGACATTGGTGAAATTGGTTTGAATTCTTATTAGAAACCTTTGTCATTTGCTTTGCCAAATACCATTGTATTTTGGACTTGAATGCTACATGTCTTGTATGCAAAGCATGTTTGATTCACACATTTTATCAAATAAATCTCCTTGTTTCTCTCCAATTAATTGAGATGCATAAAGTGACTTATATTGATTATGCAAATATCTTGCATGCTACTATCTCTCGTTGCTATGAGTGACCCGGTTGGGGACTACTTCTTTGCCTATATCATGACAAAAAGGGGGAGTAGGATATGGTAAGGGGAGTTGCAAATTGTAGTGGCAATTGTGCTTGTTGGGGAGAATATACATTGAGAGGGAGTAACCCGTTAAGGGGGAGCATTGCATACACATACATTGCATGATGTTGTGCCTAATATATTACATATGCAAATGCTTGTTTTTGTTCTCACTTGATTAATCTCACTTTTTACTTGTATTGGAAATGTTAGAAACTTTATTCTCAAGGATTGACTATTCTACAAGAGGTTGAAGACTTCAAGTTGCATTTTCTTATCTCTTTGTAATGTAGAATATCTTTGTAGTCCCGTAGTTTCTATTTCTTTGTGAGGAATCAATGTGAGTGGTGGTTTTGTCACGAAATAGCCAAAGGAGGAGATTGTAAGGTTCCCATTTGTTGATTGGCTCATTTCGTGGTCAAACTACATGTTGGGGTTCTTTGTAAGGGTAGCTTAGGTGTTGGTTTTATTGTTCGAAGCCCTTTGAAGACCTCGTCTTGATAAGCACCGAAGGTAAATTTCTAAGTGCTTACTTATCTTGAAGAGATAGTTGCACACACTCACAACTCATGCATATGTTTAATCCTTGTATGTTGTGTGTCTTATTTTTGTGCATTAATGTTCATTAACATCTCTTCTTGCATGTTATGTTGACTGCATCTTGCATATCCAATTGCCTTGTCATGCTTAGACTTAGGATTGCATTTTTGCATTGGGCGCTCCCAAAAGCGCTCTACAGAAGCGCTATATGAACAACGCCCATTGAGCGCTATTCAGACCTGATCGATTTAATTCGGTCGCTGTTGGGTCGCTATTGGGGCGCTGTACAAAGCGCTCTACGTACAGCGCCACTCTGTTTTCCCGAGAGAACAGAGTTGGGGCGCTGTACAGGCGCTATACAGAAGCACTCTATGTACAGCGCACAAGGCATATTTCAGGCCAACTTATCAAAACAACCACACTTTGATTTGGCCCCTTATATATATGCCACTTTGACTTTAGGTCAATCAAGAGAGTTCATATTCAGATTTCATACTTAGGATATTTTTCAAGAGAAGAAAAAATTCCAAGAACTCAATTTTTATTCACTCAAACACTTTTTCATGATCATCAATCATCATCTAGGATCATCCTAGATCATCTAGATGTCTCTTTGCATGGATTCTTCATCACACTTTGCTTGGTAAGCTTTTCACTAATATCTTACATATTTTGTGTTTTTCTTAACAAGCAATCTCAATTAATTCCTTGTATGTTATTTATATATCTTTTGATACAAGATTGAGATTAGTGTGTTGTATGTTTGAGAAGTTGTATTGTGATAGCTAATTAGGTTTTGTGCTTAATCTTGATTAACTAAACTATTTGATTGAACATGTCATTTAGTTTTAATATCTAGGATTGTTCTAATTGCATATTAATCATCTTAGATAAGCATATAGGGTTTCCCTTGCTCTATGTTGCATTTGGATATTCATATATTCACTTAGGGTGTTATTCTCTTCATTGAGAAAGTAAGTCATGTGTGTAGCTTCCGGGATTAGGTTGCTTAGATCGCAAGCAAATCGGACTAGGTTCACTCATAACGGGATTAGGTAGGTGTGTGATTACTTCCGGGATTAGGTTGTAATCGTTTTACACATTTAGTGGATTTGAGGTTCGAGTGTGGCTTACTTACTAGCCCGTGGTTTTTCCCGTGAGGGTTTCCACGTAAAAATCAAGTGTTATTTAATTTTCGCATTTTATACTTGATTTATTGCTTTATCTATTTAGGGGTAATTTCGTAATTTTGACTAAACACGAAAAATTGGGTAATAAGCTTAAAATCTATTCACCCCCCCCCTCTAGATAGTTTTATACACACCGTGCTATAATTTGTTTCAATTCGTTTTCCGATATTGCTCGGAAACGTCCGCGTATGCACTAGTATGTGCTTGGTTTTACGTGAAGTCCGCCTACGGAGAATACCCTTGGCTTCTCCATTGGTTTCATCTCTTTTGATGAAACGGCGGTTATGATCGGTGGCCTGGCCGCCAAATGAAACTGCCGTTTGAGTCCAGAGACCTCTGGATCAATTCTACGGTTATGGTCGGCGGCCACGACCGCCGTTCGAAACCGCCGATCATACTTGATTGATTTAATCTCTCGGGTTTGAATCTGCGATTGGTTCAGCGGTTTCGAAACCGCCAAATGAAACCACCGATGATGCCATGTTCTTCTCGGGCTCAATTCGGCGGTTGTAATCAGCGGCCTGGCCGCAGATTGAAACCGCCGATCGGTGCATTTCAGGGGTAAACTTGTCTTTTCACATGCTCTGTTTTTTATGCCTATAAATACATCACTTTCTCTTGTTCTGAATGTGACTCTTTAATCATCAAGAACCCTACTTTTAAAAAGAGAGATTTTTGTGAGAAAAAACAATCAAGTTTGCTCATTTAAACACTCAAACCAAAATTCATATGCATCAAAATTCATCTAGCATCTTCTAGCATATCTAGGATGCTTGCTTGCATGGGTCTTTCATCAACACACTTGCTTTTGTATGTTCTTCACTATTATCATATATAATTAGTGTTTTATTTATTATGGCATCTCTTTTATTACTTGATTGTTCTTAGATTAAATTATAATATTCAAGATAGAGATTGTTGTGTTGATTTGATTAAGTGTTGTATTGTGATAGCTATCTAGGTTTTCATAATCTATGTTTAGCTAAGCTAATTGACATGTCATCTAGCTTTTAATATCTATGATTGAATTAATTGCAATATCATCATCATAGATAAGCATATAGAGTAACCTAGCTCTAAATTGCATTTTGAATATTTTTCATATTCACTTAGGTTTTATTATCTCTTCTTAGAGAATTAAGTCTTGTGTTGTGACCAGGATTAGGTTGCTTAATTCGCAAGCAATTGAACTAGGCCCACTTATACCGGGATTAGATAGGTGTGTGATTACTTACTGGGATTAGATTGTAATCGGTTTACACACTTAGTGGATTCGAGGTTCGAGTGTGGCTTACTTATTAGCCCGTGGTTTTTCCCATGAGGGTTTCCATGTAAAAATCAAGTGTTATTTAATTTCCGCTTTTTACACTTTATTTATTGCTTTATCTAGTTTGGGGTAATTTCATAATATTGACTATACACGGAAAATTGGGTAATATCTTTAAAATCTATTCACCCCCCCCCCCCCTCCTCCAGATAGTTTTATACACATCGTGCAATATTTGTTTCAGATGTTGTATACCATATATGAGCAACTGGGGTTGAATGATCTCAAGAAGACAACCATGTCACTTCTGCTAGCCGATGGCTCAGTCTATTACCCGAGGGGATGTGTTGAAGATGTGTTGGTCCAGGTGGACAATTTAATTATTCCAAATGACTTTGTGGTTCTTGACATGGATGAAGGAGATAAAGAGAGAAATAGTAAACCAATTTTATGGGAAGACCGTTCATGGCTACTGCAAAGACTTTCATAGATGTCAAGAATGGGAAGTTAACAATGACTGTGGAGTTTAAGGTGTTCGAATCTCTCAAGTTCCCTGAAGGAGAAGATGATTGTTACTCAGTTGATTGTTGCTCGGTTGATTTGATAAAGTCAGCAATCCAAAAAGAATTATCAAATAGAGAACTCGATGAACTACTGGATTGGGTCCAAGATGTTTTTAGGGATGATGAAGAAACTTCATAGGATGAGGTTACAGAAGAAGTGTGTGATATTGAAGAGGTAAGTGCTAAAATTGAAAATGGTATATACAAGTCTTTAATTCCATCTACGAGCTCTCCCCCTGCATTAGAGCTAAAACAACTTCCTTCTAACCTCAATTATGCCTTTCTAGGGGAGAATAAGATACTCTCAATGATTATAGCTTCTAACCTGGATAAAGAAAAAGAAGAGAAGCTACTCAAGGTGCTTAAGGAACATAAGGCCGCCATTGGATAGACCATAGTGGATATCAAGGGAATAAGCCCTTCCATCTACATGCACCTAATTCTTTTAGAAGATGATGCAAAGCCTTCCCGAGAAACTCAACGAAGGATGAATCCCAAGAGGGTGTGCATAGATTACCGCAAGCTCAACACGGTAACTAAAAAAGATCACTTTCCTTTGTTGTTCATTGATCAGATGCTAGAGCGTTTGACGGGACATTCTTATTATTGCTTCCTGGATGGATTGTAAGGTTCTCATTTGTTGATTGGCTCACTTCGTGGACAAACCACATGTTAGGGTTTTTTGTAAGGGTAGCTTAGGTGTTGATGTTATTGTTCAAAGCCTTTTGAAGACCTAATCTTTATAAGCACCAAAGGTAATAATACTCTAACTGCTTACTTGTCTTGAAGAGATAGTTGCACACACTCACAACTCATGCATATGGCTAAATCTTATATGTTGTGTTTCTTATTGTTGTGCATTAATGTTCATTATCATCTCTTCTTGCTTGTTTATTTTGATTACATCTTGTATGACCAATGCCATGCCATGCATAATCTTAGATTTCATACATAGTGTAAGGCGCTGTACAAAGCGCTGTTCGTACAGCGCCCATCAAAGCGCTATACAGTCCTGATCGATTTAAATCGGTCACTGTTGGGTCACTGTACAAAGCGTTGTATGTACAGCCCCGCTCTGTTTCCCGAGAGAACAGAGTTTTGGCGTTGTTCAGGCGCTGTACAGAAGCGTTGTTCGAACAGCACCAATGAAGAAATGTTCTTCATTTCCCATGTAGGCGCTGTACATGGCACTCTACGCACAGCGCCCAAGGCAAATATTGTGTCATTTATCAAAAAGACCACACTTCATCTTGACACCCTATATATATTCCTCTTTGACTTTAGGTCAATTTGCTGAGTTCAAAATATCATATATTTTCCTTAGAATATTTTTCAAGTGAAAAATCCTTAAAGAACTTTTCTTTGAACACTCAAATACATTCCATAGTGCATCAAAGATCATCTTGCAATCATCCATGCATGGTTTTGTATCATCACATCATCCTTGGTATGTTCTTCACTAACTTCATCTAATTTTAGTGTTTTTCATATTAAGAAATCTCTTTATATTACTTGTATGTTTTAGATCATATGTTAAATACAAGTTAGAGATTATTTGTGATGAATATGGTTGAGTGTTGTATTGTGATAGCTAATTAGGTCTTTGCTTAATCTTGATTAGCTAAGTTATTTGACATGTCATTTAGCTTTTAATATCTAGGATTGCTTCAATTGCAAGATCATCATCTTAGATAAGCATATAGGGTTCCCTTGCTCTATATTACATTTTGGATATTCAAATATTCACTTAGGGTATTAATCTCTTCATTGAGAATCAAAGTCTTGTGTGTAGCTTACGGGATTAGGTTGCTTAGATTGTAAGCATTCGAACTAGGTTCACTCATACCGGGATTAGGTAGGTGTGTGATTACTTCCGGGATTAGGTTGTAATTTTATCACATTTAGTGGATTCGAGGTTCGGGTGTGGCTCACTCAACAGCCCGTGGTTTTTCCCGTGAGGGTTTCCACGTAAATATCAAGTGGAGTTTATATTTCCGCATCATATTACACTTGCTATATTTTATTGACTATTATGGGCATTTTCGTAATCTTGTCCATACACGAAAATTTGGTAAAATTGTTAAAATCTATTCACCCCCCCATCTAGATTAATATTTATCACACCGTGAGAACTTTCAATTGGTATCAAAGTGGGTTCCTAGATATACTTAGGTGATCCTTGCTTATTTTGGTGTGTTTTTGCATTTGTGTGATTTTTGTTCATTCATACATTTTGCATACATTTCATTTCATTCATATTTTACAATGAGTGGAAACGGTGGCAACAATGAGGGGGCTTCTAGCACGAGACCTCCTCTTCTCACCGGATTGAACTATTCCCAATGGAAAGGGAAGATGGAATCCTACATATGTCAAATTCACGACCGTGTGTGGATGGCGGTGGAAAATGGATATGATCTACCCATGATGACTCATATGGATGGAGGAGTAGAAGTATTGAAGCCTAAGGCGCAATGGAACGCACAAGAGTTTGAGGCTTCAAAGTGGAATAGGAAGGCGATGCACGCCATTCTTTGTGCAATTGATGAAAATTAGTATAAGCTAATTCAGAAAACTTAAATCGCGAAAGTGGCTTGGGATATATTACAAGTTGCACATGAAAGGACCGAGGTGGTGAAGGAATCCAAGCTTCAAGTCCTCCAAACTCAATTCGAGTTACTTAGGATGGGAGAGGATGAATGCTTTAATGATTTCAAAATCAAATTAATGGATATCGTTAATCAAAGTCACCAACTCGAAGACCCATATTCGAATAGGAGAGTTAAGCAGAAAATTATAAGGTCTCTCCCCGATAGGTTTGAATCTAAGGTAACAGCTTTAGAAGAAAATAGTGGATATAAGGATATAAAGCCGAGTGAGGTGATTGTGAGACTTCTAGCTTATGAGTCTAGGAAGGGTCCTATCTCCACACCTCCTAAAAAGGAAAAAGGAAAAAGGAAAAAGGAATTGCTTTGAAAGCCTCCAAGGATGAAAATGAGGCAAAGAAGAATGACTCGGATGAAGACCTTGCATTATTTGTGAAGAGATTCAAGAGGGTCATGAAGTTCGGGAAAAAGGACTTTGGTTCCAAAGGTCAAAACATCAAGAAAAAAGGTTCTTACAAAAAGTTTGAGCCTAGGAAAGAGAAGACCGAAAGGAAAGGGGTTCGATGCTTTGAGTGTGGTGGGATAGGTCACTTTGCCCCCGAATGTGCAAATCACAATGAGAAGAAAAAGGGAAAAGTGATGGTCGCCACTTGGAGTGGAAGTAGTGATGACTACAATGAGGGAGATAAGTCTTCGGATGATGAGGAGCTCATGGCTAACCTCCTAGCTTTTGCCTCTTCCCACAAAAGCAAAAGTGCTAGTGAAAGAGAGGAATAGAGGAAGAGAGTCAAGAGGAAAATGACTCAAGTGAAGAAGAAAGTGATTCCTCTTCTAACTCCATAAATGGATTTGTGGAGAACAAGGTGCTTGCTAAATACCATGCTGAGTTTAACGATTTAGCAATCAAGAGCACGAGAAAGATTCAAAGATTGAGAGAAGAAAATCTTGAACTTTCATCTCATAATGGCCACTTAAGTGAACAAGTGGAAAGACTCAAGAAAATTGAAGATAAGCTAAGTATGGAGTTAGACTTATCTAAGAGGAATGAAGAAGGGCTTAAGATGGAGCTTGAAGAAGTAAAAGAGTCTATGACTAGGATGGATTCTAGCACCAAGAAGCTTGACCATATACTTGGTGTTGGAAAGAGTCCGTGTGACAAGAGGGGTCTTGGGTATGAAAATGGCAAGAAGATCTCAACCTCTAACAAGACCATGTTTATCAAGAGTTTGGGGAACGAAGAAGCTTCATTGGTGCAAACTCCTAGGAAGAAGTTAGAACTAGGACAATGTTCAAAGAATGCACAAGTGAAGTTTGTGCCAAGAAGGCAACCTCTAACTCAACCCTCTAAGGTCCCTCAAGCCAACATTCCTCCACTATTGGCTTACAAAGAAAAGAGACCGATCATGCAACCTCAAGCTAGGAAGCAAGTTAGACTTGTTCAACAATGAAGATGGATTGAACCCACTCAACCACAAAGACATAGACAAGCTCCCATGCATGCACAAGGACAAGGTATGATTCCTTATTTTATTCCTATATGTCATTTTTGTGGATTTGATGGTCATATTAGACCAAATTGCTTTCGATATATTAAAATGTGTAGAACACGAAGCATGATTGAAAAGAGAAATAATAGAGCCAAGATGCATGTTCCTAGGAATAATAAAATTGATGTGCATGATCCTAGGATAACTAGAGCCCATGTACCAAAGACCACTAAGAAAGCTAATATTGTTTCTAGGTGGATTAGAATGAATGAAAATGTTTGCCATGTTGCTCAAATAGCCTTGAAGGCAAATTCTTCTAATTTTTGGTATTTAGATAGTGGGTGCTCTAGGCACATGACGGGAAACAAAAGTTTCTTCGAGACTCTTGCTATGGAGGAAGAAGGATATGCCACTTTTGGTGATGGATCCAGAAAGAAAGTTGTAGGGAAAAGAACCATTTCCATTCCCGGTTTACCCTCTTTATCTAATGTTTTGTTTGTTGATGGCTTGAAAGTCAATCTAATAAGCATTTCTCATCTTAGTGATGAAGGATATTCCGTCACGTTTAGTAAAAATGATTGCTCAATCCTAAAGCCCGATGGACAAACCTTGTTAAAAGGAATGAGATCTAGTGACAATTGTTATTGTCTTGAAGCTAGAATAGTCTCAAACAATGTGGCCATGGATGAGCAAATAGAGTTGTGGCATGAAAGACTTGACCACATGAACTTTAGGGATTTACGAACCCTTGGAAAGTTCAATTGTGTGCGTGGCCCCCCTAAGCTTGGGAAGAAAGCCAATGGTGTTTGTGGACCTTGCCAACAAGGAAAACAAACCAAAAGCATGCACAAAAAGGGCAAGTATATCTCCACTAAGGAGCCCCTAGAGCTTTTCCACATGGATCTAATGGGTCCTATGCAAACCAAGAGTTTAGGTGGAAAGAGATACATTTTTGTTTGTGTAGATGATTTCTCTAGGTTCACATGGACATATTTTCTTAGAGAAAAATCTGAAACTTTTGATAAGTTTAAAATGCTTTGTACTAAAATACAAAATGAAATGAATTCTAACATTAAAAGCATTAAACGGATTAGAAGTGACCATGGAAGGGAATTTGAGAATGTCTATTTTGAAAGCTATTGCAATAGCTTAGGCATCTCCCATGAGTTTTTGGCTCCTAGGACGCCTCAACAAAATGGAGTTGTTAAGAGGAAGAATAGGATCCTTCAAGAGATGGCCCGTGTGATGTTGCTTAGTAACAATGTCCCTAAGAACCTATGGGCCGAAGCCGTCAATACGGCTTGCTATATAGGGAATAGAGTTTTCCTAAAGCCCAGATCTAGAAATACCTCCTATGAGTTATGAAAGGGTAGGAAGCCAAATGTTAGCTACTTCCACACATTGGGAAGCAAATGCTACATTTTAAATGACCATGATCAACTTGGCAAATTTGATGCTAAGAGTGATGAGGGTATCTTTATTGGCTATGCGTTGAACAGTAGAGCCTATAGAGTTTTTAACTTGAAAACTCGAACCGTCATGGAATCATCTAATGTTGTTGTTAACCCAAAATTGTCACCGAGGTACAATTTAGAATTAACGGTATTTGATGGACCCGAATCTAATTAGACCCGGGCTAGCGAGATACTCTATACCTCGATATTCCGCAGGTTCTCTGGAATCTGCTAAGTGAGATATTGCATGTATGAAACGATCCCGGATCAGGATTGACTGGGGCCAGCGAGATACTTAATAGCCTGGTATCCCGCTGGGTATCATGAGTCCGATATTTCGATGAATACAAGTAATGGGATGGACGAGTTTCTTATATGGTGGATATATGAAAGCTGAAAAGTAGTTTATATGTATGTATATATATGTATGTGGATCTAAAATACGATTTCTTACAACCTGGTATTTGAACTATCAGTATTACAATATGGAAAAGAAATAAAGCCTGAAGGAGAATGATCGAGATGGAGCTTTTCGTGTCTGTCGATAAGTAGAAAAAGTAAATTAGGGTTTCGATCCTCCCTCCTGTCAACATATCATTCGTATATATAGGCCCGCTTTCTTGAGCACTCCTAGAACCTCGGTCTAGGGTTTCAGTGATACACGGGTTTCCCTATGAAGTCTCTCCGAATTCATTGGGAAAGTCATCCTAAAAGATCAGGTGATTCCTTTTTTCTCGGCTCCTAATCAGTTGACCGCTATTTAAAATAGGATACTAAAAGGAGGGAATCAATGCCGCGTTGTAGCTTTCATCTTCAAATGGTGACGTTTAGTATCCGCTTTAATATGTAGTCTGTTCTTCGAGGTGCCCGCCTCCTACTTCAGCGGGGTCAATCTATTAGGATCCTGGTATATGTCTTGCCACGTGCTTGTCACGTGTTTCGCTGGTCGGGGTATCCCAGGTACCCTGCGTCTCTCACGCTCCTTTAAAAGCGATGTATGTGGATATCGGGGTTTCAAGCAGCGGGGTACTAGGATATTCGGGTATCGGGGTACTCGAGGTAGCTGGGTACCAGGATCTCGTGATGGTTGTATCTTTCAGGCCCCCTCCCTTTATCCTTTGGCTTCCTAGTCCTTTTCCTAATCCCGGGGATTCTAGACCGGGGTGGGTTGAGGCTCCCTTCTTTAGCCCATCAGCTAGCAGGCAAGATGTCCAAACATCTTTCCGTTTCTACTTTGGATTCCGACTTTCTTCTTAAGGCTTGTGAAAAATTTTTTTTTGATCCCCGCCATTTTTGGCGGTTAACAGTTGTCATTGATGATACAAGGCTCAAGTCTAATAACCATGAGGAGGAAGAAGTTTTAGATGATGACTCTCCTTTGGAGAGGGTTGTGGAGACTCCCAATGTTGGGACGTCCAATGGTAATAATGAGGACACACAACCTCTTGATAGAGTTCCTCGTGTGGACTCTAATGAACCCGCTCCATGGGTTAGAAGACTCCATAACAAAGAGGATGTTATTGGAGATGTGAATGAGGGTGTTTGGACTAGGTGTCAAATAGCTAATCTAATTAGCTACACATGCTACACCTCTCAAATTGAACCCAAAAAGGTTGATGAAGCCTTAAATGATAAGTTTTGGGTTCTTGCCATGCAAGAAGAGCTAACCCAATTCGAAAGGAATGAGGTTTGGACTCTAGTTCCTAGGCCTAAAAGCACACATGTTATAGGCACTAAATGGATTTATAGGAACAAATCTGATGAGGATGGCAACATAGTGCGGAACAAGGCTAGACTTGTAGCACAAGGGTATTCTCAAATTGAGGGTATCGACTTTGAGGAGACTTTTGCTCCCGTTGCCCGTCTAGAGTCCATTAGGCTTCTCTTGTCCATTTCTTGTGTGCACAAGTTCAAATTACACCAAATGGACGTCAAGAGTGCCTTCCTAAATGGCTTCTTGCAAGAGGAAGTGTTTGTTGAACAACCCAAGGGGTTTGTGGATGCACATCACCCCAACCATGTTTATCGCCTCAAGAAGGCACTATATGGGTTGAAACAAGCACCGAGGGCTTGGTATGAGCGCCTCACTCAATTTCTTGTTGACAATAACTACACAAGGGGTAGTGTTGACAAGACTTTATTCATCATGAAAGACAAGGATGAGCTCTTTATAGCTCAAATCTATGTTGATGATATAGTGTTTGGCTCCACCAACAACACCAAGGTCCAACAATTTGTTGATGTTATGTCTCATGAATTTGAGATAAGTCTTGTTGGTAAGCTAAGTTACTTCCTAGGTTTGCAAATTAGGCAATTAGATGATGGGATCTTCATTACCCAAGCCAAATATGCCAAAAACCTAGTGAAGAAGTTTGGTCTTGAAAATGCCAAACATTGTGATACACCCATGAGTACCACTTTGAAGCTTAGCAAGGATGCAAGTGGAAAAAGTGTGGAACAAACGTTATATCGGGGCATGATAGGTAGCTTGCTTCATTTGACCGCAAGTAGGCCTGATATATCTTTTAGTGGGGTGTGTGTGCTAGGTACCAAGCAGATCCTAAGGAGTCTCATCTCTCTTCCGTTAAGAGAATCATTCGCTATGTGAATGGGACTTCCAACTATGGGATTTGGTACTCGTTTGACACTAATACTAGTCTTGTAGGCTTTAGTGATGCGGTTTGGCCAGGAAATTGTGATGATAGGAAGAGCACATCGGGCGGTTGCTTCTTTCTAGGCAACAACTTGGTGTCTTGGTTTTGCAAGAAGCAAAACTCGATTTCCTGTCCACGGCCGAGGCCGAGTACATAGCCGCGGGGAGTGGATGCACATAACTCCTATGGATGAAGCAAATGCTAGTAGACTACGGATTCAACCAAGGTACACTCACTCTCTTTTGTGATAATATGAGTGCTATAAATATTTCCAAGAATCCGGTACAACACTCTAGAACTAAGCATATTGACATCCGCCATCATTTCATTAAAGAGCTTGTTGAAAATAAATGCATAGTACTTGAACATGTAGGTACTAATAATCAACTTGCGGACTTATTTACTAAACCCTTAGATGCTACTCGATTTAAAACACTTAGTAGATCTATTAGGATATGTCTTGTGGAGTGATGTGATTTGTGATTGACCCCATATGGGGAACTCAAGCAAAGAGAGCTATTTTGCATTGTTGTCACTTGCAAAAATTTTGAAATATCTTATGCCTCTTCTTTTTATTGCTTGAGTAAACTTGGTTGCACATATGTATATATGTTTTCAATTCAATAAGTGTGAACCTTGCTTGTTTACAATCCATGTCATATTTTTGTTCAAACATGCATTTTTGGACTAGGAGATATACATAGGGAGTATGATTATGAGTGACCTATAGTTATCTCCATGACATGATGATTCTTATATAACATGCTAATGAAAATTGAAAAGCATGAAATTCATATGACATGCTCAAATGAAAAGCATGAATTAATGATTGCGTTTTTAAATGCAAAACTTGTGTGAAAAAGCTTATGAGACTCAAAATGAATAAAGGATCTTGTATCCGTTCAAAGGAATTTAAATTCCAAATGTCTCTCTTTCTTTATTAGTTGAACATGGTTACTATCATACGGATATCTTAACCGGAAAAATCAAATAGGGTGCAAAGTCGCTCATGCCATGTTTCGCTTATAAAGTTGGATATAGTTGCTCTTATTAAAATCAATGAAATCTCTATATCCTTGCTTTTCTCATAACAATGGTGAAATTGGTTTGAATTCTTATTAGAAACCTTTGTCATTTGCTTTGCCAAATACCATTGTACTTTGGACTTGAATGCTACATGTCTTGTATGCAAAGCATGTTTGATTCACACATTTTCTTAAAATAAATCTCCTTGTTTCTCTTCAATTAATTGGGATGCATAAAGTGACTAATATGATAATGCAAATTTCTTGCATGCTACTATCTCTCTTTGCTAAGAGTGACCCGGTTAGGGACTACTCCTTTGCCTATATCATGACAAAAAGGGGGAGTAGGATTGGTAAGGGGAGTTGCATATTGTTGTAGCAAATTGTTGTAGCAAATTGTGCATGATTGGGGAGAACATACATTGAGGGGGAGTAACCCGTTGAGGGGGAGCATTACATACACATACATTGCATAATGTTGTTGTGCCTTAAATTCTAAAATGCAAATGCTTGTTTTTTTTTTTTTTTTTGTTCTCACTTGATTAATCTCACATTTCACTTGTATTGAAAAATATAGAAATCTTATTTTCAGGGTTTGATTATTCTACAAGAGGTTGAAAACTTGAAGTTTTATTTTCTTATCTCTTTGTAATGTAGAAAATCATTGTTGTCCCATAGTTTCTATTTTTTTGTGAGAAATCAATGTGAGTGGTGGTTTTGTCACGAAATAGCCAAATTGGGAGATTGTAAGGTTCCCATTTGTTGATTGGCTCATTTCGTGGACAAACCACATGTTGGGGTTCTTTGTAAGGGTAGCTTAGGTGTTGGTGTTATTGTTCAAAGCCTTTTGAAGACCTCATCTTTATAAGCACCAAAGGTAATACTCTAAGTGCTTATTGTCTTGAAGAGATAGTTGCACACACTCACAACTCATGCATATGGCTAAATCTTGTATGTTGTGTTTCTTATTGTTATGCATTAATGTTCATTATCATCTCTTCTTGCTTGTTTATTTTGATTACATCTTGTATGATCAATGCCATGCCATGCATAATCTTAGATTTCATACATAGTGTAAGGCGTTGTACAAAGCGATGTTCGCACAGCGCCCATCAAAGTGCTGTACAGACCTGATCAATATAAATCGGTCGCTGTTGGGTCGTTGTACAAAGTGCTGTACGTACAGCGCCGCTCTATTTCCCGAGAGAACAGAGTTTTGGTGCTGTTCAGGCGTTGTACAGAAGCGATGTTCGAACAGCACCAATGAAGAAATGTTCTTCATTTCCTAGGTAGGCGCTGTACATGGCGCTCTACGTACGGCGCCCAAGGCAAATATTGTGTCATTTATCTAAATGACCACACTTCATGTAAGGATTCCCAATTATTGATTGGCTTATTTCATGGACAAACCACATGTGGGGCTTGTTGTAAGGGTAGCTTAAGAATTGGTGAAAGTTTAATGGCCCTCTCAAGACCTTAAGAGAAGAAGCACCAAAGGTAAATTCTAGTGCTTACATGCTTTGAAGAGATCATAGTTGCACACACTCACAACTCATGCATATTTCTTATACTTATATGTTGTGTGTTTTCATATGTGTGCATTCGTAATTGTTGAATATCTCTTCATGCATGTTTATTTACTTGCATCTAGTTTATTGAAATGCCATGTCATGTTTAGGCATTAGGATGCAAAGCCATGAATTTTATTCATGCATGTTGAATTGATTGCATCTTGTTCTATGATAATGCCATGACATGTTAGGCATTAGGATGCATTCAATTCTCACACTTGCACTTCATGTATGTTAGCTTTAAGTGTGGTATAATTCGTTTCCCGAAGATGGTTCGGAAACGTCCGCGCGTGCACGTTGGTGTGCTTGTCTTGCGCGAAGATTGCCTTCGGAGAATGCCCTTGGCTTCTCCTTAGGATTCACCACTTTCCACACTTGCATATTGTGCACAAAGTGGAAACAGGGCATTGTCGCCCTTTGGTGATGTCGCCATGGCGATAGAATGTTATACTTGAAAAAACCAATCAGGTATGAGGTTGCCCTGAGACAAATGGCGACCATGAAGTTTTACACTAGGTCGCCATGAGGTCGCCATTTGTACGACCTAGAAGAAAATCAGGCTTCTTTTTTCAAAACGATGTCACTTCTTTTTGACACCCTATATATATATGCCTCTTTCTTCTTAGGTCGATCAAGGAGTTCAAAATCATCTCTTTAACTTAGAATATCTTTCAAGAGAGAAAATCTTTTAAAGAACTCATCTTTAATCACACAAACCCATTTCCACATGCATAAATCATCATCTAAGCATCATCTAGGATCATCTAGTATGTGCTAATGCATGGGTCTTCTTCAACATGCATGGTATGGTATGTTAAACACTATTATCTAACATAATTAGTGTTTTTACTTATCAATTTTATCTCATATATTACTTGTATGTGTTTAGATTAATTTCTACATATAAGATTGAGATTATGTGTTGATTGGGTTATTTGTGATAGCTAGGTTTTCATGTTTATCTAACATCTAGCTAATTGATCTCATTAAAATGATTGAGATTATTTTTAATAGCTATTGTATCTAGGATTGGTTATCCTTTACTTAGCTAAAGTTGTATGCCATGTCATATAGCTATTTTCATATCTAGGATTGATTTTATTGACATCATATAATCCTAGATAAGCATTTAGTGTACCCTAGCACTTCTTGCATATTTGAATATCATTGCATATTCACTTAGGGTTTGATCTCTTCAGAGAAGTAAGTCTTGTGTGATAGACCGGGATTAGGTCGAACACCGGGATTAGGTGGTCACATAAGCAAATTGGACTAGGTCCACTTTTATAGGCCTGCGGGTAGTGGTAGCGGGATATTGGCCGGGATTAGGCCATCAAACCTGGATTAGGTTGTATACGTTATCACAATTAGTAGATTCGAGGTTCGAGTGTGGCGCACTTACCAGCCCGAGGTTTTTCCCTGTTGAGGGTTTCCACGTAAAAAATCAAGTGTCGTTTATATTTCCGCACCATATTACACTTGATTATTATATTGTCTAGTTTGGGGCATTTTCGTAAATTTGACTAAACGCGAAAATTGGGTAATAACGATTAAAATCTATTCACCCCCCCCCCCCCTCTAGATAGTTTTATACACACCGTTAATTTGTTTCACTTCATCTTGACACCCTATATATATGCCTCTTTGACTTTAGATCAATTTGCTGAGTTCAAAATATCATATATTTTCCTTAGAATATTTTTCAAGTGAAAAATCCTTAAAGAACTCTTCTTTAAATACTCAAATACATTCCATAGTGCATCAAAGATCATTTTGCAATCATCCATGCATGGTTTTGTATCATCACATCATCCTTGGTATGTTCTTCACTAACTTCATCTAATTTTAGTGTTTTTCATATTAAGAAATCTCTTTATATTACTTGTATGTTTTAGATCATATGTTAAATACAAGTTAGAGATTATTTGTGATGAATATGGTTGAGTGTTGTATTGTGATAGCTAATTAGGTCTTTGCTTAATCTTGATTAGCTAAACTATTTGATATGTCATTTAGTTTTTAATATCTAGGATTGCTTTAATTGCAAGATCATCATCTTAGATAAGCATATAGGGTTCCCTTGCTCTATATTGCATTTTGGATATTCATATATTTACTTAGGGTGTTAATCTCTTCATTGAGAATCAAAGTCTTGTGTGTAGCTTCCGGGATTAGGTTGCTTAGATCGTAAGCATTCGAACTAGGTTCACTCATACCAGGATTAGGTAGGTGTGTGATTACTTCCGGGATTAGGTTGTAATTTTATCACATTTAGTGGATTCGAGGTTCGGGTGTGGCTCACTCAACAGCCCGTGGTTTTTCCCGTGAGGGTTTCCACATAAATATCAAGTGTAGTTTATATTTCCGCATCATATTACACTTGCTATATTTTATTTACTATTAGGGGCATTTTCGTAATCTTGTCCATATACGAAAATTTGGTAAAATTGTTAAAATCTATTCACCCCCCCTCCCCCCTCCTCCCTCTCCCCCTCCCTCTAGATTAATATTTATCACACCGTGAGAACTTTCATGGATTTTCAGGATATAATCAAATTGCTGTTTCATAGAGGACCAAGAGAAGACGACGTTCACATGCCCCTTCGGAACCATTTCATACAAAAGAATGCCTTTTGGGTTGTGTAACGCTCTTGTCACTTTCTAGAGATGCGTGATGTCAATCTTCTCTAGCATATTAGAGTGGTTTATTGAAGTATTTATGGATGATTTTTCTATTCTTTGTAATTCTTTTGACAATTGCCTTGATAACCTATCTCTTGTTTTGAAAAGATACACTAAGACAAATTTGAATTTGAGTTGGGAGAAAAACCATTTTATGGTTAAATTTGGAATTGTTTTAGGGCATGTTATTTCTAATAAAGGCATAGAAGTAGATTGGGTTAAATTTTAAGTAATTGGTAAACTTCCACCTCTCACTTTGGTGAAGGGTGTGAGGAGTTTTCTTGGTCATGCAGGTTTCTATCAGCGTTTTATAAAAGATTTTTCAAAAATTAGTCGTCCCCTATGTAACCTCTTGACCAAGGATACTGCATTTGTGTTTGATGATGATTGCTTGCATGCTTTTGAAACTTTAAAGAATAAATTGACATTTACTTCTATAATTATGCCTCCTAATTGGTCTTTTCCTTTTGAATTAGTGTGTGATGCATCTAACTATGCTGTAGGCACTGTTTTAGGACAGTGAGTAGATAAATTACCACATGTTATTTACTACACTAGTCACACTTTGAATGATGCACAATTAAATTACTCCACCACAGAAAAAGAACTGTTTGTTGTTGTTAGTGCCTTATAAAAATTTTGTTCATAGTTAATTGGGTCTAAGGTCATTGTATGTTCTGATCATGATTCTTTGAAATATTTACTAACCAAAAAAGAAGCAAAAACAAGATTACTCTGGTAGATCCTTTTATTCCAAGAGTTTGATTTGGAAATCAGTGACAAGAAGGGTAGCGAGAATGTGGAGACTGATCATCTTTCTCGGTTAGTAAAAGACGAAGGCGTGGAAAAGAGTACCAAGGACATACCAATCAATGAGAACTTTCCAGATGAACAGCTATTGGCAATGGGAGGCAATGATCCATGGTATGTGGACATTGTAAATTACATTGCAAATGGAATCATACCACCTAATCTGAAATCACAAGCAAAGAGAAGATTCCTCTTCATCACTATACAGTACTTTTGGGATGAGCCATACCTGTTCAAATATGGCGCAGATTAGATCGTTCAGGGATGTGTCCCTAAGGAGGAGCAACAAGATGTGTTTAAATTTTGCCATAACTTTAGCTGTGGATGGCACTTTAGTACCAAGAAGACTGCTTTGAAAGTTCTCCAATCAGGTTTCTTCTGGACCACTTTATTTAAAGATGCTTATACTTTCTTTATTTCTCATGACAGGAGCCAGAGAACGGGGAACATTGGGAAGAGAGACGAGATGCCACTATCAAGTCAATTGGTTGTGGAGATATTTGATGTATGGGGAATTTATTTCATAGGACCATTTCCATCCTCGTACGGATTCAATTATGTAAGGTCTCATTTATTTGATTAGCTTATTTCGTGGACAAACTGTTAGGATTATGCTCAATAGCAAGAATGTAATATTGTAATTAACAATCTTTTTCATATTAACAAAGTGATTTCTGGTTTAACAAATCTTATAGCATTTATAGTTTAATATTATAATTGTCAAAGTAAATAATCATAAGGTCTAAAGACTATGAGAAAAGAAGAATTGTTCGTACATCTGGATATATATGTGGTAGACACAATTCTTTAGTTAGTCTTGAATATTGTTCACAACTTAAGTTAAAGGTTGGGCACCTTTATCTTGTTAAAGTTGTAGAATTCTTTTGCTAGCATTTGAGTAGGATCAAATGAGATATGATGAGTTTAAAATCATCGGAGTGTCTTCGAGCAAAAGAATCTAGTGCACTGGGTGCAATGAACTGGATCACAATGAAAAGCTTTATCTAGAACCGTCAATAGATAATAGTCTTTTCATTATCAGGACAATCGGAGAGTCTATCTTAATCCTGAGATAAATGATGGACTTATGGTTGCAAGTGATATCATTTGAGTTATCAATGAGTACGATTATATCGCATAGTCTATCCTCGATAGTTTGGTGATATTCATTTGTTAATCGATAGAGGACTTCATTTATAGATATGGACATCGTGGCTCCATTTAATTAAATGAGAGTATAATATCATCATATGGATGTTTTGGGGTAATTGGATATTAAATCTCAACGTTGAGTTTTCGATAGTGTCTATTGAAAACATGGCTTCTGGACAAGTCAAAATATCCAAGTTCAAAACGTGGTCATATGAGTAAATATGGTAACTTGGAGAGTTATAGGCGGTCTATGAACTCTTGGCGATTACTGATATTGTAAGGATTCCCGTTGTTTTTAATTGGCTTATTTCGTGATCAAACCATATGTGGGGGTTCTTTGTAAGGGTAGCCTAAGTATCGGTCTTAATGTTCGAAGCCCTTTGAAGACCTCGTGTTGATAAGCACCGAAGGTAAATTTCTATGTGCTTACCTTTCTTTGAAGAGATTTAGAAGCACACACACACTTTGCATTCTTACATTTGTGTGCATTCTCTTCATATGTCACATTACACACTAGCACTTATTTTTTATATTTTATGGTGTGTTATTGTGTCATGTTGTTGTATAATTCGTTTCCCGATAACTTTCGGAAACGTCCGCGCATGCACGAGAATGTGCTTGGTTTAGCGCGAGGACCGCCTATGGAGAATGCCCTTGGCTTCTCCTTGGTTTTCACCTATCTAGGTGATCGGCGGTTATGATCGGCGGCCTGGCCGTCGAATTAAACCGCCGTTTCAGTCCAGATTGGTCTGGAGCATTTCTGCGGTTAATATCGGCGGTCACGACCGCCGTTCGAAACCGCCGTTTCAAGACCTGATTGATTTATCTCTCAGTCTAATTCGGCGGTTGAAACGGCGGGCATGAAACCGCCGTTCGAAACCGCCGTTCATACCTGGTTGATTTTGATCTCTCTGTTCTGTTTCGGCGGTTGGAATCGGCGGTCACTAAACCGCCGAATTAACCGCCGTTTATGCTCTGTTCTTCACGAGCTCAATTCGGCGGTCATTAACGGCGGCCTGGCCGCCGATTTAAACCGCCGATTGGCGCGTTTCTTTGAAACTTACTTAAACGACCACACTTTGTTTTGGCCCCCTATATATATGCCACTTTGACTTTAGGTCAATAAAGAGAGTTCATATTCAGAATTCATACTTAGGATATTTTTCAAAGAGAAGAAAAATTCCAAGAACTCCATTCTTGATTCTCAAACACTTTTCATGATCATCAATCATCATCTAGCATCATCTTAGATCATCTAGATGTCATCTAGCATGGAATCTTCATCATACTTTGCTTGGTAAGCTTTTCACTAATATCTTACATGTTTTGTGTTTCTCTTATCTAGCAATCTCAATTAATTACTTGTTTGTTATTTTGTATGCTTTAGATACAATATTGAGATAAGTATGATGTATGTTTGAGATTTTATATTGTGCTTGCATATTAGGTTTTGTGCTTAATATTGATTAGCTAAACTAATTGACATGTCATTTAGTTTTGATATCTAGGATTGTTCTTAATTGCATATTAATCATCTTAGATAAGCATATAGGGTTTCCCTTGCTCTATGTTGCATTTTGGATATTTACATATATTCACTTAGGGTTGTATTCTCTTCATAGAGAAAGTAAGTCTTGTGTGTAGCATCCGGGATTAGGTTGCTTAGAACGCAAGCAAATTGGACTAGGTTCACTCATACCGGGATTAGGTAGGTGTGTGATTACTTCCGGGATTAGGTTGTAATCGTTTGCACATTTAGTGGATTCGAGGTTCGAGTGTGGCTTACTTACATAGCCCGTGGTTTTTCCCGTGAGGGTTTCCACGTAAAAACCAAGTGTTGTTTTAATTTCCGCACCATATTACAATTGCTTGGTTATATTATCTTGAGGGCATTTTCGTAATTTTGACTAACACGAAAAATTGGGTAAAAAGCGTAAAATCTATTCACCCCCCCTCTAGATAGCTTTATACACACCGTGCTATTATTTGTTTCAATTGGTATCAGAGCGGGTTCCTAGACATACATAGGTGATCCTTGCTTATTTTGGTGTGTTTTGCATTTTGTGTGATTTTTGATCATTCATACATTTGCATTCATTTCATTCATTCATAAACACTATGAGTGGAAACGGTGGAAATGGTGGTGGCCACGAAGGAGCTTCTAGCACAAGGCCTCCACTTCTTACCGGATTGAACTATTCCCAATGGAAAGGGAAGATGGAATCCTACATATGCCAAATTCATGACCGTGCATGGATGGCGGTGGAAGACGGATATGATCTCCCTATGATGACTCCCGATGGTGGAGGACAAGATGTTTTGAAGCCTAAGGCGCAATGGAACGCGCAAGAGTTTGAGGCTTCTAAGTGGAATAGGAAGGCTATGCATGCCATTATGTGTGCTATGGATGAGAATCAGTACAAGCTTATTCAGAATACTCAGATTGCCAAAGTGGCATGGGACATCCTTCTAGTTGCACATGAGGGAACCGAGGTGGTGAAGGAGTCCAAGCTTCAAGTCCTCCAAACTCAGTTTGAGCTACTTAGGATGGGAGAGGATGAATGCTTCAATGACTTCGAAATCAAATTGATGGATATTGTAAATCAAAGCCATCAACTCGGAGACCCGTATTCGGATAGGAGAGTCAAGCAAAAAATTATGAGATCTCTCCCCGATAGGTTTGAATCCAAGGTGACGGCCATAGAAGAAAATAGTGGCTACATGGATATGAAGCCAAGTGAGGTGATTGGGCGTCTCCTTGCATATGAGTCTAGGAAGGCTCCTAGCACCACTACTCCTCCTAAGAAGTCTAAAGGAATAGCTTTGAAAGCATCTAAGGATGCAAAGGAGGCAAAGCATGAATCGGATGAAGACCTTGCCTTATTTGTGAAAAGGTTCAACAAGGTTATGGGGTTCAAGAAGAAGAAGGGATTTGGGTCAAGAGGACAAGATTTGAAGAAAAAGAGTTCCTTCAAGAAGTTTGAGCCTAGACAAGAGAGGACCGAAAGGAAAGGGGTCCGATGCTTTGAATGTGGTGGGATTGGTCACTTTGCCCCCGAATGTGCTAATCACAATGATAAGAAGAAGAGCAAAGTGATGGCCGCCACTTGGAGTGGGAGTAGTGATGACTCCAATGAGGAAGATGAGTCTTCAAGTGAAGAAGAGCTCATGGCTAACCTCCTAGCTTTTGCCTCCTCACATAAGAGCAAAAGTGGTAGTGAGAAAGAGGAAATGAGTCAAGAGGAAAATGACTCAAGTGAAGAAGAAAGTGATTCCTCATCTAACTCCATAAGTAGTTTTGTGGAGAAAAAGGTACTTGCTAAATGCCATGCCGAGTTTAATGATTTAGCAATCAAGAGCACAAGAAAGATCAAGATGTTGAGAGAAGAAAATCTTGAGCTTGCATCTCATAATGACCACTTAGGTGAACAAGTGGAAAAATTCAAGAAGATAGAAGATAAGCTAAGAGAGGAGTTAGCTTTATCTAGGAGGAATGAAGAAAGTCTAAAGAGTGAGCTTGAAGAAGTTAGAAATTCTATGACTAGGATGGATTCTAGCACCAAGAAGCTTGACCATATGCTTGGTGTTGGAAAGAGTCCATGTGACAAGAGGGGTCTTGGGTATGAAGATGACAAGAAGATCTCTACCTCTAACAAGACCGTGTTTGTCAAGAGCTTGAAGAAAGAAGAAACTTCATTTGTGCAAGCTCCTAGAAAGAAATTAGAAGTAGGACAATGCTCTAATGCACAAGTGAAGATGGGTCCAAGAAGGAAACCTCAAGCTCAACCCCCTAGGGTCTCTCAAGCTAACATTCCTCCTCAAATGGCTCACAAAGGAAAGAGACCTATCATGCAACCTCAAGCTAGGAAGCAACCAAGACCGGTTCAACAACGAAGAAGGATTGAACCCTTTCATCCACAAAGACAAAGGCAAGGTATGATTTCTTATTTCATCCCTATTTGTCACTTTTGTGGTTGTGATGGTCATATTAGACCAAATTGCTTTCAATATATAAAATGTGTAGAAAACAAAGCATGATTGAGAAGAAAAAGAAAAGAGCCATGATGCATGTTCCTAGGAATGATAATATTATTATGCATGATCCTAGGACATCTAGAGCCCATATACCAAAAACCACTAAGAAAGCTAAGATTGTTTCTAGGTGGATTAGAAAGAATGACATTGTTTGCCATGTTGCTCAAATAGCCTTGAAGGCAAATTCTTCTAATTTTTGGTATCTAGATAGTGGGTGCTCTAGGCACATGACGGGAAACAAGAGTTTCTTCGAGACTCTTGTTATGGAGGAAGGTGGATATGTCACTTTTGGTGATGGATCCAAAAAGAAAGTTGTAGGGAAAGGAACCATTTCCGTTCCCGGATTACCCTCCTTATCCGATGCTTTATTTGTTGATGGCTTGAAAGCCAATTTAATAAGCATTTCACATCTAAGTGATGAAGGATATTCCGTCTTGTTTTGTAAAGATGATTGCTCGATCCTAAAGCCCGATGGACAAACCTTATTGAAAGGTATGAGATCTAGCGACAATTGCTATTGTCTTGAAGCTAGAATAGTCTCAAACAATGTGTCCATGGATGAGCAAATTGAGTTGTGGCATGAAAGACTTGGCCACATGAACTTTAGGGATCTACGGACCCTTGGAAAGTTCGAGTGTGTGCGTGGCCTCCCTAAGCTTGGGAAGAAAGCCAATGGTGTTTGTGGACCTTGCCAACAAGGAAAGCAAACTAAAAGCATGCACAAAAAGGGTAAGTATCTCACCACCAAGGAGCCTCTTGAGCTTCTCCACATGGACCTCATGGGTCCCATGCAAACCGAAAGTTTGGGTGGAAAGAGATACATTTTTGTATGTGTTGATGATTTCTCTAGATTTACATGGACATACTTTATTAGAGAAAAATCCGAAACTTTTGATAAGTTTAAAATGCTTTGTACTAAATTACAAAATGAAATGAAATCTAACATTAGAAGCATTAAACGGATTAGAAGTGACCATGGGAGAGAGTTTGAGAATGCCTCTTTTGAAAGCCTTTGTGATAGCTTAGGCATCTCCCATGAGTTTTCGGCTCCTAGGACACCTCAACAAAATGGAGTTGTTGAGAGGAAGAATAGGGTCCTCCAAGAGATGGCCCGAGTGATGTTGCTTAGCAACAATGTCCCTAGGAACCTATGGGCCGAAGCCATCAATACGGCTTGCTATATAGGAAATCGTGTGTTCCTAAGGCCCGGTTCTAGAAACACCTCCTATGAGCTATGGAAGGGTAGGAAGCCAAATGTTAGCTACTTCCACACATTTGGAAGCAAATGCTACATTTTAAATGACCGTGATCAACTTGGCAAGTTTGATGCTAAGAGTGATGAGGGTATCTTTATTGGCTACGCCTTGAATAGTAAAGCCTATAGAGTTTTCAACTTGAAGACTCGAACCGTCATGGAATCATCAAATGTGGTCATTGATGATACTAGGCTCAAGTCTAATGACCATGAGGAGGAGGATGTTCTAGAGGATGACACTCCTTTGGAGAGGGTTGTGGTGACTCCCAATGTTGGGACATCTAATGAAGTCACACAACCCATTACTAGAGTTCCTCTCTTGGACTCTAAAGAACCCGCTCCATGGGTTAGGAAAACTCCATGATAAAGAAGATATCATTGGAGAGGTAAATGAGGGTGTTAGGACTAGACGTCAACTTGCTAATCTTATTAGCTATACTTGCTACACCTCTCAAATTGAACCCAAAAAGGTTGAAGAAGCCTTACATGATGAATTTTGGGTTCTTGCCATGCAAGAAGAGCTAAACCAATTCGAAAGGAATGAGGTTTGGACTCTAGTTCCTAGGCCTAAGACCACTAATGTCATAGGCACTAAATGGATATTTAGGAACAAATCCGATGAGGATGGCAACATAGTGCGGAACAAGGCTAGACTTGTAGCACAAGGGTACTCTCAAATTGAGGGTATCGACTTTGAGGAGACATTTGCTCCCGTTGCCCGCTTAGAGTCTATTAGGCTTCTCTTGTCCATCTCTTGTGTGCACAAGTTCAAATTGCACCAAATGGATGTCAAGAGTGCCTTCCTCAATGGCTTCTTGCAAGAGGAAGTGTTTGTTGAACAACCCAAGGGGTTTGTGGATGCACACCACCCCAACCATGTCTATCGCCTCAAGAAGGCACTATATGGGTTGAAACAAGCACCGAGGGCTTGGTATGAGCGCCTCACTCAATTTCTTGTTGACAATAACTACACAAGAGGTAGTGTTGACAAGACACTATTCATCAAGAGAGACAATGATGAGCTTTTCATAGCTCAAATATATGTCGATGACATAGTGTTTGGCTCCACCAACAACACCAAGGTCCAACAATTTGTTGATGTTATGTCTCATGAATTTGAGATGAGTCTTGTTGGTGAGCTTAATTACTTCCTAGGTTTGCAAATTAGGCAACTTGATAATGGGATCTTCATAACCCAAGCCAAATATGCCAAAAACCTTGTGAAGAAGTTTGGTCTTGAAAAAGCCAAACATTGTGACACTCCTATGAGCACCACTTTGAAGCTAAGCAAGGATGCTAGCGGTAAAAGTGTGGACCAAACCTTATATCGTGGCATGATAGGGAGCTTGCTCTATTTGACCGCAAGTAGGCCCGATATATCATTTAGTGTAGGAGTTTGTGCTAGGTACCAATCCGATCCCAAGGAGTCCCATCTCTCTTCTGTTAAGAGAGTCATTCGCTTTGTGAATGGGACTTCCAACTATGGGATTTGGTACTCATTTGACACTAATCCTAGTCTTGTAGGATATAGTGATGCGGATTGGGCAGGAAATTGTGATGATAGGAAGAGCACATCGGGCGGTTGCTTCTTTCTAGGCAACAACTTGGTGTCTTGGTTTTGCAAGAAGCAAAACTCGATTTCCTTGTCCACGGCGGAAGCCGAGTACATAGCCGCGGGGAGTGGATGCACTCAACTTATGTGGATGAAGCAAATGCTAGTGGATTACGGATTCAACCAAGGTACTCTCACTCTCTTTTGTGATAACATGAGTGCCATTAATATTTCCAAGAATCCGGTGCAACATTCTAGAACTAAGCATATTGACATCCGCCATCACTTCATTAGAGAGCTTGTTGAAAATAAATGCATAGTACTTGAACATGTAGGTACTAATGATCAACTTGCGGACCTATTTACTAAACCCTTAGATGCTACTCGATTTAAAACTCTTAGTAGATCTATTGGGGTATGTCTTGTGGAGTGATGTTCTATGATTGACCCCATATGGGGAACTCAAGCAAAGAGAGCTATTTTGCATTCTTGTATCTTGCAAAAATTTGAAATATCTTATGCCTCTTCTTTTAATTGCTTGAGTAAGCTTGGTTGTACATATGTATATATGTTTTAAAATTCCATAAGTGTGAACCTTGCTTGTCTACAATCCATGTCATATTTATGTTCAAACATGCATTTTTGGACTAGGAGATTTACATTGGAAGTATGATTTGAATGACCTATGATTATCTCCATGACATGATGATTCTTAAATAACATGCTAATGTCTTATGAAAAGCATGAAATTCATATAACATGCTCACATGAAAAGCATGAATTGATGATTGCATATTCTTAAAAATGCAAAACTTGTGTGAAAACTTATGAGACTCAAAATGAATAAAGGATCTTGTATCCATTCAAAGGAATTTACATTCCAAATGTCTCTCTTTCTTTATTAGTTGAACATGGTTACTATCATACGGATAATTTTATCCGGAAAAATCAAATAGGGTGCAAAGTCGCTCATGCCATGTTTCGCTTATAAAGTTGGATATAGTTGCTCTTAAATTGAAATCAATAATCTCTATATCCTTGCTTTTCCCATGACATTGGTGAAATTGGTTTGAATTCTTATTAGAAACCTTTGTCATTTGCTTTGCCAAATACCATTGTATTTTGGACTTGAATGCTATATGTCTTGTATGCAAAGCATGTTGGATTCACACATTTTCTCAAAATAAATCTCCTTGTTTCTCTCAAATTAATTGAAGTGCATAAAGTGACTTATATGTATATGCAAGTCTTGCATGCTTCTATCTCTCGTTGCTATGAGTGACCCGGTTGGGGACTACTCCTTTGCCTATATCATGACAAAAAGGGGGAGTAGGATATGGTAAGGGGAGGTGCAAAATATAGAAGCTATTGTACACTTTGGGGAGAACATACATTGAGGGGGAGTAACCCGTTGAGGGGGAGCATTGCATTTATCATACATTGCATACATTTGGTAATGTTGTGCCTAAATTCTAAAAATGCAAATGCTTGGTATTGTTCTCACATGATTAATCTCACACTTTTCTTGTATTAGAAATGTTAGAAACTCTTTTCAGGGATTGATTATTCTACAAGAGGATTGAAGACTTCAAGTTGCATTAGCTTATCTCTTTGTAATGTAGAATATCATTATAGTCCCGTAGTTTCTATTTTTTGTGAGGAATCATTGTGAGTGATGGTTTTGTCACGAAATAGCCAAAGGGGGAGATTGTAAGGATTCCCGTTGTTTTTAATTGGCTTATTTCGTGATCAAACCATATGTGGGGGTTCTTTGTAAGGGTAGCCTAAGTATCGGTCTTGTTGTTCGAAGCCCTTTGAAGACCTCGTGTTGATAAGCACCGAAGGTAAATTTCTATGTGCTTACTTTTCTTTGAAGAGATTAGTTGCACACACACACTTAACATTCATTGCATATGTGTGCATTCTCTTCATTTGTCACATTTCACACTTGCACTTATTTATTATATTTTGTTGTGTGTTATTGTGTCATGTTGTTGTATAATTCGTTTCCCGATAACTTTCGGAAACGTCCGCGCATGCACGAGAATGTGCTTGGTTTAGCGCGAGGACCGCCTATGGAGAATGCCCTTGGCTTCTCCTTGGTTTTCACCTATCTAGGTGATCGGCGGTTATGATCGGCGGCCTGGCCGCCGAATGAAACCGCCGTTTCAGTCCAGATTGGTCTGAAGCATTTCTGCGGTTAAGATCGGCGGTCACGACCGCCGTTCGAAACCGCCGTTTCAAGACCTGATTGATTTATCTCTCAGTCTAATTCGGCGGTTGAAACGGCGGGCATGAAACCGCCGTTCGAAACCGCCGTTCATACCTGGTTGATTTTGATCTCTCTGTTCTGTTTCGGCGGTGGAATCGGCGGTCACGAAACCGCCGAATGAACCGCCGTTTATGCTCTGTTCTTCACGAGCTCAATTCGGCGGTCATTAACGGCGGCCTGGCCGCCGATTGAAACCGCCGATTGGCGCGTTTCTTTGAAACTTACTTAAACGACCACACTTTGATTTGGCCCCCTATATATATGCCACTTTGACTTTAGGTCAATTAAGAGAGTTCATATTCAGAATTCATACTTAGGATATTTTTCAAAGAGAAGAAAAATTCCAAGAACTCCATTCTTGATTCTCAAACACTTTTCATGATCATCAATCATCATCTAGCATCATCTTAGATCATCTAGATGTCATCTAGCATGGAATCTTCATCATACTTTGCTTGGTAAGCTTTCACTAATATCTTACATGTTTTGTGTTTCTCTTATCTAGCAATCTCAATTAATTACTTGTTTGTTATTTTGTATGCTTTAGATACAATATTGAGATGAGTATGATGTATGTTGAGATTTTATATTTGCTTGCATATTAGGTTTTGTGCTTAATATTGATTAGCTAAACTAATTGACATGTCATTTAGTTTTGATATCTAGGATTGTTCTTAATTGCATATTAATCATCTTAGATAAGCATATAGGGTTTCCCTTGCTCTATGTTGCATTTTGGATATTCACATATATTCACTTAGGGTTGTATTCTCTTCATAGAGAATAAGTCTTGTGTGTAGCATCCGGGATTAGGTTGCTTAGAACGCAAGCAAATTGGACTAGGTTCACTCATACCGGGATTAGGTAGGTGTGTGATTACTTCCGGATTAGGTTGTAATCGTTGCACATTTAGTGGATTCGAGGTTCGAGTGTGGCTTACTTACATAGCCCGTGGTTTTTCCCGTGAGGGTTTCCACGTAAAAACCAAGTGTTGTTTTAATTTCCGCACCATATTACAATTGCTTGGTTATATTATCTTGAGGGCATTTTCGTAATTTTGACTAACACGAAAAATTGGGTAAAAAGCGTAAAATCTATTCACCCCCCCTCTAGATAGCTTTATACACACCGTGCTATTATTTGTTTCAATGGTATCATAGCGGTTCCTAGACATACTAAGTGATCCTTGCTTATTTTTGTGTGTTTTGCATTTTGTGTTCTTTTTTTGATCATTCATACATTTTCTTCATTTCATATCATTCATAAACACTATTAGTGAAACGTTGGAAATGGTGGTGGCCACGAAGGAGCTTCTAGCACAAGGCCTCCACTTCTTCCGGATGAACTATTCCCAATGGAAAGGGAAGATTGAATCCTCATATGCCAAATTCTGCCGTGCATGGATTGCGGTGTAAGACGGATATGATCTCCTATGATGACTCCCTATGGTGGAGACAAGATGTTTTGAAGCTAAGGCTCATGGCGCGCAAAGTTTTGAGGCTTCTATGGAATATAAGGCATTGCTGCCTTATGTGTGCTATGATGAGAATCAGTACAAGCTTATTCAGAATACTCAATTGCCAAAGTGGCATGGGACACCTTCTAGTTGCACATGAGGGAACCGAGGTGGTGAAGGAGTCCAAGCTTCAAGTCCTCCAAACTCAGTTTGAGCTACTTAGGATGGGAGAGGATGTATGCTTCAATGACTTCGAAATCAAATTGATGGATATTGTAATCAAAGCCATCAACTCGGAGACCCGTATTCGGAAGGAGAGTCAAGCAAAAAATTATGAGATCTCTCCCCGATAGGTTTGAATCCAAGGTGACGGCCATAGAAGAAAATAGTGGCTACATGGATATGAAGCCAAGTGAGGTGATTGGGCTCTCCTTGCATATGAGTCTAGGAAGGCTCCTAGCACCACTACTCCTCCTAAGAAGTCTAAAGGAATAGCTTTGAAAGCATCTAAGATGCAAAAGAGGCAAAGCATGAATCGGATGAAGACCTTGCCTTATTTGTGAAAAGGTTCAACAGGTTATGGGGTTCAAGAAGAAGAAGGGATTTGGGTCAAGAGGACAAGATTTGAAGAAAAGAGTTCCTTCAGAAGTTTGAGCCTAGACAGAGAGGACCGAAAGGAAAGGGGTCCGATGCTTTGAATGTGGTGGATTGGTCACTTTGCCCCCGAATGTGCTAATCACAATGATAAGAAGAGAGCAAAGTGATGGCCGCCACTTGGAGTGGGAGTAGTGATGACTCAATGAGAAGATGAGTCTTCAAGTGAAGAAGAGCTCATGGCTAACCTCCTAGCTTTTGCCTCCTCACATAGAGCAAAAGTGGTAGTGAGAAAGAGAAATGAGTCAAGAGGAAAATGACTCAAGTGAAGAAAAAGTGATTCTCATCTAACTCCATAAGTAGTTTTGTGGAGAAAGGTCTTGCTAAATGCCATGCCGAGTTTAATGATTTAGCAATCAAGAGCACAAGAAAGATCAGATGTTGAGAGAAGAAATCTTGAGCTTGCATCTCATAATGACCACTTAGTGAACAAGTGGAAAAAATTCAAGAAGATAGAAGATAAGCTAAGAGAGGAGTTAGCTTTATCTAGGAGGAATGAAGAAAGTCTAAAGAGTGAGCTTGAAGAAGTTAGAAATTCTATGACTAGGATGGATTCTAGCACCAGAAGCTTGACCATATGCTTGGTGTTGGAAAGAGTCCATGTGACAAGAGGGTTCTTGGGTATGAAGATGACAAGAAGATCTCTACCTCTAACAACCGTGTTTGTCAAGAGCTTGAAGAAAGAAGAAACTTCATTTGTGCAAGCTCCTAGAAAGAATTAGAAGTAGGACAATGCTCTAATGCACAAGTGAAGATGGGTCCAAGAAGGAAACCTCAAGCTCAACCCCCTAGGGTCTCTCAAGTTAACATTCCTCCTCAAATGGCTCACAAGGAAAGAACCTATCATGCAACCTCAAGCTAGGAGCACCAAGACCGGTTTCAACAACGAAAAGGATTGACCCTTCATCCACAAAGACAAAGGCAAGGTATGATTCTTATTTCATCCCTATTTGTCACTTTTGTGGTTGTGATGGTCATATTAGACCAAATTGCTTTCAATATATTAAAATGTGTAGAAAACACAGCATGATTGAGAAGAAAAAGAAAAGAGCCATGATGCATGTTCCTAGGAATGATAATATATTATGCATGATCCTAGACATCTAGAGCCCATATACCAAAAACCACTAAGAAGCTAAGATTGTTTCTAGGTGATTTAGAAAGAATGACATTGTTTGCCATGTTGCTCAAATAGCCTTGAAGGCAAATTCTTCTAATTTTTGGTATCTAGATAGTGGGTGCTCTAGGCACATGACTGGAAACAAGAAGTTTCTTCGAGACTCTTTTTATGGAGGAAGGTGGATATGTCACTTTGGTGATGGATCCAAAAAGAAAGTAACTACGAATAGCTACCGGATTTTGCTGTGCATGTGGCACAGTGGCATAGGATGAAGCGGCCACCTCTTTCAACCACACAGGAAATCCGCACTTTTTTATGCGCTGAGGCCCCGTGTGGAAGCTGGGGTTTATTTCTTCTAATTGAACCAGCCCGAGAGAGTTCTGGATCCCTAAAACAGTAGTGGTTGTCAAAGAGTGAAAATTGATGGCCACGGCGAGAAGATGAAAAAGGATTTGTTGGGCTTCCCCACTTCAAATAAATTTTGGAAGAACAGTTGTTCTTCGTGGGTAAACGTTGGGGCCAATCAATCAGTTTTGATCTTAATGGTACTCGGGGTAATTGCAGGGTTCCTCGGTACTTTTGTTCGCCCCAATGGAACCATATGACTCCTGCTTTTACTGACGAGGAGCTCAAGACTTTGGCAGGGCGGCCGTTCGCCCTTTGGAGAAAAGGGCAGACCTATCTCTTCAATGAGGAGAAAATGATAGAGCTCGCCTTTTTCCCCAGATTTCTGCATGCCGTAAACGCCGGAAGTTCTTATAAGCTTTCCCTGGTTATTCTTGCATTTCTGGCTCTTAAATCAGTCTACTGACTTGGAGAAACAACTTCCTTCTTTTTTTTTAAGTGTTCGACGTAGACATAGTCTGCGATGCTCAGGCACGCCGGATGAAAGGCATCGTAGAGGCGAGCCGAAAAGCGGCTCTTCGCTAGCAAGATGCTGGGATAGCTCCTCCCGAAGGTGACTCTGACGAGAGTGCTCCCGAGAATCCTCTCGAGGGAGATGATGAAGGGAGCACCCGATTATGTGCCCGGGAGACCCACGATCAAGAAATGACCGCATATTCAGCAGAGGCTCTGTGGGCGATCCGAAGGCTTTGGAGCAAGTAGGACCGACTTTGGAGTAAGTAGGACCGCTACTGGGCAGGACAATCAAGCGGGTCCTTCTTCTTCTAAGGGGAAAGAGAAGGTTGGGCACTCATCTGAGCCTGAGCCTGAGCCAGCGGCTTTCTCCCGTGGAACCAATTCTCCCCACTCTGCTTCAAATATGCCAAGTGCTATATTCCAGGGTGCTGAAGCAACTGGGGAACATTCGGGCGTGATGGCTCAGGGATTCTGACTCCTGCCGAGCCAATTCATACTCCTCCGGGGACAGCGGTGTTGAAAATGAGGCATCCCGATCCAGATTCTGAAGATCCTGCGGCTGACTTGAACTCTCACGAGAGGCAATCTGGAAAGAGAAAAGCTCATTTTCTCCTGGTCGCCCTACCCCCAAGATTCCCCGAGTAGTTGCATATGTTGATTCATCTTCAAGTGATGAGGGGGGAGCAGAGGTTGGGAGAAAAACGGGTATGACCCCTCCACGGGACAGATCAAGGGCAGTGTTGGCGGCTCCGCTAGCTCTCCTCGGGTGGCCTCGACTGCCGGGCTCCCTGAAACTTGCTTGGGTGGTTTGGGCCCCTCGACCCAGATAGACAATCCTACCCTCGAGACTATGCTGAGGGCCATGGCTTCAGGCCAGGCCTACATTGGGGAGGATCACTGGAGTCACCTTAGGGCTGGAACCGTGTCCGACGGCTCTGCAACTTCTTCAACAGTGCTTCCTACGTGAGTAACGCCTTGATTATATGCATAATTTTGTATTTTTCTCTCTTTTTTTTTGTTTTTTTTTCTTGTTACTTCACTCCTGTTTGCTGTTGATTTGTTGCAGATGGTGGCTGAGATGTCCGGGGCTTACCAGGCTGGTGAAGCCCAGGTAGAAAGAATAAGGCAGCTAGAAGCTCAATTAAAGGAGAGCGAAGATCGCCACGCTCGGGTTGAGTTAACTTGTCAGGAAGCGGTTAGGTCAAATCAGGTGCTCCTGGATCAATGCTTGGCACGCAAATGGAGGCTGAACAAAAAGCATCTTTGCTGCTGAGGCGGCCAAAACTTTACAAGATCAGTTGTCATCCACTCAGACGCTTTGCTCCATGCCGAGCAGAACGCTAAAGACGCCAAGTCATCTTATGAACGCCGAATCGAAGACTTGGAGCGTCAGGCTTTGACAGTCAAGTCCCTATCGAAGGAAGCTAGGTTGGAACTGGAGATACAGGATGTCGATCGTTTCAAGAGATCTCCGGCCTATGATGCTTTGCTTCTCGGGAGTTCCAGCGGGAATGGTCTCGGTTGGAGAGTTCTTCAAGATGAAAAATATGGCGACTGACCGGGCTAGGGCCAACTGGAGCCTTTCAATTAAAAAACATGTGGATACATCTCTGGAGTCCCTTCGGATCCAGATGAAAGAGTGGCGAGCGTATTGTCGAAGTAAAGGTAAGGCGCCATATCCCATGCACCTGGAGGTTCCCACTGCCGATTCCTTCTCCACTTTTTATGCTTGTCAGAAAGTGGGAATGATGGTGAGAAACCTGACTTGGGGCCCGTCCCGGGACTGATTATAGTGGCTGGATGGATGATGAAGAAGAGGATGTGATTGTATGGCCCACTAACGATAGCCTCTTGAGCGAATATGTGATGGAACTGACCCGAGTGTCGGCGGGAGTAGCTCTCAACCCCCAGCGCCACCTTCTTGATCTTCTGTTTATTTACTTATTTTGTAATGATCCTTGTATTCACCTTTGCCCGTATATACATGAATCTTTAACCTTATGTCCGCTGTTTCTAATTTCCTACATGACAAAACACACAAATGGGATGAACTAAATAAGTACAATTACTTGACAGCCCGTACTCGGCTATCTTTGAGCTTATGGATCTTTTTGGACAATCCCTAGCTCTATTTTGGCCGAGTATCTTATTTAACTGGTGATTAATTTAGCCGAGTATCTCATTTAACTGGCGTCTAATTAACTCAGCCGGAGTATATTATTCACCGGCATTTGATTTAGCCGAGTATCTCATTTAATTGGCAATTAACTTAGCCGAGTATCTCATTAATGACGTCAATAACTCAGTCGAGTATATTATTCAACTGGCATTTGATTTAGCCGAGTATCTCATTTAACTGGTAATTAATTTAGCCGAGTGTCTTATTCTGGCATTTTGTCTTTTTGACCTATTTAGGTTTTACCAAACGTTATGTCGAGGCTCACCACGACCATACGCTGAGGTCCTTACACAAGTCACCTAGGACGTCTCCGGTTTTGTCTATGCAAGGTTTCGTCGAATCGTTGGGATATTATGTACCGGCCAACACGGCTGCGCATCTCACCAGCCTTTCTGGCGGCACTCCGAGCAGTTTTCCAGTCATCCTGGTGCCTCGGTTTGCCTTTTTGCCAAGAGGTGCGTTTGCACTATCTTAACTAGGCGGGCGTGCTACTTCAGCTTCTTCGCCCTTCGAGCACTACTTGCCTGCTCTCTCGCGGCTTCGTAGCGCCGAATTGTTTCTTACTCGGCGTTCGTTTAGCCAATTTTTAAGTGGCTGCTGTCGTTCATCGGCCATGGAATATCTTTGCTCATGGGACTTATCGACTTCAATGAATAACCTCTTTATTGGGAAATGAACTTTATTAGAAAATCAAATAAATCTGAAACAGTTAATGCAAAGAAAACTGAGCAAAAAAATAAACTGAATTAACATAATCATAGGGATGAGTTCCTTAGGGGTAGAAGATCTTGAGGTACTGTGCATTGCATGGTCGGGGTAGTAGGCTCCCCCGGTCGGGCTATCATGTATGCCCGTGCCCCGCGACTCCTTTGACGATGTACGGCCCCTCCCATTTGTCGGTGAGGGATCCTGCTGACTTGTCCTTGGTGTTCAGGGACACTCTTCTTAGCACTAATCTCCAAGCTGGAATCTGCGCACGCGAACATGGAATTATAGTACCTCGCAGCCCTTTGTTGGTATGCGGCGTTTCGCACTTGCGCTGCATCCCTGACTTCTTCAAGCTCATCTAAGTTTTGCTATAGCATGTTAACATTGTGCTCGGGCTGTATAGTTGTACCCTGGTGATGTAAAACTTATTTCTGCTGGGATAACAGCCTCCGTTCCGAATGCTAACGCAAAAGGAGTCTCCTCTGTGGATGACCTTATAGTAGTTGATATGCCCATAGCACCTCTGGTAACTTGTCCGCCTAGCAGCCTTTCTTGGCTTCCAACTTTGCTTTCAACGTGTGCTTGATCACCTTGTTCACAGCTTTGGTCTGGCCATTGGTTTGAGGATGAGCAGGTGACGCATAGTAGTTTGCGATCTTATACTTTTCGCACATTTCTCTAAACTTGCTGTTGTCGAATTGGGTCCCATTGTCTGTTTAATGATGCTGGGGATCCCAAACCTATATATTAAGTTCTTTCTGACAAAGCTGGTGGTGTTTGCCTCAGTGATGTGCACGAGAGCTTCTGCTTCCGCCCATTTAGTAAAGTAGTCCACTGCCACAATAGCATGCTTCGCACCCCCATTTGTTCAAGTGGGCATTGGTCCTATCAGGTCGAGGCCCCACATGGCAAAGGGCCAAGGTGAAGTTAAGTTTCTGAGCAACTCCGGGGGTTGCCGAATATCGTTTGCTATTCTCTGGCATGTCTCACAGCTCTCCGCGAATCGCTGTGCCTCTGCAAATAAAGTCGGCCAATAGAATCCTTGCCTTAGTACCTTATGCGCCAGACTCTTACCCCAGTATGGTTCCCGTATACTCCACTGTGAACATCTATCATGATCTTTTGGTTTCTTCGCCGGCGATACATCTTTGCAGCACCTTTAAGAACCCTCTTCTGTATAATTCACCTCTCAGGATTGTGTACCGAGGTTGACCTGTACTTGATGCATTTTGCTTCCACAACATCCTCTGGTAAAATGTTTTCCTCCAAATACTTCTGAGCTGTGTGGTCCAGTCGCTTTGAACTGGTCAGATCTCCGACACTATGACTTCCTCAGATTCTGCTGTACTCGGCTTAGTCAGGTGCGCCACCGATATCACTTTGGACCTGATACTCATGGTGGCTGAAGCTAATTTGGACAAAACGTCTGCTTTCTCATTTTTTCCCGAGGGATCTGAAAGATCTTGTACGTCTTGAATTTTCTGAGCAGTTTCTTTGCAATGTAGGTAAGCTATCATGTGCTCCTCCTCGCCTGGTATTCATCCAATACCTGGTTAACCACAACTTGCGAATCACTGTAAATCTCCAACTCATCTGCTCCTAATGCTATACAGACCCTCAAGCCAGCCAACAAAGCTTCATATTCTGCTTGGTTGTTGGTTGCTTTGAAATCGAACCTCATGGTGCACTCTACAGCGTCCCTCTGGAGTTGTTATGACCATCCGGCCCCGCTGCCATGGGTGTTTGATGATCCATCTACATGCAACCTCCATCGGAAGCTATTCTCCTGTTTTTCTTCCATTATTCTTCTCACTTCGGTATCTGGCTCGGTGAATTCCACTATAAAATCTGACATGCCTACCCTTGACTGCGGCTTTTGGGGTGTATTTGATGTCGAATTCGATCAATTCCACCGCCCATTTAGTCAGCCTACCTGACAGTTCTGGCTTTTACAAGATGAGCTTCAGCGGGCAATCAGTGTACACCTCTATTACATGCGCTTGGAAATATGGCCTTAGCTTCCTGGCTGCCGTGATCAGGGGAGCGATATCTTTTTTGCCGGTGAATACCTTGTCTCTGCAGGCAGCAACGCCTTGCTGGTGTAATACACCGGTTCTGTATCCCTCCTCCATTCGGATCAACACCGAGCTTGTTGCCACTTCTGTGACCGAGAGGTATAGGTACAGGTACAATGTCTCTCTAACCACTGGCTTTGAGAGGATGGGTGCTCGCCCTAAGTACCCTTTCAACTTCTGGAAGGCTGCTTCACATTCTTTGTTCCACTCGAGTCCTTTTCCTTTCTTTATTGCTTTAAAAAACAGGGCACATCTGTCTGTTGATTTAGCTATGAATCGGTTAAGTGATGCAAGACATCCCGTCAGCCTCTGTACGTCCTTCAGCGTTCTTGGCGAAGCCATCTCTTCTAATGCTTTGATTTTCTCAAGGTTCACTTCGATTCCCCTCTAATGTACCTGGAAACCTAGAAACCTACCTGATGGTACTCCGAACACACATTTGCTCAGGTTAAGTTTCGTCATGTACCTCCTTAGAACCTCAAAGGTTTCTTTTAGATCTTCCGCGTGTCTTTCTGCCGTGACACTCTTGGTCAGCATGTCATCTACATAGACCTCTATGTTCCTCCCAATCTGTCGAGCAAATATCCTGTTCACCAACCTCTGGTACGTTACCCCGGCATTCTTTAATCTGAATGACATCACCTTATAGCAATACAACCTCTGGTCTGTGGTGAATACTATTTTCTCTTCGTCGGCTTTATTCATTCGGATCTGATTGTACCCCGAGTAAGCATCCATGAAGCTTAACAATTCGTGCCCTGCTGTCGTGACCACTAGCTGGTCGATCCTTGGTAGTGGGAAGCTGTCTTTCGGGCAGGCCTTGTTTAAATCTGTGAAATCCACATACATCCTCCATTGGTTGTTCTTTTTCTTGACTAGCACCACATTGGCCACCCATTTCGGGTACTTGACTTCCCTTATCGATCCCGCGAAAAGTAACTTTTTTACTTCATTTTTAATGGCTGTACTCCTTTCGGGGTTGAACAGCCGTATTTTTTGCTTTACCGAGCGGAACTCTGGGTTGATGGAGAGGGAATGTGATATCACCTTCGGGTCTATCCCCAGCATATCTTCGTGGCTCCAAGCAAAAACATCCTTATAATCTCTCAGCAGCATGACAAGCTGGGCTTTGACATGTGCATTCAAACTTGCCCCTACCTTTACTGTCCTACTCGGATCCTCTGGATCTAGTGCCATTTCTTCGGTCGGCTCATCTTTCTTAGCCTCAAATTCTTCTCTAGGATCCAACTCAAATTCTTTCGGCACTTCTACCTGCTCTTTCGGTTCACCAACTTCTTGCTTGGCTATTACCGCGTATACTTGGTGTACTTCCCTATCTTTATATACTGACAAATTTGCTTTTCGGGCCATTTCTTGTGACCCCTTGACCACTCCTATCCCATATTCTATCGGGAACTTCATCATGAGGGCGTAGGTTGCTGTCACTGCCTTGGTTTTATTCAAGAATGGTCGGCCCAATAAGGCATTGTACGGCCAATTTTCAGTATCCACCACCACCACAAAGTCGAGTAGCACTGTTTTTTGGCAAGGAGCCTTCCCAACCTTCACGGGTAATTTCACCATGCCAAGCGACCTTACTTTGACTCCTCCAAATCCTCTAAGGGGTGTGGGAAATGGTTGTAGGTCTTTCCTATCTAGCCTCAGCTGGTCATATACTTCTGCACTAAGAATATCTGCTGAGCTTCCATTGTCAATCAAAATCTAATGGACCTTTCTATGACTAATCCGCGCGCTGATCACCGGCGCGTCATTTGGCCTAACATCCACTCTATGTGAATCGGCTTCTGTGAATATGATCGGGTCCCAGCCTTCCTTGATTCTCTTCGGGTCAGGTTCAACAGAATTGACGTCCAGGTCTCTCCGTGCTTCCACGGCCTCCCGGATTTCCTAGGTCCTTTCCCTGTTACTCCTGCCAGTCGCTGGTCCTCCAAAGATGGTGTTGATTGCTCCTTCATCCTTAGCTTTCTTGGGACTAGGCTTTCTTACCCGTCCGTCCTGTCGGCTATCCTTTTGTCCATCCGCCCTGTTAGCCTTTTTTAAGACGATGTCTTTCAAATGTCCATCCCTGATGAGGGTTTCGATGTGGTCCCTTAGCTGGAAACACTTAGATGTCTCGTGCCCATTCTCCTTGTGGAACCTATAATACTTGGTGGTGGTGTCCCTCCGAGCGTACGTTGACTGCTTAGGCGGTTCTTTAGTCATGTTCTTTTCTTCTAGGATTGCCAAAATTTCCTCTTGATCCTTCTAGGTGTCCCTCCGAGCGTACGTTGCCGCGGCTGATCAGTTTTTGGGTTATACGCTCAACGTCCATCCCGACCATCCCGCGCCTTATTCTTCTGTTTGTCACTTTTGGTATTAGGCGCCTTTGCTTGGTCTTTGGTTTTAGATCCTTCTGGGCGACCGCCATGTACGAAGTAACCTCTTGAGGCAACTTCTTCCTCCTCAGCCAGGGCGTAGCCCCCAGCCATGTCCATCATATCGGCATAACTGGTTAGTCGGGCTCTTCGGAGGTCAAATGACAATTGGCTGTTCTGAAGGTTGTTGATGAACGCGGCAATTATGGCTTCGTCATTTGCACTCCCAATTTCGGACACTTCTTGACCGAACCTCCCTAAATATTTCTTCAGTGACTCGTCTTTTCCCTGTTTTAGCTGGGACAAGTGGGCCATCGACTTCTTCCTATGTACATTACCGAGGAATTGCCTTGAGAAGGCTTTACTCAGCTCGTTGAAATTGCCTATACTCGCTGCTGGTAACCTGTCGAACCACCTGGAGCCTAAATCCCCGAGAGTTTGGGGGAAATTTAAACACAGTAAGGCGTCATTGTAGACATACTGGGCCATGGCACTCTTATACCTTCTGACGTGTTCCTTCGGATCAGTGTCATTTTTGAATTGCTCTACCTGAGGCATCCTGAATCTCTCCGGGAAGGGTGTCCTCAGGACTTCATTGGTGAACGGGCTTCCGGTCTCGTCGTCCGATAATTCATTACGCCCATATCACTTGACTAAAGCATCTATCTGTTGACGATTATTCTGAACTTCCCGGGTCAAACTCTGTATGAGTATGTCCCTGTCTCCTTCCGGTTCTCCCATCGCATTGAAATTCTGACTTACGATCAGCTTTTGGCCTCTTTCCCCTGGATTCAACTCTCTATGTTCTCGGTTTAGGCCATGCAGCCGAACTGTGCCTCTTTGGCGCTTGGGATGATAACTCTGCTCACTCTCTCCTGAGGATGATGACCGGGCTCTCCGATGAGTACGTCTCCTGGGGCGATCTCGATCCCTGGCCAACTGATCCCAATCATGCCATCTGTCAGAATCATTCTCCTCTCTATGCTCCATGCTATCCATGGCTAACCTTTCAGACAAAATTTTTGGCCTATCTGTAGGACCTCGGCTCGCCTTTATGGGTGCATCCAGCGTTGGTACCACCACCGTAGAACGCAATCTTGTTGCCTGCTGATTTGGGGTGGAAAGATTGTAAGGTGACATCAAACCCTCCGTGGTGGAAAGGTCAACTCCCTGTCTCGCTGCGTCCACCATGAGTTGCTGTAGAGAAGCACGGAATCTTTGCACGATTTCTTCATTAGTTGGGGGGAAGCGCTGGATGCCAGCCAGGGCAGTTGGTTGATCTGTAGTTGCTAAGGCTGCATCCGCAGTGTTGGGAGTGGCGTCATCCTCCAACTCATTAGTGGGTAGTCCGTGACTGTACCTGGAATCACTACCATCTTCCTCGCCGGCCATTGCTTCACAAGTGCTTCGATACCCCCTCATTCTAGCGCCAATTGTTGACGGTGATTTTTCGTCAACACTCAATCGATGATTTGATATCACGTTTGTGAGTGATAATAGTATGAATCTTAATACTGTAAAAATAATGAACAAGAGATACGTGGTAAAACTCCGATGATCGGAGAAACGTCCACGGGTTGTTGTCTAAGCAACGAAGCCAAAATCCACTATATAAAAATTGATTACAAAAATATGCTCTGGTCTCTGTTATGCTCAAAAAGATAGATCTTCCTCCCTTATGCGTTACAAAAGGTATTTATACATGTTGTTTCTAGGGTTTGGGGATACCGCTAGGGTTTGGTGTCGTGGCGCCCAAGTCTTAAGCGGTTTCCCAGTCCTAGTCGGATTCTGTTTCCTTCTTGGGCGTGATATGTTTCCTGTTTAGCTGAGTCCGAGTTTGGGCCGGATTTTTTCTCCTTTATTCGCGGGAGACCTGTTTGTTTCTTTGTTGAACTCTGAAGGGTTGCACTGTTACGTTTTGTGGAGGTGCTCACTGCTGATTCCTTCCATGTATTTGGGAAGTGAGTTTCCGTAACCATCTCTTCTTGTTGATCCCCGACTATGCCCGAGTAGGTGATGTTGCCCGAGCTGGCTCTCTTTGTTTGTGATCGGGTCGCTTTGGTTTCAGCCGAGTGGGTTACTTGGGGGATTTCCCCTTTACGAGTTGACTTTTCCTGACTCCTGCTTACGTGGCTTTTTTATGGGGATGACGTGTCCTTTATGACGATTTTTACCTATAACAACTAGTGACATCAATTGTAATAAACATGATTTGGAATATAACTCTCACTACATGGGAGATATTTCTTTACATGCATCTTGCAATTTAATGAACAAATGTAAGACTTGGATTCCTAATTTATATGGGTAATTGAATTATTAACGTGTCTCTTAGTATGAAACAAGAGGGTGCAAAAATAAATAAACAATTTTTTAAAAATTATTATTTTTGAATATAATTTGTTAAAAATAAATTATTTAAAAGTAAATTTATTAAATTTAAAATTTTACTTATCCAATATTGGTTTGCCCAAAAACCGATATCTTATTGTAAAATAAATCCAAATTGGTTTGCCCAAAATCTGTTTAAACCGTAATATTTAAGACATCAGTTCATATAAAAACCGATGTCTAAATGTTTTTTTAATATCGGTTTTCCCAAAAACCATTGTTTTTTCAAACCGTGATATTTAAGACATCGGTTCATATAAAAACCGATGTCTAAATGTTTTGTTTTTTTTTTTTGATATCAGTTTTCCCAAAAACCATTGTTTTTTCAAACCGCAATATTTAAAACATCGGTTCATATAAAAACCAATGTCTAAACATTAAAAAAAAAAAAAAAAAATCGGTTTGCCCAAAATCTGTTGTCTTTTCAAATCCTAATATTTAAGACATCGATTTTTTTTATGAACCGATGTCTAAATGTTTTTTTTTTTTAAAAAAAAAATTGGTTACCTAAAAACCGATGTAAAGCACGATGTCTTTTAACATTTTTGTAGTAGTGCTCCTAGACTCCTACATTCTTTCTTTTCTTAATCATTTTTTTTTCTCTTTTTCCATTTGTTTTTTATGTTTTCTACTTTTCTTCCTAAATGTATATTTACTTTAAGAAATTAAATAAGAATCAAAATTTGATTAAGCAAATTTTTTTTTTTTTTTCTCATCTCCTAAACTGATGTCCAAGTAATCTAATTAACTCCATTATATTGTTCTTATTACTTGTATTAAGTTTCAAATCATAGATAAGATGTAGTAATGATAAATAAAGATTACCAATATCATGTTGATTCTCTTTAATGAACTTTAAGAATAAAATATTAAAAGAGAAGTGAGAGAAAAAAAAAAATACTAAAGGAGAATTCGTATATACAGGAGACAAGAGAAATAGATTACTGAAGAAAAAAGACAAAAGAGAAGAGAAAGACAAGAGAGACCCGATAAAGCAAGTGGAAAAAAAAAAAAAAAATTAGAGAGAAGAGGAACACACGGTAAAATGTGATGTGAAAGAGGGATAGGAGAAAAAAAAATGGAAATAAATTTATAAAAAAAAAAAAAGGAAAGAATTGATATAAAATCTAAATAATAAATAAGAGACATTTAAAAATTTGTGTCAAAAATTGTGTCTCTAAATTCTTCCCATTAAAAATACGGTGAATTGGATCGGATCGGATTCTACAGTAAGATTGAATCCGATCAGATCATGGATCATGATAAATCCAATTGATCCGATCCGCTGCACACCCCTTGATAAGTTTAGTTGTCTTACAGTAAAGGGTCATGGTATGAAGACTAAGAGCTCCAAGTATAAAGCGTCTTGGATCATTGAGGAGGAGATTTCTAAGATTATTGACTTGGGTACAGCTTTGGGTTTTGATTTCTATGATAAGGAAGTGAGGTTAGCCGATGTCATTGCTAAAGCAATTTCGGAATTGAAGGGTGCTAAGATAAGTAGTTTTTGTTGCTGTTTCTTTTTCTGTTTTTGGCTCGGGTGGTTTTGGCTTTCCTTCTTGGGGTCGTTTTTGTGGGCTTCTGGTTTTGGGCCTTTCTATGCTTGCTTTGTTGTGTGGGCTATTGGTGGGGCTTTTTGTTTGTTGTTAGGCTCGTTTCTTTTTCCTTTTGGGCTGGTGGCTTGGTTGTTTGGTCTGTTTCTTTCGACCTTTTGGCTCGATGAATAAAGTTTAGTTGTTAAAAAAAAAAAAAACTACCCCGCGTGTGCGCGCGCGCGCGCACACACACACACACACACACACACACACACACACACACACACACACACACACATATATATATATATATATATATATGAGTAATTTGCTACTTTGTCCAAATTTGGTGTCTAAATCTGGTGCCCAAATGATGTGGCAATACTTTAATCCATTCATTTAAATCATGCAAATCTAATACAATCTAGATGAATGAATTATAATGTTGCAACATCATTTGCAATTTTTCTCTAGTAGGCACACAATATGGGCATACTTATAGCATACTAATACACATCACCACAGTTTTGCAATGTGTATTATTATGATTGAAGATATGTTGCTTACATGGCAAAAGTGTGGTGATGTGTATTAGTATGCTATAAATATGTCTATATTGTGTGTCTATGAGAGAAAAACTGACATCATTTGGGCACCAGATTTGGACACCAAATTTGGACAAAATAGCATTATATATATATTGACAATATCTATTAATTCAGGATCAGGTATTTTTTTGAAAGCTTTTGCCATTGGTAGGATTCGAGCCGATGACCTGGAAGTCATTTGCCCAAGCGCCAAGTTCGTCCATCTATCAGCTGAGCTACGCCCCTGTTGGTATATATATATATATATATATATATATATATATAGGGTTCAAAAATTAAATAGCACTTTTTTTTGGGAGGGCTTGTGCAAATAGCACCACTTTAATAAGTCTTGTTTTAATAGCACCAAAATAGGTGGTGAGACCAAAATACCCCCACTTACTCTTTTCCTTTGTATTTTTTTTCTCGAAAAATCGAGACTTATTTGCAGTTTAGAGACTTATTAGGTTAAATTCGACACTAATTCTACAAATTTGAGACTTATTCATGAGTTTTTGAGACTTATTAATGCGTTTCGAGACTTAATTCAAGTTTGTTCGGGACTTATTCTATTCGACCTCCATCAATGGTGATAGTGATGATTTGATGACGGCACCGGTTGACTTCGGAGATAGTTGGATCTGGAAGATCGAACGACGCCAAGTTCGTTGGCACCATCGTTTTCGTCAGATTCGCGACGGATTGTCATAGATCGGACGATGAAGATTCGCGACAGTTTCGGTTCGGGTTTCGCTTCGTTTCTCTCTACACAGCTCGAAAATGTAAATGAACACTTCGGTTATAATGATTGGCACTCGACGAACGTTTTCCCGATGGTTTTGCCGGTCAACTCGCTGATTGGTGGTGGCACCTCTATTGAAGCTCCATTAATGGAGGTTTTGGAAAAAGGAAGAAGAAAGAAGGTGAAGGACACATAAGAGAAAAGAAAAGAAGTTGAGGGGTATTTTTGTCCAAATTCCATTTTTGGTGCTATTAAAACAAGAGTTATTAAAGTGTGATAGTTGTACAAGTCAAAATTAAAAAAAAATGCTATATACCCCTATTTCCTCTCTATATATACATACATACTTACATATATATATATATATATATATATATATATATATATATATATATATATATATATATATATATATATATATATATACGGATTTTCTATTATCAGTTCGAACTGACAATAAATATATCAGGACGAAGAATGTGGACCACTAGATTTACATACTTTGACTCAAAGTGTATGCACTTGTCAAAACTTCTCCATAATCCGTGGTCCACATTCTTCGTCCTGATATATTTATTGTCAGTTCGAACTGATAATAGAAAGACTGTATATATATATATATATATATATATATATATATATATATATATATATATATATATATATATAAATGTTCAAGTCAGTGCGCACTGATGTAAATATATGAGGACGTTGAATGTGAGCCACTAATTTCCATGCTTTGACTTAGTGTGTATGCACTTGTCAAAACTTCTTCATAATGAGTGGTTCACATTTAATGTCCTTATATATTTACATCAGTGCGCACTGATGTGAACGGGACATATATATATATATATAACTAAACTCAAGTTTTTCTCTGGTAGACATATAACCGTAAGTATACTTATAGTAACCTCATCAATTTTTACCATGTAAGCATTATTTGACCCAATTGCATTGTTTTTTCTAGCAAAAAATGATGAGGTGTATAAGAGTACTATAAGTATTCTTATAGTTATATGCCTACAAGAGAAAAACTCAACTAAACCCCCTCTACATATCAATTTTCTCCTGTAGGCACATAAGTATGAGTATATTTATTAGCACACTTTTTCACCTCATCACTTTTTTCCATGTAAGCATTATTTGACCCAATTGTATTGTTTTTTCTGATAAAAAGTGATGAGGTGAATAAGTGTGCTATAAGTATACTCACACTTATGTGCTTACAGGAGAAAAACTCCTTTACATTTAAAGGAAGCTTATAAGATAACATGAAAAGGTTTTGATTCATATCAGTACTACGGTATATTTATATTCCTTTTTCTTCATTCTCTTGAATCTAAAAAACTATTCAAATCATATTCATAATATCATTTGAATTTTTTAGGAATTATTTCCAAAAGTAGGTCTAGTTTACTAATTTCAATATTTATAAGAGCAAATTGCAACCAACCTCCCTGAGGTTTGCTCTTAGACAACTAGAAACAACTTTTCCATTTATTGACAATCCCCTCCCCTCTAGTTAGTCAACATCCGTTAACTCCAAGTATTGACCGTTAGTTCAAGGGCATTTCAGTACTTTCATAAATAAGTATAATTAGTGGATTGTACACATCACATCAATAGTGTACATTTAATGCATGGCATAATTACATATACTAAAATAATAATTTTTGAAATTAAAAAAAAAAAAAAAACTATTTCTTACCCATTGATTTGCTGGCAAATGAAATTTTATAGGCAGTCCAAATGGTCAATTAGAACTTTTAATTAATTTTCTTCAATTGGAATCTATCAAAACTTGAAGGATATTTTTATCCATAAAATAAAAAATTCATTCAATCATCCATATACAGACCTACCCACCTACGACAAGGTCTATTTTTATATATATATATTTTTTTCTTTTTCCATAAGTCAAAGTAGGTGCTGGCAAATGGGCAATCGACTTAGGGGTAATTGAGTCATTTTATAAATTTAACATGGTTAATGCTTGGAGTTAACTGATGTTGACTAACTGGAAGAGAGGCGATTGTCAATAAATTGAAAAATTGTTTCTAGTTGTCTATGAGAGAAAACTACACTAAAAAGGAAAAGTACACTAAAAAACAGAAAAGGAAAACTCTCACCCAATTCATTACCTAAAATGAAATAAAATAATATCTTCTAACAATTTTTCTAATTCTCATGGAATTTCGGGATATTTTGTTTATAATATCGTTGATTGAAGTGGAAAATAAAATCTTAAAAATAATTTTAAAAAAGAAAACTAATTAAAGTTAAATTTAATCTTTCTTCATTGTTAGATTATCGAGTGTTAGGATATTGCTATAAAAAAATTGTTTAGATTTCATGTGCACATCAGACATCAAGATAGATTTATCGAGTGTTAGGATTTCGATAAAAAAAAATAAAAAATAAAAAAAATCTTGATGTATGAAGTTTTTAGCCAATCATCACCTAGATATGTCCACCAGACAGATGAGTTGTATGTTTATGTTTTAATTAGAATTAGACTATTCGGTGAAATCAAATTAGATAAATAAAAAAGAGAAGATTATAGTATTTGACCAAAATCTTAGAAAATAATCCTGCTTGGTTGGACCCCTCCAAAAGGGAATGAATTGAACTCTATACTTGCTCATTATAGCAATTAGGAAGAACAAATTGGAGCTTGGACATTTCACAAGGCATGTAAATCTTTCCTATATAAGATTTCCCAAAGCAACGGTCGACCAGTTAAGGAAAGAAAAAAATTAGTCTCTACTATATAAACACAACACAATGAAGAATTCATTAAAGAGATTTGTGTTCCGGAGGAGGGCTTGTAAGAAGAGATGGTGAAGGAGTCAGCGAGAAAGTGTTCTCATTGCGGAAATTATGGACACAATTCAAGAACCTGCATTGGTGGGAAGAGTTTCAAGCTTTTTGGTGCGAACATAGGGAAATCCACGAAGAGTACCATGAACATGGAAAATCTGCAGTCTGACAACGTTCATGTTGATGCCGGGTCTCCCTCTGATGTAAAGAGAGGCAAAGAAAGTAAAAAGGGTATATATATAATTGTTGTTTATTTTATCAGTTTTGATTCTGTTTATTTCACAGCTAGAACCTTTTGAGATGGAGATGCTTATTTTTTTTACCATTTAAAGTTGATGTTCAGATTAGTTTAGGTCTTAATTAGTTTGTATATATAAATTTATGTTAATTAATATATATTTTGAATTGGCTGGTTAAGTAGTATATTAATTAATACTTGCAATTGGGTAAAAGAGGCAATGATTATTGATTGATAATTGTGTTTGAATGTTGTTGTATTCAGGGATTGCATGGACTGAGAAGGAGCACAGTGACTTTTTAGCTGGTTTGAATATGCTTGGGAAAGGTAATTGGAAAGGAATTTCAGTGCATTTTGTGAAAACCAGAAACCCAAGCCAGGTTGCTAGTCATGCACAGAAGTATTTTCTCAGATTGGCTTCAACCGATAACAAGAATCGCAGAGCAAGCATCTTCGACGTACATTATCAACAATCTGCTGTAATCTATCTATCTATCTTTATTCTTATTCTTATATATGTTCTTTTGTTACCCTTTTCAACTTGTTCATATATAATTATAATTCAGTTGTTGGATTTTTACAGTTAACAACTTGTGAAGATTCACTTCCAGTGAAAAATACTGCTGCTAATTTTTCATCATCACAAGTAAGTCCATATTAATATGCTTTTATCTGAATTCATACTACTAAAAGTTACAGTAAAGAATTTTTATATATTAACATAGTGGTCTCATGTAATTTTTGAAGGCTAATAATAGCTCAGATCATCTTCTAAATCGCCGATTCCAAGATAATATCTGCCCGGATCCAATCTCCACAATGGTTGCAAACTCTAACATTCCAAGTTTCTACAGGATCCCTTACATGGTAACTACTAACTACTGATTTGATTTCGAACTTGGTGATCTTTGATTCAATGTCTATGCCTCATAAAATTCTTTGATTAAATTTTTTTGTGGGAGTTGGTTTTGATATGTTGTTATAATTACATACCATTTATTGTTATCACTTGTACTCAATGTGCCATGTTTCGTGACCCCAGACCCAGGGCTTTCTGGTTACTTGCAACATGCCAACTCTGTCATATGTTCCAGCGATGCCAGCGTACGGATACATGCTTGGAAACATTACTGCTTGGGCTCATTCGTCTGGTATCACTTGTCCCCGGTCAGTCTCAGGCGGAGCATTTCAATCAAGTCACAAGGAATCACTTGAGCTCAAAAGAAGAGGTGTATCATCATCATCTCAGGAGTCAGGCCTTTAGAGCAGTTAGTCTAGTATGATAAATTTAGATATTTCGGTCTCATATTACTTTGTTTTTCTATTTTTAATATTCTTTATTTTCTACGCAGTAGAATTTGGAATTATTAACCTAAAACTTTATCGAATTATTTTTGGTATACATTAGAAGAAATACAGTTACTTTTGTCCCTTTTTTTTTATAATTTTTTTATAATTTTTTTAATTTTTTTTATGGATAAACATAACTACAGGATCATTTTATCCTTTCGGTAATTAATCCAATCCAATCATATTCGATCTAATCTTATCTCACACACCAAACACACCCTAGAGGGATGTCAAAGAAAACCCTAATCATGAACTCGATAAGAGTGAACAGATTAAAGAACAAGAAATTTTAAGGGATATATTTGATTTAAGAAACGGTGGAGATTTGTTTTGATTTATTTATCATTATTTTAAAAAGAAAAACTTTATTGAATTTTTGGCAATTACCAAATCAGTTTTGGATTTTGTTTCTTAATTTCAATTAGTTTGTAACTTTTACAAAAGTGACCAAATTTGTCTCTGAGTTTTTAAAATTGAACCAATTTTGTTCCTCAACCTTTGTTTTTGATAGCCACTCTCCCAATCCCAAGGCCACCGTTGGCCTTACTACAACATAACATCTCCCAATTCAAAGCATGCAATTTCCTCTTATCCACTCCACCACCCCAAAAAACATGCGTTAAAGGTACTCTATCTTTTGAGCTATCCCACTAGGAATCTTAAAAACATACATGAAATAGGAGGGAATGCTTGCCATGACAGCTTTTATCAAAATCAACCTCCCACCTTTCGATAAAAATCTCCACTTCCAAGGAGTTAATCTGCTCTCAATTTTGGCCAAAATCGGATTCTAGAATGCTTTCGAGCACGGTCTTGAACCAAGAGGGAGGCCCAAGTAAGATATAGGAAGGACATCTTCCTTACACCTCATAATCGAAGCCCAACTGTGATCCCCAACAACCTTCTTGCAGACTCTAACAACACTAGACTTGTGGAAATTAATTTTTAACCCTGAAGCTAACTCAAAACACCTCATGATTCTCTTCAAATTACGGGGATACTCAACCTTAGGTTTCATGAACAGGATGGTGTCATCTGCGAACTGAAGATGAGAAATGTTAAGCCCACCATTTCCAGTAAAACAACATTATCTCGTGTTTGTTTATTGAGAAAATATGGGAATAGAAAAGAAATCCTTTAGGGTCTAGGTCTAATATTGTATCAGAAATTAGTGAGTCTAAGCCACATCAACAACTCAAGTTAACAAATCAAAATCAAATTTGATAGATCACGTCTGTTGAAACTACATAGTGTTGGGGTTTTTTCCATAAAGCTTGTAATTTGTAAATGTGAATTGAACATAAATAAAAGAAGTAGTTTATTCATTCAAATTGTCTCATACATTTATATATAACATGTGTACTTAACATCCAAGATTGTCGGATGTATTTTCAAACTAAGTATATAAATGTCATATACAGATGGATTCAGTTTAAAACGAGCAATCTAAAGAGTCAGTAGATAACAAATAAAGCTAAGTACTTTATTTGTGATTTATCTACAGCTGTGGTCCATTCCGTAATGTACGGTGATCTTATCCTGGATAATTCATATGGTGATATGAGAATGGAGGCACCTTGTATGATGTGATCATACAGGACTAGGCCACGATTTATATGAATCTCTCAATGAGATCCGTTACATGATGAGATTCATATATATTGACAAAAAATGGCTATATATGGGTGATCTTAATCTTGAGTGTCTTATCGACCCCTTCAGGTTAGATCGTGTTTTTTTGATATACAATGGGTGAGATCGAAGTTACATTCCCGGTCAATATGCTTCGTATGTTGGAATCGCGGTTTGGCTTGTGGCTGGGAAAGTTTGTACACAATAGAGGAATCCACTCCTTCTTGCGAGAAGTAGATAGTAGTTCCCTTAAGGGTATATTCGGGGCTTGAACAATATGAGCGCTCTCTTAATTCCTGTAGGATTTATTGTTCATTAGAGAATCAATAATACTTAATGGAAAGACATAATTAGAGGGGTATAACGGACATTATGACTCAGCTATAATTATGAACTACTTATGGAGTATCATACCATATGTAATAGCTATATCGATGGACACCAAATGTTATTGGTTTGTCTAAAAACATCTACAATTGAGAGAGTACAGCTTCAGGTTTTTAGTGGAATAACACCGAAGTTAATAATCATGAAATATTAATTAAAGAGTTTAATTAATTATTTCTAAGGAATATTGGAGCTCAAAATACTATGGGTTCATTGGGTCCTCTTGCTAGCCCGATTGATTAAGGTAATAAGGGTCACGGTTAATTAATTGGATTGTCCAATTAATTGTGTTACGAATGTGACATGTGTCTATTCACGGATTAATTGAATAATGAGATTATTTAATTATTATATTAATAATTAAATTAATTAAATAATTAGATTATTTAATTAATGAATTAATAATTAATAATTAATAATTAATTATTAAATGGAGGTTGCAGGTTCAAATCAAGACTGAGACATAAAATAATTAAATTATTTTATTCTTAGTTAGTTATAGTATTTAAGTTTAAGTCAACTAGGGATATGTGGGAGTTAGAATCCTGCTATACCTAGGACACTTAAATACTAATTTTTTTTGGTTTACACCATCCGGTTTCTGGGTGGGGCGAATCCACCATACGGTGCAATCAGCCCAGACCACACCTCGACTAATTCGGACTCGCACCGGGTTGGCCCACTAAGGGGTAAAGCGCTCTCAATATGTGTAGCTCCGTTCACAAGGGGAGTTGAACCCACGACCTTACTTAAGGGATGAGAGCGCCGAACCACTCACACCAACACATGATTGATACTTAAATACTAATTATCTTTTGAATATATGGAGATATATTTGGAAAGAGATAATGATCTAGTTTGAAAAATATATAGAGATATATTTTAAATAGCTAGATAATAAAAAACTGATAAAAAGCAATCAGTAAAGAGTAGAACCTAATTCACGCAATACACAAAAGAGATACACATCAGGTGGTGCGGCCAACTAAAAAGAAAAGAAAAAAAAAAGGAAATTTTTTTCTTGCTTTTGACATCAGGTGGCCGAACTTCATCATACAAGGCAAGGGGTTGCTTTTGTGTGTCTCTTCTACCTCCATTCAAGTTCCTAAGTACTGTGACGCGCCCACACGCTGTTACCAATCCCGAGTGATAGCCAGGAAGATCTTGTGGTTCAAATCTGGAAGTAAATCGAAAAGAAGAAGGAGTCTACAAACATTGGTATGAATTAGTTTCATCTCCTTCTTATTGTATTTTGATTATTACTGTACAAATGGGTTAGTTTATGATTGCATTAAAAAAATTTTAAAACCCTTCCGATACGCGATCTGTAACCCTAGGTTCCTACACATAGTTGGGTGGGGACCATGGCCACTAGGGATGGGCAATTCCCATTGGGGGCCCCATCCCCATTTGGGGCAAATTTCACCCCCAAATGGGGTTTTGTGGTTGGGGTGGGAAAAATTGACCCTCCAAATCCTAAGTGGTGATGAGAGTGGGCAAACCTCCCATTTCCCCCATTTCCTAACTGGGAGTGGTGGTGGGGGCTCCATTTCCCCCAAATACTATATATATGTGTGTGAGTGAATTTATCATAAGGATCCCTTATTTTAATTTCGGTAAGGACTACTATGAAATCACATCGATTTGAATGAATTTCGATCTGAATTTTTTTGTGGTTGATAAGTTCATCGAAATCTACCTATGAATAAAATTAAAGAATTATTCAAGCACTAAAACTATTTTTCTTGAAGTTCTTATATTTCGCCCATTTATCCGATGCCTTCATATTTGAAATAATCAGGATAAATAGTTCTAGTACTTGAAAAATTTTCAAATTTTATTCATAGGTAGATTTCAAAGAATTTATCATCTACAAAAAAAATTTAGATCAAAATTCAGTCAAATTGATGTAATTTTATGAGAGACTCACTTATATATATATATATATATATATATATATATATATATATATATATATACGAGAACTATTACGAATAGGACTGTCGAGAACTATCTACTCCCATAGCCGGAGACAACTACTCCCATGATTCGGGAATAAAACTGTCAGGGACCAAGTATCATGGGATGGGAGTGATTGATGCTTACAATTAATCAATTATAATCAGGGACCAAGCATCATGGGATGGGAGTGATTGATGCTTACAATCAATCAATTATAATCAATGTTATTTCCTTATGTTATTTCCTTTCAATATATTTGTGCTAGAATTATGCAATTGTAATTTCCCTTTCCCTAAGAGCTGTTCGGCTATTTAATAGCTTGAGGCCATGAATAAAATTATCATATGATTATTACTCTCAACCTAGAGTTAACTTGGAGTCATGGTTTTCCTCGAATTAAACCAAACTAAGGAGGCCTAGGATCCCTCGAAGTATCCTACAAACTTATCATCATAGGTAGAAAACGCAAGGACGATCCTTGTTCTCTACCCGTACATAAGCCCACCACGAGGTCACAAACTTTGGCACGTAACAAAAACTCCCCACACATGCTTGTAAAATGAGCATTATGAGATTTGAACCTCTCACCGTTTATGTGGAAGGGAGAAGCGCTATAAGGGAGAAGCACAAATAGCTCTGCTAAGAAATGATGTGCTATATATATATAATTTTCTTATCTTTTTTTTAGAAAAAAAAAAAAAAATAACTATAAGTCTCTAACCCTATTACTAAACCTAAATGACACATGTACAAAGATGAAAACTTTACATTTGTTTTGACTTTTATTATGTAATAAGTATTTGTATTTATTTTAGATTAAAAATTTTGATTATTTTTTGGATTGGATATTAAAGCAAGATGAAACGAAAAATTGAGATGGTTGGATTCTGAATTTTAAATTCCAAATTTCGGATTGAGAATGGGAAAAATTGGGGATGGGGTGTGGGCAGGGGAATCTCCCCCTACACACCTCCATCCTCAGCTCCCCAAATAGAGTTTGGGAATGGGAGTGGGGAGAGGGTAGGAGGAATGAGGGTGGGGTAGGGGGACCTTCCCCAACTCCAATGGCCCCACGCACATCCTTATGGCCAACACAAGCACACAAATTAATATATATATATATATAGAAATTTTATTATCAATTCGAACTGATAAAAGTTATATCAGTTCCTTGCATGTGGGCCACTGGATTTAAATACTTTGACTTGGCTGTATGCACTTGTCAGTCAAAGTATTTAAATCCAGTGGCCCATATACAAGGAACTGATATAACTTTTGTTAGTTCGAACTGATAATAGAAATATTGTATATATAACATTTTACCCCACTTGTTTTTTTGATAGAACTCAACTATTTTTTATTATTTAGATTTTTCTATTATAATTTTATCAAAATTTTCAATTGGCTCATCAGACTCTCAAAGTTTGATAAAGATAAAGCTGGTTTCGTCTCTGACGTTGCATACAAGTAGGATATAAGAGTTGCAAATCGCAAAGTTGGTCGCAACTTACAGATTGTAGGATGATGTTGCAACTTACATGATAAGGTTGCAGGTTTCAGGATGACTTTGCAACACAGAATGAGTTGGTGACATATCAAAATAGGAAACATGTGTTATTGTGTTAATTACGTGAGTCCGACGAAGTAGTGGAGATCTTCATTAACTCCCTAGACTTGAAATGAAATTGCACCCCCTGACAGCTTTTCATTTTATTTTACGAACAACCCCTTCAAAGTTTCCTTTTTATTTTAGGAACAATCCCTTAAAATTGTTGACTTACGATTAACCACAATTATGAACCAACATTCAATCTGGAAAACTCACAATTTCCATTACCCTTCAACCTAGACCAGTCACAATTGCTCTTATCATACCCTTACACTACTTAATTAAATATTTATAACATTAAAATACTTTTATTAAAACAATAACAAAAAACCTTCACCAGTGGAGGACCATAGTCAGCGAAGAAACTTTTATTTTATTTTTTAAAAGTAACATTTATTTATGCTTTATTTTAAAACGTCGGTCAAAATAGTTATACTAATAAAATGCAACCTAAGGGCATCTCGAACCCACACCCATTTTTACGCATTTCATCAAATTGGAGCAAAAAACCTTCTACAATCAGGCGTCATTTGATTGCGTCATCTTGTGTTCCTGAACAATGTTGCACAATCGTATAGTATCCCCGGCGCAACATTGTTCATTTGGAGCAAAAATTTCACCTTTTCTTTTCATCAATAAAATTTTACTTAATCACAGTTTGACTCCTATTTAATAAAATATATTCTGATTGTATCCCTTATTTATAGGTTTTGTTTAATCACAGTTTTACCCTTAATCAATTAAATTTATTCAAATTATATCCTTTTTATTATTTAATGATTTTGTTTAATTTATATATTTTTTATATTAACATTTATAATAAACTAAAATTAAGTGTATAATATAATTTTTTTAAAAACAATTTATACATAAATCACTTAATTGAAAACATAAAAATTAAAGCAAAATACAGTAATTAATAAAAACATTAAAAACTTCATACAAACTCATAGTGATAAAATAAATTACAATTTAGAGGCATGTTCCACCAAATAAATTTCGAAAACTTAATACCCTAATGAGAACAATATGCAATTGCAATTATTCTATCTAACACAACCGAAGTTCAGAATCGATTTTTTTTCATGGTTCACTAATTATTTCATGTAAAAAAAAATAAAAAAAAAATAAAAAAAAATAAGGTCTAACTTTAGTTTAGAAAGACCTTATATAGATATTATATCGAGCCTAGTTAATTATTAACTTGGGCAAAATGGAGAGATTTCTTTCCATCGTGAGCATTGCTGAAGAAGTTGCTCATGTAATCCTGGAAAACAAGCTCCCGAAATCGAGCCCCGTCTCGCTCCACCAGCTCAGGCAGCGGTCCGATTTTTTCCGTTGGCTTTGGGATGGTGAAGACTGGGATTGATACTCTTGATTGGTCGCTTGTAGTTCTGACTCTGTGCTCAGCACTCTTGTACGTTCCATTGCTTATTATCTAAAACACAGCATGCAAAAGTAATTTTAAATTTGTTCAGGAGTTTATAATTATTACAGCTTAACCAAATATTTAAGTAAATAATAAATAAATTTTCTCCATCAAGTGTATCGATTGAGAATTCAAGGACTGCATTTTGTTATGATCAGGATTCAGGATATATAATCATAATTAGAGAAGATTATAAATATTTAATTATCAAATAATACTTTTTAAGAAAATTCAAAATCAAATGAGGTCTTGTAATTAAATCTAACCTGTAAAGCATCACCAACGTTGATGACTAAAGCACCATCAATTGGACGAATCTCCATCCACTCTCCCTTCTTTCCAACATCTTCAATGTCTTCTTCAACTTTCACGTACAACCCTCCAATCCCATCTTGCAATAAAACAGTTAGGGTTCCCATGTCAGAGTGGCGTCCCACGCCAACAGTCAGCTCTGGGTTAGGGCAAGTAGGGTAGAAATTCATGTTCACCATGTTCAACCCAATTAGGGCATCAATTTTCGAGTTGTCCGGTTTCACTCCGAGATTTTCCATCAATACTTCCAGCAGCTTCCTCACCATCTTCAGTGATGTTTTTAGATACTCTAGTGACACTTCACTGTGAACAGTATTTAACATTAGTTTAATAATGATAAAATATATATATATATATATATATATATATATATAGGTGCGAAACTAGAAATTTTTTTCTGGTTGGGCTGTGGATAATTTTATAAATATAAAAAATTTTACTATATAATAAAAAAAATAATTTTGATGGCGAATCTCAACGGTACGAAAGAATTTTTATTAGTTAAAATAAAAAAGTATGCTAGTCGAGGAACATGATGAGTCTTACCCTCAAATACATATTCTAACCAAGAAAAAATATAAGAAAAAAAAAAAAAGGAAATACACGTGCAATGTAAACACAATAAGATCCTACTTAAATTTTGACTTATGAGACTTCAAAGAAGTAAAAACATCTATTATTGAATCCGAATCAATTGTAACAACAAGTTCTCTATCAATATAAACAACTATACAATTTTCAAGAAACTTGCTATCCATCTTGTTGTGCAAAGACGTTTTGACAAGTTTCATAGCCGAAAATAAAACTTAATTTTATAATTAATTTTACAACATAAACTTAAAAAAAAAAAAAAAAAACTTAAAAACTTACGGTTTTATCATACCGACATCTGTATACCTCCATAAAACCAAAAACTATGAAAACTCATAAAATTAAAATTATTGGAGACTTGGAGATTAATTTATATGGTAAATCTACTGCTTTTGGTGTGTTGTTAAGGGGTTAAAATTTCCCAATTTGATTTTTGAGTCAGTAAAGGGTTAAAATTTCTCAATTTGATCTTTCACTTGATTAAGGAAATACAATGGGCTTTAATGAGTTTGATGCATGTTTTTAAGTTATTGGACTATTATTAAGATAAAGAAAAATATGTTAAGTCAGAATCGGAATTAGGCTGAAATATACTTAGAATTAAATGAGGTGTATTTAAAACTATTATTAAAAACTTTTTTCTTTTCAAAAAGCTAGGGTGGGCTGTTGCCCGCCCTAGCCATGTCTAATTCCGCATATATATATATATATATATATATATATATATATATATATATATATATATATATAAAGAAGAAACTCTTAAAATAAGAACAAAACTTATAATGTAATATCAATCTTACTTGCATTCTTTAGGCCACTGTTGAAGGGCCTCAACATCATTAGTATATGTCATGCTAATATAATCCTTCCACTCCAAAGCTTTCTCCTTCTCCGGCACAAAGCTTGTCCCGTACTTCACCAACGGGCTTGGGCTTGCTCCTTTTCGGTACACCGCCTTCTTCTCCGGTGCTTGTCCGAAGAATGAATGCGCCGTGTCCTTGAGCTTTTCGAGCAATTCGATAGGCACCCCATGGTTGACCACTTGGAAGAACCCTAGTGTCGTAGCTGCTCTAGCTATCTCCTCTGCCACACGGTCGTGCTCTGGCCCATCGAGCTTCGATAGGTCGATAGGTTGGATCGGACATGTGCGGGAGTTTTGCTTGTCGATTCGTTCTTTCGGAGGCTGAATGTATGGCGCCGGAACCTTAGAGAGGCCTAAGTCCACCATGCCTTTGACGCCGTAGCCGTCTTGGACAACAAAGTTGAAGAGAGAGTGGCCTTCGTCGAAGCTTGGATCCATTTCTTTTATGGGGGAGAGAATTGTAATGAATGCTATACGAGTATTATTTTTGGTGCATGAATAATAAGTTTGGCAAGGGTGGCTTTATATAGTGTTTTTGGTGATTGACTTTTTTGCGTGCGAAAATTTAGTTTAATGATCAATATGAGCAACTACCCACTTGGTATGTTTCATAATCTTGTTTTAAGTTTGGATTTTGCGTGTTTAGGTAAATAAATCAACTTTTATTGGAAAGTGAATCATGAGACAGTGAATCACGAATCAGGGAATTTATTTTCTCTCATTAGGATCCTGATTAGTACTCAAATCACAAATTAGAATTAAGTTTCATTTTCCTTGTTAGGAATATTCCTGTTTAGTACTGTAATCACAAATCATAAATTAAATTCCATTTTAATTATATTTGGATCCTCTCCTCACCTCACATTGTCTCCATCTAAATCATTGGTCTTGATTAATTCTATCTTTTGGTAGAGTAAAAGAATAAAATTTAATATAAATAATTTAGATCATTGATTTGCTAGATTATGAAGGTGAGAACAATTAAGGTGAGGAGGGGATTCAGATCCATAACCATAAGGGAGGGAGGGGAGAAAAATAATTGTGGAAATAAATTTATAAAAAAGAAGAAGGAAAGAATTGATAGAAAATCTAAATAATAATGAAGTGAGGACAACTGAGGTGAGGAGGGGAGAAAAATAATTACGGAAAAAATTTATAAAAAAAGAAGAAAAGAATCGATAGAAAATCTAAATAATAAATAAGAGACTATGGTATTTTTTTTTTTTTTTTGGAAGTTACTTATGGATTAATTTAAACAATTTAATATATTTTTGTGTCAAAAACAAATGTGTCCCACGATTCTTCCTGTTAAAAATATGGCGAAGCAAATATACAACACAATAATTTATCCATTCTCCCATCTTCCCCCCCCCCCCCAAAAAAAAAAAAAACATTATTAAGGATTAATATTATTGTTACGTGTTTTTTCAATTTTAGAGATAGATTTGTTGGATTTAGGAAAAAAAAAATGGAAATTTGGAGGAATAAAATTGCCCTTTTCAAGGAGTCGAATTGCAAATTTACCCTTAGTTGAAAAATAAATAGCAAAATTGTCCCTCATAAATTGCCCGGGGTTGAACTGCAAATTATCCCTTACATAACCATGTCATTAACAATACATGGTAGTTACAAGAGATGAGGGATTATCAGGTGCGAGATTTCCCGTACGGAATCGTCGATTTCTACCGATACTTATTGGATTGCTACCATTACCCATTGAATTACCATCGGTAGTAATCCAATAACTACCGATAGCACTCGACGATTCCATAAGGGAAATCATATACATGATAATTGATATATAAGAGATATATTATTTATTGAGCCATTGAATTGAAATCTACATAATATTAAACTACCATATATATGGATATATAGTAAAACACACACACACAAGATATATATTAAACTACCACACACATGATAATTGATATATAAGAGATATATTATTTATTGAGCCATTGAATTGAAATCTACATAATATTAAACTATCATATAAAAGGATATATAGTACAACATATATAAGAGATATATTATTTATTGAGTCATTGAAATTGAAATCTACATAATATAACATATATAAGAGATATATTATTTACTGAGCCATTGAATTGAAATCTACATAATATTAAACTACCATATATAAGGATAGTACACGATAATTCATATATAAGAGATATATTATTTATTGTGCTATTGAATTGAAATTTACATAATATTAAACTAAACTACCACACACACTGACACACATAGAGGATATATATTAAACTACCACACACACATGATAATTCATATATAAGAGATATATTACTTATTGAGCCATTGAAGTGAAATCTACATAATATTATACTAAACTACCACACAAACACACACGCGCGTAATTTATTAGTCCAAAAAACAAAACAGGAAGGATTTGAATTCTTGATTAGATGACTCTTAAAGGGATGCAATCGACGATTCCGTAAGGGAAATCATATAGATAATTCATATATAACAGATATATTATTTATTGAGCCATTGAATTGAAACCTACATAATATTAAAATACCATATATAAGGATATATCTTATTCAATGGAGTAGCAGTTGATGTTTTGTGTTCCTTTGTTCTGGTTTGTTTTGCTCTGCGGTTTGGGGTGGTTTTTGGTTCTGTTTTTTGGTTTGCTTTCCTATGCTTTTTTTGTGCGGGGGTTTGCTGCTGTTGGTCGTTGTTCTGGTTGTGTGCTGGGGGCTGTTGCCTCCTTGCTTTTCTTAATAAATTAAGCCGTTTCAAAAAAAAAAAAAAGAAGGATATATCTTATATTAAACGGAAATCATACGCATGATAATTCATATATAAGAGATATATTATTTATTGAGCCATTGACAATTGAAATCTACATAAATCATAATATTAAACTACCATATATAAGGATATATCTTATATTAAACCCCACACACACAATACATATATAAGAGATATATTATTTATTGAGCCATTGAATTGAAATCTACATAATATTAAACTACCATATATAAGGATATATTTTATATTAAACCCCACACACAATTCATATATAAGAGATATATTATTTATCGAGCCATTTTTTTTTTTTGAAGGGAATAATATCATTAAAACAAAGCCAAAAGAGGAATACAACTATTCTGGGCAATCACCCAGAACAAAGGAGACCACACTAGGTGGTACCTCATCCATCCAAAACCTATCATTCTCAAGAGACAAGCCAAACTTGGCAAGAGAATGAGCAGCCATGTTGGCCAATCTAGGAACAAAGCAAACCTTACAAGGAGGAGAGTTCTCTAGCAAAGAGAGAATATCACTTATAATAAGACCCATATCATATAGAGGAATATTATCAGAGCATATTAAGTTCACCACTGCCTGAGCATCGGTTTCGATAGCACAAGGCCAAATACCAGAATCTTTTGCAAATTGGAGGCCTTTTAGAACAGCAAGAGCTTCAGCAGTTTGGGGATTGTAGACCGACGAGATTACCTGTGCACAAGAGGCCAAGGCCACACCGTCACTGTTCCGGATAATAGCACCGAACCCTACTTTCCTGTGTGGTTCATCAATAGCATCATCGGTGTTGATTTTTAGAGAACCAAGATCAGGAGGTTTCCAGAGTGGATGTGGAGAACCAGGTGCAGCCGGAGCATCGACCACCACCAAATTAGCATTGTGGTACATGTAAGCCACAATTCAGACATCAATAATTCAGAAATTCAGCATGTAAGCTTCAATTTCAGACATCAGAAATTTAGAGGTTCATAAACCCAAATCCTTAATAAAAAATTCCAAAGACATCATGTTGAATTGTCAAGGATGATTGATGAGAAAACACACCTGGATCCATTTTGCAAGGGAACGAATGGCAGGATCTTCCACAGCCAAATCCACTTTTGTTTTCCCAAATGTGCTCTCAGAAGATACTGGAAAATGGGTGTCTGAAAAATGAGAGCAAAGTTTGTATATATAGGATTGGCTTGGGGACCACAACCACTATTAATCTTTATATACTAATCAGATTGGAAGCCCATTAATCCCAATCCAAACAGGCTTCCCGTCAATGGTATCACAAATTTCATCAAGTCATTATCTCGTATGGGTTTGAGGTAAATAAGGTTGATGATTGTGTATATCATAAGTTCAGTGGGAGTAAGTATGTATCCTTGGTGTTGTATGTCGATGACATAATGCTTGCTAGCAATGATATAGGCCTATTACACGAAACCAAGAGATTTCTGACCAAAAAACCAAGTCCTAACAGTAATCTGTAAGGTACACTTTTGCCCACGGACAAATATCATCAACCCCAATCACATCCGACTTGTGCACAAGGCCATTTCTCCGAAACCAGGTGTGCCACAGAACCATGCAAAGAAGCTCATATCAACACGTTGAACCTGACTCATACAGGAAACCATAAAATCAAGATAAGGAAGACGATCGTCCACACGCAGATCCTACAAAGCTGTAAACGAATTCTAAACTTTTTTCAACAATGGGCAGGACCATAATCCATGGATGGTCGATTCAGAATGGTTTCTACATAGCGGACACCACCTCACTACCATCATCCCACGCCTAGACAAGTTAAGCATAGAAGGTAACAAATCATGACAAGCTCTCCAAATGTGCAGCTTCAACTTTGCCGGGATCTTAAGCCGCTAGAGGAACTTCCACTAGGATTTCGAAGAGCTAAAACCAGACCCACTCGGAATTATTTATTGAGCCATTGAATTGAAATCTACATAATATTAAACTACCATTATATAAGGATATATCTAAACCTGGCAAAATTCCACACGACCCATTAACATGACCCAAACCCATTCAAAAATAGTGGTTGATGGGTTTAGTTTATCAGATTAGGTTGTTAATGGGTCAACCCATTAAAACCCATAATATAATGGGTCGGTTTTGGGTTCACCTTTGAAAAACCATTAATTCGTTATAATCCATTAATATAATGATTTTTTTAAATATATATGTTTATTAAATTTATTATAAAAAAAATCTTTGTATTTACTGACTCAATAGTAAATAAATTTATTAAAGTGGTTGAATTTATTAAAAAAAAAATACCTCTGTAATTACATTTGGAATATATTTTAATAATTAATTAAAAAAAATTAAATTAGAAACTCTAAAACTATAAATTGACTGTATCACTATATTCTAACTATAACCCTAAAAGTAGTCGTCTTCTAACACAAGCAATTTAACATTTATAAGCGTAAGTGAGGATTGAGATTCTCAATCGCAACATAATGAAAATTTATGGAAAGCCATGTTATATTTCATTTTCAAGTTGTTTTTTTTTTTTTTTTTTTTTTGTTTTTCTTAAAATAATATGTTTTCGATAGAATATTGGAGCCTATGGTGGACTTGATTGCATGAGTTTTGTAAGGACCTATATTTTATGATTGGTTTATTTCATAACAAACCACATTGAGGATGATTTTGTAATAGGTAGCTTAGGTTCTCAAAAACAAGCTTCCAAGCATCTCAGTCTTCAAGAGCGAAAGGTATACTCACTTGACTTTGTCTCTTGAAGAGTTAAGGTGCACACACACACACACACACTACATGCATGCTTTGTCCATCTTGCATTTGTGTTATAATTGCTTATATATGTGCATCCTTTACACAACCACACTTGCACTTCATTGTTAGATCTAAGTGTGGTTTTATGTGACCGGAAATGTCTGTGCTTGCATGATGGTGTGCATGTCTTAGAGAGATGATTGAGAAAGTCCCATTCTTCTCTTGGATAAGTGTTAGATTTGGTTTGGTTATTTGTAGTAAGTGTCTAGTTTCAAAAGATTGGATTTCAATGATTTATATGTTTTTCAAAACTGACATTTGTATGTTCTTGTGACCATAACCTTTTATACAAAGATTGAAATTGAGTTTTGAAAATTTCTAGACAAACTAGACACCCATACCTTTCCAATGGTATATTATTCGTAATATTTCATAACCGTTTGGATTGGTTTTGAAATCTCCAAAGTGACCACCAAAACAGGGCAACTCTGTTGTTGTCCGTTTCCGACCTTTGGTCACTCAAATGACCATAACTTTTTCTAAAGTCATCCAATTTTTTTTTTTAATTGGAGTAGAAAGTAAACATCCATACCTTTTCAACGGTATATGAAAACAATACTCGGTGTGTTCTATATAAAGCTAGAGGGGGGGGGGGGGGCGTGAATAGATTTTATCTAATTATTACCCAATTTTCGCGTGCATGTCAATTTTACGAAAATACCCCTAGCAAGTCAACAATACATACAAGTGTAATAAGATGCAGAAATAATAAATGACACTTGATGTTTTCGTGGAAAACCCAACCACTGGGAAAAACCACGGGCTGTTAAGTGCGCCACACTCGGACCTCGAAATCCACTAATTGAAATGGAGTTTACAACCTATGTAGACCTCGTCTAACACTCCGGTCAATAACCCCCCACTTCTACCACGCGGGCCTTTAAAAGTGGCTCTAGTCCAATTGCTCGATCCTCGTAGTCACTACTTGTAATGATGTTTACAGCCTAATCCCGGTCTGTAACCCACCACTACTACCCGCAGGCCTGTAATAGCAACCCTAGACCAAGACTTCAATCTCTCAAAAGAGATGCACAACCCTATGTGAATATGTATGAATATTCAATTAACAAACAAGGCTAGGGAACCTTAGATGCTTATCTAGGATGATGATATATTCAATTTAAATCAACCCTAGATATCAATTGCTAAATGACATGTCAAATAGCATAGATAATCATAGATTATAAAAACCTAGATATCTATCAAAAACAACACTCAATCAATTCATCACAAATAATCTCTTTTCTTGTATTTAGCATATGATCTAAAACATACAAGTAATTTAAAAGAGACGGTTTGGTATTTAAAATACTACAATAAGATGAAATTAATCAAAATCTTACCAAGCAAGTTGTGATGATGCAAACCCATACATGGATGCACTCTATATAGACATAGGAGATGCAATATGAAATTTGATGCAAAAGGGGTTTGATTTGAGTGGTTAAAGTTGAGTTCTTGATTTGATTTTCTCTCAAAATCTATATTTGAAGTTTAGGGTTCTTAAGAGTCAAATAACTTATTCAGATAATGAGAAAGTGTGATATTTATAGACATCAAGAACAGGGCAAGTGAAAAGACAATTTTGCCCTTGAAATGCACCGATCGGCGGTTTCAATCGGCGGCCAGGCCGCCGATATAGACCGCCGAATTGAGCCTGAGACGAACAGGGGAACAACGGCGGTTTCATTCGGCGGTTTCATGACCGCCGATACCAACAGCCGAATTAGACCGAGAGATAAAATCAATCAGGTCTTGAACGGCGGTTTCGAACGGCGGTCGTGACCGCCGATCGTGACCGCAGACTTGCTCCTGGAAGCAAACTGTGGTTTCATTCAGCGGCCAGGCCACCGATCACAACCGCCGATCACCAACAATGGTGAAAACCAAGGAGAAGCCAAAGGCATTCTCCGTGGGTGGTCTTCACGTAAAACCGAGCACACCAACGTGCACGCGCGGACGTTTCCGAACATCCTTCGGGAAACGAATTACTAAGCACATATACACACAACAAGATATAAAACAAAGTGCTAGTGTGTAAAGTGACATGTGAAGAGTATGCACACAAATGCAAGTATGCTAAGTGAGTGTGTGCTAACTAAATCTCTTCAAAGAAAACCAAGCACAAGAGATTATACCTTTGGCGTGCTTGTATCTTAAGGTCATGGAAGGGCATTTGATCTTCAACCTTAAACACTTAGACTACCCTTACATTCAAAACCCCAACATGTGGTTTGACCACGAAATAAGCCAATCAACAAAACGAGAATCCTTACAGTATATTATTCGATAATTTTCGATATCGTTTGGTCATGTTTTGGGGTGCTCAAATGTCAAGCTGCTGGGCTGTCACACATGGCCGCGGAACTGTTCCGTGAAATTGGGCTGCTGGGCTGTCAAAACGACTTCGTTTTGCTTGGCTTCTATAAATACCCCATTATGTCTTCTTCCTCATTATCTCTTCTGCAGAACATAAATCCTAGAGAGAGAAAGCTTCATTCAAGCTTGTTTAACTCTCCAAACCCAAAACCCATGCATCCATTGCATCAATCTTCCATGGGTCTTCATCATTCTTGACTTGAACACAAACCCTAGAGAGAAAGTGATCTTAGAGAGAGAAAGCTACATTCAAGCTTGTTTAACTCTCTAAACCCAAAACCCATGCATCCATTGCATCAATCTTCCATGGGTCTTCATCATTCTTGACTTGGTAAGTAAGAACAAACATCTCATCTTTGTTTATTGTTCTTTTTGTCTAAGAATTCATTTTTAATGCATAGGATTTGTAGAAATCGTTTTTGAATGCATTATTGTGTTGATTGATAACATGATTGGGTTTGTATTTTGATAGCTTAATTGATTAGGTTATTTTTGCCTAAAAAGCTAGGTCATAAATATTCTATACACATTTATCGTTGACTATGTTGGTAGATTGTCTTTAAATCATTTAGTCAAGGTTTATGAATATTTATGTATGTTGAATTTGTGTTAACTTTCATGATTAGGTTGTTATTACCTAAATAAGCTAAGACTTGATTATTCTTAAGAGATTAATTGATAATTAGATTGATAGATTTGTGCTTATTAATCTAGTTAAGCTTTCTTGATTATTCAAGGTTGTTTGAGTGACAATTAGGTTACTAGAAAATCTCTACACAACTAATTAAGAATACATAAATGGACATGTATGATTTGTTTATGATAGCTAGCATGTTAAGTGATTTCATGCCATCAAGCTAGGTCCTTATGAGTATTCATTTAGACATTGATAATTAGAGTTTATTGACTTGTCTTTAAATCTCTAATTAAGCATATAGTGTTGTCTAGCATTGTATTGCATCTTGAATATCATTACATATTCACATAGGCTTGTATTGATCTCTTCATTGAGTTAAGTCTTGTGGCTACGGTGACAGTTGACAAGCATTTGTTTAGGATCGCTATTAAAGGCCCGTGGGGTAGAATAGATTGTGTTACGAACTTTGAAGTATGACTAAGGTCAACTTAGGTTGTAAACAATTATTTAAATAGTGGATTTGAGGACCGGAGCGACTAGGTGGCTAGCCCGTGAGTTTTGCCTAGTGGAGGATTTCTCACGTAAAACAAATCATCGTGTTTTTTTTAATTGTTTTTCGCACTTCACGTGATTTGTTGTTATATGTTTGTATTGGGTTTTTATTGATAATATTGATTAATTGAAAATTTGGTAATAATCGATTAACAACCCATTCACACCACCCCCCCAGGTTGTTTTAGACACGTGTATATATTTTTAAGTGTGATCATGCTTCAGTACTATTTATTTACAACTTTTTAATAAATTTCAAATATAACATTCTACAATGGGTCGAGTCAAGTTACCCATTAATTTAACAAATGGTTTCGAGTTTTACATTTAAACCCATTAAGCTAATGGGTCGTGTTCGGGTGGGACAATTTTAACACGATCCAAATACAAAACGACACGAATTCGTAATAACACAACCTATTGCCTAGATATATCTTATATTAAACCACACACTATTTATTGAGCCATTTAATTGAAATCTACATAATATTAAATTACCCCCCCCCCCCCCCCCCCCCCCCCCCCCCCCCCCCCCCCCACACACACACACACACACACACACACACACACACACACACACACGATATATCTTATATTAAACACCCCACACAACTTTTTTTCACACACATGATGTGTAAAATCATGTTATAAAATACTAACCTGCAAGTGCACGAATCGTGAGAATAAGTATAGCTGCAAGTAGAGATCGTTCCCACGAGGAAAAGTGAATTATTTATTAAAAACTAATTCTAATTCTAATTAAACCAAAAGTAACCAAGAGATTGTTGATTGATTGATTGAACTAAAACTAAACTGAAGAAAGCAATTGAAAGAAAGTTGGTTTGTGATCAGTGGAGAGAAAGCACTAGGTCATCAATGATTCCCAATTATGAACACTTAATGTATGGAATTAACTTGTAAACAAATTAAATTCAATTAATTCAAGGGTTCATTCTTAATCTTTAATATGACTATTACTATATGATCGCGGGATGAGTCACGTGTTCCCGATTATCATTCATCCATGGTCTATGGTGTGAATAATGACCAGAAACCCGTTAAGCACAAGAAATAAGAACCAAATTCTATGCTTTGCTTGGTTTATGCTAAAGATAAAATTCATCCATTCAAGTGAGCATTAATCAAGATTAGGTTTGGTCTATACTAACCCTAATTCTCAGATAATCTTAATCCTAAATTCATGCTAAATAATCATCCACCCTTGGTATATGGCGTGAATAAAAATGAAAACTAATTAGGAATTAAAAAGTTAAGCATAATGAATGGATCGAGAATTGAATTGATAAAATAATAATTAATCCATACATGAGCATTTACAAGAGGTTCATATTGATTCCCTAGTTATGAAATTAGTTATACATCATAAAAATAAAAAGATAAGAGATAGAAAAGATAAAACCCATTGAGGCCTCCAATGATGAAATCTTCTTCGTCTTCGAATCTTCTGTGTAAAGATGGATGGGAGGATCGTGTTCTGTGTTTGATGTAGGAGTCTGGAAACTTGTGATAAAAAGTGGTGTCCTTTGAAAACCCTAAAATTGATGTATTTATATGATTGAAGGTTTTCCAGATTTCAAAAGTCTTCTTTTGACACAAATTTACCAAACCGTTGTGACTACTGTGACTACTGTGACAACAGTTTATACATTGGTTTTCTCAGATGTGAAAACGCTGTGTTTTTTGGACAGCGGTTTTCATGATGTTTTTCACTGGAAGTGAATTCTTATCTATGTTGTTGTGTAAGTCATGGCGGCTTAGACAACGGTTTGCAGAAAATTGCAAATAAGTCCTTCAACTTTTCCAAAACCTCTTTTCAACCTCTAAAAATCTCGAAACACACCTAATGAGAATAATAACCTGAAAATGCTCAAACAAACAAATTAAAAAAAAACTAAATAGCTCGAGAAACAAGCATTTGATAGAGGGAATGAGAATTAAAAATATATACAATAAATGACTGATCAAATATCCCCAAACCTATCTTTTGTTAGTCCTCGAACAAAAACTAAGAAAACAAAAATTAAAAACTAAACCTAGAAATAAAAATCCTAACTAAGCCACTTTCGTAGGGAATATGATAGCATTGAGCATATGCTATAATCCTTTAAACCTCTAGGTGTCCTTAGTTGGAGGAGTTTTGTCTCCTGAAGATTTACAGCTATGACACCCATAAACATATCCTACAAAAACTGGTCATCCAAGATACAATCGATATGTGCCTATATTGAAACAATGCATGCAAAAGTCAATAAGTAAAGACTAAAATTAAGTCACAAATCTGAATGCATTGCTCAATTTTAATGAAAAACCCAAGCTCAAGACATTCTAGCTTTAAAGACACATTTGTCAAATGCCATAGATATAATTCACCTCGACTCTAGTTCTCACAAGGTATCACTCATTAATTTCACACAGAACCTAGACAAATTCACTCATCAAGCATATGCAAAAGAAGTTATGCACAAGAAAATTTCAAGTTATAATCGCATATGAATATATCATTGAAATAACGCTTGATTTATATGTAAAAAAATCTCATGAAAAGAATCAAGCATTATGAACAAGATAAACACATGTCTCACTTCTACTTTCATATCAAGGATAACCAGCAGATCAGTTAGACTTTTCATTAAGGTTGTAATGGGGCCATTGGGTAAAGGTTAAGAAAGAGCGGGAAAAATAGGATTTAAAAAACGTAGGACCATACCATGAGAATCTTTAATTACCTTTACAGCTTCGTGCAAATCTCTTGGTCACTCACAACTGTCTACTTCTTCAAAAATTCACCCTTCTCTCTTTGTCAAACTCCTTTTGAGTAGATATAAACTTTGCAATTTAATTGAATTTATTGCACTCATTAGCGATCTATTCTCTGATTTTCTTAACACACAATTTATTTTGGTGGCAAATTTTTTTTTTTTGATACTTGAGAATCAAAGATTACATAAAATAAATAACTTTCAACTTCACACTTTTGAATTGAATGCAGTTCTTCCTTCATCGGCCTGTGATCAAATTATGCACAAAATTTACATGTAGAACTATAGCATCTCCTTCACATTCTCAAAGCATGATCCCAAGCCATTAGGTATGGCTATAATATAGGCTTATATGGGTTACGGTTAATATGGTGAAGAAAGAAAAATACTAATTCAGTGTTTGGCTTCAAATAGGGCTATGTAGCACACAAAAAGGTAGGAAATAATTAAGGCCCCTTTTAAGTAAGTTCAAACACACATAGTCTAACATCATTTCCACTGGTTCGTCTTACTCGATCAAGATCAAAATTTAACATGTGAAATCTTTTATGATGAATGTTCTATAATGATCAATGTTCAACCTATAGAGATCAGATATAATGCTAAGAACCTACTGAGTGTTTAAAGAGTAGAAACAAAAAATCCCTCAGACAATGTCATTTATGTATGCTTTTTGGCTTAGTGAACTCATAAGGGTAGTCTCCACTGTTAATCATGACTATCCAACTAAGCATCCTATCCACTATCACATCAAGAGCATGTCATAAATTTTGAAAAATGCAATGCAATACTCTAAGCGGCAATTAGTGTAAACTCAATGATTAATTCATATTTATCTCTAAGATCAAGAGCATGTCATAAATTTTGAAAAATGCAATGCAATACTCTAAGCGGCAAGACGTTAGTGTAAACTCAATGATTAATGCATATTCATCTCTAAGGCACATATCAAAGTATCTCAGTCTTTTTTAATTCATAGGAAAGACAGACTTTAAAAACCAAAATTTTGAAAAAGTTAGACTAAAAAACAAAATACTACACACAATACCACACCCCTAAACCTAAACCCAACATTAACCTCAATGTTTAAAATTGAAGTGCACGATAAAAAGGAAAAATAAATGGCAGTGCAATACAAACACAAAAATAAGCAATCTAAAAGAAAATGAAAAAGTCAAGACAATAAAAGAAAAATAAAGAAAAAGGGAACAAAAACATATCAGTTTGTAGACTCAGGTCTATCTGTAGTGTCTCTATCAATCTCCATCACTGTTGACCAACTCAGTATCATAACCGCTCTGCACATTGGTACCAACACCACCCGACAGTATAGTGAAGTTAGCTTCATCATGCTGCTGGCCTCCAATCTCCGGATCCATAGCAGCAAAACTTGTATCATAAGGAGTAGAAAATGGGTTAATCACTAGGGTGGACTAGACAACAGCTCTCCAGATCTAATCGACTGAAATCTATAACGATCCTAGATGTACATAAAAACTGCTTATCTCCCTCATCATGTTTGCGAAATCGGTGTCTACATATCCCTTCATTGTGAGTAGCATGTAATCTACCCACTCAAGCCTCTGTTGTGATGGTCCGGCGCCTGTATCGGGTAGATAATAACCACTGCATTGTTGAGTAAGGTCCGACTGGACTAGAATCTGTTGGTCCGGAATCAAATCATTCATATCAATCTGCTAATCATCCATATTCCTTCCCCGTCGTTGTTTTCTAACATTGTAATCTCCAATCGGGGATAGGCCACACGAATCAGCTAACCCATTTTAGGTACCAAGTGTCAACTGTCTCTACAGCTCCACTAAGGTAGCACTATCATCAGGATCATTTGTCACCAACCCAGCACTAGCACATATCGTTGTGATCAAACACATAAAGATCATGATAGACTTGTCCTGTCGACCACATCCATTGATCTCCTTCCAGATAAAGTGGGCGACATCAATATTGAACCCTTTCTTCAACTGGTACAGTGATTGGGAAGCCTCCTTAAATATCTCAGAATCATGTGATGAAGGTTTCAAAGATGCATATATGAAGATGTATCGGAAAGCTGAATCCACATGCACCTCTTTCCTTAATAACCTGTTCCTATTCCATCCTCCTGTCCCCTCCAAGTAAAGCTCACTTCCGAGGATGAACTTGTTTGGATATGTAACCTCTACATTCTCAACAGCTGGCAACTCAAAATATGCATTGATCTTGTCAATAGAAACCTCAACCGGAGTCCCCCTGACCAAAACCACGTTGCTCGTAGAAAACTGATCTTGTACCATAATAGCTTAAAATTCACGGATCAAGTTGATGTTAGCCATTGTTGGCCGCTGCACATACCTAGTCCACCTCTTGGTGGTTACCACTGCCGGAATATGTGTTTGACCTAAATCTTCCAAATCAATTCCTCTCTCAAAAATATAGTTATGTTGTGCAAACTCTCTCATCTGTTCTTTTTACTTTTCGTTCCCCATAAAATGTTGCTCTACGGGCCGTTTATCCCATCTCTTATTTGAGGTTGGGGAAGTCGTACGTCCATAGAAAGAAGTTCGTGCAATTTCTAAAAAATAACATAATCAAGACACAGGCAAAACAATTATAAGTCAAGTGAGGGAAAATATTTAAACCAAAAATTTGATAGCATTCCGGTAGTAAACTCAACCCATGTGCCTCAATTTGCACATATTTTCAACTAAATACACATTCAACATAGCTAGCAATAACCAATTTGGGCACACAAATATGCATCAATAATCCAAAATCCTAGAATAATGGCTATAAGCAATATATATTAAAATGAACATCAAAAATTTACTTTGAAGCACACATATAGTACAAACTCTCAACAATCATCAACATGCAATTGGAAATAACTCCAAATCCAAAAATCATGGCTATAAGCAATATACATTAAAATTAACATCAAAAATTCATTTTGAAGCATACATATTGCATAAACAACCAACAATCTTCAACATGTAATTGGAAATAAAGCTTAAAACCAAAATCCCAATTTGTGGTCTATACACCCAACATCAATCATTTAATGAAAAATCAAGATTAAAACAAAGAACAAGGGATTCATGTATTAGAGAAACAAAAACCAAGCATTAATTAAAAATAAGTGTATAAGCATACCTTGGTTGTCTCGGAATGGAAAGGTTTTGGGAGAGAAGAGTAGAGAAGAATTAGAGAGTTAAGAAAAACCTGATGTTTGTGCTGAATGAGGGCACGAAATCCCTTAGTAGAGGACGCCCGCTACACGAACCTCTTGCATAGTGGTAAGCACAACGGTTTGAGCTGTTGCCTGATAATTGGTGCAAACGCATTGTTCAATTAAAGTGAGAGACTGATGTGCCTTACATAGTGGTAAGCACAGTGGTCCACATCGTTTTTGCCTAATGATTTACGCTGTGGAATATAGACAGCGATCCTCAAAGTTTTTCAATTCCAAAGAAAATCGATGTCCAAAGTGTTGTGGCTTAGACGGTGGTTTGCATAGCTTTTCAATTCTAGAGATTACCATTGTCCAAAGCGTTATGGCTCGGACAACGGTCTTTACATCATTTTGATTCCAATGATGCATATAGCGATTTAATTCCAGAGATTTCTACTGTCCAAAGCATTGTGGCTTAGACAACGGTCTCCACAGCGTTTTCACCCGATCTTGCTTTTGCCACTTGACTCGAAACACTAGACATAAAAAATATTAAAAATTCAAAACAAAAAAAAAAACACAAAAACAAAAAAAACTCTCCCAAACCTGAATTCAAGTTAGGGGAACACAAAAATACAATTAAAAATAAAAATAAAATACTTGGGTGGGTTGCCTCCCACCGAACGCTTCATTTATAGTCTAGGCAAGACGGGTGAGTGCACTACGGCTCTTTGAGCACGAGTGATACAGTGGCATGAGCTTCAACTTGAATGCCCAAGCAGGGCTTTAGTACTCTTTGGCCATTCACCTTAAACGATCCTCCACTCTTCAAATTCTTTATTTCCACAATTCCGTGAGGAAAAACCTAGGTAACGCTGAACGGTCCCATCCATTTCAACCTCAACTTTCCTGGAAACAACCTCAAATGCGATTGATATTGTAAGTGCCTCACTTTTGATTGGCATATTTCGTTGACAAAATCACAATGGGGTTCAATTTGTAAGGGTAGCTTAGGATTGAAGAAATCCTCATCAAGTGCCAAAGGACTTTTTTGTGGAATCAAGAGCTTCAAGGAAGGTAGATTCTTGACTTAACTCTAATTTGAAGAGATTTAGTTGCACACACACACTCTCTAGCATGCATGTGTGATAATTGCTTTTTGTATGTTTGTATTACACCAATCACACTTGCACATTTTTCCCTTGTATGTTTTTTTGAGAATGTGTGTAGTCCCTGCGCTAGTCTACCTGCGCTGGTCTTCCTACGCTGGTCGTCCAGCGCAATCGTGGCTGCGCTGGTATTCCTACGCAGGTCGTCCAACGTAGGACCAACGCACATGACGGGAAGCTGGAGCGTTTTTTCCAAAACAACACCACTTTGCTTGGATCTCATTTATATATGACTTGATAGCCTTGGCTCGTTTTTTAGAGCAAAAATTACACCTTTGAGAGCACTTTTGAGCACCTTCAAAGCCAAGGTATCAAGACTCCATTTTTATTACTCAGAACACAAAAACCCATCTTTCTTGCATGTTTGATTAGTCATCTAGGATGTTCTAGTTTGATTTTCTTTAGGGTTTCATCTTTGCTTACATGACTTGTAGTTAGAACATCATTTGCATTCTTCACATGTTCTTTCACTACAAGATAACTTCTTTATTTTATGACTTGTCTTAAGATTGCTTCTTTATGACTTGAATAGGTTCAAGATAGCTTCTTTATTGTGTTTGTGAGTTGTATTGTGGTAGACATTGCATATAGGACCTTGTTTGCTAATTTAGCTATGTTATATGAATGTCATCTAGCAAAATGATATCTAGGAATTTCTAACATGCTCATCCATGCCTAGATAAGCTTGAATGTCTAACCTTGCATTTTAGCATCTTGAATATTGCATATATTCACCTTAGGTTGTGTTATCTCTTCACTTTAGAGACAAGTCTTGTATTTGCCATTGGTAGAGTGCAAGCATTGGACTAGATTCACTCTTGAAGGCCTGCGGGTAGTATTGGTAGATTAGTAACCCTTTAAGGTTTGACGTGGTCAACCTAGGTTGTAATTGCCATTACAATTAGTGGATTGAGGTTCGTGTGTGGCGCACATAACAGCCCGTGGTTTTTCCCTTGTGGGTTTCCACGTAAAAACTCAAGTGTTATTTATTTTCCGTATTTTTCACTTGCTTGTTTTTTCTTTGACTAGTTAGGGGTTGTTCATAGAAAATTGACTAATCACGAAAATTGGTAATAGTTGATTAAAATCTATTCACCCCCCTCTAGATTATATTAGACACCGCTTAATATATATTTTCAGATACAATAGGACTTGCATTCCTAGATGAAACTCTTTACGAAGGATTTTGTTATCATGCAATTTTCTAGTCCTTTCCTTGTATATCCTCGCATTCTTATAGGCATTATTTCAGAGTTCCTCAAGCTCACTAATTTGCAATCTTCTTTCTTCTCTAGCCTTATCCAAGTTAAAATTCAACTTCTTCAGAGCCCAATAGGCATTGTGTTCTAACTCCACTGGCAGATGACATGCCATACCAAAGACTATCCTATAAGGGCTCATTCCGATAGGAGTTTTATAGGTAGTTCTATACACCCACAAGGCATCATCAAGCTTGAGTTACCAATCCTTCCGATTTGGTTACATAGTCTTTTCTAGTATCTGTTTAATCTGTTTGTTATTCAATTTAACTGGTCCCGATGTTTGAGAATGACACGGGGTTGCCACCTTGTGTTTGACACTGTACTTCCTCATTAACGAGGCAAATACCTTATTGCAAAAGTAGCTTCCACCATCGCTTATGATTGCACGAGAGGTCCCAAATCTGGTGAATATGTTCTCCTTGACAAACTTTACCACAACTTGGCTATCATTCGTCTTGGTTGCGATTGCTTCAATCCACTTGGAGACATAATCCACTGCAACCAAGATGTAGTTTGAAACAAATACTCAGTGTGTTTAATATTAATCTAGAGGGGGAGGGGGGGTGAATAGATTTTAATCAATTTTACCAAATTTTTGTGTATGGTCAAGATTATGAAAACGCCCCTAATAGTCAATATAGTATAGCAAGTGTAATATGGTGCGGAATGTAAATAACACTTGATATTTATGTGGAAACCCTCACGGGGAAAACCACGGGCTAGTAAGTGAGCCACACTCGAACCTCGAATCCACTAAATATATATAACGATTACAACCTAATCCCAGTATATAATCACACACCTACCTAATCCTGGTATAAGCGGACCTAGTCCAATTTGCTTGTGATTTACGCAACCTAATCCCGTAAGCTACACAAGTCTTACTTCTCAATAAAGAGATAAAGAGCCTATGTGAATATATGAAATATCCAAAATGCAATAAAGAGCTAGGTAACTCTATATGCTTATCTAGGATGATGATTTTACAATAAATTCAATATTAGAAATTAAAAGCTAGATGACATGTCAAAAAGCCTAGCTAATCATAGATTATGCAAACCTAGAAAGCTATCACAATACAACTCTCAAACATTCAAAACACTAAACTCAATCTTGTATCTAAAATATATATGAAATACGTACAAGTGATGAATGAGATTGCGCTAATCATAGATTATGCAAACTTAGAAAGCTATCACAATAAAACTCTCAAACATTCAAAACACTAATCTCAATCTTGTATCTAAAATATATATGAAATACGTACAAGTGATGAATGAGATTGCTTGTTAAGAAAGACACAAAATATGTAAGATATTAGTGAAAAACTTACCAAGCAAAGTGTGATGAAGAATCCATGCAAAATGATATCTAGATGATCAAGGATGATGCTAGATGATGATTGATGATCATGGAAAGGTGTTTGAGTAATCAAAGGTGAGTTCTTGGAATTTTTCTTGCTTTTTAAAAATATCCTAAGTATGAAATCTGAATATGAACTCTCTTGAGTGACCTAAAGTCATAGAGGCATATATATAGGGTGTCAAAAACAAAGTGGTGCGTTTTGATAAGTGACACAAAAATTGCCTTGGGCGCTGTACAGGTCGCTGTACGTAGAGCGACTTGTACAGCGACCTGTACAGCGCCTACCTGGAAAATAAAGAACATTCTTCATTGGCGCTGTTCAAACAACGCTTTTGTACAGCGCCTGAACAACGCCACAACTCTGTTCTCTCGGGAAAACAGAGAGTCGTTGTATGTACAACGCTTTGTACAACGACCCAACGACGACTGATTAAAATCGATCAGATCTATACAGCGCCAAACCTAATTCCATCAGGTCTGAGATAGGTGCTGTACGAACAGCGCTTCTGTAGAGCGCTTTCGATAGTGCCATTTGCAAATATGCAATCCTAAGCCTATGCATGACATGACATTTGGACAAACAAGATGCAATCAAAAGAACATGCAAGAAGAGAGATTAATGAACATTAATGCACATAAATTAGACACACAACAAACAAGAATTAAACGTATACATGATTTGTGAGTGTGTGCAACTATCTCTTCAATTCCAAGTAAGCACTTAGAAATTACCTTTGGTGCTTATCAACAAAGAGGTCTTCAAAGGGCATTGAACTTGAACACCAATACCTATGCTACCCTTACAAATAACCCCAATTGTGGTTTGTCCACGAAATAAGCCAATCAAATAAATGAGACCTTACAATCTCCGCCTTTGGCTATTTCATGACAAAACCACCACTCACATAGATCCTCACAACATAATTGAAGCTACGGGATAGTAATGAAATTCTACACTACAAAGAGAGAAGAAAATAAAACTTCAAGTCTTCAATCTCTTGTAGAATTGTCAAACCTTCAAAACAAACAAAATTACACTTCCAAAGCAAGTGTATGTGAGGTGATCATGTGAAGTTAAAACAAGTATTTGCATTAAGAAAAATAAGTACAACATCATGCAATGTATGTGAATGCAATGCTCCCCCTCAAAGGGTTACTCCCCCTCAATGAATAGTCTCCCCAACAAGCAAAATTGCCACTATAATTTACAACTCCCCTTACCACATTCTACTCCCATTTTTTGTCATGATATAGGTAAAAGAGTAGTCCCCAACCGGGTCACTTCTAGCAAAGAGAGATAGTAGCATACAAGAAATTTGCATAATCATATAAGTCACTTTATGCATCTCAATTAATTGGAGAGAACCAAAGAGATTTATTTAAAAGAAAATGTGTGAATCAAACATGCTTTGCATACAAGACATGTAGCATTCAAGTCTAAAATACAATGGTATTTGGCAAAGCAAATGACAAAGGTTTCTAATAAGAATTCAAACCAATTTCACCATTGTCATGAGAGAAGCAAGGATGTAGAGATTTTATTGTTTTTAATATAAGAACAACTATATCCAACTTTATAAGCGAAACATGGCATGAGCAACTTTGCACCCTATTTGATTTTTCCGGGAATGATACTCGTATGATAGTAGCCATGTGCAACTAATAAAGAAAGAGAGACATTTGGAATTTAAATTCCTTTGAACGGATACAAGATCCTTTATTCATTTTGAGTCTCATAAGCTTTTTCACACAAGTTTTGCATTTAAGAACGCAATCATCAATTCATGCTTTTTATTTGAGCATGTTGTATGAATTTCATGCTTTTCATAATTCAATAGCATGTTAATTAAGAATCATCATGTCATAGAGATAACTATAGGTCATTCAAATCATACTTCCTATGAAAATCTCCTAGTCCAAAAATGCATGTTTGAACATAAATATGACATGGATTGTAAACAAGCAAGGTTCACACTTATTGAATTGAAAACATATATACATATGTGCAACCAAGTTTACTCAAGCAATTAAAAGTAGAGGCATAAGATATTTCAAATTTTTGCAAGTGACAAGAATGTAAAATAGCTTTCTTTGCTTGAGTTCCCCATATGGGGTCAATCACAAAATATATCACTCCACAAAACATATCCCAATAGATCTACTAAGTGTTTTAAATCGAGTAGCATCTAAGGGTTTAGTAAATAAGTCCGCAAGTTGATCATTAGTACCTATATGTTCAAGTACTATACATTTATTTTCAACAAGCTCTCTAATGAAATGATGGCGGATGTCAATATGCTTAGTTCTAGAATGTTGCACCGGATTCTTGGAAATATTAATGGCACTCATATTATCACAAAAGAGAGTGAGTGTACCTTGGTTGAATCCGTAGTCTACTAGCATTTGCTTCATCCATAGGAGTTGTGTGCATCCACTCCCTGCGGCTATGTACTCGGCCTCGGCCGTGGACAAAGAAATCGAGTTTTGCTTCTTGCAAAACCAAGACACCAAGTTGTTGCCTAGAAAGAAGCAACCGCCCGATGTGCTCTTCCTATCATCGAAATTTCCTGCCCAATCCGCATCACTAAAGCCTACAAGACTAGCATTAGTGTCAAACGAGTACCAAATCCCATAGTTGGATGTCCTATTCATATAGCGAATGATTCTCTTAACGGAAGAGAGATGTGACTCCTTAGGATCCGCTTGGTACCTAGCACACACACCTATACTAAAAGAGATATCAGGCCTACTTGCGGTCAAGTAAATCAAGCTACCAATTATGCCCCGATATAATGTTTGTTCCACACTTTTACTACTAGCATCCTTGCTTAGCTTTAAAGTGGTACTAATGTGTGTATGATAATGTTTGGCATTTTCAAGACCAAACTTCTTCACAAGGTTTTTGGCATATTTGGCTTGGGTAATGAAGATCCCATCATCTAATTGCCTAATTTGCAAACTTAGGAAGTAACTTAGCTCACCAACAAGACTCATCTCAAATTCATAAGACATAACATCAACAAATTGTTGGACTTTGGTGTTGTTGGTGGAGCCAAACACTGTATCATCAACATAGATTTGAGCTATAAAGAGCTTATCCTTGTCTTTCTTGATGAATAGAGTCTTGTCAACACTACCCCTTGTGTAGTTATTGTCAACAAGAAATTGAGTGAGGCGCTCATACCAAGCCCTTGGTGCTTGTTTCAACCCATACAAAGTCTTTTTGAGGTGATAGACATGGTTGGGGTGGTGTGCATCCACAAACCCTTTGGGTTGTTCAACAAACACTTCCTCATGCAAGAAGCCATTTAGGAAGGCACTTTTGATGTCCATTTAGTGTAATTTGAACTTGTGAATACAAGATATTGACAAGAGAAGCCTAATGGACTCTAAACGGGCAATGAGAGCAAATGTCTCCTCAAAGTTGATACCCTCAATTTTAGAGTACCCTTATGCAACAAGTCTTGCCTTGTTACGCACTATATTGCCGTCCTCATCGGATTTGTTCCTATAAATCCACTTGTTGCCTATGCCATGTGTGCTTTTAGGCCTAGGAACTAGAGTTCAAACCTCATTCCTTTCAAATTGGCTTAGCTCTTCTTGCATGGTAAGAACCCAAAATTCATCATTTAAGGCTTCATAAACCTTTTTGGATTCTATTTGAGAGGAGTAGCTTGTAAAGCTAATGAGATTAGCTATTTGATGCCTAGTCCTCATTCACATCTCCTATAACATCATCTTTGTTATAGAGTCTTTTAACCCATGGAGTGGGTTCATTAGAGTCCAAGAGAGGAACTCTATTAAGAGGTTGTGTATCCTGATTATTACCATTGGATGTCCCAACATTGGAAGTCTCCACAACATTCTCCAAATGAGAGTCATCATCTAAAACTACCTTATCCTCATGGTTATTAGACTTGAGCCTTGTATCATCAATGACAACATTGGATGATTCCATGACGGTTCGAGTCTTCAAGTTGAAAACTCTATAGGCTCTACTATTCAAGGCATAACCAATAAATATACCCTCATCACTCTTTGCATCAAACTTGCCAAGTTGATCACGGTTATTCAAAATGTAGCATTTGCTTCCAAATGTGTGGAAGTAGCTAACATTTGGCTTCCTACCTTTCCATAACTCATAGGAGGTATTCCTAGATCCGGGCCTTAGGAAAACTCTATTCCCTATATAGCAAGCCGTATTGATGGCTTCGGCCCATAGGTTCCTAGGAACATTGTTGCTAAACATTGTTGCTAAGCAACATCACACAGGCCATCTCTTGAAGGACCCTATTCTTCCTCTCAACAACTCCATTTTGTTGAGGTGTCCTAGGAGCCGAAAACTCATGGGAGATCCCTAAGCTATTACAATAGCTTTCAAATAGAGCATTCTCAAGATCACTTCTAATCCGTTTAATGCTTTTAATGTTAGAATTCATTTCATTTTATATTTTAGTACAAAGCATTTTAAACTTATCAAAAGTTTCGGATTTTTCTCTAAGAAAATATGTCCATGTGAACCTAGAGAAATCATCTACACAAACAAAAATGTATCTCTTTCCACCTAAACTCTCGGTTTGCATCAGACCTATAAGATCCATGTGGAGAAGCTCTAGGGGCTCCTTGGTGGAGAGATACTTGCCTTTTTTGTGCATGCTCTTGGTTTGTTTTCCTTATTGGCAAGGTCCACAAACACCATTGGCTTTCTTCCCAAGCTTAGGGAGACCACGCACACAATTGAACTTTCCAAGGGTTCTTAAATCCCTAAAGTTCATGTGGCCAAGTCTTTCATGCCACAACTCTATTTGCTTATCCATTGACACATTGTTTGAGACTATTCTAGCTTCAAGACAATAGCAATTGTCGCTAGATCTCATACGTTTCAACAAGGTTTGTCCATCAGGCTTAAGGATGAAGCAATCATCTTTACTAAACAAGACGGAATATCCTTCATCGCTAAGATGTGAAATGCTTATCAAATTGGCTTTCAAGCCATCAACAAATAAAGCATTGGATAAGGAGGGTAATCCGGGAATGGAAATGGTTCATTTCCCTATGACTCTCTTTTTGGATCCATTACCAAAGGTGACACATCCTCCTTCCTCCATGACAAGAGTCTCAAAGAAACTCTTGTTTCCCATCATATGCCTAGAGCACCCACTATCCAAATACCAAAAATTAGAAGAATTAGCCTTTAAGGCAATTTGAGCAACATGGTATACATTTTCATTCTTTCTAATCCACATAGGTAACACATTTTCTTTCCTTTTGGTCTTTGGTACATGGGCTCTAGATGTCCTAGGATCATACAAATCAATATTATCATTCCTAGGAATATGCATCATGGATCTTCTCTTTTTCTTCTCAATCATGCTTCTAGTTTTACACATTTTAATATAACGAAAGCATCTTGGTCTAATATGACCATCAAAACCACAAAAAAGAAATATATGAATAAAATAAGGAATCATACCTTGTCCTTGTGTGTATATAGGAGCTTTCCCATGTCTTTGTAGTTGGGTGGGTTCAATCCATCTTCGTTGTTGAACCGGTTTAGCTTGCTTCCGAGGTATAGCTTTCATGATTGGTCCCTTTCCTTTGTGAGCCATTTGTTGAGAAGAGTTAGCGTGAAGAGCTCTTGTAGGTTGAGCTTGAGGTTGCCTTCTTGGAGCCACCTTCACTTGTGCACTATTTGAACATTGTCCTAGATCAATTTTCTTCCTAGGAGTTTGCATTGGTAAAGCTTATTTGTAGCCCAAGCTCTTGACAAACACGGTCTTGTTAGAGGTTGAGATCTCCTTGCAATCTTCATACCCAAGACCCCTTTTGTCACACGGACTCTTTCCAACACCAAGTATGTGGTCAAGCTTCTTGGTGCTAGAAGCCATCCCAGTTAATGACTCTTTAGCTTCATCAAGTTCCTTCTTCAAACCTTCTTCATTCCTCTTAGATAATACTAACTCCTCTTTTAGCTTATTTTCATTCGATGTGGATCTCACAACTTCTTCACTTAATTGATCTTTATGTGTTGAGAGCTCTAGGTTTTCCTCCTTCAATCTCATAATTTCTCTCTTATTTTTTAACCTTGAATTCTCAAACTTGACCATGTAGTCTTTAAGATTCATCTTGTCCACTTTTCCATTAGTGGAGTGAGATGAATAGCCATCATCACTTAAGTCAATTTCTTCTTGACTCTCATTCTCTTCTTCACTAGAACCTTTGCGTTTGTGAAAGGACGCAAAGGCTATGAAGTTAGCTATGACCTCTTCATCATCTGAAGACTCATCTCCCTTATTGGAGTCATCACTTTCACTTCATGTGGCGGCTATCACTTTTTCCTTTTTCCTTTTTCTTGTTAATGTGATTAGCAAATTCAGGGGCAAAGTGGCCTATGCCACCACACTCATAGCATCAGACCCCTTTCTTTTCGGTCTTCTATTGCCTAGGCTCAAACTTCTTGAATGGAGTCTTTTTCTTGAAGTCTTGGCCTTTGGATCCGAAACCCTTCTTTTCGGACTTGTAGAACTTCTTGAACCTTCTCATCAACAAGGCCATTTCTTCGTCTGAGTTATCATTCTCCTCATTATTAACTTTGGAGGCTTTCAAAGCAATTCCCTTTTGCTTTTTAGGAGGTGTGGAGGTAGAACCATTCGTAGACTCATAAGCTAGAAGCCTTCCAATCACCTCACTCGGCTTTATATCCTTGTATATGCTATTCTCCTCTAAAGCCGTCACCTTGGATTCAAACCTATCGGGGAGAGATCTCATAATCTTTTGCTTGATTCTCCTATCTGAATATAGGTCACCAAGTTGATGACTTTGGTTAACTATGTCCATCAACTTGATCTCGAAATCGTTGAAGCACTCATTCTCCTCCATCTTAAACATTTCGAATTAAGTTTGGAGGACTTAAAGCTTGGAGTCCTTCACCACTTTGGTTCCCTCATGTGCAATCTCTAGGATGTCCTGTAAGGATTCCCGGATTCCCATTAAATTGATTGGCTTATTTCGTGGTCAAACCACATGTTGGGGTTTGGTTGTAATGGTAGTCTAGGTGATTAAGGTTGAAGATCAAAGACCCTTTCCAAGACCTCAAGAGGACAAGCACCAAAGGTATATCTTGTGCTTACTTTGGCTTGAAGAGATATAGTTGCACACACACACAACATGCATAACTCTTATTCTTGAATGTTGTGTTTATATTTTATGTGCATTGTGCTTTATTGTTTATTCAATGTCTCTTCTTGCATTAGATTGATTGCATCTTTTTATATGAAATGCCATGACATGATAGGCATTAGGATGCATTCAATACCCACACTTGCACTTCATGTATGTTAGCTTTTAGTGTGGTGTAATTCGTTTCCCGAAGGATGTTCGGAAACGTCCGCACGTGCACATTGATGTGCTTTGTTTTGCGTGATGATCGCCGGTGGAGATGCCTTTGGCTTCTTCTTGGTTTCACCATTTTTGGTGAAACGGCGGTTACGTTCGGCGGCCTAGCCGCCGTTCGAAACCGCCGAATGAGACCTGATTGAAATATATCTCTCGGGTCCAAAACGGTGGTTGGGATCGGCGGTTTCTAAACCACCGAACGAAGTCGTCGAAGTTCCCCTGTTCCGCTCGGGAGCCATTCGGCGGTTCAATTCGGCGGCCTGGCCGCCGATTGAAACCGCCGATCGGTGCGTTTCAATTCGGCGGCTTGGCTGCCGATTGAAACCGCCGATCGGTGCGTTTCAAGGGCAAATTGTATTTTCACCTGCCCTGTTTTTGGTCTCTATAAATACATCCTTATCTCTGGTTCAGAATACAAGTCTTGCATCCCAAGAACCCTAGAGAGATATTTAGAGAGACTTGAGAGAAAAAGCAAAAAGATCACATCTTTAATTCTCTAAACCCATTCCCACATGCACAAATCATCATCTAGGCATCATCTAGGTTCATCTAGCATATGCTAATGCATGGGTCTTCTTCAACACACATGGTATGATTTGTTGAACACTTTTATCTTACATAATTAGTGTTTCTACTTATCAATTTTATCTCATATTTTACTTATATGTGTTTAGATTAATTTCTACATATAAGATTGAGATTATGTGTTGATTGGGTTATTATTTGTTAGCTAGGCTTTAATGTTCATATGCCATCTAGCTAATTGATCTCATTTGTTGATTGAGATTATTTTTCATAGCCTATTTGATTAGGTCATTATTGCCTAAAAGCTATGCCATGAACATTCTTGTGTGATGTATTGATAACTAGGTTGATAGATTGTTTTTAATCAACTAGTTAATCCTTTGAATGTTTGTGGGTTTTATATGATAGCTTTGTATCTAGGATTGGTTATCCTTTACTTAGCTAAAGTTATATGCCATGACATATAGCTATATGTGATATTTAGGATTGATTATATTGTCATCTTATAATCCTAGGTAAGCATTTAGAGTACCCTAGCTCTTATTGCATTAATTGAATATTCATAAATATTCACATAGGGATGTGCATCTCTTTTGAGAGATTGAAGTCTTGGTCTAGGGTTGCTATTACAGGCTCGCTGGGTAGTAGTGGTGGGTTACAAACCGGGATTAGGCTGTAAACATCATTACAAGTAGTGACTACGAGGATCAAGCAAATTGGACTAGAGCCACTTTTAAAGGCCGTGTGGTAGAAGTGGGGGGTTATTGACCGGAGTGTTAGACGAGGTCTACATAGGTTGTAAACTCCATTTCAATTAGTGGATTTCGAGGTCCGAGTGTGGCGCACTAAACAGCCCGTGGTTTTTCCCAGTGGTTGGGTTTTCCACGTAAACATCAAGTGTCATTATTATTTCCGCATCTTATTACACTTGTATGTATTGTTGACTTGCTAGGGGTATTTTCATAAAATTGACATGCACGCGAAAATTGGGTAATAATTAGATAAAATCTATTCACCCCCCTCTAGCTTTACATATTACACACCTCGAGTATTTAATTACTTTCATTTCCTATGCCTCCTTAGCTATCCTAGTATTTTGAATCAATTTATATTGATTTTCGTCCATTGCACATAGGATGGCATGCTTCGCCTTCCTATTCCATTTTGATGCCTCAAACTCTTGTGCGCTCCATTGCGCATTCGGCTTGAGCACATCTCTCCTCCACCCGTAGGAGTCATCATAGGTGATGTGTAGCCGTCTTCAACTGCCATCCAAGCCCGGTCATGGATTTGACATATGTATGACTCCATCTTGCCTTTCCAAGAGGCATAATTCAACCCAGTAAGAAGTGGAGGCCTTGTGCTAGAAGCACCCTCGTTGCCACTACCATTTCCACTCATAGTATTTATGAATGAATGAAATGAATGCAAATGTATGAATGATCAAAAATCACACAAAATGCAAAACACACCAAAATGAGCAAATGAGCAAGGATCACCCAAGTATATCTAGGAACCCGCTCTGATACCAATTGAAACAAATACTCGGCATGTTTAATATTAATCTAGAAGGGGGGTGGGGGGTGGGGGGTGAATAGATTTTAATCAATTTTACCAAATATTCGTGTATGGTCAAGATTACGAAAACGCCCCTAATAGTCAATATAGTATAGCAAGTGTAATATGGTGCAGAATGTAAATAACACTTGATATTTACGTGGAAACCCTAACGGGAAAAACCACGGGCTAGTAAGTGAGCCACACTCGAACCTCGAATCCACTAAATGTGTATAACGATTACAACCTAATCCCGGTATATAATCACACACCTACCTAATCCCGGTATAAGCGGACCTTGTCCAATTTGCTTGTGATTTACGCAACCTAATCCCGGAAGCTACACAAGTCTTACTTCTCAATGAAGAGATAAAGAGCCTATGTGAATATATGAAATATCCAAAATGCAATAAAGAGCTAGGTAACCCTATATGCTGATCTAGGATGATGATTTTACAATAAATTCAATCCTAGATATTAAAAGCTAGATGACATGTCAGAAAGCTTAGCTAATCATAGATTATGCAAACCTAGAAAGCTATCACAATACAACTCTCAAACATTCAAAACACTAATCTCAATCTTGTATCTAAAATATATATGAAATACATACAAGTGATGAATGAGATTGCTTGTTAAGAAAGACACAAAATATGTAAGATATTAGTGAAAAACTTACCAAGCAAAGTGTGATGAAGAATCCATGCAAAATGATATCTAGATGATCAAGGATAATGCTAGATGATGATTGATGATCATGGAAAGGTGTTCGAGTAATCAAAGGTGAGTTCTTGGAATTTTTCTTGCTTTTTAAAAATATCCAAAGTATGAAATCTGAATATGAACTCTCTTGAATGACCTAAAGTCATAGAGGCATATGTATAGGGTGTCAAAAACAAAGTGGTGTGTTTTGATATGTGACACAAAAATTGCCTTGGGCGCTGTACATGTCGCTGTACGTAGAGCAACTTGTACAGTGCCTACCTGGAAAATGAAGAACATTCTTCATTGGCGCTGTTCAAACAACGCTTTTGTACAGCGCCTGAACAGCGCCATAACTCTGTTCTCTCGGGAAAACAGAGAGTCGCTGTACGTACATCGCTTTGTACAGCGACCCAACAGCGACCGATTAAAATCGATCAGGTTTGTACAACGCTAAACCCAATTCCATCAGGTCTGAGATAGGTGCTGTACGAACAACGCTTCTGTAGAGCGCTTTCGACAGCGCCTTTTGCAAATATGCAATTCTTAGCCTATGCATGACATGACATTTGGACAAACAAGATGCAATCAAAAGAACATGCAAGAAGAGAGATTAATGAACATTAATGCACACAAATTAGACACACAACAAACAAGAATTAAACGTATGCATGATTTGTGAGTGTGTGCAACTATCTCTTCAATTCCAAGTAAGCACTTAGAAATAACCTTTGGTGCTTATCAATAATGAGGTCTTCAAAGGGCATTGAACTTGAACACCAATACCTAAGCTACCTTTACAAATAACCCCAATTGTGGTTTGTGTAGGAAAAAATACCGTAGTACACGCAGCGGAAGCGATACTAAAAATAGATTTAGTATGTTTTAAAATTTTTCTTTTTTATGAACCTTAACCCCTTTAATTAATTAACCATATATAAAGTAACAAAAGTTGAATACCTTTTGTCGCATGATCCGATTGACTTACGTCGATGGTAATCTGCAAGATCTTCAATCCTAGCACGAACGTGAATCACCTAGGAGCGTGGTCTCCCTTTTTCTTTGAATTGCAAACCTGAGAATGGACAAACAAACTTTTCTTTTTCTTTTGTTAGTCACAAAACAATCAAAAGAATACAAAGATTATTCCGGTCACTTTTGAGTTCTCAATCTAATGATCGAAACTCGCATGAACCTAATTCGATGTTGTACACACAAGCTTATTGATGAACAAGCAATTAGTGTACCATCAAAAGAATAATCTTTTTCTTTTCTTTTATGTTTTAGTAGAATAAAATCTAATACTTTTCTATGAGTTTAGAAGAAGAAGAAAATTGAATCAATCAACAAGTAGGGTGGCCGAATTCTATAACAAGTGTTATATAGGGTGGCCGAAATTTTTCTCCTCTTCCTTTTAGGGTTGGCCGAAATCTCCATGTGGTCCAATTAGGGTTGCCAAATTTCCTCTACAAAAATAGGATTTGTGTTGTACCCTAATTTACATGTTAATTAGACTCCTAACCCTAATTCAACTCATAAGTATTTTTATTATTTTATTGACTTAATAAAAGACTTTCCTATTTGATTAAATAAATAAAACTTATTATTTATTTTCTTACCAAATAAGTCTTTTACTTTTAATATACTACTACCAATAGTATATCTCTAGGAAATATATTTCCTGATCAGAAAAAGATTTGTTTCTTAATTAAACAATTAATTAATAAATTAATTAATTCTTATTTAATTAAACAATGAAACAAAATAATATATTAGGCTAATCTATTAACCTTGCCGCCCCACATGTATAAAATTGGGCCATATATTATTTTCTTATTTCATTTAATCCATTGGACTTTAAATAAAAAACCCACATGTGAACCAGACCCATTCTTACTAAAAGAAACAAGCCCACATGCCATTCATTAATATATAAATATAATTGAGCAGCCCATTAAATAATTAATGTGCAAATTATATTCTTAATATATTAAATGCAATTCTAGATGGACCCTTAAATTGGTCCGGTAGAATATATCAAGTGATCCATGCAAGTCCGTGTGGATTGGGGATCTTGGCGGGCTATCTAAATTTAAGCTTCAATAGACACAACCTAATCACAATCAACAAATGATTCACTTAGGTCCGATCCATTAATTTTAACTCATTCCACTAAAGAGCTAAAATTGAACTCTTAAATAAAGATAGAAAAGGAAGACGTTCCTCTTTCATAACCCTAGACAATCATATTGGAGATAGTGTATCCTCGTGATTAATATCAGTAATCGCCAAGAGTTCATAGACCGCCTATAACTCTCCAAGTTACCATATTTACTTATATGACCACGTTTTGAACTTGGATATTTTGACTTGTCCAGAAGCCATGTTTTCAATAGTCATTATCGAAAACTCAACGTTGAGATTTAATATCCAATTACCTCAAAACATCCATATGATGATATATTACTCTCATTTAATAAATGGAGCCACGATGTCCATATCTATAAATGAAGTCCTCTATCGATTAACAAATGAATATCACCAAACTATCGAGGATAGACTATGCTATATAATTGTACTCATTGATAACTCAAATGATATCACTTGCAACCATAAGTCCATCATTTATCTCAGGATTAAGATAGACTCTCCGATTGTCCTGATAATGAAAAGACTATTATCTATTGACGGTTCTAGATAAAGCTTTTCATTGTGATCCAGTTCATTGCACCCAGTGCACTAGATTCTTTTGCTCGAAGACACTCCGATGATTTTAGACTCATCATATCTCATTTGATCCCACTCAAATGCTAGCAAAAGAATTCTACAACTTTAACAAGATAAAGGTGCCCAACCTTTAACTTAAGTTGTGAACAATATTTAAAACTAACTAAAGAATTGTGTCTACCACATACATATCCAGATGTACGAACAATTCTTCTTTTCTCATAGTCTTTAGACCTTATGATTATTTACTTTGACAATTATAATATTAAACTATAAATGCTATAAGATTTGTTAAACCAGAAATCACTTTATTAATATGAAAAAGATTGTTAATTACAATATTACACTCTTGCTATTGAGCATAATCCTAACAATCTCCCACTTGCGCTATAGCAAATGTGTCATATCTCTCAAGCCCATGTTCTCTAGATGCCCATCGAAACTATTCTGAGGTAGAGCCTTTGTGAAGGATCCGCTAGATTTTCTGCTGACGCGATTTTGGTAATCGTCACGTCACCTCTTTGAACAATCTCCCTTAAAAGATGATACTTTCTTTCAATGTGTTTTCCTCTCTTGTGACTTCTTGGTTTTTTTGAATTAGCCACTGCTCCACTATTGTCACAGTAGATAGTGATCTGCTTATTCGCACTAGGAACCACTTCCAAGTCAATCAAGAATTGGCGAAGCCAAACAGCCTCTTTGGCAGCCTCGCATGCAGCAACATACTCAGCTTCTGAAAGTGAAATACGGTGTGTTCAAAATATATTATCTAGATAGGGGGGATGAATAGATTTTAACTATTATTACCCAATTTTCGCATGCAAGTCAATTTTATGAAAATGCCCCTACTAGTCAAAAATACAAGCAAGTGTAATATAGTGCAGAATTTAAATAACACTTGATGTATACGTGGAAACCCAACCACTGGGAAAAACCACGGGCTGTTTAGTGCGCCACACTCGGACCTCGAAATCCACTAATCGAAATGGAGTTTACAACCTATGTAGACCTCGTCTAACACTCCGGTCAATAACCCCCCACTTCTACCACTCGGGCCTTTAAAAGTGGCTCTAGTCCAATTGCTTGAGGCCTAAGCAACCTTAGCCTCAAGACTTAATTCTCTAAGAAGAGATTATGCAACCTATGTGAATATGTATGAATATTCAAATAACAAACAAGGCTAGGTAACCTTAGATGCTTATCTAGGATGATGATATAATCAATTTAATCAACCCTAGATATCAATTGCTAAATGACATGTCAAATAGCTTAGCTAATCAAGATTAAGCAAAAACCTAATTAGCTATCACAAAAACAACACTCAATTAATTCATCACAATTAATTCTCTATTCTTGTATTTATCATATGATCAACAACATACAAGTAAATTAAAAGAGAATATGTTTGATAGTAAAAATACTAAAATAAGATGTAATTAATCAAAATCTTACCAAGCATATTGTGATGATGCCAATCCAATCATAGATGCTTTCTATGTAGACATAGAGGATGCAATATGAAATTTGATGCAAAAAGGATTTGATTTGAGTGTTTAAAGGTGAGTTCTTGATTTGATTTTCTTTCAAAAATCTCTCTTTGAAGTTTAGGGTTCTAATAACTCAAGAAGCTTGATCAGAGAATGAGAAAGTAAGATATTTATAGACATCAAGAATTGGGCATGTGAAAAGACAAGTTTGCCCCTGAAACGCACCGTTTGGCGGTTTCAATAGGTGGCCAGGCCGCCGATCACGACCGCCGAATTGAGCCCGTGAAGAACAGAGCATCAACGGCGGTTTCATTTGGCGGTTTCGTGACCGCCGATCCAACCGCCGAATTAGACCAAGAGATTTAAATCGATCAGGTATGAACGGCGGTTTCGAACAGCGGTCGTGACCGCATAATTGCTTCAGACCAATCTGGACTGAAACGGCGGTTTCATTCGGCGGCCAGGCCGCCGATCATAACCGCCGATCACCAACAATGGTGAAAACTAAGGAGAAGCCAAAGGCATTCTCCGTGGGCGGTCTTCACGTAAAACCAAGCACACATACGTGTGAGCGCGGACGTTTCCGAACACTATCGGGAAACGAATTACTAAGCACATAAACACACAACAAGATATAAAACAAAGTGCTAGTGTGTAAAGTAACATGTGAAGAGTATGCACACAAATGCAAGTATGCTAAGTGAGTGTGTGCTAACTAAATCTCTTCAAAGAAAAATCAAGCACAAGAAATTATACCTTTGGCGTGCTTGTCCCTTGGGGTCTTGAAAGGGCCTTCGAGCATGAAGTTCAAACACCTAAACTACCCTTACATTATCAACCCCAACATGTGGTTTGTCCACGAAATAAGCCAATCAATATATGGGAATCCTTACAGCTTCCATGGTGGAATCAGCAATACAAGATTGCTTGATACTCCTCCATATGACTGCTCCTCCTCCAATAGTAAACACAGCCCCCGATGTGGATTTTCTGGAGTCAGAATCTGTATACCCAACAGGAATTAAATCCCCTCCAGAGTATACAAGCATATTATCTCTCGTTCTCTTAAGATACTTGAAAATATGCTTGACTGCCGTCCAGTGATCAGGACCAGGTTTCGATTGAAACCTGCTAACTATGCCAACAGCAAAACAAATATCTGGTCTAGTGCAGAGCATTGCATACATGAGACTTCCAACTGCCGAGGCATATGGAACCCTACTCATGAATTGCTCTTCATGCTCATTCTTAGGAACTTGTTCCTTAGAAAGTTTGATTTCATGTCTGAAAAGTAACATACCTTTCTTGGAATCCTGCATGGAAAACCTAGACAAGATCTTGTCTATGTATGAAGCTTGGGATAATGCAATCATTTTATTCTTTCTATCCCTTATGACTTGGATACCTAGAATAAAACTTGCTTCTCTTAAGTCCTTCATATCAAATTGTTTTGCTAACCATTCTTTTTCTGATGTCAATACTCCTACATCGTTTCCAATGAGTAGTATATCATCAACATAAAGAATCAGGAAAACCAACTTGTCGCCCTTAATCCTTTTGTATACACAAGGTTCGTCAGGATTCTGAATAAATCCAAAACCTTTGACAGCTTGATCGTGTTAGGATTATGCTCAATAGCAAGAGTGTAATGTTGTAATTAACAATCTTTTTCATATTAATAAAGTGATTTCTGGTTTAACAAATCGTATAGCATTTATAGTTTAATATTATAATTGTCAAAGTAAATAATCATAAGGTCTAAAGACTATGAGAAAAGAAGAATTGTTCGTACATCTGGATATGTATGTGGTAGACACAATTCTTTAGTTAGTCTTGAATAATGTTCACAACTTAAGTTAAAGGTTGGGCACCTTTATCTTGTTAAAGTTGTAGAATTCTTTTGCTAGCATTTGAGTGGGATCAAATGAGATATGATGAGTCTAAAATCATCGGAGTGTCTTCGAGCAAAAGGATCTAGTGCACTGGGTGCATTGAACTGGATCACAATGAAAAGCTTTATCTAGAACCGTCAATAGATAATAGTCTTTTCATTATCAGGACAATCGGAGAGTCTATCTTAATCCTGAGATAAATGATGGACTTATGGTTGCAAATGATATCATTTGAGTTATCAATGAGTACGATTATAACGCATAGTCTATCCTCGATAGTTTGGTGATATTCATTTGTTAATCGATAGAGGACTTCATTTATAGATATGGACATCGTGGCTCCATTTATTAAATGAGAGTATAATATCATCATATGGATGTTTTGAGGTAATTGGATATTAAATCTCAACGTTGAGTTTTCGATAGTGTCTATTGAAAACATGGCTTCTAGACAAGTCAAAATATCCAAGTTCAAAACGTGGTCATATGAGTAAATATGGTAACTTGGAGAGTTATAGGCGGTCTATGAACTCTTGGCGATTACTGATATTAATCACGAGGATACACTATCTCCAACATGATTGTCTAGGGTATGAATGAGGAACATCTTCCTTTTCTATCTTTATTTAAGAGTTCAATTTTAGCTCTTTAGTGGAATGAGTTAAAATTAATTGATTGGACCTAAGTGAATCATTTGTTGATTGTGATTAGGTTATGTCTATTGAAGCTTAAATTTAGATGGCCCGCCAAGATCCCCAATCCACACGGACTTGCATGGATCACTTGATATATTCTACCGGACCAATTTAAGGGTCCATCTAGAATTGCATTTAATATATTAAGAATATAATTTGCACATTATTTAAGTAATGGGCTGGTCAATTATATTAATATATTAATAAAAGACATGTGGGCTTGTTTCTTTTAGTAAGAATGGTTCTGGTTCACATGTGGGCTTTTTATTTAAAGTCCAATGGATTAAATGAAATAAGAAAATAATATTAGGCCCAATTTTATTCAAGTGGGGCGGCAAGGTTAATATTTTAACCTAAGATATTATTTTGTTTTCATTGTTTTAATTAAATAAGAATTAATTAATTGTTTAATTAATTGTTTAATTAAGAAACAAATCTTTTCTGATTAGGAAATATGATTCCTAGTCTTATACTATTGTTGGTAGTATACTAAAAGTAAAAGACTTATTTGGTAAGAAAATAAATAATTAATTTTATTTATTTAATCAAATAAGAAGTCTTTTATTTTAGTCAATAAAAAGAATAAAATATCTATGAGTTGGATTAGGGTTTGGAAGTCTATTCTTTTATGGAAATTAGGGTGCAACACAAACTCCTTTTAGGAGTGTGATTTGTGGCAACCCTAGTAGAAAAAGAGAGCAAGATTTCGGCAACCCTAATAGGAAAAGAGAAGAAAATTTAGGCCACCTATATATTCATATGTATAGAATTCGGCCACCCTATGCTTTGTGCTTGAGAGACAATTTTTATTCTTCTTCTTAATTCATAGAGAGCATTAATTTTATTCTACTAAAAACATAAAAGAGTGAATAAATTATTCTTTGATGGTACACTATTTGCTTGTTCATCAATAAGCTTGTGTGTACAACATCGATTTAGGTTCACGCGAGTTTCGATCATTAGATTGAGAACTCAAAAGTGACCGGAATAATTTTAGTCTTCTTTTGATTGTTTTTGTGACTAACAAATAAAAGAAAAGTTTATTTGTCCATTCACAGGTTTGCAATTCAAATAAAAGGGAGACCACGCTCCTAGGTGATCCACGTTCGTGCTAGGATTGAAGATCTTGCAGATTACCATCGATGTAAGTCAATCGGATCACGCGACAAAAGGTATTATTCTTTTGTTAGATAATATATGTGTTTAATTGATTAAAGGGTTTAAGGTTCATAAAAAGGAAAATTTTTAAAAGTTACTAAATCTATTTTTAGTCTCGCTTCCGCTGCGTGTACTACGGTATTTTTCCCTACAAATCAAACCTTATGTTCCAGGATCTGGATGCTTGCTTTAATCCATATATGGATTTCTGCAACTTGCATACCTTTTCCTTTTGGCCCTTTTCAATGAATCCTTCTGGTTGCATCATGTAGATGCTTTCGTCAAGACTTCCATTAAGGAAAGCTGTCTTGACGTCCATTTGCCTAATCTATAAATCTAAAGATGCTGCAATGGACAAGAGTATCCTAATGGATTTAAGCATGGCCACAGGAGAGAAGGTTTCCTCGTAATCGATACCTTCTTTCTGTGTATACCCTTTAGCTACCAATCTAGCTTTAAAGGTTTCCACCTTTCCATCCATACCTCTTTTCCTCTTGTATACCCACTTGCACCCAATGGGTGTTATCCCTTTAGGCAAGTCTACAAGGGATTAGACTTTGTTATCGAACATAGATTCAATCTCAAATTGCATTGCCTTTTGCCAATGGCGACTATCAACATCCTCCATTGCTTCCTTATACGTGTAGGGATCATCGTCGTCCGGGAGATTCTTCAATTATTCTCCCAGACCGATGTATCTTTCGGGTTGTGTTCTAACCCTCCTACTACGACGAGGAATGATAGATTGTTGATCTTGTGTTGGATCGGAACTTACAATTGGGTTAGGTTGTGTAACCTCTCGTGGAATTGTATCTCCTGACATCTCATTCAGGACAATTATACTTCTAGGCACAAAATCATTCATATAGTCCTTTTCCAGAAATTTAGCATTTGTCGAAACAAATACTTTAAGATCTGAAGGACCATAGAAATAATATCCTTTAGTTTCTTTTGGATACCCTACAAATATACACGTTTCCAAACGGGACTCCATCTTTTCTGTCTTTCCTTTTAACACATGTGCAGGACAGCCAAATATCCTTAAGTGTTGTAAACTAGGCTTGCGCCCAGTCCACAACTCATGCGGTGTTTGAGGAACAGACTTAGATGGTACATCGTTTAGAATGTATATAGCAGTTTGTAAAGCATATCCCCAAAAAGAAATAGGAAGTGTTGAATAACTCAACATAGACCTAACCATATCCAAAAGAGTCTTATTTCTCCTTTCTGCCACCCCATTTTGTTGAGGTGTTCCTGGTGTAAAAAACTGAGAAACTATCCCATTATCAATAAGATATTGCTGAAACTCACCAGATAGATATTCTCCACCACGATCAGATCTCAAGATTTTTATGTGTTTCTCAAGCTGATTTTCTACTTCAGCTTTGAATGCTTTGAACATATCAAAAGCATCTAACTTATGTCGCATGAGATACACATAGCCAAATCTCGAGTAATCATCTGTGAAGGTGATGAAGTACTCATATCCACCTCTAGCTTGAATGCTCATAGGTCCACATACATCAGTGTGTATCAATCCTAAACATTCAGTGGCTCTTGTACCTTTGGCCGAGAACGACCTTTTGGTCATTTTACCTTCCAAACAAGATTCACAAGTTGGTAGATCATCAACCTTTAAGTCACTTAAATGTCCGTCACATACCAATCTTTTAATCTTATTAAGGTTAATATGACCTAGGCGTAAATGCCATAGGTAGGTTTCATCTATTGATAATTTTACTCTTTTATGATCAGGTTCCGTTAATTCTGTGTCTAACGAGTGAGAGATATTTCTATGCAAAAAGTATAGACCGTTTTCTAATGTACCTTGGCAAATAATTTTGTCATTCTTACTAATAATAAAAACTTTATTAAAAGTAACCGAATATCCAAATTTATTCAAACAAGAAACTGAAATTAAATTCCTCTTGAATTGAGGTACATAATAAACGTCTATTAAATCTAAATGCCTTCTAGAATCCAAATAAACTCTAATATCTCCCACTGCACTTGTAGACACTAACGTTCTGTTGCCCAAGCGCAAATTGATTTCATTCTTACTCAGCCTTCTCCTTTCTTGGAACCCCTGCAAGGAATAACAAACATAATTAGTGGCTCCAGAGTCTATGATCCAAGAATCAGTAGAATCTGCCAGAAAACATGTTTCAAGATAATTAACATTACCTTCTTCCTTCTTATTCTGGGACTTTGGGCAATTTCTTTTCCAATGTCCCTTTTCACCACAAAGGAAGCATTTCCCTTTGATCTTGGTTACTTTCTTGGTCTCCTTCTTGGTAGGCCCAAGTTGCTTTTTCTTCTGTTGTTTCTTGACCTTCTGACGGGTCTTAACAGTAGCAACTTTACCAATCATATGAATCTCTTGACATTTGCTTTTCACAAGGATCTTTTCAGTACTTTGAACATCTTGCATCAGGCCTTGTAAGGTGTATTCCTTTTTGTTCATAGTGTAGTCTGTAAGGTTCCCATTTGTTGATTGGCTCATTTCGTGGAAAAACCACATGTTGGGGTTCTTTGTAAGGGTAGCCTAAGTATCGGTCTTATTGTTCGAAGCCCTTTGAAGACCTCGTGTTGATAAGCACCGAAGGTAAATTTCTTTGTGCTTACTTTTCTTTGAAGAGATTAGTTGCACACACACACTTAACATTCATTGCATATGTGTGCATTCTCTTCACTTGTCACATTTCACACTTGCACTTATTTATCATATTTTGTTGTGTGTAATTGTGTCATGTTGTCGTGTAATTCGTTTCCCGATAACTTTCGGAAACGTCCGCGCATGCACTAGAATGTGCTTGGTTTAGCGCGAGGACCGCCTATGGAGAATGCCCTTGGCTTCTCCTTGGTTTTCACCTTTCTAGGTGATCGGCGGCCTGGCCGCCGAATGAAACCGCCGTTTCAGTCCAGATTGGTCTGAAGCATTTCTACGGTTAAGATCGGCGGTCACGACCGCCGTTCGAAACCGCTGATTCAAGACCTGATTGATTTATCTCTCAGTTTAATTCGACGGTTGAATCGGCGGTCATGAAACCACCGTTCGAAACCGCCGTTCATACCTGATTGTTTTTAATCTCTCTGTTTTGATTCGGCGGTTGGAATCGGCGGTCACGAAACCACCGAATTAACCGCCGTTTATGCTCTGTTCTTCACGAGCTCAATTCGGCGGTCATGATCGGCGGCCTGGCCGCCGATTGAAACCGCCGATCGGCGCGTTTCTTTGAAACTTACTTAAACGACCACACTTTGATTTGGCCCCCTATATATATGCCATTTTGTCTTTAGGTCAATTAAGAGAGTTCATATTCAGAATTGATACTTAGGATATTTTTCAAAGAGAAGAAAAATTCCAAGAACTCATTTTTTATTACTCAAACACTTTTTCATGATCATCAATCATCATCTAGCATCATCCTTGATCTTCTAGATGTCATCTTGCATGGATTCTTCATCATACTTTGCTTGGTAAGCTTTCACTAATATCTTACATATTTTGTATTTCTCTTAGCTAGCAATCTCAATTAATTACTTGTATGTTATTTTATATACTTTGAATACAAGTTTGAGATTAGTATGATGTATGTTTGAGAAGTTTTTTTTTGTGATAGCTAATTAAGTTTTGTGCTTAATCTTGATTAGCTAAACTATTTGACATGTCATTTAGTTTTGATATCTAGGATTGTTCTAATTGCATATTAATCATTTTAGATAAGCATATAGGGTTTCCCTTGCTCTATGTTGCATTTGGATATTCATATATTCACTTAGGGTTGTATTCTCTTCATAGAGAAAGTAAGTCTTGTGTGTAGCATCTGGGATTAGGTTGCTTAGAACGCAAGCAAATTGGACTAGGTTCACTCATACCGGGATTAGGTAGGTGTGTGATTACTTCCGGGATTAGGTTGTAATCGTTTTACACATTTAGTGGATTCGAGGTTCGAGTGTGGCTTACTTACTAGCCCGTGGTTTTTCCCGTGAGGGTTTCCACGTAAAAATCAAGTGTTATTTAATTTCCGCATATTATACTTGATTTATTGCTTTATCTATTTAGGGGTAATTTCGTAATTTTGACTATCACAAAAAATTGGGTAAAAAGCTTAAAATCTATTCACCCCCCCTCTAGATAGTTTTATACACACCGTGCTATAATTTGTTTCAATTGGTATCAGAGCGGGTTCCTAGACATACATAGGTGATCCTTGCTTATTTTGGTGTGTTTTGCATTTTGTGTGATTTTTGATCATTCATACATTTGCATTCATTTCATTCATTCATAAACACTATGAGTGGAAACGGTGGAAATGGTGGTGGCAACGAAGGTGCCTCAAGCACAAGGCCTCCACTTCTTACCGGATTGAACTATTCCCAATGGAAAGGGAAGATGGAATCCTACATATACCAAATTCATGACCGTGCATGGATGGCGGTGGAAGACAGATATGATCTACCCAAGATGACACCCGATGGTGGAGGAGAAGAAGTATTGAAGCCAAAGGCGCAATGGAACGCGCAAGAGTTTGAGGCTTCAAAGTGGAATAGGAAGGCGATGCATGCCATCTTATGTGCTATGGATGAAAATCAATATAAATTGATTCAAAATACTAGGATAGCTAAAGAGGCTTAGGACATCCTAGAGATTGCACATGAGGGAACCGAAGTGGTGAAGGACTCTAAGCTTCAAGTCCTCCAAACTCAATTCGAGATGCTTAAGATGGAGGAGAATGAGTGCTTCAACGACTTCGAGATCAAGTTGATGGATATAGTCAACCAAAGCCATCAACTTGGTGATCCATATTCGGATAGGAGAATCAAGCAAAAGATTATGAGATCTCTACCCGATAGGTTTGAATCGAAGGTGACGGCTTTAGAAGAAAATAGTGGTTATAAGGATATGAAGCCGAGTGAGGTGATTGAGAGACTTCTAGCTTATGAGTCTAGGAAAGGGCCTATCTCCACACCCACTAAAAAGCAAAAAGGAATTGCTTTAAAAACTTCCAAGGATGAAAAGGAGGCAAAGAAGGTTGACTCGGATGAAGACCTTGCCTTGTTTGTAAAAAGGTTCAACAAGGTTATGAAGTTTAGAAGAAAGGGCCTTGGATCAAAAGGTCAAGATTTGAAGAAAAATGGCACTTTCAAGAAGGTTGAACCTAGGCAAGAAAGGACCGAAAGGAAAGGGGTCCGATGTTTCGAGCGTGGTGGCATAGGTCACTTTGCCCCCGAATGTGCAAATCACAATGAGAGGAAAAAGGGAAAAGTGATGGCCGCCACTTGGAGTGGAAGTAGTGATGACTCCATTGAGGGAGATGAGTCTTCAAGTGATGAAGAGCTCATGGCTAATCTCCTAGCTTTTGCCTCCTCCCATAAAAGCAAAAGTGCTAGTGAGAGAGAGGAAATGAGTCAAGAGGAAAATGACTCAAGTGAAGAAGAAAGTGATTCCTCGTCTAACTCCATAAGTAGTTTTATGGAGAAAAAGGTGCGTGCTAAATGCCATGCCGAGTTTAATGATTTAGCAATCAAGAGCACAAGAAAGATCAAGATGTTGAGAGAAGAAAATCTTAAGCTTGCATCTCATAATGACCACTTAGGTGAACAAGTGGAAAAATTCAAGAAGATAGAAGATAAGCTAAGAGAGGAGTTAGTCTTATCTATGAGGAATGAAGAAAGTCTAAAGAGGGAGCTTGAAGACGTTAGAAATTCTATGACTAGGATGGATTCTAGCACCAAGAAGCTTGACCATATGCTTGGTGTTGGAAAGAGTCCATGTGACAAGAGGGGTCTTGGGTATGAAGATGATAAGAAGATCTCAACCTCTAACAAGAACGTGTTTGTCAAGGGTTTGAAGAACGAAGAAACTTCATATGTGCAAATTCCTAGGAAGAAGTTAGAAGTAGGACAATGTTCAAATGCACAAGTGAAGATGGGGCCAAGAAGGCAAACTCAAGCTCAACCTCCTAGGGTCCCTCAAGCCAACATTCCTCCTCAAATGGCTCATAAAGGAAAGAGACCTATCATGCAACCTCAAGCTAGGAAGCAACCAAGACCGGTTCAACAACGAAGAAGGATTGAACCCTTTCATCCACAAAGACAAGGACAAGGTATGATTCCTTATTTTACTCATATATGTCACTTTTGTGGATTTGATGGTCATATTAGACCACATTGCTTTCGATATATAAAAATGTGCAAAACTAGAAGCATGATAGAGATGAAAAAGAAAAGAGCCATGATGCATGTTCCTAGGAATGATAATATTATTATGCATGATCCTAGGACATCTAGAGCCCATGTACCAAAGACCACTAAGAAAGCTAAGATTGTTTCTAGGTGGATTAGAAAGAATGAAATTGTTTGCCATGTTGCTCAAATAGCCTTGAAGGCAAATTCTTCTAATTTTTGGTATTTAGATAGTGGGTGCTCTAGGCACATGACGGGAAACAAGAGTTTCTTCGAGACTCTTGTTATGGAGGAAGGTGGATATGTCACTTTTGGTGATGGATCCAAAAAGAAAGTTGTGGGGAAAGGAACCATTTCGTTCCCGGATTACCCTCCTTATCCGATGCTTTATTTGTTGATGGCTTGAAAGCCAATTTAATAAGCATTTCACATCTAAGTGATGAAGGATATTCCGTCTTGTTTTGTAAAGATGATTGCTCGATCCTAAAGCCCGATGGATAAACCTTATTGAAAGGTATGAGATCTAGCGACAATTGCTATTGTCTTGAAGCTAGAATAGTCTCAAACAATGTGTCCATGGATGAGCAAATAGAGTTGTGGCATGAAAGACTTGGCCACATGAACTTTAGGGATTTAAGAACCCTTGGAAAGTTCGAGTGTGAGCGTGGCCTCCCTAAGCTTGGGAAGAAAGCCAATGGTATTTGTGGACCTTGCCAACAAGGAAAACAAACTAAAAGCATGCACAAAAAGGGCAAGTATCTCTCCACCAAGAAGCCTCTTGAGCATCTCTATATGGACCTTATGGGTCCTATGCAAACTGAAAGTTTGGGTGGAAAGAGATACATTTTTGTATGTGTTGATGATTTCTCTAGGTTCACATGGACATATTTTCTTAGAGAAAAATCCAAAACTTTTGATAAGTTTAAAATGCTTTGTAATAAAATACAAAATGAAATGAATTCTAATATTAAAAGCATAAAACGGATTAGAAGTGACCATGGGAGGAAATTTGAGAATGTTACTTTTGAAACCTTTTGTAATGGTTTAGGCATCTCCCATGAGTTTTCGGCTCCTAGGACACCTCAACAAAATGGAGTTGTTGAGAGGAAGAATAGGGTCCTTCAAGAGATGGCCCGTGTGATGTTGCTTAGCAACAATGTCCCTAGGAACCTATGGGCCGAAGCCGTCAATACGGCTTGCTATATAGGAAATCGTGTTTTCCTAAGGCCCGGTACTAGAAACACCTCCTATGAGTTATGGAAAGGCAAGAGGCCAAATGTTAGCTACTTCCACACTTTTGGAAGCAAATGCTACATTTTGAATGACCGTGATCAACTTGGCAAATTCGATGCTAAGAGTGATGAGGGTATTTTTATTGGCTATGCCTTGAATAGTAGAGCCTATAGAGTTTTCAATTTAAAGACTCTAAGTGTTATGGAATCATCTAATGTCGTATTTGATGACACTAGGCTCAAGTCTAATAATCATGAGGAGGAGGTTATTTTTAGTGATGTTTCTCCTTTGGAGAAGGTTGTGGTGTCTCCTAATGTTGGGACATCTAATGTCAACAATGATGACACACAACCTATTGATAGAGTTCCTCTCTTGGACTCTAAAGAACCCGCTCCATGGGTTAGGAAACTCCATGATAAAAAAGATATCATTAGAGAGGTTAATGAGGGTGTTAGGACTAGACGTCAACTTGCTAATCTTATTAGCTACACATGCTACACCTCTCAAATTGAACCCAAAAAGGTTGAAGAAGCCTTAAATGATGAATTTTGGGTTCTTGCCATGCAAGAAGAGATAAACCAATTCGAAAGGAATGAGGTTTGGACTCTAGTTCCTAGGCCTAAGACCACTAATGTCATAGGCACTAAATGGATATTTAGGAACAAATCCGATGAGGATGGCAACATAGTGCGGAACAAGGCTAGACTTGTAGCACAAGGGTACTCTCAAATTGAGGGTATCGACTTTGAGGAGACATTTGCTCCCGTTGCCCGTTTAGAGTCTATTAGGCTTCTCTTGTCCATTTCTTGTGTGCACAAGTTCAAATTGCACCAAATGGATGTCAAGAGTGCCTTCCTCAATGGCTTCTTGCAAGAGGAAGTGTTTGTTGAACAACCCAAGGGGTTTGTGGATGCTCACCACCCCAACCATGTCTATCGCCTCAAGAATGCACTATATGGGTTGAAACAAGCACCGAGGGCTTGGTATGAGCGCCTCACTCAATTTCTTGTTGACAATAACTACACAAGAGGTAGTGTTGACAAGACACTATTCATCAAGAGAGACAATGATGAGCTTTTCATAGCTCAAATATATGTCGATGACATAGTGTTTGGTTCCACCAACAACACCAAGGTCCAACAATTTGTTGATGTTATGTCTCATGAATTTGAGATGAGTCTTGTTGGTGAGCTTAATTACTTCCTAGGTTTGCAAATTAGGCAACTAGATAATGGGATTTTCATAACCCAAGCCAAATATGCCAAAAACCTTGTGAAGAAGTTTGGTCTTGAAAAAGCCAAACATTGTGACACTCCTATGAGCACCACTTTGAAGCTAAGCAAGGATGCTAGCGGTAAAAGTGTGGACCAAACCTTATATCGTGGCATGATAGGGAGCTTGCTCTATTTGACCGCAAGTAGGCCCGATATATCATTTAGTGTAGGAGTTTATGCTAGGTACCAATCCGATCCCAAGGAGTCCCATTTCTCTTCGGTTAAGAGAGTCATTCGCTGTGTGAATGGGACTTCCAACTATGGGATTTGGTACTCATTTGACACTAATCCTAGTCTTGTAGGATATAGTGATGCGGATTGGGCAGGAAATTGTAATGATAGGAAGAGCACATCGGGCGGTTGCTTCTTTCTAGGCAACAACTTGGTGTCTTGGTTTTGGAAGAAGCAAAACTCGATTTCCTTGTCCACGGCGGAAGCCGAGTACATAGCCGCGGGGAGTGGATGCACTCAACTTATATGGATGAAGCAAATGCTAGTAGATTACTGATTCAACCAAGGTACTCTCACTCTCTTTTGTGATAACATGAGTGCCATTAATATTTCCAAGAATCCGGTGCAACATTCTAGAACTAAGCATATTGACATCCGCCATCACTTCATTAGAGAGCTTGTTGAAAATAAATGCATAGTACTTGAACATGTAGGTACTAATGATCAACTTGCGGACCTATTTACTAAACCCTTAGATGCTACTCGATTTAAAACTCTTAGTAGATCTATTGGGATATGTCTTGTGGAGTGATGTTCTATGATTGACCCCATATGGGGAACTCAAGCAAAGAGAGCTAGTTTGCATTCTTGTCACTTGCAAAAAATTTTGAAATATCTTATGCCTCTTCTTTTAATTGCTTGAGTAAGCTTGGTTGCACATATGTATATATGTTTTCAATTCAATAAGTGTGAACCTTGCTTGTTTACAATCCATGTCATATTTATGTTCAAACATGCATTTTTGGACTAGGAGATTATATAGGAAGTATGATTTGAATGACCTATGATTATCTCCATGACATGATGATTCTTTAATAACATGCTAATGTCAAATGAAAAAGCATGAAATTCATATAACATGCTCACATGAAAAGCATGAATTGATGATTGCATATTCTTAAAAATGCAAAACTTGTGTGAAAGCTTATGAGACTCAAAATGAATAAAGGATCTTGTATCCGTTTAAAGGAATTTATATTCCAAATGTCTCTCTTTCTTTATTGGTTGAACATGGCTACTATCATACGGATATCTTATCCGGAAAAATAAAAAAGGGTGCAAAGTTGCTCATGCCATGTTTCGCTTATAAAGTTGGATATAGTTGCTCTTATATTGAAATCAATGTATTCTATATCCTTGCTTTACTCATGACATTGGTGAAATTGGTTTGAATTCCTATTAGAAACCTTTGTCATTTGCTTTGCCAAATACCATTGTATTTTGGACTTGAATGCTACATGTCTTGTATGCAAAGCATGTTTGATTCACACATTTTCTCTCAAATAAATCTCCTTGTTTCTCTCCGATTAAATTGAAATGCATAAAGTGACTTATATTAATTATGCAAATCTTGCATGCTACTATCTCTCGTTACTTTGAGTGACCCGGTTGGGGACTACTCCTTTGCCTATATCATGACAAAAAGGGGGAGTAGTATATGGTAAGGGAAGATGCAAATTGGTGTTGCAATTGTGCACATTGGGGAGATAACACATTGATGGGGAGTAACCCTTTGAGGGGGAGCTTTGCATTTATCATACATTGCATATATTTTGTAATGTTGTGCCTAAATTCTAAAAATGAAAATGCTTGTTTTGATATCACTTGATTAATCTCACATTTCACTTGTATTGGAAAATATAGAAATCTTATTTACAGGGCTTGATTATTCTACAAGAGATTGAAGACTTGAAGTTTTATTTTCTTATCTCTTTGTGTTGTAGAATATCATAGTTGTCCCGTAGTTTCTATTTCTTTGTGAGGAATCAATGTGAGTGGTGGTTTTGTCACGAAATAGCCAAAGGGGGAGATTGTAAGGTTCTCATTTGTTGATTGGCTCATTTCGTGGACAAACCACATGTTGGGGTTCTTTGTAAGGGTAGCCTAAGTATCGGTCTTATTGTTCGAAGCCCTTTGAAGACCTCGTGTTGATAAGCACCGAAGGTAAATTTCTTTGTGCTTACTTTTCTTTGAAGAGATTAGTTGCACACACACACTTAACATTCATTGCATATATGTGCATTCTCTTCACTTGTCACATTTCACACTTGCACTTATTTATCATATTTTGTTGTGTGTAATTGTGTCATGTTGTCGTGTAATTCGTTTCCCGATAACTTTCGAAAACGTCCGCGCATGCACTAGAATGTGCTTGGTTTAGCGCGATGACCGCCTATGGAGAATGCCCTTGGCTTCTCCTTGGTTTTCACCTTTCTAGATGATCGGTGGCCTGGCCGCCGAATGAAACTGCCGTTTCAGTCCAGATTGGTCTGAAGCATTTCTGTGGTTAAGATCGGTGGTCACGACCGTCGTTCGAAACCGTCGATTCAAGACCTGATTGATTTATCTCTCAGTCTAATTCGGCCGTTTAATCGGCGGTCATGAAACCGCCGTTCATACCTAATTGTTTTTAATCTCTCTGTTTTGATTCGGCGGTTGGAATCGGCGGTCACGAAACCGCCGAATGAACCGCCGTTTATGCTCTGTTCTTCACGAGCTCAATTCGGCGGTCATGATCGGCGGCCTGGCCGCCGATTGAAACCGCTGATCGGCGCGTTTCTTTGAAACTTACTTAAACGACCACACTTTGATTTGGCCCCCTATATATATGCCATTTTGTCTTTAGGTCAATTAAGAGAGTTCATATTCAGAATTGATACTTAGGATATTTTTCAAAGAGAAGAAAAATTCCAAGAACTCATTTTTTATTACTCAAACACTTTTTCATGATCATCAATCATCATCTAGCATCATCCTTGATCTTCTAGATGTCATCTTGCATGGATTCTTCATCATACTTTGTTTGGTAAGCTTTTCACTAATATCTTACATATTTTGTGTTTCTCTTAGCTAGCAATCTCAATTAATTACTTGTATGTTATTTTATATTATTTGAATACAAGTTTGAGATTAGTATGATGTATGTTTGAGAAGTTTTTTTTGTGATAGCTAATTAAGTTTTGTGCTTAATCTTGATTAGCTAAACTATTTGATTGAACATGTCATTTAGTTTTTAATATCTAGGATTGTTCTAATTGCATATTAATCATCTTAGATAAGCATATAGGGTTTCCCTTGCTCTATGTTGCTTTTGGATATTCATATATTCACTTAGGGTTGTATTCTCTTAATAGAGAAAGTAAGTCTTGTGTGTAGCATCCGGGATTAGGTTGCTTAGATCGCAAGCAAATTGGACTAGGTTCACTCATACCGGGATTAGGTTGTAATCGTTTTACACATTTAGTGGATTCGAGGTTCGAGTGTGGCTTACTTACTAGCCCCGTGGTTTTTCCCGTGAGGGTTTCCACGTAAAAATCAAGTGTTATTTAATTTCCGCATTTAATACTTGATTTATTGCTTTATCTATTTAGAGGTAATTTCGTAATTTTGACTAACACGAAAAATTGGGTAAAAAGCTTAAAATCTATTCACCCCCCCTCTAGATAGTTTTATACACACCGTGCTATAATTTGTTTCATAGTCCAATTTGAACTGATAAAAGGAATCTGACAATGAATTGACAACCATATTAATTTTTGTCTCACCATCTATCTCAGCGCCATGCAGTTCAGCAATGTTGAGATGTGCTATGACTTTCATCATGTGATCCTTCACAGCCTATCCAGGTTTCATCCTAAGATTCATAAAAGCAGTCACTGCCTCTCTCTTAGTCGTTCTGGACTTCATAGCAAACATCTCCTCTAGAGACATCATTATATCAGCAGCAGACTCCATTTCTTCATGCTGCTGTTGCAACACGTCGGAGATAGTAGCCATAATATAACATTTGGCCATATCATCTGAAGTCTTCCACTGCTCATACTCATCTCTTTGCATTATGCTAGATTCATTATTAGGAGCAGGTGGTTTAGGAGTAGTTAGAACAAACTTATGTTTTTCACTTTGCAGCAACAACCCAATTTTCCTTTTCCATGTGACATAATTATCTCCAGTTAAAGTGTTATCTTTCAGGATGTTCATAAGTGATGGGGTCATGATTTCTGAATAAAACAAAACATATATAAGTAAATAATCATGATAAAGCACTTTTAAATATTTATCTTGAATTAAATAAATAACTCAATCATAAAAATTCAACGGTGATCCAACACCCATAAATGTTACGCCTCCTTTGGGAGTTCGCACCATTTACTAGTTAGACTAGGTCCCACCTAATTGTTAACATAACAACCAACGTTTTCAATTTTAGCCTTGCAATTTTACTGACAAGAACTCTTGGGAGGATATCAATAAAATTACATTGAGTGTGTTACCAAGATATCGACCCTCAATTTTCTCTCACGAAAATCCCTCCTTGGGGAGTAGATCTCGTTTGAGTCCATTGTCTAATCTATCCTTGTAAGGAAGTATGTTGCTAAATTCCATTCATGGACGCCCCTTGGGGGGATTACCAATAAATAATTAAGCTCAACTAACCTTGGAGGCCATAGGTGTTACAAAAACACCTTCTCCCACTCAATTATTTAAGGCGTGTGATTAAATCCCATAGAATGATTTACCAAGTTATCTAGATGCCAATTTGGATACCTAAATCATTCAATGCATGTTCATACCAAAAGAGATATATGAGTTGCACTCCTATTCTATATGTCATGTTATCATACAATAACAAATATTGTAATATTTAAGCAAAAAATAAATAGCAACAATTTTGGTCCATCCTAGAAAAGCAAGTAAATTACAATTGTTTGGGAATACAAGATTTTCAAGTGGCCCATCAACCATACGCTCATCCTTCGGCCTCCTCCCATGGGCGAACACACCCCACAACCCCACAAAGGGGCTGCTGTGCGTAGCCCATGAGGCCACCTAGGGCTGCCGTGCGCAGCCCACAAAGTTTTGGGCTTGCCATGCGTAGCCCAATCCACTCCTAGGGTGCGCACGGTGCTCGTTCTTGGTTCCGGTTGCTTCCTTTTTCTTCACGTCTTCGAATCTTCGATGTTAGAACGTATAATTAAATAATAAAAATACTGCAGTTTTTTTTTTGTTTTTTTGTTTTTAATCACTGCAGTACTTTTTTACATAAAAAAACTGCACTAAAAATAATAAAAAAAAACTGCACATTAAATTTAATACAAATAAAAAAATAGCAACTACCAAGAAGGAATTATGGCGATAATAGACCACCCTTCTTGTTACAATTCCATAACAAAAATTACATTGAAAATCTAGGACCAAAATCGAGCAATAACAATCCACATAAACATATATAAATCCATACATCCACATGCAATTATATATGCGAATACCTAGAGTGCCATCTCTTTCTAAACATGCATAATCACAATAAAAAGAAATAGATTCACGTATATATACGTTAATTAATTAAAAGGGTTCAACCTAGGCTCTGATACCAATTGTAGGAAAAAATACCGTAGTACACGCAGCGGAAGCGAGACTAAAAATAGATTTAGTATGTTTTAAAATTTTTCCTCTTTATGAACCTTAACCCCTTTAATTAATTAACAATATATAAAGTAACAAAAGTTGAATACCTTTTGTCGCGTGATCCGATTGACTTACGTCGATGGTAATCCGCAAGATCTTCAATACTAGCACGAACGTGAATCACCTAGGAGCGTGGTCTCCCTTTTTCTTTGAATTGCAAACCTGAGAATGGACAAACAAACTTTTCTTTTTCTTTTGTTAGTCACAAAACAATCAAAAGAATACAAAGATTATTCCGGTCACTTTTGAGTTCTCAATCTAATGATCGAAACTCGCGTGAACCTAATTCGATGTTGTACACACAAGCTTATTGATGAACAAGCAATTAGTGTACCATCAAAAGAATAATCTTTTTCTTTTATTTTATGTTTTAGTAGAATAAAATCTAATACTTTTCTATGAGTTTAGAAGAAGAAGAAAATTGAATCAATCAACAAGTAGGGTGGCCGAATTCTATAACAAGTGTTATATAGGGTGGCCGAAATTTTTCTCCTCTTCCTTTTAGGGTTGGCCGAAATCTCCATGTGGTCCAATTAGGGTTGCCAAATTTCCTCTACAAAAAAAGGATTTGTGTTGTATCCTAATTTACATGTTAATTAGACTCCTAACCCTAATTCAACTCATAAGTATTTTTATTCTTTTATTGACTTAATAAAAGACTTTCCTATTTGATTAAATAAATAAAACTTATTATTTATTTTCTTACCAAATAAGTCTTTTACTTTTAATATACTACTACCAATAGTATATCTTTAGGAAATATATTTCCTGATCAGAAAAAGATTTGTTTCTTAATTAAACAATTAATTAATAAATTAATTAATTCTTATTTAATTAAACAATGAAACAAAATAATATATTAGGCTAATCTATTAACCTTGCCGCCCCACATGTATAAAATTGGGCCATATATTATTTTCTTATTTCATTTAATCCATTGGACTTTAAATAAAAAACCCACATGTGAACCAGACCCATTCTTACTAAAAGAAACAAGCCCACATGCCATTCATTAATATATAAATATAATTGAGCAGCCCATTAATAATTAATGTGCAAATTATATTCTTAATATATTAAATGCAATTCTAGATGGACCCTTAAATTGGTCCGGTAGAATATATCAAGTGATCCATGCAAGTCCGTGTGGATTGGGGATCTTGGCGGGCTATCTAAATTTAAGCATCAATAGACACAACCTAATCACAATCAACAAATGATTCACTTAGGTCCGATCCATTAATTTTAACTCATTCCACTAAAGAGCTAAAATTGAACTCTTAAATAAAGATAAAAAAGGAAGATGCTCCTCATTCATACCCTAGACAATCATATAGGAGATAGTGTATCCTCGTGATTAATATCTGAAACAAATAATAGCACGGTGTGTATAAAGCTATCTAGAGGGGGGGTGAATAGATTTTACGCTTTTTACCCAATTTTTCGTGTTAGTCAAAATTACGAAAATGCCCTCAAGATAATATAACCAAGCAATTGTAATATGGTGCGGAAATTAAAACAACACTTGGTTTTTACGTGGAAACCCTCACGGGAAAAACCACGGGCTATGTAAGTAAGCCACACTCGAACCTCGAATCCACTAAATGTGCAAACGATTACAACCTAATCCCGGAAGTAATCACACACCTACCTAATCCCGGTATGAGTGAACCTAGTCCAATTTGCTTGCGTTCTAAGCAACCTAATCCCGGATGCTACACACAAGACTTACTTTCTCTATGAAGAGAATACAACCCTAAGTGAATATATGTAAATATCCAAAATGCAACATAGAGCAAGGGAAACCCTATATGCTTATCTAAGATGATTAATATGCAATTAAGAACAATCCTAGATATCAAAACTAAATGACATGTCAATTAGTTTAGCTAATCAATATTAAGCACAAAACCTAATATGCAAGCACAATATAAAATCTCAAACATACATCATACTTATCTCAATATTGTATCTAAAGCATACAAAATAAAAAACAAGTAATTAATTGAGATTGCTAGATAAGAGAAACACAAAACATGTAAGATATTAGTGAAAAGCTTACCAAGCAAAGTATGATGAAGATTCCATGCTAGATGACATCTAGATGATCTAAGATGATGCTAGATGATGATTGATGATCATGAAAAGTGTTTGAGAATCAAGAATGGAGTTCTTGGAATTTTTCTTCTCTTTGAAAAATATCCTAAGTATGAATTCTGAATATGAACTCTCTTTATTGACCTAAAGTCAAAGTGGCATATATATAGGGGGCCAAAACAAAGTGTGGTCGTTTAAGTAAGTTTCAAAGAAACGCGCCAATCGGCGGTTTAAATCGGCGGCCAGGCCGCCGTTAATGACCGCCGAATTGAGCTCGTGAAGAACAGAGCATAAACGGCGGTTAATTCGGCGGTTTCGTGACCGCCGATTCCAACCGCCGAAACAGAACAGAGAGATCAAAATCAACCAGGTATGAACGGCGGTTTCGAACGGCGGTTTCATGCCCGCCGTTTCAACCGCCGAATTAGACTGAGAGATAAATCAATCAGGTCTTGAAACGGCGGTTTCGAACGGCGGTCGTGACCGCCGATATTAACCGCAGAAATGCTCCAGACCAATCTGGACTGAAACGGCAGTTTAATTCGGCGGCCAGGCCGCCGATCATAACCGCCGATCACCTAGATAGGTGAAAACCAAGGAGAAGCCAAGGGCATTCTCCATAGGCGGTCCTCGCGCTAAACCAAGCACATTCTCGTGCATGCGCGGACGTTTCCGAAAGTTATCGGGAAACGAATTATACAACAACATGACACAATAACACACCATAAAATATAAAAAATAAGTGCAAGTGTGAAATGTGACAAATGAAGAGAATGCACACATATGCAATGAATGTTAAGTGTGTGTGTGCAACTAATCTCTTCAAAGAAAAGTAAGCACATAGAAATTTACCTTCGGTGCTTATCAACACGAGGTCTTCAAAAGGGCTTCGAACAACAAGACCGATACTTAGGCTACCCTTACAAAGAACCCCCACATATGGTTTGATCACGAAATAAGCCAATTAAAAACAACGGGAATCCTTACAATCTCCCCCTTTGGCTATTTCGTGACAAAACCATCACTCACAATGATTCCTCACAAAAAAATAGAAACTACGGGACTATAATGATATTCTACATTACAAAGAGATAAGCTAATGCAACTTGAAGTCTTCAATCCTCTTGTAGAATAAACAATCCCTGAAAAGAGTTTCTAACATTTCTAATACAAGAAAAGTGTGAGATTAATCATGTGAGAACAATACCAAGCATTTGCATTTTTAGAATTTAGGCACAACATTACCAAATGTATGCAATGTATGATAAATGCAATGCTCCCCCTCAACGGGTTACTCCCCCTCAATGTATGTTCTCCCCAAAGTGTACAATAGCTTCTATATTTTGCACCTCCCCTTACCATATCCTACTCCCCCTTTTTGTCATGATATAGGCAAAGGAGTAGTCCCCAACCGGGTCACTCATAGCAACGAGAGATAGAAGCATGCAAGACTTGCATATACATATAAGTCACTTTATGCACTTCAATTAATTTGAGAGAAACAAGGAGATTTATTTTGAGAAAATGTGTGAATCCAACATGCTTTGCACACAAGACATATAGCATTCAAGTCCAAAATACAATGGTATTTGGCAAAGCAAAAGACAAAGGTTTCTAATAAGAATTCAAACCAATTTCACCAATGTCATGGGAAAAGCAAGGATATAGAGATTATTGATTTCAATTTAAGAGCAACTATATCCAACTTTATAAGCGAAACATGGCATGAGCGACTTTGCACCCTATTTGATTTTTCCGGATAAAATTATCCGTATGATAGTAACCATGTTCAACTAATAAAGAAAGAGAGACATGTGGAATGTAAATTCCTTTGAATGGATACAAGATCCTTTATTCATTTTGAGTCTCATAAGTTTTCACACAAGTTTTGCATTTTTAAGAATAAGCAATCATCAATTCATGCTTTTCATGAGAGCATGTTATATGAATTTCATGCTTTTTCATTTGACATTAGCATGTTATTAAAGAATCATCATGTCATGGAGATAATTATAGGTCATTCAAATCATACTTCCAATGTAAATCTCCTAGTCCAAAAATGCATGTTTGAACATAAATATGACATGGATTGTAGACAAGCAAGGTTCACACTTATGGAATTTTAAAACATATATACATATGTACAACCAAGCTTACTCAAGCAATTAAAAGAAGAGGCATAAGATATTTCAAATTTTTTGCAAGATACAAGAATGCAAAATAGCTCTCTTTGCTTGAGTTCCCCATATGGGGTCAATCATAGAACATCACTCCACAAGACATACCCCAATAGATCTACTAAGAGTTTTAAATCGAGTAGCATCTAAGGGTTTAGTAAATAGGTCCGCAAGTTGATCATTAGTACCTACATGTTCAAGTACTATGCATTTATTTTCAACAAGCTCTCTAATGAAGTGATGGCGGATGTCAATATGCTTAGTTCTAGAATGTTGCACCGGATTCTTGGAAATATTAATGGCACTCATGTTATCACAAAAGAGAGTGAGAGTACCTTGGTTGAATCCGTAATCCACTAGCATTTGCTTCATCCACATAAGTTGAGTGCATCCACTCCCCGCGGCTATGTACTCGGCTTCCGCCGTGGACAAGGAAATCGAGTTTTGCTTCTTGCAAAACCAAGACACCAAGTTGTTGCCTAGAAAGAAGCAACCGCCCGATGTGCTCTTCCTATCATCACAATTTCCTGCCCAATCCGCATCACTATATCCTACAAGACTAGGATTAGTGTCAAATGAGTACCAAATCCCATAGTTGGAAGTCCCATTCACAAAGCGAATGACTCTCTTAACAGAAGAGAGATGGGACTCCTTGGGATCGGATTGGTACCTAGCACAAACTCCTACACTAAATGATATATCGGGCCTACTTGCGGTCAAATAGAGCAAGCTCCCTATCATGCCACGATATAAGGTTTGGTCCACACTTTTACCGCTAGCATCCTTGCTTAGCTTCAAAGTGGTGCTCATAGGAGTGTCACAATGTTTGGCTTTTTCAAGACCAAACTTCTTCACAAGGTTTTTGGCATATTTGGCTTGGGTTATGAAGATCCCATTATCAAGTTGCCTAATTTGCAAACCTAGGAAGTAATTAAGCTCACCAACAAGACTCATCTCAAATTCATGAGACATAACATCAACAAATTGTTGGACCTTGGTGTTGTTGGTGGAGCCAAACACTATGTCATCGACATATATTTGAGCTATGAAAAGCTCATCATTGTCTCTCTTGATGAATAGTGTCTTGTCAACACTACCTCTTGTGTAGTTATTGTCAACAAGAAATTGAGTGAGGCGCTCATACCAAGCCCTCGGTGCTTGTTTCAACCCATATAGTGCCTTCTTGAGGCGATAGACATGGTTGGGGTGGTGTGCATCCACAAACCCCTTGGGTTGTTCAACAAACACTTCCTCTTGCAAGAAGCCATTGAGGAAGGCACTCTTGACGTCCATTTGGTGCAATTTGAACTTGTGCACACAAGAGATGGACAAGAGAAGCCTAATGGACTCTAAGCGGGCAACGGGAGCAAATGTCTCCTCAAAGTCGATACCCTCAATTTGAGAGTACCCTTGTGCTACAAGTCTAGCCTTGTTCCGCACTATGTTGCCATCCTCATCGGATTTGTTCCTAAATATCCATTTAGTGCCTATGACATTAGTGGTCTTAGGCCTAGGAACTAGAGTCCAAACCTCATTCCTTTCGAATTGGTTTAGCTCTTCTTGCATGGCAAGAACCCAAAATTCATCATGTAAGGCTTCTTCAACCTTTTTGGGTTCAATTTGAGAGGTGTAGCAAGTATAGCTAATAAGATTAGCAAGTTGACGTCTAGTCCTAACACCCTCATTTACCTCTCCAATGATATCTTCTTTATCATGGAGTTTCCTAACCCATGGAGCGGGTTCTTTAGAGTCCAAGAGAGGAACTCTAGTAATGGGTTGTGTGACTTCATTAAATGTCCCAACATTGGGAGTCACCACAACCCTCTCCAAAGGAGTGTCATCCGCTAGAACATCCTCCTCCTCATGGTCATTAGACTTGAGCCTAGTATCATCAATGACCACATTTGATGATTCCATGGCGGTTCGAGTCTTCAAGTTGAAAACTCTATAGGCTTTACTATTCAAGGCGTAGCCAATAAAGATACCCTCATCACTCTTAGCATCAAACTTGCCAAGTTGATCACGGTCATTTAAAATGTAGCATTTGCTTCCAAATGTGTGGAAGTAGCTAACATTTGGCTTCCTACCCTTCCATAGCTCATAGGAGGTGTTTCTAGAACCGGGCCTTAGGAACACACGATTTCCTATATAGCAAGCCGTATTGATAGCTTCGGCCCATAGGTTCCTAGGGACATTGTTGCTAAGCAACATCACTCGGGCCATCTCTTGGAGGACCCTATTCTTCCTCTCAACAACTCCATTTTGTTGAGGTGTCCTAGGAGCCGAAAACTCATGGGAGATGCCTAAGCTATCACAAAGGCTTTCAAAAGAGGCATTCTCAAACTCTCTCCCATGGTCACTTCTAATCCGTTTAATGCTTCTAATGTTAGATTTCATTTCATTTTGTAATTTAGTACAAAGCATTTTAAACTTATCAAAAGTTTCGGATTTTTCTCTAAGAAAGTATGTCCATGTAAATCTAGAGAAATCATCAACACATACAAAAATGTATCTCTTTCCACCCAAACTTTCGGTTTGCATGGGACCCATGAGGTCCATGTGGAGAAGCTCAAGAGGCTCCTTGGTGGTGAGATACTTACCCTTTTTGTGCATGCTTTTAGTTTGCTTTCCTTGTTGGCAAGGTCCACAAACACCATTGGCTTTCTTCCCAAGCTTAGGGAGGCCACGCACACACTCGAACTTTCCAAGGGTCCGTAGATCCCTAAAGTTCATGTGGCCAAGTCTTTCATGCCACAACTCAATTTGCTCATCCATGGACACATTGTTTGAGACTATTCTAGCTTCAAGACAATAGCAATTGTCGCTAGATCTCATACCTTTCAATAAGGTTTGTCCATCGGGCTTTAGGATCGAGCAATCATCTTTACAAAACAAGACGGAATATCCTTCATCACTTAGATGTGAAATGCTTATTAAATTGGCTTTCAAGCCATCAACAAATAAAGCATCGGATAAGGAGGGTAATCCGGGAACGGAAATGGTTCCTTTCCCTACAACTTTCTTTTTGGATCCATCACCAAAAGTGACATATCCACCTTCCTCCATAACAAGAGTCTCGAAGAAACTCTTGTTTCCCGTCATGTGCCTAGAGCACCCACTATCTAGATACCAAAAATTAGAAGAATTTGCCTTCAAGGCTATTTGAGCAACATGGCAAACAATGTCATTCTTTCTAATCCACCTAGAAACAATCTTAGCTTTCTTAGTGGTTTTTGGTATATGGGCTCTAGATGTCCTAGGATCATGCATAATAATATTATCATTCCTAGGAACATGCATCATGGCTCTTTTCTTTTTCTTCTCAATCATGCTTTGTTTTCTACACATTTTAATATATTGAAAGCAATTTGGTCTAATATGACCATCACAACCACAAAAGTGACAAATAGGGATGAAATAAGAAATCATACCTTGCCTTTGTCTTTGTGGATGAAAGGGTTCAATCCTTCTTCGTTGTTGAACCGGTCTTGGTTGCTTCCTAGCTTGAGGTTGCATGATAGGTCTCTTTCCTTTGTGAGCCATTTGAGGAGGAATGTTAACTTGAGAGACCCTAGGGGGTTGAGCTTGAGGTTTCCTTCTTGGACCCATCTTCACTTGTGCATTAGAGCATTGTCCTACTTCTAATTTCTTTCTAGGAGCTTGCACAAATGAAGTTTCTTCTTTCTTCAAGCTCTTGACAAACACGGTCTTGTTAGAGGTAGAGATCTTCTTGTCATCTTCATACCCAAGACCCCTCTTGTCACATGGACTCTTTCCAACACCAAGCATATGGTCAAGCTTCTTGGTGCTAGAATCCATCCTAGTCATAGAATTTCTAACTTCTTCAAGCTCACTCTTTAGACTTTCTTCATTCCTCCTAGATAAAGCTAACTCCTCTCTTAGCTTATCTTCTATCTTCTTGAATTTTTCCACTTGTTCACCTAAGTGGTCATTATGAGATGCAAGCTCAAGATTTTCTTCTCTCAACATCTTGATCTTTCTTGTGCTCTTGATTGCTAAATCATTAAACTCGGCATGGCATTTAGCAAGTACCTTTTTCTCCACAAAACTACTTATGGAGTTAGATGAGGAATCACTTTCTTCTTCACTTGAGTCATTTTCCTCTTGACTCATTTCCTCTTTCTCACTACCACTTTTGCTCTTATGTGAGGAGGCAAAAGCTAGGAGGTTAGCCATGAGCTCTTCTTCACTTGAAGACTCATCTTCCTCATTGGAGTCATCACTACTCCCACTCCAAGTGGCGGCCATCACTTTGCTCTTCTTCTTATCATTGTGATTAGCACATTCGGGGGCAAAGTGACCAATCCCACCACATTCAAAGCATCGGACCCCTTTCCTTTCGGTCCTCTCTTGTCTAGGCTCAAACTTCTTGAAGGAACTTTTTTTCTTCAAATCTTGTCCTCTTGACCCAAATCCCTTCTTCTTCTTGAACCCCATAACCTTGTTGAACCTTTTCACAAATAAGGCAAGGTCTTCATCCGATTCATGCTTTGCCTCCTTTGCATCCTTAGATGCTTTCAAAGCTATTCCTTTAGACTTCTTAGGAGGAGTAGTGGTGCTAGGAGCCTTCCTAGACTCATATGCAAGGAGACGCCCAATCACCTCACTTGGCTTCATATCCATGTAGCCACTATTTTCTTCTATGGCCGTCACCTTGGATTCAAACCTATCGGGGAGAGATCTCATAATTTTTTGCTTGACTCTCCTATCCGAATACGGGTCTCCGAGTTGATGGCTTTGATTTACAATATCCATCAATTTGATTTCGAAGTCATTGAAGCATTCATCCTCTCCCATCCTAAGTAGCTCAAACTGAGTTTGGAGGACTTGAAGCTTGGACTCCTTCACCACCTCGGTTCCCTCATGTGCAACTAGAAGGATGTCCCATGCCACTTTGGCAATCTGAGTATTCTGAATAAGCTTGTACTGATTCTCATCCATAGCACACATAATGGCATGCATAGCCTTCCTATTCCACTTAGAAGCCTCAAACTCTTGCGCGTTCCATTGCGCCTTAGGCTTCAAAACATCTTGTCCTCCACCATCGGGAGTCATCATAGGGAGATCATATCCGTCTTCCACCGCCATCCATGCACGGTCATGAATTTGGCATATGTAGGATTCCATCTTCCCTTTCCATTGGGAATAGTTCAATCCGGTAAGAAGTGGAGGCCTTGTGCTAGAAGCTCCTTCGTGGCCACCACCATTTCCACCGTTTCCACTCATAGTGTTTATGAATGAATGAAATGAATGCAAATGTATGAATGATCAAAAATCACACAAAATGCAAAACACACAAAATAAGCAAGGATCACCTATGTATGTATAGGAACCTGCTCTGATACCAATTGAAACAAATTATTGCACGGTGTGTATAAAGCTATCTAGAGGGGGGGTGAATAGATTTTACGCTTTTTACCCAATTTTTCGTGTTAGTCAAAATTACAAAAATGCCATCAAGATAATATAAACAAGCAAGTGTAATATGGTGCGGAAATTAAAACAACACTTGGTTTTTACGTGGAAATCCTCACGGGAAAAACCACGGGCTATGTAAGTAAGCCACACTCGAACCTCGAATCCACTAAATGTGCAAACGATTACAACCTAATCCCGGAAGTAATCACACACCTATCTAATCCCGGTATGAGTGAACCTAGTCCTATTTGCTTGCGATCTAAGCAACCTAATCCCGGATGCTACACACAAGACTTACTTTCTCTATGAAGAGAATACAACCCTAAGTGAATATATGTAAATATCCAAAATGCAACATAGAGCAAGGGAAACCCTATATGCTTATCTAAGATGATTAATATGCAATTAAGAACAATCCTAGATATCAAAACTAAATGACATGTCAATTAGTTTAGCTAATCAATATTAAGCACAAAACCTAATATGCAAGCACAATATAAAATCTCAAACATACATCATACTCATCTCAATATTGTATCTAAAGCATACAAAATAACAAACAAGTAATTAATTGAGATTGCTAGATAAGAGAAACACAAAACATGTAAGATATTAGTGAAAAGCTTACCAAGCAAAGTATGATGAAGATTCCATGCTAGATGACATCTAGATGATCTAAGATGATGCTAGATGATGATTGATGATCATGAAAAGTGTTTGAGAATCAAGAATGGAGTTCTTGGAATTTTTCTTCTCTTTGAAAAATATCCTAAGTATGAATTCTGAATATGAACTCTCTTAATTGACCTAAAGTCAAAGTGGCATATATATAGGGGGCCAAAACAAAGTGTGGTCGTTTAAGTAAGTTTCAAAGAAACGCGCCAATCGGCGGTTTCAATCGGCGGCCAGGCCGCCGTTAATGACCGCCGAATTGAGCTCGTGAAGAACAGAGCATAAACGGCGGTTAATTCGGCGGTTTCGTGACCGCCGATTCCAACCGCCGAAACAGAACAGAGAGATCAAAATCAACCAGGTATGAACGCGGTTTCGAACGGCGGTTTCATGCCCGCCGTTTCAACCGCCGAATTAGACTGAGAGATAAATCAATCAGGTCTTGAAACGGCGGTTTCGAACGGCGGTCGTGACCGCCGATATTAACCGCAGAAATGCTCAGACCAATCTGGACTGAAACGGCGGTTTATTCGGCGGCCAGGCCGCCGATCATAACCGCCGATCACCTAGATAGGTGAAAACCAAGGAGAAGCCAAGGGCATTCTCCATAGGCGGTCCTCGCGCTAAACCAAGCACATTCTCGTGCATGCGCGGACGTTTCCGAAAGTTATCGGGAAACGAATTATACAACAACATGACACAATACACACCATAAAATATAATAAATAAGTGCAAGTGTGAAATGTGACAAATGAAGAGAATGCACACATATGCAATGAATGTTAAGTGTGTGTGTGCAACTAATCTCTTCAAAGAAAAGTAAGCACATAGAAATTTACCTTCGGTGCTTATCAACACGAGGTCTTCAAAAGGGCTTCGAACAACAAGACCGATACTTAGGCTACCCTTACAAAGAACCCCCACATATGGTTTGATCACGAAATAAGCCAATTAAAAACAACGGGAATCCTTACAATCTCCCCTTTGACTATTTCGTGACAAAACCATCACTCACAATGATTCCTCACAAAAAATAGAAACTACGGGACTATAATGATATTCTACATTACAAGAGATAAGCTATGCACTTGAAGTCTTCAATCCTCTTGTAGAATAAAACAATCCCTGAAAAGAGTTTCTAACATTTCTAATACAAGAAAAGTGTGAGATTAATCATGTGAGAACAATACCAAGCATTTGCATTTTTAGAATTTAGGCACAACATTACCAATGTATGCAATTTGATAAATGCAATGCTCCCCCTCAACGGTTACTTCCCCTCAATGTATGTTCTCCCCAAAGTGTACAATAGCTTCTATATTTTGCACCTCCCCTTACATATCCTACTCCCCCTTTTTGTCATGATATAGGCAAAGGAGTAGTCCCCAACCGGGTCACTCATAGCAACGAGAGATGAAGCATGCAAGACTGCATATACATATAAGTCACTTTATGCACTTCAATTAATTTGAGAGAAACAAGGAGATTTATTTTGAGAAAATGTGTGAATCCAACATGCTTTGCATACAAGACATATAGCATTCAAGTCCAAAATACAATGGTATTTGGCAAAGCAAAAGACAAAGGTTTCTAATAAGAATTCAAACCATTTCACCAATGTCATGGGAAAAGCAAGGATATAGAGATTATTGATTTCAATTTAAGAGCACACTATATCCAACTTTATAAGCGAAACATGGCATGAGCGACTTTGCACCCTATTTGATTTTTCCGGATAAAATTATCCGTATGATAGTAACCATGTTCAACTAATAAAGAAAGAGAGACATGTGGAATGTAAATTCCTTTGAATGGATACAAGATCCTTTATTCATTTTGAGTCTCATAAGTTTTCACACAAGTTTTGCATTTTTAAGAATAAGCAATCATCAATTCATGCTTTTCATGAGAGCATGTTATATGAATTTCATGCTTTTTCATTTGACATTAGCATGTTATTAAAGAATCATCATGTCATGGAGATAATTATAGGTCATTCAAATCATACTTCCAATGTAATCTCCTAGTCCAAAAATGCATGTTTGAACATAAATATGACATGGATTGTAGACAAGCAAGGTTCACACTTATGGAATTTTAAAACATATATACATATGTACAACCAAGCTTACTCAAGCAATTAAAAGAAGAGGCATAAGATATTTCAAATTTTTTGCAAGATACAAGAATGCAAAATAGCTCTCTTTGCTTGAGTTCCCCATATGGGGTCAATCATAGAACATCACTCCACAAGACATACCCCAATAGATCTACTAAGAGTTTTAAATCGAGTAGCATCTAAGGGTTTAGTAAATAGGTCCGCAAGTTGATCATTAGTACCTACATGTTCAAGTACTATTGCATTTATTTTCAACAAGCTCTCTAATGAAGTGATGGCGGATGTCAATATGCTTAGTTCTAGAATGTTGCACCGGATTCTTGGAAATATTAATGGCACTCATGTTATCACAAAAGAGAGTGAGAGTACCTTGGTTGAATCCGTAATCCACTAGCATTGCTTCATCCACATAAGTTGAGTGCATCCACTCCCCGCGGCTATGTACTCGGCTTCCGCCGTGGACAAGGAAATCGAGTTTTGCTTCTTGCAAAACCAAGACACCAAGTTGTTGCCTAGAAAGAAGCAACCGCCCGATGTGCTCTTCCTATCATCACAATTTCCTGCCCAATCCGCATCACTATATCCTACAAGACTAGGATTAGTGTCAAATGAGTACCAAATCCCATAGTTGGAAGTCCCATTCACAAAGCGAATGACTCTCTTAACGAAGAGAGATGGGACTCCTTGGGATCGGATTGGTACCTAGCACAAACTCCTACACTAAATGATATATCGGCCTACTTGCGGTCAAATAGAGCAAGCTCCCTATCATGCCACGATATAAGGTTTGGTCCACACTTTTACCGCTAGCATCCTTGCTTAGCTTCAAAGTGGTGCTCATAGGAGTGTCACAACAATGTTTGGCTTTTTCAAGACCAAACTTCTTCACAAGGTTTTTGGCATATTTGGCTTGGGTTATGAAGATCCCATTATCAAGTTGCCTAATTTGCAAACCTAGGAAGTAATTAAGCTCACCAACAAGACTCATCTCAAATTCATGAGACATAACATCAACAAATTGTTGGACCTTGGTGTTGTTGGTGGAGCCAAACACTATGTCATCGACATATATTTGAGCTATGAAAAGCTCATCATTGTCTCTCTTGATGAATAGTGTCTTGTCAACACTACCTCTTGTGTAGTTATTGTCAACAAGAAATTGAGTGAGGCGCTCATACCAAGCCCTCGGTGCTTGTTTCAACCCATATAGTGCCTTCTTGAGGCGATAGACATGGTTGGGGTGGTGTGCATCCACAAACCCCTTGGGTTGTTCAACAAACACTTCCTCTTGCAAGAAGCCATTGAGGAGGCACTCTTGACGTCCATTTGGTGCAATTTGAACTTGTGCACACAAGAGATGGACAAGAGAAGCCTAATGGACTCTAAGCGGGCAACGGGAGCAAATGTCTCCTCAAAGTCGATACCCTCAATTTGAGAGTACCCTTGTGCTACAAGTCTAGCCTTGTTCCGCACTATGTTGCCATCCTCATCGGATTTGTTCCTAAATATCCATTTAGTGCCTATGACATTAGTGGTCTTAGGCCTAGAACTAGAGTCCAAACCTCATTCCTTTCGAATTGGTTTAGCTCTTCTTGCATGGCAAGAACCCAAATTCATCATGAAGGCTTCTTCAACCTTTTTGGGTTCAATTTGAGAGGTGTAGCAGTATAGCTAATAAGATTAGCAAGTTGACGTCTAGTCCTAACACCCTCATTTACTCTCTCCAATGATATCTTCTTTATCATGGAGTTTCCTAACCCATGGAGCGGGTTCTTTAGAGTCCAAGAGAGGAACTCTAGTAATGGGTTGTGTGGTGACTTCATTAAATGTCCCAACATTGGGAGTCACCACAACCCTCTCCAAGGAGTGTCATCCTCTAGAACATCCTCCTCCTCATGGTCATTAGACTTGAGCTAGTATCATCATGACCACATTGATGATTCCATGACGGTTCGAGTCTTCAGTTGAAAACTCTATAGCTTTACTATTCAAGGCGTAGCCAATAAAGATACCCTCATCACTCTAGCATCAAACTTGCCAAGTTGATCACGGTCATTTAAAATGTAGCATTTGCTTCCAAATGTGTGGAAGTAGCTAACATTTGGCTTCCTACCCTTCCATAGCTCATAGGAGGTGTTTCTAGAACCGGCCTTAGGAACACACGATTCCTATATAGCAAGCCGTATTGATAGCTTCGGCCCATAGGTTCCTAGGGACATTGTTGCTAAGCAACATCACTCGCCATCTCTTGGAGGACCCTATTCTTTCCTCTCAACAACTCCATTTGTTGAGGTGTCCTAGGACCGAAACTCATGGGAGATGCCTAAGCTATCACAAAGGCTTCAAAAGAGGCATTCTCAAACTCCCTCTCCATGGTCACTTCTAATCCGTTTAATGCTTTAATGTTAGATTCATTTCATTTTGAATTTAGTACAAAGCTTTTAAACTTATCAAATTTTCGATTTTTCTCTAAGAAAAGTATGTCCATGTAATCTAGAGAAATCATCAACACATACAAAAATGTATCTCTTTCCACCCAAACTTTCGGTTTGCATGGGACCCATGAGGTCCATGTGGAGAAGCTCAAAGATGCTCTTTGGTGGTGAGATACTTACCTTGTTGTGCATGCTTTTTAGTTTGCTTTCACAATGAAGTCCTGAGGGACACCTTCCGGAGAGATTCAGAGCCTCAGGTAGAGCAATCAAAAATGACACTGAATCCGAGGAACACGTCAGAAGTAGAGTGCCATGGCCCAGTATGTCTACAATGAGCCTGTACTGGGTTTAAATCCCCCAAACTCTGGGGATTTAGGTCAGGTGGTCGACAGGTTACCAGAGCGAGTATAGGCAATTTCAACGAGCTGAGTAAAGCCTTCTCAAGGCAATTCCTCGGTAATGTACATAGGAAGAAGTCGATGGCCCACTTGTCCCAGCTAAAACAGGGAAAGACGAGCGAGTCATGAAGAAATATTTAGGGAGGTTCGGTCAAGACGTGTCCGAAATTGGGAGTGCAAATGACGAAGCCATAATTGCCGCGTTCATCAACAACCTTCAGAACAGCCAATTGTCATTTGACCTCCGAAGAGCCAGACTAACCAGTTATGCCGATATGATGGACATGGCTGGGGGCTACGCCCTGGCTGAGGAGGAGGAAGAAGTTGCCTCAAGAGGTTACTTCGTACATGGCGGTCGCCCAGAAGGATCTAAAACCAAAGACCAAGCAAAGGCGCCTAATACCAAAAGTGACAAAGAAGAATAAGGCGCGGGATGGTCGGGATGGACGTTGAGCGTATAACCCCAAACTGATCAGCCGCGGCAACGTACGCTCGGAGGGACACCTAGAAGGATCAAGAGGAAATTTTGGCAATCCTAGAAGAAAAGAACATGACTAAAGAACCGCCTAAGCAGTCAACGTACGCTCGGAGGGACACCACCACCAAGTATTATAGGTCCACAAGGAGAATGGGCACGAGACATCTAAGTGTTTCCAGCTAAGGGACCACATCGAAACCTCATCAGGGATGGACATTTGAAAGACATCGTCTTAAAAAAGGCTAACAGGGCGGATGGACAAAAGGATAGCCGACAGGACGGACGGGTAAGAAAGCCTAGTCCAAGAAAGCTAAGGATGAAGGAGCAATCAACACCATCTTTGGAGGACCAGCGACTGGCAGGAGTAACAGGGAAAGGACCTAGGAAATCCGGGAGGCCGTGGAAGCACGGAGAGACCTGGACGTCAATTCTGTTGAACCTGACCCGAAGAGAATCAAGGAAGGCTGGGATGGGACCCGATCATTCACAGAAGCCGATTCACATAGAGTGGATGTTAGGCCAAATGACGCGCCGGTGATCAGCGCGCGGATTAGTCATAGAAAGGTCCATTAGATTTTGATTGACAATGGAAGCTCAGCAGATATTTTAGTGCAGAAGTATATGACCAGCTGAGGCTAGATAGGAAAGACCTACAACCATTTCCCACACCCCTTAGAGGATTTGGAGGAGTCAAAGTAAGGTCGCTTGGCATGGTGAAATTACCCGTGAAGGTTGGGAAGGCTCCTTGCCAAAAAAACAGTGCTACTCGACTTTGTGGTGGTGGTGGATACTGAAAATGGCCGTACAATGCCTTATTGGGCCGACCATTCTTGAATAAAACCAAGGCAGTGACAGCAACCTACGCCCTCATGATGAAGTTCCCGATAGAATATGGGATAGGAGTGGTCAAGGGGTCACAAGAAATGGCCCGAAAAGCAAATTTGTCAGTAGTATAAAAGATAGGGAAGTACACCAAGTTAGTTGGTGAACGAACGCGGTAATGCAAGCAAGCAAAGAAGTTGGTGAACCGAAAGAGCAGGTAGAAGTGCCGAAAGAATTTGAGTTGGATCCTAGAGAAGAATTGAGGCTAAGAAAGATGAGCCGACCGAAGAAATGGCACTAGATCCAGAGGATCCGAGTAGGACAGTAAAGGTAGGGCAAGTTGGAATGCACATCAAGCACTGTCAAAGCCCAGCTTGTCATGCTGCTGAGAGATTATAAGGATGTTTTTGCTTGGAGCCACGAAGATATGCTGGGGATAGACCCGAAGGTGATATCACATTCCCTCTCCATCAACCCAGAGTTCCGCTCGGTAAAGCAAAAAATACGGCTGTTCAACCCCGAAAGGAGTACAGCCATTAAAAATGAAGTAAAAAAGTTACTTTTCGCGGGATCGATAAGGGAAGTCAAGTACCCGAAATGGGTGGCCAATGTGGTGCTAGTCAAGAAAAAGAACAACCAATGGAGGATGTATGTGGATTTCACAGATTTAAACAAGGCCTGCCCGAAAGACAGCTTCCCACTACCAAGGATCGACCAGCTAGTGGTCACGACAGCAGGGCACGAATTGTTAAGCTTCATGGATGCTTACTCGGGGTACAATCAGATCCGAATGAATAAAGCCGACGAAGAGAAAATAGTATTCACCACAGACCAGAGGTTGTATTGCTATAAGGTGATGTCATTCAGATTAAAGAATGCCGGGGTAACGTACCAGAGGTTGGTGAACAGGATATTCGCTCGACAGATTGGGAGGAACATGGAGGTCTATGTAAATGACATGCTGACCAAGAGTGTCACGGCAGAAAGACACGCGGAAGATCTAAAAGAAACCTTTGAGGTTCTAAGGAGGTACAAGATGAAACTTAACCCGAGCAAATGTGTGTTCGGGGTACCATCAGGTAGGTTTCTAGGTTTCCAGGTGCATCAGAGGGGCATCGAAGTGAACCCTGAGAAGATCAAAGCATTAGAAGAGATGGCTTCGCCAAGAACGCTGAAGGATGTACAGAGGCTGACGGGATGTCTTGCATCACTTAACCGATTCATAGCAAAATCAACAGACAGATGTGCCCCGTTTTTTAAAGCAATAAAGAAAGGAAAATGACTCGACTGGAACAAAGAATGTGAAGCAGCCTTCTAGAAGTTGAAAGAGTACTTAGGATGAGCACCCATCCTCTCAAAGCCAGTGGTTGGAGAGACATTGTACCTGTACCTATACCTCTCGGTCACAGAAGTGGCAACAAGCTCGGTGTTGATCCGAATGGAGGACGGGATACAGAGACCGGTGTATTACACCAGCAAGGCGTTGCTGCCTGCAGAGACAAGGTATTCACCGGCAAAAAAGATATCACTCACCCTGATCACGGCAGCCAGGAAGCTAAGGCCATATTTCCAAGTGCATGTAATAGAGGTGTACACTGATTGCCCGCTGAAGCTCATCTTGTAAAAGCCAGAACTGTCAGGTAGGCTGACTAAATGGGCGGTGGAATTGATCGAATTCGACATCAAATACACCCCAAAAGCCGCAGTCAAGAGGTAGGCAGTGTCAGATTTTATAGTGGAATTCACCGAGCCAGATACCGAAGTGAGAAGAATAATGGAAGAAAAACAGGAGAATAGCTTCCGATGGAGGTTGCATGTAGATGGATCATCAAACAGCCATGGCAGCGGGGCCGGGATGGTCATAACAACTCCAGAGGGAGACGCTGTAGAGTGCACCATGAGGTTCGATTTCAAAGCAACCAACAACCAAGTAGAATATGAAGCTTTGTTGGCTGGCTTGAGGGTCTGTATGGCATTAGGAGCAGATGAGTTGGAGATTTACAGTGATTCGCAAGTTATGGTTAACCAGGTATTGGATGAATACCAGGCGAGGGAGGAGCACATGATAGCTTACCTAGACATTGCAAAGAAACTGCTCAGAAAATTCAAGACGTACAAGATCTTTCAGATCCCTCGGGAAAAAAATGAGAAAGCAGACGTTTTGTCTAAATTAGCTTCAACCACCATGAGTATCAGGTCCAAAGTGATATCGGTGGCGCACCTGACGAAGCCGAGTACAGCAGAATCTGAGGAAGTCATAGTGTCGGAGATCTGACCAGTTCAAAGCGACTGGACCACACAGCTCAGAAAGTATTTGGAGGAAAACATTTTACCAGAGGATGTTGTGGAAGCAAAATGCATCAAGTACAGGTCAACTCGGTACACAATCCTGAGAGGTGAATTATACAGAAGAGGGTTCTTAAAGGTGCTGCAAAGATGTATCGCCGGCGAAGAAACCAAAAAGATCATGATAGATGTTCACAGTGGAGTATACGGGAACCATACTGGGGGTAAGAGTCTGACGCATAAGGTACTAAGGCAAGGATTCTATTGGCCGACTTTATTTGCAGAGGCACATCGATTCGCGGAGAGCTGTGAGACATGCCAGAGAATAGCAAACGATATTCGGCAACCCCCGGAGTTGCTCAGAAACTTAACTTCACCTTGGCCCTTTGCCATGTGGGGCCTCGACCTGATAGGACCAATGCCCACTTGAACAAATGGGGGTGCGAAGCATGCTATTGTGGCAGTGGACTACTTTACTAAATGGGCGGAAGCAGAAGCTCTCGTGCACATCACTGAGGCAAACACCACCAGCTTTGTCAGAAAGAACTTAATATATAGGTTTGGGATCCCCAGCATCATTATAACAGACAATGGGACCCAATTCGACAACAGCAAGTTTAGAGAAATGTGCGAAAAGTATAAGATCGCAAACTACTATGCGTCACCTGCTCATCCTCAAACCAATGGCCAGACCAAAGCTGTGAACAAGGTGATCAAGCACACGTTGAAAGCAAAGTTGGAAGCCAAGAAAGGCTGCTAGGCGGACAAGTTACCAGAGGTGCTATGGGCATATCAAACTACTATAAGGTCATCCACAGAGGAGACTCCTTTTGCGTTAGCATTCGGAACGGAGGCTGTTATCCCAGCAGAAATAAGTTTTACATCACACAGGGTACAACTATACAGCCCCGAGCACAATGTTAACATGCTATAGCAAAACTTAGATGAGCTTGAAGAAGTCAGGGATGCAGCGCAAGTGCGAAATGCCGCATACCAACAAAGGGCTGCGAGGTACTATAATTCCAATGTTCGCGTGCGAAGATTCCAGCTTGGAGATTAGTGCTAAGAAGAGTGTCCCTGAACACCAAGGACAAGTCAGCAGGATCCCTCACCGACAAATGGGAGGGGCCGTACATCGTCAAAGGAGTCGCGGGGCACGGGGCATACATGATAGCCCGACCGGGGGGAGCCTACTACCCCGACCATGCAATGCACAGTACCTCAAGATCTTCTACCCCTAAGGAACTCATCCCTATGATTATGTTAATTCAGTTTATTTTTTGCTCAGTTTTAGCTTTGCATTAACTGTTTCAGATTTATTTGATTTTCTAATAAAGTTCATTTCCCAATAAAGAGGTTATTCATTGAAGTCGATAAGTCCCATGAGCAAAGATATTCCATGGCCGATGAACGACAGCAGCCACTTAAAAATTGGCTAAACGAACGCCGAGTAAGAAACAATTCGGGCGCTACGAAGCCGCGAGAGAGCAGGCAAGTAGTGCTCGAAGGGCGAAGAAGCTGAAGTAGCACGCCCGCCTAGTTAAGATAGTGCAAACGCACCTCTTGGCAAAAAGGCAAAACCGAGGCACCAGGATGACTGGAAAACTGCTCGGAGTGCCGCCAGAAAGGCTGGTGAGATGCGCAGCCGTGTTGGCCGGTACATAATATCCCAACGATTCGACGAAACCTTGCATAGACAAAACCGGGAGACGTCCTAGGTGACTTGTGTAAGGACCTCAGCGTATGGTCGTGGTGAGCCTCGACATAACGTTTTGGTAAAACCTAAATAGGTCAAAAAGACAAAATGCCAGTTGAATAAGACACTCGGCTAAATTAATTACCAGTTAAATGAGATACTCGGCTAAATCAAATGCCAGTTGAATAATATACTCGACTGAGTTAATTAGACGTCAGTTAAATGAGATACTCGGCTAAGTTAATTGCCAATTAAATGAGATACTCGGCTAAATCAAATGCCGGTTGAATAATATACTCGGCTGAGTTAATTAGACGCCAGTTAAATGAGATACTCGGCTAAATTAATCACCAGTTAAATAAGATACTCGGCCAAAATAGAGCTAGGGATTGTCCAAAAAGATCCATAAGCTCAAAGATAGCCGAGTACGGGCTGTCAAGTAAATTGTACTTATTTAGTTCATCCCATTTGTGTGTTTGTCATGTAGGAAATTAGAAACAGCGGAACATAAGGTTAAAGATTCATGTATATACGGGCAAAGGTGAATACAAGGATCATTACAAAATAAGTAAATAAACAGAAGATCAAGAAGGTGGCGCTGGGGGTTGAGAGCTACTCCCGCCGACACTCGGGTCAAGTTCCATCACATATTCGCTCAAGAGGCTATCGTTAGTGGGCCATACAATCACATCCTCTTCTTCATCATCCATCCAGCCACTATAATCAGTCCCGGGGACGGGCCCCAAGTCAGGGTTCTCACCATCAATTCCCACTTTCTGACAAGCATAAAAAGTGGAGAAGGAATCGGCAGTGGGAACCTCCAGGTGCATGGGATATGGCGCCTTACCTTTACTTCGACAATACGCTCGCCACTCTTTCATCTGGATCCGAAGGGACTCCAGAGATGTATCCACATGTTTTTTAATTGAAAGGCTCCAGTTGGCCCTAGCCCGGTCAGTCGCCATATTTTTCATCTTGAAGAACTCTCCAACCGAGACCATTCCCCGCTGGAACTCCCGGAGAAGCAAAGCATCATAGGCCGGAGATCTCTTGAAACGATCGACATCCTGTATCTCCAGTTCCAACCTAGCTTCCTTCGATAGGGACTTGACTGTCAAAGCCTGACGCTCCAAGTCTTCGATTCGGCGTTCATAAGATGACTTGGCGTCTTTAGCGTTCTGCTCGGCATGGAGCAAAGCGTCCTGAGTGGATGACAACTGATCTTGTAAAGTTTTGGCCGCCTCAGCAGCAAAAGATGCTTTTTGTTCAGCCTCCATTTTGCGTGCCAAGCATTGATCCAGGAGCACCTGATTTGACCTAACCGCTTCCTGACAAGTTAACTCAACCCGAGCGTGGCGATCTTCGCTCTCCTTTAATTGAGCTTCTAGCTGCCTTATTCTTTCTACCTGGGCTTCACCAGCCTGGTAAGCCCCGGACATCTCAGCCACCATCTGCAACAAATCAACAGCAAACAGGAGTGAAGTAACAAAGAAAAAAAAAACAAAAAAAAAAGAGAAGAAAAATACAAAATTATGCATATAATCAAGGCGTTACTCACGTAGGAAGCACTGTTGAAGAAGTTGCAGAGCCGGTCGGACACGGTTCCAGCCCTAAGGTGACTCCAGTGATCCTCCCCAATGTAGGCCTGGCCTGAAGCCATGGCCCTCAGCATAGTCTCGAGGGTAGGATTGTCTATCTGGGTCGAAGGGCCCAAACCACCCAAGCAAGTTTCAGGGAGCCCGGCAGTCGAGGCCACCCGAGGAGAGCTAGCGGAGCCGCCAACACTGCCCTTGATCTAGTCCCGTGGAGGGGTCATACCCGTTTTTCTCCCAACCTCTGCTCCCCCCTCATCACTTGAAGATGAATCAACATATGCAACTACTCGGGGAATCTTGGGGGTAGGGCGACCAGGAGAAAATGAAGCTTTTCTCTTTCCAGATTGCCTCTCGTGAGAGTTCAAGTCAGCCGCAGGATCTTCAGAATCTGGATCGGGATGCCTCATTTCAACACCGCTGTCCCCGGGAGGAGTATGAATTGGCTCGGCAGGAGTCAGAATCTCCTGAGCCATCACGCCCGAATGTTCCCCAGTTGCTTCAGCACCCTGGAATATAGCACTTGGCATATTTGAAGCAGAGTGGGGAGAATTGGTTCCACGGGAGAAAGCCGCTGGCTCAGGCTCAGGCTCAGATGAGTGCCCAACCTTCTCTTTCCCCTTAGAAGAAGAAGGACCCGCTTGATTGTCCTGCCCAGTAGCGGTCCTACTTACTCCAAAGTCGGTCCTACTTGCTCCAAAGCCCTTCGGATCGCCCACAGCCTCTGCTGAATATGCGGTCATTTCTTGATCGTGGGTCTCCTCGGGCACATAATCGAGTGCTCCCTCTTCATCATCTCCCTCGAGAGGATTCTCGGGAGCACTCTCGTTAGAGTCACCTTCGGGAGGAGCTATCCCAGCATCTTGCTAGCGAAGAGCCGCTTTTCGGCTCGCCTCTACGATGCCTTTCATCCGGCGTGCCTGAGCATCGCAGACTATGTCTACGTCGAACACTTAAAAGAAAAAAGAAGGGAAGTTGTTTCTCCAAGTCAGTAGACTGATTTAAGAGCCAGAAATGCAAGAATAACCAGGGAAAGCTTATAAGAAACTTCCGGCGTTTACGGCATGCAGAAATCTGGGGAAAAAGGCGAGCTCTAATCATTTTCTCCTCATTGAAGAGATAAGGTCTGCTCCTTTTCTCCAAAGGGCGAACGGCCACCCGAGCCAAAGTCTTCAGCTCCTCGTCAGTAAAAGCAGGAGTCATATGGTTCCATTGGGGCGAACAAAAGTACCGAGGAACCCTGCAATTAACCCGAGTACCATTAAGATCAAAACTGATTGATTGGCCCCAACGTTTACCCACGAAGAACCAACTGTTCTTCCAAAATTTATTTGAAGTGGGGAAGCCCCAAACAAATCCTTTCATCTTCTCGTCCGTGGCCAGTTCAATTTCACTCTTAACCACTATGTCTTTAGGGATCCAGAACTCGGGCTGGTTCAATTGAAGGAAATAAACCCCAGTCTTCCCCACGGGGCCTCAGCGCATAAAAGTGCCGGATTTCGTGAGGTGTGGGAGGTGGCCGCTTCATCCTATGCCACATGTGCCACATGCACATCAAAATCCGGTAGCTATTCGGAGTTAGCTATTACGGGGCAAATCGAGCCTCAGCCAAAAACCAGGTGATAAAAGGCTGAAGAGGAAGAGTAACACCGCAAGTAAGCATTGCCCCACAGATTGCCACGTGGCCCGGTGGGGGGTTCCATGCAGCTCGACCGTCAGTAGGAATCAGCGAAACCATGTTGCTGTCCAGGTTGAACCGTCGCATATACTTTTTTATCTCTTTAGGGCCAACCACGTTCGGTTCGGTGTCATAGGCACATATCCGCTCGGGAGAGAAAGGAATGCGAGCGGCCCTATGCTCCTCTTCAATGTCGTTCTCAACTACCCTCTGGGTCCCGACTCAGCTGTCTAGGGAGAGAGAATCCTTTTTACGATTACTCATCCTTTTTCCCGCTCGTCTCCACGACCGAGTATCAGTACAAATGGAAAAAGAAGAATCTGACTGAGCTTCAGGATGATAAGAGTCAGGTAACGATGAATTCAAAGATACGGAGGGAATTTCTGAAATAGGAGGAACTTCAGCAGTATGAGGAACTTCAGAAGTAGCAGGTCATTCACGAAAAAGCCCCGAAACGTCGGCATCTAAATATTGAGGTTGATCAGGGAGAAGGTCTCCTAGCAACCTGTGGACAACCGTGACAAGAAAAACATCACCTTGTTCAATAGCGATCATACCAACAGTAAAAAAATGATTCCTAGCAGCAGGATCCATAAGAACTAACCTTAATATATCAGAAAACTGGAGCTACGCGAACTGTAGAGGAAATCTTCAGAGAATGAGGAATGGTCTTCAAGAAAAGATCCGGGGTTTGAAGTAGAGGATCTTGGCAAGACTAAGAAACGAGCGTCTAATCCCAAATAACTTAAAGAAAAGTAGCAGATGCAGGTGAATTTTTATCAGGAAGAGAAAAGAAAAATGGCAGGAGATTTTTTGAAGAAAAATAAGGATTTGTCCCACGAAGCGTCAAGCTGATATATATAGGCGGTACCAGATTCAAAAGAAATCGAAACCCTAGAGAGGGTAAGTGAAGAAACGAGAAAACAGATAGGCGGGGGAGTGACGTAGGCTACGCACGAGCGAATAGAAGGGTCGTGTCCCATTAATGCCTCCTACCACGACCAAGCAAAAGGAGACAGGTGGCAAGCAGAGAGAGCCTTGAGCCGTCAGGAAGTCAGTGTGTCACCATCAAAAGATTTCTGAATAATGGGTGGATCAAGCATGTGCGGACATAATTGAGACACGTCAGTAATACTTCGAATCAAACGAGGATACTGAAAACCAACATTAATATGAAAGACGACAAATGAAAACAAGTCGTGAGAAACGAAGCAAACAGGGGTTAAATATTTGTCCCGAGCAAGCAGTATTCGGCTCAAATATTTAAGGGGGTATTGTTATAGGTAAAAATCATCATAAAGGACACGTCATCCCCATAAAAAAGCCACATAAGCAGGAGTCAGGAAAAGTCAACTCGTAAGGGGGAAATCCCCCAAGTAACCCACTCGGCTGAAACCAAAGCGACCCGGTCACAAACAAAGAGAGCCAGCTCGGGCAACATCACCTACTCGGGCATACTCAGGCATACTCGGGGATCAACAAGAAGAGAAGGTTACGGAAACTCACTTCCCAAATACATGGAAGGAATCAGCAGTGAGCATCTCCACAAAACGTAGCAGTCCAACCCTTCAGAGTTCAACAAGGAAACAAACAGGTCTCCCGCGAATAAAGGAGAAAGAATCCGGCCCAAACTCGAACTCAGCTAAAATAGGAAACATATCACGCCCAAGAAGGAAACAAAATCCGACTAGGACTGGAAAACCGCTTAAGACTTGGCAAGACACCAAACCCTAGTGGTATCCCCAAACCCTAGAAACAACATGTATAAATACCATTTGTAATGCATAAGGGAGGGAGATCTATCTTTTTGAGCATAACAGAGACCAGAGCGTATTTTTGTAATCAATTTTTATATAGTGGATTTTGGCTTCGTTGCTTAGGCAACAACCCGTGGACGTTTCTGCGATCATCAGAGTTTTACCACGTATCTCTTGCTCATTATTTTTACGGTATTAAGATTCATACTATTATCACTTACAAACGTGATCTCAAATTATCGATTGAGTGTTGACAAAAAATCACCGTCAACACTAGTCTACTATAGACTATAGACCCATAACTCGACTATATATGTTTAAAAAAATATAATTTTATTAAAAGTTCTAATAAATATTTTTTAATATATGTCTATCATAGAAATTAGAATTTTGATTAGTTGAATAAATTTAAATTTATCTAACAAGTTTTTTTTTTTTTTTTAATTTCTAACAACTCAGATAGGTTATATATAAATATTGTACAATTGTTAACAAATCAACTCTTGCAGTCAAGTGATAAAGGCTTACAACTTTTGACTCGAGATTTCAAGTTCAGTTCCTCATAATGACAAATCAAAAGTGGGGCAGGGCGGGCCGGCGGTGGTGGCCGGACGGCTAATTAATTTTTGTAATACATTAGTTATACGTCATCGGTTTTATATATAACTGATGTATTTTTAAAATCATTTACATCGGTTAAAAACCGATGTTGTTGCATGTAATTTTTTTACATCACTCAAATAGACATCGGTTACAAAATTTTGAAAAACTGATGTCTTCCATGTAAAATAACCGATTTCTTTTGCATTTTCTATAGTTGTGGAGACATGAGATGAAAATGCACAAGGTTGAAGTGAGAAAAAAGAGAGATAAAATAGGAGCAACTAAGCAAAAAGAGAAACAATTTTTATTTTTATTTTTATTTTTTTTAAGGTTGTTGGTGATCGGGATCAATAGATGCACCAAGACATCCCAGCTAAGCTAGCATGGCTCAATGGTTTGTCTCTTACACCTACACCATGATTCATGAGGTTATGGGTTCGGGTGTGTCACCCTCCCCCAAATCCCGAATTATTGTAATATTTCAAAATAAATAAATAAATAAATAAATAAGAGACACGTGGATTAATCTAAATCATTAATATATTATTTATCCAAAGGCTACAAAATCATGTCAAAATTTGTGTCAAAAATTATGTACCCTAGCAGGGATTCGAGTCTCACTATATACATTTTACAAGTATGTGTGTGAAGTAGATATCTGGACCACATATATTGTTTGATATTGACATGTCCTAGCAGTCCAACTGCAATACTTAAAAAAATAAATAAATAAATAAAAAGTTATAATCTCATATTTGGCCATTAAGCCACAAACTGTGAGGAGATCCCTCTAGGACCCCTCCCGTAGGGTGGGAGTTGTGTTTCAAGCTATTGTTGTAGAGCTTAAATTCCAACAGACCCTTAATCCACAATGGTGTCAGCTTTAAAATAAATAAATAAAATTAATCTCATTTTTGGTAATGAACTAAGGTGACATGATTATGATATATATATATATACGGTCTCATTCACATTGGTGCACACTGATGTAAATATATAAGGACATTGAATGTGAGCCACTCAATATGGAGAAGTTTTGACAAGTGCATACACATTAAGTCAAAGCATGGAAAATGAGTGGCTCACATTCAATGTCCTCATATATTTACATCAATGCGCACTGACTTGAACATTTATATATATATATAGTCTTTCTACTGTCAGTTTGTCATGATATAAAATATATCAGGACAAAGAATGTGGACCATAGATTATAAAGAAGTTTTGACAAGTGCATACACTTTAAGTCAAAGTATGTAAATCTAATTATCCACATTCTTCATCCTGATATATTTTATATCAGGACGAATTAACAATAGAAAAACTATATATATATATATTGAAATATTACAATAATTAGACTCAAACCCATAAGCTCATAGTGTAGGTGTAAGGTGCAAACCACTATGCTACAAATAAACTTTACTCAAAACAACTAATAAATATGCAAAATGTAGATGAACCAAATTTTTTTTTTTTTTTTTTTTTTAAATAAGGTTGCTCAAAATTACAACATTCATATTAGTTTGAAATAACTATATTCTTACTTTAAAAAATAATAATAATAACCATATTCTGTACACTACAAGAAAAACTGTCTTTCTTGACAGTTTTCAAAAACTGTCAAGAAAGACAGTTTTTCTTGACAATTTTTTCAAATTTTTTATTTATCTTTAATATCTTTTTTAAACTTTTACTTCCTATTTTCAACACCAAACAAAATCCCGGTATGGATTTATTTTACAGTAAGATATCGGTTTTTGGGCAAACCGATATTGGATAAATAAAATTTTAAATTTAATAAATTTACTTTTAAATCATTTACTTTTAAAAAATAAAAATTTAAATTTAAATTGTTTATTTATTTTGCACCCTTTTATTTCATACTAAGAGACACGTTAATAATTCAATTACCCATATAAATTAGTAATCTGAGTCTTACATTTGTTCATTAAATTACAAGATGCATGTTGAGAAATATCTCCCTTGTAGTGAGAGTTGTATTCCAAATCATGCTTATTACAATTGATGTCACGAGTTTTCTATAGGTCATGTTTGGTTAGACGGAACGGAATGGGATGGAAAGAAAGTCATTCCATTCGTTTGGTTTGTTAAAATGCAATGGAATGATGATTCCATTGGAGTAGGGATTCCACCATTTTGGTGGAATCCCCATTCCATCCAAAAACCAATGAAATGCCTATTCCATTCCAAACTAAAATTTATATTCCATAAATACCCTCATATGCCCCAACTCCATTCCAAAAATAATATATTATTATTATATATTATATTAATGATATATAAATATATATTATATTATTATAATATATATAACGATATATAAACATATATAATATAATATAAAATTAATAATAATAAAAAATTAATAATAAAAATAATGCATTTCTTGATAGTTTTTAATTGTCAAGGATTCTTAACAGTTTTTAACTATCAAGAGCATTCTTGATAGTAGCATCCTGAACAGTTTAAAAACTGTTAAAAAAATCCATTCTTGATAGTAGTAACCTTGACAGTTTAAAAACTGTCAAGAAAACCTTTCTTAACAGTTTTTAACTATCAAGAAATGTATTATTTTCTTATAGTGGTAGAAGATAACTAGATAAGGATTAAAATAAATAAATAAATTTGATGGGTAGAGTTGGAGTTGAACTTGGGGGCAAAATATCAGGAAATTTTTTTATTTTTTCTCTTTTAGAATTTGGATCCTCTACTGATATGATCTTTTTTTTTATTTCACATAATCTCATAACACTTAAGCATTACAATGAATGAATGGTTAAGATGAGAATGGTTTTCACAACCACTTTATCAATAACTAATCACATGCTTTACAAATATTTTTTTCATTATTATTATTTAAAATAGTTTCTTAATTAGTTACCTAGCTATCTCTAAACACTCAAACTTATTGATGATTATAACAGTATCTCCAATGCAATAGTGGCTTACATACCAAAAATTGTTGATATGGCAATAATATCAAAAGATATGCTTCCTTTTGTGGTATAAAGATAGACTTGATAGACAATCAACTCAAACTTTTGTCTCCAATGCTTCAGTTTAGAACACATTTATTTTTAAAGATGTGTCCTATATTTTTTTTCCCTTTTTTTTTTTTTTATTTCTTTACCAAAAATAGATGAAAAATTATTGTCAATTTTAAATACTTGCTTAGTCAACTGAAAAAATAGTAGTGCAATAGGCAAGTAGACAATTGTTGACAATGTCTAATATATTTTTACCACATCAACCTGAGGTTGAATATGTACAGTTGTATTGGAGATACATTTTTTAATAGAATGTCAATTTATCCTATATGGCATCTTTTTTTTTTTTAAGAAGCCACTTTTGCATTGGAATGCTGGTCATCGGATAATAAATCACCCTTATAACCGCTCTTGTTAAAATTTATGAGTATTCCCATACATTTAGGAGGATCAGTTCCGAATTGGAATGAATTCAACTTATTTTACATACGGAGCTTAGTTCGAGGTAAAAATAATAAATGATTTTCATTGAATAACGTTGTGTGGTCAACCACGTATAAGACTCATGCTATGTTTGGGATTGCTTTTGCTTGAGAAATAATCACTTATTTCTCAAGTTTTGATCATATAGGTATAGGGATGGTAATGGGTTGGGTTCGGGCAGGTTTTGCAAAATCCAAACCCGCACCTGCACCCGCGAAAAATAAACGGGTTCAGGTTCGGGTTTCACCCGCAGGTTTCATACAAGTTCACGGATCACACCCACCAACCCATAAAATATATTAATTTATAAATATTTAATATTTAATTATATTTATTTATACAATACAAAACTCCTATATATTTATTATATATCATAGAGAATTACAAATACAAGTGTGTTTCTTAGTTGAGACAAGAGGCAAATCACATTATATATAGCTAATGGTAGAATCTTGCACTCTTGTTTTTTCAATGTGGGACTTTTGAAAATCTCACATTGAAAAAACAAGAGTGCAAGGTTCTACCATTAGCTATATATAAATGAGAGTTGAGAATTGTAATTCTCAAACTTAGAATGAGTGGAGTTATTATATTTTATTCTTTATATGGTTAAAAAGTTTCCATTGGAGTTTAAATTTATAATATTTTAAATAATAAATATTATATCATTTTTATTTATGTAGGTTTACGGGTTCACCCGTAGGTTCGTTTTCCAAACCCACACCCACACCCACACCCACACCCAAACCCGTTGGGTTTTTCTTTATACGGGTTTGTGGGTTATAAATTCACCACCCAAGGGTCGGGTTCGGACAGGTGCCCACGGGTGCGGGTCAAATTGCCATCCCTACATAGGTGTTTGGTAAACTTGTTAGAAGCTAGCTTATTGTTTATGCAATGTCTGGAATACCTTCACTATTTTAATAAAAGACAATATTACCCTTATATTTAATAATATAATAAAAACTAAAAATATGAAAATATATAAAAATAAATAAATAAATTGATCGGGATTGGTGGCCACCACCAGAGTTGGAGGTCGAGGAGATCCCTCCCCGACCTCCACCTCTGCTGACACCACCTCGCCTCCCTCGCAGCCGCTGCCTCCGTGCGACAAGACACCATCAACTCCACGTCGCTGACCTCGCCAAGTCGACCATCCTTGCCTCTGGCTTTCGCCTCTACCAGCGGTGGGTTCGAGTTCTTGGTGAAGAGTGTCACTGATTCGACTGCAAAGGTTCTCTACGAATTGAACAAAGGAGATGTGGTGGATCGGTCCACCTCTGGTGGACCTACGTGAAGTTGAACGAGCATCGATTAGGCATAGGGCAGGGACGAGTAGGGTTTCAAGCAAACCGGGTCAAAGTCACCGGTCGAGTATGTTTTGGGCCTCTGGTCTGCAATGAGTCCATTCTCCCCAAAACTATTTGAAAAGCCCAAATTGTTTAGCAATGTTAGTACAAACACAATATTCTACCTTTTCAAAAGCAAAGCAATTTTAAAAATTAGCTTACCAAATATCTACCCACTTTTTTGTTAAACTAATTATTTCTAAAATTAAGCTATAAGCAGTTTTTTTTTTTTTAAGCAAAACAATCCCAAACATAGCCTTAAATGGTCTGAATCCACCTAATCTATTATTGTAAACAAAGCTGCAACAAGCACAAGTAAATGTGCCAGTTCTTGCTATGTTTAATTAGATACATTAGAGGTGTCAAATGGATTGGATCTAACCGGTTTAAATTAGGTGTCAAATGAGCCGCGCTTGAGGGCTGGATATAGACTGGACCTTAAATTTCTTTATGAGGCCCGGCCCTATCTATGAATAAGTAGAGAAAGATAGGCACCGCCCAGGAAAAGATGCAGCAGAAACTGTTCAACAAATAGATTCTATCATATCTTTTCAAAAAAATAAAAATAAATAAAAGACATGAAGTTGCTGTTAATTTCTTTTATCACTAATTCTGATAATTGGCGCATGTATACAAATCTTTCAATTTTTTTTGCTTTAAACAGTAAAACATAATTCAACAGCACAATAGGATGAACAATATTTGAGGTCTTTAAACCTGATAGGGAAAACCAGCAGCAAGACCCCCACAAAAACAAAAACACTTCATAGAAGCACGGTGACTCAGATTCATCACTCTCCGCAGCTGCTGATAAACACAAATGTCTATTCAATTTTTATGCTCCAAATCCTGCTTTTGAAATTGCTCCAGAACGATATTACAGTTGTTCATGCTTCGAGCATCAAGGAAACCATGATTCCACAATTTGATCATGAACAGTCTCCAGCACCTGACAAATCCATGCAAAGAGTTACTATTAGGACAAGTTGAGTAAGAATTGAAAAATTATCAGCAGAGAGAGATGATGAGGTACCAAATCAGAGCAGGGGCTTGGACCAGATCATGTCCATGCAATCTTGTAAATGCTTCACATACCCACGGAATATGACCATCAGCCAGCACCCTGCCATCATCGGAAAAAAAAAACCTCATGAATCATGTCAACTACACTACAGCATCTGCTAACAATGAACCCAATGTTATACAGGATATTACCGTTGCTTTCTCACAAATGAATTCCACAAGTGCATTATTTGCTTCTCATCTTTGGTCACATCCACAAAATCATCAAGCATCTGCAACACACTAAAAATGTTAATGTCATTCAGAATGCAAAGAATGTAAAAGTGAATCTCAGCTCGAACAAGCTGCCAAACAATTAAAGGTGCTATTACTCAGCCTCTGCCTGATCATTAATTCATACAGACAATCAGTTCAAATTTTAGTTTCAATGAATGAGATCATTTTATATAATGGGAAAAAAAAAAAAAAAAAGATCCACAAACGCTGTACATAAAACATTAGCTTCAGTCGTAATAACTAAACATTGCTTCACAATTGGCAGCTACAAACCAGACCATGCAGTTGAGATAAATAAACTCTCAAGGTGACGTTTCTTAAGTTTGCAAAATTATCATAAAACATGAAAAATAATAAAACAGCTTGATAGAAAGGCCAATGAAACTGCTTAATAGAGGCCAATGGCAATTAGGAGAGTTTGGAAGAGGTCCAACATGTTGATTAAATTGATTGACAGGTTGATGGCACAAATAAAAAATCTCTTAAAGTGTTTATGAGGAGGATCTTTATCTATATACCATGCAATATGATATAAAAGAGGATTTTATTATATTGAAATGCATATTACAAATACATAAGGAGCCTATTTATAGGCACTAGGCATAACTCTTCAATGTGCAAGCAAGATATTTGCTAACCATGTGAGAAGAGCTTTGTTCTAAAGCAAGCCCCAAATAAAACTAGTACAATAAAAGATTAAGGTGATGTAGCTATTAAACATACTCTCCGATCTTCCAGATCTGCAACATCATCGTCAACTTCATCCTCGCTATCCCGATCAGACATTACTTGCTCAATTGCCATTGGCTTCAATGAAAGAAAAATAACTGCTTTCAATTGATGCATAATTGCATATAATCAAAGTAAATGTAACTTATTGATCATTGTTGTTTTAATGGAGAGATGAATAAGTTCAACAATAAATCAAGTTACTGGGAGTTAAGGTAGCTCTTGATAACCTATGACGACGACTGCAAATAGGATATACTCAGAGTTGATAACAAAATAATTTTGACTTAAAATTGACCATCATTGTCAACATCTCAAAGTGTTCTTTCTTCGTCTTTCTTTTACTTTTTTTTTTTTAATTTAAATTGTTTGATATACCACCATTTCATAAATAGTGACAGCAACTGAACTTAAATCAATTATAAAAAATTAGGGAAAACTAATCAACTAGTGATATACCATTATTTATGAACGTATTTATAAATTTCATACGGTTTTAAAACAGTACTACACTTAAATGACACTCTACTGTCCCCCATTTATCAAAGATAATTATTCCATTTGCAATTGATAAAATTTTATAGTCACATAGAGAAAACGAAAAAATTCTTGATATGTGTGATCCAACAACTGCGAGGAGAATAAGAAGCAAAGCAAAAGCTGATTATCGGTCAAATGACAAAACCATTATCTACCTTAGCTCTCTGCGAGTGAAAAAATTGTCTCTTCTGGAGTGTCCGACTGAAAAGGAGGAAAATGAAGATCAAACCCATATTCATCATTTTAAATATATGGCCAAGTTAAGATCTATTATCTTAAAGTTAGATGATGTAATAGCATCCTAAATAGGCAATTCCAACCCTCATCTCAATTGAAGAACTAATATCTAAACTAAAATTACATCCCGATACATCACTTGTAAACTGGCAGTGTGATGATAATTTACTGACCAATTAGTTCCCTTACCAAATAACTGTTTAATACAAATTATGCAAAGTAATCAAGAAAACATTTAGAAGTATAACATTGTAAAACCACTACCCTAAACAGAAGGAAACTCCCAATCATCAAATCAATTTGACAACGAGAAAGCTTCATGTTTAAATAATTTAGCATGCAAGCACATACAATTGCAATTATATTGATCTGAAAAGGAACTACATGAAAATAAAGATCACCTGGCTTGGAGTAAACAATAGAAAATAGAATAGCTTTACCCTCTCTTTTTTTTTCTGTTGGGTGGGGGTGGGGACTGGGGACCTGGGGTTGGGGTGTCCTATGGAGAAAGCAATGACAGAAATATAATAAATAACAAAACAATAAAATAAAACATACTTTCTTGGGTCAGAACGTTCAATGGATAACTTTCTAGTCTTTGCAAACTGTAGCATTGCAGGGGGAGCAAGATTGTTTCCAGACACGGACTGAAGGCATCCAGGATCAGTGCACGACTGTGCAGCAGCACTTGAAACCCCAACAACATTAAAGCTTGAAGGAACAGGCTGTGCACACTCCGCAACACCAGTGCTAGCATTTCGAAAACCATTCCCACCTGACAATAAATTCCGCATGGCAAGTGAGTAAAAATGATATTCAAGCCGGTTAAAGAAATCTGCAAACAAGATTCAGCCACTATCTTTAGTTAATAAATCAATTATTACATTCAATGTCACCAAAATAATGCATTTTAAGTTCAAGTCAGCTAAACAAATCTAAATCTGCAAATAAAGGATTGCCACTATCTTTAGTAAATAAATCAATTATTACATTCAATGTCACAACAATAATACATTTAAAGTTAAATATTGGGCCCCGACCATAGATAGGAAAACCTAATAAAGACTTTTATTAACAGAATTATCCATTTGGCAACCAGATTAGTAAGGATCATAAGGAAGCATCTGGTAGGTGATATTGTTAGGAATGAAACATGTTTATGTATCGCTGTGCTAACTGAAAGTCTAAAATATGGAAAAGAGAAAGTAAAGAAGATTTTCAACAGACTGTTGCTATACAACAAATCCATTTTAGGAATGAAATTCATTTCAATGTATGGTATACCATGGATAGAGGTCAGATTCTGACCTGGTCATCTTTGAGGCACATATGATAGACTAGTGGGATTATTGACTTGATGAACATCTTAAACTGTTTCGTAATTCCCACGTGAGTGATAAAACCAAAGTGTGTTTACTTGTTTCTTAATTTCATAGTCAAGTTATTCATTTATTCTCTTCCACTTTAGATGTCCCAAATTACTTTAGGAATGTGCATATATTATTTTTTATCCAATCCCATTCTACACCAAACAAGAGAAAATACTATTTTTACTCCAATCCGTACTGCACCATACACATCATAGTACTAATTTAGTTCTATCCTATCCAATCAAATCCAATCCCATAAAAATAGTGCAAGCAATCCAATCCTGCACACTAAACGGGCCCTTGAGGACTTGGCTTATCCATTTCTTCACTACCAACTTTGTTCAAACATATGATCGTGATAAAGCTATTTTTTTTATAGGATAGTATTCTTTCACAACACCAACCCTCACATGGATGATAAAGTGTATCATTGATTGTCTCCAAGAGTTCTTTCTATAGATCTTCACAATGACTTTTTTCATCAATAATTACAACTTTGGCCCAGAAAAAAGATTCTTGAAATCTTGCTCTTTTTACAACCCACAACACATTATGGTAGAGAGATGCAACAATATCAAGTGGCAGGTAACATTAAAGCCTTGGGGTCCCTATGGATCTCTCTAAGTGGGTTCCTAGGTTCCCACAAGAATGTTGTCTCATAACTAAGATAAAAGAAATTACTCATTTTCACCTGATTCCATCTTCACCTTCATTTCATTTCTGTACATTGTTTATGAGAGCGCTAGTCCCCTTCTATTTTTCTAAACAAAATTCCCCTTCTATTTTCCTAAACAAAATTCAAACAGACGACAGTAAAATAAAATGCAGTTTTAGAAGATATGCATCAACCCGTTCACAAAATCTTCCCATTACAACACATACCATCAGCCTTCTCATGAAGCTCACAGACACCTGAAGGCAAGTGTGCCTCTAGGACAAGCGGATTAACATGCTTTGAACGTTGAACTAGGCTCTTTGATCTCTTGTATCTGTGTCTCCTTGAGCTATAAAAGACAACGAGTCCATTTTCAGTGGCACCCAAACATGTATATACATAAATAACATAAGGCAAAGAATCTTTAGAAGAACAAACTACAAAAAAGGAAAAATTGGATGACTTACCAAAAGAAGAATGTTTGTTGCTTAGGATCAACACCATCTGAAATAACCTGAAAAGAACATATTGCCACATTGCAAGATCAACAAATATGAAAAATGCAAAGTTCGTGAATATCTCCTAGATTTGCTCAAAAACATAAAAGGCTTTACGATTCTCTCACAACACATGTTCCATAACAAACAAAAGGTAACATCTTTAATCTATACCACAGTTTTCCTCACAAACAAGTCAGTAACCAGTCTTGAATCACCCAATAAAATGTCAAATAGTAACAATATTTCATAGTGACTTCTTCCAAGTCCCAGTTTCTGCCACTAGTCTTTAACCAAGATCTAGTTGAAATGATGAGGAAGTACAAGATCAGCAATACCAATGCACATGCGCGTGCACACACACACACAATGAGAGAGACATTCCAGTATTTGTTAAAAGCCAACTCTCAAATTTGGGGATAACAGAAACACGGAGAAGCAGTTTCTAATTAACATAACAATCTTAATTTGAGAATTAGAGGGAGGGAGAGAGAGACATTCCAGTATTTGTTAAAAGCCAACTCTCAAATTTGGGGATAACAGAAACACGGAGAAGCAGTTTCTAATTAACATAACAATCTTAATTTGAGAATTAGAGGGAGGGAGAGAGAGAGGGGATGGGGTTCCAGGACTAATTTAAATTCAATTCCAAAATTTGGAGACTGAAATTCAATGAACTAATGAAGTAAAAGTTACTAAACATATTAATTCTAAAGGCTATGCTTGATTTAGATGTTTAAAATAAATGATTTTGACTGCAAGTCAATATGTACTAAACATTCATCACAACTATGCAAACATACTCTATTAAGAAATTAAATTTGTTAAAACTAGATTAAGAAATTCTAGTTGGTGCATTAACTGTGTATTAGCTATGCATTAGTTGTATCATTCAATTTATTTTCTTTTCTAGTCTATCTCTAGGTCTATATATATAGTTTAATTTTCATTAATAATATACAACGTTCTTCTCCTTTTCTAATCTCTAATTTCTTCTTTACTATGGATATTTTTCTGCATTAACAGAATTAGAAATTAAATCTAACCATAGATCACCATCTAAGAAAGATATAGAATACAATAGAAATAAAACTAGACAAAGTATCCCAAATTCTCATACAGGTTAGGAATTTCAAGCCAATTCTTTTATACTCAAACAGTTACCGGTCAATAATTATGAAGTAGCATGAAGATAAGTACAATAAAGGACCAATGTCTGACCTCAGATCTCCAAGAATCAGTTTTCACTGATACATTTACAGCTTGATATTCTTCAGTTACCTATCAACAAGTATTTGTCGATTTAGTAATCATAATTCACAAAAACTAATAATATAACTATCACAGTGGCACTGCAAATTCCTAAAGTTTACCGACCCAAAATTCAAAGTTGAAGAGATCGTGTGATGAGGGCAGGTGGTATGTCATACCCTACAAGAAAACATAGAAGGTGGGCGAACACCAAGAAATACAGTTTAGCTGCTATAAGGTCAATTAAATTTAAAGAAAATGATATATCGAAGAAGTGATGTCAGGTAAAGGTCCAACCTTAAAGCTTCCACATTTCATCAAGCAGAATGGACAAGAAAAGTCTTCAGTTACTGCAAGCCAAGGAATCAAGGAATAATCATCTTTACACCACAACAATGAGAACAAGTTGCTATAGCATCCATTAACTAAGAATGGTCAAAATAAAATACAAAATAAAAGAGTTGAAAGGTACATAACATATTCAAAACTAGAATCTTTGAAAAAGTTCTTGAATGTACATAAAGTTGATAAAATTCAGGAAGTTGGGATCAAAACTTATGTATCACCTTTGAATGTAAATACTATTGCTTCTACATGAAGACTGTTAGTAGAATAGTTATGTTAATGCAGGAAGCTACAGTATTAGCTTGTAAGAAGGCATTCAAAAAAAGTTTAATTTTTTTTAATCATGAAGGACTCATGAAATGCTGGCATTGATCCTTTCTTATTTTTATCATTGATCATGTTCAGATAAAAGAGTAAAACCTTACCACAGTTACAAGATCCTGGCCAAATAAAAAGTATGGCAAAAGTTGATAATTATTCTTTATATTGTTTTACTACTCTTTATGTCTTGTAACATGTGAGAAAGCAATAATAATTTTTTTGAGTGCATTTGTGAAGGAACAATCATGAGTCATGACCTAGGAACCGATAGGCCTGAACCATCCAATAACTAATAATCTACAATTAGAAATGTGCAAATTACAAAGAGATGGGAGCTATACACATTAAGAACTGAACGAAAGTAATAGATCAATGTAAGAAATGTTACCTTCGCTTCTCTGCAATTTGTTGTTGTCATATCTATAGTTGAAGACAACATTTCCAGCCCTTAACCTGAAAATACAAGCAGCAAAATAGTTTTAACTTACACCCCAAGGGTTTGAGTAGTCAGAGGGAAAGATGTTGAACCATTAAACAGTAAGAAAACTTGGAGAGTTACTGGCTTCCCAGTGCAGAGAAATTTATACGTTCAGTTCAGGTTAAATTAAGAAACTAAGTACTCTAATAACTCACACGAGGACTTAAGGGATACACAATATGGTGAATCTAGGGAGCAGACTATATATAGATAGATAGACACAAAAACAAACAGACAGGAAAATAACAGATATATAAATAGAGTGTGATATCCAAGTATAGTGAATCTGTGTACATAAAGAACAAAACCACACATATTGGGGAAGCTTATCACTTAATATTTCCATGACTAAGCATAGGCACAAGTTCAATCTTAACAATTGTGATTAAATAAATAGCCATAAAGCAATTAAAAGAGGAAATGGCCATTATACCCCATAGTAAACAGCACATTAGATTTAAGAATTTTAATTCATATTACCGGATAATACGAGACAACGACGGCGAAGAAACATCACTACATGTGTATGAGTTGTAGGGAGATTTTTCCTTTGCTCCACTCTCTTCCGCAGAAATGATGACATGCACCTGCTGCTTCATACTCTTTGAAAACCCAAACAATTGAAAACAATGAAAAAATTCGGAAAAGAGATTGTTAACAATAAAAATGAAAAATTCATTGTTTCGAAATGAACTAGAAACATTGAAAACAAAACAAACCGAAGCTCCAGAATTAACGGGCATCTGAATTGAGAGACATTTGTCCTTGTTCAAACAACTCAACTGCAACATGAAAAAAAAAAAAAAAAAAATCAATATAAGTTAAATGGGAAAATTATGTTTAAAAAAGAAAAGAGTCACTTGAGTCCTAAACTACTAAATGCAACATCCTAAACTACCGAATGCAACAAAAATATTTCCTGCATTTTAAATTTCCAGTTAAAACTATGGTTCCTATTTCCTTCCACAAAATCAATATACTAACTGCTTACTGCTCAGACATAAATATCAGACTCCAACCATTGTTGTTAATCCCACCGTATGTCACAACAATGTGGATAGGAAGTATGTCAGGCAAATCACATACAACTTCTTTGAATATTCACACATTTAATGGCACAGAGATTCAAGTACAGAAGTTGGAGTTTGTCTTCTCAATTTCATTATCTGTGTAGCAGGCCTAGCGGCTATACCTTCTGGACACCTATTTATTCTCTGAGATTACTTGATAATGAAGATTACAGTGCTCATTACATTTTCTGTTTTCTTCAGGTTTTCTCTTAAATAATGCTCCTGTGCTATTTAGAGAAACTTATAAAATGAAAATACAAAGAAAAAGATTTGTCATCACACACTAACTTATAAGTTACAACTTACAACAATACTTTCAAGTAAGACCATCAAAAAGCATGCAAAAAATAATAGAGAACTGGAAATCATAGCAATCCAGAAATTAACAAATTCAATATCATGCTTCCATCTTTATAAATTTCCAAGTTATTTTGTGTACTACAATCATTAATTGATGAAAAACTTAAAATTAACTCAATTCACCACACTCTTATGAATGACAACATAGCAAGCATGGAAATACTTAAATGTTTTATATCGCCAGACAGATTTATTATATTATTTCATTTAAGTCAACTCTCAAGCAACTATGAATATTGCTGAATGTACAAATCTTCTATTAACAACGTAAATGTCAAAGTTGTTTTAATGTCTGTGCACCCTTGCTTAACAAAAACAAAAAAAAAGTAAATGTCAAAGTTTAATGCAACCAAATGAAAAATTGAAACACATGTGACAATGGCCTCGATATAATTCATGAATCACTCCAATACAACATTAATTTATTTTTGAAATAAAATTTTGACAAAATAATATAGAATCCAGAAGAGCAAAGGTGAGCATGTGTAGGGGTCGTCTAATCAAGCTCAGTATGACAAAAGAATAAATGATATAAAAATTTAAAAGGAAACTTTTAGACGTAAACATAGTCTTCACAGCTTAGCTAAGCAATAAATTAGCACATTAAAAAAATAATAAAAAAAAAATAAATAAATAAATAAAAGAGAGCGAGATTAAGGAAAACATGATGAAGACAAAAGAAGAAAGAAAAATATTACAAGAGTTTGTTCCTACTCTACCTTCAAGAAACAAGAATGCATGTCAACAGGACATGTCACCTCAGCTCTCTGTCCCAGACTAAAATCTGGGGATTTCTCCCACATCACACAGAGTTCCTCCAATGGAATCTTGCCCAAAATACAGTGTCCTCCATCATTTGCTGCAAAGTATTGAAGATCAATCAATAAAATATGGAGAAAGAATTTTCAAGGTTAAGAATAATAACAAAAGCTTTAAATTTTACTCGAGTGGACCAGGCGATGAGAATGGTTTAAAATAATAGAGAGATCAAAATATAGCAAAAAGATTAATATATCAAGAACCTGTCATATATACTTAGACACTGCTAAGTGCTAATTATGAAAAAGAAAAAGGGAAGAAAACAGTGATTGTTTAAAAAATATGTATATAAGCCACCCTACAAAGTACAAACTGATACATGCAGCAATGCAGGATTACAAAATTTCTAATAACCAATTACATATTTAATATTTTTGGGGAGCTTCTAATCAGAAAAGGTAGAAACAGATTACAATCCTGCAAACTTTAAATAAAGAATATCATAAGGGGCATTTTTTTTTATGGCACTCTTTCCAAAGCCATTTATGGAAAAGTCATCAACTTAATAAGTTTTGTAGAAATAGCACCAAAGTATGTGATCTGCCAAAATTGCCCCTCACTTATTCTTTCATCCTCTCTCTCTCACTCTCTCTTTCTTCTTCTCTCTCTTTCTTCCTCTCTCCTTTTTTTTTTTCAAAAACTTCCATTGATCCATCAATGGAGATCGAAACGACCTCTGCCTAAACGACCTCCGTCGAAACGGTCGACTCCATTACAGGTCTTCAAAACGACCTCCGTTATAAAAAAAATTCTGGAAATAAGTCTCGGTTATTTTGCAATAAGTCTCGAGTAGCTGAAATAAGTCTCGGGTAGCTGGAAATAGCTTGAAATAAGTCTCGGGTGACTTACCCGAGACTTATATCCAAATACCCGAGACTTATTTCCAGAATTTTTTTAATAACGGAGGTCGTTTTGATCTCCATCAAAGGGAGTCGACCGTTTCGACAGAGGTCGTTTCGATCTCCATTGATGGATCAATGGAGGTTTTTGAAAAAAAAAGGAGAGAGGAAGAAAGACAGAGAAGAAGAAAGAGAAAGTGAGAGAGAGAGAGAGAGAGAGAGGAAGAAAGAATAAGTGAGGGGCAATTTTGGCAGATCATATACTTTGGTGCTATTTCCACAACACTTAATAACTTGGTGATATTACCACAAAACCAATGGAATTTGGTGCTATTTCCCCCTATTTCCTCATAATTTAATCCATACTTCCAAAAACTCTCCAATTTCAAACAGCACATATGTCACAGCCACCCCTTTTTGAGTTGTGGATAATTAGGCAGTCAATTTTATCAGCCTGGAAGGACAAGGATCTTGAACAAAAAACCATCACTTTCCTTCACCCCTTCTTGAATGGCGTTGCTAAACTACATTTCAGTGGGCCATGCAAGAGAATAGTTGCAAAGGAACTTCAGGCTATGTACCCAGATTTATTTATTTATAGATAGAGTATGTACCCAGGTAAGAATATAATCAAGGAAAATTTCTAACTGCCACAGACTCTCATCTACGACAAGTGTTTCAGTGGCAGAATGCAGCGAAATACGTGATAATCTGTTTTCATGCTTAGCTGAAAGGAATAAGGAAGCTGCATATTGAAAAGAATGGAATTCTCTTGTAGGATCTACTTAAGGACGATAAAAAATTAATAATATATAGAATTGAGACAGTAAAATAGTTCAGATCTACCTAGCAGATTAGTTTGAAAGTTACAAAGGGTCTAATGCTTCTTCAGTGTGCTTCTTTTTAAGATAAATAATTAAAATCCCCTTGTAGATTGCATTATTCCCCAAAATCTCCCCTCTAGTTTCATTTGTGGCCAAAATCGCCCCTAACATTTACAAAAATCCCTAAAATTTGAAAACATGCAAGGGTAAATAGGTAAATTACTATAAACCTAAAATTAAAAATAATTATCTAGGATTGGTAGACGAGAAGATACAGATAATTATGTTGACAAATTTGTCTCCAAAATTAATCCCCAGTAAATCAGAAATGAGCGTTGCCACCAATGACAAAAGCCTACCAACATGCATTGACAAAAATGTATTAACACAATAAAAAACTTACCAGCATGGCAGTATGGCACACAGAAAAAAAAAAAAAAAAAAAAACCGATATAGCAATATTAAAGAAGGCTATCTAAATTTTTTAGCAATTCAATTGCACTGAAAAAGTCATCAGGCATACTTAAATAAAAATAAGAAACGAAAGTATATCTCACATGAAAACGGCATCATGCCCAAACGACCCCTGCTTAAATCAGTTCCACACAAAGAATTTGGGGTTCCAGCTGCAAGAAATATAAAATAATGTGACTAAATTTTATAATGAAAGTCATATACAAATCCTGGCTCATCAATCAAATTATACATCCAAAAGTTTGTGCAAACATTTTTTTTAAAACGAAATACTAATTTTTTTCTTGACAAAATAAAAATAAAAAAAAAATTACCAAAGTTGACAAGCAAGAATGCAAGTGAACCAGATTTGGCCTTCCATGCCAGCTTATTAATCTCAGAGAGATTAAAAGTTGCATGAACCTGTGTACTGCCCTCAACTCCACTGAAATCGGTCAAGATACAAGCTCGACTGAAGCGATATACTGCAGAATGCTTCAATATTGGTACAAGATATGCATATATTAGAGAACCATATTACAAATAAAATTTTAAGAAACTGCAGAATACTGCCCTCAACAACATCAAAGCAGGCAGCAAATATTTACACAAACATTATGTAACAAATACATGTTTTAATTTTTATTTTATTTTTAAAAGAAAACAACCTACCTGCGCAACTGCAACGTCAGAAACTAGTCTTGCCAACAAAATGTATAAAGGGAACGGAGACTGAGCTTGTTTATCTTCATTCACAGTTCCTGACAGGGAAATTGTCATTTGTATTCTACATTTCAACACACAGATACCTAGTTAGTACTTCAAATGCATGTGTGTGTAAAATATTCAAGCAATGCAAATAAGCCAGCATTGTTAAGAAAAATTCAACCCGACCAATATTTCAAAATATTATGTAGTCATCTGAAATTATCAGATGGTCCCCAATCCAAATAACTAATCTTCTTGCCATCCTAAAATTAACTCAAAACCATTATATTATAAAATCTCTCTTTAATATCTTCCCCTAGTTACGCTCTACTGTTCCTATAAAAAAAAATTTCAATAAAATAATTAAAAGAAAGACAAAAAGAAAAAGCCATAGCAAAAAGCTTAGAATCAATCAACCTGTTGGGTATGCAACCAAAGTCCCACATTGGCTAGACATGGGGATGATCTTGGGTATATAAGTATTGAAACAACCTCCATTGGTATGAGGCCGGAAAGTGTCCCAAGAGCAAATCCATGCGGGCTTAGGCCCAAAGCGGACAATATCATACCAATATGAAGAATGTGGGTTCCGTATTTATAACACAACCAAAACTTTACAATCAGCAAATAGAAACAAAATGCATTAAGGGGCATCATCCATAATATTATTACTCTGCTAAGCCATGACCTATTTAAACATAGACATGAATAAGTGATGGAGCTTCCAAGAATGTGATAAGTGGTCGAACATGCATGATGCATCCATAGATGTTCTAACAGAAAATATTTAAGCTTCGAACTTGAAAAAGTTTTAGAGGTATCTTGAACACGCTGCGGACAATCATCGACATAGATTAGATACGACAATAGGAAAGTTATGTAATACATGCAATAGTTTTTTATAGCATGTGACTAATTAATGCTTCAACATAATACTTGCAACTTGAACCCCAGAGGAATGGACTCTTTTCAAACAGTTTGCTAGAATATGAGAAGGGTAATCTTGCACGTAAGAAAGACTGCAAAGGAAATTATGTACAGAAAAAAAAAATGTATTCAGCCACTCCTAACTTCCTAGGATGGACTTCCTATTAATGTTATCTCCAGGAAGGCCATCTGAAATACTCACCAGACATCCAAAAAATTATGACAGGCTTCCCCAAGGGACACCATCTTAAAGTAAGCCTTATGTATCCTAATCATACATCTATCCTTCAATATTTCCTGCACTAAAAAATTTGCCCACTATGAATATATCATGATCACGTTAGTTCATTTTTTTATATTTAATGGGCATTGCATTCTTAAAAGTATCCTACTCTTATTCCTCATATGTGAACACCAAATGAAGGTTGTCCCAAGTCTCTGATGAATCCAGTAATCCATTTTAAAGGGAGATAGGAACTCCAATTTCCCACATGTTTTTTTTTTTTTTTTCCTGAAGAAATCACTCTAACTCTATAAGCTGATTTTTCCTATAAGTTTATAACCCATGCCCCAAAAAGAAACAATCACACATACTCACTCGGATACAGAAACCATTAGATTGGAATTTGACAATATTACCTTCTTCTGCGCTTCTCCTGTATTTGGTAGAGTAAACATCTTTGAAGAAATGATGGCTACATCAGATAAAAATTCTCATTCAGACAACAAATAGCAGAACAATCTGTTAATATAAAGAGTGGAATTTACATCCAACAAACAATGTACATGCATGGTTATTCACAAGGTCATACATCAGTATAGTGTCACAAAAACATCCATCGCTGCATTCATTTAGCTACAATAAAAAACCTCATCCAAGCACACAAAGACAAGATGGTTCAAACGGTCAGCATGCCCATTTAAACAATATTCTTTCCAATCAAAATGTTGTTTCAAGAACACAAAGCCATCTCTTTACAAAGAAACAAACAAAATATAAAGAAACAAAACGTTGGGAATAATGACTGATTAAAGACATTACATTTCTTTTAGCACGTCGCTGAAGAATGTTGTAAAGTTCTACAGGTTGGCAATAAACTGAGAGACTCTCTTCGGCAGCAATTTCCACTTCTGCAGATAAAATCACACCAGAATCTTCACAGCACATCTGATATGCACTTCTAGTGCAGCTGCAATAGCAAACAAAATCTCCCTAATATGAATTCATACAAAATGGTGAGGTTCTCATCTAACCTCAACTACCTTATCAAAGTACCATATAATGGATAAAGAATACTATACAGAGACAGCATTGATGTTCTATCTGTTAAATTTTCAAACTTGTGTATTTTTATGTGTTTATGAGAAGTAGTATATATATATCGGTGGATAGTCATACAAACCAAAAAACTAGTCCTTGGGTTGTGACATCCATTGATATATTTATATACTCTTCTCTTACTTTTATCTTTTCAATGTAGGATTCATCTCATCTTCTTGAGCTTCACATGTGTATTTTTATGTGTTTATGAGAAGCGATATATATACAGATGGCCTTACAACCCAAAAGACCAGTCTTTGGGTTGTGACATCCATTGATATAGATACCCTTCTCTTGCATTTTATATTTTCAATGTGGGATTCATCCCATCTTCTTGAACTTCACATGTGGGTTCTCTCTAACACTCTGTCATATCAAAAACCATAGAAAAATACGAAAAAGAACTTCAATGTTAACAAAGCACTATAGGCCTGAAAACAATCTACTAACTACTATATTCAACTGCACTTATTTTCAATGACTAAAACCAACAGAAAATCGACAAGAACAAAAACACAAGTAAGCAGACACAAGCTGTTTTGGGAAGAACATGCGAGGACGTTTCACGGACCACTATGGGTATGCCCGGTATTCTTGCTACAGAGCTCTGATACATGATTTCATCGCTAACCAAATTTTTTCTCAAACACCTTCACAAAAACAAAACAATAATAATTAAAATAGACAAAAAAAAAAGGTTAAATATCGACGAAACACAAAGAATTTGAATACATTATAAAAGAGGTAAAATCCAAATAACAGAGATAGAGATAGTGACGAACCTTGTAATGATAAAACCCTATATGAATCACAAGAAAATTTTTGAGGATATACCAAAGAGAACCATCAAAAACGGGAAATGAACCTATCTATGTGTAATAGAAAACAAGAAGCTTATTTAGGAAAACGTTGTGTTTTAGAAGATAGAGAGAAGTGACTAGCAACATAGTTCTTAAAGGGGCAAGGCGCATCAAGGCATAAAGGTCCCCTAGAGCTAGAAGCGCAAGGCGAGGCGCGCCTGATTGAAGTAAGGCTCACCTTTTTACAAAAAAAAAAAAGGTGCATAATAGCTTTTTATGAATTTCCCAATGGCAATAATTCAAAACAATTGTATTGACCTAATTTATCCTATAAATTTCAAGTTACTAAGATAAATGTAAAGTTTAGAACTTTACAAACTACCAATAATACGTCATAATTCATTAAGCAATTAACATGCAATCACCATATTAACAATTCAAAGTTGCAAACACATTAAAAAGAGGAAAAAGAAGAAGCCCAAAGATGTTCAAATTAGTCTCTAGGCTCTCGCTATTCCCAACTCAAACAAAACCAACTTCATAACATCATCAAAGTCGCTACGCTTGGTCTTAAGGCGCCAAGATGGCGCCTTTAATAACTATGACTAGCACAATCGTCGAGGCCGAGCTTAGCAGTAGAGCTCCTGTCGAAACATGTAGCACTAGGGGAGGGCGAGAGTCTTATTGGTTCGGTTTTCAAACAAAATCATATTTGACTTGCATATACTTGTTTTCATTTTTCAACCAACACCTAACTAACTAGCATGTACTTGTTTTCATTTTTCGGTGAAAACGTATTTGACTAGCATATACCTGTTTTCATTTTTTGACCAAAACTATATCCAACTAGTATAAACTTGTTTTCATTTTTTGACCAAACCTGTATCTAATCAGCATATACTTGACAAGTATATACTAATCTAAATAGCATATACTTGTCAAGTATAAGCTAATCTAATTAACATTTACTCACCCTCCCATAGTGTTACGTGTCTCGACAGGAGCTCTACTGCTCAGCTCAGCCTCGAAGACCGTTCTAGTCACCTCTCTTTATCTCTATGTCTCTCTATCTTCTAAAATGCTGCGTTGTCTGAAGAAGCTTCCGGTTCTCTATTACAAATAGAAAGGTTCATTTCCAGTTTTTGATACTTCTCATTGGAAAATCCTCAAAATTTTGATTGCGATTCATTTCCACTATCTGTCTCTATTATTTGGATTTTTAGCTCTTTTATAATGTATACCAATTCTATGTGTTTCATCAATATTTTGCATTTTGTGTCTATTTTAATTATTATTGTTTTGTTTTCGTGAAGGTGTTCGAGAAAAAATTCATTGTTTATTTTTATATGTTTATGAGAAGGGTATATAATATAGAGTGGGTCTCTTATGAGGGATCCATTATTTTAATTTCGGTAAGGACCTTGATGAAAATACATCGATTTTAATGAATTTTGATATGAATTTTTTTGTAGATGATGAGTTCATTGCAATCTACCTATGAACAAAATTTGAGAATTTTTTGAATACTAGAACTATTTTTCTTGAATTTTCCTATATTTCGCCTATTTTTCGATGCCTTCATATTTAACAAAATTTGGATAAATAGTTCTAGTACTCGGAAAATTCTCAAATTTTGTTCATATGTAGATTTCATTGAAATCATCATCCACAAAAAATTTCAGATTAAAATTCATTAAAGTCGATGTGTTTTCATCATGGTCTTACCGAAATTAAAATAAGGGATCCCTCATGAGAGACTTACTATATATATATATATATAAATGGATGACACAACCTAAAGACTAGTATTTTGGGTTCTAAAACCATCCACAGATATATAGACCACTTCTCATAAACACATAAACATACACAAATATGAAAATTTAACAGATAGGACATAAATGTTGTCAAAAATTCAGTGATAGACAAACATCAATATTTATATAAGTTTAAACTTTAAACCTAGACCCTGTAATAGTCTAATTGCTTGCTTAAATAAATGCAGTATCAGGTTCTGGAAAAATCTGAAAATTAAATAAGTTTTTAATTTCTATGTTTTTCTCACATTTTCTTGGTATGATTGCCGAGAAAACTAATAAAAAGATAGAAACAAAATCAAAACAAGAAAAACATCAACACTTGTTAGTTATTACAAAAAACCAGTAAAACACTAACACATACATGCACTAAGAATAATTTAATTCATCCAAAATAATAATAATAAAAATACCAACAATTACAACAACACTCAAAGCCCCCTGTTTGGTTGCCGAGAAAACACCCAAATCAACCATAACAATAACAATTAACCATTTATGGTCCAATATACCAAATATCGACAAAAAAAACACACACATACACATAACACATAACACGTTCACAGTAAATTCACTCCTGTTAACATTTTATTTCACAAATTTGAAGATACGTACTGTAACAGCAATAATCACAGAGATAGCTTCTAGAATCCTCTCCAGTTGCAGCAAAGACAAAAGATGAATTCAAGTCTATCCAGCTCTCCTACAGTATCTACTATCTACACGATAAAGAAAAAAAAAATTGTAACTCCACCAAATTAAACTATGAAGGCCACAAATACAATCTCTGGGCTCTAGAAAAACCATTTGAAGAAGAAAAACCAAACACCACTTGAAAATCCATAGTAAAATAGTAATGCATGTAGTAACAGTGAAATTAAAGTGAAAAATTACAAATAAATTTAACACAAAACTTCGAAATATAAAACTAATTAAAAACCCACCAAAATAAACCATAACATATCAACAGTGTCAAGCTCGAAATCACTAGTCATAACCTACTACTAGAAATATCGAGTTTTGATTACTAGAACTCACCCAGGAATGAGGCATCACCCATATGAAAAAGCCCAAAAACAACCCAAAAAAAAAAATTATTGTAGAAAAGTGTTTAACTTACCTTTATCAATTATTGAACAAAAAGAAATTTTCTTGATGAAGATTGTGAAATCCTCTACAGCTGAAGTAGTTGAAGAGTGTGTTTTGGTTTTCCTGAGTTTTTCGCGCTTTTGGTTTTGGAGATGAAAATAGCTATTTGGTGGGTTTCACACTTTGTCATGTGCTGTGTTTTACACGTGTGAATGTGTGATGTGTTTTTTTATTGCTTTTATTTCCTAATTTTTTTTATTTCAAATTTATTTAATTACCATTCTTGTTATATACTTATATTTAGCATAATCCAATCCATAAAACAGTTTTTTTTTTTTTTTTTTTTAACTGATATTCAAGCAATAGTGTTTGATTTGGAATTAAGTCGATAGGGTTATTTACAATTCTTCTAAAAATATGTAAAATCTGGACGGACACCCCGTAGTTGACCGACACGAACATGTAATTTTCGGGTCGTTTGATTCAGTTTCTTATTAATATGCCCACCCCTAAATTAAAAAAGCAACCTTGAGGTACTCTAGATGCAAACAGGATAAGATAGGTTCAGTACTTCCTCGTCAGATAGTGAGTTTGAATCATACTCCACCACGTTATTTTTGAATGTTCTCTTTTTCTAATTTTATTATTTTTATATGATCGCTTAGTCCAGCTAAAATGAACGATGGAGATACATTTTTTTTTTTTTAAAGGGTTTAATTTCCCCTTAGTTAATTTTCTTATTTGTTTTCTATTTTATCTTTTTTCAATTCATTTTTAAAAAAAAAAGAGTTAAGAATTTTTTTTTAACAAATTTGTTTAATTTTAAATTTTATAATTTGATGGCATGTGTTAAATTTTGATTGGATTACAAGTCAAAGTTAAATTGTAAAATTTTAAAATAAAAAAATAAAATAAAATAAAAAAACTCAAACGTGATTCTGTTAAAACAATTCCATACAGACCCATATTATATGAGAATTTTGTGTGGTCCATCAATGTAAATGATAGAGAGAGATTGGCTTTCAAGTGAACCGAGGGCAACGTTCTTTCAAGCATCTGCACTGCCAAAGAACCAAACTGGGTGTATATAACACTAATTCGGCAACGATAACATCAACGTCGTTAGCAGTTAATAGAATCTGCAAGCAACATAATTTCAGTAACCAAAAGAAGTTTAAGTTCTGTGAAATAATTCTTCCCACCCATGAATGTCATGTCTTCAAAAAATTTCTACCATCATATTTTGTACTCCAATCTTGCCCCAAAATATTGTAACCATAAATTATGCAGAAACAGAATCGGCATGTCTTGAATTGTTGGGATCGATGAATTTTGTCATTTCAAAACACTGTTGACATATTCGACAGCAAAACCTACAAGGGTCACCCATTACTGAAAGCTAATTGATTCAGTTCCGAATAAATGCCACAGTGGCGACACGTGATCCCTCCGATCCACCAAACATGAATGTTGGGTATGTGCGAACGTGATTGAAGTATCGGAACGGTATATCTCTAGACTCTTCTTGGTCTTTTGAGGAATCAGGTTCTTGGTGCAAATCAATCCTTCTTTGATTCAAATTTAGAACTTCTTGCACCAGCTCATCTTTTGTATTATTACAAGATGTGATCACCTAGCATCATGATAAATATAGCATCAAAATGAGCAAGGAAAACTAGAAAATAAGTAAATCTAAATGTTAGAAGGTTTAAAATACAACCCAGAAAAGTAGCAGACAGAAAGTTACCAATAATCCACCAGAAGCCACCAACTTAGAAACTGAATTCCAATACAAGATCCTGAGGAAGAAAATATCCGTATATGATTACTAGGAAACTCAATGAAACAGTCAACGATTAAGAAATTTTAATAAACTTCCGGTGCACATCTTGGCATACTAAGTTGCACTTGCACCACTTGGTACAATACAATTCAAACAACAATAGTCAGGGTAACCTAATCAACAATAAGTCTCGGGGATATACAAGTAGAAGAAGATAATATACTGCAGACAAGATAATGATCTTGCTACCTTTTTAGTGGGCCATCAGGATGCAAACCAATGGCATCTAAAGTCCCTTTATCCATTACAAGCTGAAATTGTCTTTCAAGCTTTGTGTCAAGAACATCATCAACCTAAAAACCGGAAAATAACAATGTTTGAATTTAATCAATATATAATGCACATTTGATGATAGAGGCATTATTAGACAACAAAAGCTACCAGATTTGCTAAATAACAATGTTAGGACCATTTTAAGTGTTTGTGGAAACCACTACCAAGTTGAGGACTGATTTTTCGATAGGAAGTTGAAGATCATTGAACTCAGAAAAAACATCACATGCACACATGCATTTTTTTTCTCCTTACAACTCAAAAAGGTGAGCATCCTATTCTTCTCCTAACTTGTCCAAGATCCTCTTAAAAGTTTTCTTCTCGTCTCTAACAAAAAATTGAGTTTTGTTATACTCGTTTAAGAAGAAAATGATGATTTACATCTTGAAGAAAGAAAATGATGATTTACATTTAACTATTTCTGTTACTTTCCATGAAACTCGAGGTTTTGCACCAAAAGAGATAAAGTTCTAAAGACAAACAAATATCATATATGAAGATATAATCATTAGACTCATTACTCAAGTACCTAAAACTCATTTTACAGGAAGCAATCATTCCAAGATAAGGAAAAAATAAAAATAAAAACACACACACACACACATGATATCAGTTATCAAATATACAATGGTTTTTTTTTTTACAGCATTATATATGAAATAGTTCAAAAGTAATTTCAGATATTCTCATATTAACCATACCAGAAATTTAATATTGGAAAATCCATCACGATTTGCAAGGTTTTGAGCAAGGTCGATTGCACCTTCACTATAATCAACTCCAGTTAAATCAGAGAACCTGAACAAAAAAGCAAAGGGTTTTAAATAATACTATCATTTCCAGTAATATGCAACAACAGAACTTAAATTTCAGTTTCTTAACCAATACTTTATATTAACTAGAACCAATAGTTTACAGTAAAGCCATTCTTATTTCATTATTACTTATCACAAAAAAATAAAGAACGATAGAATATTCAGGATATAATATTCTTTGTTTGTGTCTGGTCACAACAAAATTTTCTAATTTCCTTCCCCATCTAACATTTCCTTCCTTCCAATCTTCTTCATCTGCTTAATTTATTTAATCATCTAGCAGTAGTAGTTATATACTTGTATATAGGAATCCACCAATCCGTTTATGTTCACAAGGTTCTAAACTAGGACTAGCTAGACCTATAGAACATTAGCAGCCAAGATAACTTATCAGACCACTCAATCCAACCTTGGTAGAATGATTTAAAACTGCAATTTGTTTTTTCTCTGTTGGAGAAAAACGAGTTTCAAAAAGTTTTCATCTCATAGTATTTGACCATATTTAAAATTAAATAGTCATAAAGAGAGAAATGGGTTTAGGAAAGCTCGTAGTGTTTGCTGTGATGGGCACAATTTATGTAAGAACTGAAGAATTAATTCTGATCAAGGGTTAATATCTTTAGACTTAGGGTAGCTTTACAAAGGAATGATGGTGGGATTAATAATCTCCTTTTAAGGATAATTTGGGTTTTGACAGTGTACCAATAGCGTATGGTTTTGGTGCAACGGGCTGAAATAAGCATGTAGGAAGACACTAATCCTGGGGAATGAATAAAGCCTGTGAATAGATGTGGTCATTTTGGAATGTTGGATTTTCAGGGTTTATGCTTGAAAATAAATTTTGTTAAGGATTTACCTGTGTCAGATCATTAGAGGTAAGCTAGATCATATTGCAAGCAAAATATTAAGAAGAAGAAGAAGAAGAAGAAGAAGAGCAATAGCTGAAGAGCAATAGCTAAACTACTAACCAAGGACACTTATTACATATCAAAATGATATATTTACAATGTGTGAGCCATAAGTCTGTCTTGGCTTCCAAAGAGGACACTTCTTCTGGGACCAAGCAATTGATGTGGCCTTAAGAACCCTAGATTATTTGAAAAAAATGCTTGAGTACAATTTTAGGATGTTATAAGTGTTCCAAACTTCTTCTTTGCTTACTCTTCCTAGCGGTAAGACATAGCGGTAAAAAAAAAAATATTCCCATTATTTACAACGTCAAATAATGGCCTAACTTTTTCACTTCTTGATAAATAAAACCTATGAAATAGCAAAGTGGACCAGTAAGATCATATTGCAAGCAAAATATTAAGAAGAAAAAGAAGAAGAGCAATAGCTAAACTACTAACCAAGGATACTTATTATATATCAAAATGATATATTTACAATGTGTGAGCCATAAGTCTATCTTGGCTTCCAAAGAGGACACTTTCTTCTGGTACCAAGCAATTGATGTGGCCTTAAGAACTCTAGATTATTTGAAAACATGCTTGAGTACAATTTTAGGATGTTATAAGTGTTCCAACCTTCTTCTTCTGTCTTGGCTTCCAAAGAGGACACTTTCTTCTGGGACCAAGCAATTGATGTGGCCTTAAGAACCCTAGATTATTTGAAAACATGCTTGAGTACAATTTTAGGATGTTATAAGTGTTCCAACCTACTTATTTGCTTACTCTTCCTAGTGGTAAGACATAGCAGTAAAAAAAAAATTATCCCATTATTTATAACGTCAAATAATGGCCTAACTTTTTCACACCTTGATAAATAAAGCCTATGATATAGCAAAATGGACGAGTATGGAAGTTAAACATCAGTGAATTTAAAGCATAAGAACCAACACTAAGTTAAAGGTAAGAAGAACTTGGCTATTAACTATTTCATCCCAACAATGAGGGATAACAATGGAAGTATCAGAAACTCATAATCTTACTTTATATTGATTTATTTGGTGTTTCTAGTGATGAAGTCAAACCACTTTGGAGCTCACTAGCCACAAGCCATTTTACAATGCTAGGCTTCTTTGGGTTTAATTTTCAAATACATATATTATCTGAAAACATAATTCGCTTTCTGTCCAACAATGTACATAGATTTGAAAATCCTGTATACCTACTCAAATGGTAGCTTTGACTGTTAATATTTATGTTGGTCAACCATATAAATCAATCTTAAATTACTAACCTCCCTGAGAACTATACAGAGATTACTGACTTTGATCAGACATCTAAGCCTTCTCCTTCCCTTCTCTCCACCACAATAAACTTCATATTTTGCAGTCTTAAATTTAAGAATATAATTCACACGAGAATAACTAGGACTTATCAAATATCCAATATTCCAACCCCACCAGCAATGACATGGAAAGACAAAAATTGTGAAGCACAATCGTGAGATTCATATAACCTTTTCCAGAGAAAAAGTAATTACCTAGATATCCAAGGCCCCAAAGATCAAGCATTTGGGACAGCTAACAACCACTGCCCACCTTCCAAGTATTAAATTTTCATGGTTGTTATATTTTTAATTTTTTTTAAGAAGTGGTTTATATATTGGCAGATAGCCTTAAAACCAAAAGACTAAACTATTGATTTGTGGTATCCAATGTTTCTTTATCTTTTCATTGTGGGATTCATTCAAATCTTCTCTAGCTTCACATGTGAGTTCTCTAATACCAACTTTACATCTGAACTCTCAAGTTTTTTACTTTTTTATTGCTTCATTTACTAAAAGTTCTTCATTAGTTGAATTCATATGCAAAACAAGTTCATGTACATGCCAACCCCCAATAAAAGTCAAATTAAATCCTAAATCATCAGTGCATGAGCCCCAGTTATATGACATCTTAAAGTATTCCTGCAATGGCTCTTAAGGACAATACAGAAAGAATATGTGATGTTTCCATACAAAGGGAGACCTAAAAATGACAGAAATCAAGATATTGCAAGTCAAGTACTAGATTGTTTTAAACTACGTTTAAAATTTCAAATTAATACAGCACATAATACCAGAACTATAGGCAAAATCTCAGAGTGTACCCCTGCTTAGCGAGTTCTTGAAGGAGCAGACCATTGCCAGTCCCAATATCAAGTACACTCCAATGAGACAAGTACTTATTGTTGTCTCCCACAGGCTCAGGCTCAGACTTATTATCATCAACATGATTTGGAATGTGACCTTGAGAAATGTCAATGCACAAGCTTTTTGTCCAAGAAGCAACAACATCCATGACATTGGCTCCAAACCTAATGAAAAAGAGGGAAAACAGAACATTGAAAGATAAGGTAAGGCAATGTAATAAGAATAATAGTGCAAAAGATTTTACAGTTTTCCACCTTATCTTTTTTAATGTGGTTATAAAATATTATTATGGTCATGCTCTTCTAAAGATAAAATCAAGGTAATTTTTATGTGGAAAAATGTGGGTTTGATATACTCCAATTTATAAATGACATTTTCCCATTGATGCATTCCATCAGATGTACAAAGCCAACAGCCACTGCACCCTTCAGTACACGAATCCGTGAACCTTCTACTTGATGAATAAACCTTAGTCTTAAATTTGATGTATTTCCATCAGGCATTAGATTGAACCTTTTTCTACGCCTCCTAAGCATTACATAAGGACACAAATATGCACGACAAACTCTGGCTACAATAACTGGTAAGTACTTCTCTCAATTTTCAACTTTTGATTCAGAACAAATTAATTATATATATATATAGGGCATTACCAGAGTATAATGATCACAGATCATTATTGGCAATCTAAATATTGCAAGGTTTGTGCCACAGGATGGTTAACCAGGACTTGCAAGCTTACAAGATCAATTCAAGGTCATATAAGACTATAGGGTACAAAAAGCTCCAGCATTTAATATTCTACTTTAGTTTTTTCAATGACATGCTATTTAACGATGAACAATATTGATAAAACCTACAATGCAACAACTTGTATTACGACAATCATGATATCTGGGTACAATTCTTAATAACCTTATGACAGATTAAACCAAAAACTCTAATGCCTAGATTATATAGTCCTAGCCTCTTGGGTAAAATAACTAAGGAAATACAAGAACTCTGGTCAACTACCCACAAACAACCAACAAATCAATTAAGCAAAGAGAGTTAAGGAAATCCTAACCGATGAATCAAAGAATTCAAAGTCCCTCTATCCTATACTTAAAAGCAGCATATACTTGAACAAAAAATTCGTCTTTTCCCCTTTCTCTTCAATAGTAGACTCAACCTCCAGTGCTATGTGTAGTCAAGGAATCAAGCACATACACGCCAAATGAAGAACAAAGAAAACAGGATAAACACACTAGAAAATTAGGAGAAAGCTACAAGCTTCCATACCCACGAGATATTGCAATTATTCACTAAAATGCTAGCAAAATACACGGTCACCGCTTACCAAACTTCACCGGCATGGCCATGCTCGCGAAAGTTTGCCAACTCATCGGCATAAGCAGAATCCCAGTAACTCTGAAGACCTAGCAACGAAGAAACCCCTTCTGCATCCAGCTCCTCCTTGTCAGAACTGAATACACAACACACGTAGTAGAAAATCAACATAAAAATCCATCAAAACAAAAATCAAAGATTTACATATAAGCATTCATTTTTCAACTCACAATTTTAGACTTAAACAGGTGTTCAAGGTATATAAATATCAAAAATTAATAAATCGAAAAATTAAAACCTAAAATTCGGACCTATTTTCCTCCTATTTTTCTTCAAAAAATTTTGAACAGAAAATAAGAGAGAGAGAGAGAGAGATGGAGGGGCGTTACTTGTAGTCGGAGGAAGCGCGGAAGTTAGCGGAGGAGAGGGCTTCCGCGGCGTCGGCGTGGCGCTGATCGTCGTCGAGAGTGCTTCCGTAGTCGCTCTTAATGGACCAAGAGTCCGCCGCCACGGACCGCTCATCGTCCGACACCAGATCGCCGGCCGCACGGCTCTGCTGCTGCTGCTGCTGCTGCTGAGAGAGCTCGGATTCTTCCGGCGGCAGTCGGATTCCGGCCATTGCGATGATTTTTTTTTTTTTTTTTGGGAGTGACTTTGGGTTGAAAATCGGAGGATTTTGCGAGGTCACTTGTCACTTTTGACTTCTCTTATTTATTAGAGAGAATTAAAAAAATGCCCCTAACTTTTGATGAAATGTAAATTTAAACTATAGTTTGCAATATTAGTAAAATAACCCTAGCCATTAGTTGAATTTTGTTAAATTTAATAAAGGGCGGCTCTATTGCCGCTAGAGGTGGCAATTGGAGAAATTGGGATGGACATCGGTTCCACTATCCTTAACCTCATCATTATCATCATCCTCACTCCCATTTCCTAACACATTTTCCTCATTCCTTAGGAGAAATGAGGATGAGGGAGTTTAGGGGAGATATTGTCATCCCACCCCGTTTCCCCATTTTCATGTTCCCCTAATTATTAAAATCTCATATTTCTCTCATTTAACTTTGTTTGATTTAAAATTTAAAATGTCATATGACAAGAAAACAATATAATGTTGAAAAAAAAACTCATGAAACTTGAATACTTAAATCGTTATCCTCAAATAGATCAGAAATTTAGGACTATTTGACCCCACTTGATGCGCGGGATTGGATTGGACTATTTTATGGGATTGGATTAAACTGGGATTGGACTAAATTGGATAGGATTAAATATAACACAGTCTATTGTTTGGTGTAACATGGGATATGACTAAAATAGTCCAATATTATGTTTGGAATGACCTAGGACTGGATTAAAAAAAAAAATTGATGAATTGTTTATTATCTGCTTAAACTATAATTAAATTAAATAATTTTTAAATATCAGTACTCCATCAAATGGAGATATAAAATAAAATAAAAAAGTAAGTTTCTTAAAAATAAAAAAACAATTGTAAATTTTTGAATCTCATCAATAATATTCCAATCCCCTAAAAACACATTGCTTTTCTAAGCACCGAACCAAACAATATACTAGGTATCAACGAAAAGGTTAGAAGGTAAAAAAGTTGTGTCTAAATGGCTCTTCACTAAATAGCCATAGGAACCAGATGAAGCAAATGAGAAATTTAATAAACATAGTACATTTATTCCAACAAGTTTCCATCTTACGGTCTACCATTACCAATACTATTTGTTAGATATAAGCATATATTTTTAATCATTTTATTAAAAACTTCCTCCTCAATAGAGTCTAACAATAACAAGAGTAAAAATGTTGTGTATGACCATAGTCTGTCCAACCTACAAGTATCAAAATATTACTATGTATTAAAAAGAGTTCAATACATTTTGTAGCAATATAATATTGCATCATCATCATCATAGTTAAAACATATATTCATAGTTACCAACTAACTATACGGTAACCCATATACAAAAAGCTAGTACCACCAACTAGTCATGGTTATCTATATACAAAAAAAACAAGTAGAACTACACCTACCAAATACTTTCACAGTCAATGACCATTTGACATAGTAAACTAGTTCAAAAAATAAGTAGGCTTCAATCTCATGTTTCAAAATAGTTCAAAAAGTAACCGCCATCACATACACATCAGTCATCAAATTCACCCCCTAAGAAGTTCCATGACAAATTGGTATTTATCTTCATCATTATCTGAAACCTTAAAAATCCCTACAATTTCAGGTCTATGCACAAACCTAAGAAGTTCGATGACAAATTGGTATTTATCTTCATCATTATCTGAAGCCTTAAAGATCCCTACAATTCCAGGTCTTTACACAAACCTTTTTGTAAGGATTCCCATTTATTGATTGGCTTATTTCGTAGACAAACCACATATTGGGGCTTGATGTCATGGTAGCTTAGGCATGTGATGGTTGATGACTTGCACAACCAAGGCCCTCTTAAGACCTCAAGAAAAAAAGCACCAAAGGTAAATTCTAGTGCTTACTTGCTTTGAAGAGATCTAGTTGCACATACACACAACTCATGCATATTTCTATTACTTGTATGTTGTGTGTTTTTATATGCATGCATGCATGTTCTTGAACATCTCTTCTTGCATGTTTTAATTAATTGCATATAGTTTATTACAATGCCATGACATGTTAGGCATTAGGATACATTCAATACCCACACTTGCACTTCATGATTGTTAGCTTTAAGTGTGGTGTAATTCGTTTCCCGAAGGATGATTGGAAACGTCCGCGCTTGCACGATAGTGTGCATGTCTAGCGCGATGGTTGACCACTTGAGAAGGTCTCATTCTTCTCTTGGATAAGAGTTAGATTCAGTTTGGTTATTTGGAGTAAAGTGTCTAGTTTTAAAATATTGGATTTCAATAATTTAAATGTTTTTCAAAACTGACATTTGTATGGTCTTATGACCATAACTTTTTATAAAAAGATTGAAATTGAGTTTTGTAAAATTCTGGACAAACTAGACACACATACCTTTACAACGGTATATTATTCCTAATATTTTATGACCGTTTGAATTGGTTTTGAAATCTCCAAAGTAACCACTAAAACAGGGCATCATAGCTGTTATCTGAATCTGACCTTTGGTCACTCAATTGACCATAACTTTTTCTACAGATATCAAAATGTCATTCCATAAATTGGAGTAGAAAGTAGACTTCCATACCTTTCCAACGATATATTATACAAAAGGTTTCGATGTCATTTGGTCATGTTTCGGAGCACTCGAATCTCGAGCTATTGCGCTGTCGCGCCTATACGCTGGTGTAGCGCTGCTCGACCAGCGCTTTTGGTCCAGAGATGTTGCGCTTGTGTGGCGCATGATGAGTAGTGTAATGCTCTGCCCCGGTTTCGTAATTTTGCCATATCTCACTCATTTGGAGTCCGATTTGGCTCATTTTTGGAGCAAAATTTATGAAATTTATAAGGCTATCATCTAAGCACTATAAATACATCTCTTTCTCTCATTTGTATTCAAGGAACTAAAAATACAAAACCCTAGAGAGATATTAAGAGTTCCCTAGTGAGAGAAAGCACCAAGATTGTTTCTTTAACTCTTCAAACCCAAAACCCATCTCCATCTTGCATCATTCAACATCATTTAAGCATGGGTCTTCATGGTTTCATGACTAAGTAAGTTAGAACTTCATTGAATATCATTTAATATTCTTCTTACTCTAGATTAGGTATTTATTGCATGATTAAATACCTAGACTTTATTTATTGCATATATTTATGAGTCTTGATAACATGATTGGGTTTGTATTTTGATAGCTTAATTGATTAGGTCATTTTTGCCTAAAAGTTAAGTCATAAACATTATTGTGTGATTTATTAATAACTAGGTTGATAGATTGTCTTTTAATCAACTAGTTAAGCTTTTGAATGTTTGTGAGTTGTTTGTTGACAATTAGGTAGCTAGAATCATCTTGCATCTAATTGAGTCCTCATGTCTGTTCATGTAGAATTATTTTGGGATAGCTAGGCTTTAATGTTAATATACCATCTAGCTAATTTATCTCATTAAAATGATTGAGATTGTCTTTGATAGCTATTGTATCTAGGATTGGTTATCATTTACATAGCTAAGTTGTATGCCATGTCATATAGCTATTTTCATACCTAGGATTGATTTTATTGTCATCATATAATCCTAGATAAGCATTTAGTGTACCCTAGCATTACTTGCATATTTGGATATCTTTGCATATTCACTTAGGGTGTTAATCTCTTCATTGAGAAGTAAGTCTTGTATGGCTACCGGGATTAGGTTGCCTTGGACACAAGCAATTGAAGTCTTGATATAGGATTGATATTACAGACATGCGGGTAGTAGTGGTGGGTTACAGACCGGAATTAGGCTGTAAACATCATTACAAGTAATGATTGCGAGGATCAAGCAATTGGACTAGGTTCACTTACCGGGATTAGGTAGTGGTTGTGAATTATACCAGGATTAGGTTGTATTCATTTTACCATTAGTGGATTCGAGATTCGAGATTCGAGTGTGGCGTACTCACCAGCCCGTGGTTTTTCCCTTGAGGGTTTCCACGTAAATATCAAGTGTTATTTAAATTCCGCACATATTACACTTGTTATATAAATTGACTAATTATGGGCTTTTTCGTAATCTTGACCATACACGAAAATTAGGTAAAATCGGTTAAAATCTATTCACCTCACCCCCCGGCCTTTAGATAATATTATACACACCTATAATTTGTTTCACTTTGCATTACTCGTACTTGATCCACACGATGAATGCTTATTTTCTGCAGCTTATATGCTATCTGTTCATATTCAATAGCTTTGTTTGCAGCTAATATTTGACCAAACTTCTTAAAAGCCTCAATTGTCTTTTCTATTGCCTCTTTCATGACATCGGAAAATCTATTCTTACTTGAAGCTATTGGATTTGTTGATTTTGATCTCAATCTTTTTCAACATAAAGGTTGAGATGCAGTTTGATTTCTATTGAGGTCAGATTGACTTTGGTTCATTGACATTAGTGAGAAGCTTTCAGGTATCTCAAACTCATTGCCAAAGTTGTCTCCTTCATCAAAATCTGTAGCTTGTTGATCAGGAGTTTGTGATGCTTTTTTAGTAGCACGATCCTTTCCAAATATATTGGCAAACCTCTCATAAAGTGGAAAATGTTTGCTTCTAAATCCTTATATCTATTTATGTTGTTGTAAGGAAAAAAAATTATCATACTTTGAATATGTAATATTTAAATAATTAATGAAAGCAATTTATATATGAGATCATGCCAAATGCTAATCTAACTTGGACATAAGATTGACATGATTCATCACTATCAACTTCAATACACTTTCTAACGTCATTCCACTCAAACCCACTAGTATTTAACATTTCATAAATAGCTCCATGTTGCTTTTTCCAAAACTTTAGTTTTGACTCAATATGAGGGTTAGCTTTCAAACCGTAATTAGGTACAGCAAATGTCAATCGTGTTTCTATATTTTTTACTGTACCTGAATTGAAGGAACCAGAATCTGTACGTCCACCATTTGTTGCAATTTCATCTAAGATACTTAGCAAAGCATCTTCTTCTTCTTTTGTCCTTACATACCTAACTCCTCTCCTTTCTTGTTCATTTGTTTGAGAAATACTTCCAACATCCATTCCTATAAATAAGAAGCCACAAAAAAATATGCAACAAGCCATAAAAAATAATAATTCTATTTTCAAATAAATTCTAATTAAGTAAAACGTGTAAAAAATAATAAAATATACAAGAAATGTCGACATACATAATATTAAAAAGTCACACATACATACATACAAACATACATACATATACATACATATATATATATATATATATATATATATATATATATATATATTGTTTAAGTTTACATCAATAATTGCAAAACATAATTAATTGAATCAATTTCATCTCCATTCATTAAACATTTGTAATGCTAAGTTGTTCCTCCATGTCGTCCAATGATCAGATGAACCAACTTGACCAATGAATTCATGATCCATTGGGTCCTCTTCGGGTTGAATTAGCTCATCTTCCATTGGATCTATTGACATTTCTAAGATTTTGTAACAAATAACATGCAGTTATTATTTTACATTGTGTTTTCAATGAATAAAAAGATGGACTTTGCAAGATTGTCCAATGCCTCTTGCGTAGTCCAAAACAACATACAATTACATTTCTTACTGATGCATACTTCATGTTAAAGAATTCCTCATGGTTAACATGGGCACATGAATCTTTCCATTATGATAAATTATATCTTGTTCATCTATATGGTGCAAGAAAAACTTCACCATTTGTGCATCTACCATCCACAAGGTAATAACAACCTATCACTCAAAGAATAAAGATATGAAAATATTACCTTTTTTATGATTAATAAGTTTTATTATAATTTTATGAATCATTTTATTAAGCTAGCCAATGAGAACTTTCAAACCAGTTAGTCTAGATAATGCATATCGAAGAACTCTAGAATTTGAAACCGAACATTCCTATCCCCGGAAGAACAAATGTGAATATCATATCTCTACAATATACTATTAATACATTTGTTACAATTTCACATTTTCTTGATCTAAATTGTGGTTTATCAACTTCAGTACATGCACTTGAATAAAAGTTTCATCTAATGCCCATAAACAATTCTATACACACGTACACTTTGTAAATAAGGTTGGTAATCTAAAAAGGAATTAAAATCATTAGATTATTATGTCTATTACATACCTTAAACCATTTCCACTTTTCATCAGTGCAATTTTCGGGCACAGGATTCGGTGATATTAATAGAATATTGTGCAGTTGTAAAACTGCATAAAAAACTGAATTAAAGTACCTACTAACTATCTCTCCAGATCGTTGAACCCTATTATGAATGGTTCTATTTTTGACATGATGAGTTAGAATGTGCAAAAACATTTATACTTGTTCTTCAACAGGAACTAAACCATCGATCTGCAAGCTTCCGGTACCACGAAGTAGTTCACACAATAACGTAAAAGTTCTTCTATTCATCCTCAATTGATTCACACACTCTATATCATTATAGCTAATTATGCTATTTATATAAGTCATATGAGTTGCATTACAAACAAATGTACGATTATTAAGCAATCTCCTTTTATTTTTGTGAGCCATCACACAATAAATCATCTAACTCATTGAAGACTTGAAAATCCTTTGTATACGAATATGTTGTACAATTAAGAATAACAAAGTAACTTTTTGATCCATATCTAGTTCATAACACTACTACAAAAATGTTAAAAGACATCGGTTATTTTACATGTAAGACATTGGTTTTTCAAAATTTTGTAACTGATGTCTATTTGAGTGATGTAGAAAAATTACATGCAACGACATCGGTTTTTAACCGATGTAAACGATTTTAAAAACACATCGATTATATATAAAACCGACGTCGTATAATTGATGTATTACAAAAATTAATCCCGCCGTCCGACCGCCACTTGCTACGTCCGACCACCACCGCTAGCCTGGCCCACTTTTGATAAATTGTCATTATTAGGAATTGAACTTGAAACCTCAAGTCAAAAGTTGTAAGCCTTTACCACTTGACTACAAGATTTGATTTGTTAACAATTGCACAATATTTATATATAACCTATATGAGTTGTTCGAAATTAAAAAAAATTAAAAAAAAAAAACTTTTTACATTAATTTAAATTTATTCAACTAATCAAAATTCTAATTTCTACGACAGACATATATTAAAAAATATTTATTGAAACTTTTAATAAAATTATATTTTTTAAAACATATATAGTCAAGTTATAGGTATATACTCTATAGGAGACTAGTGACATCAATTGTAATAAGCATGATTTGGAATACAACTCTCACTACAGAGGAGATATTTCTCTACATGCATCTTGCAATTTAATGAACAAATGTAAGACTCGGATTACTAATTTATATGAGTAATTGAATTATTAACGTGTCTCTTAGAAACAAGAGGGTGCAAAATAAATAAACAATTTTTTTTAAATTATTTTTTTGAATTTTTTAAAAATAAATAATTTAAAATTAAATTTAGTAAATTTAAAATTTTACTTATCCAATATCGATTTGCCCAAAAACCGATATTTTATTGTAAAATAAATCCATATCGGTTTGACCAAAAACCGTTGTCTTTTCAAACCGCAATATTTAAGACATTGGTTCATATGAAAACTGATGTCAAAACCTTTTTTTTTTTTTTTTTTAATATTGGTTTGCCCAGAAACCGTTGTCTTTTCAAGCCGTAATATTTAAGACATCGGTTCATATAAAAACTGATGTCTAAATGTTTTTTTTTTTTTAATATCGGTTTTCTCAAAAACCGTTGTCTTTTCAAACCGTAATATTTAAGACATCGGTTCATATAAAAACCGATGTCTAAACATTTTTTTTTTAATATTGGTTTTCCCAAAAACTGTTGTCTTTTCAAACCGCAATATTTAAGACATTAGTTTTTTATGAACCGATGTCTAAAAGTTTTTTTAAATCGGTTACCTAAAAACCAATGTAAAGCACCGATGTCTTTTATCATTTTTGTAGTAGTATAACAAAATGTAATTACAATTAACTTAATTGAATATGCTATATTATAAGAAAATATATCACATGAGATAAATAATTCAACATAGTTGGCATTTATTTCCTAACTCAATCAACAAAATTAAGTTAAAAAACAAATATAATAATGTACAAGATTGTTCATACCTTCGATTGAGAGATTTTTTATAGATATAATTATGCTTGTAGAATAGGACTTGCTCCTACATAAGATGAAACTTTAGTTCAGTTTAAATAAAATAAAGGTCAACCAAATAAGTTGAATAAACTAATTAATAGTAAACAATCATCATTTGCAAATCAAGACATGTAAAGCAGTAAAACCTTTGAATTCAAGTTAAATAAAAATGTAACTTAACAATCTTTAACCTTGTGGATCACCAATTCAAAATTAGCAATAGTAAAGAAAAACAAAAAATGATGGACTGGTCTTGTTTCAATGACCAACTCTATTTGATCGGTTTATTTTTCTCACCAACTATCTCAAGTTCTCAAGCAGAAAAACCTCAAAACATTAACTCATTTCATCCAATTTCACTCTATTCATTTTTTTTCTTTTTGTCCCCATAATCAAATACCACTCAGCAAACTCAAACTCTCTCTCTCTCTCTCAAAATCCCCACAAAAATCCCACCTCAAATAACCATAATATATATATATATATATATATATATATTTATATTTATATATATCTTACTAAATTCTAGGTCTTAATGCAATTGTGTTAATGAAAACCCATAATCATAAACACAAGTACTAATCATATTTAAAATAAATAAAGAAAAGAAGAGAAATATCGAGAGAAAATAGAGAATATCGGTTTGAGCAGACAAAAATAAAAGAAGAACAAAAATGGAAATTTATTATGTCAAAAAAAAATATGATTTCAATTTTAGGAAATAACTCAAGAACATTTTATTTTTTGAAAAAAAAAATGTGAACTCATCAAAATCTTGTTAGACACAATGAAAGAAATAGCTTTCGTACCTTCGATTGAGAGTTTGAAATGATGATTTACTCAAGCTTGAGAATGGCATATGAAGGTGCCATTGATGCACAAAACAAAGGAATTTTGAAAGATAGATTTATTGAGATTTTATGATAGAGAAGTGATGAAAGAGGAGATAGTTGAAATGTGATGAAAGAGACGGTGGGTTGGTGTGGGTTGGTGGGATGAATTAAATGTGTTGGGCTAGGTGTAAAAATAGTCTCAGGATAAATAAAGACAAATGGGTGGTAGGTTTATTTTATCCTATAATCATGAGACTATTTTACTTTTGGGATTATTAATCCTATGTTTCAAAACATCTTCAAATGCTGGATACAGATTAAAATAGTCCAATCCCAAGCCAATCCTACATGCCAAATAAGGCCTTTATACTTAAGGTAAAAATATGTAATTAAGGAAATAGAGAAAATTAACTAAGGGTGGGCACTAAGTTCGAAACCGAACCGAATCGAACTGAATAGAACCGAAAAAAGGGTGTTCGATTCGGTTCATAAGATGAAACCGATTTAAACCGGTTTAAAATGGTAAAATTTTCAAAATTTTCGGTTTAAACCGGTTTTACTTTTCTAAAACCGGATTAAACTGTTTAAACCGGGTATATAATAAAATAAAATAAAAACCCTAAATCTTATATTCTTATGAATCTTATCTTTCATTCCGCCACTTCTCTAGTTCTCTCAGACTTCTCTTCTCAGTTCTCTATCTTCTCTCAAATCTGAGTCCTGATTGAAAAAGCATCTCATTTGTTCATCAACCTCCGTTCTGCTCCATCACCTGCTGCTCAACCTCCGACTTCTCTCAGTTCTGAGTCATCACATTCTTAAGGACTCAAGGTTTGTCAACTACTCAAGTCACTCAACGCCTGTATCTTCTTCTTTTTCTAATTATTTTCTTCTTTTTCTAATTTTCTTGTCTACTTTGTTTGGTTTCACCTCCGATCTGGTCGTCTGTCATCTGATATGCTCATTGCTCAGCTCGTTCGTTCGATCTTCTCTTCTTCAACCTTGCTTCAGCTTGTTCGACTTCTCTTCTTCAACTCATCTGATCTGCTTCAACAAGAGTACAAGACAAAGCTTCAAAGGTTGGTTCTTGTCTTTTTTATATTTCATCTGGGTTTCTCTTATTATAAGAGTCTTATATTGTTCAAAGTTACTATTTTTTGTGTGTTTGTTTTGAAGAGTTGATGTTTTGAATATTCTTATTAGTAGAAATAATTATCTGTGTACAAGGTGCCGATGCTCTGGATTTGTATCATTCCTCAAATTAGTGTCAACGTTATATTATTTAGCTCTCACTTTAATAATTATCTGTATGTATGTGTTTCTGTTTTGAATTTTGATAATGGAAAACGCTTTCAAATACCGCCTGTCACTCCCAAATTCATCCACTTCTCAAACCGATTTTCAAATTCAATGGCTGTCAGCTTAAAATAAATCAAATCACTTTGTATATGACTTGTTCTAAGTAGTGTTTGATACATTAGTCATATTTGATTATTTATAAGAAATTAGGTTGGGTTGCTACAGCCTGCATCTTAAGGCTGTGTTAATGCCTGGCTTGGTGCCTTTGTGTTTAGTGTGTTGCCTTTGATATCCTACGTGCCATAGACCAATTTCATTTAGTACATACAGTATTTGAAATACGGTATTTGTGACAGTATTTCACATTGTTGTGATTAGACATTGACAGTGTTGACACTTGACATTTATATGTGAAATTGTTATGGAGATTGATCGTAATGTGGATTCAATGGAGGGGAGTAGTGACTCGGGTGACCTTAGAGAATTCTAGCTCCATTGGAAAGGAGAAGGTTTCAAATGTAGGGCCGTAGTACACGCAGCGGAAGCGAGGATTTAGTGGTTAAACATGCATATACAATGTAGAATACCTTTTGTCGCGTGATCCGATTGACTTACGTCGATGGTAATCCGCAAGATCTTCAATCCTAGCACGAACGTGGATCACCTAGGAGCGTGGTCTCCCCTTTGAATTGCAAACCTGTGAATGGACAAAACAAACTTTCTTTTCTTTGTTAGTCACAAAAACAATCAAAAGAATGACTGAGATTATTCCGGTCACTTTTGAGTTCTCAATCTAATGATCGAAACTCGCGTGAACCTAGATCGATATCGTATACACAAGCTTATTGATGATTAAGCAAATAGTATACTATCAAAGCTTGTTTTAGTAGAATAAAAGCTTTCTATGAATTGTGAAGAAGAAGAAAAATTGTCTCTTGAACCACTTAGGGTGGCCGAAATCTATATGTGGGAATATATAGGTGGCTTGTCTTTTAGGGTTGCCGAAATCTCTCTTCTTTTTGCACTAGGGTTGCAAATCACCACCTCCAAAGGTTTGTGTTGCACCCTAATTTCCATAAAAGAATAGACTTCTAACCCTAATCCAACTCATAGTGACTAAATTGACTTCTTATTTGATTAAATAAATAAAATTAATTATTTATTTTCTTACCAAATAAGTCTTTTACTTTTAGTATACTACCAACAATAGTATAACATTAGGAATCATATTTCCTAATCAGAAAAGATTTGTTTCTTAATTAAACAATTAATTAATAAATTAATTAATTCTTATTTAATTAAAACAAATGAAACAAAATAATATATTAGGTTAAAACTTAACCTTGCCGCCCCACTTGAATAAATGGGCCAACATATTATTTTCTTATTTCATTTAATCCATTGGACTTTAAATAAAAAGCCCACATGTGAACCAGACCCATTCTTACTAAAAGAAACAAGCCCACATGTCTTTCATTAATATATAAATATAATTGAGCAGCCCATTACTTAAATAATGTGCAAATTATATTCTTAATATATTAAATGCAATTCTTGATGGACCCTTAAATTGGTCCGGTAGAATATATCAAGTGATCCATGCAAGTCCGTGTGGATTATCTTGGCGGGCCATCTAAATTTAAGCTTCAATAGACATAACCTAATCACAATCAACAAATGATTCACTTAGGTCCGATCCATTAATTTTAACTCATTCCACTAAAGAGCTAAAATTGAACTCTTAAATAAAGATAGAAAAGGAAGATGCTCCTCATTCATACCCTAGACAATCATATAGGAGATAGTGTATCCTCGTGATTAATATCAGTAATCGCCAAGAGTTCATAGACCGCCTATAACTCTCCAAGTTACCATATTTACTCATATGACCACGTTTTGAACTTGGATATTTTGACTTGTATCAATAGACACTATCGAAAACTCAACGTTGAGATTTAATATCCAATTACCTCAAAACATCCATATGATGATATTATACTCTCATTTAATTAAATGGAGCCACGATGTCCATATCTATAAATGAAGTCCTCTATCGATTAACAAATGAATATCACCAAACTATCGAGGATAGACTATGCAATATAATCATACTCATTGATAACTCAAATGATATCACTTGCAACCATAAGTCCATCATTTATCTCAGGATTAAGATAGACTCTCCGATTGTCCTGATAATGAAAAGACTATTATCTATTGACGGTTCTAGATAAAGCTTTTCATTGTGATCCTGTTCAATGCACCCAGTGCACTAGATCCTTTTGCTCGAAGACACTCCGATGATTTAGACTCATCATATCTCATTTGATCCCTCTCAAATGCTAGCAAAAGAATTCTACAACTTTAACAAGATAAAGGTGCCCAACCTTTAACTTAAGTTGTGAACATTATTGACTAACTAAAGAATTGTGTCTACCACATACATATCCAGATGTACGAACAATTCTTCTTTTCTCATAGTCTTTAGACCTTATGATTATTTACTTTGACAATTATAATATTAAACTATAAATGCTATACGATTTGTTAAACCAGAAATCACTTTATTAATATGAAAAAGAGTTAATTACAACATTACAATTGAGCATAATCCTAATTTCAAAGAAGGGTATAAGGGTAGGTGGTAGGAAAGGAAAAAAAAAATCAGAATGTTGGGCACATTTCGAAGAATATGTCACTAAATATGGGAAGAAAAGAGCTAGATACAAGTATTGTGGTGATACTTATGCATTTGACTCGGGTTGTAGCACAACAAACATGAACACACATATTAATAAACGATACAAAAAATACCAACCTGTAGATTCAAAACAAAAAGTGTTGGCGAAACAACAAACTACATCAGGTTTTGGGAGTAGTTTAGGGGTGTCAAAATTTGATCAACTGAGATGTAGGAGGGCCTTAGCGGAGATGTTGATACTTGATGAATTACCATTTAGATTTGTTGAGAATTGGGGATTTCATAGGTTTTGCTTTGAACTATGTCCTTTATTTGATCTTCCATCTAGGAGAACCATTGTTAGAGAGTTGTATAAGTTGTACATTGATGAGAAGATTAAGTTAAAGAATTATTTTAAACAGAGTAAGGTGAGGGTTTGTCTAACCACAGACATGTGGACATCAATACAAAATATAAACTACATGGTTGTGACTGCTCATTTTATTGATTATGGTTGGCAGTTGCAGAAAAGAATTCTGAGCTTTAGTCAAATAGTTGATCATAAGGGAGATTCAATTGGAAAGTATATTGAGGATGTCTTGATTGAGTGGGGTATCGATAAAGTTTTCACAATAACTGTGGATAATGCAACTGCAAACACCACTGCCATTGGTTATGTGATAAGGAAATTAAATAGTTGGCAAGATGATGGAACGGTTTTGGAGGGCAAGTACTTACATGTACGGTGTTGTGCACACATCCTAAATCTAATAGTTAGTGATGGGTTGAAAGATTTACATGACTCATTTGTAGCGATTCGCAATGCGGTGAAATTTGTGAAATCTTCTCCCAGTAGACTAGATAGATTTTAAAAAACTGTTGCACATGAGAAGATTGGGACTAAGGGGTTGGTAGTGCTAGATGTTCCTACAAGGTGGAATTCAACTTACTTGATGTTGGAAAGTGTAGTGAAGCTTAAAAAAGCATTTCAGCGAATAGGAGAGGAAGATATTCAATATGTAAACTATTTCAAAGGTGATGAAAATGAGCAGAAACGGCTAGGACCCCCTACTCTTGATGATTGGGATAATGCCAAGGTATTTATCAATTTCTTAGCAACTTGTTATGATATTACCTTAGATTTTAGTGCATCATTGCGTGTGACTTCCAACATTTATTTTAAGAGTTGGTGCACCATTCGTAATCAACTAAATTCATTGACCTCTGAAAGAGATCCGGTTGTGAGTAAAATTGCTATGAGTATGCAGCAAAAATTCATTAAGTATTGGGGGGGTTTAGAAAAAACCAATAACTTGTTGATCTTGACAGTTGTTCTTGACCCAAGGTACAAATTTGGTTATATGAAGTTCCGGTTTGATTCCATTTATGGTGTGGAAGAATCTCAATCAATGATTTCTAAGTTGAAAGGTGTGTTGTTAGACTTGTATGAATGGTGTAATAGATTTTATGGTAGTTTGGATGGGGGTGCAAAGGAAACCGATGATGTGTTCTCAATTGGAGTTGGTGGTGGAAATAGTGATGACTTTGATTTAGGCAGGTTAAAGGCAACCGATAAAGAGGACAGTTTGTTGGGGATGAAGCAACAAGAAGAAGATATTAATAAAGGGAAAAGTGAGGTGGACTTGTATTTGTTGGAGCGTGCTGAGAAATTGAATGAGAGGTTTGATGTTTTGGCTTGGTGGAAGAATTCTTTAGTGAAGTTTCCAATATTATCAATAGTTGCAAGAGATGTCTTTGTAATGCCGGTTTCAACAGTGGCTTCTGAGTCCGCATTTAGTACTGGTGGTCGCATTCTTGATCCATTTAGGAGTTCATTGACTCCTAAAATAGTTGAGGGGTTAATTTTGACCGGAAATTGGTTGCAAGCAATTTGTCCTATTGCTGAACCGCGTGTTGTTCAAGAGCATGCTCAAAATAAAGATGAATCAGTTGATTTGTTAGATCATTATATAAATGTTGAAACCGGTAAGTATTTAATATTTTGGTGGAATTATCAAATTTGTTGTTTTTTTATTAATGTTATTTATTACAATGAAAGTTTATTGTATTTTTTTTTTTTTTTTTTTGCCTTAATTTTAATGTAGAGTATGAAAGTGGAGTGACAAATGAAGGATAAAAATGAAGGAGGAATGATTAATGAAGCCATGAAGCATGAAGGTAAGCCTTTAATTGCTTGTATATGTCTAATTTTTCTAACATGGATGCAAGTCTCTTATTTTACTATCATTACTAATTATCGTTTTATTTATGAATGCAGGAAGTTGGACTTATTTTACCTTTCATTACTAATCAAGTGATTTGGAGTTTTTATTTTAGTTGTAATTTTTATTTGGACTTTGTATTTGGATTGTAATTTTTATTTGGACTTTGGATTTGTGATTTAGAGTTTTTAATTGTGAAAATTGTGAAAATTGAACTGTACTGTATGTCTGTATGTGGTGACTGTGGTCTTTGAAAATTGAATTTATTATGATACACTGATACTGTCTACTGTCTATTAAATTTGAATTTGTTTTGAATGTATTATAAATTAAATATTGGTACTTTATTTATTATTAGTAAGGTTTGATTTCAGTTTTTTTGGGCTTGGACTATTAAAATTTGTGGCCCAAAATTAGAATCCCACAAGGGATTAGTAAACTACTAAACTGTACAGCAAATTTCTTGTAGGTCACAACCCATCAAATTAAAAAAATTGATTAAGCCCATAAGGCCCATTAGGCCCAAAACCGAATTGAACCGAACCGATTAAAATCAGTTCAGTTCGGTTGCCATTTCTTATTCGGTTCAAACCGGTTCAATTTTGGATAAACCGAAATATTTTCGGTTCAATCCGGTTTTGCCCAAAACCGAACCAAACCGAACCGCGCCCGCCCCTAAAATTGACTATTAATATGGTTTAAATGAGTAATTGGAGAAATGTGGGAAGTGGGGGTGACTTGTTTAGAATTTTTTTTATAAAAAAAAAAAAATTGAAAATGGGGATAAGGCATGCGGAAAAATGCCATCTCTAATTGACATTCAAAAATTTCTCGCTACATCCATTTACTTTTATACTCATCAATCAAAATGAAAAACTAATAGTTGATTATTAACACCTTCTTTAATATGAAAATTAACCTTATAAATTAAGACTCATTTTAATTAAAAAAAAATCTCTACACCCTATTAGTCTAATGCTTTTGTAAAACACTTTCATTTTCATTCTTTAGGACATAAAGAGGAGGGCCATGGCGTCGAGAAATCAAAGCTACCAACTCTCTAATAGTCTTGCAAAGATTCTTACACATTTGTTGGTCATAGCAAATAATAACTTTTGTGCTTGTATTGTTGCTGGACAAACGAAAAGGCATTGCTTTCAAATCTAATAACAAATTCAAGATTTTAAATGAAAATATTTTTTCTTTCTGAAAACTCTTGTATAGACTTATGATACGTTGAGTGTTGTTCAAATTTTATCATTTATTGTATCTATTTTTTTCTCTTATGTGCAGTTGCATACGGTTTTTTTTTAGTTTTTTTTTTTTTATGATAATTGGATTTGTATCAAAAATAATAGAAACTATGAGAATCAATTATTAATTTTTCATTTTTAATGATGAGTGTATAAAGTAAATGGTTGTAGCGAGAAATTCTTTGCTACCCTTTAATGAAACATGATTACAAACAAAATTTTGTCAAAAAAATAATAATAATTAAACAAAAAAGATAAAAAAAAAATATTCTAATAATAGTTGTTGACTTTACGTTAAGGCCAGCAATCACCCTCTAAATATGGATGTATAAAATAATGAGTTTAATGTTCATTCTCTAGTCATCAATTATATTTCACATATATATAACGACATTTATTTAAGAACTTCATTATTAGCTATGCTCAAGTGGGAGAAATCTAAAAAGAATGACAATTTGGAAAGTTATGCAAATGTCGCAATCCAACATGCGATATTTGAAAGTGTTACTTGGAGAATTGTTGGTGTTATCACCTTATAAAATATGAATGTTTGAAATAAAATGTTCCTTTACTTCAATTCATAACTCCATGGTTAAACATGGTGAAATGATAAAAATCTAAAGATGAATGACCTTTTGATTTTTTATCTCCATTTTTTTTTTCAGTTTTGTTTTATTGATTTTTTATTCTAATCTCCATGACGATAAAGAATTCAACTTCTTTTTTTCAATTTTGAAAATTTTAAGGGCCGGTCCGGTAAGTGAATTTTGGGGTGTTTTCGTCTTTTGTTTTTCGAAAACGATTTCAAATTCACGTTCATTAACTAGTTTTCATTTTGTTTTCAAAAAATAAAAACAAAATGAAAAACAAAACCAGCGTTAAAATTGAAAAACACGGAAAACACATTAAACATGTTTTCCTTGTTTTTCATTTTGTTTTTTGTTTTTTGTTTTTTCAGAAAAACTTAAGTATTTTTTTTTTCTTCAAGATCTTGTTCTTTTTCTTCTTCCTCTTCTTCCCAAATCTTCTTCATCTTCCTACAATGAAAGTCCATGAAAGGACATTGGGAGGAGCAACCAATTTTCTCCTCCAACATCGGAAGAGGTCCGATATGCTTTTGCTCATTTTTTATTTTATTTTATTTTATTTTATTTGAAAGATTTTAATTAATTTTCACTATTTTAGGCTAATTAAAAGCCGAAACAAAGGCAAAATATCGACATGTAATAGAGAAAGATGGGATTCGATCAACAAACAAAGGAAGTTAAAACACTCTCTTCTTTTATATCGACAATGATGAAAACCAGATCAAACTCTAAAGTAAAGCCTTTCACTTCATTTTTCAAGCTCTTGAACATGAGTTGAGTTCATATATTTTGAATATTTAAATTAAAAATAATTAATGTTTAATATTTTAAATTCTTTCTTTGAATGTAATTTTTATTTAATAAAAATTTATGACTTAGTTGATAATTATTTGGGATGAATTATTGTCAAATTTTGATATTTTTCGGTTAACCTATCAGACACATTTTTAGTGTTTTTATTTTTAGAATAAGCTTTCAGCATATGCTACCAAATGTGTTTTCGGATTTCGAAATTAAACCAAAATCACTGTTTTTATTTTCATTTTTCTTTTCAAAAAATAACTAATGAAAAACGCTTACTGGACGCATTCTAAATTTGTTAGGTCCTTATTGCCTTACAATTTAAATTTAAAGGTAAGAAAATAAAAGGGTACTTTTAATCCCTTCAATTAAAATAAAGGGTAAATGGTCAGTTTACATATTTTATCATCTTTCACCGTTAACTTAATGGATTTTTTAGTCCCACTGCCATTGTTCTAGTTTACAGGACACACCGGCACCAGTCGTACGGTAGACCAACGCCTAGCGTCTAGACCGCCTAGGCGGACAACCATTTTTTTTTCTCTTCCACTTTTGTTCCATTTCTTACTTGTGCTTTCTTTTTTTTATTATTTTATTTATTTATTTGTGATCAATAACTTTGGTGAGGAACATCACAGAGCCGCCAATCGCCATAACTTTCTGAACTCCACTATCTGACTTTTTATTTCCATTATTTTTTTCTTTTTATTTTTATCGTTAGTCTTATAAGTTTTGTGTTTTATTTTTATTTATTTTTATTTTATCACTCATCTTCTTCTCGATCACGCTTCCACATTTCAACACACACACACACACACTCTCTCTCTCTCTTCAAACTCCATCTTTATCATTTCTTTTATTTTCTTTTCAACTCATCTTCATCTTCTTATTCTCAATCATCTTCTTTTTCATTGCTAGTCGGCTCATCTTCTTCTCAATCACATTGCTCTAGGTTTCGACGACAAGCTCCAACAAGATCACTATCTACCTCATTCTTCCCATCTCCATCTTTATTTTTTTTTTTAAATATCGGCAACTAGTCCATTGAGGGCGACTAGTCGGCGAATAGTGTCGACTAGTTACCTTCTGCCTAATAAGGTTGCTTTTCGGCTTTTCGGCATGGTAGAAGATCACCTAGCAAATTTTTGATGATTAATCGGCCGATTTTTTCGATTTTTCGAACACTAACTATTGCTATTGATATTTATTTTCACATTCTATCTTTTGTTTTTATTAAATGTGGATCTTAGACAGATACTTGGCTAGCCTAATTAGTATCATCACAATGTTTTTGAAAATTTATGGTTGACACTTGATATTTTGGGCTTGGAGGCCTAAATGGTCCAGCCCAATAAGAATTTGGGGGCCCAAGTGGTTAAATGGTAATTTGGTAATTATTTGGAAGGTTTTTTTTTTTTTTTAATAACCCTAGAATCTTCGTATAAAACAATCTTTTTGCATGTTGTTTAGGTAGAGTGCGCTAGCTAAGAAAAAGAAACAAGAAAAAAGTGTGTTCGGCTGCTAGAGAGAAGAGAAGAAAAGAATGAAAAAAAAAAGGGGGAAATTTTGGTGCCTTTTCTCCATCGTCCCGCCTCCATTTTCAAATCTGTTCGAAGTAGTGTGCTCTTGGTATTCGTGTCTACCTTAATCCGTAGTGTTTGAGAGAGTTTGTTGTGGTGATAATATTATTATTTTCTTCTCTATATTGTTGTTCCTTAGATTGTTGTTTCCGAGAGGTGTTTGTTTGTGTACCCATTATTGGTAATAATAATGGAGAAATTATTCGAAGTTTTGACCCGTGGATGTAGGCTTACGTCGAACCACGCAAATCTTGTGTTGCCTATTTTCTGCGATATATTATTTATGTGCTTGGTTGTGGTTTTGCTTGACTGTTAAGTTGTTAGTGTTTTCTACAACTCGCACAAATAATCGGCAGTGATGGTTTTGAGCAATTAGTGATATCGGGAAGGCACAGTAATTTTTCGTAACAATATTCATTATATTGAATGAACTTACAACTTTTCACTAAAATTTATATGAAAAGTATGTCAATGCCTTCAAGTGATATATTGTACAATTTTTCATTCATAGAAGCAACACACCATACTTGTGTTGATCTACGACATAAATGACTAAAATCCATATGCTTCAGAACATTCATATTTGTCACTTATAACTATTAATGTATTCATTACTCTAAAAGAGTTGGCCCTCCTCATCTATCTTTTTAAAATAAAGTGTAATGGAATTTCATCAACTTCAAAATTGTTGAAAACTTTTAACATATGTTTACATGGAAAACCCATAAACTCAAAATATTGGCATTCATAATACCCTTCATAGGTTCCTTTCTTCAATTTCACAACAAATTGTTTAGGCTAACCAACCTTGGCTATAACTAAATGCCAAATTCATCATCTTTTTCAACTTTATTCAGACTTGAAACGGATTGAATCTATGTATTGTTCACGAATTTTTTGAAATATATTTAGTGTAGAAATGATTGCTGCGTGTTTTAATATCAAATTGTTTTCATCGAAAAGTCTGTCTTTATGTTTTGATACACAATTTTCATTGTTTTTTCTTTCGACTATCTTCTTTAAAGCATGCTCATATCTAACTATAAATTCTTTTAAGTTTGTTATGATGAGAAAAACTCATTGAAAATGTATTGCCACCTTCACTACGACCTATTGTATTCATTTTTACATAAAATGTATCTCAATGGTATAATGGTACCCATGATTCTCAAATTTCATAAAAATGCCTTAGGCATTCAATATTATTCAAATCAAAATCAACATCAATTAATTACACATCTTTTCAAAACTTGCTACTTTGTATGTTTTATGGATGCAATTTTTCAATGCACTTTTAAATTTTGACTTAAAAAAAAATGTGAGATAACTTCTCCCAATTTTTTTTATTTACCAAACATATAAACGATGACGTATGTTAGGAAATATGTTTTTAATGGCTGCTCTCATAGTATGATATTGATCAGTGATGACTGATATTGGATGTCTTCCCCTACAACCTCTAGCCAAATGCTAAAAAGACAAATGAAAGAAACCTATGTTTCATATTGTAAGAGTGCACATCCAAATTGTATGGTCTTATAATGATGTTTCACCCCAGAAAATGGTGCATATGGCAACCCATATTGGTTATATCTTATATGTGGTGTCAAATGTTACTACGTCACCGAACTTTTCATAGGTCACACGTGATCTAGCATAAACCCAAAAATAATTAACTAATTTTCCATCTTCGTCAACTTGAATGACATAAAAGGACTAAACGGGTTCTCTTGCTACATCCTTTGAAAATAATCAATAACTAACCGAGCATCTCATATTTCTAACTCGATCTTTAAGTCTGACTAGTTGTAAGTGATTCTCACAATCATTGCAATTAAGTCCCAAAAATGCACCAGATCGTAGGAATATTTCCAACTTCTATATTCTCCATATTGAAAGTTTCAATCAAACCTTTAGCTTATTCTGGCATGTGTCTATTGCACTGCATATGAATTCATTTCAAAAGAGTTACAAAATTATGATTAAGATAATTCAAAAACCTAATTACAACCCATTTACTTAGTTACTCAAAAAAAAAAAAAAAACTCACATTTGCGTCTTGCATCCATTTACAATTGTGTTGCAATTTTGATAATTTGTCTAACCCATCTATTCTATTATTTCTTTTCTTTTCTTACCTTTGCGTCAACAAACAAAATGGATTCTTGTGACTTCATTAACAGAAAACGAGTTTTATCAGTTGATTGAATCCGTATAGAGAAACCCATATGTCGACCATAATCAATGTAATACCTATCGTGGGCGCACCGATGTTAACCAACACATACCAATAAAATATAAAGAAACAAATGAAATCTAAAACATCATGCACACAATTCTGATTAACATCAAAATTGATAGTTTGAAGGGAAAAGTAAGAGCAAAGAAAGTGCACTTCATTGTTATAGTAATTTGTAGGAATGAGATCATGAAAAATAAAAAACAAAATATTGTGGTCATTAATTGATCATCTAAATACCGGTTTCTAACCAATGATAACAACTCGCAATCGCACAAGAATCATTCAATTAGCACAACATGCAAGCAAGGGTATCATTCCACAAGGAAATGTCATCCATCGACCGTCGCACGTTTTAGAGTTTATTGAAAGCAATGTAAATAAGAATATGGAAGAGGTGAGAGTGATGTGTGTGAAATGTAAACATGTTGAGTGTGTGAGAGATTATGGGAATGAAATAAAAATTACCTAAAACTAAAGATAGAAATGTAATCGGGTGCTTGCCTTTCTAAATTAAACTACTCCTAACTAAATTAATTTGCTCCTAAAGGCAAGCACTCTAAGTTACAAAAATAAAGGTAGCTAGGAGAGATGCAAGACAATGGACACACAAGGTACTTATGCTCACCATGACATTCATACCACCAATAATAATCAACCGCGTCAACACTCCGAGTTTGGGTTCAACCTTCCTTTTATACAACTATTACGGTATGGTCGTGGGGGTGAATTGTCTAATCCTCGATTACTACTCACCGTTGGTGTGCCGTGTAAGCAACAACCAAGGATTGCATTAGGCATAAAGATTAAAGAACTAACCCTCGATTGCTACTCATCGTTGGTGTGCTGTGTAAGCAACAGCCAAGGGTTGTATAAAGCATGAAGATTAAAGAACCAAAATCCAATCAAGCATGGGTGTGTACTTTTCATGAATTCCACCCATTCAATTAAGAGCATAATCAAAGCCAAGTGTGATATTCACCTAACCCTAATTCTCAAATTAACCTAATCCCTTGACATTCATCGAAAGTTGGTGTTCAATCAACATAAATCAAGAATCAAGCTATGAAGCAATTGAATGAAACAAGACTTAAAGAAATTAAATGCAAATTAATCAAATAGATAGCACTAGTGTTAGGTTTACAAATTTCCCTAATGAGGATACACATCAAAGAGGAAAAATAACAAAAGATGAGTAAATAGAGAAAACACAAGTGATGTTCCCGAGTCTTCAAGCTTCCATTGAGGTCCCTCTTCCTTGTAGACAAGCAAGATGGCTCTTTTCTCTTGAATCTTCCTCAAAGATGGATGGAAAATGGATGGGTGATGGTGGATGGTGAGGCATCCATGGAGGAAAACCTTTATGGATGCCTTTGAAGCTCCTCTGTCTCTGTCTCTCTCTCTCTCTGGTTTGGTGCTTAGATCTCAGAATTGTAAGTTGTAGAGGTTGTATATTTTAAATGGTGGGGAAAAATGTGTATTTATAGGCTTGGGAGGTTAGGGCACGATCTGGGCATGAAAAGATAAAAATGCCCCTCTAAAATAGCCTTAAAAATGTCACTTCAATGATCTGGGAAGAATCGCAATCCGACATTCGCGGTTGGGGAACTGCGGTAGATGATGCGCGATACTTGCCAGAAATGAAATCGCGGTTGGCTCGCGGTTGATGAGCAGCGGAACTTGGGTCTTGAGATCTTTTGGACTGATTTTCGAGCTCTAGGTCGCAGTTCATGACCAGAGACATTTGGGTCTCAAGATCTTTTAAAGTGGATTCTACAGTTGAGGCCTTAAAGAAGGTTTGTGGTTGAAGACCGACGAACCCAAACTGCGATATTTTCTCTTTTGCCCTCAAATTCTCTCATTTCTTCACTTTCGACCTAATTTGCCTCATGATTTTCACTTTAAGCTCAAACACCTTGCTTAGGGAATATAACCTACACAAGACTCAACAAACATATTAAATACACAAAAAAGCTCAAAAACGAGCACAAAAGCTAGAAAGTTAGGACCTCAAATAGGTACATAAATATGATGATCAGTCATTACTCTTCAATTTTGCAACGAAAAAAAAAATCAACTAAAATGGAATTTTATATTCGTAGTTAGTTTGAACCTTTCTCAACTACTTCAAAAATTTTCAAAGTGAAAAATAACGAATTATTTTATACTAAGTTTATACTAAGTAAGATTTTTAGGAAAACGTAGCAGCAAATTCCAATTTCCATTATTATTCCCTATTACAAAAATTTATGGACATATATCAAGACTAAAAAATTGGACAAAAAAAAAGAAATACTTTATTTTGATATCAATCATAGGATGTCCCATAACTTTGCCTAATAAAAAAAGAAAGTAGTTTTGAGTTTTTGATTCTTTCAAATTAGAAAAACTCTAGAATGAAAAGCAATCTAAAACTTTGAAAGTCATTTGAATTCCACATAATTTGTTTTAATTTTATTTTCATATGATGTATCAACAATGACTCATTATTTTAATTGTATTTTAATGTCATCTCATATTTTTAATTAGTTGTATTTTAATTCCTTCTTAACAATTATCCAGACCCTTGGATTGAAAACAATCTAAATAGTTAGATATCAATGTCACTATTTTAAATAACCATTTTAAGTTAATTTAGTGATATCCTAATTATATATTGTAGTGGTCAAAAAACCAACCTACGGCCCAATATTCGAGCCCACCACTAAATAGGGGCTAAAGCATGTCCCAAGCCAACTCGTTCACCATCAAAAGGCCTAAACAAGGACCAGAATAATTAAACTAGTGAGTATGGGTCCATTCAAAGACAGGCCCAAAGCCTAGTCTAGCCTACCAGGGCAACAAATCAAAGCAAGCACGTGGTCAAAAGCACATTAACTAGTCATAATCATGATAGACGTTACACGAATCCCAACGTCTGACAAAACCCTTATTGCCAAATTTGAAAGAATCAAAACAGGTAATAAAAGGCTTGAGATCCATGCCCTTGTATAAAGAGGTTGAGTGGTGAAGGCTCCAAGACTTCATTATAAATACCAAACCTCTTCTTAGAGAAAAGGGTCTTGATTTTTCACTCTCACACGTGAAAGCTCTCTCAACTCAGCTCTATAATTCTCTCTTTACATTGATTGCTCTCTCACAATCTCACATAGATCAACCTAGTCGTTCTCAAAGGCCGGTTGACCCAATCCTTGATCGACCCAAAACGACCCAAAGAATCCACGGGGAATCAACGCATCAACATCATTGGTATCTAGTATCGATCCAACCATTTTGACCCAATGCTCGATTCGACATATCAAGCGATACGGTTTGCCACCCTTAACTCTTTTTATTTCACTTAATTTATCGAACAATTTGCTAACTTGAGCATTAGAGAGTCCCCTCAAGGGAACACCCCCTCACATGGTTCCACCACCGCTATGTTTATTTTCTTGTTTTACAAGTTGTTAGTGCCCAGCTCGATCAATTGCAACAACTGTAGATCCGATCGACTGTAGTTGAGGAAGCAGCCGAGTAATGTCAAAGGGAGCGGACTTGGACTCGTCTTGTGATCTCTAAAAGGGGTTATGGTCGAGGAAGCAGTCAGTTGTGGTTTCAAAGTAATGAACAACGAAGCTGAATACGAGGCTCTCATAGCAGGCCTCACACTTGTAAAAAACCTAGTAGTAAAACGGATAAAGGTTAGTAATGATTCTCAATTAATTGTGCAACAATTGCAGGGGTCATACGAAGCAAGAAATCTTAAGATGCAGGTTACCTAGACCTAGCTAGAGAGTTGAGGTCGACTTTCGATGAGTTCTAAATCGAACAGATTCCATTATCAGAGAATGCTCAAGCAGATTCTCTAGCCAACCTTGGGTCGATAATGCAAGCGACAGAAAGTAGGGTAATTCATGTAATCTGTTTGTAGTGGCCAGCAATCTAGAAGGACAAATTGAAAATGAAAGTGTCATCGATTTATCCCGATCCAAATTGGATGACCCCAATCATTGACTATCTCGAACACAATAAGCTTCCAATGGATCAGAACAAGGCCAGAAGGCTACGAGCCAAAGCAGAATAATTCAACATGAAAATATATACGCGTGTGTTTAATACAACCTAAAGGGGGGTGAATGGGTTGTTAATCGATTATTACCAACTTTTTCGATTAGTCAATATTAACAATAAAACCCAATTCAACAAACAATAAAAATCAAGTAAAAATGTGGAAACTAAAGAACACTTGATTTTTACATGGAAACCTTCAACAAGGAAAAACCACAGGACTAGCCACGCTAGCCACTTAAGCCACAACAATCCACTATATGAAAAGACGGTTACACCCTCAAGTGATACACAACTCTCAATCACGAAAACCTCAAGTTATGGACACTACCACTCGCCACTCTTGGTTCAATCCTAGTGATATCCCTTGATCCACTACTCTTAGCGTGACCACCCTCTAATCTACTCGCAAGCCTTTTATAGCGGCGCTTGACAATGCTTGCCAACCAACCATTGGTTGCAAGACTTCACTTGCTTGTGCAACTTCACCTAGAAGCCACAAGACTTTGACTCATTGAAGAGAATTAAAAATCTAAGTGAATATGACAATAATGCTCACATGCAATAATGTATAAGACCACACACAAAATGCTCAACTAGGAATTTAATTAGACAATCAATAAATCCAAGTTGTCAATGTCTAAATGCAAAGCATGAAGACTTAGCTAGATGTTAGCAATCACAAAACAATCCTAGCTATCAAACAATGTCAACATGTCCATACATGTGAACTCAATTAGTTGTAAAGAATTTCCAACAACCTAATTGTTACTCAAAACACACATAAACATTTAAAAGCTTAACTAGTTGATTAAAAGACAATCTATCAACCTAGTCATCAATAAATCACACAAGAATATTTATGACATAGATTTTTAGGCAAAAATGACCTAATCAATTAAGCTATCAAAATACAAACCTAATGATATCATCATTCATCAATAAATGCATTCAATAAAAGATTTCTACAAATCATATACAATAAAAATGAACTCTTGGACTTTAAGAACAATAAACAAAGATGAAATGTTTGTTCTTACTTACCAAGTCAAAAATGATAATGACCCATGGAAGATTAATGCATGAAAGAAGTTAGATGCACATGGGTTTTGGGTTTGGAGAGTTAAAAAAAACTTCTGGAGCTTTTCTCTCTAGGGGAACTCTTCTTCTCTCTAAAATGTGAATTTTGGAGTCCTAGGTCGCCTAAAGGAAGAAGAGAGAGCATATATAGAAGAACAAGACGAAACCACGTCGTTTTTGAAAAGTATCAAGAAAAACGAGCAATTCGGCGCCCTTGCCCGCATAATCAAAGGCGTCGAAAAACAACTAGACAAATTCTGTCACAACGCACAACTCAATATTTGAGCGCACCGAAACATGACCAAACGATATCGAAACCTTTCATATGATATATCGTTGGAAAGGTATGGAAGTTTACTTTCTACTCCAATTTACAAAACAAGATATGGATGTCTATAGAAAAAGCTATGGTCAATTGAGTGACCAAAGGTCAGATTCGGATAAAAACAAAGTTGCCCTTTTTTAGTGCTCTCTTTGGAGATTTCAAAACCAATCCAAACGGTTATGAAATATTATGAATAATATACCATTAGAAAGTTATGGGTGTCTAGTTTGTACAGAAATTTTCAAAACTCATTTTGAAACTTTTTATAAAATGTTATGGTCACAAGACCATGAAAAGGTTAGTTTTGAAAACACTTGAAACATTGAAATCCAATATTTTGAAACTAGATACTGTTAACAGCCTTTTTTGGCAGGGGTTTAAAGAAGAATTTTCCATCCTTACCAAGATCACCTGAAGTAGAAGGACACTACCGAAAGCATCTAACTACCCCGGGAAGAAGACAAAACCGGTATACCCAGGCACACCATATATGGATCAGAATCGGGATCGGGATCGGGATCAGTGTCACCTAGATCCCTAGATACCAGGAAACATCGAAGTCAAGGTCTTGAGGACCCTACTACCGCACTATCTCGGTACCCGGATACCCGAAGAATACTAGTACCATGGTCTAGCGACATGTAGAGTACCTTGATACCCCGATCCCTTCTAGAACCAGTCTACCAAGCAGTAGGGATCATGGTAATGAAAGAGTTTTCAATACATCAAGAGAGAAGACTATCAAGGAACGAAGCTTACTTTCCCTTCAACCCCATTAATGAAGATAGTCAACCCTTTAATGGTCATTCACAACGCCATTAATGAGAAATCGGTCAACTCCATCAATGTCAAATCAGTTTTCCTATGATTGCAAATTGATTAACTAAATTTACGGAGTGGGCAGAAAGACTTAGAACTTATAAATATGACAAAGCTCTCTCCTGTAGAGGGATCTTCTTCTTTTCTACTAATTCCAGAAAAAGGCATATGCTCGCCTATTATTGTAAACTTTACGGAGCACTTATGTTGTATTATTTTGCTACTTGTGTAAGCTTCCCGAAGCACGCCTTATTCATAAATATATAAAGGATGGTCACTCTCTCCACTAGATACTACCTAGGGGTTTTCAGCATGTGATCATATGTGATGATTTTTCCCCCTAGGCTAGTCCACTTCTATCAAAAAAACTTGTCATTCTCTCACTCATATCTCTTTTATTATGCATATATGTGAGTTAGACTCTGACCCCGCTAGTCTTAGCTCTCTATACGCTAAGTGACCTTCAGACTTAGACTCTGACCCCATGCTAGTCATTAGCTCTCTTATCCGGGTATCGGGTATCGGGTACCGGGTACAGGGTATCGGATATCGGATACTAAAACCGGGTACCAGGACCAGGTACCACGATCAAGACCGGGTACAAGGACCAAGGTCCAAGAGCTAGGGACTAGGACCAGACCCCCACACCAGTAAGGGAACCTCAAGCACCATATCTTCTCCTTATCCTCAAAGCCCCAATGGGCGGGGTACTCGTACCTATTCCCCTCCGACCGGGGAGTACCACTTCATCCGATTTAACACTTATTAAAAGAATACGGTGTGAGCGGGATTTTATCTAATTATTACCCAACAGGCACAAGTCAAAAATACATACAAGTGTAATAAGATGCGGAAATAGTAAATGACCTTGATGTTTACGTGGAAACCCTCCAAACCGAACACTCGGATGAAAAGACGGTTACACCCTCATTCTGACCCTAGATAACCTCAGGCTATTACCGGGTAGTGATATCCCCTGATACACTATCTCTCTCATGAGTCCAATTTGCTTGATCCTACACTACATTCCCAGTCTGAAGCGGGCCTGAGCACCTTCAATATCCCTCCTCACTCTAAATGCTTACCTAGGATTATAAGATGACTCAATCCTAGGGTCATGGAGCTAAGAGATCCTAGAGAGGATTAACTAGTTGTCAACCTAGGAATGTTATGGCGGGTATCGGGTGAGATCAATTAGCTAGATGTAGCCTAGCTAACAAATAATAACCCAATCAACACATAATCTCAATCTTATATGGTATCGGATAAGTCGTGATACTAAAGCCGATGGATGATGCCATGGACCAGGTACTCACGATGCAGACTTGTATTCTAAACCGGGTACAGGGCAGTGACCTTGAAACGCACCGATCGGCGGCCAGGCCCAACCGCCGAGCTAGGCGACTAGGACCAGACCCCCAACACTCAGTTTAGGCGGCCAGCCGAACGTAACCGCTGTTTCACCTCAAGCACCATATCTTCTCCTTATCCTCAAAGCCCATACATGGTGCGAATGGCCTATCATGTCATGGCATTTCGTACCAATAAAGCATAATCCACAACTCCGATCTCTTCGGGGAGTGACCATCTTCATCACCGATGTGGTTTTTCAACATCCTTTATCTAAGAGACACCTTAACAATTTTCCAGCTAACAAACACCTTACTCCATTCAACCACACCATATCTAACACTTATCTAAGAGAAGAATGAGACCTTCTCAAATGGTCAACCATCGCGCTTAGACATGCACACCATCGTGCAAGCGTGGACATTTCTGATCACACAAACAAAAATGAATTACATCACATAAAACCACACTTAGATCTAACAATGAAGTGTAAGTGTGATTGTGAAAAGGATGCACATATATAAGTAATTAGAACAAAAATGCAAGATGAACAAAGCAAGCAGGTAGTGTATGTGTGCACCTAAACTCTTCATGAGACAAAGTCAAGTGAGTATACCTTTCGCTCTTGAAGTGATAGAGATGCTTGGAAGCTTGCCTTAATAATCATTAAGAAGACCTAAGCTACCCATTACACAATCATCCTCAATGTGGTTTATCATGAAATAAGCTAATCATAAAATAGAGGTCCTTACACAACATAATAAGAGGTAAGCTTTACAAGTGATCTTTTGTAGGTCCTTACCTCTTATATGCAAAACTTGAAGTGGCACGAGCAATTCTAGTCAAGTTACATATTAGCAAGTGTAGGAATCATTCCGGATTGAGAAGCTTAACTCACCGAGCAATCATAGCAGGCTATTATAGGCCTACAATGTGCTCTGATGCTTACGAGTTCGTGAAAGGTGCAACAAGTGTCAACGTCACGTACAGGTATCCCATTTACCTCTAGAAAATCTCAACTCAATATTGTCTACATGGCCTTTCATGAAGTGTGGGATGGATATAGTTGGGAAACTTCCAGCCTCGAACAAAGGAGGAAATGTGTATGTACTAGTAATACGAACTACTTCACAAAATAGATCGAGGCAGAGGCTTACAAAAGCATCAAAAACATTGAGGTAAATAATTTTCTTTAGAAAAACATTATCTGCAGGTTTCGGATTCCAAAGGAGATCGTGACTGACAACAATTCCCAATTCATCTCGTTCGAATTTTAAGACTTCTATGAAGATTGGGGAATCAAGATCCATTTTTCAACTACTCAATAATTACAGTCGAACGGCCAAGCAAAGTCAACCAACAAGAAGAAATTAGAAGCTACTCATTTCTCACTCACATATAGAGCAGAATTAGTTGTACAAGTCGAGCTAAACATAACATCAGCGAGAGTCGAACATTTAAATGAAGAACAGAATCTGCAACTACTCCTTAAAGAGCTCGATTTGCTCAATGAGAAGAGGGATATGGCTTTACTTCGACTAGCAGAATACCAGTAACTAGTAGCTCGACACTACAACAAAGATGTACGAGTGTGAACTTTTAAACAGGGAGACCGGGTTCTACGACGAGTATTTTAGAATAGTAAGGAGCCCGGGACAGGGAAGTTTGGCTTGACCTGGAAAGGGTCTTATCAGATAACTAAAATAATCGGGCATAGAGCTTACAAGATTCAAGCTCAAGATGGTTGCGAGGTCAACAATAGCTAGAATACGGTTCATCTAAAAGAGTACTACTTCTAAAACTCTTTGCTTTTATCTTTTTCTTACTTTCGATACTAACATCTACAATCGAGAGCAATGATGATGACTTGAGTGCAATTAAGTGCAATCTAAGCTCACTACATTAAAAATTCTACATTGACAAGGTTGTCAATTACAATTTCTCATGAGCGTTGTAGACACGATTCAGTGCTAGAAATAAGTTGGACACTTAATTCTAGTGTAAAACGAGTCCAAAAAACAATCTGACTTTCAAAGATCACGAGATTCGAAGAATGCTTATTCAAGTACAAGTCTCCTTGACACATCGAGCAAACTTGCACCGAGGGAAGTGGATATGCATAGTTTGATTAAATTACTCTAATTCGATCACTACATCGATACTCAAGAACACATCGAACGAGTAAAAGAAAAATAGAGTTCGATTCAATTTGCAAAACACTGTGCATCGTTCCATCCAGTTAACACTATGCATCATTCGATTCAGTTTAACTTTGGAGTTCGATATCAATTAGACTCAACTTTTAAATGTGATTACTATGTACTTGAAATGCTCCATGTCGAGCCTTTATTAATTTTGCTTGAAGTATTGTTTCTAATTTATTTTGTTTGAGTGCTTTGTATCGAGCTGGGTGTGATAAGTTCGAATCAAGCAATGAACTTGTAAAGGATGAAAACACGCTAGCATACTAAATAATCACGATCAACATTCAATGAAAAAGAAAAAGTGTTCGACGGATGAAAACAAAAAATATTAGAAACTTCAAGAAGGCAAAAATATCGTCCACCTTTTTGAATTGAATGAGCAAAAAGTTGATAAATATAAAAAGAAAAAAAACGAGCAAGCTGGTTCACTCCCTGATAGGCAACTTCTAGGCAGCGCCTTCGCTATCTTTCTCATTCTCCTATTCCTTCTCCACGTCAAATTCTGCCTCTCCTTAATCATTTTCCTCCTCTTCCTCATCATCAACTTCGAGTGCATTTAGCTTCTTCCACTGCTCCCAAACTTTGTGTTAGGATTTTGAGTTTAGTTAGCATTATTCTATATCAAAACGTTGTTTGCTTTGTATTGTTTATTTGTCCTAGTTGTGTGATTTATCAAGCTTTAAGTGAAGATGGACAACGGCTCAAGCAAAGTGTTGCCTTCGTTCGAGGAAAAGCGAAATTGTCTACAAAGGTATTAAGACCTATTTCCTCTTACAAGGCTTAAACACACACACATAATTCATTCATAAGTGTCCCTGCATCGTAGCGCCAAATTAGTATAACACATTCACATATTTTAGTATGCTCATGCATTGATCTCATATTGACAAACATTGTAGAAATGCATGTATTAGGACTATGTCTAAGAAATTGCATACTTGCGTGATCTTGTGTTTATTTGTTTGTATGCAAGTGATTTGGACTTGAATATGTTCTTAAATGATTCCTTGTTGAGTTTCGGTCATTTCGGATACTCACTCATTAGTTTTTGAGTTCAAACTAAGAAATTCCTTTACAATGCATTGTCTTCGTATTCGTATATCGAGTCGACTTCACATCAAATTGTCAAAGTTTCATAGTCTTCCTTGTGTGTAAGTGAGTTATGGTTCGTAATCTGGAAATGGATTTGAATTCCAAGTTTGGAGGCCAACGGACGGTCGAAGAACACGAGGAGAAGAGCTAAAGTGAGAAGGCCTCACTTGGGAGGCTTCCCGTGGAGGCGTGTGGCCACCACGGGAAGGCCGTCCTTCCCGTGGTGTCCACACGCCTCAACGAGGAAAGCCATAGGCTGGCCTCCCAAGTGGGTCCCACTTCATTTTGGTTTCCCTCCCTTCTCTTTTAAATATTCTCTCTCTCTCTCACTTTGTAATTGTCAAGAAGAAAAAGAAGAAAAATTATGCAGAAATTTTCTCTCCAACTTTCTCATCTTCCAAACACCATAACTTTCTCATTCGGACTCCGAATCGAGTGATTCAAGTTGGAGAATCTTCGTAATCAAGTCCCCTACCTTCTCCAAAAGATTTTGCAGCTGTTTGATTGAGTTTAGTGGCGGTTCTACTATCAAAACCGAATCAGCTCGGGATTTCAAGGTAATGAACCAAACTTTGTCATTTCATCTTTTATGATCTTCAATTACCTTGGGTTTTCTTCTTATATATGTATGTGTATGTTTGATGAAAGCTATTGAGAAGGATAGCTTCATATCAAAGCTAATCAAGTCTAATTAGAGACAAATGTGAACTAGTTTTCTATGATTCTAGTATTTCACATGTTTGAGAGTTGTATTGTGCTTAGTTTGATATCTAGGGTTATTTGTGACTTGATTGATCTATTTTATGATTAATAACGTTGTATTGTACTTGGATCCTTTAATTGAACAAATCTAGGATTAGCACATTTGATTTAGTGTTTTGAGTTATCTAGGATTTAATTGATTATTCATTATATCCTTGCTCTAAATACTTGCTAGAATATTCATTTATCATATTTTGTGATTCTAGCATTTTTGGTGTATGTTTCTAATATCTTGAATATGTGCTTCATGTATATGATTTATTCAAGTATTAGCTTTGTGAATGAAACTATGAATCACATGTGTTAGGCGTTTCACATGCTCTAGATTTCGATTCATGTTGTTTTTATAACTAGACGAAATTTGACTTGTGTTCTCACATGACTAAGTATATGTCTACATGAAGTGTACATGATCCATACATTTCATATGGTCATGCATCATCTTGTGTGATTGCATCTTTTGGATTCTAAAATAGAATATCATACATTGTGTGCTCATTGTCTAATTCTAGTTTCCATAGCTCATATTGATCATATGTTCTATATTGATTGTGCTTGCATCACATAGATCACTTGCCTTGTAATAGGTGGAAGTCTTGGCTAAGGGTGTGAGGCTCTAATAAGTCCAAGCAAGGGAAGTCTTGGCTAAGAGGTGTGAGGCCTCTAAGTAAGTCCGAGCAAAGTCTTGTCTAGAGGTGTAAGGCCCCGGTTAGACAAGTAAGGGAAGTCTTGGCTTGGGGTGTGAGACCTCTTGTAAGTTCGAGCATGGATATTCTATAGAGGCATGCGATGTGTCTCGATTAGAGAATAGGCAAGTTTCTCTCTAGTGGGAATAGATAAGAGGGATATCCAATAGATTGTGATACATGAGAGTTGGTCACATTTGAGGGTGTACTCTTGTTTAACTAGTAAAAAACATTTTGCTAGTGGTTATAGATTTAACCCGTGGATGTTTCCTCTTCGGAGGTTTTACCACGTTAAAAAATATCGTGTGTCCACTACAAGAAAATTAAGGGTTTGTTGACAATTTTTAATTGTCAAGAATGATATTCTTGACAGTTTTTAAAACTGTCAACAAAGCCCCTGTCAAGGATTGTTATGACAGTTTTTCTTTTATTATTATTATTTTTTCTTGACAATTTTTAACTGTCAAGATAATTTTTTTTTTATTTTCATTATTTAATTATAATAACATTTTTTATTTTTATACACCACCACCCCCTGCCGGAGACCACCATCGCCAAAAAGTCACCGGCCAGCCACCGCCACACCTGCCGCCAAACACCACCATCGGACCACCAGTCGCAGCCGCCGTCGGACAACACTACCGGACCACCACCATTGCTGCCGCCGCCTACCACTGCCGGATAACCACCCCGCTGCAGGAGACCACCATCACCGGCAAGTCACTGGCCAGCCGCCGCCGCCACACCTGCCGCCGAACAACCACCGCCGCCGGACCACCCCGCTGCCGGAGACCACCATCGCCGGCAAGTTACCGGCCAGCCGCCGTCACTGCGACCACAACCGTCGCCGCACCTACCCCTGGACCATTACCGCCGCCGGACCACCACCGTCGTTGCCGGCCGCCGCCGCCGCAGCACCACCTGTGATAATAATAACAATTAAATGTAAGTAGTGGGAGTTGAACTTGAGACCAAGTCTTTACCACTTGACTAAAACTCTTATATGTTTACAATTGAACAATATTTATATATAAACTATATGAGTTGTTAGAAATTAAACCTTGTTATATAAATTTAAATTTATTCAACTAATCAAAATTCTAATTTCCACGACAAACATATATTTAAAAATATTTATTAAAACTTTTAATAAAATTATATTTTTTTAAACATATATAGTTGAGTTATTTGTCAATACTCTATGGTCACGTTTGGTTACATAGTGGAATGGTAATCAGAATGGTAATGGGAATGAAAATGAGAATGCAAAGGAAAAGAAAACTAAGTTTTTTGTTTGGTTGGAACTTTAGAATTAGTCTCTGAATCAGTATTATTTTGTTTTGTTAACAACAGAATGAAATGGAGTTAACTGTATTTTGACCAAAATACCCCTAAGTATGAATGTATAATAGCATGATATATTATGGATAATAATAATAAAATATAAAAGTATATTATAGTCGGGTGGCAGGTACCCCTAGGTGCCTCTCTAGAGTTTTTAGAGCTTTCCCCACAATGACGGCCTGACCACGGCCTAAACAGGGTACTAACATTTCAACCATCTAGAGACAGACAGGGACCTTAAGCCGAAAACATCTCATCTTCTGATGTGCAGGATCCTCAACTAGAGGCAAGCACAGAGCATACTGAGATAATTATAGACTGTTACTTATATGAGAGACAGGCATTCGAAGGAAGAGGAGGAAATATTTAGCAAGACATGAGAAATTAGAACACAAGAGGAATATTTTTATTGATTGCAGATTCTGAATTTTACAAGAGACGAGCTCTCCTTATATAGAGGGAGAGATATGATACATCCAAACTTAGCACACAGTAAAGCCAACAAATGTGGCAGTTAATTACATAAAAGCAAACTAGGGGCCATCGGCCAAATATAACCAAATATAAATAAATAGGGTCTAATACAAACAAACGAGGCCTAATGCAAACAAAACATGAAATGAAATTATTACACAAGATAAGATCACGAGCTTGAAACTCGGGCTGAGCTGGAATTACGAACTTGATAGATTATAGGTGGTGGCATGATATTCATCATCTGAGTCTTGGGCTCCATAGATGGAGCAGGGCCAGGCAAAATCAAAGGGGTCCTGAGAGTCAATCATGCATGAATCTTGAAAAGGGTTCCAGCTTTGAGTGGGGTCTCTAGGGAAGGATGAAAACTTCGTCGGTGGGGACGTAATTAACATCACAGAGGAAATTGAGCAGTGAGACTTGGAGAATTTTTGGGTACAGCTTTTGATAATCATAAGTGGTGTGCCATTCATAACTGGTGTTGACAGTCCATAGGAGTCGTTTGTGGGGATTGTACCGGTAGGGCCTATGGAGGATCCAGATACAGCATACAGAGGCAGCTGACTCATAATCAAGCTTCCAAAGGTTATATTGTCCCATGAGCTTAGTGAGTTCGTTTTTCCAGTTTGTCAAGGACGTGAACCATTGGAGGAAAACCCATAACAGAGAGTTTTGTTAAGAGGGATCATGGAGATGACTATTTAAAGCCTGAAGTGGGAAGACGATGGCATGGTGATGTAGGACTGATAAACACCAGAGGAACCAAAGGAGTTGAGGAGAAAAGTAGTAGAAGGGTGGCATTATGAATGGGTCAAGAAATGGTCTGGATAGATTGTTGACGGTGTGACGATAGTCTTGATTATTGATGTGGGCTAAGTAGACCGGAAGTTGAGCCTTGGCGAAGGACTGGATCTGATCTAGAGAAGGTTGACGATCAGGTGGCAACGTGGCCAAGAGTTCTGGTGGGAATGAGTAATCATGTATGGCTGGTGAGGATGATGAGGGACCAACAGGAGAAGTCATGAAGATAAGAGGATAGTGACCTGTGGGTGTAATGAGATGGGTGAGTGGAGGCCTGGAGAGCATATCAGCAATTATATTATGATGGCCTTTCACGTGGCGTACAGTGAAGTCATATCGAGCAAACCAATCTTTGAGTCTCAAAAGGAGAGGATTGGGAGGAATCTTATTGCGAAAATTGAGTATACTTGGGAAGGATGAGTTGTCCATTTCAACAATAAAGTTTCTTGTCCGAAGGTGAAAATCGAGCTTTTGGATTCCATATTTGACAGCAAGAATCTCTTTATAGATAGTGTGATAATGCTGTTGGGCATCTTTGAATTTTCCACTGGCATGACCACAGTATCTTCGTTGACCTTCTCGATCTTCAATGAGAACGGCTCCCTAGAAAATATCACTGGCATCAGTCTAGAGGATAAGTTAGCCCGAAGAAGGGATAACGAGGGCAGGAGAAGATTGAGAGATCTCCTTTAATTTGATGATGGCCTCAGTGTGGGAGGAATTCCAGGGAGGAGGATGCTTTTAAAGTAGTGTGGAGAAGACTGAGGTGTATTGGCTGACATGAGGAATAAAGTCTCTGACATAGTTGACGATTCCGAGGAATTGTTGAACTTGTTTTACGCTGAGATCAAAATCAGGGAAGTCTAATAATCGGACAGCCAAATGAGGACCAGGACGGTATTGGCCGTTAGAAATGTGCATTCCAAGAAATTCAATTTCAGATCTTCCAACTATGCTTTTCTTTTCGGAGAGCATGATACCATAGTGATGAACAATGTCATGGAACTGTTGGAGAAGGAGATTGTGAGAGGTATCATCTGGAGAGAACAGTAGGATGTCATCAATGTAGATGAGGGCTGAGTGTAAGAGAGGATGAAAAATTATGGTAACAGCTTTTTGGAAAAGGGATGGAGTAGTTTTTAACCCAAAGGGGAGAACAGTCCATTAGTATTGTGCATTAGGAAGACAGAATGCTGTCTTATATCGTTCATCTGGATGAATACCAATTTGCCAGAAGGCACCTTTGAGATCAAATTTAGAGAAGATCGTAGCTCATGGAAGCTGAGAGAATAAGATATTTAGCCTGGGAACAGGAAACTTGTCATCTCTGAGAAAAAGGTTGAGGGGCTTGTAATCCACTACTAATCTCTTTTTTCCTCTGAGCAATTCTGAGCGTTTTTCAACGTAAAAAACTTGACACGCCCAGGGGGAAGAGGTATGTTCTATCAGACCTTGACGAAGGAGTTCATTGCATTCTTCATTAGCCAGCATGAGATCTGAGGGAGACATGCTTGAGTGGGTAGCCTTGGTAGGATTATCATCTTCATTAAGCTTAAAGGGAAGCTTGATAAAGAAATCTGGATTTTTCCACAGAGGAGAAGGGTGAGAGAAAGTGGCATGATTGTCAGCACAAAGCAGGAGCAATTTATTTTGAATGTGTTCAAAAGGGGCTTGGATTTCTGAGAGCAGGAAAATCTTCGGAATGTCAGAAAAAGCTTTGAAATGCTTTTTGTATCGAATACTGGTAGGAAGAATTCGGAGAGATTTACTTTGGCAGAAAACATCCCAGCTGAGAAGGATGTCTTTATCCGGAAGAGAAGTGCCGACGACTTGGACCCAAAGAGTATAGGATGTGAAAAACTGGATACCAATCTTTTTTCTGGAAATCAGATTAGTGGAAAAAAAATTTCCATCAGCGGCTCGGAAATGCTGAACTTGGGATGTCCAAAATTCTGGATGAAGGACCTTTGGATTCATCATTGAGGTGTGCGAACCTGTGTCAAAATAAGCGATGACATCAACAAGTTTGGAGTACTTGTCAGGTAGAATCTGAACCGGAGCTTAGGGTCCAAAATGAGAAACGAGGGTAGTAGCTTGATAAGATTCTGGAATAGAGCTGTAGTCAGAGGAGCCAGAATATTCTGAGTCAGAAAGATCCTCTTGAAGAATAAAGGTTGTGGAGGGATCTGCATGATCCTGTTAAGAGAAGATTGATTCAATGTCTGCATCGGACGGAACTTCATCAGCAATGTCTTTTAGCTGCTGAACTAATCTGGCGGACTTTGCCTTTTTATTGGGACATTTCTTTGCATAATGTCCGGGTTTGCCACAAATGTAGCATCGTTGGGATTTATTCCAACCTCGCTTTGCTTTCTTCCCGAAGAACTTGAATCTTTTAGAGCTACCTTTCTTGTTTTTGAAGTGTTTGAAATGATTCTTCTTCTTTGTTCTGCAGGTGCAAGATGCTAAGGAGTTGCACTTGATCTGAAGAGAAGGTTGACGGCATTGGGACTACATTTTTTTGCCTTCTGTGAGCATCTTGGAGAATAATCTTTGAGTGGCATAGAGTTTATCCAGAGAGCTGAGAGCATACATGTGGAGTTCACCTAGAGATGTGTCATTGAGAGATCGTCCCGAGGTGTCTATTTTTCGTTGTATCTCATCTTGGAGGTCATCTGGAAGGGAGTTGACATAGACTTGTTTAAGACTATGATCATTAATTCCACTAAGGGTATGATATCGTTGAGACATCCGCTTGTAATGGAACTCGATGTTTTTTCTTTTGAGAGAGCAGCAACGCATGTCAAAGAATTCTTGTCTAGCTTGTTTATGGATATGATCAGGATAACCAAGGAATTCTCTGAAAATATATCCCATGGCTTGTGAGGCTAAGGGAACTCAAAAAAATTGGAGTTGTCTATATTCGCCAAGAGCCTGGTACCAGTCTCTGAGAGAACCAGTAAAAAGAGAGACGAACTCACGTAAAAATTTTTCAAGGTTCTGTTCAGACTTTGCTAGTTGAAGGTCAAGCCATGCGCTCATCTCAGAAACCCGTTTTCTCCAGGAACCAGGAGAAGTGTCATCAAGGGTAAACCAAGGGCCATTAGTTGGTTTAGCAGGAGGACGACCAGGAACATGTTTTGGAGGTTCTTCGACAAAGGGAGCTGGAGTAGTGGAGGCAGTCTCATCAGAAGATTCATAGGTTCTTGTAGAAGGTTGATGGTCTGTGCGAGATGCCATAAAAACTTGAGTAAGATCCGCAAGATCATGAGGGGAAGAGGCCGCAGTATCCAGCCAGGATGAATGACAGGAAGTCTGTGACGACTGAGAGGAAGCATCCTCAGAGAAGGACGCTATATCAGACTTGGACGAGGAGGAAAATGTTTTAGAAGCAAATAGGACCGAGTCGTATGAGCTAGAAAAAGCTTGTTTGTCTTTCCGCTTCGAAGGGGACCTTTTCTTAGGTTTCTCTGGTGGGGAAGAGAGTATGGGATATTTTCGGAACAATTCACCAGTGGTTCTAAAGTGTCTGGAAAAATCATCAGGTTTGGATGGGGGTGAACGTGTAGGAGACACGGGGAAAAACAGTGATTGTGAGTGATGAGAATAAGGTTTTGGTTTGTAAGAATGATCTTTGGTCAGCTGCTCAAGCTGTTCTTTAAGTTGCTTGATTTCTCTTTCTTTTGTATCAAAATCTGGGCCAGAATGTCCATGAAAAATATATTTGTGAAGATCAGAATGAAGCTTTGCAATTCTGGATTGAAGGTCAGAGGCCAAGTCTCTGAAGGTGGCATCAAGACTCTAGAGATGATGATCATGTTGAGAAACATGTCGTGTGACGCGATCAATCTTCTGATCAATAGAGTTAAGAACTCTGTTTTGAGCCCTGGCATTGAGAACTTGTTCAGCCTGGGAGGGCTGCTTGAAAGAACCATCAAATTGGACTTCGGTAGATTGGACAAAAGGTTTTGATAAGCGAGTTTTTTCTTGATTTGAGGAAGGTTCAAGTGGAGGGAAATCACAATCATAATCTGAGGTCATGTAGCAAGGGACTGGTGTGGGTAGTTTAGGGACTGCAAGGGCAGATTGTGGAGGTAAGAGACCTTCAGATCGTAGGATCTGTAAAGCTCTGTCATAAATGGGTAAAGGTTTATTTTTGATAGGATGGAGGCCTATCCAAGGATGGTCAGGGTGTCCTGGTTTGTGAGGTTTGTTCCAGGGTTTACAGAAGATATGAGAAGTATCTTTAAGACAACGTCGACATATACAGTCTGCATCACACAAATTGAGATCAACGTCCCAGATGAAGTGACCACGGATCTTATCAGTGTAGATCGGAGATCCGTCTGCTTCAAAACTGTGAATAGGAATATCATCTTCAGTTGTGACAGGTTGGATCATAAGGGCTTGGAAAATCGGAGGAGTCTTCGAACTGGAAGGAGCCTTAGAACCGGTGAGGGGTGCATAGATTGTTTTGATGGAGCCATCTGGCTGAGGAACATATGATGTATCAGTAGCAACGACAGGAGCTTCATCCTGAAAAACCTTTTTATAATTTGTGAGCCATTCAAGATGCATGATTTCTGTAAGCTTGTCTCTAGGTAACTGTTTTGGAATTTGAAGGATGGTAGGGACTTCATCTTCTCTTTCTGCTTTGATGAAGATTGTATCACCATTATGACCAGGAAGTGGGAGATCAAGAGCTTGGTCTTGGAGTCTGTAAGCAAGCTGGTGATGAACAATAGCCATGTAGGAATTAGCTTGCATGGGCGCACCAAGGATCTGAACTTGGATTTTGAGACATTTGTGGAGGTTCTGATCCCTTAAAGGAATGTTAAAGTTGGGATAATATGTGAGGGATATGCTTCCAGCATGAAGAGTAGATAGGCAAGTGCCAATCACAGCATGTTCATACTGAGTGTAAATGGTGTTGAGCAAGGCCAGTCTGGCAGTGACAGGCAAGCCTTTTCGGCCGTGTAGAGAGAGGATGATTCGGACAACACCTATGTGGAGATGGGAGTATCCGTCTTTGATCCATTGATCTATCATGTTTTGATCAATGGGTGACGAGTGACATATTGTTCACTAGGAGAGGATGGAATTAAGCATTTATCTAAGCCTGTGGACTGGACATATTCACTAGGAGAGGAAGTGGTCTGGTATGAACAAGGCGAGTTAACCAAGTGGCGAGAGATTTGTTTCTCTTGAAGATGTTATATGAGTTGAGCAGAGGGAAAGTTGTTTCATTTATCTGGGCTGAAGCAGGGATATGGGTGTATTCTACTAAATCTTGGATTCTGTTGGAATGGGTTCTTTGGATAGTAGGAGGAGGCAAGGACATATATATTAATATATTAATATTATATATAATAATATAATATATAAATATATTATATTATATATGTTTATATATCGTTATATATATTATAATAATATAATATATAATAATAATATATTATTTTTGGAAAGGAGATGAGGGTATTTATGGAATATAAATTTTAGTTTAGAATGGAATGGCTTTCCATTGGTTTTTGGATGGAATACCCATTCCATTGTATATTAATAAACCAAACAAATGGAATGACTTTATTTCCATTTCATCCAACCAAACATGGCCTATAGGAGACTCGTGACATCAGTTGTAATAAGCATAATTTGAAATACAACTCTCACTACATGGGAGATATTTCTCAACATGCATTTTGCAATTTAATGAACAAATGTAAGACTTAGATTACTAATTTATATGGGTAATTGGATTATTAACGTGTCTCTTAGTATGAAACAAAAGGGTGCAAAATAAATAAACAATTTTTATAAAAATTATGTTTTTGAATTTTTAAAAAATAAATGATTTAGAAGTAAATTTATTAAATTTAAAATTTTACTTATCCAATATCGGTTTGCCCAAAAACCGATATCTTACTGTAAAATAAATTCATATCGGGATTTTGTTTGGTGTTGAAAATATGAAGTAAAAGTTTTAAAAAATTATTAAAGATAATGAAAAAATTATATATTATGAATGTTTTATAATATATATATATTTATAGCAAATCACATCTAATAATAATATAATAATATATATTTATAATATTTATATAATATATTATTATATTAAATAATATATATAATATATATTATATTATAAAACATTCATAATATATAATTTTTTTTATCTTTAATAAATTTTTTAAACTTTTACTTCCTATTTTCAACACCAAACAAATCCGATATGGATTTATTTTACAGTAAGATATTGGTTTTTGGGCAAACCGATATTGGATAAGTAAAATTTAGGTAAATTTAATAAATTTACTTTTAAATCATTTACTTTCAAAAATTCAAAAAAATAATTTTAAAAAAATTGTTTATTTATTTTTGCACTCGCTTGTTTCATACTAAGAGACACGTTATAATGTAATTACTCATATAATTAGTATCTGAGTCTTACATTTGTTCATTAAATTGCAAGATGTATGTTGAGAAATATCTCCCTTGTAATGAGAGTTGTATTCCATCAATGCTTATTACAATTGATGTCACAAGTCTCCTATAGGCCATGTTTGGTTGGATGGAATGGAATGGAATGGATGGAAAGGAAAGGAAGGAAAAAAAAAAGCCATTTCATTCGTTTGTGAAACAAATTATAGCACGGTGTGTATAAAACTATCTAGAGGGGGGGTGAATAGATTTTAAGCTTTTTACCCAATTTTTCGTGTTAGTCAAAATTACGAAATTACCCCTAAATAGATAAAGCAATAAATCAAGTATAAATGCGGAAATTAAATAACACTTGATTTTTACGTGGAAACCCTCACGGGAAAAACCACGGGCTAGTAAGTAAGCCACACTCGAACCTCGAATCCACTAAATGTGGAAACAATTACAACCTAATCCCGGAAGTAATCACACACCTACCTAATCCCGGTATGAGTGAACCTAGTCCAATTTGCTTGCGATCTAAGCAACCTAATCCCGGATGCTACACACAAGACTTACTTTCTCTATGAAGAGAATAACAACCCTAAGTGAATATATGAATATCCAAATGCAACATAGAGCAAGGGAAACCCTATATGCTTATCTAAGATGATTAATATGCAATTAGAACAATCCTAGATATCAAAACTAAATGACATGTCAAATAGTTTAGCTAATCAAGATTAAGCACAAAACTTAATTAGCTATCACAAAAAAAACTTCTCAAACATACATCATACTAATCTCAAACTTGTATTCAAAGTATATAAAATAACATACAAGTAATTAATTGAGATTGCTAGCTAAGAGAAACACAAAATATGTAAGATATTAGTGAAAAGCTTACCAAGCAAAGTATGATGAAGAATCCATGCAAGATGACATCTAGAAGATCAAGGATGATGCTAGATGATGATTGATGATCATGAAAAAGTGTTTGAGTAATAAAAAATGAGTTCTTGGAATTTTTCTTCTCTTTGAAAAATATCCTAAGTATGAATTCTGAATATGAACTCTCTTAATTGACCTAAAGACAAAATGGCATATATATAGGGGGCCAAATCAAAGTGTGGTCGTTTAAGTAAGTTTCAAAGAAACGCGCCGATCGGCGGTTTCAATCGGCGGCCAGGCCGCCGATCATGACCGCCGAATTGAGCTCGTGAAGAACAGAGCATAAACGGCGGTTCATTCGGCGGTTTCGTGACCGCCGATCCCAACCGCCGAATCAAACCAGAGAGATTAAAATCAATCAGGTATGAACGGCGGTTTCGTGACCGCCGATTCAACCGCCGAATTAGACTGAGAGATAAATCAATCAGGTCTTGAATCGGCGGTTTCGAACGGCGGTCGTGACCGCCGATCTTAACCGCAGAAATGCTTCAGACCAATCTGGACTGAAACGGCGGTTTCATTCGGCGGCCAGGCCGCCGATCACCTAGATAGGTGAAAACCAAGGAGAAGCCAAGGGCATTCTCCATAGGCGGTCCTCGCGCTAAACCAAGCACATTCTAGTGCATGCGCGGACGTTTCCGAAAGTTATCGGGAAACGAATTACACGACAACATGACACAATTACACACAACAAAATATAATAAATAAGTGCAAGTGTGAAATGTGACAAATGAAGAGAATGCACACATATGCAATGAATGTTAAGTGTGTGTGTGCAACTAATCTCTTCAAAGAAAAGTAAGCACATAGAAATTTACCTTCGGTGCTTATCAACACGAGGTCTTCAAAGGGCTTCGAACAATAAGACCGATACTTAGGCTACCCTTACAAAGAACCCCAACATGTGGTTTGTCCACGAAATGAGCCAATCAACAAATGGGAACCTTACAATCTCCCCATTTGGCTATTTCGTGACAAAACCACCACTCACATTGATTCCTCACAAAGAAATAGAAACTACGGGACGACTATGATATTCTACAACACAAAGAGATAAGAAAATAAAACTTCAAGTCTTCAATCTCTTGTAGAATAATCAAGCCCTGTAAATAAGATTTCTATGTTTTCCAATACAAGTGAAATGTGAGATTAATCAAGTAATATCAAAACAAGCATTTGCATTTTTAGAATTTTGGCACAACATTACAAAATATATGCAATGTATGATAAATGCAATGCTCCCCCTCAAAGGGTTACTCCCCCTCAATGTGTTATCTCCCCAATTGCACCAATTTGCATCTCCCTTTACCATATACTACTCCCCATTTTTGTCATGATATAGGCAAATGAGTAGTCCCCAACCGGGTCACTCATAGTAACGAGAGATAGTAGCATGCAAGATTTGCATAATTAATATAAGTCACTCTATGCATCTCAATTTAATCGGAGAGAAACATGGAGATTTATTTGAGAGAAAATGTGTGAATCAAACATGATTTGCATACAAGACATGTAGCATTCAAGTCCAAAATACAATGGTATTTGGCAAAGCAAATGACAAAGGTTTCTAATAGGAATTCAAACCAATTTCACCAATGTCATGAGTAAAGCAAGGATATAGAATACATTGATTTCAATATAAGAGCAACTATATCCAACTTTATAAGCGAAACATGGCATGAGCAACTTTGCACCCTTTTTGATTTTTCCGGATAAGATATCCGTATGATAGTAGCCATGTTCAACCAATAAAGAAAGAGAGACATTTGGAATATAATTCCTTTGAACGGATACAAGATCCTTTATTCATTTTGAGTCTCATAAGCTTTCACACAAGTTTTGCATTTTAAGAGTATGCAATCATCAATTCATGCTTTTCATGTGAGCATGTTATATGAATTTCATGCTTTTTCATTTGACATTAGCATGTTATTAAAGAATCATCATGTCATGGAGATAATCATAGGTCATTCAAATCATACTTCCTATATACATCTCCTAGTCCAAAAATGCATGTTTGAACATAAATATGACATGGATTGTAAACAAGCAAGGTTCACACTTATTGAATTGAAAACATATATACATATGTGCAACCAAGCTTACTCAAGCAATTAAAAGAAGAGGCATAAGATATTTCAAATTTTTTGCAAGTGACAAGAATGCAAACTAGCTCTCTTTGCTTGAGTTCCCCATATGGGGTCAATCATAGAACATCACTCCACAAGACATATCCCAATAGATCTACTAAGAATTTTAAATCGAGTAGCATCTAAGGGTTTAGTAAATAGGTCCGCAAGTTGATCATTAGTACCTACATGTTCAAGTACTATGCATTTATTTTCAACAAGCTCTCTAATGAAGTGATGGCGGATGTCAATATGCTTAGTTCTAGAATGTTGCACCGGATTCTTGGAAATATTAATGGCACTCATGTTATCACAAAAGAGAGTGAGAGTACCTTGGTTGAATCCGTAATCTACTAGCATTTGCTTCATCCATATAAGTTGAGTGCATCCACTCCCCGCGGCTATGTACTCGGCTTCCGCCGTGGACAAGGAAATCGAGTTTTGCTTCTTGCAAAACCAAGACACCAAGTTGTTGCCTAGAAAGAAGCAACCGCCCGATGTGCTCTTCCTATCATCACAATTTCCTGCCCAATCCGCATCACTATATCCTACAAGACTAGGATTAGTGTCAAATGAGTACCAAATCCCATAGTTGGAAGTCCATTCACAAAGCGAATGACTCTCTTAACCGAAGAGAGATGGGACTCCTTGGGATCGGATTGGTACCTAGCACAAACTCCTACACTAAATGATATATCGGGCCTACTTGCGGTCAAATAGAGCAAGCTCCCTATCATGCCACGATATAAGGTTTGGTCCACACTTTTACCGCTAGCATCCTTGCTTAGCTTCAAAGTGGTGCTCATAGGAGTGTCACAATGTTTGGCTTTTTCAAGACCAAACTTCTTCACAAGGTTTTTGGCATATTTGGCTTGGGTTATGAAAATCCCATTATCTAGTTGCCTAATTTGCAAACCTAGGAAGTAATTAAGCTCACCAACAAGACTCATCTCAAATTCATGAGACATAACATCAACAAATTGTTGGACCTTGGTGTTGTTGGTGGAGCCAAACACTATGTCATCGACATATATTTGAGCTATGAAAAGCTCATCATTGTCTCTCTTGATGAATAGTGTCTTGTCAACACTACCTCTTGTGTAGTTATTGTCAACAAGAAATTGAGTGAGGCGCTCATACCAAGCCCTCGGTGCTTGTTTCAACCCATATAGTGCCTTCTTGAGGCGATAGACATGGTTGGGGTGGTGAGCATCCACAAACCCCTTGGGTTGTTCAACAAACACTTCCTCTTGCAAGAAGCCATTGAGGAAGGCACTCTTGACATCCATTTGGTGCAATTTGAACTTGTGCACACAAGAAATGGACAAGAGAAGCCTAATAGACTCTAAACGGGCAACGGGAGCAAATGTCTCCTCAAAGTCGATACCCTCAATTTGAGAGTACCCTTGTGCTACAAGTCTAGCCTTGTTCCGCACTATGTTGCCATCCTCATCGGATTTGTTCCTAAATATCCATTTAGTGCCTATGACATTAGTGGTCTTAGGCCTAGGAACTAGAGTCCAAACCTCATTCCTTTCGAATTGGTTTAGCTCTTCTTGCATGGCAAGAACCCAAAATTCATCATTTAAGGCTTCTTCAACCTTTTTGGGTTCAATTTGAGAGGTGTAGCATGTGTAGCTAATAAGATTAGCAAGTTGACGTCTAGTCCTAACACCCTCATTAACCTCTCCAATGATATCTTCTTTATCATGGAGTTTCCTAACCCATGGAGCGGGTTCTTTAGAGTCCAAGAGAGGAACTCTATCAATAGGTTGTGTGTCATCATTGTTGACATTAGATGTCCCATCATTAGGAGACACCACAACCTTCTCCAAAGGAGAAACATCACTAAAAATAACCTCCTCCTCATGATCATTAGACTTGAGCCTAGTGTCATCAAATACGACATTGGATGATTCCATAACACTTAGAGTCTTTAAATTGAAAACTCTATAGGCTCTACTATTCAAGGCATAGCCAATAAAAATACCCTCATCACTCTTAGCATCGAATTTGCCAAGTTGATCACGGTCATTCAAAATGTAGCATTTGCTTCCAAAAGTGTGGAAGTAGCTAACATTTGGCCTCTTGCCTTTCCATAACTCATAGGAGGTGTTTCTAGTACCGGGCCTTAGGAAAACTCTATTTCCTATATAGCAAGCCGTATTGATGGCTTCGGCCCATAGGTTCCTAGGGACATTGTTGCTAAGCAACATCACACGGGCCATCTCTTGAAGGACCCTATTTTTCCTCTCAACAACTCCATTTTGTTGAGGTGTCCTAGGAGCCGAAAACTCATGGGAGATGCCTAAACCATTACAAAAGGTTTCAAAAGTAGCATTCTCAAATTCCCTCCCATGGTCACTTCTAATCCGTTTTATGCTTTTAATATTAGAGTTCATTTCATTTTGTATTTTATTACAAAGCATTTTAAACTTATCAAAAGTTTCGGATTTTTCTCTAAGAAAATATGTCCATGTGAACCTAGAGAAATCATCAACACATACAAAAATGTATCTCTTTCCACCCAAACTTTCGGTTTGCATAGGACCCATGAGGTCCATGTGGAGAAGCTCAAGAGGCTCCTTGGTGGTGAGATACTTACCCTTTTTGTGCATGCTTTTAGTTTGCTTTCCTTGTTGGCAAGGTCCACAAACACCATTGGCTTTCTTCCCAAGCTTAGGGAGGCCACGCACACAATTGAACTTTCCAAGGGTCCGTAGATCCCTAAAGTTCATGTGGCCAAATCTTTCATGCCACAACTCAATTTGCTCATCCATGGACACATGATTAGATACAATACTAGCTTCAAGACAATAACAATTATCATTAGATCTCATGCCCTTCAACAAGGTTTGTCCTTCGGGTTTTAGGATAGAGCAATAATCTTTAGAAAACAAGACGGAATATCCTTCATCATTAAGATGTGAAATGCTTATTAAATTGGCTTTCAAGCCATCAACAAATAAAGCATTGGATAAGGAGGGTAATCCGGGAACGAAAATGGTTCCTTTCCCTACAACATTTCTTTTGGATCCATCACCAAAAGTGACTTTCCACCTTCCTCCATTACAAGAGTTTCGAAGAAACTCTTGTTTCCCGTCATGTGCCTAGAGCACTCACTATCCAAATACCAAAAATTAGAAGAATTTGCCTTCAAGGCTATTTGTGCAACATGGCAAACATTTTCATTCTTTCTAATCCACTTAGCAACAATTTTAGCTTTCTTAGTGGTCTTTGGTACATGGGCTCTAGATGTCCTAAGATCATGCAAAGTAAAATTATCATTCCTAGGAACATGCATCTTGGCTCTATTCTTTCTCTTTTCAATCATGCTTCGTGTTCTACACATTTTAATATATTGAAAGCAATTTGGTCTAATATGACCATCACAACAACAAAAGTGACAAATAGGGATGAAAAAAATCATACCTTGTCTTTGTGCACGTATGGGAGCTTGTCCATGTCTTTGTGGATAAGTGGGTTCAATCCATCTTCGTTGTTGAATCGGTCTAGGTTGCTTCCAAGCTTGAGGTTGCATGATTGGTCTCTTTCCTTTGTGAGCCAATTGTTGAGGAATGTTGGCTTGAGGGACTCTAGGGGGTTGAGCTTGAGGTTGCCTTCTTGGCCCCATCTTCACTTGTGCATTAGAGCATTGTCCTACTTCTAATTTCTTCCTAGGAGCTTGCACAAATGAAGTTTCTTCTTTCTTCAAGCTCTTGACAAACACGGTCTTGTTAGAGGTAGAGATCTTCTTGTCATCTTCATACCCAAGACCCCTCTTGTCACATGGACTCTTTCCAACACCAAGCATATGGTCAAGCTTCTTGGTGCTAGAATCTATCCTAGCCAAGGACCCTTTAACTTCTACAAGTTCCCTCTTCAAGCCTTCTTCACTTCTCTTGGATAAGTCTAACTCCTCAATTAACTTATCCTCTCTCCTCTTCAATCTTTCCACTTGTTCACTTAAGTGGTCATTGTGAGCCGAAAGTTCAAGGTTCTCTTCTCTCAACCTCTCAATCTTTCTTGTGCTTTTAATTGCTAAATCATTGAACTCGGCATGGTATTTAGCAAGCACCTTTTGCTCCACAAATTTCTTTATGGACTTAGAAGAGGAGTCACTTTCTACTTCACTAGAGTCAATTTCCTCTTGACTCATTTCCTCTCTCTCACTAGCACTTTTGCTCTTGTGAGATGAGGCAAAAGCTAGGAAGTTAGCCATGAGCTCTTTTCACTTGAAGACTCATCTTCCTCATTTGAGTCATCACTACTCCCACTCCAAGTGGCGGCCATCACTTTGCTCTTCTTCTTTTCATTGTGATTAGCACATTCGGGGGCAAAGTGACCAATCCCACCACATTCAAAGCATCGGACCCCTTTCCTTTCGGTCCTCTCTTGTCTAGGCTCAAACTTCTTGAAGGAACCTTTTTTCTTCAAGTCTTGTCCTCTTGACCCAAATCCCTTCTTCTTCTTGAACCCCATAACCTTATTAAACCTTTTCACGAATAAGGCAAGGTCTTCATCCGAGTCATGCTTTGCCTCCTTTGCATCCTTAGATGCCTTCAAAGCTATTCCTTTAGACTTCTAAGGAGGAGTAGTGGTGCTAGGAGCCTTCCTAGACTCATATGCAAGGAGACGTCAAATCACCTCACTTGGCTTCATATCCATGTAGCCACTATTTTCTTCTATGGCCATCACTTTTGATTCAAACCTATCGGGGAGAGATCTCATAATTTTTTGCTTGACTCTCATATCCGAATACGGGTCTCCGAGTTGATGGCTTTGATTTACGATGTCCATCAATTTGATTTCGAAGCCATTGAAGCATTCATCCTCTCCCATCCTAAGTAGCTCAAATTGAGTTTGGAGGACTTGAAGCTTGGACTCCTTCACCACCTCGGTTCCCTCATGTGCAACTTGAAGGATGTCCCATGCCACTTTTGCAATCTGAGTATTCTGAATAAGCTTGTATTGATTCTCATCCATTGCACACATGATGGCATGCATAGCCTTCCTATTCCACTTGGAAGCCTCAAACTCTTGCGCGTTCCATTGCGCCTTAGGCTTCAAAACTTCTTCTCCTCCACCACCGGGAGTCATCATAGGTAGATCATATCCGTCTTCCACCGCCATCCATGCACGGTCATGAATTTGGCATATGTAGGATTCCATCTTCCCTTTCCATTGGGAATAATTTAAACCGGTAAGAAGTGGAGGCCTTGTGCTAGAAGCACCTTCGTGGCCACCACCATTTCCACCGTTTCCACTCATAGTGTTTATGAATGAATGAAATGAATGCAAATGTATGAATGATCAAAAATCACACAAAATGCAAAACACACCAAAATAAGCAAGGATCACCTATGTATGTCTAGGAACCCGCTCTGATACCAATTGAAACAAATTATAGCACAGTGTGTATAAAACTATCTAGAGGGGGGGTGAATAGATTTTAAGCTTTTTACCCAATTTTTCGTGTTAGTCAAAATTACGAAATTACCCCTAAATAGATAAAGCAATAAATCAAGTATAAATACGGAAATTAAATAACACTTGATTTTTACGTGGAAACCCTCACGGGAAAAACCACGGGCTAGTAAGTAAGCCACACTCGAACCTCGAATCCACTAAATGTGTAAACAATTACAACCTAATCCTGGAAGTAATCACACACCTACCTAATCCCGGTATGAGTGAACCTAGTCCAATTTGCTTGCGATCTAAGCAACCTAATCCCGAATGCTACACACAAGACTTACTTTCTCTATGAAGAGAATACAACCCTAAGTGAATATATGAATATCCAAATGCAACATAGAGCAAGGGAAACCCTATATGCTTATCTAAGATGATTAATATGCAATTAGAACAATCCTAGATATCAAAACTAAATGACATGTCAAATAGTTTAGCTAATCAAGATTAAGCACAAAACTTAATTAGTTATCACAAAAAAAAACTTCTCAAACATATATCATACTAATCTCAGACTTGTATTCAAAGTATATAAAATAACATACAAGTAATTAATTGAGATTGCTAGCTAAGAGAAACACAAAATATTTAAGATATTAGTGAAAAGCTTACCAAGCAAAGTATGATGAAGAATCCATGCAAGATGACATCTAGAAGATCAAGGATGATGCTAGATGATGATTGATGATCATGAAAAAGTGTTTGAGTAATAAAAAATGAGTTCTTGGAATTTTTCTTCTCTTTGAAAAATATCCTAAGTATCAATTCTGAATATGAACTCTCTTAATTGACCTAAAGACAAAATGGCATATATATAGGGGGCCAAATCAAAGTGTGGTCGTTTAAGTAAGTTTCAAAGAAACGCGCCGATCGGCGGTTTCGATCGGCGGCCAGGCCGCCGATCATGACCGCTGAATTGAGCTTGTAAAGAACAGAGCATAAACGGCGGTTCATTCGGCTGTTTCAAGACCGCCGATCCCAACCGCCGAATCAAACCAGAGAGATTAAAATCAATCAGGTATGAACGGCGGTTTCGTGACCGCCGATTCAACCGCCGAATTAGACTGAGAGATAAATCAATCAGGTCTTGAATCGGCGGTTTCGAACGGCGGTCGTGACCGCCGATCTTAACCGCTGAAATGCTTCAGACCAATTTGGACTGAAACGGCGGTTTCATTCGGCGGCCAGGCCGCCGATCATAACCGCCGATCACCTAGAAAGGTGAAAACCAAGGAGAAGCCAAGGGCATTCTCCATAGGCGGTCCTCGCGCTAAACCAAGCACATTCTAGTGCATGCGCGGACGTTTCCGAAAGTTATCGGGAAACGAATTACACGACAACATGACACAATTACACACAACAAAATATAATAAATAAGTGCAAGTGTGAAATGTGACAAATGAAGAGAATGCACACATATGCAATGAATGTTAAGTGTGTGTGTGCAACTAATCTCTTCAAAGAAAAGTAAGCACATAGAAATTTACCTTCGGTACTTATCAACACGAGGTCTTCAAAGGGCTTCGAACAATAAGACCGATACTTAGGCTACCCTTACAAAGAACCCCAACATGTGGTTTGTCCACGAAATGAGTCAATCAACAAATGGGAACCTTACAGTTTGGTTTGTTAAAATGCAATGAAATAGTGATTCCATTGGAATAGGGATTTGACCATTTTGGTTGAATGGGCATTCCATGCAAAAACCAATGGAATGCCCTTCCATTCCAAACTAAAAATTTTATTCCATAAATACCCTCATATGCCCCAACTCCATTCCAAAAATACCCTCATTTCCAAAAATAATATATTATTATTATATATTATATTAATGATATATAAATATTATATATATATGTATTAAATATTACAGATCTAAAAAAAAAGAGTATTATATATTATATTATTATATATATTATATTATATTATATTATATTATAATATATATAATATTAATATATATGTATTATATTATATTAATTCGTCTTAAGATTGTTTCAAGGTTCTGCTCTGATTTTGTCAGTTGCAGGTCAAGCCATGCGCTCATCTCCCGATTTGCTGGTTCCCTCAGAGATTGGTACCAAGCTCTTGGTGAATACAGACAACTCCAATTTGTCAGAGTTCCCTTAGCCTCACAAGCCATGGGATATATCTTCAGAGAATTTCTTGGTGATCCTGATCATATCTATAAGCAGGCTAGACAAGAATTCTTTGATATGCGTTGCTGCTCACTTAACAAAAAAGACATCGCATTCCATTATAAACGGATGTCTCAACGGTATCACACTCTTGGTGGTATCAATGATCATAGCCTTAAACAAGTCTATGTCAACTCTCTTCCCGATGACCTCCAAGATGAGATACAAAGAAAGATAGACGCCTCAGGACGTTCTCTCAATGACACATCCTTAGGCGAACTCCACATGTATGCTCTGAGCTCCCTTGATAAACTCTGTGCCATAATATAATATATATATGTTATATACTATATATTAAATAATATATATTATTATATGTATTATATATAATATATGTGTATTATATATATTATATTATTATATAATATATATATATGTATTATATATATTATATTATTATATATATTATATATTAATATATTAAATAATATATATTATATATTATTTAACATATTAATAATATATATAAAAAAAAATGTTAGTTATTTGTTGACAGTTAAAAACTGTCAACAATCCTTAACAGTTTTTAACTGTCAACAATGTTAAAAACTGTTAAGGATTGTTGACAGTTTTTAACTGTCAACAAAAAACTGTCAAGAAAGCCATATTTTCTTGTAGTGGTCAAGTTTCTCTTTCCTTATCTCTTTGTTATTTGTTTATTTTAATCAAATTGATCTTAAAGGCTTTGTAATTGATTAAGTTTATGTGAGACAAGATCTTTGATTGTCTTTGTATCTTTTATATGTACTTGTACTATTGAGACATTTATAATGAATACAAGTACTTGATGATTTGTATATTTTTGGTATAATCTCCATTTGCAATCCATAGGCTATGTTTGATCTATCAATTGAATATCTTTATAAATAGTCTATACATGCTTGTTTGTGTTATTGTGGTGTTATATAAGCTATCTAGAGGGATAAACTTTTGTTTGTTCAATGGATTGAAAAAAGGCCTTAGAACCTGTAAGTGCCTCACTTTTGATTGGCTTATTTCATTAACAAAATCACAACGGGGTTCAATTATGTAAGGGTAGCTTAGGATTGAAGAAATCCTCATCAATTGCCAAAGGACCTCATCGTGATCATCAAGAGCTTCAAGGAAGGTAGATTACTTGTCTTTAACTCTATTTGAAGAGATTTAGTTGCACACACTCACCTACTCAAGCATGTATGTGTGTTCTTTGCTTTTGAGTGCATATGTTTCACATTTCACACTTGCACTTTGATGTTGTATATTGTTGTGTGTTTATGTGTCTTGTAATTCATTTCTTGATATTGTTCGGAAAACGTACGCGCATGCACGAATGTGTGCTTAGTTCAGCGCGAAGATCGCTGTCGGAGAATGCCCTTGGCTTCTCCTTTGGTTTCACCACTTTGCACACTTGCACATTGTGCTCATGTGGAAACAGGGCATTTTCGCCCTTTGTTGGTGTCGCCATTTGATGGTGTCGCCATGGCGACAGTGAAATTTATTCCTGAAATTCAATCAGGTATGAGGTCGCCCTGAGACAAATGGCGACCATGAAGTTTTTATGTGTTGCGTTAGAGGTCGCCCTGAGACAAATGGCGACCTCAATGGCGACCACTTATTTTGGCCAAAACGACACAACTTCAATTTGACCTCCTATATATATGCCTCTTTGTTCTTAGGTCAAAGTAATGACTCTAAAATCATATTTTTAATTGAGAGCTATTGAGTATCTTCAAAGCAAATGTATCAAGACTTCATTTTTATTACTCAAAACACAAAAACCCATCATACTTTCATGTTTCATATGTCATCTAGGATGTTCTAGGATGATTTTCTTTAGGGTTTCATCTTTGCACATATGACTTGTAGTTAGAACATTACTTGCATCATCTCACATGTTCTTTCTCTACAAGATAGCCTTTTATTACTTGACTTGACTCAAGATTGCTTCTTTATGACTTGAATGGTTCAAGATAGTTTCTTTATTGTGTTTTGTGAGTTGGCTGTGGTAGATATTACATATAGGACTTTGTTGGTTTATTTAGCTATGTTATATGCATGTCATCTAGTAAAATGATATCTAGGAATGTTTAATATGTTCATCCATGCCTAGATAAGCTTAAATGTCTAACCTTGCATTTTAGCATCTTGAATATTGCATATATTCATTTAGGTTGTTTTATCTCTTCTCTTAGAGAATTAAGACTTGTATTTACCAAGTGGTAGTTTGCAAGCAATGGACTAGATTCACTCTTGAAGGCCTACGGGTAGTAGTGGTAGATTAGTAACCGTGTGAGGTTTGACGTGGTCAACCTAGGTTGTAATTGCCATTACAAGTAGTGGATTGAGGTTCGTGTGTGACGCACATAACAGCCCGTGGTTTTTCCCGTGAGGGTTTCCACGTAAAAATCTAGTGTCGTTTATTTTCCGCTTTATTACACTTGATTTTATTTTATGACTACTTAGGGGTTTTTTCTTTACATTGATTAATCGCGAAAAGTTGGTAATAGTTCGATTAAAATCTATTCACCCCCCTCTAGATTATTTTAGACACGTAATATATATTTTCAAAACCTATTCACCCCCATCTCCCCGTCTAGGTAAGCTTAAGGCAATTTAACCGTGATTGTATTTACACTTTGATATCTTTTTCAGGATCCCAGGAGACAATCTCACCTATAAGATATTACTACATAAGCTCACTACGAGTCTGAATCACGGCTTCATTAGCAGCCTTGTCAATCCTCTCTATTGCTTCAACCAGCCTATAATCTGATTGGGACAGCTTGTCTTCAATCGATTTGAGGGAATCCCTCAATCGAACAACCTCTTCTTCAAGACCAGCAAACTTGTCGACTAGTTCCTTTGATGCCTTCCTTGCCTCAATCGCAGAAGACTTAGCTTCATCGTGCTCCTTTTTCATCTTCGAATTTGAGGAGGTTAAAGTATTGACTTTCTTGGAAAGACTCTTAACTTCTTTCCTTAAAAAAAGAAAAAAAAAACAGAGGTCGATCTCAAGCAATGTGAAAGCAAATGTTAAGTTAAATTCCAAATTAAGAAATTATTTAACCTGAAAAGCACTAGCCAAACCCCAGTCAACCACATGAAAGGCTCCCATCTTGGAGAGGTGAGCTTCGTCTTCACGAAACAACAGCTGATCACCATGCTTCAACATCGAGCTAAGATTCGATTAAACTGACACCTCAGGTGAGAACTTGATCACTATGCCCCTATCTAAACCCTTTTCCTCAAGCCAGGGAAGTTTTTTCAACTTTTTAGCATAAGTAGCTTCAGTTGGTTCGAGGGAGCTAACAACAATGTTGTCAGTTGGCTCCACGGCTTGAGTAGAAGGGACACTGGCAGCTATTTTCCCATTTTTCCTCTATCCACTCCATTTGCCGCCTTAGAGCCTCCTCAGAGGAGAGAAGCTTTATTTTCGACATCTATGCTGTAGTGAAAGCTCGCTCGACGTCAGAAACAGGCTCGAAAATTGAGTCTCGCACAAGATCTCGAACCCGTGCCTTATCCAAACGTACTTAACCAAAACTTCAAGGCGAGGATAGAGGTTACCTAATTGAGCAAAGGTAGTGTGGTTCCACATGGAGCTCTTCTTTAGGCTATCCTCATACAGCAATTTCTTCCAACTCTGTTCCTTAGGGTCGATGTAAAGGATCTTTTAGGTCATATTCATGTCGTCCACTCCCTGGATCGACTTAGCCTTCTTGTCCAAGCCCACGGAAAGTAAAGAAAAATGTGTTAGTCAAATTTAAAATATGCAAAGTCCATATGGGATCATCAAACACCCACCAGCGTTATTCAAGGTCGACTTGACACCTTCGACTAGATCTCCATGAGCAAAGAAAAACTTTGGTTTCTAATCAGGATCTCTAGTGGTAAGCTTAAAAATCAGATGGCTTAGATTTTGTCAAGCAACAATTAGGTACCTCATACAATCAGTGTTGTGCTCTTTCAAGTGGTAGGTGTGCATGAGATTTTCAAATGAGAAGTCTATCATCTCCTTCTCAATCAAGACTTTGAGGGATAAAAGAATTCTCCAACCATTTGGCATCAACTAGCTTGGAGCGATTTCTGAGAAATTTAACAACTAACGAGCCATCGAAGAAATAGGAAACGTAAGTCTTAATTTAAAAGGCAGAAGATGGAAACAGGTCCACCCTGATATCGACCATTCTGCAAGTTCGATTGGTGCCACTGCCCGTAGCTTGACTGACTCTGGAACTCCTAGCTCAAACTCCAATTGCTTGACTGACTTTGGAACTCCTAGCTCAAACTCCAACAGTATGACAATTTTAATGCAGGGTTGTCAGATAAAAACCCAGTTGCTCCGTCTTTGGAGGTCGATGGTGGCTCCATATTCAACTTTCCCGGTGTCGCCAATCGACCTACCACCAAAGTTTTTTAAAGGTGAACTCACACTTCACCTACCTTTAATTTGAATCAGTGGAGAGCCATCAAAAGTCACCCCATCGTGATGATTTGAGTTAGAACCCTGAATATGACCCAGAGAGGTCGATATCACTCGTGTAACCCTAATAGTTATCGATCATCCTCTCCAGCGATGGGTTTGCCGAGTTTTTGCTTTGACTCGACATAGCTCTAAACGCAATCGAACAAGAAAAACCCAATTTAGCATGAGAGAGATCGAACTATCTTAAGTAGGGCGACCATAATAATCTAAGCCTTAGGTCGACATCATCACAAAGCCTAAAGGTTCAATTTCGTAATTAGTGCTATCTTCTAAAAACACATTTATCAAAGGAAATTTGTATGCAAAGCAGATCAAACACTAGAAAATCAACATTATTTATTGAAGATCAATCAAGAACATGAAGAATGCAAAAAAAAAAAAAAAGGACAGAGGATACTCCACAAGGAAAAAAGCAGAAAAAACTATGCTACAACACATTTAAAAGTAACAAAACAAGTGCAAAAGAGACAAACGTGAAAAACTTACCAGAAATCAATAGAAGTATTAGAGGTTCGTCTGAAAATCTATAAAAGACTATTCTTCTTATTCTTCACAGCGAAAACTCAAAATAACTTTTAAAGCAAATTGAAGAGAAAAAGAAGAGAAAACCTGAAATATAAAGTCACTGGGAGACGAGTGCCACAATATGATGGGTCACGTCGCTTCAACTAACATCGCTTGAAAAGACTTCTATCGTCGCCAAAATTCAAAAAAGCGCTAGTTTGAATTCCAAGGGTTCCCATCGCTTCAATAAACACGCTCATTTGATGACCCTGCCACATCAGCCCTAGAAAGCTCCAAATTGAAGAATGGGTTAAGCCTAGTCCCATAAACCCACTACGTATCGAGCCCAAATCATAGAGATCCAACTACACTAAATTTCTCGACATTGGTTGTTGATCGACACCCTTGTTCGATATGTGATGCCAATCGTAACTTCATCATGATCAATCGATATGAAAAATAGCTAGACACAAGGTATCGACCTATCATTTAAAAGTAACAATTCACATTAGCCCTCTCTAAGAACAATTCTATGAGATCTTTTAGGTCTCGCTCGACACTCGAAGTCGACCCAGAAGATTCCCTAATCTCGCTCGATACAAATAGTCGACCTCGATTTAACATATCAACTCTCCAAATTGTAGTGGTTAAAAAACCGGCCCACGGCCAAATAGTCGAGCCCACTATTGAATAGGAGCTAAAGCATGTCTCAAGCTTACTCATTCACCACCAAAAGGCCTAAACAAGGGCCAGAATAACTAAGCTAGTGAGTATGGGTCCATTCTAAGACAGTCCCAAAACCTGGTCTAGCATACCAGGGCAACAGATCAAAGCAAACACATGGTCAAAAGCGCATTAACTAGTCATACTCATGACAAACATTACACGAATCCCAATGTTTGACAAAACCCTTATTTCCAGATTTGAAAGAATCGAAACAGGCAATAAAGGGCCTGAGATCCATGCCCTTACATAAAGAGGTTGAGTGGTGAAGGTTCAAGGACTTCACTATAAATACCAGACCTCTTCTCAGAGAAAGGGGTCCTGATTTTTCACTCTCACACGCGAAAGCTCTCTCAACTAGCTTCACAATTCTCTCTTTGCATTGATTGCTCTATCAAGATCTCACAGAAATTAACCTAGTCATTCTCAAAAGCCGATCGACCCCCGACGACCTAAAGAATCCTTTGGGCATCGACCATCAACATCATCAATATCTAGTATCGATCCAACCATATCGACCTAGTGCTCAATTTGACACATTGAGTGATACGGTTTGCCACCCTCAACTATTTTTCTTTCACTTAATTTATCAAACAATTTACTGACTTGAGCGTTGGAGAGTTCCCCTAAGGGAACACCCCCTCTTGTGGTTTGACTATTGCTTCGTTTCTTTTCTTGTTTTATAGGTTGCTAGTGTCAAGCTCGATCAATTTCAACAATTGTAGATCCGATCGACTATATATATATATATATATATATATATATATGTATTTGTATGTATGTATGTTTACATAAGGTCAGTCTATAGAACACCGGTGTACCATACACCATTAAAAATTTATATGTGATCATAATTATTTGGGTATGATTATATCAATTAATATGTGATCACATACAACTTACATGAGACCACTTTAAAATTTAAGTCTTGTTTTGTCATAATCACATATAACCTATATGCAATAACAGTATATACACACGATCACATACTATTCACCAAGGATGAGCCGTCATTTGGGCTAGACTGGGCTGAAGCCTGATCGATCATTCATTTTATATGTTTTTTATCCCCATTCCTACAATCAATTGCTTGTTTCTCGAGTTATTTAGAATTTTAATTTGTTTGTTTGAGCATTTTCAGGTTGTTGGTTCCATAAGGTGTGTATGGAGAATTTCAGAGGAAAAAGGCAATTTTAGAAGATTCAAGGGACTTATCAGCAATTTTCCATGAACGCCATCAAAACCAATATGGGTTTCCGCAGCGGTATCAACAACGGGACAAAGTCTAGAAGAAACAACTATGAGAAGTGCTACCAATTACGCTATGAGTATTCACAACGCTCTCAAACCAAAGGTTACCATTGTCAAAACCACTATGGCTTTCACAACGGTAGTCACAGCGATTTGGCAATCCTTCACAAGAACAGATTTATGATTTAACCAGCCTCTTGGAAGCATATAAATACATCAATTTTTAGAGTTTTCAAAGGACAACACTGGAGACCACTTTATACCTTAGACCGAAGATTCCCATCACAATCACCCTCTCCCAGACACAACACACAATTCTCTCTCTACACACAGAAGACTTGTAAGACGAAGAAGATTTCAACATGGAAGATGAAACAAATTATAGCACGGTGTGTATAAAACTATCTAGAGGGGGGTGAATAGATTTTAAGCTTTTTACCCAATTTTTCGTGTTAGTCAAAATTACGAAATTACCCCTAAATAGATAAAGCAATAAATCAAGTATAAAATGCGGAAATTAAATAACACTTGATTTTTATGTGGAAACCCTCACGGGAAAAACCACGGGCTAGTAAGTAAGCCACACTCGAACCTCAAATCCACTAAATGTGTAAACAATTACAACCTAATCCCGGAAGTAATCACACACCTACCTAATCCCGGTATGAGTGAACCTAGTCCAATTTGCTTGCGATCTAAGCAACCTAATCCCGGATGCTACACACAAGACTTACTTTCTCTATGAAGAGAATAACAACCCTAAGTGAATATATGAATATCCAAATGCAACATAGAGCAAGGGAAACCCTAAATGCTTATCTAAGATGATTAATATGCAATTAGAACAATCCTAGATATCAAAACTAAATGACATGTCAAATAGTTTAGCTAATCAAGATTAAGCACAAAACTTAATTAGCTATCACAAAAAAAACTTCTCAAACATACATCATACTAATCTCAAACTTGTATTCAAAGTATATAAAATAACATACAAGTAATTAATTGAGATTTCTAGCTAAGAGAAACACAAAATATGTAAGATATTAGTGAAAAGCTTACCAAGCAAAGTATGATGAAGAATCCATGCAAGATGACATCTAGAAGATCAAGGATGATGCTAGATGATGATTGATGATCATGAAAAAGTGTTTGAGTAATAAAAAATGAGTTCTTGGAATTTTTCTTCTCTTTGAAAAATATTCTAAGTATGAATTCTGAATATGAACTCTCTTAATTGACCTAAAGACAAAATGGCATATATATAGGGGGCCAAATCAAAGTGTGGTCGTTTAAGTAAGTTTCAAAGAAACGCGCCGATCGGCCGTTTAAATTGGCGGCCAGGCCGCCGATCATGACCGCCGAATTGAGCTCGTGAAGAACAGAGCATAAACGGCGGTTCATTCGGCGGTTTCGTGACCGCCGATCCTAACCGCCAAATCAAACCCGAGAGATTAAAATCAATCAGGTATGAACGGCGGTTTCGAACGGCGGTTTCGTGACCGCCGATTCAACCGCCGAATTAGACCAAGAGATAAATCAATCAGGTCTTGAATCGGCGGTTTCGAACGGCGGTCGTGACCACCGATCTTAACCGTAGAAATGCTTCAGACCAATCTGGACTGAAACGGCGGTTTCATTCGGCGGCCAGGCCGCCGATCATAACCGCCGATCACCTAGAAAGGTGAAAACCAAGGAGAAGCCAAGGGCATTCTCCATAGGCGGTCCTCGCGCTAAACCAAGCACATTCTAGTGCATGCGCGGACGTTTCCGAAAGTTATCGGGAAACGAATTACACGACAACATGACACAATTACACACAACAAAATATAATAAATAAGTGCAAGTGTGAAATGTGACAAGTGAAGAGAATGCACACATATGCAATGAATGTTAAGTGTGTGTGTGCAACTAATCTCTTCAAAGAAAAGTAAGCACATAGAATTTTACCTTCGGTGCTTATCAACACGAGGTCTTCAAAGGGCTTTGAACAATAAGACCAATACTTAGGCTACCCTTACAAAGAACCCCAACATGTGGTTTGTCCACGAAATGAGCCAATCAACAAATGGGAACCTTACAGAAGATCTAAAGAATTCATTGGAGACCTCAATGGGTTTTATTTATTACCTCTCTTCTCTTGTTATTTTTGCTATGTGTAACTAATTCCATACTACGAAATCAATGTGAACCTCTATGAATGTTTTTTGTTAGAATTGACTATATTTTAATTAATTCAAGTTTTGATTCATTCGATTCATTCTATATCTTAATTCTTTATTCTTGTTAATGCATGATTATACGCTGACATGAATTTAGGATTTTGATAATTTAACAATTGCGTTTGGAATGTTGATTTACAAGCAATCTTAATTCATATTCAATTGAATGAGTAAAACTGATCTTAGCATTGATTTATGCAGTTCTTGCACTTAATGGGTTCTAGGTTGTAGTTTGCACCATTGATTTATGAGTAAATTATAATTGAGAACACTTGATTCATCCCAGGATCATACGGTAACAATCATACTTAAGATGAGAACGAACCCTTAACTTGATTAATATCTTGTTCACAAGTCAATTTGAAACATTGGGTAAACATAGTTGGGGAGCATTGATGACCTAGTCTTTCATCTCTTGATCATAACACCAATTCTTTTTTTCAATTGCTTTCTTTAGTTTAATTTAATTTAGTTTTAGTTTAATCAAACAATCAACAATCTTTTGGTTACTTTTAGTTTAACTTTAATTAAAATTAGTTTTTAGTCAATAATTCACTTTTTCTTGTGGGAACGATCTCTACTTTTCGCTGTACTTATCTTACGATTCGTGCACTTGTGAGTTAGTACTTTATAACATGATTTTACACATCAAATCCCAATCTGCCACTCTCAAAAATATTTAAATGTTATTACAAAATTGCCATTGACTTGTATTGTACTTTGCCCTCCATTTTAAATACGATTACAGATATGCCGCCAAATTCATATTTTTTCGATTTTCTCTCATGTGTATGCAATTTCCTACAAGGTTACGAACTAAACAGCCTAGGGGGGGGGGGGGGGGGGGGGGGGGGGGGGGGGGGGGGGTTGGAATATGTTGATGCTCTAATTTTTAAAAACTCTTTCGAGACTTTTGTAAAACACTTAGTGAGCTTGCAATTAAATCTTCAATATGTGTGTAATTATCAAAGATAACAACTATCACTTATACACAATACACCACCCTTAGTCTAATTCACATCAACATATACATGTATATTAAAAAGAACAATTAACAAGAAACAATTAAAAGAACAAATAACAAGTAAATCTACAAAGTTGTCAATATATGATATTCAACAAAGTTCTTCAATTTACAAGTTGTAATCAAATGTATTCACAAATTCACTAAGTCACAATATTACAACTTGTTTACACAACAACATATTAAAAACAAACAAGTCTACAACTTGATATTACAATTAAGCTTTTCAAAATACAGGTTGTAATTAAGTGTATTACAAATTCCTTGAAACACAATATTACAACTTATACAAACAATTACAAATATAAAAAGAGTTAGGAAGAAAAACTTGGATAAGTATTTTTACATGGTAAACCTACGAAGAGGAAACATCCACGTGTTGAATCATTCAACCACCTCCAAGCAACACCATTTTTCACTAGTTGGATAAAAGTACACCCTCAAAGCGACCAATCTGTATGATTGTTTACTTCATATTGGATATCCCTTCTATCCTACCCTCATTCCTTTTACTAGCGAAAAACTTGCCGGCACTCAACTTAGAAGCCGCATGCCTCTAATTGAGTTCTCCTTGCTCAACCTACGGATCTGCATGATCCTAGTCGAGACTCCCGTGCTCAAGCTAGAATCGCATGGTCCAAAAAGAGACTTTATGCCTATGCAAGGCTTCCTAACATGATCAAATGTGTGTTTATACAAACACATGCAACATAGAATTTATGATCAAGATATCCTATGAAAACAAGAAATAAGCTTTATGTAGACAATATATGTTTTTCTAGTTTACAATCCAAACAATTGATATCACACAAAATGATGCAAATCACATATGAAATGTATGGATTAGGTACACTTCATGAAGAACTAGAACTAGAACTAGACATGAAAGTTCACAAATATTATTTTTCTAGTCCTTTATACATGAAAAAAAAAAAAAAAACCTAGAAAATGCAATCCAACCAAATCACACTTAAATCCTAAATTTTATTCATGCAAACTAAAGCTTGAAACATAACATTTTCATTTAGCAGTACATGCTCAAGGCTTTAGAACTAAAAAAAAAAAAAAGGCTAGATTACACAAATATGTTATATTAAGTTTCTCTAGCAAAATATTTAGAGCACGGATTCACAAAAAAAATAATCAATTAAAACTCAAAGGCTCTAAGTATAAAATTAAATGTGCTAAACCTAAAATATATTCAATTAAAAGATCCTATCACATGTAAAGGCTATCAATCATCATAATAAATTCAATTAATACTCAAATAACCCTAGATTATAAGCTAGTCACAATACAATATCCAAACATGTGATTTTTGGCTCTACAAAAACCTATTCAACAATTAAATCACAAAATAGATAAATCTAGCTTATATTTGAAGTTATATCTCCAAATAACATTTTTTCAAGTCAAATACACAAAGATAGGAAGAAGACCCAATGTATTTAAGCATTTTAAAGCTTTGAAATCCAAAAGATGAGAAAATACCTTGACTTGTGTGTGCTGCCACGAAATTGGTGTTAGACGCCAAAACAACTTGAACACTTTGCTTTCAAATCACTTGGAGAAGATAGAGGACTTCAATACGGTTCTCTCACTTTTTGAATCACTCAATATGGTTAAGAATTAAATGAGATATGAGGTTTTGAAGTTGAGAGAAAACTATAAAAAAAAAAAAAAAAATTCAGCACAAATCTTCTTCAATTTTCAAAATGAGAGAGATAGGTTTTTAAATGAAAGAAATGGAGGGAAAATGACGTGGCATGGAGGGGACCATGGGAGAGAAAGGAGGCAATGCCACTTCGGATTCCCGTGGAGGCACATGGCCTCCATGGGTGCTGAGGGCCTCCTATCCCATGGAGGCCACACGCCTTCATGAGAGAGGGGGTTTTTGGCACTTTACCATCCCCTCTTGCCTTGGCTCCTCTCGCGCACTTCTCGCGATCTTCAATCGTTCTCCGGCCTCCGAACTCAGATTTCGAATCCATTTTCGGATTTCAAACCGGGACTCTCTCACGGACTTGGACAACTACGAAACTTCAACCAAAAACTTAGAATTCAACTCTATACATAAGAACGAAAATCGTGTACGATAAACATATGGAAAGTTTCGTAAAGTCTAACTCGGAACTCAAAAACTTATGTATGAGTAACCGAAATGTTCGGAACTCAATAAGGAACAATATGAAAACATATTAAAGTTTGATACTGAAAAGAATACGGTGTGTTTTCTTTATAAAGCTAGAGGGGGGTGAATAGATTTTATATTACCCAATTTTTCGCGTGCATGTCAATTTTACGAAAATACCCCTAGCAAGTCAAAAATACATACAAGTGTAATAAGATGCGGAAATTAAAAAACACTTGATGTTTACGTGGAAACCCAACCACTGGGAAAAACCACGGGCTGTTTAGTGTGCCACACTCGAACCTCGAAATCCACTAATTGAAATGGAGTTTACAACCTATGTAGACCTCGTCTAACACTCCGGTCAATAACCCCCCACTTCTACCACGTGGGCCTTTAAAAGTGGCTCTAGTCCAATTGCTTATGTGACCACCTATTCCCGGTGTCGGACCTAATCCCGGTCAATCACACAAGACTTAAATCTCTCAAAAGAGATGCACAACCTATGTGAATATATCATGATATTCAAATAACAAGAAAGGCTAGGTAACCTTAGATGCTTATCTAGGATGATGAATTTGCAATTAAAGCAATCCTAGATATTAATGGCTAAATGACATGTCAAATAGCATAGATAATCATAGATTATAAAAACCTAGATATCTATCAAAATACAACACTCAATCAAGAAACAACACACAATCTCTATTTTGTATCTAGATGATATTCTAATAAGATACAAATAATATAAGAGATGTCAATGATAAATTAAACACTAAAATTAGATGGGATTAGTGAAGAACTTACCAAAGAAAGTGTGTTGACCAAAACCCATGCAAGCAAGCATCCTAACTATGCTAGAAAATGCTAGAAAATGCTAGATGATTTTTAATGCATATGGAAATGGTTTTGAGTGTGTAATAATGAGTTCTTGATTTGATTTTCTCTCAAAAAATCTCTCTTTTAAGTTTAGGGTTCTAAGGAGTCAAAGAACTTATGAAGAGAATGAGAAAATGTGATATTTATAGACATCAAGAACAGGGCAAGTGAAAAGACAAAATTGCCCCTGAAATCGCACGATCGACGGTTTCAATCGGCGGCTAGGCCGCCGATCATAACCGCCGAATTGAACCCGAGAAGAACAGGGGAACAATGGCGGTTTCATTCGGCGGTTTCATTCGGCGGTTTCGTGACCGCCGATCCAACCGCCGAATCAAACCCGAGAGATAAAAATCGATCATGTATGAACGGCAGTTTCGAACGGTGGTTTCAAACGGCGGTCGTGACCGCCGATCGTGACCGTAAAATTGCTCCAGACACTTCTGGATGCAAATAGTGGTTTCATTCAGCGGCCAGGCCGCCGATCATAACCGCCGATCACCAACAATAGTGAAAACCAAGGAGAAGCCAAGGGCATTCTCCGTGGCCGTTCTTCGCGTAAAACCAAGCACACCAACGTGCACGCGCGGACATTTCCGAACATCCTTCGGGAAACGAATTACTCCACACTAAAAGCTAACATATATGAAGTGCAAGTGTGGGTATTGAACCCATCCTAATGCCTATCATGTCATGGCATTTAATAGAACAACATGCAATCAATTTAATGCAAGAAGAGATATTGAATAATCAATAAAGCACAATGCACACAAAATATAAACACAACATTCAAGAATAAGAGTTATGCATGTTGTGTGTGTGTGCAACTATATCTCTTCAAGGCAAAGTAAGCACTAAAAATATACCTTTGGTGCTTGTCCTCTTGAGGTCTTGGAAAGGGTCTTTGATCTTCAACCTTAATCACCTAGACTACCCTTACAACCAAACCCCAACATGTGGTTTGTCCACGAAATAAGCCAATCAATTAATGGGAATCCTTACAGATACCAAGTGAATGAAAACAGACAAACACAAATACACACAAGTATGCCATTTCCTAGAAATAGTCCTAGTACTTGCAATTTCATATAAGTTGTCAATATAAATCTAATACGTGTGCATACAACAATATGTGTGTATATGTGTTATACCATTTTAGCACAACGATGCAAAGACACATATGAATGCAATGTGTGTGTATGCATATGCCTTGCAAAAGGATTAAAGGTCTAAGTATACCTTTGTTTGTCAAGGAAGCTTTCACCTTTTGAAGACATGCTTTGTAATATGAGTTGTCCACCTTTCTTGAAGCTTGATTTCACCATCAAACTAGACAACTAAATATTACAACAACTCTTGGTTCGATATGGAATTATGCCAACACAAAAAATCAAACCTAACAGTACTATATCCCACCCACTTTTTTCTCTTTGCTTTTTCTATGCTATTTTTATTTATTTATTTCATACTCCATGTGGCTCTTATTACTTTCATAAATATAAAATTATTTATTATTTTTTCCTTTACATGTTTATTGTGTTCTTATTTACTTCTCTAATTTTTTTTTTAGGGTTAGTTAATTTGTTGTATTAAAATTAATTTCAGATCAGTTTGATTTAATTAAATTAATTTGTTTGTAGAATGATTTAATTACATTATTATTGTATGAACTTGTTAGATTTAATTAAATTATTATTGAGTGAACTTGGTGATTAATTTTTTTGAATCAAATGAATAATCTGCTTTGCTTTTTAGGATGGATCATGGATGAAATGAATAATTACTAAGGTTAATTATATTTCATGTCTTTAATTAACTAGATTTTTTTATTTAAAAAAATTTGACACTCGTCTTAAAAAATGCTTCTGAAAATGAGTAGTATACTCCCTCACACTTACAAGGAAATTGAAAATGTCAAGTTTTGTATTCTTGTTACCAATCAAATAAGAACAAATGAGTGATTATATATTGACATGAATTCCAAAATAGATGAGTTCGTTGAGAAGCCTCGTAAATTAAAACATAATGCCACTACTATTAATTAATTTATATTTTTATTTGGAATATGCATTTTGAGGTGTTGAGTTTATTACATTCTGACTTGATGCATCCTTATTTATTTTGAATTAATGCAATTTCATTATTAAAGTTCACTTTAAAAAAATTATAACTAGAATTTAGTTCAGCCCCATTTGATACAAAATCATGGGTTCGCCCCTACTACTTACTTACAATCACATACAACAATATTTTCGATGCACCATACATCGGTGTTCTATAGATTGTGCTATATAAATGAGATGGTTCTTATTAGGTTCAGGGTTGGCCCATGGGGGCAGCAAACCTAGCATTTTGTTGGGGCCCCCAAATGGCCTAATTTACTTCTTCTTCTTTTGTAAAATCAGGGGCCTCAGGACCCAATCTATTTAAATTTAAACATGCCCCAATTCCAAACCTTTTATTGCTTTTATTTATTTATTTTCTTTTTCAAATCAAGGCCCAATGAACAAATTCAATTAATCAAAAAAAAAAAAAAAAACTTCAAAGGCCCAATATACTTGTGATTATGAGATTACACTATTTAAAACAAAAACAAATAGTAAATTAATTAAAAACAACAACAATGACCTAAAGGCTAAAGTGCTAAACAAATCAAAAACTACTCTCTTTTTCTTGAAAGTTTGAAACTCTCTATCTTTGTCAACATTGAAGCCGTTTCCGTTTGAAGAATTGAAGGTATGGTTTTTGTTTTAAATTAATTTCTACATGTTGATTTTGATTCATCTTTTAATTATTTATTTTATTTACAATAGTATCCACTAATTTATTTTAGGCTTTAGTGATCTCAGACTCAGTTCTCATATATGTATGTGTGTATTGTGTATTTGTGTAAAGTCTATTTGTTAAGCTTTTCTTGAATCATTTATGAGGAAGAATGGCCAAACCGATTTAAATGGGAAAAAAAAAATACAAGTTAAAATAAAATAATCTTGTATTCTTGTTATTGTTGAATACTTGAAATAGTCAATTAGACAATATACTTATATAATGTTATATATTATTATGTTAAAGTGAAGAAGTGAAGTTAAAGAAAATAAAATAACTAGAGATTTCAATTTTTTGGCTTCTGTAGAGTATGTTGGAAACCGGAAAGAAAATAATTTTGATGGAAAATTTATACATGGACATGGGGTGAATGATACTATCGAATTTTAGTTGCTACTATAGAGAGAAACTTTTCAAAGTTGAAGTTGATTAAAAATTATATTCGGTCAACAATATCACAAGATAGGTTGAGTGGATTGGCTATGTTATCTATCGAGAAAAAAATGTTAGCTAATCTTGATGGTGGTAATATAATTAGTAAATTTACACTTCAGAAACACTACAAGAAAAATAGTCTAAGACAACATTCAATTAGCAACATACATCAGGTAAATGTTGTCAAAAGTCACATATCGCAACGTGCAAAAAATGCATGTTGTGGAAGTGATTTACAACAACACACATGCATAAGTAGTCAATAATGGAAGACATATTGCAACGTATAACTGATGAATGTTGCGAAAGGTTACGTATTACAACACACAATGCGAGTTGTTAAAAAATTCACAATATATGACAACACACATTTTACGCAAGCTGTTAAACGACTTGTCTTTCGCAACACACAAGTTCGCATGTTGTTAAACTATTAGTTTTTCGCACACGCAAATTTGCATGTTATTAAATTTATTGCATTTTGTAACACACAAACCCGCATGTTGTTAAATGTCTTGAGTTTCGCAACACGCAGACTTGCATGTTGTTAAATTTCCTACATTTCACAACACGCAATCTGCACGTTGTTAAAAGGATTTATCTTCCGCAATGCGCAACTTTGCTTGCTGTTAAAAATGTGTCTTTTGCAACACGAACGTACTTATGTTGTTAAAAGCAACATATTCTACAACACACCAATCTTATTGTTGTCATAGACTTATCTTTAACAACATATTTTATTTTAATGTTATCAAAACTCGGAGTTTTTACAACTAGATTATGCATGTTGTTAAAAATAACTAAATATCCATTTTCGAAATATGGTGTTTTTAATACTCATTATTTTTTTATACTAATTAATTTAATCTAAATAGATAAAAATAAAAATTTAATAGTTGATCATTTTATTTATATTATTAAAGCCTTAAAGGATGTTTATTGTAGCAATATATACAGATATATAGCAATAACATAATTATTAGGGTGGTTACGCTACATTAAAAACACTTAAAATTTTGACTAAAATTTATTATTTAAATATTTAGTTATTTATTTTTATTCAATTCAGTAATAGAAATCTATTATATATTATATATATATATATATATATATATATATATAATATTATTATATTAAATAATATATAATTATATATATAATATACTTTTATATTTTATTATTAATATCCATAATATATCATATTGTTATGAATGTTTTATAATTAGGGGTATTTTAGTCAAAATACAGTTAACCCCATTCCATTCCATTGTTAACCAAACAAAATAATACTGATTCAGAGACTAATTCTAAAGTTCCAACCAAATAAAAAACTTAGTTTTCTTTTCCTTTCCGTTCTCGTTCTCATTCGCATTACCATTTTGATTACCATTCCACCAAGTAACCAAACGTGACCATAGAGTATTGACCAATAACTCGACTATATATGTTTTATAAAATATAATTTTTTTAAAAGTTTCAATAAATATTTTTAATATATGTTTGTCGTAAAAATTAGAATTTTGATTAGTTGAATAAATTTAAATTTATCTAACAAGGTTTTTATTTTATTTTTATTTCTAACAACTCATATATGTTATATATAAATATTGTTCAATTGTTAACACATCAAATCTTATAGTCAAATGGTAAAGACTTACAACATTTGACTTGAGGTCTCAAATTCAATTCCTAATAATGACAATAATTAATTGTCATTATTATCATAAGTGGGTGTGGCCAGACGGCGGTTGCGGGCCGTCGGACATCGGTGGTGGTCGGACGGCTTAACATATCAAATTTTGAAAAGTTTTCACAACACACATTGCGTGTTGCGGTAGACCTAATTTGTTGTAGTGAAAGTGAGAAGAATAGAAATTTAAATAATGTTTTGTTTTTATGTTTTTAGATACAATAAATATTTTTTGTTTTAATTTATGCAGATTACATTGTATTTGGTAAATAAAGAATTATTTATTTAAATTTTTTTTTATATTAATGATAATAATTTTTATATGGGATCCCAATTTTTGTTAATATCATAAAATGGATCGGGTCCTAAAATATCTGGAGACGGCCCTGATTAGGGTTAACTTTCGGGACTAATTATTATTTTTAAAACTTAATCTCTTCTTTCTGGTGCATTGGTCATGATCATATACAAGAAATAATTTTTGAAATATACTTAATGGGATCGATGATTGAAAATAATATTTAATATTAATGTTGAAGTTTTAACCCGATATGCCACTATTTCTGAACTCTTAATTATCTGCACTATTTTGTTTTTGGAAATATTACGAGAACAATTACAATAGAATTGTGATATGTTTAATTATTTGCACTATTTGAAACAAACTAGCGTGCCTAATTTCGATAACAATAGAGACTTGAAATATATAAATTATGAAAACAAAAACATGAACACTTTATTAATACATATAGAAGTATAGAACCACAAACCGGCACGCAATGTCTCACTGTTACAAGTTGAGATTTTTATTTTTTTTCTTTTACCAAATACCACATCCTTTCTCACAAACAAATTAAGACAAATGAAACACATTATCTCTTCAGCCAATATTAAGGCGTTTGAGTAGAATAAATAATTCAGTTCTGTGAGGGTCGTCTTTCTCTTTAAAGATGATTAAATTCTCTGCAAGCTTGGTGGTGAAGTGGTTGAATATGTGGTCTATAAACTCCTCTCCAAAGTGCTCCTTAATGACTCCTTCAAAGACAGATATAATCCCTTTGCAAATGAATTGAGGTGAAAATGTCATTTGTGTCATTTGGGATACTCAATTTGTTCATCCTCTCAATTGTAAAATAGCCATTGCTCTGTATAAGGTCTTCCAATTCCTTCAAGGTTGGATAGTATATTGGCAAGTTGAAGGAGTTCACTTTTTCTTCACTAAGTAACCCCTAAAGTAATAAGTATATAATAAATTAAGTTTACAATATCCAAGTCAAAGAAAAAAAGATTCAAAGATTTCTTTATGCATTACTCTTCAAAGTTCTCTGTTAACCATGTATAATTGATTTAACAATGAACATACCAATTAAGCGAGATGATCATGTACGTAGTACAAACTACAAAGTATGTATTTAAAGTGATTTCTTATCCTTTTTTTTTTTCTTTTTTTTTTCTTTTTTTAGTTAATATTTCTAAGCATATGATATCACAAATCAAGTACATAACGATAATAACAATTTTTAATTTATTATTATAGACTAAAAAAAAAATTATTATGAAGTGAAAGATTCACAAAGGTTACAAAGTGACTTGTATACTCTCCCAAATTGATTATATATGTCACTATGTAACGTTATAATGTTATAAAATGGGCTCAATAAAGATTATGAAAAAAAAAAAAAAAAGTAGTGAAATGATTTCTTTTCAAAAAACAAAATGGGCTCGATAAACGTTACACAATTGATTTCATATTCTCACAAATACAAAAACATTCCACACCTAAAACCTTATGTGTGTGTATATATATATATAGTCCTTCTCGGGTTCATACCCCCTAATACAATATTGTCACTTGAGAGAAAAAAAATATATTGTCCATTCATTTGGTTAATTGTCACATGTCGTCGGATCTTTAAAAAATGAGTATAAATGAGACGTGTTTGGGATCTTAATCAAAAAGAAAAAAAGTATAAATGCAATGGTCTCAATTCTTACCTATTTAGCCAAGTCAACGAGGCAAGTTCCTAGCAAGTCATAAACTTTACCCTCACCGGTCATAAACATTGGGATCCCATTTGGTCTCACAGATAATAAAATGACCATCAATCCTCCAGCCACTAGCTCTTGTGCTCTAGCATTAAAAAATGACTCCATGTCATTCTTGTACTGAGCTAAATATGCCTCAGCAACTTCTTTTACAATTCCTGTGCATTGTATGCTGTCTTTGTTCCAAGCAGGAGATGTGTTATCCATAATTTCCCTTGGAATCTTGCAGAGCCAATGCAATGCATAGGAGCAGTGTGCAAAATGTAGTGTGGACTTGGGGAACAAGCGACGTGGAAAGAACCCGGGACTCCGGCCGCGAAGTACTTTTGCAATGGAGGAAGGTTTGCAAAGAGAGTACGTGTTGAAGTCATTGTTGTAATGATCATTAAAAAAGGCTTGGAATTCTAGAGTTAAAGATGAGTTTTGGTGTTGTTGTAGTACTTGAGAATGGTATTTTTTGTCTACACTTTCAATGATGTTTTGCATGGCAGTGAAGGTGTTGGGTCCAACAGAGCAGCCGAAATCTACTATTTGAAATGTGCAGCTGGAAGAATCTAATAGTCCTAGGGTTTTGAAGTCAAGCTTATCAGCTATGGCTTCATTCATCATTTCCTTTGCAGATTCAACCACCTCTTTCTGCATTTGCAAGTGATCACATGTAAATTTAATTAATTAGTAGATTAATTCATGTTAGAGATTGTCAAAGTTAATGTGCCATAAAAGAATAAAAATGTAGAGGATGTAGAGGTTGTTTAATAGACTTTTTCAAGTTAAAAATTAATTTTCAAGTTATGTTGTGTTTGTTTCCCTGTCTCGGAATTCTATCTCTCTCTTATTGCAATTTACCCATAAATAAATTTGATTAAAACTCAGGTGGTTATTTGCGATAAGAAAGATCTAGTAATTTTAATGTTGGGAGAGAGAGAACTATAAGTTTAATAAGCTAGCTTTATTTCAATATAACTTGAAACCACGACCTCAATAATATAGGTGTGAAGGGTATATTATTTGATCAACCTCATCTCATATATATCACATTTGTTGATTTTTTATAAGCTAATTGTGTGTATAGTCATTATCATTATAGTGTTGGATGAAAAAAAAAAACAACAAAGTGAAGACAAGTAACAAACCAAAAGAAACTATATAATCAAACAAATCGATTAGTACAACACATTTAAAGAAAAATAAAAAATTAATCATATACCTGGTAGCCAGAATTTTTAACATAGCTGTTTTGGCCATCTCCACCAATCATGGCATATGGCTTGAGAAAGATATTGGTCTCCTCATTAGCCATATTCTCTCTCTCTCTCTCTCTCTAACAAGCAGAAACTAAATTTCTAATTGGAAGAGAACCATATATATAACTTTCTATAGTCTTCTCATGAATAGTCATTATTATTATTATCCACTATTATTATTTGGTTAATGTTGTCCTCTTGCCCTTGGATGCATGCTCTGACACTAGTTAGAGAAATTAATGAAATGCACAGAAAGCAACTTGGTACTTTATTTTAGTAACCAATAATTAGTTTAAGAATAATATTAAACATCCCACCTAAAATTCCATATTTTTCTTCTCAACACGTGGCATGTAAGGTGTCAAATTGTGAAAGGATACACATTAATGATGCTTTACATTTCAAGTGTCACATGTGTTGAAGAGTCCATTTTTGCTCACCCCTTTCAAGGGATGGCAGCATTACTGTTAATTTAGGACTCGTTTGGCATCCAATATTGGACTGTATTGGACTGTATTGGACTGTATTATCATTAATATAAACATGTGTTTGGTGATGCACTGTATTATATCGTATTAGGTTATTCCTATATGATTTTATTGTATTTTATTATATTATAAAAATATAATAAATATTTAAAAAAAAAATACTTAATAATTAATTTTAAATATCCTTATCATGAATAAAATAATAAATATTTTTACATAAAAAATCAATAAATATTTATTTTAATTGAAACAAAAAATTTAAATAAAATTTTCCTATTTTGAAATTATAAAAAACATATTAACAACATAACACATATTTTATTAATATTCCATATTTATTGAAAAAAAATAAAAGAAAAGAAAAGTGTTTTTTCTAATACAATACAACCTAATACCACCAAATATAATGTATTAGTTAATACAGTGTTTACTATATTAGACAATTAAAATGTAGTAAAATAATACAATACAGTGTTTGCTATATTAATATATATTTTTTTAGGGCGTATTTACTAATCAGTAATCAAACTCAGGAAAGGGAATTAAGTTACTGATTTGTGAATTCCAGTATTTACTAAATTTTTAGGGAATTAAGTTACTGATGGAAAGGGAATTTGATTCCCCCCACCCACCCTAAGAATCAAGTTCTCTTTCCTGATTAAAAAAGGGAATTCATATATTTTTACTAAAATATCCTTATTTATAACAATTATAAAAAAATAAAAAAATAAAAAAATAAAATAAATAATTGTATTTCCTATATTGTTCTGTTTTAAGGATTGTTCTTTATCATTCTTTTTTGTTCGTCGTTACTCCGAATCTTGTTATAGGTACGCTTTTCTTTTTTTAATCTTAAATTTCTTGAATATACATTAAAAAAAAAATCACGTTGATGAATCTTAAATTTTTTGTCCAATGTATGCGATGGCTTTAACAGTGTTTATATATATATATATATATATATAAGAACTGCAGTGTATATATATTTTTGTCCAATCTATGCGGTGAATTCAAAAACAATCAAAAAATTTATGGAGTGATTGTTTTCAGCCAAAATTTATTTTTTATTGTTTTCGTCACTTTTTACATCTTTCGGACAGAAATACCCTTCAAATTCGAAGTTTGAAAAAAAAGAAAAAAAAAACTGACATAGTGGTCCCACCCATCAGTAACTATTGTTAGGGTGGAACCCACCATCAGTAAAAGCAAACGATCGATCAAAAGTAAAAAAAAAAAAAGAGAGAGAAGGGAAGAGAGAAAGAGAGAAGGGAAGAGAGATCCGTCGCCGTCGGTCGACGTTCCAGATCGCCGTCCGTCCCCGTCATACCCTCGCCATCGAGATCACCGACAGTCCGTCGCCTTCGTCGGTCGCACCTTCGTCGTCCTCGACGGTCGCACCTTCTCCGATCGCGAAACGCTCGGCCTTCTCATCGTCCTCACGTTCGTCGTCCTCGCCGTCGCTACTATCAGTATTTTGGTTGCCATCTCTTTCTTGGCTTCAAGGTTTGTCTCTCCCCTATTTCTCTAATTCCTTACAAGGGTTCAGACTTGACTACTCCATGCACTTTCGATTTCATGTTGTCTAGGGATTTTTCTTTGTTAATGGTTGAAACATTAAAAATTTGCAAGTACCTTGCTGATCTAAAGCTTGGAGCAGTTGAATCCATTGAACTGAACTGTCGTTTCTTGAGAAAGAAAGAAGAGCCTATTCTCCAACCGAGAACTCTATTAATGCTAAAATAATTGTTCTGACATCTGTATGCATTTCTTAATAACATGAATAATTGCTCAATTCTTTTCTTAAATAACATCAGTTTGTTTAAAGATTCATTTGACTTCGTTCAGAATTATATATATATAAAGACTACAACCTATCAAAGACATAAAATAAAAATATTTAAAAAGCTTCAAAAGTCCCAAAATTTATCAAATTAATTAGGTTGACATGTGTTTTAAATTTGAGGCATTTTGTGGGCTTTTCAAATCAAAAGATTATAAAAAAAAAATTCAAAATTCTTAAAATTCAAACTTTGAATTTTAAGGTAAGCTGTTGAATTAGAGTTTTTTTTGAAAAGATTTACTATTAATTTACCAATTTCAAGTAAGTGTTCATTTAATTTTAATTAATGAAAACTTTTTGGTACAGTAAAATTTCATTATTAAAATGAAAAAAATATATATAAAAATGAAAAATATTATTTAATTTTAAATACTATGACCTTTTACCGATAAATGTTTTTTCTTAGTATCCCACTCAGAAAAAATTTAAGTTAGTGAATTGCTCTATTTTGCCTCTCTGTTGGAGATTCTTTGTTATTGTCTAGGGACATCAATAACTGTTGATAATTGAGCATATCATAGGTAGATAACATCACCATATTCCACTAATGAGAGTGATTTGATGCCCACATTTCACTATCATTACATGGAGTAGTCGAGTCTGAACCCTTGTAAGGATGTTCATGCACTTTCGATTTCATGTTGTTTATCAATGCTTGTTTAGGTGTTTGATCGTTTCAATTGTAATATTTTGTTTCGAAATGTGTATTATTGTGAATTCGTGCTTTGTAGTTTCTTACTCTGTTAAATACGGGAAAGAAATCATCTTGGTTGTAAATTTGCTTATAGGAACAGTTTGTGACTTCGATAAGTTGAAGAGATTTATATTTTGAACTTTAGATTTCAAGGTGATAGTGGTTGTTTTTGTATTCTCATCGATACAATCCGCTTGATAGGGTTATACTTTAGTAGTATATGCTAAGGGAGTTGGGTTTGCTTGTTTGCTTGTGGTTAATTTTGGTAAGCTGAAGTGATTGCATGTTTATCTGAGTATATGCCGATGATTGCATGAAAAAAATATACACTTGGTACATTGCCAACGTTGACAAGTTTGGAAGCAAATGAGGACAAACTAAGACTTGAAATCACTCCGGTTGACTCGGTTTATGTGTATCACTGCACTTTTCACTTTGGTTTTAATTTTATAGGGTGAATTTCAGTATTTCTTGGCTGTCTTTACTAATGATTGGATTTTTTATTTTTCAAATTCAATGGTGGTTGTACGTATCATTTGGGTGTACAAATCAATTTTATGAACGGATTTTTCTGCACCCAAAATATAAACCAAGACCCTTCCCAACATGTACAGCTAAGGAGATAGTGGGATGACAGATTAGGTTATGTTATGTGCATGCAAGAGACTCAACTAAGGAATATGCTATATGAATCTTGCAATTTTTAATTTTTTTCATCTTTAACATGTTACTTTACCAAAATAAAAAGGGCCTTTTTCTCCCTTTATAATTTAATTAATTTTAGATCTCTTTTGTACCTTTTTTCTCACCAATGGTTGGATTAATCCTTTGATTCTATTAAAAAAATAAAAAAAAGTAAATGATATTCTATACTTTTTAAAGCTTGGTCAACTGGCATGTAAATTAAGAACTGGCATGTAACTTTAGAATTGCGTTGGCATGTAACTTTTTCAGGTGCTGGCATGTAAAAATACTGTTATGTAAAAATAACTTGTTAACATACCCTCGCATGTAACAATAATAGAAGATGTACAGTTGAGACTTGAGAGTCTTGAGGAATAATGTTATTTCATATACAATAACATTTTCAAAAGAGTTCATATAATTATTTCTTAAATTTTATTTGGTTTATTAATTTTTTTTAACTGGAATCAGTGGAATGTTTCCTTTATGGGATTGACTGAAAAAGAAGAAAAGTAGATATTGAAAATAAAAAATTGAGATATGATTGAGTATGAAAAGTATGAATATTATTTTGGAACTAAGGTGATTACTGATTAGTTCTCTCTTTTTCTCTTTATCTTTCTTATTAGATTTGTTTTGTATTCTGACATGTAACTTTCATAGACACTGGCATGTAACTTACTCTACTGGCATGTAACTTTTGGCATGTAACTTTCGGCATGTAACTTTCATAGACACTGGCATGTAACTTCCATAGACACTGGCATGTAACTTTTATGGCGCTTTTATGGCATGTAACTTTTCTGGCGCTCTTATGATATGATATGTAACTTTACTGGCATGTAACTAACGTTATTTTTATTTGATTTTGTAGATGAAAAATATGAATTATGATGATTTCCTCCTTAAACCGAAGGATAAGTGGATTACAAAGTCAACGACGAACGTTTATTGTAATCTCAACGGCCTTCCGGACATTGTTAAGGTTCTCCGAAAAGTCGAACAATTAGCTACGTTCCGGCGCACCTGTTTTGGGCACCTAATTGACATCCCGAAAGACTTAACCTTCTCAGCTGGCATTTGACGATGGGGAACCAAAAACGTCCCCAAGCTTAGGGAGGAGATGGTACTGGGCATTTTTGCAAATAGTGTACCGGCAGAATGATAACTTTTTTGGTGCTTAATCTTTGTTTTTTAAGTTTATAAACCGTCGTGTACATGGAATGATTATAACAAACAATTGGAAATTATGATATTCTCTACTTTTTTTTTATTTTTAAACTTAGCGGTTTTTATATTTTTCTTTTATCATTGCCTCCTTTTGTGAGGTTTTGGATAATTTTTGCTTCAGAATGTTAGTAGATGGTTGATGTTCTGTCTTGGAATATTTTCAAATATCATGGCATGTAACTTTAGAATAGCCTGGCATGTAACTTCTTCAGGTCTTGGCATGTAAAAATACTGGAATGTTTTTTTTTTTTTTTTTTTTTTTTAAACTTAGCGGTTTTTATATTTTTCTTTTATCATTGCCTCCTTTTGTGAGGTTTTGGATAATTTTTGTTTCAGAATGCTAGTAGATGGTTACTGTTCTGTCTTAGAATATTTTCAAATAGCCTGGCATGTAACTTCAGAATAGCCTGGCATGTAACTTCTTCAGGTCTTGGCATGTAAAAATACTGGAATGTTTTTTTTTCATTGGAGTCTTTCAAATAGATAAATCATTCCTAATTTGTTAGCAGACCTGGCATGTAACAATACTAAAATTTGATCATTTAAGTGAGTGTCTTTCAACTACGGAAACAAGAATATCCTGACATGTAACTTCAAAAAACACTGGCATGTAACCTCAAAATACACGGGCATGTAACTTGTTAAGGTCTTGGCATGTAAAAATACTGGAATTTGATCTAAAAAATACATGAATTCATTACTGTTATGTAACTTCAAAATGTCTGCAGTATCAAATATAGTATTTCACCAATACATTTAAGAATTAAAACATCATTGCTAATAACTAAGTTGTACCACCAACTTCCGGTGTCAATGGATATTTTTGTGAATTATGGCCTTCTTCTCCACACGAAATCCATGAAGTGAAGCGGCATGAGCAATGAACATATATTCAAATTGATTTGCATCATTTGTCTTCATTGCAGTAACAGTCCCTGGATTTACTTCCTTCAATCGGTGACAGTAAGCAGGCAATAGTTTAAATGATTCTTCGGGAGCACCGAAAACAGATGCCTCTGCATGATCCTTTGCCCTTCAAGCCTTGGTATACAACAAATGTAGTCCATGTTCCACTTGCATTTCAACCATGATGTCTTTGGGTTTTAGAGAGTGGCCGTTCACTCGCAACTTTGGCGCTAATAGTTCACCGACAGTCCAAGAACTTGCTTGTCGAAAACGTGCATGGAAACCATCGATATTGCAAGTATGATCCTTCACGAACATTCGAACCACCCAATACTCTCCTTTTTGCATCTTATATGCACGTAATTGGAATTCACATTCGCCATCCTTACATCCGGCCTCATAACGTGTCTTGCCAGACCTTCTATTGCGGAGTTCAAAATTCTGTTTCAAAGCATACTTCTGCACCGTTCGCTTAAGATCTTTCTTGCATCTAAAGAGTTTACCCTTGTATAAGCAGTCATCATTTGAAATTTCTTCGTCCATAAGATTGGGTTGTAAGGAATACCTTTCGGATCCAGGAATACTCCAAGCTCGTGGGGTTGGATGTTCACCCGATCCATCCTCACCCAATCCATCCTCTCCAAAGGAACCTTCACCAAAGGTGGCAAAACCCGATGGACTAGCACTAGGAGAACCAGCATGCATACCATCATCCGAGTTTTCGGTGTCAACGTTAGGTATCAACACATCATCCGAGTTATCGGTGTCCGACGCCTGACTGTTCTCTTCATCATGAACGGTTTCATCAGTACATACAATTGGGTCTGATATTGGAATGGACCCACATGCTGCCAGTTGCTGGACAAACCCGCTATACCTAGGTTGTGGAGTAGATTGGTTACATTGTTGAACAAAATTCGACTGTAGTAGGTTGTCATTTTCATCCACTGTAATACCATTCTGCACACAATCTGTTGGTCTCTTTTGATAAATAGTGACATAAACCTCCGGTATCAACTTATCTTCAACCATCATACATGACACATCATTGTCATTCTCAAGTATCGGTCGAGCAACACCATTAATCGTAGAGACCAATGTGCATAATTGTATGGTGTACCTAGCAACATCAACTTTGGCAACATCTTGTATCAACTTCACCAAGGCATCATAAGTCAAACCTCTAGGAACATGGACCAACTTTGTCAAACCACCCTCGTAACAACTGCCCACCCAACTTCCACCGTGATAGATGACCAATCTCTTTGTATCCATATTCCTGCATGTCAAGTATTTGACATGAAAATTTAAAATGACTATGAACTAACATGTAAAATTTTAACTAACCAGCATATAACTTTAAAATAAACTGACATGTAAAGTTTTAAATAACCAGCATGTAAAGTTATAACTAACCAGCATGTAACTTTAAAATGAACTGACATGTAATAAAAGAATAACTGATGACATGTAACGTAACTTATAAAATAAACTTGCATGTAAAGTCTACATCTAAAGTCTACAACAACTGGCATGTAACTTTAAAACAAACGGGCATGTAACTTTAAAACAAACGGGCATGTAAATTTAAACACAAACGGGCATGTAACTTCGGTACAGAAAATTACAAAATCTGGGTTTCACTAAATATCGAAAATACTCTCTCTTTTTTCATATCAAACATTATGATATTTGTAAAAAACAACTGGGAAAGGGATACAAACCTTTTCGAAGGTCGTTCGGCTCCGGATCTATCTCGGTTTCGATGGAAGAAACGGAATGGGATGGAAGAGACTAGTTGGAGATCGAGGAAATGAAGAGAATGGCGTGGAAGAGAGGACTTTGCCGGAAAAGAGAGAGGAGTTCACCGGAAAAGAGAGAGGAGTTCGCCGGAAAAGAGAGAAGAGTGAGAGAGAGAGAGAGAGAGAGAGTGAGAGAGAGAGAGAGAAGTGAGAGATAGAGAGAGAGAGAGAGGAGTGAGAGATAGAGGAGTGAGATTCTGATTTTGAGATACAGAGGGGGGAATTTTTGGGAGGGAAAATGTTTGCCAAGTAAAACAAAAGTGTGGGCAATTTTGGCAATTCAAGGCTAAAGATGATGAAAACAATAAAAAATAAATTTTTGGCTGAAAACAATCACTCCATAAATATTTTGGTTGTTTCTTGCAATTTCCTCTATATATATATTTTTGTCCAATCTATGCGATGGCTTTAAGAGTGTATATATATTTTTGTCCAATCTATGCGATGGCTTTAACAATGTTTATATATATATATATATATATATATATATTTTGTCCAATCTATGCGATGGCTTTAAGAGTATATATATATATATATATATATATTTATTTATTTGTATAAGAACTGTGTTGATGACTCAATGGTGTTTTCTTTCTCTTTTTGTCCAATCTATGCGATGGTGGTTTGTTAAATTACTAGTTATAGTGTTATGAGCAGTATAAAAAATAGTTTTTCATAATAAAAAATATATTTCAAGATATTATATACATAAGGGTATTTTTGTAATCAACAATATATCATTCAGATTCCTTAGTTGAAGTAAACACTAGAAAGGGAATAAATTTGATTCCATTTCTGATTCCTAAATTGTTAGTAAACACTAGAATGGAATTTAGTAACTTTTAATTCCGATTCCTCTCCATTCCTTTTCCAGTGGAACTTGATTCCGATTCCCTCCATTCCTGATTAGTAAACGCGCCCTTATAGTATTTATATATCCACCTATCTAGATTAGGTTTTTTTTTTTTTTTTTTTTTTTGAAGCTTTTGCATTTTTACCATTTATAGGATTCGAACCGATGATTTAGGAGTCATTTATCTAAATCCCAAACTCGTCTATCTATCGGTTGAGCTATACCCATAGGGGCTAAATTAATATTAATATTGATAGCAGTTGGGAAGTCCATTCTATATATAGGAGCACAATGCATATAATAGCTTAGCTTGTTTGCTGTCATGTATCACATTGCATTAACAATTAAAATATATTAAAATAATATAATCTATTTGTCTGTTTGGTGTCCATTTGTTTTTTTGTGTTTTTTTTTTTTTTTTTGGAAAGTTGGTGTCCATTTGTACCTTATATTAATATTATAATATAAAGTATCAAACAACGTGTTATCTAGTTAATAATAATTGGTGGTATTTTAGGCTGTTTTGGAGCTGGTCTTCACTTTTTTTTTTTTCTTTTTTTTTCTTTTTTTCTTACTTTTTCTTCTCAACAAATAACAAGGCTAGATTCTCTCTTTTTTTTTTCCTCTCTTTCTTTTCAACGAATATCAGCCCTCCCCTGAAAAACTCAACACTTCAAAAAGATAAATCAGAAATTATATTTCTTTTTTGAGATAATTCTACAGAATAGTCACTTTGGTTTTCCAATTTTTACATATAGCCACTAATTTTTAAAAAACCAAATATAACCAATATGATCATGGATCATAGATTGTGTGGTGGAAGTTAGTGGGTTCTTTGACAAGTATACCCCTGGAGAGTTGTCAGTGGTTGTTGATGTAAGAGGTCCAAAATGACCCCGTCTCCTTCTTATATCTCAGACGAAGGCTATCCCTAAACCCAATCCCTAAAATACAGTGCGGCTTCCAACTGATTTTATTATGCATCTTATTAAATTGAAATGCAAGTCGGTTAACCCAAACCCTTACACTTCGAAATAGCACCCAATTACCCGTGATATTTCGTATCTCCGATTCTCCGCCATAATCGTATTTCCAGTTGTCGATTCGTTGCCGTGATTGAAGCGGTCCTAATTTGTTTCAGCCATCCCCAATATCAGAGAAGGTATGTATCTCCTTAGAACTCGAACTGTAACTATAAAATATATCCCCTATATTGGGGGGTTTTCAAATATATCTCCTTTGATTGATGATTTCTTTCATAATTTTCATATAATAACATATGTTGAAAATGATTGAGAAGGGTCATCCTGTTCTTCGTCGCGGCGGCCTGTGTGTGTTGATGTCAGTCTAAAAAATACATATGATTGATTTCTTTCATATTCAGGATATAACATATGTTTATGTCAGTCTAAATACATATGATTGATTTCAATCATATTCATATAATATATGTTGAAAAGGATTGAGAAGGGTCCCATTTATCTTCGTCGCGGCAGCCTGTGTGTATTTGTTTATGTCAGATGTCAAATTAGGAGTTTTATGGCATTCCCTATGACGTTGTATCCTGATCATACCATTACATTCCATGCTCGTACCATTACATTCCATGATCGTAACGTTACACGACATTCCATGATCGTACCATTACACGAGATTACATGACATGGAATGACATTCCTAGATTCTCCATGACATGAAATGAGATTCCATGATCCTCCCAGATTCCATGATCCTACCATTACAACACTAAATTACATTCCATGATCCACCTATCACAACACGACATTACATTCCATGATCCATCATGGAATGTAACTTCATAAAACATTGATGACATTGTCCATCTTATGACATTGATGATATGTCCATATTCTCATGATGACATTATTTTAATCCGTCTGATGACATTGATGACATGTATTTTAATTTTAATTCCATGATGATAAAACTGATTACATCTGTTGCATACAGCTTCAGGAATATGGTTCTGTTGATAGTGAACTACGATGGACAGTGGGAAGATGGACAGTTCAACCCTAAAGCTGTTTTCTTTTTGTCAGTGACAGTGAATGAGACTTTGAAAACATTGGCAGAGAAGATATGTAGTCGATTTGGCTTAAATTCTGATGAAGTGGACTTCAAGATAAGTACTAGAATTGATGGCTTCATTGTTGAAATGATTTATGACTTAGATTTACAGATCTTCGTTTCGTATAACAAAGAGAATCCTAAATGTTATGTGTCGGTGTTTCACAAACAGTTACGAAGCCTGGTTGAACAGTTAACTGTGACTCCTGATCTGAAATCCAAATCTACCTCCATCACCATCGGTTGTACTGGTGATCAGGCATGTACGTCGCCACCCATTTTGAAGTGTAAATCTACACTCAGCCCTGTTGTGAGTTCATCCAGATACAGATCCATAACTGGTAGCAATGAATTTGTTCCAAGTGGTTTCCCCGTAGATGAATCAAAAACTTCGCCATCAATCAGGAAGTCTATATTTCCCCAAAGCCCACTCAGTACAGCCAATAAGAAATCTGCTAACCGCAGCAATCACGGCGATTATGCTAAAGACAAGAAAGCTCATTGTCCAACTGTTGTTACTACTGAGGATGAAGAAGGCAGCATGGGTTGCTCAGCCAATATCAACTCGCCATTGTGTCCTTGCTCTAATGAAATCAGTCCATAAGATTTACCACTACGCCATACACATGATGACAATCCATTGCACCTTGTTGATCTGATAAGCCTTTCTGCATCATGTATAAACAAGAATTTATCAGGTCTTGAGCACGAGCTAAAATTGCGTTGACGGTCTGGAAGACAGAAAAAGTCCATTAAGTACAACCAGGAGACTTGTTCAAATTGCTCTGAAAAGGGACACAACAAATCAGGGTACCGGAAACCAGCGTTTGATGCATCTCAGCCAACCAAGCCACCACGCACTTGCAGTATATGTCACAGACCTGGACACAATAGACAAACTTGTCCCTCTGGCTAATAACCCTAATCCATCAGGTGATATCATAACCCAGTTTTGAATGCTGCACCAACAAGTTCCTCCGATTTGAGAACCTTTTATCGGCACTCTTAGGTTGATTCATCGACAATATGCCATTCTACTTTGGTTTTAAGGAAAATGTGTGTAATATGTGATCTATTTAATTTTTCTTTCATTCAGTTGTTTGAGTAGTCCCTGCTTGTAATATCAGCTTATGATAACGGTTCTGAATTGTTTAACGTTAGGTGTAATTGCCCCTTTATTTACAAACCTCAATCGGGTAGGTTCTCCTCCAGTCTGGTCTCTTCCCAAAGAATTTGTAGGCTACTTATCCCACTTATAAACATCTCCGAAAAAGTTACCCATCTACTTATAAAGATTTTTGCAATCCTAGATGGCTAATATGTGCTTATATTTACAAGGGATGTTCACGGATCTCTTCTTGCATAGCAACCATAGGTAGGCACAGCTATGTGTGCCTAGCAAGGGTCTACTTTCATCCTTTAACCATGTGAGAAAATAATTTTCCTCCAAGGTTTCAAGTGAGATAGGAGAGGGTGTAAACCAAACATCCACTTGCATGAGAGAGAAAGAAACCAATAAATCTTGACCATGTATTTTCATTTATTATTAGGTCTCAAGTCTCAACAATCTAGTGCAAATCTAAGGGGAACAAAAAAACAGAGGAGAGATTCCTGATCCGTTAACAAGTACGAAATGAGAACTTCATGTACACAATCTTGTACCCCACATCGGACTAAGTTGTTTATGCTGTGAATTTGATAAAAACAGCCTTTTATGAGTTACCAACGCTATAGTTTTTTTTTTTTTTTTTGTCCATCCCCTTTAGCTTGTGGTCGTGTAATCCGTTAGTGCAAAATCCTCCAAGTTTAATCTGCATGCTTCATGTTTGTCTTTTCTTAGCGTGTGTATTAGATCGTGTAATCTATTGTTGTTGATTTTTATCGTGTAAGGAATTTATTCTGCTACCGTGTTTCGTATAAGTTTTTTGTCTTTTCCTCGCGTAAAGAATGTTGTTGCATGTTTGTCTTTTCTTAGCGTGTGTATTAGATCGTGTTATCTAGTGTTGTAGATTTTTATCGTGTAAGGAATTTACTCTGCTACTGTGTTTCGTATAAGTTGTTTGTCTTTTCCTCACGTAAAGAATTTTGTAGTATTAAGGATTATTTTTACTTTCCACAGACAACATTTGAATCCATTGCGAACCATGCAACTTGGGTGTAGAAAGACTTGTCTAGATATACCCCACCGATGATTTTCTTGTTCGAACAATGCATAAACATTGTCTCTAAATACAGACGATGATATCTTCGATTAGAGGTTCTTATTCTTATTATATATTGATTACTCTATTGGGCTTCGTTTGGTAAAAGACGTTTTCTTTTAGTAAGATGGGCTTTTATCCACCTTCAGGACAACAATCTTATCTAATCCATCCGATTTGTGATATTGCGTTTTTACTTTTATACAGCAAGGGTTATTTTCGTTATCTTATGCACAGTAGATCTTTTTTTTTATTCAACGTTATCCGATATCTTTTTTTTATACAGCAAGGGTTCTTATTTTTTTTTTCGTTATCCAATATTTGATCCAACTGGCATTATGGAATCTCCCATGAAATCATACAGGGGTGTGGTGCAACTGTTGTAGCAGGGGTTCTTCAGGTTGAACTTTTCCAGTGCTCCTTTGAATAGAATATCAACGCTGCTTCCGGTGTCTATCAGGACGCGGTGGACCCGGCAATTAGCTATTTGTAACGTGATTACCATTGGATCATCATGAGGTCGAACTGTGTTGTAGGCATCATCCTCGATGAAAATGATCTGGACAGAGCGAGGATAATCTTGGGATCTCTTGGAGACCCGGAGTACATCACGACCAGTGGTAAGTCTAGAGACCTTCCTAGCATGGTTCTTCCTTGAGTTGTTAGAAGTCCCTACTAGTGTTAGGCCTCCACTGATGGTGTGAATGACTTGGATCTGCTGCATCAAGTCTTTTCCACTATTCTACCTTCTTTCTTCCGCATCCCGCATCTCCCCTTGCACCTCCTTTCCCATCTTGATGTTATCCCATACCTGTTGTAAAAATTCAATCAAAAGTCCCCCCCCTACCAATCCTTCAATCTGGTTGCGGAGGCTATAACACTCGGAATTTTTGTATCCCATGTCCTCATGAAAGTCACAATACTTGTAGCGATTCCTCTAGTCAGCCGGGGTCTTCATGGGACCGGGCTTCCTAAGCAAACCTTTGTCGCGAATGGTGAGGTATATAGTCTCTTGAGAAACATTAAGTGGGGTGTAATGGTTGTACCTGTCCTCTTCGCTTTTTACCCGTGCTACCTCTTTTAGTGGAAGTGTGGTTCTAGGAGGGGTCCTCCTTACGGGATATCTCTCCCGATGTTGGGAAGGAAGTGGTGGCCGGTAGGTAGACCAGTTTGGAGGATTATTCTAAAACTTCTTTGTAGGTGCAGGCTTCGGAGACTCTTTCTTCGGACGCTTGGCTGATCGGGCTTCATCATGCTCGACCTTGACCCAGAGCGGTTCGCTTATGTCCACCTGTTCCAGTGCCCTATCATAAGCCTCTTGGTAAGTCTCGGGTGGATGTTTGTAAAATGACCGGGATAACATGCCAGCCCACAAGTTTCTTCTAAAATTAGCCAAGGTCTCCTTCTCGGTAAACACTCCTATCTGGATCACTTCTTTATGGAACTTCTCTACATAGGATCTCAACGTCTCACCCCGCTTCTGAATAACGTACTAGAGTAGGATGGGGTCCTTAGGACAAGGCTTAATCCCCTGAAACTGAGCATAAAAATCTGTAGTAAGCTTTGTAAAAAAATCCACACTACCTGGAGGTAACTTTTTGAACCAAGTCTTGGCACAGTCCGTCAGGGTGGAAGGGAACATCCTGCAAATCATTGACCGAGTAGCATTCTGGACCTCCATCTGGTAGAGAAACCTCTCCATGTGGCTCACGGGGTTTTTCAATCCAGAGTATTTCTCAGCGGGCATCATGAATTTGGGGGGTAACTCTGCTTCTTTGATTCTCCTCGAGAAGAGTGCACTTATCTCCTCCAAAAGGTTCTTCCGGGTACTTCGGTGCTTCCCCTTCCTTAGCTCCTCGAGTTCCTTCGCCATTTTGGCCATTTGGTCTTCAAGGCGCTTGGACCCCTCATGCCTAGATCGAGCTACCGAGCCTTCATTATCCAAAGTTTTGAATACCACGGTTGCCTCCTTGCACTCCTCCTTCTGAGGCCAGGTACCTCACTGGTTTCTCTTGGGCCCAGTACTACCACCTGCATCGGGCTATGGAGCCCTCTTCTCTGTTGCTGGTTTAGTCGCTGGCTAGTTCTTTTTACGAGGAATGTCAAACACTGGCTTCACCTGTCGGGGTCTAAAATCTCTAGGATGACTTGGAACTGGCAGTGGCGGTCTGAGTCTATCAAAAACTGGTACCCGGGGTACTTGGCCCAGCTTCTCCTACGAGCCTGGGTGCCTCGAAGGGTATCCCTTGGGCGATCATCTGAAGGCAGATGATTTCCACATAGGCAGCAGCGTGCTGCTCCATAGTATCCCGATTTATCTCCTAGACCGTGGGGTCTTGGGGTGCGGAGCCCTCATTAGGCGGAGGAATCGGTGCCGGGATATGGCTTCTCGTTCCCTTTCCCTTTCCCTTCCCCTTCCCCTTCCCCTTCCTCTTCCTCTTCCCCTTCCCCTTCCCTTTCCTCTGGTTTCTCTTAATGGAAGCAAGTGAATGGGGTCCTGATGGGTCGAGCTTCCCTTGAGAGGATCGGAGTCTCATCTTCTGTATCTTCTGGGTAGAGCTAAGTAGCTTTTGTAAATGATATGGGAGTATTTCTCACAGATGACGCCAAAAGTGTTAACCGAAAATTGTCACTAGGGTAAATTTCCAATTAACAATTTTTATGACTAAAATTGGGTAGATCACAGTCGGAGAGATATCAAGTAATTCGATACCTATGGATTCTCAGTAAAGTAAAACAAATATAACTATGAAGGTGAACCAAAAACAATATAACAATAAGATCACATATAACACATTTTTATTGATAATGAACACATCATAATAGTACAATGGGGATTTTTAATGGCTATGGTAAAGGGATAAAACTCAGTTGGCGATAGAGCTCTCGTGCATGTTGATAAGTGGAAAAGAATACTCCAGGGTTCTTGAACTCAAGTTGCGGTCCCTTTTCTGTATGGTAACATGTTGTATTTATATGTCCTAATGCTTGCTGAGCACTCCTCTAAATTCGGTCCAATGACCTAGAGATTTTCGAGACATTCCATAGAGATTGACGGGAAGATTGTAAGATTGATTATAGGAATCAAGCGATCCCTTATTTGGCGGAATTTGATAGAGTTAACTTTGCTTTTAAATAGAACTCTTGAGTGGCGGGAATGAGTCAATTTCCTTGTTATTCAAACGTTGTCGTCTCACTGTCCTTCTTAATAGCTTGATCTTGGCATACCTGCTCTTACCTTGATACATGATGGTTCGCTAATCTGTTACTTACTGCTTGGTTGGCCGGCTCTATGAGGGATCGGGGTACATAGGTATCCCACCTCCTACTGGGTCATGGTACCAGAGTTTCGGGATATCGGGGTACCGGGTGGTAACGGGGTACTAGGATTCTATTGTAGTGGAGTCCTTAGGAACTTGGCTTCTATGTTTCCTAGTACATGGGAGTCTAGGAGCCCTTGACTTTGATCCGGATTGGTATAAAGCCTACCCGGCCACTTTAGCGGTGGGGTACCGGGATGCTCTTATATGATGTCACTCTATCTTAATTATTTCTTCAATGTTGATGGAAAATTCTTCTTTGAACCCCTGCCATTTTTTACGGTTAACAATATATAAGGGTGGGCGTTTAATGGATCGGTTCACTTTTAGAGTGAACCGATAAATAACCGATAATATCCGGTTTTTGAAAAAGTAAACCAATCCGATAAAATCGAAAAGTGTGAACCGATTGAACCGGTTCGGTTCGGTTTTTTCAGTTTTTTCAAGCCCAAATTGAGTAAATTAAGTTCAGCAAATGCTAACCACTCCAAGCTTGTTACTAACGATCTGGTCATCTATATTTCTGGGCATTTAATTGAAAATTTGGACCATAATATAATTGCAGCTACTAAAAAAACAACATGAATAATTTAAAGCAGTTTTACCCATATACAGTTTAAATTATAAATTATAAATTTCACAGTAGTAACAACACAGTTTAAATCTCGAGCTTTACCCATATACACAAATGAAATCAATAAAACTCACGGCAGAAAACAACCAAAAGAGTTTGAGGTAAGAAGCCCAAGTGTATACAACAGGGGAAATGTGGAAATTACTTTGATGTAGACATTTTCGGCTGCTTTTTCCTCCTCACCAAGTACTTTGCCAGTTGCCACTGCTCGAGAACCTTCGAGAAACATGTCTCAGAGCAATCCTTGTAGCCATGACAGTAATCTATTATGTATGTAATTCCTGTAAATATAAAATGTGACAATTAACTTCCAGCATACCTACGGTCAAGTCATCAACTGATATAATGCATCTTAACTTTGAAAAAGGGGTTTTTGAGAGATTAGAGAACATTTGAGAGATTAGATCGACGAAGAATGAAGAGATCGATCTGGACAAGAGAGAAGAGATCGATTAGAGGAGATTTAGAGAAGAAATTTTGTTTAACCAACCTGAGCAAATCGACGAAGCAGAGAACGGCGGACGGCGGACGGCGGACGGCGAACCAAGATGAGAACGGTGGACGGCGGACCAGGGTGAGAACGGCGGTTGAGGATGGCGGACGGTGTAGTTGAGAGATTTAGGGTTAAGGATTCGATGAGAGAGAGGCAAAGAGGCAGAGGAAGTCAGGCATGTGTAAATATTTAGGGATTTTTCTATATATAGACCGGTTCTCGGTTCAGTTCACCGGTTCAAACCCTTGAACCGGAAACCGAACCGGAATATCCGGTTTTTTAAAAAATGAACCGAATTGAACCGGTAAACAGTAAAAAACCAAAAAAAAAAAAAACCAATTGGACCAGTTTGGTTCGGTTCCCTGGTTTTTGCCCACCCCTAACAATATATATATATTATGGATTTAGCTCTTCAATCTTCGATTTTCAATCCACCTTAGCTTCAAAACCTCTTATTTCGTGAGAAAATCTTCAGTGCATCAGGCCACTAATGATTTAACAAGTGTAAAATTTTATTATATATATCATTTTATATTTTTCTAGCTCTTTCCTCCTACTTAATTTTTCTTTTATATTTTTTAACTTAAATCTGCCACGTGTCATATTATAAGTGACTTAGTACATCAATCAGCAGTGATGATTGGTGCACCGAATCCATTGAAGTTTGTCTCCTTATTTCATTCACCAATCACCATTATGCTAACGTGTTTAGTCACTTTAGCATATAAATGAGTCCATTTTTACTCACCCCCTTTCAAGGGGGGTAAGCATTACCCCCCTCCAAAACACATGACATGTGTCTATGGAGGGGTAAAATTGTCTAAAAATTTACCCATTTATGGACACATGCTATCCATTTAAGAGGGGGGTAATGCTTACCCCCTTGAAGGGGGTGAGCAAAAGTGTTCTCCATATAAATGGTGATATGTTATCATAGGGTTGTGACGTGCCCAGAATGTCACAGAAAGGATTGTGATGTTCCTAGACAGGTTAGCAGCGTAGGAGAGTTAACGTGCCTTGACACGTCAACATAAAGGCGATGACGTGCCCAAACATTTCATCAACTTCAATTTATTTTATATGTTGATTTATCATTGTGTCAAGCCAATTAAGTGTTTTGACTCTTAAAATATTTGAAAAGTGAAATGAACAAAAAAAAAATTGTCAATTTCAGCATTCAATTAAAAAAAGATAATTTTGAAACAACTTAATTGTTTTTTAATTTAGGTTTTTATGATGGAGTGTTTTCAAAAAATGAATGTCAAAAGTAAAAATGATAATTTCGAAAAAAAAAAAAATGGAGTGTCTTTAGAATTTTTAAAAATTTAAGTTTTTAGAATGAAGTGTACAATTTAGAAAAAGGTTGTGAAAAGAAAAAAATTTGGATTTTGATGAGAAAAACTCTAACTCAAATTATCTTTTGGGTAGTTTTGAGCTTCTCTTGTTTTAGTCAGTTTAAAAATCTTGAATCCTAGAGAACCTGTTTTTTTTTTTTTTTTTTTTCATTTAAGTAAAATCAGAATAATTATTTGTTAGTTCGATTCGATTGATATTAATACAAGGTTCTGTTGAAACAATTATCTGTCTATTCGAGAGAACAATTCTTCTAACGGTGATTAGGGAATGATGGCCCTTGCATAGCGGTCCATGCTTGGGTAACTACTGATCATCGCTACGTCAATGTTCTCCTAAGTGTGCCTTGAGTTCGACAGAGAGATCATTCTTGTTTTCACCATACCTCGTTGCGTCACATCTTTTTTTGTTTCACCAACCTTCAAAAAAAGAACAAAAATTTTAGAGAAAATATTGAATTTTAATATTTTAATAGAAGTAAATATGGAATTTTGATGAAAAAAAAAAGTGTTATGATGTTCAATTTGTTATAATTTTAAAATTTTATTGGAAAAAATTATCATATATATATATACTAATAGAGTTTCACAGCGCCACATGTCGCCGTGAGGGAACTTCGGTATTAAATTCTATATATTCATTTTTATTTCTATTTCTATTATTGATTAATAATTATTTGACCAAACTTAATTAGATTGAAAAAATACATTGCATATATATAATAGAATGCATGAAGGTAACATATCTTTATAATATTTAAAAATTAATATTATATATATTTTTTAATATCATTAATTGTAGGTATAACTTTTCGGTTTGTAGACCAATGTGAAAACTTATCATATTCTCTTTTAATAATTGATAGTTAATATTAATAAATTTATATTAACTATTTGTTTCAAATAAAAGATGAGTGAAAACCCAACGTATTCTCTTTTAATAGTTAATATTAATATTAATAAATTCAAATTAACAAACTGTTTCAAATAAGAGACGAGTGTGAAAGGTATCTTGCATGATGCCAATATTAACTTCACAAAACCCATCGTATTATTTTTTAATTCATATAAATTCAAAAGACTATTAATTATTTAATTACCACAAACCAGAAGTCCTTTCAACTCCTAGCAAACCTACTATTTAAACAGTTTTAAGAAAATTGAAGTTAGCCAGCTCTAGGGGTGGTGTTTCAGGTTTGTATGTTGATGGTAGAAGCATGATTATCACGTAGTCAGATAAAATATCACCGGAAGGTACTTATAACAATGCTATTTTTTTTTTCGATTTTAAAAGCTTTTTCAAACTCCTATTATTAGTCATACAGATGTTAATTATTTAATTTTAATAAAATGTTTCTGTGAACCGTTTGTATATATATAAAATTTTTGCAGATGGAGTACTCGGGTTTTATGACTACTAGAATGGTAAGATATTAACAATTGCTTTGATCTTATTTTTTTGCTTCAATCAGAATTGATTTTTCGGTCTAATTACAACCATCAATTTGAATTTCCATGAAAATGAATTATGTTAAAATAAAGAGTAATGCTATTGGATCCAAAAAAACCAACTCAAATTCCAACCCAAACGCCATGTGGCAACATCACACACAACATGGGCCACGTCACTCTTTCCAAGATCCCATTTGATGTTGCCACATGGGTTTGGGTTGGAAATTTGGGTTGGTTTTTTGAGTCCAATAGCTTTACTCTAAAATAAATGAGTCCATTTTTGCTCACCCCCCCTTCTAGGGTGGTGAGCATTACCCCCCTCCCCAATAGATGACATGTGTCCAGGGAGGGGGTATTTTTGTCTAAACACATGACAGTTTTTGGACAAAAATACCCCTCCCTTGACACTTGTCAAGTGTTGGAGAGGGAGGTAATGCTCACCCCCCTTGAAGGGGGGTGAGCAAAAGTAATCTCAAAATAAATTCACAAAACAAGGTTAATTACCCTAGAAAAGTTAAGGAGGAGGCTGATTAATTGCAGAGGAATGTGAAGGAAAGCAATAACTATGGTGACCAGAGAGATTGAGAAGAAAAGGAGATATAAGCTCTTATTTTATTTCAGAATCTGCAAAAGGTTTGAGATGAAACTAGTGTTGTTTATTGATCAATCATTGGAAAGAATTTGTCTCTTATTCATCCTTATTATTTAACTGTTTGTTGTTAATAGTCACTCCTATTTTCTTTCCATTTGTTTGGGATCTTGACATGATGATGGTATCTGATTCATGTAAGAATTTAGTTCTACATTTGATATATTTCTATAAAAAAAAACAAAAAAACAAAAAAACAAAAAAACAAAAACAAAAAAACTTGTGTTGAATTTCTTGATTTATTGTACCAATTTGTTTCATTTTTTTTTTTTAATATATTTTATTATTCAATTACTCAGGCTTCACTTTGTTTGTTTTAAATGTCTCTAACGTATGCAGACTTTAAATAACAGAATTTCGCATTATTAGGATAATTTTATTGACCATCAGTATGTAATAACATTGGCTTTAAGGTCAAATAATTAATTGTAATCACTCATATTGAGTTCCTATTAGATGTATAAAATTAATAATTTTGCTTGCAAAAATATCATTATATGCAGAAAGAAGGTGAAAGAAGCAGAATAGTAGCCATTATATAGTCAATCACCCCTGTCAGTAATTCTGATTAAATGGAAAATACCAAACAATAAATATGATTAGTTGAAAAAAAAAAACTAGAATGAACACCACCTGAAGGCTAGAGCTATGTCTAAAAGCATAGTTTAGAATCTTATTTAATGATGCACATGTTGGCAAACTAGTTTTATTTATAATAATATTATTCTTGTAAATAAAAATAAAATTTGGAAGCCAGAATTTAGCTATTGGGGCCATCTCCACCAATCATGACATTCGACTTGACCAAGGTATAGTTCTCCTCATTAGCCATAACTGTATAACATTTCATAGTCTAGTTCTTTATAGATAGTCATTATTAATTATTATTATTATTATTATTTTTGACAGTATCTATATTTTCACCTACCTAAACCAGGGCTTTTTTTTTTTTTTTTTTTTTTTGAAGTTGTTAACCGCCAAAAATGGCAGGGGTCAAAGAAGAATTTTCCATCAGTCTTAGAAGTTAAGTCGAGGTAAAAAGGTATCATGGAAGATATATCCCGATACCCCGTTATTCTACAAAATGGCCGGATACAAACTTATACCCACCACGATCAAGTTTAAGACTTCCAGGACTCAGAAGGTACCAGGAAACCCAGAAGACAAGGCTCCAAGGACTCCACTGTTACAAGATCCTAGCACCTTTTTGCCATCCGGGATCCCGGTACCCCGATACGCTCATAGATAATTAAAGAAAACAGGAAGAATGCAAGATACTTGAGTATCCTAATCCACCAAAAGCTAGCAGTAAGCGATGGGTTAGCAAACGGCCACGTATCAATGCAAAATCCCAGTATCCCGACCCCGCCTAAAACAAGATCAGATACACCAGAGAACAAACTGAATAGAAAGACAAGCACAAAACGCCATCGTTCAGGACAAGTAAAGAATTACATTCGTTCCCACCACTCAGAGTTCTATTTTAAATGGGAGTCAACTCCCACACAATCTGTCAAAGAGGGAATCGCTTGATTCTAGGGATCATAATCCCTTACAAACTCATCGATCGCCAAGGAAAGTCCCGTGAATTGCTAAAACCCTAGACCGAAGTTCTAAGAGTGCATGGCAAGAAACAAGACCTATATATTTATCGTATTATCATACAAGGGGGGAGAAGGACCTAACCCTACTTGAGACTTTTCCACTTATCGACATACACGAGAGCTCCATAACCATCACCCATGAAGTTTATTTTTAATCTCATAACCATAGCTATCAAAAATCTTTATTGTAATCCAACCATGTACTCATAATCAGTAAAAATGAGTTATATGTATGATCCATCGTTTATGTGAATTTTTCTTATTAGTGTCATCCACCATTCTTATTGAATCTTTAGGAAACTAAGGGTATCGAACTACCTGATACCCCTCCGACCGAGATCTACCGTGATCCCGGTCCCTTGAATTGTTAATTGGAAAAAATCACCCCAATGACAATTTTCGGTTAACAGAAGCTTTTTACCATTGGTAGGACTCGAGCCATTAACTTGGGAGTCATTTACCTAAATCCCAAACTCATCTATCTACCAACTGAGTTACGCTCCTAGGGGAATTATTAATATTATCTTATAATTAAGTTTATAATTCATGTAAAATAATGTTCTAATTGTATACATTTGTACGCATGACTTGCATATGATCTCCTCTTAACTTAAGTGGTTTGTACATTCTCTTTCACGTTAATAATGATGTTTTGAGTCCCACTATGCTAATTTTATAAGTATTTGTGGTGAGCTTTTTCCATGATATTGTGTGAGTAGAGATTTAGGCTGGACAGACCATTATTTTGTTGCATGCTTGGACATTACAAACTTGTTTGTTAATGAAATGCAACTTGTTTTAACATATCCAGGTACATCTACTGAATCTGATCTCCAACAACATTATATATATATAATCAAATTTGAGGCATCTAAATTAAATAAGAATAGAGTTAGAGTTGTTAAATAGGCATTATCCATCTTTGAAGTCAACTAAGACCATCTTCAATGCATATGTCAATGCCAATTCCAAATTTGGCACAAAATATAGTAAAATGTTATATTTGGCACATCATTTTAGCATTGTACTCTAATGCAAAATTCTATTTGATATGTTATTATATATATATATATATATATTATTTAAAATTATAAAAGTCAACAAATACAACCAATGCATTTAATGAATGTATTGAATATTTTGTTAGAATTGTTTTAATCTCAATTTTCCTTACCAAGTTTATTAAATTTTTATTATTTAAAATTAAAAAGTCAACAAATACGGCTGAATTTATTGCTATGCCAAATTTGCATTGGAGCATGTTTTTTTTTACTTTGTACTAAATTATAGCATTAGCACAATGATTTAGCATTGCATTGGAGATGCTCTTACATTGTTATTTTTTTTATTTTATTGTTTTATTCATACTTACATTGCTATTATTTTCTCTTATTTATGATTGTATTCTCAATTTAAATTATTATAATATGGATAACGGCTGAGAAGTCTATTGTTTAGCCAACAAAAGAATAAAAATAAATAAAGGTATTCGAACTCCCATTTTATTATATTTTTTGGGTTAGAAAATTTAATAGAACTCTTTAAAGAATAAATTTTAAGATTATCACAAACTTAAGTTTTAATAGCACCTAAAGTATAGATCTGACAAAAATACCCTTAAAACACACAAGTCTCACGCTTTTTTGTGTTTTCGAAACTTATTTTGTATTTTTAAGACTTATTTTTCAATTTTTGAGACTTATGTAGTAGTTTTCGAGACTTATTCGGTATATTTGTAATTTCCGAGACTTATTGGGCAAAAATAGAATTTTCCAAAAAAAAAAAATTGGTCATCTTCTTCATCGAGACCTCCAATTAGGGGTGGCAAAACGGGTTGGTGGGTCGTGTTATACCCAACACGAATACGACCCGTTTATTTTTAACACGACACGTACACGACCCGTTTATTAAAGGGGTCGGACTCCCTAAACATGAACACGACACGATTATATATGGGTCAACACCACACGACACGGTTAACCCGTTTATTATACGAATCAAATCGTGTCAGGTCAAATGACCCGTTTAAACAACGTTGAACCCGTTTAAAAAAAACTAATAATTAATACGTTTAAGTGTTTGATCCATTTACTGACCCATTTAAACACTAATAATAGCAAAATTATATTTTTACCCTTATTAATCATGTCAACCCGTGACACTATGGGTCAACACGAACACAACCCGTTTAATAAACGGGTTAGACGGGTTGACACGATTATTAACACAACCCATTTATCCTCAACTCAAAACCGTAATAATCGTGTTCGTGTCGTGTCATGACCCATATTGCCACCCCTACCTCCAATGGAGGTCGATTTCGACCTCCATTAGAGGTCGTTTTCGACCTCAATGGAGGTCAAACCTCAAATGGAGTTCTTTCATCTCCATTGATGGATAACCTTCATTGGTCCTCCATCAATGGAGGTTTTTGAGGACGAAAAAAAAAACAACATAAAAATGGCACAAACGTAATAAAATAAGAAGATGAGGGTATTTTAATTCATTGGTGTCATTTAAACTTAACTTATTAAACTAGTGATACTCTCAAAATTCAACATAAAAAGAGTGCTATTTCCCACAATTTCTAGCTTTTTTTTTTTTTTTTTTTTAAGTATTACACTATTACATAAATTCGGGGATTTTTGGGGAGAGAGAAGGACTTGAACCCGCAACCTCGTAGTGTATGTATGAAGGGGTTTACCACTGGACTAACCTCATCTCGTACAAGGCCGGCCCATGGGGGCAGCAAACCGAGCATTATGTTTGGGGCCCTAACTGGCCCAAATTACTTATTCTTCTTTGGGGCCTCAGAACCCAATATATTTATGTTTAAACAAGGCCCAATTCCAAACCTTTTACTGATTTTATTTATATATTTTCCTTTTCAGCTAAATGAACTAATTCAATTAAAAAAATAAAATAAATAAATAAATAAATAACTTCAAGCCCAAGAAACTTGTCATTGTTTTTGTTTAGTCATTAATTTCTACATGTTGACTTTGACTCATCTTTTAATTATTTATTTTATTTACAATAGTAGATTAGTATCCACTAATTTTAGGCTTTAGTGATCTCAGTTCTCAGATCTATATGTGTATTGTGTATTTGTGTAGTCAATTTGTTAAGCTTTTCTTGAATCATTTCTTGAATCTTTTATGGCCAAACAATAATATTTTATAATGGGTTCTTTTATAATAGATTATATAATTATAATCATGAATCAAGTTGACTACGGTCTACACAAATACACAAACGGATTTAAACGAAAAAAATACAAGTTAAAATAAAATAATCTTGTATTATATAGGACCCCAATTTTTGTTAATATCATAAAATTGCTCGGGCCCCAAAATGTCTAGAGACGGCCTTGATCTCGTATATAAAACGCTACTCAATTTCGAGTAAATTTGACGGTTCAATTGCATTTGACTGGACCTCAAATTTTCTAATACAATCAAGGTGATTGATTTTCAAATAAAATCGGCTTAAACTGATCATCTAATCTTCAAGCAAGTCAAATGTGGCATGGATAAAGAACCGGAAGTCTGGAGTTGGAGGACTAAATTACAAAAATTTAAACTTGATAGAACTAAAATGTAAACTACATACTTTTTTTAACCGTAAATACTGTATACAGTATACTAATTATCATTAACACAGATTATTTAAGACTTCAATCATCTATCTAATTATTTTTATATTTTTGAAGTATATCATCTATCCAAATTAATATATATATATAGTACATAATGATGTATTTCTTTTTCCATTTTTTTTTTGGTTGACAAATAATGATGTATTTCTAAACACGTGCTCTAACAGATGGGATACAAATTAAATATATCACAAATTATATAATTTATCAACCAGTGGTGTGCAAGATTTCCAAAAGATTTCAGCTTTGACAAACCTAAGAGAAAATACAGAACCAATCTTAGGTTATTTAATTTGAATTTACAGTTTGTAAGTAATTATTAGTTCATATGTATTTTTTATAATATTAATAATTTCGTTAAAAATATCAGGTCGGCTAGGTAATCCCTTTTTGATGTGGTCGACCTCACTTGAGAACATGTTCATGATAAATTAAAGATAAATTTATATATATGTATGTATATATTAGTTAATCAAAATTTGATGAAATCAAACTTCATTACATTTTATTTTATCAAACTATTATAATATTAATTAAAGCCATTAACACATTAATAAGAACATAAAAATGACATTTTTTATAATAACATAAAAATGATGTTAACGAAAGAATCTTTCACTATTATTATTATTTATTTATTTTGAAAAGAAAGAATCTTTCACTATTAATATACCTGGAAATTGCAACTTCTTCAATGTTTTCACCAAGGAAATTCTAATATCAACTTATTTTAATCTTTATTTATTTATTTATTTATAACCTCCATAAATATAATAAATTGCTTGTTGTAATAGTTTACAAATTATTCATTGTTACCCTTAAAAATGTTAGCGAACGAACGTCACTATACGCGCGGAAGCATTGCTGGATAGAACACAAACAAACACAATAATAAAGAAAGATAAGATGAAGAGAAGATAATCAAATCCAATCACACACAACACAAGAGTTTTACGTGGAAACCCAAATCAGGGAAAAAACCACAGCCGTTAAGATGACAAGAGAAAATTCCAATATGTAGTAAATTGTTATAACCACACACTCAGGATTCTATCTCTAAATAATACCTCAAACCCAATTACACTCAATGCTCACTTTGAGATCTCTCTAGTACTTGCTATTTTGCTCCACGCCTCATAACCTAGTTATTATGGTGTATTTATAAAAAGATTCTCAATTGTGCTCCATGCTTCACAAGCTGTAGAACATCTAACAAGCTGAGGCAAAATCTCTTAGCTGATTGAGGATAGAATCCAACATAACAAGATTTGATCTTGTTGCTTCTAGTCATGAAACCACTATTTGCAATTCCATCTGAGTTCAACTGACCAATCCAATTTAGTTCAGCAACGAAAGAGGCAATAGCACGATACTCTGCCTCAGTTGTTGACCGCGCAACAGTATGTTGCTTTTTGGAGCTCCAACTTATGGGAGTGGAGCCATAGAAGACAACAAACGCTGTAGTCGACCGTCAATCATCTGGATCACCCGCCCAGTAAGCATCAGCAAAAGCATGGAGTTGCGGAGAAGAGTGACGACGAATGATTAACTCATGGTGTAACGTCCCCTTAAGATACCAAAGAAGCCTTTTTACTGCATTCCAGTGGACTGTCGTCGAACGATGCATGAACTGAGAGAGCTTATTGACAGCGAAGGATATGCCTGGACGAGTCAGAGATAGGTACTGGAGAGAACCTAGAACTTGCCGATATTTGGTGGCATCCGTAGGCTCACTGCCGTCAACTAGCCTTAGAGATTCCGTAAGAAGTAGCGGTGTGGAGACGGCATTTGCTTCAAGCATGTCTGTTTTTGTCAGGAGATCACAAATATATTTATGTTGAGAAAGAAATAATCCACTTGCGGAATGAATTGCCTCAACACCTAGGAAAAATGACAGCCGACCGAGAACCTTAAAGAAGAAACGGTGAGCTAGAGCAATGATGAAGTCATGAACCTATGACTATGACGAGCCAGTGACAATAATGTCGTCAACATATACCAAGAGATACAATGACTGTCTAGAGTGACGTCGAATAAAGAGTGATGCGTCACATTTAGAATTGATGAAGCCAGTTGCTTAAAGGAATGTGCGCAGTTTAGTAAACCAAGCACGGGGTGCCTGACGAAGCCCATATATTGCTTTTTGAAGCTTGCACACATGGTGCGGCATGGAGGGATCTACAAAGCTAGTCAGTTGCTCCATGTACACGTCATCAGTTAGGGAACCCTGTAAAAAAGCATTATTAACATCAAGTTGACGCAAAGGCCAACTGTTAGTGACAGCAAACGTTAGGATCAAACGGACAGTAACGTGTTTTACAACTGGACTGTAAGTACTTGTGAAATCAATGCCAGGGCGTTGGTTAAAACCTTTCGCCACCAGGCGAGCTTTATATCTAGCCACCGAGCCATCGGGGTTACGCTTGATGCGAAAAATCCATTTACACCTAACCATATTCTGTAGAGAGCTGGAAGGAACCAGTTTCCAGGTGTCGTTCTTGACCAGTGCATCATATTCAGCACTCATGGCCTGTCGCCACTCCAAAAATTTGTGAGCCTGAGACAAATTAGTTGGTTCGGTTTAGGCAGGTGAGTAGGCTATGGTATGGAGATCAAATATTGCTTTTGGTTTGAAAATTTTACTCTTTGACCGAGTATGTATCTGGTTTGGAGGAGGGATGTCGGTTGGGTTTTGTGACAGCGGGACGGACTCTATGTGGGTTTGCTCACTCATGGACTGATGTGTTGGGAGTTTGTCAACATGTTGAGTGGAGTAAGTGTCGGAGGTAAGGGATGGACCAGTTGGTGGTATTTGGTTAGTCAGGTGTGGGATAGGTGGAGGTGGGAGAGGATTTTATGGAAGCTGTATGTGGATAGGTATTATATCAGCTATGTGGCTGTCATGAGGAGACACATTAGTCGGCTTGGATGAAGACACGGTACCGTCTTGGGAAGTTTCAGTGGACAACGATGATTGGAGCCATGGTGTGGCAGTTAATGAGGAAACCGGACGAGCGAAATTTAATGGGGTGGAGAACGGAAAATAGTTTTCGACGAAAATGACATGACGGGATACAAATATACAACTTATGGAGGTATCTAGACACAGGTAGGCATTATGCTCAGTAGAATAGCCAACGAAGACACAGGGTCGAGAACAAGGCTGCAGTTTGCGGGACGTGTACGGGCGAAGCCACGGATAGCAAAGGCACCCAAATACACTAAGTTTACTGTAGTTTGGTTCCTTTCCGAATAAGAGGGAGTATGGACTTTTGTGACTCAAAACCTTGGTGGGCATGCGATTTATCAGGTAGACAGCTATTTGAAAAGCCAAAGACTAGAATTTTAGTGGGACGGAGGCATGGTAAAGAAGAGTGAGGGTTGTTTCGACTACATGTCGATGCTTGCGTTCAGCAATACCAACATGTTCAAGCGTGTGAGGTGGGGATTTGAGGTGCTGAATACCTAAATTTTTCAGTTCGAGACCCAAAGTTTGGAACTCTCCATTGCCATTCGAATAGACTATTTTAATTCGGGTATTGAAAAAGTTTTCGACAAGAAGTTTGTACCGTTTGAAGACCTATGAGACTTCAGATTTTTGTTTGAGTGGATACAGCCAAGTATATTTCGAATAATAATCCACAAATATGACATAATATTTATATTTGTCAAATGATGGTATATGTGCAAGACCCCAGACATCAGTAAACAAAATCTTAAACAGTTTATTGCTTGTCAAAGTTGACGTCCCAAATGGTAGTTTGTGACTTTTATTACAAAGGCATGCAGAACAATGAGAAGAGAAAATTTTAGACTTGGAAACTGGAAGATTGTGAGACGAAAGAAGCTACTGGAGGACTGGTGTAGACGGATGACCTAGGTGGCAGTGCCACGACTGAGATGAGACTGTGGACTGGGATGACGCGAAGTTTTAGTGAACACTGGAGTGAAGTGGAAAACTCGATTTGGGCCATACGTAAAGATTCCCTTTATTCTGGCTGCGGACCAAGGATGCCCCCGTGTTCAGATCCTTCACAACAAAACAGTTAGGAAAAAATTCAATGGAGGTATTATTGTGAGAACAAAATTTAGACACTGACACTAAGTTTTGTGAGATGTTATAAGAACACAAGACATGTTGAAGATGAAAAGATGTAGTAGGAGTGGTTAAAGAAGTGGAACCAGTATGAGTGATAGGAATAGTTTTACCGTCCCCAACCATGATGTCCTCTATACCATCGTATTCTGAGTGAAGAGAGAGGTTCTGAAGGTCCGATGTCATATGATGTGAAGCACCGGTATCAAGTATCCAATTGTTTTGATTATTTGACTGGCCCGAGATCATGTGGTTCGCCTAGGGCCATGGTTGATATGCAGATGAAGGACATGAGCGACATACCCGGGCTGTGTGTCCAACCTTGTCGTAGAGCTGACATATCGGGCGAGATTGAGTGTTGGAGGTAGGTGGACGCCACTGTTGAGAGGTGTGAAAAGAGTTGCTTGGTTGAAATGAGTGACCTTGATTGGAGAACCCACGACCACTGCATGGTGCCGCACCAAAGGTCTGATACGGGTTGCTGTGATGGCCGAACTGCTGGTTGTGCCCCATGTAAGACAAATTGCCTTGATAGCCACGACCCCGTCAGTTCGATATCTTTTGATTAAATTATGCCGTTATCTGCGGTCCACTCTTTTTGGTGTCCTCACGTTTGAGAAAAGATTCATAGTCAAGTAATTTGTCATAGAGTTCCTCGAATGAGATTGGGGAGTCTCGAGCTCGAATGGCGGAAGCAAGTGGGAGGTAGTTTGGACCCAATCCATTCAGGGTGTGTATCACGGCAGCATCATCATCAACATTGTGGCCAATTAATTCTAGGTTGTCAAGTATGCTTTTGATACCTTGCATGTACTCGGAAACAGATTTGTCTGAAATACTGACATTGGTAAGTGAATCAAGAAGTCCTAATTTGCGGGTGTTTGAGCGGTTAGCATACGAGGATTCGAGTTTTTCCCAAGCTTGAGCAGAAGTAGAGGAGCGAGTAACAATAGATTGCGCAACACCGGTGCATGATACCTATATTACGTGAAGAAGTAGGCGATCTTGACGAAGCCAAATATGATGATTAGGGTTCGTAGTAGTTTCTTGTGATGCCGGATTGTCAGAGGTTGTTGAGAGATTGGGAATGGCTTCTAGAGGACACGGCTTGCACTACAAAAAAAAAGGTCTTTTCCGACGGCTAAATGCCATCGGAAAAGACCATTTCCCATCGGAAATACGCTTTTCCGACGGGAAAAAGCCGTCGGAGGCCGTCGCAAATACGATTGTCAGAAATAACTAATTACTGACGGCCATGGCCGTCGGAAAAGATGAAAATACCGTCGGTAATAGTAATTCAAGGTGGTCAAAATTACTTATATTTCCGACGGCTTTACCACTATTTTCGACGGCCTATTGCCGTCGGAAATAGTCGAATTTTCTAAAAAAATGGTGGGACTCGATAGTCGCCACGTCATCCGTCACCCTACATGTGCCACGTCACACAGCAACTTTAATTGCTTGAAATTCATGTGGTTTGAACCCTTGACTTGGATGACAGTAAGGGGTTACCCTTACCATTTTGCTATAACTTTATATCTGATATGTTTTGCATACTATTTATATATAAGCTATTGATATGTTTGTATAATATCTAATTAAATAATTTTTTTTTGGTATACTATTTAAATATAACTATTGAGATATTGTTTTTTAAAATAATATTTTATTAAAATTATTATTGTTTGTTTTAAAAAATCTGATATAGTAGTGTCACTAAATATAATTAAAAATAACTAAATGTTCTTGTGATTACTAATAATTTTGCTATATTTTATATTTAGTTAATTTAGTAAGATGAGTCCATAAAGTAATTCGAATTAAATTTTAGCATTTCGGATGACACTTTTTATGTTGTTAGAAAAGTGAGTAATATTGACAGCTTATTTGACTATTTTCGGACGGCCCAAAGGTCATCGGAAAAGCGGTATTTTTTTTTCCGACGACACAAAAAGTCCCACAAGTCATCGGCATAACTAGACAATTTGACACAACCCGAATCAATCTTGCAGATGTCATGTACGAGGGCGTTGTAATGTTCCTTGACATCCCTACGTGACTTTCCCGGCAGTTGAATGGCGATATTTTACCATCGGGCAATTTCTCAAGATAAAAATGCTTATAATAAGAGGGAGTTCCTAAAGAATGACGTAAATATCTCACAAATCCCTTCATCATAATCCTGACAAATGTTTTGTGTATTTCTGTTGTATCAAAGTGTTCACTCTTGATTTTTGCACATATATGTCATTGTCCGGATAGCAATTTAGGGAAAATCAGGTGTATTAAATGCATACTATGAAATAGAGTTTATATAATTATTTTATCTAACTTTTTATTTTTCAAAAAAAAATAAATCATGAAATTTTTATTTGTACAAATTATTTGAAGAAACTTTATATAAAAAATATGGTTTTAACACTAAAATAAAAAATTGGTCTTTTCCGACGGCAATTAGCCGTCGGAAAAGAACATTTACCGTCGGAAATGTAGACTATTTCCGACGGCATTTAGGCCGTCGGAAAAAATGTATTACTTTTTCCTATTTCCAATGGAACAAAGAGTATTTTCCAACGGAAAAATGACTATTTCTGACGGCTTTTAGGCCGTCGGAAATATGGTATCATATTTTTTCTCATTTCTGACGGCACTGAAATGGCCGTCGGAAATGGTGCCTTTTCCGATGGCAATTAGTGCCGTCGGAAATAGTTCGTCACTGATAGGCTTTTTTTTTGTAGTGTTGGTACCTTCCGGGTATCCCATAAGACCATAACCAAAGAGGAGGTTTTCGAACTGTGATCTCCAAGCGGCATAATTTCCACCTTTGGATAGCTTGATTGGAATATGTGTTGAGTTGATGGCTATTAGTGATTGCGTGGGTTGATTAGAGTTGTTTGTGCCCATGAGGACCACTTGAGGGGTAGAAGACGTAAAAGCAGCAGTAGAGGACGCAGATGCAGAGATTGTCGTTGTTGAGGTAGATAGAGACGGTGAAGAAAAGAAAGAAATTTGAACGGCTAGGATTTCAACTAGGTTATCAGGATCTAAGCTCTGATACCATAATAGGTTTAGTATTTGTGAAATAACTAAGTGTAATTAATCATTGATAATGAAGGTATTTATACATATTACATTGCACAGGATATAAAAGTAATTACACCTAGTTGAGCCTAATTACATGCGGTAATCTGGTGGGAAACAGTTTGTGATTTATTGAATCTCACTTCTCCTATTAGAAACAACTATTTGCAATTCCATCTGAGTTCAACTGATTTGGTATTGAAATGTTGTTGGTTGGATCAATGAACTTGTAGAACTGATTTCCTTTGGTCGTTGCGAGAACTTGTTGTCTCCATAAAAGAAAATTATTGTGCTCTACACCTCTCTTTCCGTATTTGTGCTGGTGCAAGACTGCAAGCCTTACGTTACTCAATATGCTCTACACCTCCTATGTGTTGTACGTGGAAGTAATATATCACAAACCATCCTAATAAAAAAAATAGTTATATGGAGGAATATTTTCAATATGCTGTGGAAGTAATTTTTCAGACCATACTAACAGTGTTTGATCTTAACTATAAATTTGATAGATCGTCGTTGGATTACAAATTTACTAAAATTTATCATCAGAAATGTTTGATATCAACAATCCACGATAAACCCCGAGCTTGGTCTTCGTCTCTTATAATGCATTAATAATATTTGATTTATTTATTCTAAAAATTTTCAGTTTTATATTGTTTTATTTTTAAAGCTATTTTTTTTTTTTTTTTAAGGATAAAACTATTCTATTATTTAAACCATCGGATAGAAATCTAACGATAATTACATATCCATGACGTTAAATAGGGGTAGGCACAGTTTTACAATCCAAGATCAATCGAATCGAACCGAACTTAAGTATGTATTTAAGTCAAGTCACATTATTAAGACGAGTTAATCTGATTAAAAAAACAAAAACCGAGTTTATGCGAAAATATTGTTTCTACTTGCCAAAAACCGAATCAAATTACTAAATATAAATAAATATATAGTTTCTTCTAATAATATATATATATATACAGTCTTTCTATTATCAGTTCAAACTGACAAAAGATATATCAGTTCCTTGCACGTGGACCATTGGATTTAAAAAATGCTTTGACAAATGCATAAAGCTAAGTCAAAGTATTTAAATCTAATGGCCCATATGTAAGGAACTGATATATTTTTTGTCAGTTCGAATTGATAATAGAAAATCTGTATATATATATAATTTTATTAAGTTTTTTTTTATATACCTCTGTATAATATTATTAAGTTAAGTTAATATACATTTATTTTATTACATATAATCAGTCTTTCTATTATCAGTTCGAACTGACAAAAGTTATATCAGTTCCTTGTATGTGGGCCACTGGATTTAAATACTTTGACTGACAAGTGCATACACCCAAGTCAAAGTATTTAAATCTAGTGGCCCACATGCAAGGAACTGATATAACTTTTGTCAGTTCGAACTGATAATAGAATTTCTGTACATATAATATATTATATATAGTTTGGACTATATTTGTTATTAACATAAATAAATTTTTGTTATTATTATTTGTATTATGGATTATAAAAAATCAAGTTGGGGGTCGGATCGACTCAACTTATTTTTGTGGGTCAATCCAGATAATAAAAAAAAAAAAAAAAAGTTATATCAGGGTTAGGGTTTAGCTACAAGTCTACAATACAAATACAGTTATTATAGTGTTGCAAGATATATAGATATCAAAATGAAATATTCTCTTTAGAGTAAGGGTCCGTCCTGCAAGCTGTTTTCAGTTGTTGTTTTACGAAAAGAAATATGAAAATGAAAACAGTGTTTTTGGTTTCATTTTTGAATTCCGAAAACGGGTCTAGTAGCATTTACTAGAATCCGTATTTTGAAAATAAAAACGGGAAAAACGCGTCTGGTAGGCTAACCGAAAACTTTCGAAAATTAACAACAATAAACAATTATCAACTAAGTCAGAATTGTTTATTTCACTTGTAACCTAAAAACAATTTGATCAAACATTTTATTTATTTAACATTATTTTTAAATTTTAGAAAATCACATTAATTATAATTTTTTGATTATATATAAATTATTTGAAATCTTTTAAAAAGAAAAAAAAAAGATAATCAAAATTCAATGAAGATATGAAAATGGGGTTCCATAATTCGAAACAAAAATCGAAATTCCCCACTGAAATCTAACTGTTATCATCAAAATCACTTCCAATGAAATACCAGCATATGTCTAAGTAGCTAAGAAGAGTGTGATTTACAAAAAACCATTAAAGCATCAATCAATGCAACGAAATAGATTCACAAAAGAATCGAAAACAGATAATTTTCCACACAAAATTCAAACCGTTAATGGAATCTGTTAACCGAAAATTGTCACTAGAGTGATATTTCCAATTAACAATTCAAAGGGGACCAGAATCGGGGTAGATCTTGGTCGGAGAGGTATCAAGTAGTTCGATACCTTTGGCTTCCTAAAAACTCACTAAGAATGGTGTATGATAGTAGTAAGAAAAAAGGAGTCAAACATATGGTAGAATGAATACTCAACTTATTTTATTCAGAATAAACACATAGTAAGGTTACAATCAATCTTTAGCAAAACTATCGATATATGAACAAAGGCAGGCTAAACTTGATGGACAATGGCGATGGAGCTCTCGTATCTGTCGATAAGTGGCAAAGTATGAAGTAGGGTTTCGGTCCCTTTTCACTATGATCATACGATGAATATATAGATCCGTGTCTTGCCATGCACTCCTAGAACTTTGGTCTAGGGTTTTAGTAATTCACGCGTCTTTCCTTGGCGATCGACGAATTCGTCGGGGATTTGATCCCTAAGATCCCATGATTCCTTTTAGAACTGAAAGAGTTGACTTAGCTTTTGAATGGGACTCTTAAATGGCGGGAATGCATGTAATATTCTGCCTCAGACGATGGAGTTTAATTCTTGTCTTTCTTCTCGGTTTGCTAATCGAGGTACTTGCTTCTCGCTTTAGGCGGGGTCGGAGCACTGGGATTTTTGTATTAATTTGCTAAGTGTCTGCTACTAGCTCTTAGTGGATCGGGATACTCAAGTACCTCGCCTTCTTTTTATCTCTCTCGAATTATGTTATAACGTATCGGGATACCGAGGTATCAGGGTGCTAGGATACCGGGGTATCTGGGGCCTTCCTAGTACTTTCTGGGTTCTGGAAGTTTTGGATCTGGTCGGGGTGGGTAGAAGTCCCTATCCCGGTCTTTCTGTAGGTAGGCGGGGTACCCGGATACCTCTTCCGTTGTTGCTTTCTACCCCGATTTATTTTTCTGATGCTGATGGAAAATTCTTCTTTGATCCCTGCCACTTTTGGCGGTTAACAGAATCAAATTGGCATTATTACCTTTAGTGGGACCACCGACCATGATCACAGCAACAACCTTCTCCTCTGAACTCCCCATCTTCCAAATCAACAGAAATCGAAACCCAGATCTGAACCAGATCGGCGTGAAGTCAACAGAAATCGAAACCCAGATCTGAACCAGATCGGCGTGAAGAAAAAGAAAAAGAAGATCAGATCGGGAAAAAGAAGAGGAACACCAGATCGGGAAGAAGAAGAAGAAGACCACATCGACGGTGAAGACGAAGAGCGGATCGGCGGGCCTCCGACGTCGGAGCCAGATCGATGTCGCCGGCGTCGGTTGCTCCAAGAAATTTGGAAGACGAAGAACATAGTCGAAGAGGAAGAAAAAAAATAAATAAATAAAAGGTGATTTAAAAAAAAAAACAAAGTGAAAAACAAAAACAAAAACAAGTATTTTTTGTTTTTCAAAATTTCCACTTTTAACACTGGTTTTGTTTTTCATTTTGTTTTTGTATTTTGAAAATAAAATAAAAAACGGTACCAGACGCGAATTCGAAATCATTTTTAGAAAACAAAAACAAAAACAGCCTGAAAACAGCCTGCAAGACAGGCCCTAAATTACACCAAACTCTCATAAGGTTTGTCATTTTACACTCAAATAACTTTATAATTAATTGACACTGACCTTTCCTGCCATTAGTCAAATTCGGTCAAACTTAACCGTCGACCAAATTTGAATATGTATTTTAACCATTTGAAGCTTTTAAAAAAAATGTATAAAATTGAATAAAAAAATTTAAATGGAGATTAATTGAAAAAGAAAATGTTTAAAAAATAATATTAATTGAAAATTAAGAATTTTCTAAGAGAAATTTAATTCTATTTTCTTTTCTTTTTGAAAAACAAATAATTTTATTTCAAATTACAAAAAAAATAAAAAAAAATAAAAAATTAACGCAAACAAATTAAAATAAAATGATTTATAAAAAAAAAATAAAAATGGAGAAAACTAGTGGAGACCACTGGGTCTCCATCGCCGAGGATGGAGATCTCATAGAGGGGTCTCCATCGTCAAAAATGGAGATCACATCTTTTTAAAAAAAAAAATCGTTCTTTGATTTGATCTCCACCGTCCATTTATGGAGATGGACGATGAAGATCAATCTTTCTTTTTTATTTTATTTTCTTAATTCTTTTTAAATGTATCATGGATATTTCTGTTTATTATCATGTTTTAATGGTCAAACTCTAATGGTAGGGGAGGTGGGTGTCAATTAACATAAAGTTGTTTCTAGGTATAAAAGGAAAAACAACTCCACCCTTAACAGTCAAATTCTAATGGTATGGGAGGTGGGTGTCAATTAACATAAAGTTGTTTCTAGGTATAAAAGGAAAAACATAGTTTGGTGATTTGCTCTTTTCTTTAATATTATATTTAATTTTTATTTTTCAATTGTTAGAATTTTGTGTACTTTTTGATTAAAATCCAATTTATAGTTTAATTTCACTTCAACAACTAAAAAAAAAACACTATACATAATACATAGGGATATTATTATTTTCCACCCTCACTTATGAGGTATTGGTCATTTTGCACCCTCTAGTTTGAGTAATGGCCAAAATCCACCCTCTAATTTCAGTTAATAGTCAAAATGCACCCTACCGTTACTATTCCGTTAAAATTTTTATTTTTCTGTTAAGTTAGTATGGGTATAATGGTAAATGAAGTGGTAAAATTAATAATCATTATTAAATTAAATAAAATACAATTAATTTAATATTAAAAAAATCTCCATTCAATCTCTCTCTGACACCCCACCACCCATCAGGCCACCATCGATCTCCACCCTCTCCCTCTTTTTCTCTTATTCTCTCTCTCACCATCCATCGATCTCTCTCTCTCTCTCTCTTTTTCTTTGATTTTTCATTCTTTGGAAATCAATCTCTCTCAAACATTCAATCATCTTCTCCACCATCATCTCCACCCATTCAATCATCTTCCACACCATCCCTCTCTCGGTTTCCTCCTAGTCGAGATCGGCACTCGATCCTACTTCACGCCGCTCGATCTCTCATCGCCGAGTCCCTTCTCTTTCTCTTCCCCCTTCTTCTTCTTCCCATTTCTCTTCATGTGGTAGTGGTGATTGTGGTGAATGGGTTTCTTTTGGGGTTTGGATTTGGGTTTGGGTTTGGGTTTGGGTTTGGGTTTAGGGTGGTCGCCGGCTGTAAGGTCTCATTTATTTGATTAGCTTATTTCGTGGACAAACCACAATTGGGGATCATTGTAAGGGTAGCTTAGGTATTGGTGTTCAAGTTCAATGTCCTTTGAAGACCTCATCATTGATAAGCACCAAAGGTAATTTCTAAGTGCTTACTTGCAATTGAAGAGATAGTTGCACACACTCACAAATCATGTATACGTTTAATTCTTGTTTGTTGTGTGTCTAATTTGTGTGCATTAATGTTCATTAATCTCTCTCTTGAATGTTATTTTGATTGCATCTTGTTTGTCCAAATGCCATGTCATGCATTGGCTTAGGATTGCATTTTTGCAAAGAGCGATGTCGAAAGCGCTCTACAGAAGCGCTATACGAACAGTGCTCATCTGAGACCTGATGGAAATGGGATAGGCGCTGTACAGACCTGATCGATTTAAATCAGTGGTTGTTGGGTCGCTGTACAAAGCGTTATACGTACAGCGACTCTCTGTTTTCTCGAGATAACAGAGTTGTGGCGCTGTTCAAGCGCTGTACAAAAGCACCAATGAAGAAAGTTCTTCATTTTCCCAGGTAGGCGTTGTTCAAGTCTCTCTACGTACAGCGGCCTGTACAGCGCCCAAGGCAAAAACAGGGAAACTTATTAAAACGCATCACTTTGACTTTGACCCCCTATATATATGCCTCTATGACTTTAGGTCACTCAAGAGAGTTCATATTCAGATTCCATACTTAGGATATTTTTCAAAAGCAAGAAAAATACTAAGAACTCACCTTTCATTACTCAAACATCATTCCATGATCATCAATCATCATCTAGCATCATCCTTGATCATCTAGATATCATTTTGCATGGATTTTTCATCACACTTTGCTTGGTAAGTTTTTCACTTATATCTTACATATTTTGTGTCTTTCTTAGCAAGCAATCTCTATTATTACTTGTATGTTATTCATATATATCTTATATACAAGTTTGAGATTAGTGTTTTGAATGTTTGAGAGTTGTATTGTGATAGATATCTAGGTTTTTATAATCTATGTTTATCAAAGCTTTTTGACATGTCATTTAGCTCTTTGATATCTAGGATTGTATTTCTTGTTATATCATCATCCTAGATAAGCATATAGGGTTACCTAGCTCTTGTTGCATATTTGAGTATTTCATATATTCACTTAGGTTGTATCATCTCTTCATTGAGAAGTAAGTCTTGTGTAGCTTTTGGGATTAGGTTGCATAAATCACAAGCAATTGGACTAGGTCCACTTATACCGGGATTAGGTAGTTGAGATGATTATTGATCGGGATTAGATCATTAAACCGGGATTAGGTTGTATTCATTTCAATTAGTGGATTCGAGGTTCGTGTGTGGCGCACATAACAGCCCGTGGTTTTTCCCGTGAGGGTTTCCACGTAAACATCAAGTGTTATTTACATTCCGCACCATATTACACTTGTTTGTCTTTTTTACTAGGTAGGGGCATTTTCGTAAAATTGACATGTATGCGAAAATTGGGTAATAACGTTTAAAATCTATTCACACACCCCCCGCCCCCCCTAGATTAATATTAGAACACACCGAGTATTTATTTCACCGGCGATTAGAGAGCTGATCTCCTCCGCTTAGAAGAGATCAGTTGATGGGTGGTGGTTGGGTTCTTTCAGTTGTTGGATTTGAGTGTTGATTTTTTTTTGTTTTACTTTTAAATTGATTTTGCTATAAAAAAAATTAAAAAAAAAAAAAAAAAAAAAACGGGTGGTTACTTTGATTTTGGTTTTAATTAGTTTAACATTTTTTTTCAACTACTTAGAATCTATTGTTGAATGGAGTTACAGGTTGGGAATTGGATGGATTCGATTTCATTTTTTTTCTGGTGGGGTGTCAGTTTCTGGGTTTCTATTTCTTGTTGGTGTAACGGTGTTCGTGTTGGTGTTGTTGTTTTTCTAGTTGGTCTTGGTCTATGGGAGCTGGTGTGGGAGTTGGGTGATAACTGATGAGGTTTCTGGGTTTGATGAAGAAGTTGAATTTTTTTTTTTGGTTTTTTTTTTTTTTTGCTTGGCTTTCTCCACCGTCCATCTCTGATATCGACGGCAGAGATCGAATCTGGTGATGCTGTTGAAATTTTTAAAAAAATTAAAAATTAAAAATTAAAAACTTAAAAAGAGAGGGAAAAGGGTATAATAGTATTTTTGATAAAAAGTTAACAGAAGTTAACGGAAGGTGGAAAGTGGCCATTACACAAACTAGAGGGTGGAAAATGACTAATACCTCATAAGTGAGGGTAGAAAATAATAATATCCCTAATACATATCACACACATCCAAAGTCAAAGTTTTGACAGAAAATGGACCCATCCCAAGTCGTTAATATCAAAACGTAGTCATAGACATAACCGTCCATTTTCCCTCCAAAAATCGTCTCTATGCACACCCACCTAATACACAAACAAACTGCTCTCTTCTCAACTTGCTGTTTGTCTCCCGAAAAACCCACCTCAAATCTCACTTTTTCTCTCTGTACCACTGTGTCAATCTCTGTTGACGATCAAGATGATGATGTGTCAAAATCAGATACAGGGTGACGAAGATTCCTCCGGCGATTTCAACATGCAGTCGATCGGCAATTTCTTGAGCTTCGCTTCAAGAGGTGACAGAGTCGGACTCAACCAGATGTTGAGGAACGGCACTTCTCCAAACGTGCAGGACTATGACAAGAGGACTGCTTTGCATCTTGCTGCGAGTGAGGGCCACGCGCCGATCGTCGAGCTTCTTCTTCATTACAATGCCAATGTCAACCTCATCGACCGCTGGCAGCGAACTGTGAGCACCCAGTTGCCCTTTTTTGCTGATTTTAGTATTTTATTTTGTCATAATAGTTTTTTTGTGGTTTAGTTCTTTGTTTTGTATTTAACAAGTTTGAATGCCTATAACATATTAACATGTATGCAAAAATGCTTATAACATGTAGAGCTTTTTTCCTCAATTGGCTTCTCGAAAGTTGAATCTTTTATGGCTATGTATTATTGTGAAAATAATTTTCATGTGTGATTATCTGCAAGAAATTCTGTTTGATTGTCTTTAATTTAGTGGATTTATACAAATTGGTTGTTCGAACATAATTTCGTGTAGCTGATCTATGTACAACTGTGCCGTTACAAATGTGCAATGTCTTGATCATACTTTAATCAAAGTTAATTATTGAGCTTAACATCAAGTACTTGTAATCTTTGGTTGTAATGTAAAGCCCTTGACAGATGCAAGACTTTACAACCATCGAGATATATGCAGGATCCTGGAAGTAAACGGAGGCAAGGAATTCAGCAATGATCAATCGATGGTAATCGAATTATTAAGATATTTCGTGATTTGTTATAAGAGCTAAATCAGTTACATCTAACTGTTCAAATCTTGAGAATTTTTAGTATCTGCTTTACATGGGAAGGAAATGAAATCAACTTGATGAAGATTATTTAACTGATTGGGCTATTATATAATTCAGTGTAAAATGATAGAGAAACATTTAAATAGATACAAGTAATGGTCTTTCAATGGCTTGATAACATATAGCCTCTGTAACGGGAGGTAATGAAATGATGTAGAACGAGAAAGATTTGTAGTTTGGCTAGAGAGATTGGGTTATATGTTAGGCACGTATGTCATTGAATGATGTGGTTGGCATTTTAACTAAGAAGAGTGTCAGTGCTATTAAGTTATAAACATTAAATCAGATGGTTAGTTGATTTTGTGTTCAAAATTCTTTGATGTTAAGGTAAGTTCTTGCAAGTTTTGCAGCATTGCTTCTCTCTTTCTTATCCATGAAGAAAGAGAGTTTACAATATTTCCCATGTTTTATGACTTTATGTTCTTCATTTTTTATTTAGACAGTTCGACACGAGCAATATTCAAGCGAAGTAAATTTTGATATTTCAGAATTGGATATACAGCACTCCACAACTGTAGAACAGGTACATAAAGAAACAAGGAACACTTGCTTCATTAATCAAAATTTGCCCTTATTGTTGAAACAAGCCGCTTATGGTAGTTATCCACTTTCTTCTTATTTTGCCAAAGAGACATATAATATTTTCCTTTTTGAGGGAACATGCTACTAGTTTAAATTTCTCAAAATCATTGGTATTAGGCGACGTAGCTGAGAAAAGGGAAAATATATTCATTTAATGGCACAGAAAACAATCCAAATCAATTTTAGAAATAGACCAAAGGCTGAAACTACTTTCAATTCCTCTTTAATGCTATTACATATCTCTAGTTGTAGCAGGTGAAAATGTTGAACTTTGGATATATAACCATATTAAGCAACACAATAAAAGTTCCCTCGAGAACCGATCTTTTACTTGAGAAATACTTGCCAAAGTGTTTAGTACATAACTAGCTTCTAAGTAATGTCTTATTAGATGCGTATGTATAATAAATCCAATGTGGATATATGGTCATCTTTATTTTCCTTGAATGGTTTGGTCAACTCATAAAACATAACCTGTGCCATATAGTTTTTCCTCCAAAGCTATGTCCAATGATTTTCGTTGCAAATTAATTGATTAGAGATATTCTTCTTGTCTTAGGGTGCATTTGGCGAATCTCAAAAGGTCAAGTGGCGTGGAACGTGGGTGGTCAAAACTGTGATTAAGAGCCACATAAATTATCCTGTAAAAATGTATATGAGATTAATGAGATTGTACCTTTTTTTTCACGTATTTAGTAATTTATTTAATACAATGGTGCCAGCCTGGAGAATATTTTGACAACCTAGATACTGATAACTTTCTTTTTCAAGCATGCTGCAGGATATTGTCTGCTAAGGATAATACTTCGTTACAAGAACTTCGACATCCCAATATCTTGCAGTTTCTTGGTTCAATTGTGCACGGTGAAGAGATGATTCTGATTACAGAGTTTCTGCCAAATGTATTTCTTTCTATGAATATCTGAATTGTCGTTTTTTATAGCTAGTTAATGGGATTGGTTATAATTTCAATTACAGATAATATCCCTCACAACTTAGTTAGGAGTTTAGGAAAAAAAAATGTTGTAATGCTACCGTATTAATATTTATGTCATATCATTGTAATGATACTGATTATGTATGAGTCGTTCTACATAAAACACTATAGATAATGCCAACTGAAATCTAACAAATTTTTGTTGTCCTGAAAAGATTAAATAATAATATCACATCAAGTAGATGATTTTGCTTAATGATATTGGTTGCCTTTAACTGCATTGGCATTGTAGCTTGCATTGCATAGTACTCTTTTTTAAATGCTATAAACTGTATGTGTGCTTATATTTACAGAGCACGTTATTATTCATGTGTTTGCAAGTCGGAAGCTAGAATACAAGACATACAAGAAGCACAAGCATATAGTGCTTTTCATTTTCTAAGACTCTGAACTTAGAAAGTAAGAAATTATTATTTTATCTGTTAGAATCTGAAAATTGGTTAAATTTGCTATTAGAATAATGAATTTTGGTTTAACTTATTTGTGGACTGTAGATATATCTCTGTAGTGAAGACATTTATCCTTTGATAACATGTATTTCTGTCAAGTTGCACTGAGGTTTCATTGGAATTAATCTGTTGTTTTGTTTTATGAGAACTATAATTCTGACAAGCTTCTTAGAAATAATAAATCGTGCACAATTGCTTCAGTCAGTGGGTTGTTTGCATCAAACTAAACTAAGATGTACTTTTTTCTTAATTCAAACATATTATGATGCATAAAATGCAACGAACATCCACTTAAAGTCATCATTTGGTATTATATTGTCTCTGTATATTTCCGGTCCAAGTTAGATGATTAAAGCTGAAAAATGGCAAGCGTTTTTACAATAAGTATGTATTCAACAGTTATATTATAGCTTACAAAATTGTTACTTCTGCTAATTCAGGGAAACTTGGATGATATCTTGTCCAAGAAGGTTCGACTTGACCTACCCACTGCGCTTCGCTATGCACTTGATATTGCTAGGTGATGTACCGTGTACGTTTGTTTGTTTGCACGGATTTTGAGAGGAAACCAATTGTAGATGGCATATAAAGGGAATATCATTTCCAGTTTCATATGAAAATTTTCCCTTTCTCTTATATGCAATACATGTAGTAGCATGTACTGGTTAGAAAATTCTTATGCAAAAATGTCATTAAAATTTTCATCTTTTTCCCAAAAAAAGGGTTATTTTCTGGGAAGTAATTGCATCATAGCTTGGTTTCTTTTATTAAATTGTACTTCTTAGTCTGGTGGCTTTTTTTTTTTTTTTTTTTTTGTGTGTTCATGGTTTGTTTACTCCACTCTGCCTCTCTTTCTCAGATTACAAAACCCAGATTGGTATAGTTTATGAGCTTTTCAACCTTGTATCTTGTTTACTTGTCAGTATTGTCACTCTCATTTCTAATTTTGTATTCAATCTTTCTCATGTCCTCTTTATTTGTAAGGTCCCCTTCTACTTTTATCATCCATACCCTTTAACAGTATATACTTTTGGATGCAGTCCCTTGCTTACAGAAAACTGGTTTATTTGCTTTCTTTTTCTTCTTCTTTTCTCTATTGTTCATTATATATGAAACTAAAATTGGTAAATCATTATGTTTATGTATATAAATATCTGCATGTATGTATAACTGCATAAGTTTCTGGATTCCACACCGTTTAGATTTCTAATATTGCAGTTCTTATCCACCTCATTTGTTGCTTTCTTTTGTTTCTCTTAAACATGAACAAAAATGCAACTCTTTAATTTCTAAAACAATTGGCAGGGGAATGAATTATCTTCATGAGCACAAACCACTCCCCATAGTTCACAATCATTTGAATTCCAGGTAATTTGTGATGTCAAGATTCATAATTTCTTTTAATTTGCTCTTGGTATCATATCATGGCAGGATTTTAAGATGGTCTTACTAGCTATTATTAATTTTAAGAGTTCAATGAAAGAATTGCCGTCTCTCTTTTATCTTTCCTTGTTTGGTTGATGTGATAAAATTTGGTCATGCACATGTGATGACTTGCTAGTGTTATGTTTTCCGAACTAGTTCTAATGGTAATTACTATTCTTGAGTTAGATATGTGTGCAATCAAGTAATGATCTTACAAAATTGTATTTATTTATTTATTTTGTGAATGTAGAAATTTGTTGCAAGATGAAGGTGGCCACTTGAAGATTGGAGAATACTGGGTTCAAATGTTGTATAAACTAATACACCCTAATCAAGACAACTGTATGTAACGTAATCCTTTCATTAAGTTTTGATTTTCAACATTGCTATTGCCTCTCAAGTACCTATCTTGTTTTACAGCCCAGCGAAATGATAACGGTATTAATATTGTTACTAGCAACCTTTTGGATGACACGGAGAAAGATATTTGTTCATTCGGGTACATATTTTATCAGGTATGTATTTAGATTTTAGATTAGATTGACAAGATGAGCTACAACTTAAATCTTGATTTTTCATGGTGACACACACTCTTCATATCTGAAAAATTATTGTGTTACAGATGCTAGAAGGAAGGAACCTGCTAACCAATACAAGCTTTGACTTCATGCATCACAAGTCCGTTGATTTTGAACCAAAGTTTCCTATAAGTCGGTGCCCTATAAGAATTAAGCAGTAAGCGTTACCGTTTTCCATCATATATGTTAATTATACATGTACTCACTTTCTTGTATGTTTTTCTTTCCTTTTCTTGTCACGCAAGCATATTATTCATGAGTGTCGATTAATTGTATGGTTTACTGTTTTCAGATTGATAGAGCATTGCACAAGTAAAGATCCTTGTGAAAGACCGTCGTTTGCCGGAATCATAGGGATTCTAGAAGAAGAATCTGACAGTCTGGGAAGAGGTGTATGCCCTGTGTGTTAAGTGCTTCTTCATACAATGTGCTACTAAGGTGTTTAGACAAAGTTATCTATATTTTACGTTAAACATGCTTACTACTAGTAAGCTTGTTGTGCCAATATTTCTTGTTTGAAATAAAATTTACCAGGATAATATAGACATTTTAAAAGTAATATAGTTACCACCACTTGTAAAATGAAAATTATGTAGTTTGACCCCCTCAAACTTCATTAAATTTAAAATTCTGGCTTCACCCACACCCGCCCATTTCAGCACGTAAATGGTAAGTGCGTCCATTTTTTTATATATTTTTTTTTCAGATCCTAAGGTGAAAACATGCTTGCCGGATTTATCTGATATCCGAGCTTGTATGCATGATATATATACATCTTTTTAGAGTCACGATGCTTTGAACCTCGAATCAGAATGTTGTGGCGCAGGATTGCTCTTCCACCGTATTCAAGAGGTTCAATGATCCATTTATCAGCCAACATTAGGTGAAGGCATCTTGTGGTTCGTATAGGGGCGAACCCAGGAAATATTTATTACCTGGGATATATATATATATATATATTTATATATATAGTCAGCTCTTTAGCTATCAATAGACCCGTCACAAATCTAGTTCGAAACGTTGAACCATACCGAAACCTAACTGGAAAAACCAAATCGGAATCGGAGGAGGGCGGTTTCGGTTCCAATTTTCACAGCACCGCTCGGTTCGAACCACACTGGAGCCGACAGTTCCAACATAATTTTTTTTTTTTTTTTTTTTTTTTTTAATAAATCCTAAACCTAAATCCCTAAATCCTTCTTCTTCAGTCGTCAGGCCAGATTCTTCTTCTTCTTCTTCTTCTTCGATTCTTCTTCTTCTTCCATCTCTTCTTCAGTTCTTCTTCTTCTTCGATCAAGGGTTACTGTAGCATTATTGACACGAATCGAAGGCTTCCTTTTTCTTAATCGAAGACTGCAGCATCATCTTCAGTTCTTCTTCTTCTTCTTCTGCTATAGTTCTTCTTCTTCTTCTTCGATCCCGGGGCCCTTGTTCTTCAGTAACTAATCTGGTCATCTGGAACTTCCAGAATGTGTATACTGTCATGTGAATGTGAGTATGTGTCTATGTGACTAAGTTTTTTTTTTTTTAAAAGGTTCAAAACCGTCGAAACCGCCGGAACTAGAACCGGATGTAAGACCCAAATTCTAAAATCATATAACTAGATAAGTATACTAGACCCATTGTTAGAACTAGAATCATAATGTTATATGTATATGAAATTTGTTTGTGAATGTTTTCGAAATGTGCTGTGAATGATTTCGAAATGTGTTCAAAATGCTTTGAAATGTGATAAGTTTGCATTTTGAAATGTGAATATATGGTACCATACAATAAGTTTTCACTAGACTACTTTTGTTTATTGTTGCTAGTAGGCACCTATGTGAATATGTGTGGAGCCCTATGCGATTTGATATGTTTGTGGTATATGGGAAGTGTCCTCTAGAGTACTCTAGGGACTAAAGAGTCTTCACATTCGTGTGTCGATGTATTAGTGCATGTGGGAGGACTTGTCGCTGATCACGACGACGGTCTGGCTCTTACCTTCGGGCATGAGTGTTTTGTGTTTTCAAAAAAAAATAAGAAATCCTCACTTGCACTTTCCCTGTATTCATTAGTTGCTGACGGGTAACTTTAGCTCCACTTTGTGATATGTGAAAAGTTCTACTATGCAATAATGGATAAAAGGAACCTAGCAAAATTTGATAAATATATGATTCAAATGATTTATGAACTGTGTTTTAATAGATATAGTTTTTCGTTTTTGAGATATTTTTTAAATACATACAACCGTAGTTACACAACCGCTTTGGAAAAACACATGGGACCTATGTTTTTTTTACGCGGGTCCCATGTGTTTATTCACTCTTTTCCAAAGCGGTTACGCGGCGGTTGCGTAACCACGGTTATATGTAGGATTAATCTTTTAAATATTTATTAAATCATGTTTAGTTTGCTTACTGAGTTTCTAAAGTCACTTAGGGGGGTGTATTCAATTAAGATTCTTGAGATTGTGATTCGCTCATAGCATGCATTGTGATTCCAGTTAATTTTTTAAGCTTGTTTTTATTAGATTTTTCATGGATTTCTACGGACTTTTATAAATCCATATAGACTTTTGAGAAAAAAGGATTTGTTGATGGGAGCATCCGTGGACTAGTGTTCATGGTGTGAGAGAGATGGATGATTATTATACTTCTATTATGAGAGAATTATACCACTATATTAAGAGTTAACACAATTATACACTCAACCAATATAAGACTTATTATTGGATTACAATTTGCAGTAATAGACAAAAAACTTTTTGGGTGGCAAGATTTTCTCTTCTATTACTTTAGGATTCCTTAAAGACTATTAGGATTATATGGACTAGACTTTCCAGGTTCTTTGGACTTTTTAAAAAAAGAGTCTCTAGACTTTATTTATAGTTATTAGGATTATCTAGACTTTATTTATAGACTATTATGTATTATCTAGACTTTAATATTTATAGACTAACGATTATCTAGATTTTATTTATAGACTATTAGGATTATCTAGACTTTATTAGACTTTTTGGACTTTTTTTTAAGAGAAAATAGCACTAGACGAGCATTAATTGGTGTGGAGTCCATGCCATCAATATCCATCTCTGCAAATATTCAAATCTGACCTATGTCCACATCAAGTGCACATCTCTAAAAATACTAAACATTATTTGTTCAAATTTTGATACAAGAAATAGATGCAAAAAAACACTTTTCATTCAGAAAATATTCCAAAAATCGATTTGGAAAATGTATAAGCGATGATACACAGCTCATTCGCGGCTATTCACGTCGCTTCTGAACCTACTGAATATATGTGATCATAACTTTCAAAATACCGCCCAGAATTTTAAAACCGTTGGATTCGTATCTTAAGGAACCTTACATGGACGAAAAAATACAGATACAGTTTTAAGGAAAAAGAGCAATGAACACATCTCATTCGCTCTGCGTCGCTTCTGACCTCTGAATAATTGATCACTAACTTGCTCAAAATACGGCTCAGAATTTTCGTTCTTTATTTGGATATCGTATCGAAAAATTAAAGATCATGGTCCAACTACTGAAAAAATTGGCTTTTGCAGATAAGTTTTAAGGAAAAAAAGCAATGAAAACATCGTATCCTTCGCGGATTGTACGCCGCTTCTACCTTTCATAATTAATCATAACTTTCAAAATACCATTTTGTTGTTTGCCTTTGTAATTTAAATTTAGTCTCTTTGATACCGTTCGATGATTATCGATATAATTTTACGAAAAATTGAAAACCCAACATGGACGAATATTAAATAAATATTTGAGGTGTATTTCTAAATGATAAAAAGTTCAATATAAGGAAAAATTTTAAAGGTAAACATCATTCGCGGATTGCGCGTCGCTTCTGACAGTTGACTGAATAAATCATAACTTTCAAAATACTGCCCATAGATTTTACGTTCATTATCACACCGTTGGATTTGTATCTATGGAGGGAACCCAATCGTCTGATGAAGAATAATCCTTGCCAAAAGATAACCAGTTTTAAGGAAAAAGTATACACATCAGAATGATACACAACCATCGTGTACAAAAAATGTACCATTGAATCGATTTACTTTTGCAGTAGTGACTTGAAAATAAAAGTGAAACGTGAAACAAGTTGAGAAACCCAAACAAGGTAGCTGAATAGCTCAATTAAGATGGCTATTCGTTTTTAGAACACGCATCAACACACATGAAAATGTACATATTTTTATTTTTTGCTTTCAGATACCATAACTAATTTCCTCTTTTTTTTTCTTTTTTTTTTAGCAAATATCATTTTATATATCATATTTTTATATATCTTGATGTGTATAATTTATTCCTAAAAATAAAACATATCTTGTTGAAATTTGGAGTATACAAAATATATTATTGAATTGCAGAAACCGTCTTCAAGAATCAAAAATAAATTATATTAATAATTACATTACTTGTTGATGAACTAATTTTGCATGCTTATTCCGTTAAAAAAAAACCAGTATGAAAATCATTAGTTAGTTTTCGAGTTAATCAAACCGAAATGAAACAAAATTGCATGGGTATTATTATGTTTTCTCTTTGAATGTGTTTTTTCTGAATGCTTATTAGAAGTCAAAATTTGCACGACAAAATTGTATATATGTTACCCGGTCTGTTGTTGAGAGAGAGAACAAAGTTTCTTCCACCTTGTTGCTATTTTCTGAAAAGTCTTTGAGAGCATGAAAAGTCTGATGTGAAAAGGGACATATTTTGATGGTCTTGGTATTTATATCTCTCACCATTCCACCAAAATCCTACCAAAATCCATGACATGAAATCCTTTAAATCTTGATCTCAAGTCCAATACCACTAGACAATTTGCTATCTATTAAAGTCTGGATCCAATCTACACCCGGATTTGGAAGGATTCTTTAAAAGTCCATAGAAATCTAAATTGAATGCCACTGGATTAATATAGACTCTTTTAAAGTTTTTAAATGTCCGAATTGAATATACCATGATTTATAATGTCTTTAAATGTCCTTAATAATCCTAATTGAATACACCCCCCTTAGTTCATTGTGATTCTAGATTCTTGAGATTGTGATTCGCTCATAGCATGCATTGTGATTCCAGTTAATTTTTTAAGCTTGTTTTTACTCTTAATTTTTATGAGAGTTAATAATTAATAGTCACACGATTTTTATAATTAAGAGTTAGAAAAATTTAGACATAATTAAGACTTAATTACATCACGAGGGTATATAATTGATAAGCCTTTTCCTCGCACTCTCTCTTTATGTGAGGAAATGTCTTCGATTCTCCCTCACACACTCTATCTTCATCTCCATTTTTCTCTCAGCAATCTTGTTAATTCATTTCCTCGCACTTTCTCTCTTTATGTGAGGAAAAGTTAGGCTTTGATTCCCCCTCATACACTCTATCTTCAATTTGTATTAATTAAATTTGGTGTGCACCTCGGAGGAATTTCTTGTGATTTTCTCTTCAATGTACACCGATATAAAAAAGTATATACATGTGAGTCATTGATTAAAAATAAAATAATTTTTTATATGATTCTTGATGAAATATTTGTTTAATTTTGTAATAATAAGATAACAATAATTCAATAATAGACTGTTCAAGAATATAAAATATATTGTAAAGTTTATACATAAACAATTATTTAAACTTGTAGTTCAAAAAAATATATATTTAAACTTGCAAATGGCTTAATTCTATAATGTTAGAAAGTAAAATTTTATGTGTATTTTTACAACTTACTTTGAACAACAAAATATTTAGATTTCACTAAATTTAGATAAAAATATAATATTGTGAAACCTCAGGTACCTTCTGTATAATTAATCCATTATATATTAATAATATTTTGATTTTTTTCTAGACAACCGGGACAACCCTCTCACAGGCACGCCTCTACGTATATAATTCATATGCTTTTTACCTTTCTGATCAGAGTTAAAAATATATTAATGAAGATAATAAAGAGAGTGAATTAACTACAATCTGGTATATAAAAAAAAGGTTAATGTTAACATATCCCTGGACATAGAATAACAACCATTTTATTACTATAAAAGGAAATAAGTCACTGTATTTATTGTAACAAAACAATAAATACAGTTATTGATATGTGTTTTTATTTCTCTTTTTAGAAATAAAGTGGTTATTAATCTATGTCCTTAAGGCATAGGTTAACACTATCCTATAAAAAAAAATACTTATTTTAAAAAATTATACATATATTCTAATCTACAAATATATATAAGATGACACATGTCTTCTGCATTAACATATATAAAAAGTAAAAAATAAAAAATAAAAAAATAAAAAAATAAAAAAATAAAAAAAGTTACAAAATTTACAATAGGGTTCGAATATCAATAGGGAAATATTGATGAATGATGAATCTACTGAGATGATTCATATATTTTAATGTTTGTCAGTTACAATGATTAATACTAATTATATACATGTACCTAATCAACAAATAAATCATACTAACAAACTGTTTTTGTTTTCGTTTATTATAATTTAATTAGGAATTATCGTACAATCTACGTATTGCTATCTAGTTACAATGACATTTTCCTCAAAATAAAATATAGTATACCCAACAGAGTACGAAGTCGTATTAATATTAAAATCGAATTAATTAAATAATAAAATTATAAAAAAAAAACAAAGATTTTAAATAATTAAATATTGATTGTTGGCAGAGAGTGGTATCAACTATCAAAATCATGAGATGTAATCCAATAAGCAGAAAGATGATCATCAGATCATGTGAGGTGGTGCCGTGGTGGTGGTGACGGTGGGGAAAGCATCTCTTCATCAAATATTCACTTCAATTAATAGGTCATTAAATAATTATTTAAATAAAAATTAAATAAAATGTCCCACAACGTTAATAAATAATTTATATTTATTTCTACAATATATCACTGCCCAACTTTTTATATTTGAACGAACAAATATAACTCTACGTAATCTTTTACTCTATGTAAACGGTAAATGTACCGATTCAAACTTTCCTCCCTATCTATAAGAGTAGTTATTTTGACAGTATATATACCGTCTGATTTTGATAGCTTCGGATAGAGCGATTATAATAATTGTAATATTTAAAAAAAAAAAAATCGACTATATCAATTTAACTAGTAAACTTTAACTACATCCCAAGAGAGTAGCTCTATTCTCTTTCACAGGAATAGATATCCGAACCATACTCATTTGTAAAAGTGTTTGATTTAAGAATTTCTAGGAAGAATCCTCATTCTCTAATATATTCTCCAAATTAATCTTTCATCTTCTATCTCTTGAAATCTCATCTAAAACTTACTGATCAAAATTATTATTAATGTAAATATTCTCTAGAGAACATTGAAGATTATCGTTATTATGTTCTAAATTTAAGTACTTTGTATTCAAATAATTGGAGACATTAACATTTATTTCTGCATCTTAATTAGGAAATTGTTTAGCTGTTTGAATTTGAATTGGAGAAAAACTCTAAATTAGATCATGATCTTCGTAAGTGCATTAAATGTGCTGGTTGTCACCGATTGCCGCCCTTCAAGAATTGGGTTAACTTCTTAAAATCCAAATTTGTTGACTTCAAAAGTAGATGTTGTTTCTCAATTCACTTCATGAGTATCAATCACATTTAATTCAAATATATGTTTCAAATATATATGTGGAGTTAATTGGATGCTATCATTTTTATCTTCATATTAATTATGGGATTTTTAAAATTTGAATTTGCATAATTTCATCAACCTCTACGTTTCCTGATTTTGTGAGACTGTTTTACAAGGTTGTTCTCCACATTAGTAGTTTAGTACTAAAAAAAATAAAAAATAAAAAATAAAAATACTTGAACAAGAGGAGAAGACACAAAAGTTGATGAATTAAATTTTTTAAAAAGAAGAAAAGAATGACAGCGTCGATCCCGTGACGCAGAAGCAGAGGAATATTTATGTAATATTTGATTGTTAGGTCAGCGTGAGCTGGACTAACTGTAACCGCCACCGCCTGACCGCCACCGCCACTGCTTTGAAAATTATCACAACGAATTTTACGCAAAGCTGACTAATTTGTCAAACATCACTATGTTGCTTATAAAAACAATTACTTATTCAAGACAAAAATGATTGGTCAAGTCAAATAGTATTAATTCATTTAATAAAGATCTTAAAATTTATTTAAATTAATAAATTTTCTTCTTCTTAAAAAAAAATATTAACATTAATATCATTTTGGATATAGTTTTTAAGTTGATATGTACGTCTTCATTTGCTTACCCTTCTAAAATCTACGATTTCTAAACCTAAATATTCAAGTTTTTTGAAATTCATATATATGGTAAAATTCTTCTAAAAGTTTTTTTTATTTCTAAATTTAAATATTCTAACGTTTTAGATTCTCTCTAATAGGAGTGGTTATTGCTGATATTCGTGTTTTGTTTAACCAGGCACAGTGTTCTTCTATTTGTTTCGTCCCCAGATTGGCTAATCAGGTAGCCCATGGTTTAGCCAAAAACAACCTCTCTTGTGTGGAGGATTTGTTTTGGTTGGAGGAGTATCTTTCTTGCGTTTATTTGTTAGTTTCGGCGGATTGCCATGGTTCTTTGTAACTTGCTAGTTTGCTTTCAAAAAAAAATAAAAAAATAAAAAAAAATAAAATCTTATTTTGACTAATTTTAATTTTTCTATTATTAATGGTTGTGGGTAGTCTATTGTTTGTTTCTCATGGGTTAAAACACAATTAATGGTTTTTACGTCAATTTAATTTAGATATCAAAGATACTCATAAAATTCTCCTATACTATCAAAATGAAAAATATTAAGATAACAATCATGAAAATAACTTATAAATTATAATTACCAAAACTAACAATTAATTAGTACAAATATCGGTATTACTACTACTAACTTGATTTTCTACTATTTTTGTAAAATATTTCAATTATTCTAATAGTTGATCTATTTTATTAATTCAATTTTCTGTAAAATCTCGTTCTCTTTCTAAATATGATCATCTAGTTGAGGCCAAGCTTCTCTACTTTCTTTATAAACTTTATCTAATTGTTTATAATAATATTCTAATTTTTCTAAAATTAAGTAATGGAAAACGTACATTTTTCTAAGTACTTTTAGGAAACATGGATTTTCATTATCAGATATTATAAAAAAAGTCTTCAATTGTATTCATGAAATAAGAAATGAATAAGAAAGATTAAACCTTATGATTGTAAACGAAGTCAGCCATCGTAACTACTCATATAAAATTATTAAAAATTTCTAGTTCCTCCTTCCTCTAAAGGTTTTTTTATCTTCATGTTGCTACTTCAAGAGCTTGCTGTCCTTTCGTCTTTTGCTATCCCCCTTTTTTTTTTTTTAGTTGCTTCATGTGTTGGCTTTTCTAAACATAACCCATATTTTCCTCCATACATGCGGATTGGTTTTTGTAATTTGTCGTGGTGGAAATGGATCTTTAAAATATTGGTAGCATGTAAGCTATCAATAATGCCATAATCAAACAATTCTCCAATATGGACAAGTCCAGATATATCCGGGATGTCGATAACCATTGAAAAAAATGTCTAGATTAATCTGTACAGCGATGAATTTGTACTGAACTTCTCAATTTATTTTCTGAGTTAAGGTTAATATCTTAAATAATGGTGAAGTTTTTAGTTCTTTTACAATAATGGATTTTGGTAATAGAAAAGGAGAATGTACATATATCTTGATGATAAGAGCTTTATCATAATAATAGTGTTCATCGACATTTAAAAATATATATATTACTTATGTTAACGGTGATTTTTGGATCGTAGACAGATTAGCTGCCAACAATGACACGTAGGCAAGTTGATGCTTAGATCGGCCAAGAAGCTTATAATCAAAGCACATAATATGAATAAAATAAACAAGAACAATAAACAACACCCGAATTTTTACGTGGAAAACCCTAAGTCAGGGAAATAACCACGGTCGTCATAACGACAGGAAACGATGTCCACTATGTAAAAAATGATTACAATTACAAGCTTAATGCATTCTCTCTAATGTTGTATTGTCCTCTTCCTCTCACCTTTGCACATCAAAGGTTTGAGGAGATTATATCTTGGCGAGGTCCTGAGAGGATCGTATCTTGGCGAGATCCTATGAGTATTGTATCTTAGCGATTCACATGTGTTTGGGAGATCTCTTTCCTTATTGGAGTCAATCTTCGTGATTTTTGTGATTATTTCCTATATAGGTATATAGGAGTCTTTGAGAGATTATGATTGTGTTTCCTTGTTGAAACTTGATTCAAAGAGATAAATATGGGATTCTGTAACTACCACAGTCTTTAGAATGATATGGCGTATCAAGGTTGGACTTGTGTTTGGAGTCCAAGTCTTATTGAGTTAAAGAGCTAAAGACCTTAATAGTTGGTTAAGGTGCCTTGCTGAATAGTTGGCCGATGTGCTTGGTTGCATAGTTGCCCGAGGTGCCTTGATGAATAGTTGGGCAATGTGTCTTACTGAATAGTTGGTCTAGCTGCTTATCTGAATAGTTGACTGAGGTGCCTAGCTGAATAGTTGGCTGAGGTGCTTAGCTGAATAGTTCTTGGTGAGCTAAGTGTTTAGTTGGACGATGTGCTTAGCTAAATAGTTGGCCAAGGTGCCTTGATGAATAGTTAGCCAAGGTGCTTAGCTGAATAGTTGGCCGGGGTGCCTAACTGAATAATTGGCTGAGGTGCTTAGCTAAATAGTTCTCGGCGAGCTGAGTTGCCATGGTGAGTTGAATATCTCTAATGATTAGAGCATGTCTATACATGCAGGCAGATTTGATATATGCAGTTGTTCCTGTATGTGGTGCTTCCATGTGGTTTTCTTTGACCATCTGATGACATGTCTCAACTTTGACTTTTGGATGACGTGGATGGATATGTTCCGTATTTCCCGCCAATTATACAGACATGTCAGACTGACATAAAATTCCCCTAGCAACATAAATTCGGGTTTAAAAAAAAAAAAAAAAAGGATCGATGACTCGAACCCATCTCGTGGTGTAGGTATGAGGGGTATACCACCAGACCAACCTCATCTCGTTTGGTCATCAACAATTTTAAAAATTAATTAAAAAGGCAACACACCAATAGGATGAGAAACTAGACATTCTTTTTTTTTTTTTTTTTTTTTATAATATAAATATTACCATCAATTTGAGGTTTTGTGGAGAATACACTACTCAGAACCTGAATCCAAACCCATAGCTTTAATGATATAGATGTAAATGGCATATTATTATTATTATTATTATTATTATTATTTTGGTATCGAGGATCCCGGATTTCGTCCAGGCACCTATCAGCCTGTCCTCCCCAACTGCGTAACTTATTGTGGCTTGTATGTTGGATCGTGGAGTAGGACAAATAGGAAACCCCGACTCACACCCCTGGCCCCATAAGGATGCAAGCGGGTAAATCAGAACTCATCCCCGCCTGAGTAGGATTCGAACTGCTGACGTTAGCCCTATGTCCGTCCTTCCACCAGCAGAGCTAAACGCCCTAAGGGTTGGCCACAATGTAATTACCAGAAGTAGAACCAAGGACTTAGATATTTAATCCCAAGTCTTGGACCATCAAGGTAACCACCTTGTGGTTTAAATAGCAAATTATTAAGCCAAACTTATCACGTCATGAGCTTATCACTCTTGACAACCTAACTTTGTTATCATAATCCGGTTGATAGAATAATGGGGGGTCAGGAGATTATCACTCTAACTACCCAACTTTGTCATTATAATAACTTGGTATGAACACTTATTAATTAGATTTTATAAAGTGCTTGAAATAGTCACATGAAGCAGTATTTGATTTTTTCTTCATTCATCAAAAACTCTTTCAACTTCACTTATAATTTTCTCATAATTTAATAAGTGAAGCCATTTAAAAAGGGTCCCACACGCCTTGACATGTACTTTCCCTTCAATTTCTTAAAAGAAATTTTCTTCTCTTTTCCTTTACGCGTAGGATGACAAATGACTCAATCATAATGTCAACCCCATACACAACACACAACTGTCCTTAATAAGAATCTTCTTTCACAATTCTTCTTTTATAAATTCTCCGACCTCTAATCTCCAAAACAAAAAAAACAAAAAAAACTAATCACATTTCCTTCTCCAATCTCATATATATCTTCACTGCTCTAGCCAAACAGGATTCGAATCAGGATTCTTTGCTAATTTCAACTCTTTCAAAAATATTTCTAAAGATCTTAAATAAAGAAAACGGTCTGGATTATATCAGGATTCTCTATTGATCTGTACTCTTTGAAATTATTAGTGGACGTTCTTTTCTTTTTCCGATGGGGAACTATGTATCATGCAGCCTCTCAACCCCATTAGCGAAGCACTCAAGAACGGCAAAAGTGATTTTTCCCGGCGGCGAAATCCGGCAAGTGGAGACACCCATCAAAGCGGCGGAGCTCATGCTTGAGACCCCTAACTTCTTCCTCGTCAACTCTCAGTCCCTCAAGATCGCCCGCCGGTTTTCTCCTCTCAACGCCGACGAAGACCTCGAGCCAGCTAATGTCTACGTCATGTTTCCGATGAAGAGAGTGAACTCTGCGGTCACCGCCGGCGATATGGGTGCTCTGCTTCTTGCTGCCAATAACGCTGCTAAGCGGAGGTCGTCCGGGAAGGTGAGGAATCTACCGACAGAGGGGATAGATTACACTGCCGACGATTGGCGGGAACATGAAACAGCATCTGCGACGGCGGTGCCGAAGCTGAATTTAGATGATATAGAGGAGTTCTCAATGCCGGAATACATGCACAGGTTGTCCATGTCAAGGTCAAGAAAACCATTGTTGGAGACTATAGCAGAAGAGCCTCTTCAGGCCAGATGAAGGGTAAAAGTGTCTTTTCACAAATTCTTTCTATAAAACCTTTTGTGTTTTTTATTTTTTTTAATCAAGGACTTGGAATTTTCACTGCCGTTGATCGGGAGTTTTTTTGGAGGGTGAATTAGTTGATGTGCGTGTAAATTAGGATTATGTTCACATCTGAAAAAAAAAAAAAAAAAAACAACTGACTGAATTGTATAATGTAATATTTGTTGTATGGGTGCAGATATTAACACCCATAAAACTTATCAGTAAACTCATATTTTATTAAAGAGAGTTTTTCCTTACAATCCACAAATTATCTATTCACACTCCAATTTAATCTTTTTTATTAATGACAATTTTAACCTAAATTAAAATTACTAAACAAGAAAAAAAAAATTTTAAAGACACTCCAAATTAATTAAATTATTAAAAAAAAAAAAGGTCTCTCTCCTAAATCATTAGATTAAATATTATGTATTAAACTCTCTCTCCTAAATCTGTTATTACCATATTAAACACTCTCTCCTAATTAATCTCTCTCCATTTTTCAAAAAAAAAAAAAAAAAAAAAAATCATATTTCCATACTTTCTAATTAATTTCTGATTAATAGTTAAAGAAAAAAAAACTTATGAATATTTTAATTTTTTACTAACAAGTAATATATATATATACATATATATATATATTAAAAAGTCAATTTTTTTTATTTAAAAAAAAAAAAGATAAAAAAGATATATGAAAGCTTGAATTATTTTAACTAGATTCAATTAAACTTAAAATTTTTAAGAATAATGAAAAAATTAAAGTTCTCCGGGCAATCGCATACCTACAAGAGTAACAAAAAGCATTTTCATATTTCGATTTTAAAAAAAATATTAAAAAAAAAACAAGGTACTTGTTTTTTGAGTTTTTTTTTTTAGTATATAAATACATATGATTTCTACAAATCAAGTTTATTAATAAGTTTTTTTTCTTCTTAACTACAGTCTTGCTTGAGAAAGAATGGAGATAGGAAATTAGAGATATGTATTGGAGGAGAGAGATTTTAATATGATAATTAAAAATTTAGGAGAAGGTATTTAATATGTAATAATTAATCTAATAATTTAGGAGAGATAATTTCTTTTTTTAATAATTTAATTTAAAAAAAGATAAATAGGATAATCTTGTAACAAAATGAAGTGTCTTTAGAATTTTTTTAAATTTAAAATTTGAGAATAGAGTGTTTTTAGAAAAGAAGTGTAAAAAGAAAAAATTGGATTGTCAAAAGAAGCTCTCTTTATTAAAAAATTTAATTACATAAATATCCCAATAGAAATTTACAAATAAGGACAAATTACTTTAATTAAAAATAAATCAAATACTATATACACTCATTAATTACATCTGTATCTTTAACTATATTTTTTTTATTAAAAAAAAACTTACCTTTCGGAAGGAAAAAAAAAAAAAAAAAAAAAAAAAAAAAAAAAAAAAAAAAAAACCCTTAATGATAAATCCTAACATATGATAAACCATAATTTTATTTCAAGTATCAAACTTTATCATCATCACATGATTATCATATTGTTTTTGTTTTTCTTTTATGTATAGTTATGAACTTTATTAATAAACAAAAAATATATTTATTTTAACGATAGCTGTATATATCAATAAGTTTTTTTTTTTCTTTTAAAATAGCCGTAGATATTAGTAAGTTTTGTTTTGTTTTTGTTTTTGTTTTTTTGTTGCTGTTAAAGATAGATGTACAAATAAGAGAATTCTAGATTGAAAATCTTTTGACCCATATATGGTTCCACATATTCGCTTTTATAAGGCTCATACATTTGAGATATTTCCAAAAGTAAATTGGACCGTCATTTAAAGAGGATTTGATTTCAAAAATAATATGATTTTTTTTTTTTTTTATAAATTAGGTGTGATAATAATTTAAGAGTATTTATAAATAAAATGTATTAAAATAAATATATTTATTTCAATGAGGGTACTATTGGAATTATGATGGGTGCTTATAGTAATATTTATTTTTTAAATTTTAGATATGGGTGTACTAATAAGTTTTATGTGTGTTAATATTCGCACCCTTGTTGTATAATGAAAAAGTAATGCTACTCTGTCCAAATTTGATACTCAAATCTGGTGCCCAAATAATATAACAACACTCTAATCCATTCATTTAAATCATGCAAATATAATACAATTTAAATGAATGGATTATAGGGTTGCCACGTCATTTAAACACTGGATTTAGATATCAAATTTGGACAAAATAGCATTATTGATAATGAAAATAGTTTATATGGTTCTATCATTCATGAGATTACAAGAAATTGCAAATGCAATCCATCCAAACTTAGGGAATATAAAATTTGTAAAATTTGAAATCATTTCTCTTTTCTGGTGAAGTATTCAAGTTTCTATCATACTTATTTATAAGCATCATTATACCTATTTTATAATCGTGTGTGTACGACAAACCTCAACTCGTTTATGGTGGTAAGTTCAAGTCTCACCGTATATATTTACAATTATGGCTATTTGATGGATCTTTGATTTGTTCAATGTTGTGTAACTCGTGTTTTTAAAATATTAATATATAATAAATAAATAAAATTTGAGGGAGATTTACAATTTATTAATGATTTCACACCTGTAAAATCATGCAAATTTCATAATTACATCAAAATAGTCAATTTGTTAGTTAACTATTTGTCAAACTTGACGGGAATATTATATATATATATATATAATATGTATGTTTTCACACATGAGGAGAGTTGTATGTATATTTTCACTCTCAAAATCATTTCCAATGGACAGTTAAAATAGATTGAGAGTTATTTGAGTGAGTTAAATTCAATAAATGTGAAATAGAGAGTTATACCCATGCAGAAAGTGGTGAGATACATGTGTTGGATAAATTAAATAATGATATATTTTTATTTTTTACGGGACCCATGCCATTATAAAGAGAGATGAATGTGTGAAATCTGGTTGGATTTATTGACTGTTGGATATGGACGGATCAAGTTCGTTGACCGTTGGAGATGGACGGATCAGGTTTGCTGACTATTGGAGATGGACGGTCTACAATTACTTTTTGGAAAAATTTAGTTGTAAAATTTTTATTACATAATTGTTAACTCTAATTATATATAAATTACTTTTTATTTTTCTTATCAAAAACCTAAAAGTTAGTTTATAAAATAAAATCTAAGAAGCCATCGACCGAATATGAGACTACCAAGTAAAATATATAAAATTGATAGTTTTTTTATTAGTTACAAGGATGAAAGATGAGGATATAACTTCCTTCTCCGATTCGCTTCATTGTTAATTTGTCATACTTAGGTGGAAGCCATCTGTTCATTAAAAAATAGTCTAAATTTTTTACTAAAATATTACTCTTTGGTGTGCTTTTAAGTTTTATATATAAAGAATTGTAATTATTAGATAAATTCCGAACTTTTTTCTTAGTTTCAAGTAGTTTATAAATTTTATAAAAGTAATTATAGTGATCCCGGATTTTTCAAAATTTTCCATTTTCATTCTCCAACCAAATTTATGTTAGTCAGCACTATTAGTCAAAGAGTATTTTTATCTTTAACCTTGTAAAATCAAATAAACATTAAAACTAAAAAATTAAAAAAGACAAAATTATTAATATAAAAAATAGTTTAAAAAAACATAATAAAAAATCCGATTTAATAGTTAATAAGAAAGTAAAACTATTTTCTTTAAAAACAAAGAGAAAAATATATTAAAAAAGACAAAGAAGTTAATAAAATATTGAACCAGTTGCCAACAGGGGCATAGCTCAGCTGGTAGATGGACGAGCTTTGGACTTGAACAAATGACTCTCAGGTCAGCGACTCGAATCCTACCAATGGCAAAAGCTTTAAAAAAAAAATACATGGTCCCTAATTAATAGATATTATCAAAAAATAAAATAAAATATATTTAACCAGTTGAGAGGAGGTTGTTGGACGATGAAGAATCCATAAATCCTCTTGTAGTTGGAAATGAGGGCCACCTCTGCAACCAAGCGAGAATGAGTTCGGTGATGGAGGTGGCCTTGTTTTTTAAGTTTTATTTATTTATTTATTTATTTATTTTTATATTATTTAATCTTAAAGGGTATTGTTGTACTTTCATATAAAATAATCTTTGACGGTCATGGTTAACTAAATGAAATTTGGTTGGAAGATAAAATGGTATAATTTAAAAAATTCAGATATTAATTTGGTCACCTTCGTAAAAGTCACAAACTCCCTGAAATTAAGAAGAAAAAAAAAAAAATGAAAGTTAATTAGTAGTTGCCCTATAAAGTTTCAACCTAATCTTTTGGTGTTAGAGTGTTAGACAAGAGTGATGAGGGGTTTGATTTATAAAGAATCAATTCCATGTGCATTACAAAATTTGTAATTATAGTTTTTTTAGTTTTTTATTTTATTCCATGTGCATTACAAAATTTGTAATTTTATTTTTATTTTTTAATGAATTTTTATGTTAAAAAAAGAAAAAGAAAAAGAAAAATCACAAAAATATTGCAATACAGCCCTCCACAAATCCATTTTATGCCAAGTCACCCTGACTTATTTATTTATTTATTTTTAAAACTACACCCTGACTTATTTCTCACAATCCTCCACAGTAGAATTTGAATCATGGGGTGAATTCAAAAAGAGCCAAAAAATTTATGGATTTATTGTTTTTAGCAACAAGTTTATTTTTTATTATTTTCGTCACTTTTTACCACTTTTGGACAGAAATACCCTTAAATTTGAAATTTGAAAAAAAAAAAGAAAACAAGCTGACAGGGTGGGACCCATCCATCAGCAAAACAATTGATAGGGTGGAACCCACCCATCAGTAAAATCAAACGACCAAAAGTAAGAAGAAGAAGAGAGAATAACGAAGAGAGAGAGAGAGAGAGAGAGAGAGAGAGAGAGAGAGATCGCCGACAGTCCTGCTTACCGTTCGCCGAGAGAGAGAGAGATCGCCGTCCGTCCTGCTCGCCGTCGCTGCCCTCGCCGTCGTGTCACACTTGCTCGCGGTCGCTGCCTTCGCCTTCGCTGCAGATAGAGAAAGGAAGAGAAGAGAGGCGCCATTCGACATCGTTCGCCGTCACCTCGCACGTCAGCCTCCGTTCGCCGTCGCCGTCGCCATCGCCTCGCACCTCCGTCGACCGACCCGCCAACTATTGATTTGTTGATATCTGGGTTTTTGGCATTCCTAGTTTGGTGAAGAAGATATGGCAGTAAGTCCTCTGTTTTATCTTTTGGATTTCGGTTATTAACTTATTATTATTTATTTTTTTGATAATAATTTTGTAAAAATTACAATTTGGATGATTATTTATAACACCTTCTATGCAACGACACAGATTAAATTGAACCCGCCCATCACTCTCTAAGGTTGGTTTAAAATCGATTGATCAAATAGTTCAGACCTTAAGCCATTCTAGCTAGTTGAATCTGAGGTCTTGAGTTACTTGATATCTGAGTGTCGATTGCTTCAAGTGATGGTGTGCACCCTAGTTTAGTGCCGACTGCTGACACCTCTCATTTTTCATTTTTTAATTTGTAAATTTTGTTGAATTATTAGAAGTAGTAGTTCAGGGAGAATACTTACGCAGATTGATTAACAAATAAGTGTCATTATAGTGGTGAGTGGTGTAGTGATAGTTTGTTAAAGAAGATGTACAGTTAAGACTTGAGAGTCTTGAGGAATAATGTTATTTCATATACAATAACATTTTCAAAAGAGTTCATATAATTGTTTCTTAAATTTCATTTTTTAATTATTTTTTTAACTGGAATCAGTGGAATGTTTCCTTTATGGGATTGACTGAAAAAGAAGAAAAGTAGAAAATGATTGAGAGGTTAATTACTTTCATATACATTGGCATGTAACTTTCATAGACAATGGCATGTAACTTTACTGGAATGTAACTGATGTTATTTGTATGTGATTTTGTAGATGGAAAATATGAATTATGAGGATTTCCTCCTAAAACCGAAGGATGAGTGGATTACAAAGTCAACCACGAACGTGTATTGTAATCTGAACGCACTTCCGGACATTGTTAAGGTTCTCCGAAAAGTTGGAGAATTAGTTGTTTTTGGGGATGGGGAACCAAAAACGTCCCCAAGCTTATGGAGGAGATGGCACTAGGAATTTTTGCAAATAGTGTACCGGTAGAATGATAACTTAGTTGGTGTATCATTTTTGATTTTGAAATTTTTAAGGTTGACAATCTCATGTACTTTTTGAAGTTTCAACTCCCAAATTTATTAAGGTTATTAAGGTTGACAATCTCATTATTGTATGTTTCTATCAATGTAGTCCCCGTTATTCTTTTATTTATTTTTTAAATTTCAATGATACGAAAATAAAATTATAATAACAAAAACTCAATTGGCATATAACTTAAAAATATACTGGCATGTAACTTCATAATACACTAGCATGTAACTTGTTAACACCCCTAGCATGTAAAAATACTGGAATTCGATCTTGTAAGTAATCAATAATATCCTGGCATGTAACTTCAAATTACACTGGTATGTAACTTGTTAACAACCCTGACATGTAAAAATACTGGAATTTGATCTTCTAAGGAAACATGAATATCTTGGCATGTAACTTCAAAATACAAAGGCATGTAACTTGTGAAACAACTGGATTTTGATCTTTAAAGTGCTTCAAGTAAGGAAACAAGAATATCCTGTCATGTAACTTTAAAATACACTGGCATGTAACTTAAAAACATAAGCGCATGTAACTTAAAAATAAACTGGCATGTAAAAATATTGGAATTAGATCTGAAAAATACATGAATTCAATACTGTTATGTAACTTCAAAATGTCTGCAATACGAAATATAGTATTTCACCAATACATTTAAGAATTAAAACATCATTGGTAATAACTAAGTTGTACCACTAACTTCCGGTGTTAATGGACATTTTTGTGAATTATGGCCTTCTTCTCCACATTTCCTGCACCTGTACGGTCTACGTGGTCGCTTCGATGTTACAAATGTTGCAGATGTTACAGATGGTACAGGAATCTGACATGGTTGAGCATTCTGACAATTTTGTCGATTGTGACCAGATTTACCATAAATTGTACAATTTCTTGTCTTTCCATTTCTATGTTCCCCGGCCGATTTAAATCTCTTCTTTTTTGGCCTTCCAGCTTGCGCATGAAAAGGAGGCGGATAAACAACCATTGATCTCACATCTTCAGGAATAGTCCATTCACTAGGATGGCCAACAGGGAAGATGTTCCTGGAATATGCTTCAACCCAACAAGTAGTTTTATAGCAATCCCCACAGAAATATGCAAAAGGCTTCTTCACGAACCTACGAATTAAAACGTATGAGTAATTTAATGAATCAAAATTGGTAAGAACCAGCACCTACACCATTATCTGAGTTATTGGTGTCAATGTTAGGTATCAACACATTATCCGAGTTATCGGTGTCCGACGCCTGAATGTTTTCTTGATCATGAATGGTTTCATCAATACCTACAATTGGGTTTGATATTGGAATAGACCCACATGCTGCTAGTTGTTGGACAAACCTATCATACCCAGGTTGTGGAGTAGGTTGGTATGATTGTTGAAGAAAATTCGACTATAGTAGGTTGTCATCTTCATCCACTGTAGTACCATTCTACACACAATTTGTTGGCCCCTTCTGATAAATAGTGACATAAACCGCTGGTATGAACTTATCTTCATCCATCATACATGATACCTCATTGTCATTCTCAATTATCGGTCGAGCAACACCAATATTCGTAGAGACCAATGAGCATAATTCTATGGTGTACCTAGCAGCATCAACTTTGGCAACATCTTGTACCAACTTAACCAAGGCATCATAAGTCAAACCTCTAGGAACATGGACCCACTTTGTCAAACCACCCTCGTAAGAATTGCCCACCCAACTTCCACCGTGATAGATGACCAATCTCTTCGTATCCTTATTCCTGCATGTCAAGTATTTCACTATAAATCAAAATTACAAAATCACATGTAAGTTAGAAATAAACTGGCATGTAACTTTAAAACAAATAGGCATGTAACATTAAACCAAACTGGCATGTAACTTTGGTATAGAAAATAAAAAAATCTGGGTTTCACTAAAAATCGAATCCACTATCTTAATCTTCATATCAAACAATGTATAATTGTAAAAAAATAACAGGAGATTGATTTCACTATAAATCAAAATTACAAAATTATATGTAAGTTAGAAATAAACTGGCATGTAACTTTAAAACAAACAGGCATGTAACATTAAAACAAACTGGCATGTAACTTCGGTACAGAAAATTAAAAAATTTGGGTTTCACAAAAAATCGAATCCACTATCTTAATCTTCATATCAAATAACATATAATTGTAAAAAAACAACAGAAGATTGATTTCACTATAAATCAAAATTACAAAATCACATGTAAGTTAGAAATAAACTGGCATGTAACTTTAAAACAAACTGGCATGTAGCATTAAAACAAACTGGCATGTAACTTCGGTATAGAAAATAAAAAAATCCGGGTTTCACTAAAAATCGAAACCACTCTCTTAATCTTCATATCAAACAACATATAATTGTAAAAAAAAAAAAAACAACTGGGAAGGGGATACATACATTCTAGAAGGTCGTTCGGCTCCAAATCTACTTCAAGAGACGAAATGCGAAATGGAGGTCGACGAAATGGAAGAGACGAAGTGGAGGTCAACGAAATGGAAGAGAAGAAGTGGAGGTCGTCGTCGCTGGATTCAAAGATAAAAGTCACAGATCTTTTTTAGAGAGAGAGAGAGAGAGAGACCATATCTGATTTTGAAAGATAAAAGTCACACAAAATCAGATGAAGAGAGAGGGAAATTTTGGGAGGGAAATTTTGGTCCAAGTAAAACAAAATTAAGGGCAGTTTTGGCAATTCAAGCACAGAGGTGACAAAAACAATAAAAAATAAATTTTAGATAAAAACTATAAGTACATAAATTTTATGATCATTTCGAATCATTTTCAGTTTTCATACGCACTTCACAAACCCAGAAAAAAAAAAAAAATGGTTTCTCTCCAACTCTAATCATAGACCACTCTCATGGACATGGATTCTCAATCTCCAACAATCACCATCCCCAAAACCCTATCCCTAGATTCAACCCACCTCTTCCTCTCCACCACCACCACCCAATCCTCCCCTCCAAAAACCCTCCATTTCCCTCCCATCCCCTCCACTTACCCTCCCTCCAAACTCATCCCAAAAACCCGCTTCCTCATCGACGCCTTCCGTCACGCCTCCGCCTCCTCCGTCTCCTACTTCCTCTCCCACTTCCACTCCGACCACTACTCCGGCCTCTCCCCCACTTGGTCAAAAGGCATCATCTTCTGCTCCTCCGCCACTTCCCACCTTCTCGTCAACATCCTCAAGGTTCCGAAGAGGTTCGTGTACCCATTGCCGCTTCGAGAACGTGTTTTGATCGATGGATGTGAGGTTGTGCTTTTGGACGCCAATCACTGCCCTGGCGCGGTACAGTTCCTGTTCAAGGTTCCCTGTGGAAATGGGGATTTTGAGAGGTACGTTCATACTGGTGATTTTCGGTTTCGTAATGATATGGTTTTAGAGCCTTTGATGAATGAATTCGTGGGTTGTGATTCGGTTTTCTTGGATACTACTTATTGTAATCCGAAATTCGTGTTCCCTTCTCAAGAAGAGAGCGTTGAGTATGTAGTTAATGTGATTAATAAGTTTGGTGGCGGTGGAGGAGGAGGTGGTGTTTTGTTTCTTGTTGCGACTTATGTTATTGGGAAAGAGAAGATCTTGCTTGAGATTTCGAGAAAATGTGGTAGGAAAATACATGTGGACGAGAGAAAAATGGAGATTATGCGCATTTTGGGATACGGGGAGAGTGGTGTGTTTACGCAGGATGATACTGAGAGTGATGTTCATGTTGTTGGATGGAATGTGTTGGGGGAAACTTGGCCGTATTTTCGTCCAAATTTTGTGAGAATGAAGGAGATTATGGTGGAAAGAGGGTTCAATAAGGTTGTTGGATTTGTGCCAACTGGGTGGACTTATGAGGTGAAGCGTAACAAGTTTGCGGTGAGGTCGAAGGATATGTTTGAGATACATCTTGTGCCATATAGTGAGCATTCTAATTACGATGAGTTGAGGGAGTATGTCAAGTTTTTGAAACCAAAGAAGGTTATACCTACGGTAGGTATGGATGTTGAGAAGCTTGATAGCAAGCACGCTAATAAGATGAGAAAGTATTTTGCTGGGTTAGTTGATGAAATGGCTGATAAGAAAGAATTTTTAAGTGGTTTTCATCGCGGGGCCTGTGACATTGATGAAGTGATTCAAGTGTGTGCTGGTTTTGGCCTAAAGCAGGGGCAGGAAAAAGATAAAGAGGTGAAACCATGTGAATTGGAAGCTGATGTAAATAACGCTTCTGGTGTTATGTTGGATTCGTCATCTTGCTTGGCAGAACCTGGCTTACAAGATTTAACTGTGACAGATGATGAAGAAACAGAGAAAATGATACATGAACTTTGTGATTGTTTGCCCACATGGGTTACTCGAGATCAAATGTTGGATTTAATTAACAGCTCGGGAAGGAACATTGTTGATGCGGTTTCTAATTTTTATGAACATGAAACTGAATTTCATGAGCAATTCTCTGCATGCTCAACTTCAGTTTCTACATCCCAGACCAGCTTGCTGAAGGATTCAGCTTCAGCTTTAAAACTAAATTCTGTTAAGGGCTTTACTTGTGGAACTGTGGGTACTGTTTCCTTAAGTCAGGACTACAAGTCAAGCTCACTTAATGAGTCTGCAACTGCTCTAAAACTAAATTCCGTGAAGAGCTTCCCTCGTGAAAGTATGAGTAGCATTTCTTTAAGTCAGAACTACAAGTCACCTAACACAAAGCGTTCCATTAAGAGCAGCATTTCTCCGGGTAAAAGGAAGAAAAATACTAATAATAAGCCAAAGAAGAAAGTAAAAGTCTCTTTAAAAATGGAAACTGGTGGATCAAAGCAGTCCACTATTACAAAATTCTTCAACAAAATTTTGCCTAGTATGTCTCAAGGTGATGAAGTTGAATCTAAGTCCGAGCAGTGCCCTAAAGATGAAAATCCTTTGCCAAGTGAAGCTACCAAATCATACAGAGAGGAGCCAAGTGATGCTACCAAATCATACAGAGAAGAGCCAAGTGATGCTACCAAATCATATAGAGAGGAGACGGATCAGTTTGTTAAGATCATAAATGGCAATGAATCATCACGAAGCTATGCTGCCTCCATCTTAGAGAAGACAAAAGGAGATATTAATATGGCACTGGATTTGTATTACGGTAATCATGAGGGTAACGTTGGAGAGAATAAGGAGAGGTTGGTTTCCTCTGGTAATCCAGTACGGTCCCAGTGCAATACTAGAGACTGCTCTTCCACTGCAGAGAAAGCTGTGTTTAAAGAATTGGGACGTATGACTGATGTGCCTGTTCAGGGACCATCAAAGGAACATACTGATTCAACACATATGAGCAATGTGTCTATTCAGAGATCATCAAAAGAACATGTGGATTCAACTTTTATATCACTACCTCCAGAAAAATATAACCCCATAGAGCATGGTGTGTCCCTTTATTTCAAAATTTATAAACTTTCTGAACTTCTTTGTTTAGATCTTTAGTTCTAATAAATTGTAAATAATTTAAATCCAGCGTAACATTGATATACATATGCAGCATGCTGGAGGAGTGGACAGCCTGCTCCATATATCCACCTTGCACGAACCTTTGACCTGGTTGAGGCTGAAAAAGGCAAGATAAAAGCTATGTCCATGTTGTGCAATATGTTTAGAAGGTATGTTGCTTCAAATTACATCTTTTCCTTCTTCATTACTTGCCTTTTCTCTATGGACTAAACATTTTACTATTAAATAGCTGATTTGAACATGTCACTTGCTTGCAATGTTTTGTATTGCAGTTTGTTGGCCTTGTCTCCCGAGGATGTGCTGCCTGCCGTGTATTTGTGCACAAACAAGATCGCTGCTGACCATGAAAATATAGTTAGTAAATGCCTCCCTCTCATCTTTGTGATTGTTTTTTAATTGTTTGGCGTTCTCATTGTTAATATATTATTTATTTGTTCTAAATGCTTTTCTGTCTCATAATTTGTAAAAGTATTCCTCTTTGCTAAAAGATTTTTGACACTAACCTCAGTTATGTCCTGAAATTTATTATCTCTGTCACTGTAAGATTCCTTAATCCTGAATTTAATAATTTGTCTTCTGGGCTAGATATTCAGAATGTCAATCTGTGATTTTATGTTATAATGATATTATAATTAAATTCACTTGGAAGGGTTCGATTATGTACAGTTAAACATCATGGACTTTTGTTTTCCATAATTGAAGTGCATCGATTTTTTTCTCTACTGTTTGCTTTTTCTTTCCTCTATGATTCTTGTTTTAACACTAGCATATAACAAATACCATTGTAAAAATAATGCAGGAACTTAATATTGGTGGAAGTTTGGTCACATCTGCTCTAGAAGGGGCATGCGGGACAAACAGATCTAAAATCAGGGATATGTACAATAGGTTAGGTGATCTTGGTAGGAACTGATGACAGTTGCTATAAATTTTGATCTTTTTATTTACTTGTTTCAATTTTTTCCTTCTCTATAAGTTTATAGATCATCCTTCTAAATAGAAAGTTTTTGTGTTTAAAGGTGATGTTGCTCAAGAATGTCGACAAACACAGTCGTTACTTGCTCCTCCACCTCCGCTTCTTATCAAAGATGTATATTCCGTGCTTCACAAGATAAGGTATGAATAGTCCAATTTGGTTTCAGATAAACTTACAAACGTAATGGATCTATTGATGCTTTGACTCTATAGTAAAATTGTTGGGCAAATTATACAAACTACCCCTAAGCTTAGTTGATTTATAGGTGGGTACTAAGTTTCATTTTTTTTGGCACTTAGCTCTTGTGTTGTTAGCATCAGTCAGTTGGGGACTTAACGGCTTTAGGGTACTCTTGTCATTTTATGTATGAATTAAAACAATAATTTTTGTACATAAAAATATAAAAAATTTAAAGATTATATGTATATACACACACACACACACACACACACACACACACAAAATAATAATAAAAAAAACCAATATTAATTTTAGAATATTCATTAATTTGTTACTTTCTATCTCATCTTTCTTATAAAGTATTCTTCAGTGTGCAAACAGGCAGTGGAAGTACTATCCGGAAGAAAAGCCTTATTATGAATCTCATGTGTTCTTGTAGAGAGAAGGAGATGAAATATATTGTTAGAACTTTGGTAAGATGTTTGCTTAGCCATTTTGATTTTCGACACTTTTGTAGTTCTTATTTATATGAAAGTATTGATGATATGGTACTCAAATTTGTGGTGTGCTTTAGAGTGTTCAGCTATTTTGTAAAAGAGCTCAGTCATTGATTTAATCTCTCATCTAGGTCAGGAATTTACGAATTGGGGCAATGATGAGAACTATTTTGCCTGCATTGGCTCAAGCTGTTGTTATGAATTCCTCCATTGACTTTTCAAATGAAGGAATGAAGGAGAAACTTCAGGTTTGATTTCTGTTATCAAATGCTAAGTCTTGCCAATCATGTTACTGTTGCATAGGCTAATGGTAGCAGTTTGTTGTCTAAATACTTTTCAAGTTTTCTTTATTAAACACTATGTTTATGAAGTAAATAAGTTTTAATGGCAATTTTTTCAAACCCCATTTTTTAAGAGAGTTATGTCTAAAAGAGCTCAGTCATTTTTTGAAAACTATGTTTCGTTTCTGTATATATTGATGTAGTTGTACTTAGCAGAATATTTCTTGTCATTTATTTCATTTGGTAAATAATTTTTCTTTTATTTGTTAGTACCTTTCTGCTGCAGCAGTTGAAGCTTATAATATACTTCCCAGTTTGGTAAGATTTTATTTTGTTGGAACTGCAATTCTTCATCTTGCTCTGTTCATGTTTTAGAGGGAAAGTTTTTCAATACTTAAATCAAATTTGGCTGCGGCCATGTATACAATTTCTGGAAACAACCTTGTGCTTTTGAAAAGACATTGTTGTTGGTAGAAACAGGAAGAAAAATTTGGTGCAAAATGTGACTTGTAGATTAGTATTAATCTCTAAGAACTGTGGCAAGATAAACAAACATGCAGCCTTGCTCATACACAATAGTCAAAATGCAGTACATGATTTTCTGCGGGGCTGAACTTGAATTTATGCTACTTGATTTGCAATAAATGAGTAGATATGAAATGTTCCAGTTTTTACTGCAACTCAATGAATATCAATGACATCATAGTTGTTTTATTCATGTTGATAACTTATTAACTTGTCCTATGGGTGTTATGGTGTTTATTATAGAATAGAATTCTTCATTGGATAAGTATGAACAATTGGCCACTAACTGATAAACATAGTGCCTAAGACTTTAAAATAAAATCAATCAGTTAGGAAATAGTATTTATTCTATATCATATTACATGTTCGAGATCAAGAGTCACTATAAATGTGTGAGAATAAAGATATAGATAATATCTAAACTTACAAATATATGTAAAGAGTAATTAATTACTTAAAGGACAAAAAAGTGGCAGTGAGAAATTGGCTTGACAAATAATACTCACACTTTTCAATGAAATATGTTCTCAACCTCAGTTTATACTCCATATCACTGTTCAGACATTATGCATCTTGTACACACAGATCTTTGTTCCTTGGTGTATGCCAAGAGTTACAAGTCTTGCCACTCATATTTGCCCCTATCAAAGAGCCAATCTTCTTAAAATCTAGCGTTGACAGCTAAAGGGATTGAAACAAAAATGAGGCACATAGATATGTAATGAACCTTTAAGCCACAAAGCATAAAGTAAGCATGAAATGTCTGATTTATGGGTTATATAATAATATGATCCTCAATTAGGAGCTTAGTACTGACATAACAGAAGCTAAAAAGAGAAACAGATCACAATCTAAAGAAAAGAGAACAAAAACCATGAAAGTTATTGGAACAAATACAAAAATATGAACAATTAGACTTGCTGATTCTGATTTATTAAGTTGGGGAAACCTGGTTAATATGAAAGTAGTGATTTGTAGCAAAAGGCTAGAGACTTTGCGATTGGAAACAAGCAAATAACATAAGCAGTTAATAGATGATAAGAGACTTGTGCAGGCTGAAAGTTAAAATTTGAAGAGGGAGACTGTGTAGCAGTTCTTTTTAGTCTATTTACTGTTATCATTTGTCTATCAGAAAAGTTTCACTTATATGTTACATGAATAGGAGAATTCTATTTCATGTCTTGGTACGAATTATAAATATTATCATAATAAAAAGTTTCCTTGTTGTGTAACTTGTGTTACTTATAACATTGTTCATATTTTGTTCTTTTTTATGTGAAGGAAATTCTCCTTTTTTTAACACTCATATCCACTAATTCTAAAAACTCAAGCTATTAGGAAAGGGTCCAACTATAGTGTTAAGCACTCTTAACACATCTCCTCATGTGCAAGACCGGACTTTGGGCTTGTCACGTGGACTGATATGCTAGCCTATGTTACTCTGTGTTGTAATTATATATGTGGATTGATATGCGAGCCTATGTTACTCTGTGTTGTAATTATATATTTAATTCTTATAAAGGAGTTCCCAAGATTTGAACATGAGAGCGCTAGGTCAAATACGCTCCGATACCATGTTAGTTCCGCTAGACCCAAAAGCTTAAGTTGTTAGGAAAGGGCCAAACAATTTAAGCACCCTAACATCTTGAACATTAATTTTCATGCTTTTTCTTTTCTTCCTGAAAGCTTGTATCAATAGATTTTGAATATGTTTGTTCTGATACTATCATTGTGTAAACATTGCTACTTTTGCATGCCATTATCCTAATAATCCTATCGTCAACAGGATTTGGTCATCCCTTCTCTCATGAACAAAGGCCTCGGTTTTTCATCATCAACATTGTCGATGGTTCCGGGAATACCTATCAAGCCCATGCTTGCAAAGTATAAAGTTTTGTGATTGCTTATAATGTTTCATTTGTTCAGAATGTATACTGAAATGCTCTGGCTTATAATGGTTTTGTTTGCTGCGGTGTAGAATTACCAATGGAGTTACACAAGTTCTAAGGCAGTTCCAAAATAAAGCTTTTACATGTGAATACAAGTACGCCCCTGTTTTAATTATGTCCTAATTTTCCGTCTAATGTTTTTAATGCTATGCTTGGATTTCCCCTTCGATCATTGATATGGTTCTCAGATAATGGAGATCAACATTATTGATTTAACTTTTGCAATATCCCATCTTATTTTTCTTTGTGACACCGGAAGTCATTGGGTCTTGGAATCTGTACCCTGATTCCCATTTTTTTTTTTCTTTTTTTCATCATGGTATTCTCTCCTAAGAGACTCAATATTTACATGTGAAGTACAAATGTCAAACTTTTTGTTCACCATGATTCTATGGATTAAATAAACTTTTTAGAAAATTCAAAGGATGATCTCGACTTAAGATGTATGACTGCTAATATCAACTGTTTGTTTAGATCCTATTGGTGATTTAAGGAAATGAGTTTAAATTGAAACTGTAAGGTTTCTCTCCCTTTCTTTTCTACTCTTCTTCATGGTATATACGTTGAATATACAATTATTTGTAAGAATGAGGATGATCATTGTTGACAAATAAAATTTTGTGAAAGACGTTGTTGTCTGTCTCAAAGCATTCATTAAATATCTGGTATTTGCTATACTGAATCATGCCTTATAACTATCTTATACTAAAGTTTTTTGCTGCAAGATTTTTCGATTGTATTTATCTTAGTCACAAAAGGAGAAGGATCCTATTGATGTACTTCAAAGGTCATGTGTCATTTGCTTCATTTTCTCATTTGCTATTTTCTAAAACAATATACAATCTAAAATTTTATAATTCTTTTTGTTACACTTATTAAGATCCCCATATTAATATATTAGGAATTTTAGCTAAACCTTTCCAAAATATTCCATTTCTGGAGGAGATTCTTTTAGTAAACGGTGGTAGAAAATGAAAGAACATTAATGCAGGTGAGATGATAGAATTAACCAGGCTGAATTTGATAGACAGTTATTTTAACTATACAGTAATATGCAATGGCTCCTAGCTACAATATTCAAACTGTAAATTTTAATTTATATAATTTCTTCTATACCATTGAGTCTCAGGGTTTGTGGCAAATGAAGAATTTTTTTGGTATTTTCAGCAGTATATTAGATAATGAATTGTTGATACTTGATATTTATGTAAACTATTACCTTGGCTCTCTATGGTCCTTACTCTTTGTCTTTTTTTTCTTCTATATTTTTCCTTTTCTTTTTCTCATCCATTGAGATAAGTTGTATTTATATTTGTTTTCATTCACTGAACATTTTTGAGCTTTTAAGAAGAATTAGTTGTATTGTTTACTTTCATTTTCTTGTCTTTATGATTTGTCTTGTTTTTGCTAAGCTACTGCCTACTGTAGATTATTCATTAGATTGGTCTATTTGTATGAGATATCAGATATGATGGCCAGCGTGCACAAATTCACAAATTAGTGGATGGGACTTTGCGAATATTTTCACGAAATGGGGATGAAACAACGTCTAGATTTCCTGATTTAATTAGTATAATTAAGGAATTTTGTAAGCCTGCTGCAGTTTCTTTCATACTGGATGCAGAGGTGAGTTTTTCACTGCGAGATGCTTTATAATACTTTTGAGGGTGATATTTGTTAGCTCCAGGATTCTGTTAATATTAATAGAACCTTTCGCTTCCAGGTAGTTGCAATTGATAGGAAGAATGGCTACAAGCTCATGTCTTTCCAAGAACTATCTTCAAGAGAGAGAGGGAGCAAAGATTCCTTGATCACTGTGAATAGTATTAAGGTTTGATTAGTTTTCAGTTCTGATTTGATAGACACTGATAGAGCTTCTTGTTTCTACTCAACTTTTTTTTTTGTTTCTTTTTAAGTTCTGTTTTGGACATATTACATATGTTAGTTTATTTGTGTATACTGTATACTAGATTTAGTTGAAAATTAAGAGGTTGGCTATTTAAAAACTTAAAATTATTTTGGGTGTCCTATATGAATTATCTCTAGTCTAAAAATTGTGGAAAATTTAAACATACATAAAGTTAAAGACAAATGGACACAAAGCACATGGTAGGCTTGTTATAATGCTTTTCATGTATAACTTGGTTTATTTTATACCGTGTTGGAGTCTGCATGTGATTACTTTTTCACCTTGTTTTTTCATAAGGTGTAAGCATGTTTTATCATGTTCACCAGATTGATTATTTTTGCTCTCTAAGCTAGAGTTTACCTAGTTTTTCAATATCTGGACCCAATCTTTGTTCGTTATTTGTTGACACTAAAACTGACTATGATAGAAGATGAATACATAGCATTAAATTGTCATAAATAGAAGCTGACTGCACAACATAGGTTCATATATATGAAGAACTGCAGCAAAAGATAAGGGCGGATAAGTGTTATATAATTTGTTGGTAGATTTGTATGCACGATGAACTTTGATTCCATTTAATGTCGATAAGCTGACTGCACAACATAGGTTCATATATATGAAGAACTACAGCAAAAGATAAGGGTGGATAAGTGTTATATAATTTGGTGGTAGATTTGTATGCACGATGAACTTTGATTCCATTTAATGTCGATTGCCTTGTTTATATATATGTGATGACTATCCAAATTTTCAGTCACAAGTAATGATTCTTTTCTCTGTTGACTTTGCTCTAGTTTCTTAAAATTCTGGATTTGTTTTCTGATATTTTCATCTCTTGCAGGTCGACATTTGCGTATTTGTTTTTGATATCATGTTTGCTAATGGAGAGCAGTAATTATCTTGAACCTTCTCCCGGGACTGTTTATTTTTCTGATTGTGCACTCACACACAAACAATATGCAGTGTCAATATGAGACCATAAGCAGACTCTATAAACTCTGACATGGCTGAATTCTGGATCACTTATTGCTAATGTAGTAACACTTTTTAATATTGTAGTAAATTCAATTGGTTATGTGAGAAGAGTTTGCATGTGTAAATTGTAATCTGTAGTTATTTTAAGAGTTTGCATGTTAGGATGGTGTTTTGGGGCAGATTGATAGACGACTTTTTTATAACTACAGCTTTTACTTGTATTTTTAGATGTTCAGTGAACTTGTGTAGGTTTCATTTTTCCCATATCAATCCAAGCTTTTGTGGATAACCTTTTCATATTTTGTTATTTTTACATTGTTGCTAATATAATTTTCTTTGTTTCCTATAACAAAAAAAGAAAAAGAAAATTTTCAATAATTAATGCAGCTCTCTGTATAACATGTACTGGTACATTGATGAGAATTAGTCTCAGAGCTTTAGAAATAGCTTTGGCTTTCTCTATATTTTTTTTGATGCAATTGGTTGTTCCTTTCTAAGTACTAGGTTGGCTGATGAAGTTTTTGTTACAGGCTGTTGGGTCATACTCTCCGTGAGAGACGAACATGTATGCATTTCTTGCATCTTTTTCTTTTATTTCTTTCTACAGGGAGCCAATCCATTTTTCTTCTAATTTCTTTGGATCAAACAAATTACAGACTTGAAAGATTTGTTCTGCGATGAAAAGTTTGGTTATTTTGAGTATGCAAAGGAAATGACGGTGAGTCTTTTATCTTGGATTTTGACTATCATCTTTGTTTAATTAGTGTTTTATTCAGTTTTCTGCTTTCTAGGTGGAAGATGATGATGCTTGTATGGCAAGTGAAGTCACGCTAGCTAAGATGAATAATTTTCTTGAAGATGCACTCAACTCCTCTTGTGAAGGGATCATGGTTAAATCTTTAGATGTGGATGCTGGGTATTGTCCATCAAAGCGTACTGACACATGGTTAAAGGTTTTATGTGATTCATACTCGATTCTTACACTGCAGCAGGAAGCAGAACAGTGTCACAGATTGAGTTTTATTTTTATTTTCAGGTCAAACGAGATTATGTTGAAGGCTTGAATGACTCTCTTGATCTAGTCCCCATTGGCGCTTGGCATGGCAATGGGAGAAAAGCAGGATGGTAAATCATATTGTTCTTTTTCTCTCATTTTCTTTCCCAGTTGTAAGTCAGCTGCTAGTTGCAAAGTGTTTTAGAGACCTTTGGTTTTAAGAAGTAAGGAGCTCAAAGCAGGTGTAGTGTATGGATATACATGGTTTCTTATCTATGTATAGAGATTCATAAAGAAATGCTTTATCTTAGATGCAAAAAAGTAATATATAGGCATTTTGATTAAATGCAATTAGCAATCTCCCAAATGAATCTTTAATTTGTTGCTGTTTCTGTTTTCAACTTAGATTTCATGTAGCTTTCTTGTGTTGCAGGTACAGTCCATTACTCATGGCATGTTACAACCCTGAGACTGAGGAATACCAAAGCGTATGTCGTGTCATGTCTGGATTTTCAGATTCGTTTTACAAAGAGGTAAAATTTGTTTTCTTTTTCTCTCTCTTTACCACAAGAGAAGGTAAATAGTTCCTGATATTTAAGGAATGTTTCAGTTTAGGAAAAAAAAGGTTAACCCATGGCCTTATCTGGGATTTAAAATCCCCAATATGACTTGGAAATATTCATCATCTTGACGACTACTGATTCACCATTGACTTGCAGATGAAGGAATGTTTTTCTGGGGATAAGATTTTGTCCAAGAAGCCATTGTACTACAGAACAGCTGAGGTTCCAGATATGTGGTTTCCTCCAGAAGTTGTTTGGGAAATAAGAGGTGCAGACTTTACAGTATCACCAGTTCACCAGGCTGCTATAGGTCTGGTTCATCCATCTCGCGGCATCTCAATCAGATTCCCTAGGTTTATACGCACTGTGTCTGACAGAAATCCAGAGGACTGTAGCACAGCTGCAGATGTAGCTGAAATGTTTCATTCTCAGACTCGGAAGATGGACGTGACTGCCAAAAAATGAATATCATTTGTGATCGCTACACGACGTGTCCCCTTAGTACAATTTTCAATGTACAGTGTGCTGAGGAAGGTGCAGTTTTTAGTTGTTGATTGTACAAATTGATCTTTTGGTTGTGGCCCTGTATTAATGGGTTTTGATCAATTTTGAAATGAAGTAAAATTCCTGAAATTTCTAATGAATAATTACAGTGCATCATGTAATATGACAACCAATATGGTTTTCGATATGGACATCTTCTGAGAAAGTCACATCATGAAGTTGAACGTATATTTACATCCTCATCCAAATTATCAATTAATATTCCGATGAATGCATGACAAACATTGCATCAAACACACAGCTGAAAGCAATAACAAATTTAATTGTGATGGCATTATTGACATGTAGTCGTGCACTACCACAGAGAAAAGAAGAAAAAAAAAATAAAAATTCATGGAGTTCCGTAAGCAAGGGTCATAGACAGGGACAAAGTAGAAATTGTTTCCAGTAGGGGCGTCGTAAAATATAATGAGTTATACCTTGTATTTCAAAGGGTATTTTAAATATAATGAGTTATAGCCTTCCAATCACTTCACTTGGCTTCATTTTTGAGTAGTCATTATTTTCTTCCAAGGCTGTCACTTTGGATCAGTTTTCGTAATACATCAGTTTTACGTCGTGGTTTTTAAATCGGTTTTATATATAACCGATGTGTTTTTGCGTGTTTTTACATCGGTTAAAAATCGATGTCTTTAGCGCGTTGTTTTCTAAATCACTCAAATAGACATCGGTTTTAAAAATTTGAAAAACCGATTTCTTCCATGTAAAATAACCGATTTCTTTTGTGTTTTTTTGTAGTAGTGATATGTACAAATAAAACCTTATATGCAATAGCTATCACAAACAAATCACAAAACACAACATAAAAAACCAATCTTGAAACAAGTCAAGTCATAAAGGAGCTATTTTGTAAAGTAAGAACATGTGAAAAGTTGAAGATGATGTTCTAACTACAAGTCATGTAAGATTAAAGAAAACCCATGAAGAACATACCTAGAGGATGCTAGATGACGTATAAACCATGAAAGGATGATGTGTATTTGTGTTTTGGATGATAAAAATCAAATATTGCTTACTTTTTTAACAAGTCACTCTAGAGGATGACTTTCTCTCACTTCAATCTAATTTGGAGTTGTGTGTTACGAGCTAGCAAGAAGAAGATACATATATAGCAGCCCTAGATGAAGTGACGATGTTTTGATTAAAAAATAAAAAAACTCATTTCCGCTGTACGTTCTGCGGTACACTTTGACGGAGCGTCCCGCGAAAAACTGGTTGACAATGCTGTCAACTTTCGAGGTTCGATTTTACGGTTCGCTTTGACCAGTGTACAGCGGAATCAAACAAGACCTCCTTTGCCAACTTCCGCGGTTGGACCTCCGCGGTTCACTTCGATGAGCGTACATCGAAAATTCAAACAAATTGAATTTCCAAGGGCAATTAGGTCTAGAAGCCATGAACTAAACCCATATTGCCCAAGGCCAATCCAAGAGAAGAAATGAGCCTTCTCTAGAGGTCAAACATTGCGCTAAGACAAGCACACCATCGTGCATGCAAGGACGTTTCCGAACATACTTCAGGAAACAAATTGCATAACACACGACCACATTTAAATCTAACAAAGAGGTGCAAGTGTGAGATGTGAAGAGAGTGTACATAAAAAGTAATGAACACACATGCATACAAGAGGTGTGTGTGTGTGTGTGTGTGCAATCTAAATCTCTTCAATTAAGAGTCAAGATAAGTAAGCTGCCTTTCTTGAAGCACTTGAAGTCCACAATGAGGTCCATTGGCATTTGAGGAGGATTTTTCAATCCTAAGTTACCCTTACATATTTGAACCCAATTGTGCTTTTGTCAATGAAATAAGCCAATTAAAAAGTGAGGCATTTATAGAGGTTTAGCTACTCATAATGGAGTTACAAAAGTGATTTAAAGAAGAAAGAGATAAGAGAAAACCCATGGGTGTGCAGAGAGTCCTCTTTTCTTCAATCTCCTCCTCTTCTCCAAGTGCTTCAATTCATAGCTCTTTGATGGGTCTTTGTGTTTGCGTGAAATAGAAATGGGAAGAGTGATGTCACTACAAAAAAAAAGCTTATCAGTGACGAACTATTTCCGACGGCACTAATTGCTGTCGGAAAGGGTACCATTTCCGACGGCTATTTCAGTGCCGTCGGAAATAGTCATTTTTCTGTCGGAAATGGTCTTTATTCCATTGGAAATGAGGAAAAAGTAATACATTTTTTCCGACGGCCTAAATGCCGTCGGAAATAGTCTACATTTCCGACGGTAAATGTTCTTTTCCGACGGCATTTAGCCGTCGGAAAAGACCAATTTTTTATTTTAGTGTTAAAACCGTATTTTTTATATAAAGTTTCTTCAAATAATTTGTACAAATAAAAATTTCATGATTTATTTTTTCTTGAAAAATAAAAAGTTAGATAAAATAATTATATAAACTCTATTTCGTAGTATGCATTTAATACACCTGATTTTCCCTAAATTGCTATCCGGACAATGACATATATGTGCAAAAATCAAGAGTGAACACTTTGATACAAAAGAAATACACAAAACATTTGTCAGGATTATGATGAAGGGATTTGTGAGATATTTACGTCATTCTTTAGGAACTCCCTCTTATTATAAGCATTTTTATCTTGAGAAATTGCCTGATGGTAAAATATCGCCATTCAACTGCCGGGAAAGTCACGTAGGGATGTCAAGGAACATTACAACGCCCTCGTACATGACATCTGCAAGATTGATTCGGGTTGTGTCAAATTGTCGAGTTATGCCGATGACTTGTGGGACTTTTTGTGTCGTCGGAAAAAAAAAAAAAAATACCGCTACTCCGATGACTTTTGGGCCGTCCGAAAATAGTAAAATAAGCTGCCAATATTACCCACTTTTCTAACAACATAAAAAGTGTCATCGGAAATGCTAAAATTTAATTCAAATTACTTTATGGACACATCTTACTAAATTAACTAAATATAAAATATAGCAAAATTATTAGTAATCACAAGAACATTTAGTTATTTTTAATTATATTTAGTGACACTACTATATCAGATTTTTAAAAACAAACTCTAATAATTTTAATAAAATATTATTTTAAAAAACAATATCTCAATAGTTATATTTAAATAGTATACAAAAAAATATATTTAATTAGATATTATACAAACATATCAATAGCTTATATATAAATAGTATGCAAAACATATCAGATATAAAGTTATAGCAAAATGGTAAGGGTAACCCCTTACTGTCATCCAAGTCAAGGGTTCAAACCACATGAATTTCATGGAATTAAAGTTGCTGTGTGATGTGGCACGTGTAGGGTGACAGATGACGTGGCGTGTGATGGGTGACATGGCGACTATCAAGTCAAGTTACACCATTTTTTTAGAAAATTCGACTATTTTCGACGGCAATAAGCCGTCGGAAATAGTGGTAAAGCCGTCAGAAATACAAGTAATTTTGACCACCTTGAATTACTATTACCGACGGTATTTTCATCTTTTCCGACGGCCATGGCCGTCGGAAATGATAGTATTTCTGACGGCTCGTCAGTAATTAGTTATTTCTAACAATCGTATTTACGACGGCCTCCGACGGCTGTTTCCCGTCGGAAAAGCGTATTTCCGACGGGAAATGGTCTTTTCCGACGGCATTTAGCCGTCGGAAAAGACCTTTTTTTTGTAGTGTGTAGAGATTGATTTTGGTGAAGAAAATGGTGATGAAAGGTGAAAGTTGGTGTGGATGTGTTGGGAGGAGATTCCTAGATCTAGAGTGATGTAAGGGTATCAAAATGGTGTCTAAGGTCGTGCAAGGGTATTCTCTAAAAATCAGATAAAGAGGCTTTTATATCATTTCCCAAAATAGGTATGGATCTGGTGATGTCATCGAATCTGGGGTGTTTTACGGTCTCGATATTCACGGTTAGGGAACCGTAGATGTTTATGCGCGAGATCTGCTGAAGCAAAACTGGAGGTTAATCCACAGTTCCTTTACGGGTGAGGACCGACGAAACTTGAGGCCTCAGATCCACGATGAGCGTCGTTTGTGTACTCAACAAAATACAATATTTATAGCCACTTAAAAATCCTTTAAGATGTAAGTTTTTAGCAAGTGGTAAGTAAGATTTGTTCCACTGGGAGATGGAGTAATATGTTAGATTGATTGACTAATCTTAAGTGCAATAAATTAAATCATTGTAAATGATAGTTGTGTGGTTTCATAAACCACAAAATCTGCAAATAAAATAAACATACAAAAATGATAGGACAAATAGAGGACTCAACAATCTTGATAAGAGAGATGATGAAAACAATTAAGATAGATGATAGGGAATAGATGGAGTTTCAAGTGGGTATGGGTAATGCTTTTAAAGCCTCTTTAATGATCAATCTCTTATATGTTAACCATTTGTTTTCTAGTATGTGCTTAGGTCATCATTATGAACCCTAAGCATCTTCCCACCAAGATGCCTAACTGATTAAGGAAAGGGGGTCAATGTGGGATTAGTTAATTACAAATTAAGGTTTAGATTAGTGGGGTTGATATACCCACCACTAATCTATCTTAATCACTATGCTCCTAACCAATCAAGGGTGGTGTCAATCCAAGATTGATATCACAACAATTTATCCCACACAAGATTATGATCTACTAGTGATATACAATGCAAATCATATAGTGAATAAGATCTAAATATAAAGTGAAATAGAACATATATAGAGATTCGAATACAATAGCTTAAAGAAATACCCACAACCACATAATCCTCACATCTATCCCCTAGAGTAGGAGTTTAGTTACACATAGTTACAATCAACTGAAAAGAAGTAATAGATAAGGAAATAACCCTTGGGTCTCCTTCTTTAGTGCTTGCTCCTTCTTCTCTTTAGATTGCTCCTAGTGTCAAGAATGGTGGAAAAGGATGTGTCTAGATAGATGGGTGTATAATGGTGAGTGACAAAGATATTGAAGTGTAGAGAATGGAAAGAGAGGAATGGTTGGGTGAAATAATCAAGATTTGGTGTTGAGGTTTTGGATGGAAAAGGTAGTACAATATTAGAGAATGGAGAAGGTTGAAAGAGTGAAGTATGTGTATATGCCTCACTTTTTAATTGGCTTATTTTGTTGACAAAACCACATGGGGTTCAATTTGTAAGGGTAACTTAGGCTAGAGGAAATCCTCATTGTGGGATCAAGAGCTTCAAGGAAGGTAGATTTCTTGACTTACTCTAATTTGAAGAGATGTAGTTGCACATACTCACATAATTTGCATGTTTTGTTATTTTCATCCTTGTTTGATAATTGTCATGTCATGCTAGACACTAGGATGCATTCACATGTCACTAGCCACACTTCCACACTTGCACTTCATGTTTGTTTCCTTTTTGTGTGTTGTAATTCGTTTTCGAGATGACTCGGAAACGTCCGCGCATGCACGATGGTGTGCTTGTTTTTGCACGAGGACCGCCTTAGGAGAATGCCTTGGCTTCTCCTTTGTTTTTCACCTCTTTAGGTGAATCGGCGATTCATTCGGCGGCTTGACCACCAAATGAAACCGCCGAATGAATATGGATCCACTGGTCCAATTATGCGGTTACATCGGCGGCTATAAATTCGACTGCCGAATGATTCCAGTAACATGATTGGAAATCTACGGTTTCAATCGGCGGCCTGACCGCCGAATGAAACCGCCGAAGTGAAACTTCGATTTATGTCCCAAATTCGGCGGGTTGAATCAGTGGGCATAATTCGACCGTCAATCCATTCCCGTGGTGACGGTTCACATTCTGCGGTTTCGTTCGGCGGCCTGACCGCCGATTGCGCGTTTTCAGGCAAATTTTTTAAAATGACGTCACTTCACTTGGATCTCATTTATATATGACTTGATAGCCTTGGCTCGTTTTTTAGAGAGCAAAAATTACACCTTTGAGGGCACTTTTGAGTATCTTCAAAGCCAAGGTATCAAGACTCCATTTTTATGACTCAAAACACAAAAACCCATCATTCTTGCATGTTTCATATGTCATCTAGGATGTTCTAGTTTGATTTTCCTTTGGGTTTTATCTTTGCTCATATGACTTGTAGTTAGAACATTTCTTGCATCATCTCACATGTTCTTCTTCTACAAGATTGCTCATTTATGACTTGAATGTTGTCAAGATAGTTTCTTTATTGTGTTTTGTGATTTGTGATTTGCTTGTGGTAGATATTGCATATAAGACTTTGTTTGCTTATTTAGCTTTGTCATATGCATGTCATCTAGTAAAATGATATCTAGGAATGTCTCACATGTTCATCCATGCCTAGATAAGCTTTAATGTCTAACATTGCATTCTAGCATCTTGAATATTGCATATATTCACCTTAGGTTGTTTTATCTCTTCTTTTTAGAGACAAGTTTTGTATTTACCATTTGGTAGTTTGCAAGCAAAGAACTAGGATCACTATTAAAGGCTTGCGGGTAGTAAAGACGGATTAGTAATCTTAGGTGTGATGTGGTCAACCTAGATTGTAATCGTATTTGCAAATAGTGGATTCGAGGTTCATGTGTGGCGCACATAACAGCTCGTGGTTTTTTTTTTCCCATGTGGGTTTCCACGTAAAAATCATGTGTTGTTTATTTTTCTGCATTTTTTACACTTGTGTTTATTTTGTGACTTGTTAGGGGTATTTTCGTAAATTGGACTAATCATGAAAATTGGGTAAAATTTGTTTATAATATATTCACCCCTCTCTAGATTATCGTAGACTCTGTTTATATTTATTTTCAATTGGTATCAGAGCGGGTTCCTTAACATAATTAAGAGATCCCTTGCTCTTGTTAGAGTTTATCGCATTTGTTTGCATCCTTATGTGTGTTTAGCTTGTTTGTGTGCATTCATTTCATTCATACCCCAAACACAATAAGTGGAAATGGAATTGGAGGTGAGGGTGCCTCTAGCACAAGACCCCTCTTGCTCACTGTGGTCAATTACGCTTCATGGAAGGTAAAATGGAAGCTTATGTGTGTCAACTTCATGACCGGGCATGGATGGCAATTGAAGATGGGTACACACCACCTATGATGACTCCTACGGGAGGTGGAGAGGAAGTTCTCAAGCCAAAGGCACAATGGACTCCTCAAGAGTTTGAGGCTTCAAAATGGAACAACAAAGCCATGCATGCAATCCTATGTGCCATGGATGACAACCAATACAAACTTATTCAAACTACAAGGATAGCAAAGGAAGCTTGGGACATATTAGAGACGGCTCATGAAGGAACCGATGTGGTTAAGGATTCTAAGCTCCAAGTCCTCCAAACACAATTTGAGACCATAAGGATGGAGGAGGATGAGTGCTTCAATGACTTCCAAGTGAAGCTTATGGATATAGTGAACCAAAGTCACCAACTTGGTGATCCCTACTCAGATAGAAGAATCAAGCAAAAGATCATGAGATCACTTCCCAAGAGGTTTGAATCCAAAGTGACGGTGTTGGAAGAAAATAGTGACTACTCAAGGATGAAGCCAAGTGAAGTAATATGAAGGCTCTTGGCCTATGAATCTAGGAAAGGTCCTACATCTACACCTCCAAAGAAGCAAAAGAGTCTTGCCTTGAAGAGTGTCAAGATTGAGAAGGATGAAGAAGACTCTGATGAAGAAATTGCTTTGATGGCAAATAAGTTCAAGCAATTTATGAGGTTTAAGAAGAAAGGGTTTGGATCTAAAGGAAAGTTTGTGAAGAAGAAGGCTCCTTTCAAGAAAGTGGAGCAAACTCAAGAGAAAGACCACAAGAAGGGTGTCCAATGCTATGAGTGTAGTGGCTTTGGACACATTGCTCCCGAGTGTGCTAATTTGAAGAAGAAGAAAGGAAAAGCCATGTCGGTTACTTGGAGTGATAGTGATGACCTAGAAGATGAAGTCAAGTCATCGGATGATGAGGAAGACCAAGTTGCCAACTTCATTACTTTCTCATCCTCTCACAATAGCAATGAAGTCATAAGTGATAAAGAAGAGGAAGAGGACAAGCAAGAAGAAGTAGATGAAAATGACTCAAATGGTGGGAGCAACTCCTTAATGTCTAACTTTGAGTTTGATGAAGAGATGGACTATGATGACTTCATGAGATTTTTTAAGAACTCAAGATTGAAGAAGAAAAATGAGATACAAAGGTTGAAAGGGGAGAAGCTTGAATTAACTTCCAAGATGACTCATTTGAGCAAGGAAATGAGTAAGGCAAAAGAGATGGAAGAAGGGTTGAAGATGGAGTTAGTCTTGGCTAAGAAGAATGAAGAAAGCTTGAGGAAAGAGCTCATGGAAGCAAAATGGTTGATTGCTAAGATGACTTCCGGAACCGAGAAGCTTGACAAGATGCTATCTTGTGGGAAGAGTCCAAGTGACAAGAAAGGGTTAGGTTATGTAGAAGAAGTGGAAGCCACACCCTTGAAGAAGACAACTTTTGTCAAGAGCAAAGAAGTTAAAAATGCTCAAAATACTCAACAATCAACCAAGTGGGTTGAAGTTGGTGAATCCTCCAAGCAAGCACAAGCAAGGATTCCAACAAGAGCTCCACTTCCACAAGCTAGACCTCCTCAACCAAGACCACCACAACCAAGACCTCCATAACAAAGGATCCCACAAGCTCAACATGGGGTCTTTCATGCTCAACCTAGAAGGCATGCCAACTTGGCTCAACCACAAAGGAGAGAGTTGCCTCAACACCCAAGAGCAACTCAAAATAGAAGGAGACCATAATTGCTTGCACAAGGCTATGGTATGAACTCTTATTTTACTCCTACTTGCCATTTTTGTGGAATTGAAGGCCATATTAGGCCTAATTGCTTTAAGTATATTAAATTGTGTAGAAGAGAAAGTATGATTGAGAAAAATATGTTTAGAAGAGCCACAATGCATGCACCTAGAAATCTTAGAGCTAATGGACCAATGGCTCCTAGGAATGACTATGTCTCACCTAGGATGAGTAGAAATGATGAATATTATTGCTATGTGGCCTAAGTTGCCTTAAAAGCAAATGCCTCTAACACTTGGTACCTTGATAGTGGGTGTTCTAGGCACATGATCGGAAACAAGAGTTTTTTTGAAACTCTTGTGATGGAGGATGGTGGGTTCGTCACCTTTGGTGATGGATATAAGAAAAAGGTCATAGGAAAAGGTAATATATCTATTCCCGGTTTACCCTCCTTGCCCAATGCTCTATATGTTGATGGCTTGCAAGCCAATCTCATTAGTATATCACATTTAAGTGATGAAGGGCTTTCGGTCATGTTTGGCAAAGTTGATTGCTCTATTCTTAAGGAAAATGGGCAAGTGTTGTTGAAAGGCAAGAGATCAAGTGACAATTGTTATTGTCTTGAGTCTAATGTTATCTCTTATAACTTGTCTACTAGTGAGCAAATTGAGATGTGGCACCAAAGACTAGGCCATATGAACTATAGGGATTTGAAAGTCCTTGAGAGGTTAAATGTTGTTAGGGGCATTCCCAAGCTTGGGAAAAGGGTTGAGGGAGTTTATGGACCTTGTCAACAAGGGAAGCAAACCAAAAGTGTGCACAAGAAAGGCAAATACCTTTCCACCAAAAAGCCATTGGAGCTCCTCCACATGGACCTTATGGGTCCCATTCAAACCGAGAGCTTAGGTGGTAGAAGGTACATTTTTGTTGTTGTTGTTGTTGATGACTTCTCTAGGTTTACATGGACTTACTTCCTTAGAGAAAAGTCCGAAGCCTTTGAGAAATTCAAAATGCTTTGTGTCAAAATTCAAAATGAGAAAACTTCTCACATTAAAAGCATTAAGAAAATTAGAAGTGATCATGGGAAAGAATTTGAAAATGCTAGCTTTGAAATTTTTTACAATAGCTTAGGCATTTCCCATGAATTCTCGGCCCCTAGGACTCCTAAACAAAATGGTGTTGTTAAGAGGAAGAATAGAGTCCTCCAAGAAATGGCCCGTGTTATGTTGATTAACAACAAAGTCCCTATGAATCTTTGGGCCGAAGCCATCAATACGGCTTGCTACATAGGGAATAGAGTTTTCCTTAGGCCCAGGACTAAACAAACATCCTATGAGTTATGGAAGAGTAGAAAACCCAATGTGAGTTACTTCCACATCTTTTGGAGCAAGTGCTATATACTAAATGACCGGGATCAACTTGGCAAGTTTGATGCCAAGAGTGATGATGGTATTTTCATTGGGTATGCACTTAATAGCAAGGCCTATAGAGTTTTTAATCTAAAGACTCGAAGTGTTATGGAATCATCAAATGTTGTCTTTGATGATTGTAGGCCCAAACATGATGACCATGAGGAGGATGTTTGTGAGATGGATGACCTTCCTTTGAAGGAAAGTGGTGAGACTTCAAATGGTGTGAAGTCAAACTAAGATGAAGAGGCAATTTGCCTCTTAATAGAGTTCCTCATCTGGACTCTAATGAACCCGCTCCTTGGGTTAGAAAACTCCATGATAAGGATGATATCATTGGAGAGGTTAGAGAGGGTGTTAGGATTAGGCGTCAAATAGCTAATCAAATTAGCTACACTTGTTACGCCTCTCAAATAGAACCCAAAAAGGTTGATGAAGCCTTGGAAGATGAGTTTTGGGTTCTTGCCATGCAAGAAGAGCTAAACCAATTTGAGAGAAATAAGGTTTGGACTCTTGTTCGTAGACCTAGAAACACCAATGTCATAGGCACTAAATGGGTGTTTAGGAATAAATTCGATGAGGATGGCAACATTGTGCGAAACAAGGCAAGACTTGTTACACAAGGATACTATCAAATTGAGGGTATTGACTTTGAGGAGACTTTTGCTCCCGTTGCCCGTCTTGAGTCCATAAGGCTTCTCTTATCCATTTCTTGTGTGTACAAGTTCAAGTTACACCAAATGGATGTCAAGAGTGCCTTCCTCAATGGTTTATTGCATGAGGAAGTGTTTGTTGAGCAACCCAAGGGGTTTGTGGATCCTCACCACCCATCTCATGTCTATCGCCTCAAGAAGGCTCTATATGGGTTGAAACAAGCACCGAGGGCTTGGTATGAGCGCCTCACTCTTTATCTTGTTGACAATGGCTACTTTAGAGGTAGTGTTAACAAGACTTTGTTCATCAAGTGCACTAAAGATGTGCTATTCATAGCTTAAATTTATGTTGATGACATTGTATTTGGTTCTACCAACCAATCCAAAGTTAGACAATTTGTTGATGTTATGTCTCATGAGTTTGAAATGAGCATGGTTGGTGAATTAAATTACTTCATAGGCTTGCAAATTAAGCAAATGCATGATGGGATCTTCATATCCCAAGCTAAGTATGCAAAGAGCCTAGTGAAGAAGTTTGGACTTGAGAATGCCAAACATTGTGACACACCCATGAGCACCACCTTGAAACTTAGCAAAGATGCAAGTGGAAAGGATGTTGATCAAAGTCTATATCGTGGTATGATAGGTACCTTGCTTTACTTAACCGTAAGTAGGCCCGATATTTGTTTTAGTGTGGGTGTTTGTGCTAGGTACCAAGCTAATCCCAAAGAATCTCACCTTGTTGCGGTGAAGAGGATCATTCGGTTTGTGAATGGTACCTCAAATCATGGGATTTGGTACTCCTTTGACACTAATCCAAGTCTAGTTGGATTTAGTGATGCCGATTGGGTGGGAAATTGTGATGATATGAAGAGTACATCAGGCGGTTGCTTTTTCCTTGGGAATAATTTGGTTTCTTGGTTTTGCAAGAAGCAAAACTCAATTTCCCTTTCCACGGCCGAGGCGGAATACATTGCCGCCGGTAGTGCTTGTACTCAATTGATATGGATGAAACAAATGCTAGCCGATTATGGCTTGGAGTAAGGTACTTTTACTTTATTTTGTGATAACATGAGTGCCATCAACATTTCTAAGAATCCCGTCTAACATTCTAGGACAAAGCACATTGACATTGGACACCATTTCATAAGAGAGCTACTTGAGAGCAAAACCATTGCATTGGAACATGTGGGAACAAATGACCAACTAGCGGATTTGTTTACAAAGCCTTTAAACACCATTAGATTTGGGAACCTTAGCAAGTCTATTGGGATTTGTGACTTGGCTTGATTTGGTTGTCGTGACCCCATATGAGGAGCTCAAGCAAAGAGAGCAAAGTTGCATGATCATGCATTGTGCTACATTAATATGTTTTATGCCTCTTATTTAATGCTTGAGATGATTGGTTGTACATGCTTATATGTATTTTTCTTCAATAAGTGTTCTACATTGACTTGCTTGCAATCCATGTCATATTTATGCTCAAACATGCATTTTTAGAAAAGGAGATGTACTTTGGAAGTACTTTTTGAATGACCTTTAATTGATCTCCATGACATGATGATTCTTTTTAATGACATGCTTAAATGAAAAAGTATGAGATGAAAAATTTGAATTGTTTGATTGAAAATATGTGTGCAAAAGCAATTTTGAGACTCAAATCAATAAGGATCTTTATATCCAAAGTCTCTCCCTCTTTATTTGTAGAACAATGCTACTATCATACGGGTATTTTACCCGGAAAAATCAAATAGGGTGCAAAGTCACTTATGTCTTGTTTTGCTTATAAAGTTGGATATAGTTGCTCTTTAAAATATGATATGCTTAATCTCTATATCCTTGCTTTTCATGACAAAGGGTGAAATTGATTTGAATTCTTTTAGGAAACCTTTGTTGTTTGCTTTACCAAATACCATTGCTTTTGAACTTGAATGCAACATGTCTTGCATGCAAAGCATCCTTGTCACACATTTTTCTTAAAAATAAAACTCCTTGAATCTCTCTTACTTATTTGAGGTGCATAAAATTGCTTATATGATTATGCATATGTGCTTGTGCTACAAGCTCTCTTTGCTAAATGCTTACCTTTTAGGGGAGACTCCCTTTGCCTATCTCATGACAAAAAAAGGGAGTAAGGTTTGGGGAGAATTTGTGCTTCTAAGTGCTTCTAGGCATTGCATTTAGGTGGAGTTGAGAGTGAGTAACCCATGCTGGGAGGTGATTGCATTTAGGGGGAGTTGCATTGCATTGCATTGCATGATTACATTTTGTATTATTTCTCTTTGGCAATTGCATTTTATCTTGTCTTTAGCACCTCTCACACTTGGTCTTGCAAGGTATATTTCGTGTTGTTTGTGTGTAGGTTAGATCTTTCTACAAGCTTGGAATTGACTTGAAGATGTTCAAGACTTAGTCTAGGAACTTTATTGTAATATAGAAAGTTGTTTGTTGACCAACTATTTTTTGTTTTTGTGAGGTTGCTATGTGAGTGTTGGTTTTGTCACGAAATAGCCAAATGGGGAGATTGTAAATGCCTCACTTTTTAATTGACTTATTTTGTTGACAAAACCACAATGGGGTTCAATTTGTAAGGGTAGCTTAGGCTAGAGGAAATCCTTATTGTGGGATTAAGAGCTTCAAGGAAGGTAGATTTCTTGACTTACTCTAATTTGAAAAGTTGTAGTTGCACACACTCACATCATTTGCATGTCTTGTTGATTGCATCCTTGTTTGATAATTGCCATGTCATGCTAGACACTAGGATGCATTCACATGTCACTAGCCACACTTGCACTTCATGTTTGTTTCCTTTTTGTGTGTTGTAATTCGTTTTCGAGATGGCTCGGAAATGTCTGCGCATGCACGATGGTGTGCTTGTTTTTGCGCGAGGACCGCCTTAGGAGAATGCCTTGGCTTCTCCCTTTGTTTTTCACCTCTTTAGGTGAATCGGCGGTTCATTCGGCAGCCTGACCGCCGAATGAAACCGCCGAATGAATATGGATCCACTGGTCCAATTCTGCGGTTAAATCGGTAGCCATAAATTCGACCGCTGAATGATTCCAGTAACATGATTAGAAATCTACGGTTTCAATCGGCGGCCTGACTGCCGAATAAAACCGCCGAAGTGAAACTTAGGTTTCTGTCCCAAATTCGGGGGGTTGAATCAGCGGGCATAATTCGACCGCTGATCCATTCCAGTTGTGACGGTTCGTATTCTACGGTTTCGTTCGGCGGCCTGACCGCCGATTTAAACCATTGATTGCGCGCTTTCAGGTAAATTTTTCAAAACGACTTCACTTCACTTGGATCTAATTTATATATGACTTGATAGCCTTGGCTCGTTTTTTAGAGAGCAAAAATTACACATTTGAGAGCACTTTTGAGCATCTTCAAAGCCAAGGTATCAAGACTCCATTTTTATAACTCAAAACACAAAAACCCATCATTCTTGCATGTTTCATATGTCATCTAGGATGTTCTAGTTTGATTTTCCTTTGGGTTTTATCTTTGCTCATATGACTTGTAGTTAGAACATTTCTTGCATCATCTCACATGTTCTTCTTCTACAAGATTGCTCATTTATGACTTGAATGTTGTCAAGATAGTTTCTTTATTGTGTTTTGTGATTTGCTTGTTGTAGATATTGCATATAAGACTTTGTTTTCTTATTTAGCTTTGTCATATGCATGTCATCTAGTAAAATGATATCTAGGAATGTCTCACATGTTCATCCATGCCTAGATAAGCTTTAATGTCTAACATTGCATTCTAGCATCTTGAATATTGCATATATTCACTTTAGGTTGCTTTATCTCTTCTTTTTAGAGACAAGTTTTGTATTTACCATTTGGTAGTTTGCAAGCAAAGAACTATGGTCACTATTAAAGGCTTGCGGGTAGCAAAGACGGATTAGTAATCTTAGGTGTGATGTGGTCAACCTAGATTGTAATCGTATTTGCAAATAGTGGATTCGAGGTTCATGTGTGGCGCACATAACAGCCCGTGGTTTTTTTTCCCGTGTGGGTTTCCACGTAAAAATCGTGTGTTGTTTATTTTTCCGCATTTTTTACACTTGTGTTTATTTTGTGACTTGTTAGGGGTATTTTCGTAAATTGGACTAATCATGAAAATTTGGTAAAATTTGTTTATAATCTATTCACCCCCTCTCTAGATTATCGTAGACTCTGTTTATATTTATTTTCAGTATGGATGAGGAAACTAGATCTAAATCTTTGTAATTTTATGCTCAAAATAATGCTTGGATCCCCAATCAATTTGGAGAAGAGGAATATATATAGTCGTTTTTGGACATGTACTGATAACTGCTTGAAACGTTGATGTGGCAAGATGTCGCCATCTTTGTTGCCATGGCGACATCATGTCGACAAACGGTTACGCAAACTGAGATTCACTTGTCGCCACCTTTTTCATCTTTTTCGGTTTGGTGAAAATGGCAACAATGAAGAATTTTAGCATTGTCGCCATTTATCCTTTGATGTCGCCATGGCTACATATCATGGCGACAATACACCTGATTGATTTTCTTGGAAATAATCCTTCTGTCGCCATGGTGACACTCGTGGCGACGTTTTGCTCTGAATTTCATCTCCCTGTCACCATAGCGACAATTGCTTCATCAAAGGGCAACAATGCCCTGTTTCACCACCTTGTGCTCCTTTTTACACCAAATTCCTCTTTTTCTTCACAAATGCCCTTGAGGCTTAAATAACCTGAAACACTCGATTTAACAATATTAAATACGGGGAAATGCTCGAGAATCAAGCATAAATAGATGGGAATGAGGGCCAAAATCATACCAATTTTGACTCGATCAATCCACAAGATAGAATTGGAGGCGTTTCCGTTATTGACTTCGTTGTTGAGGACCAGCGAAATATGATGCACGAGATCCACTAGATTATGAATTGGTGCACTTTTGTGGTTGACTTTGTTGTTGTTGACCAGCAAATTCTAGATCTTGAGATCTACTGGATCAACTCTAGGCTCTGGATCATGGGTGAGGGCCAGTGGAAGATGGGTCTCGAGATCCTCTGGAGATGACTTCGCTATTCCTTCGCGGTTGTTGACCAACGAATGCTTGGTCTTGAAATCCCTAGGTGTTTCCGCGGTTTGAGGAACAACGAACCAACAGCGAACAGGGCATTAAATCTTGAAAATCTTCATTTTGACTTGATTTGCCCCAAAAACTTCAGTTGGGATCTCCAATGCCTAAAATACACTGTTTTGCCTGGATAAACTAGAATTGAGCCATTAAATACTAGAGTTTACTCGAAATCGATCCAAGGGATATGGAAATGAGGGCTAAAATATGACACAAAATTGGCATGATCACTTATGCCAGCATGTGCGCTCTCCTGTGCGTAAGGCGTGGCCTTCATGCGCTAATGTTGCACCATTTGGCGCAGCTTTGCTCCTTCTCCCACGCCATCCCGTACCGGTTGAGAGCTATTTTCGGTGAAGACTGGCATTTGCCAAGGCTAGCATTCGATAAGGCTAGTTGGCCTACGTGGGCAAAGAGGCCTTTTTGGCGTGGGCTAGCCTTCACCAACCCTATTTGCCCTCATCAAGGCCAATTTCTGCCTTGACTCACCTGGAAATCAAATCCGGGCAACTTGTGACTCGAAAACCAAATCCAGTTTTCCACCAACACTAGGAATGTTCCAACGGTCTCGGAAAATACTCAAAACATTTTCTAAACTCCCAAAATACCGATAAATCATAAAATAACTTGAAAATGTTCGGATACATTTGAAACCACTTAGATAAGTCTCTGAATCGCTCGGAACTAATCTAGGAACAAATCCTCACATGGTTGAACCTGTAATATATGGAATATCTCGAAAATATAATTTCCATGATAAGATATTCAACTAATAAATAAAATCAAACTAATATAAAAATTCACAAACATTAAAATCAAACAATTTAATGCACAACCACGTACATTCAATAATGTCATTCCTTAAATCTACTTCCTAGATCATGCTCATATAAGAATATTAACTAACTAAATGCATGAACATACAAAATGTGAACGTGTGTGCTACATACAATTTGCACAACGATACAAGGACACAAATATATGATTTGTGTGTGTGTGCACCTATGCTTTGCAGGAGATTAAAGGTCTTATTTTTTACCTTATCTGGACAATGAAGCATTTTGTTGAAGATTTTGTTTGCTTGGAAAGTTGTCTTTCATCTTGAAGCTCAAATTAACTCGAAAACCTAACAACTAATAAATACAAACACAAGATGTTTTGATGTGGAATAAAGTCAACACAAAATCTAAACCTAACAAAAAGTTGTGAAGGTGGTTACAAGTCAAAATTTGAAAAATGGATAATTAATGGTTACAAAAGCCGGAAAAGCGGTTATGCCGTAAAAGTGGTTACAAGTCAAATTTTTAAAAATTGTTACTTGGTTATCAGAGCCGTAAAAGTGGTTACTGAAACCGTAAAAGTGGTTACCAAAACCGTAAAAGTGGTTATAAGTCAAATTTTCAAAATTTTTAAATAGTTACCAAAACCATAAAAGTGGTTATGGGAGAGGTAAAAGTGGTTACCAAAGCCATGAAAGTGGTTACAAGTCAATTTTTCAAAAATCGTTAAATACTTACCAAAGCCGTAAAAGTGGTTACCACAGACGTGAAAATGGTTACCAAAATTGTGAAATTGGTTACAAGTCAAAATTTTAAAATTATATGAAAATATTTAATTATTTAATTTTGTAAAATAATTTTAATTATTTAACTTTTTTTTTTTTCAAGTTTTATACTTATTTTAATAAAAAAATTTCTTTATAAAATTTTCATTTTAATAAGAAGTACAGATTAACAGCCGGTTGCAAACCTTCTGTTCCCTTAAATTTGTAAGTGTTAGGCTGCCACTTGGGAGCCAAACAATAAATGAAGGGTATATTCACCCCTGTATGTGTAGGGAATTTTTATTTCCTTGCATAGTAGTCAATCCCCATCCCCATGTATTAGTGTTAGATTTAACGAAAGAAGCATCTGTTAGATTAGTCAAACGAGGTTACGACAACAAAATCTTTATTTTTTAATTTTGTTTTTATGTGGATTTGGAAGTTAGGGTCGCAGTTAAACTTAGTACTTAGCTAAAAATGTTCACTTTTTCGCTTTATTGAGAATATTATCTTGTTCTGGTTTTCTTCTGTTTGAGGTAGTTGAAAGATTGCTCATTTTTGGAGTGAAGTTTGGGGATCTATTTTGTAAATCCACTGAGTTATCTAATTATATAACTACAACTCTTATCAGATTAAGTAGCCAAAAGTGAAAGCTGCGGCTAAGAACATTTCTTTCACTTAAATTAGGATGTGGATGGTAGACTCTTTGAGCAGTACTCATAGGTGAAATGGCAGTGGTAGTGTGATGTCCTTCATTGGTTTTCAACCGTGTATAATTCTGTTGTGGCAGGATTTTGAGCTCAGCATATACAATCCAGAAGGGTCATCGACGAGCAAAAAGATCGATCACCTGCAACAACATGTTGTGTGTGTTGGAATTTTTGTAAAACAACAAAATTTTAACACATATAACCATATAGGTGTAGAGATTTCTAAAGCACATATGAAAACATTTATGAAAAACATAGCATAAACATGAAAGAGAGAAGCATGAAAGTGTTTCATATGTTTAAACATGAAAGAAAGTATTTAAGAAAGACATTTTTAATAAATACACATCCCATGCCATCTTTTGTTGATGGCTTACATTTTCATTGCCCAAAAGGGGTATTTATAGACAAAAAGATATCAAGAAGCATATAGACTTCTCTAGAAGTCTTTGGACATATGAGAAATCTCTACACATTTTCATCATCCATTACATCATCTTCATTACATCATATTCATGACATCATCATTTCTATACACTTAACAATGGTTAATCTTAACCAAGGTTAATCCAAGTCATTTGCCATTTCATTCATTATGAGCCACATCATTATCCAAGAAAAGGTTTCATATTTCCAACAGTGTGCACATCGTAATCGATGCTCTGGGACATTTAGCAACTGTCCTTACTCGGTCTCTTATGTCTCAGCTCAAACATCTACTTCCGGGATGCTCTGCACTTATCACGAGAAGATTATAATCATGATAATGAATCTGTCGAGGCATACGTGACATTTTGGTGGGTAATTATTATTTTACAAGTGTTATACCAGCTATGTCGTTCAACTAGAGAGATTTTTGTTTCATGGTTGTCCTTTTCTCCCATCAAATTATTCTAGAATTATATGCATTTTGCAGCTGTGGGCAGGTTCAGAGCGGTTCTTTTCTAGACATTGCAGCTCCCAATGGACAATGGTTTATTTGGGCTTGGTATGGAGAAAATATCAGTTCCTAGTATATTATCCAGAGACGGTCTAAAAGCAGATTCTTTCTCCATGTGTTTTATTTGGACGTGATGGTATAGGAAGAATCAGTTTTGGCCACAAGGGTAGTCCTGACCAGGAAGAGACTCCATTTAATATCAATCCAATTACTTGATGCTGTTCATTTGTGAATTTAAACAAATGTATTCATCTGCAATGGAAGGATTTATCTAGTTATCAACTGACTTAATTTTGTGAATATCTTAAAGCCCAACCTATAACATTACTATAACGAGTTGGAACAACTTCAATTGATGCGGATTTTACAGCTCTTTTTTGATTCTGGGACCTCTTTTACATATTTGGTTGACCCAACTTATACAAGTAAGCCCTTTTGTTTATTTGCTTTTATTTATTTTTTCTTATACATCCTATGCTGGAACTAAGCAGTTCCATTCATAGGCACGAGATAGACGGCGTTCGACAGATTCAAGAATCCCTATTGAATATTGTTATGATATGAGGTTATATAAAGTCCTTTTCTTATTATAGTACTTTTATATATATATTCTTTTTGCAAGTTTATGTCCTCATTGACTGCAAAATTTTCTGTATGATGGACAGTCCTGATGCAAATGCGAGTTTAACAATGAAAAGTGGAAGCCATTTCACCGTATATGATCCAATAATTGTTATCTCCACCCAGGTAGTGATTTGCTTTATTTTGCTTCCAGTCTTTCTTCTTTTAACTTCACTGCTCGCATGAAACTGATACTAAACAAAACATTTTTGCAGAGTTAACTTATATATTGCCTGGCTGTTGTGTCAAGAGTACAGAACTGAATATAATTGGACGTAACGTAGAGATGCACATTTTCCCTCGGATCCCCGAATCCCCACGTCTCCATCCCCATTTGGAGAATTTTTTGGGGGGAAATGGGTGGGGGTGGGGATGGGGATGGAGATGGGGATGGGGAGACCCCCCTCCATCATCATTTCCCCATTTTCCCCATAAATATATTGAAATGGGGATGAGGGGACCTCCCTCTATCCCTATTTCCCCATTTTCCATAAAACATATATAAATATAATTATATATATGTATTTTAATTTTTTTTATTCTTTGAAAACCCTAACTATATAAACTCATTTGAAACTTTGAATTATTTGAAACACTTTATTTTGTAATGGATTTTATTTTGTATTTATAATAGAATGTTTGTTTGTTTTTTGTTTAATATGTAATTTTTAGTCAAACGGGGAAATGGGGAAACGGGGGAATAGGAGAAACAGGGAAGTGAGGAAAAATGGGGAATTGGGGTTGGGGATGGAGATACCTCCCCCCAAAATTCCCCATCCCGATTTTCCCTAAATAAGGAAATGAGGAAAAGATCTAGAAAGTGGGAATGAAGATAGGGGAACCTATATCCATCTCCATTTCCCCAATGTGCATCTCTAGACGTAAGTCTTGTAGATTACATTTTATATATATATATATGTTTGCAACTTGCCAACTGCGTGGATTTAGATATTTAAACGTGGCAAGTGCATGTGACTGAACTACTTGATCTTCGTGCATGCATTATGCATTGGCTCAGTATTATATTTAAATCCTATTCTTTGGCGGATCATATGGTAATCTCGTGCGGAGAGAAAAACCAAACACTTCTCTTGGAATCAAATTCGACATTAATGCTAGAAAACCCTTGCTTAATTTACATCCTATAAGTGTAAACCACAACTATCAACCATTCTCAACTGTGGCTTCCCTCACTTAATCAATTTCCTCATCATCAAAAAAATTACAATGGCAGGGTCATCCACTTTTCTTTCATCAGAAAGGTAGATCGATACTTCCTTTACAATTTCTATCACATTTAGTCTACATATATATTGTCAAAGAATCATATATTTGTTGAATGTTTTTTTTTTTTTTTTTTTTTTTTGGTCTCAGATATGCTGTAGTTACCGGAGGAGACAGGGGGATTGGGTTTGAAATATGTAGGCAGTTAGCATCGAACGGGGTCAAGGTGGTGCTAACAGCCATTGATGAGAAAAGAGCTGTTGAAGCTGTTGAAAAACTCAAAGAAGCCGATTCTGGTCTCTCTCATCTTTTGGTTTCTCATCAACTTGATGTCACAGACTTTGGTAGTATTGATTCTTTGGCTGACTTCATTAGGGCCCGGTTTGGGAAGCTTGATATCTTGGTATGCTTTTTCTCTAGTTTGATGTCAAAACTACTATTTACTTGATTTTCTCGGGTTTTAAATTGGATTGATCTTACAAATTGAAAAGGGTATTAGTAACCAATATGAAAACTAAATTATAAATTATGGAAATAATTTTATGTGCATGTAGTTCCAAATCACTTTTATGTGCATGTAGCTAACCTGTGAAGTAAATAATGAGAAAAGATGGATTTATGTGCAGGTGAACAATGGAGGGGTTGGTGGAATTATATTGCACTGTGATGCATTTGTTAAAGCATTTGAAGTCGCTGGAGGATTTGTAAGAGCTCCAAATTTTGTTTTCTTTGCTATTTGCTGATTTTCAAGGGACTCATATCAGCTGTCAAAAAAGTGTCTCAATTTATGTCTAACCAACTAAATTAGGAAGTGTTTACGATTCATGAAAAAAGTTGAAAAAAATATAATTAAATGTAGACACATGTTCCAATTTGGTTGGTTAGACACAAATTGAGACACCATTTTTAGACAGTCCATTTGACTCCATTTTTAAGAGATAGGAAGGAATCATTTTTTGTTGCCACCTATATTTTGATAAGAAATTTGTTAAGTTGTGTAGTTCTTCTTTGAAGCATGCTGGAAACTTTAAGGTTATCTGATTGGAAAAAAAAAAAAAAGTCTACTGATTGGAAATGCCTTATAAAGAAGATTTAAAATGTCTAATAGGACTATATATATATATATGCATAATTGATATTGTGGAATTCAATGCTGATTATGATATTTATATTCAAATATGCTTATAAATACCTGTTTAATTTCCATTAATTAGTATTTAATTGTTGATGTAGCCACATGGAGAACATGTCAATTGGAATGAACTTGCAACTCAAAATTTCAGTATGGCACAAGAATGTGTGAAGACAAACTACTATGGTGCCAAAAGAATGGCTGAAACACTAGTTCCACTCCTCCAATCATCCGATTCACCAAGGATCGTCAATGTCTCCTCTTTGGACGGAGTGTTGAAGGTAAAAAATCGTTCTCAAACATTAAAAATAATCTTATAATGTTGGCTAATCGGCAGTACTTGTTCCAAAAAGGTAGCTTTCATAATCAAAAGTATATGAATTAGAGTTTCAGAAATATTTTTGGGTAATCAAAAGTCTATATATGAATTAGAGTTTCAGAAATATTTTTTGGTATATATAATCATGATAACTATGCATGACTTAAGGTATGCATTTATTGTTAAGTTATATCCTAAAAATGACATCCATAAATGGATAAACACTCAAACACATGAACACTTTTTTTCATTTTCATTGTCTTACATTACTTCAACACATAAACACACAAACACAAATACACTTTTTTTTCTCTATAAATTGTTTAGCTAGATAGCTATATGGACACTATTGCATTCTTCAATAAATATTGAAATGTATGAGTCCATTTAACCTAGAATTTTCTTTATGTTGGCAATTAGAATATACCAAGCGAATGGGCTAAAACAGTGTTAGGTGATATCGAAAGTCTTACAGAAGAAAAAATGGACGAGTTATTGAACAAGTTCTTGGAGGATTTCAAAGAAGATTCCTTAGATAAAGAAGGGTGGCCAACATTTCTATCTGCATATATTGTCTCGAAAACAGCTTTGAATGCCTATACAAGAATTTTGGCCAAGAAGTATCCAAATTTCTTAATCAATTGTGTTTGCCCAGGATATGTCCGAACTGAGATGACTTGCAATACTGGCCTCTTAAGTGCTGCTGAAGGAGCCCAATATCCTCTGACATTGGCTCTACTACCTATTGGGGGACCGTCTGGCCTTTTCTTTGATCGCAATGAAATTTATCCATTTTAATTTGTGATGGTCTGTACAATAAATGGAAACATTTCTAGCGAAATAATGTTTTCCAATTAAATGGCCGGCTTGTCAATTTCTTTCATGCAATAAAATTCTAGTCGTGGGAATTGTATGTTACCATTCCCATAAGATTCTAGAGAGTGATAATAGAAATTCCTCTATGAGCACAGTCGCAGCTCCATTTGTTGGACCTGCGTCTTATATGTACAACATTATATTCTTAATATCAAAGCACTGTGACGTGTGGCTCGGATTCTATATATAATTACACAGTAAATTTATTATCGAGGAGAAGATAATATAAATTTGAAACTTAAACAAAAGTGTAAACTGTAAACCACAACTATCAACCATTCTCAAGTGTGGCTTCCTTCACTTTATCTATTTCCTCGTCATCAACAAATTACAATGGCAGAGGCATCCACTTTTCTTTTGTTGGATTTTGGGCATGTGGGTTTAGCCCAAACAAGTGCCCATTGTGGGCTAGACTGACAAAGCTATATCTAGTTGATTTGAATTTGAAGTCTTATCAGAATATAACATATAAGATGATTTCAAATTAAATCCTTATTTATCTATATAATTGATTCTATGATATTATCCTTATATATCACGTAATACAATTAGGATACGTATCTTTAGTTATCAAAGATACAAATACAGAGAAAAATAGTTTTCTTAGAATTTGCTCTGATTCTCTTCTCTCTGACTAAACGTAGAACTAGGTTTTCAGTGAAATCTGGAATTTTGTGGTTGTTCTCTTAACACCCACACACCATCACCAGTGACCGAAGTTTCGTGAAACCGTCACATTAAGTCTTCCCGCTAATAAGGTACGTCGCTCTACTATTTTTGCTTCATTGGTATCAGAACCGTAATTGGTGGTTTCCATACATCCGGTTGCATATTGGTGCTCTATGATTGCGTGTTGATAAATGTATATATGCCATGATACTGTTCGTAATACATATGTTAATATGTGTATATATATATATATATATATATATATTGGAAATGGTGGGAAATGCCACCTTTTTGACCGGGTTTTGTAAGAAAGTCATCACTTTAATAATTTAAGTTTAAAAGACACTAAAGTAAGTGATTTCCAAAAATGCCCTTACGTTACACATTCTCTTACTTTGAAGTGTTATGAGATTTTATTCTTTCATCTTCTTCATAAAGCTCTGTTTAACAGACCTCCAATGGAGGTTGAACATTATAACATTATCAATGCATCTTCATTGGATAATTAATTTAGTGGCGCTACGAAGACGTATTTGGGGGTCGAGCTCTTTTGTTCTCCGAATTGGGTTCCTTTTCATTTGTTCTCCGAGTCTTCTGTAAACCTTAAGCTAGTTGTGTGAATTTTGAATCTAATTGAAAAGGCTTGGAGACTAACTGAAAAGGCTCGGAGAACAAATGAAAAGTCTCGGAGACTAATTGAAAAGGCTCAGGGAACAATTGAAAAGGCTCGAGCCTTTTCATTTAGTCTCCGAGACTTTTCATTTGTTCTTTGAACCTTTTCAATTGTTCTCCAAGCCTTTTCATTTGTTTTCCGAGGCTTTTCAACAATCATTTTTTTTTTGTTAATTTTGAACCTCCGAGCCTTTTCAACAATAATTTATTTTTTTGTTAATTTTGAACCTCCGAGCCATTTCATTTGTTCTCCGAGCCTTTTCATTTGTTCTCTGATCCTTTTAATGAATTGCCCGAGCCTTTCTAAGCTCTGTCCGAGACTTTTCCGAGCCTTTTTAATAATCATTTTTTTTCACACAATCAGCTTAAAGTTTACAAAAGAGGGTTTTAAATTGAAAAAAAAAAAAAAGCAACTAACAAGAGGGTTTGTATCTCAGATGCAACTAACAAAGGCTCAGACATAAAAAAAAAGTCGCTATTGTGTTTAGTCGTGGTCGTCGACGGTGATGTACGCGTGTTCATGGTCTACCGTCGTCCATTGATGGAGGATTGTGAAAGATTAAAAAAAAAAAAAAAACAAAAATGGTGAAGAAGGTTACTGTGGGGGGCATTTTTATCCGTTCACCATAATAGGTGCCTTTTAAACTTAAGTTATTAAAGTGGTGACTTTCTTACAAAACCCGGTCCAAATAGTGACAAAAATTTTTTGTGCCCTATGTATGTATTATTCTTCGGTGCAACATTATACGATTCAACAGTATGTGATCACATATGATTGCATGTGATCACAAATATATATAATATTATCACATATGAATTGCACGTGATCACACAATTAAATTATTGTGATCGCATGTTAGAACATGCAATCACATATTAGTTGATGTTGTTGTTGTACCAAAGAAGACATGATCACAGTCAAAATTTTCTATGTTGCATCATGTAACGTTACACCTAAGGGCAGCCATATATATATATATATGTCATAAGTCACTTGTTAAACAATGTATATCTTTTAGTTGTATTTCCGTGTAATTAGCTAAATGTTGTCGTTTGTTTTGTTACAAAAGTTAGTTTGTTAGCAGTTAACATCTTTACGGCTGATCAAATCTCAGTTATTGAATTCGTAACCGACTTGAATTCCTGGATCTTGCGAGTTGTATAAAAGCTCTGTTATTGCAACGGAATAATTCAATCAATGAAATCTGCACTTTTGCATTCAACCTCTTTCTCTCTCTACGGTTTTTCCTAAACTATTTGCTCTAATTTCTTTTAGAGGTGACAATTTGGTATCAGAGTCATTTCAAACCTGGATCCCACCCGAGAGAATATCAGAGGGTACTCAGTTTAAGGAATTACATGACATGGTTAGGAAACAAGATGAAAATATCCAAGGAATTCATGTTCTTACTTCACAGCTTCAAGAGAGTATGAAGATGATGGAGCTCAATATATAACAGTTTTAAGAGAATGTTTGATCAATTCTTTCTAAGCAATTAAAGGGAATCCAAAGAGAGGACGGTGAAGATAGATCCTCTTCTCATTAAGGTCCAAATTGATCTACTAATAATGAAGTGGACAGAAACCAATTCAAAAATCGTATCAATAATCCAGATTTTGGTAACAATCAAGCTAAGCTTCCAACATTAGATTTCCCTAAGTTTGATGGAAACAACCCCAAGATTTGAATCCAAAAATGTAGAAAGTTCTTCTCCTATCATACAAAGACTGAAATATTGAAGGTGGACTATGCATCATAGTATTTGGAAGGGAAAGCTGATGTTTCATTATAAGATTTCCAAGAAGGAAAGGAAGAAGCTGAGTGGCACACCTTTATTGAAGCTCTCTTAAACAGATTCGTGGCGAGTGACCATGAGAATCTTGTAGCCGAGTTTCACAAATTGAAATAGTTAGGCATGGTTATTGAATATCCAGAAAAATTTGAAGAACTCAAGTCCCAGATTGCTAATCATGGATTAGGCGACTATTACTTGGTTTTGAACTTCTTGGGGGGTTTGAAGGAAGAAAATAGGAGTGGGGTTCAAATGTTTTATCCATCCAACCTACAACAAGCCATTGGCCTAGCAAAACTATAAGAGAATACTATGGAGGCTATTAACAGAAAGTACAAGGAGAATCAAAATGGGGCCAAGGTAAATCAAACCAGCAATTACAACACTTCATCCAACACTAACAAAAACTGGGGAGTTAACAAGGAAATCCAACCCTTACCACACCACCACAGCCAATATCCCAATCAAGAAAATCTCTTATGCTGAAATGAAATAAAGGAGAAATAAGGGTTTGTGTTATTATTGTGATGAACTTTTTAAGTCTGGTCACATTTGCAAGGAGAAGAAATTGTTTTTCATAACTACTGATGATGATTGATCGTGGTATAAAAGTACCTATTTTATACCCCTATTTCCTATTACTTTGTGTTTGTTTATCGGGTAAAAACCGGGTATTTAATGGTTTAAATAAGTGTTTTAGGTAAATAGAGGAATTTAGGGGCAATTGTGTCATTTTGGACTTATCAGGGGTGAAAGTGAAATATGCGGGACAGTATTGAAGATTCTGTGATTAATGGAAAGGTCAAGGTTGAACTGTAAATTGACAGCCAATGCATAGCAGTGTGCCACGTCAATTTGTGAAACGACAGCGTTTTGGCATTCTGCTTGCATATGCATGACCTTATCATCATCTTCAACCTTTAGATGGGTCGACCCGTGACCTTAGAGACCCGACCCGGACCTGGTTCAGACCCGCGATTGACCTGATCATTTCTGGCCATTTTCCGGTGGTTTTTCCTATGGATTTCTACCCAGATCGGTAGCCCACATCCTGGTGGTCACAATGGACCCATTTCCAGGTATTCATGCAAAGGTTTCCCCTCTCCTCCAAGTCTCCAAGTTTCCAAGTTTCCAAGTTTCCATGGCCATGTAACCTTCAAGCTCACCACTCGCGCCTTTTTCTAGCGAACCAGACATTCCAAACACGCGAAATCTCTACGACTTCATGTAGAAAGAAAGAACCCATGAAGCAGAGGGACTGAACTCGCGACCAACTTCCAAAATCCAAACCGCGACTTCCGACTGCGGGAACAAACCCGCGAGGCAGGGGTTTCGAACCCGTGAGACGACCGACTTAGGAGGATATTTACGTCCAAACCTTGCCCTACCCTATTCCTCTATAAATATACCTATTTTGTCTCCTTAAACACAATTCCTAATATCCATAATAATCTTAGAATAACATAGAACAACACCAAAACAACCCAAACTTTACTTAGCTTGTAACTAGAGTTTAGGGTGGTTTTCCAGCCATCAATCTCGACCCAAATCATCCCCACATCGATTCCGAGCTTGGGAAAGCAAAAGGAGTTGAGCTAGCTTGAAGACTACACCAAGATCATTGAGTTGTCTCTATTGTCTCTCTTATTTCCTTTAGTTTGTTGTTTATGTGCAACTAAATAGTTATGTTAAGGATTTGGTGTATTCATGTATTATTGTCTATGAGACTAGTTGGACCTATTATTTGATTTGAGCTTTAATAGATATATGCTTGTTAGTTGATTAATCAATTGTTAACTTGAAAAATAGGATTTACTTGATTAATGCAAACCTTGCTTAATTTGGGTTAACCTATAATTGAAGTGCTTAATTAATATCAACTAGTAATTGGATATTTTGCATGATTCATCATTTCCCTAACATATCTCATTATCACTCTTGCATAACCCTTGCATTAGTTGGTAATTAGTTTAGCTAGTTAGTGTAATTTAGTTAATTGTAGTTGGTAAGCTTAGTTGATTAGTTAGTTAATTGCGTAAGGGAATGACAACCCTTAGTTGTAGTTGGATTTAGTGTAACTTAGTTGTAATTCAATTAAAGCCATCTTAGTGTAATCTTAGTGAATTAGTTAGTTAATTTGCTTGTGACCAATCTCAATTTACTTTACTTGCATGTATTTAGTGTAAATATATTGTATATATTATCTAAGACCTAGAACCGACTTAAGGAACCATACCTTCTTGTGGGAACGAACCGTACTTGCTGCTACGCGATCGTAACGATCCGTACACTTGCGGATAAACAAGCACGCGCATATATATTTTAGAACTATTAAGGGCGTGTCAATGATTAAGAGATTAAAGAAATCAAAGAAATGAAAGAATTCCAAGAAGAAGAGACAGTTGAACTAGACAGTGAAATTTCTCTAAATGCTCTCTTTAGATCATCTTCCCATAATTCTATAAGAAACAAGCGTTTTGTCAAGAAGCATCCAATCATTGCTTTTATTGATACAGGGAGTACCCATAGTTTTTTAAGTTCTGAGACTGTCCATCATATAGGGTGTTACATTAAGCCAACAAACCTATTACATGTCACCAATGAAGGAAAGTTGTATAGTCAAGCCAAATGTCCAAGTTTCAAGTGGACCATGCTGTGGCACAATTTTCAGGCTTACATAAGGCTACTAAAGATATGAGGTTCTGATATGATACTAGGAATGGACAAGATGAAACAGTTCAATCCTATACTTTTTGATTTTGAAACACCAAATTAACATTCAATAGATGGGATAAGAAGGTGGTATTGAAAGGGGCAACTGAAGAAGCAAAGCTACAGTTGATGACTGGTAGTTCATTCAAGAAGCTCATGAAAAACACTACTCAAGGACTAAGAGGACAATTGTTTGCAATTCAAGTGAATAAATTCAATATGAACACTGTCAGACCAAGACCAATGAAGAGGTACCAATCTCTTTGCCTATTAAACAGTTATTACTTGATTTCCATGATATTTTTGCTAAACCAAAATCACTGCCACCAAAAAGAAGCCATGACCACCAAATTGTGTTGAAAAAAGAAACCATTCCCATTGAACAATGACCATATAGAGTCCCCTATTTACAGAAAAATTAAATTAAAAAATTAGACCATGAAATGCTTGATTCTGGTGTCATTCAGTCTAGTCACAACCCTTTTGCTTTACCCACTTTTCTTGTCAAAAAGAGAGATGGTAGTTGGAGGTTCTGTGTTGATTATAGGAAATTAGATGATGCTACTATAAAAAAAAAAAAAAAAAAATCTCATCCCAACTATTGAGGAGTTATTAGATGCATTATATGGTGCTTTAGTTTTCTCCAAACTTGACCTTTGGGCTGGCTACCACCAAATAAGAATGAGGGAAGAGGTGATCGTATCATTTGTATACCTATTTTAGGCCACCATTTTCTATTGTTTGCATTCGCTTCTCAAGCGTTTTTATGTATTTAATTGTTAAAAGGAGTGTTTCATGTGTTTATATTGATTCAAGGGTGTTTGTGTTAGGAAGTATGCCCTAAAACAAGGGTTTTTCTGTAACAAATCATTTGATATCAATAAAAGTCTTTTGTTTACAAATAAATTATGATGCGTTTATAAATCGTTTATTATATATGTCAAAATCAAAATATTCTAAGGATTCAAGACTAAAAGAAACATAAAGAATTATTCACATAAAGAAGTTTGGTAGACATAATTCTTTATTTAGTTTTAACATGTTCACAACTTAAGATACAGGCTGTACACCTTATCGTGACTAAAGTTGTGGGTCTTTTGTTTTCAATTAGGAAGTGATGAGTCTAGAATCACCATGTGAAAGACCTTGAATAAAAGAGCTAGTACATATGATGTATTGAACGAATCAAGTGAATAGTATATTTCGATTTTACCGTTAATGGAATAATACATTCACAATAGAACAATTGAAATATCTATCTTAATCATGAGATAAATAATGTATCATATGTATTATGAGTTGTAATGTTAGAGCCATCAATAGGTATGGACATCATGGCTCTTATAATCTATTAAGAGTAAATACTACCTTATGAGTCTTACGAGGACTTGGATACTAAATCTTGGTATCGAGTATTCAATAAGGAGTTATTGAATCATGATTTATGATAAATCATGATTATCCATTAGACGTAAGGACGGCCTAAGGAAAATAATTAATATGCATGATCAACATGTTAATAAAAAGAAATCAACAAGGAAAGTTTGGGTTAAGAAGAATAATGTGCATACTTGTGAAATGGATAAGTCTTGTTTGAAAGTTTTTAAACATGATAATAGCTTTGATGCTTTGAGAAATATGCATATTGATCATATTCATGTGAAGAAACTTACTAAGAAGATTTGGGTTGAAAAGAATGACATGCATGTTAATAATAATCATGTTAAGAAAAATGTTGAGAAGAGGTTGATAAAGAAGCGTGTTAACCATGATTATTTGAAGAGTCTTGATGAAATATTTATGCGTGGCAATAATGATGAGTTTAATATGTGTGATATCTTCATGAAGAAGATAGATGATAATTTATCTTATAGATTTCATATTGCCATGTGTAATGATCATGATGTTGTTTGTGTTGGTTTACCTAAGACCAATATGGTCAAAGGTGAGTGCTCTTATACTTGAATGCGTAGCACATATGAGAATATTTTGTTTTTGTTCTTGTTTGATAAGAGTTCTAAGTTTGATGATTGACTAAGCTATTTGTAATATGCTAGGTCTAGTATTCAAACTTGGTGCTCTAGTCAATACATGAACTTAATATTTTCATACTTTCACTATGATAGCCAAAATTTATTGATTAACTATAAAGAAGTTGAATTTTGAAATCTATTTGATGTGAAAATTTTTGTTAAGACTTTTAAAGAAAGTCATTTTTGCATATTGTTTGAGTTGAAGTGTTTAGTCTTTATTCTCTTGGAATGACACACCAACAACTTGTTGTCATGAGGACAAATAAGCCAAGAGAACTCATAAAAAAAGTGAAGGATTTGCATTTGATGAAAAAGCTTGCTAAGGTATATCTATATCCTAATGCTTGCTTTCTTGTTTTTCATCTTTTGACTCATTGATTGCTCAACATCATGTAGCTTATCATATTAGATAACTAGTAAATCATTCATATGGTTCTCGTTGACATTTGCTCTCTAAAGAACTTTTGGTGATGTTGTTCATAAAGGTCTAGTACATGTTGTTTGAATTGTTTGCTTGAATGATGTGCGGCATACTTTTGAAAAATACACTACAAAAAAAAAGGGCTATTGGGATGGTTTTTTTTTCGTCCCAATAGCCCAAAAATCGTCCCAATAGGTCTATTGGGACGAATAAAATTCGTCCCAAATTCCGTCGCCTCAGGAGGGTCGCAATAGCTTCTTTGGGACGAAAATTGAAATTCGTCCCTTAAAACTACCTATAGGGACGATTTTTGTTCGTCCCCTTTGACAACCTGTAAGGACAAAATATTTTGTCCCACTAGATAAATTTTCATCCCTTTAGATAACCTATAGAGACGATTTTTGTTCGTCCCCTCCACCCACCTGCACACCACCCACGCACGCCCGCCCAAGCCACCCACCAGCTCGCCCAACACAAATTACAAATAATATGTGTTATCACTGGGTGTTTAACCCAGCTCGCCCATGCCCACCAACCAACCTTATCCACTTTGCTGCTGCTTTGAATGTGATAACAAAAGCATAATTTTTATATATAACCTCTAATTGTTATTAAATTTTTATTGATTTTTTTTCAATCAAAATTTTATTTGTAGATCGATTCCACTAATTTAAATTTTATTTTTATTTGATAAACAAATTGATATTAAAAAACATTTATTATAACATTAAATTAAATTATTATTTTTAAATCATATATTGTCATATCAAATGGTCAATCGTTAATCGTACTTGGAATTAGACATGACCCCGGTTCTGGTTCTCGATTCGGAACTAGAGGTTCCGATTTTTGATTCGGAACCAGCGGTTTCGGTTTTCGGTTTTCGATTCGGAATCAACGGTTTCGGTTTCAGTTCCAGTTCCAATGGTTTGGTTCTTTTTTTTTAATAATAGAAAACCTCTCAAGACTAATAGTTATTGATCCTTATGAAGAATTTATTGGAAAAAACAAAATTCATCTCGATAGAGAACCACTTTGGACAAACAAAATGATCCATATTGCATCATTTTCTAATTTATATGGTAATTTAATTATTAATCTACCTTTAAGGAAAAACTTAAAAAAAAATCAAGAATTTTCAACAAAATTAATTAATTAGTTCTTTGTTGTTTTTTTTTTTTTTTTTTGGATTTTTGAATGGATAACATATTTTATATCATAAATTCCAGTATTTTGATTATGTCAAAAAAATTCCAATAAAAAAAAAAATTCGAGTACTTTGAAGAATTTTTATCAACTATGTATTTATTTTATTTAAGCATTTCTATCAATAAATAAAAAAGAATGCCACAAGTGAAAATATAAAAAGAGATGAAATAAGAAATGTTATAAGATGAAAAGAAAATAATAGTAATAAGAGAGGAAAGAGAGAAACAAATAAAATGTTTAGGAAAAGAGAAAAAATATGAGAGAGAGAAACAATTAAGATAATTAATGATCATGAAATCTTGACCATTCAGACAAGTATGATCTAATGGATACATAAGTGTAACAAATCCTGTGTAAAAAAAAATGGTTAAGATGCACTCATAACCATAAATACAATAATTATTATACACATCAAAATAATATATATATTTTTACCTCTATTATTTACCTCATTTTCTCTCCTTTCATCTTAAAGTAATATTTTCTTCATCTTCGTCTTCTAATACTTTTTCCATGTTTCTTTCTTCACTCACATTCATCTAAGCCTTTTGAGGATTAATTGAAAACACTACAAAAAAAAAGGGCTATTGGGACGATATTTTTCATCCCAATAGCCCTAAAATCGTCCTTATAGACCTATTGAGATGAAAAAAATTCGTCCCAATAGGCAGTCTATTGGGACGAATTATATATTTCGTCTCAATAGATATCTTATTGGGACGAAAAAAATTCGTCCCTAAAGATCATATCACATATTCTATTGGGACGAAAATCTATAAGGACGAAATTTTTTCATCCCAATAGGCAGTCTATTGGGACGTTTTTTTTTTTTTCGTCCCAATAGATTTTTTGTCCCAATAGGTCATTTTTCTTGTAGTGATATGAGCTTCATTTTCTTTGAAAGCTACTATTTTGAGAAGTAATGATCTTAAGTAAGTCTCTTTGTATTACTTTTAGATCATGCACTTTTAAGCCTTAAAATTGGTTTTCAAAAGTGCACACTTTGCTTCTCTTATATGTGTAGTTGAAGTAAGTTGAGTTTGAAGATATGTGAGTGATGGATACACCTAGTAGTCTTTTGACTAGTACATTAAAGATGACCAATGGTTAGTATCCATTTTGCTTCGGCAACTACATAGAACTCAACGAGCACCTTCATGAAAAGGGCTACACCATTATGATGAGTAAAAGCTGACATGAAGTGTATATGTTTATGTTAGAAAAATCAAAGAAGTGTTGAAAAAAAATCAATAAAATAAAAATATTTGATTAAAAGCTTCAAAAAGCTTAAAAAGAGTATAATTGAATATTGTGATTGCTTGGGTTGAAAAATAGAAATGGAATAATGAGCCACATGCACACACACGCTCGTATTTTGAAATATATTCTCTTAAAAGCAAAAATTCCGAATGATAATCTGTTTGACCTTTTATGGAAATGCTTAAGATGAATAGATGTTGATATGGTTTGCATGTTAATGATCCAATTACTCCTTTATATATGGTTGAAGCAAATCCACACACATACACTTGTTTTGCTTTCAAGTGAATTTGATATGTTAGCAATTTTGAAAGAATTATGAGAGAGATTGAAAATCTTGGTGTATCTCTCATAGTTTGTGGAGCTTATTTTGTTGAATTTCTTTAAAATTGCTTGATTGTGTGATTGCATGGATATCATTGTGAACAATATCCTATCTTGATCTTAGATATAACATTTATCAAGGGGGAGCATTGTATGCTAAACTTTGTTCTCTTTTATGATTTGTTCACATGATTTATTTTGATATAAACATGACATAATTGAGTCTTGAAAATGCATGATACTTATCTCATATATTTGCCTCTTTACCCTTAATTATCCCTTGTTTATTTCTTTGACTATTCCTTGACAAAAAAAAAAAAGGGGGAGAAATGTGGTGTTTGATTAAGGGGGAGTTGTTAAGAGGAGATGTTTTGCGTTGAAATATTATATGAGATAGGGGGAGTTTATGCATTTGTTTATTGTGTTTATGAATATATCTCACCAATCTTTCTTGTAGAAGATATTCTTGTTTTCTCACAGGTGCTATGATGATTAAAGAAGGGATTCTTGAAGACTCATGAAGACATGAAGACATTTTAGTATAAGGATCTCTTTTTAATGTGAGGATATGTGAATGCGATCAATAATGCATTATTTTGAGAGATCATTGTATGGTGAGGTTGAGGTTTTGTCATGGAATAGCCAAAAGGGGAGATTGTTAGGTTTTAGATTTGTGTTGGTTTGATTCCATAACAAAACGCTTTTTGTTTGTATTGCTTAGTTGCTTAGGTGGTTCATGATTGGATCGAGCTTCAAAGAAGGAAAGCAACTTCGCATGCAAAGTTCGTCTTTAAGAGGAAATATGCTTACTTGGATGCTAATGTATCAAGATTCTCTCTCCTCTTGCAAGGCATAAGCGCACATACACACACATTGCATACATTTGTGTCCCTGCATCGTTGTGCTAAATTGGTATAGCACATTCACACACATACTATAGTATGCACATGCATTAGATTTAATTTGACAAGTTTTGTAAAATTGCATGTTCTAGGATTATCTTTAGGAAATGACATAAATGTGTGTTCTTGTTGTTGCGAAAAATATGAATAACAATTTATCTCCAAATTTTAATTGCTCACAAGTGTACGAATCAAAAGATAGTATAGCTAGCGAAGCACAGATATCGTTCCCACAGAGACTGAATTAATCCTACAATCCTTTCCAATTAAACTAAAACTAAGCCTTAAGTTGAAAACTTTAATCAATGAGAATTGATTTGTGAATTATTGACTAAGAACAGAAAATTAAAGAAAAATAATAAAAGTTCACAGCAAAGCAAAGTCGAAAATCAAATAGGTGAAACACTAGAGCATCCGATTTCACCGTAACCAATCATACCTAATTTCTTTGGCATGTTAATTCGAATTAATCCCCCTTATTGATGATCAATTTTCCCAAATATATTTAATGGCCATGGCATCTGGTTACACTAAAAGTATTCTTACAAATTAATCCTTTATGGCATTTAGATGAATTAAATTTGTAAAAACCCATTATGTTCCATGCATGGATGGACCATCACAGGGGCTAGGGTATGAGCCCACCCTATCCCATTTAAAAAAAAATAAAATTTTTTTGCAGAATAAACCCTTTGCACATTATTTATTTATCATTTTAGTCTTTAGATCCAATAAATAAAGCTCCTTGTTGCTCCTCACCTCTTTCTCTTAAATCTCTTGTTTCCTTTTTCTCATTCTAATTTATATTTTCAGTTTTGGCTCACACCTACCACTTAAAATAAAAGAGATTTTAATAGCTACTCGATCATACATACTCTTTCTCTAAAAAAAAAAAAAGGTTTGGTTTTCAAGTTATATATACTTTAATGCGGTGGTTCTCTAGTCAAGACGTCCTGACTTTATAATTTTAGGGCGTTCAATCACAGCCACACATTCACATTGGGCCCACAGTCCCACATTAACAAATACCCAACACTCAATGTGAATATGTGGTTGTGGTTGGACATCCTTAACTTATAATTTCAAGACGTCCTTACTAGAGAACCATCATACTTTAATGAATTTTATATGTATATATATATATATATATATATATATATATATATAATTTTGAAATTTTATTGTTGATCTAATTTATAGTTTTTTAACTTTATATTATCATATTTAGTTAATCTCGTTGTCAAAATAAAAAATTTAGTCTTTAAGCAATATATGTTTTGTGAATGATATAAATTTGAATATTTTATTTTGTTTTGAAATTTTAGGGTTAATTTACTTTCAAAATTACAAAGTAATAATATATAAAGTGAGTGCAACCTTAAGTGAATGAATTCAACTACATAATAAATTGTTTCATAAAAATCTTGGCCTGAGCTATTATTACAAATAAGGATTTTGTTTTAATTTTCCATTATTGTGTTATGTTGATTGTAAATAAGTTTTTTGTTCGTAGTCTTTTAGAATTTTTGACTGGAAATTTTTTACAAGAAAACGAAAGTCCAATTTCCTAAAGTGGATGTACATTTTGATGTGTAAATATGAGTGTCGGGGATTTCATCAAAATATTGGACTTGCATGACCTTAAGTCAACATGTTGCTTAATTTTGCTAAAATGGGTCGCCATTTTGATATTTTTGCATTGTATGTTTCTTTCATACTTTTTTTTAGGTTTCTTTTGGAAAGTTAATTAAATACACGAGGTGTGTTCTATATATTATCTAAAGGGGGGTGAATAGATTTTAACGATTATTACCCAATTTTCGCATGCAAGTCAATTTTACGAAAATGCCCCTACTAGTAGGAAATACATACAAGTGTAATAAGATGCGGAAATAATAAATGACACTTGATGTTTACGTGGAAACCCTCAACAGGGAAAAACCACGGGCTGGTAAGTGCGCCACACTCGAATCTCGAAATCCACTATATGAAAAGACGGTTACACCCTCAAGTGATTCTCGGACCCTCACCCTAGATAACCTCAGGCTATGGACACTACCAATCGCCACTCTTGGTTCAATCCCTAGTGATATCCCCTGATACACTACTCTTGGCGTGAGCACCCTCTAATCTACCACGCGGGCCTTTTATAGTGGCTCTAGTCCAATTTGCTTGATCCTCGAAGTCACTACTTGTAATGATGTTTACAGCCAATCCCGGTCTGTAACCCACCACTACTATCCAGCGGGCCTGTAATAGCAACCCTAGACCAAGACTTCAATCTCTCAAAAGAGATGCACAACCCTATGTGAATATGTATGAATATTCAATTAATGCAATAAGAGCTAGGGTACTCTAAATGCTTACCTAGGATTATAAGATGACAATATAATCAATCCTAGATATCACATATAGCTATATGTCATGGCATATAACTTTAGCTAAGTAAAGGATAACCAATCCTAGATACAAAGCTATCATATCAAACCCACAAACATTCAAAGGATTAACTAGTTGATTAAAAAAACAATCTATCAACCTAGTTATCAATACATCACACAAGAATGTTCATGGCATAGCTTTTAGGCAATAATAACCTAATCAAATAAGCTATGAAAAATAATCTCAATCAACAAATGAGATCAATTAGCTAGATGGTATATGAACATTAAAGCCTAGCTAACAAATAATAACCCAATCAACACATAATCTCAATCTTATATGTAGAAATTAATCTAAACACATATAAGTAAAATATGAGATAAAATTGATAAGTAGAAACACTAATTATGTAAGATAAAAGTGTTCAACAAATCATACCATGTGTGTTGAAGAAGACCCATGCATTAGCATATGCTAGATGAACCTAGATGATGCATAGATGATGATTTGTGCATGTGGGAATGGGTTTAGAGAATTAAAGATGTGATCTTTAAGCTTTTTCTGTCAAGTCTCTCTAAATCTCTCTAGGGTTCTTGGGATGCAAGACTTGTATTCTGAACCAGAGATAAGGATGTATTTATAGAGACCAAAAACAGGGCAGGTGAAAATACAATTTTGCCCTTGAAACGCACCGATCGACGGTTTCAATCGGCGGCCAGGCCGCCGAATTGAACCGCCGAATGGCTCCCGAGTGGAACAGGGGAACTTCGGCGACTTCGTTCGGTGGTTTGGAAACCGCCGATCCCAACCGCCGTTTTGGACCCGAGAGATATATTTCAATCAGGTCTCATTCGGCGGTTTCGAACGGCGGCCAGGCCACCGAACGTAACCGTCGATTCACCAAAAATGGTGAAACCAAGGAGAAGCCAAAGGCATCTCCACCGGCGATCATCGCGCAAAACAAAGCACATCATCGTGCACGCGCGGACGTTTCCGAACATCCTTAGGGAAACGAATTACACCACATAAAAGCTAACATACATGAAGTGCAAGTGTGGGTATTGAATGCATCCTAATGCCTATCATGTCATGGCATTTCATATAACAAGATGCAATCAATTAAATGCAAGAAGAGACATTGAATAAACAATAAAGCACAATGCACACAAAATATAAACACAACATTCAAGAATAGGAGATATGCATGTTGTGTGTGTGTGCAACTATATCTCTTCAAGCCAAAGTAAGCACAAGATATACCTTTGGTGCTTGTCCTCTTGAGGTCTTGGAAAGCGTCTTTGATCTTCAACCTTAATGACCTAGACTACCCTTACAACCAAACCCCAACATGTGGTTTGACCACGAAATAAGCCAATCAACAAAAGGAATCCTTATTCTTTTGTTAACGTATTTATTTAAAATATACATTTTACAGTGTAAGGGTTGCTATGTCTATCTACTAGGTACATCTTTATTTTTCAATCATTAATATTTCTTACCAAAGAGGTTTATTAAGAATTTTTATTTTAGCCCACGCTAGTGATAAATCCTGGTTATGTCCCTAGTTCCATGGAAATTGTTAAAAACATCTCATAAATCCTAATTGCATGGCATCTACAATTAAACATTCATGGTATCAATTGCAAGAAGCAAAACTCAAGTAAAGTATGGGATCTACTCTTACTTGCATCAAGTTACTTCAAAATAGATGGTGATCAAACATCCAAATTCAAGCGCACATAATTAAAGCGCATCAAAAGATACTCAATAGGGAAGAAAACTCGAAATTAACATTAACCAAATAAATCAAATAATCATGGATAGGCTGCATCGTAGCCCTAGAAAAAATAATTAGTTCCTCATAGTCATGAGTACAAGCCTAAGAGAAAACATAGAAGAAAATAATGATAGAACCTGGAAAATCGATGGAATGTCGCCTGAAAACTCTTCAACTTGCCTCTGTTGCTGCCTCTCAGACTTTTATGCTATATTTTCTCTTAAATAGGCATGAATTAGGTCTCCTTTTAGTTCCCTAATCAACCTCCAATAAGGCTAATTTAATGTAACTCAAAATAGGAAATACAATCCTTCTAACTTTAGGAATTTTAATCCAATCTCAACTAATCCTAACATGGAAAGTTTAGGATAAAATAAAACTGAATCAAAGTGACTTTTAAGCCTTCATTAATCTTCCAAAACATAACAAATTCGTCTAAGACCTTCATTCTTGAATAGGCAGCCCGCAATGCTTTATTTCCAAAATCCCGTGTAGAAATTTCGGGTTGACCTTTGGGTAGTAAAATGGTCATAACTCCTTCTAGAAAACTCGAAATTGTGAATCGTAAAATTCTACAGAAAGCTAACTTCCGTACCTTCCCAACCATGTAAGGCTCGAAACCCAGTTTGAAACAAATATGGTGTGTCTAATTATACATAGAGGGGGGTGAATAGGTTTTAATCAAGTTAATTACCAATTTTTATTGATTAGTCAATATTCAATAAAAAGCCCCAATCTAGTCAAAACTCAATCAACTTAATCTAAGTGTGGAAAATAATAAATTGCTCATTAATTGATTTACGTGAGAAACCCTCAACAGGGAAAAACTCACGAGCTACTATGCTAGCCACACACGGTCTTCAAATCTACTACTTGTAATGATGTTTACAACCTAGGTTGACCACCGTCAAACCATACTTGGTCACTAACCCACCACCACTACCCAACATGCCTTTAATAGCGATTCTAGACCTACTTACTTACGCATTAAGCAACTTAGTCACAAGGCTTCACTTCACAAAGAAGAGATCAACAACCTAAGTGAATATCATGATATTCAATATGCAAATAATGCTAGGTTATACTAAATGCTTATCTAGGAATTAAAAATGTCAATAATAACAATCCTAGATATCATGTGTCTACATGTCATATGTGAACTTAGTTATTTAAGATAAAACAATCCTAGATATCATAGCTATCAAAATACAACTCTCAATCAATCAACACAATGATCTCAATCTTGTAGATAGAATATGTTCTAAAAGCATACAAGTAATAAAAGAGATTTCTTATTAAGTAAGACACTAAAAATGGATGAAATTAGTGAACAACTTACCAAGTTATGTGTGTTGAAGAAGATCCATGCATAGATGCATACTAGATGATCCTAGATTGTCCTAGATGATGCTAGATGATGTTTGATGCACATGGAAATGGGTTTGGGTAATCAAAGGTGAGTTCTTGAGTGATTTTCTCTCTTGGAAAATGTTCTAAGTTAAAAAAATGATTTTGAACTCTTAAAAACGACCTAAAGACAAAGTAGTATATATATAGGATGACCAAATGAAGCTACATCGTTTTGATTAAAAAAACAAAACTTTGCCTTGGTCACTGTACAAAGCGTTGTACGAACATCACCTATATAGTGACTCACCTGGGAATGAAGAACAATTTCTTCATAGTTGCTATACGAACAGCGACTCTGTAGAGCGACCTGTAAGGATTCCCTTTAATTGATTGGCTTATTTCGTGGGCAAACCACATTTTGGGGTTTGGTTGTAAGGGTAGTCTAGGTGATTTGTTGAAGATCAAAGACCCTTTCCAAGACCTCAAGAGGACAAGCACCAAAGGTATATCTAGTGCTTACTTTGGCTTGAAGAGATATAGTTGCACACACACACAACATGCATAACTCTTATTCTTGAATGTTGTGTTTATATTTTGTGTGCATTGTGCTTTATTGAATTATTCAATATCTCTTCTTGCATGTTGAATTGATTGCATCTTGTTATATGATAATGCCATGACATGATAGGCATTAGGATGCATTCAATACCCACACTTGCACTTCATGCATGATTAGCTTTTACTGTGGAGAAATTCGTTTCTCGAAGGTTGTTCGGAAACGTCCGCGCGTGCACGTTGATGTGCTTTGTTTTGCGCGATGATCGCCGGTGGAGATGCCTTTGGCTTCTCCTTGGTTTCACCATTTTTGGTGAAACGGCGGTTACGTTCGGTGGCCTGGCCGCCGTTCGAAACCGCCGAATGAGACCTGATTGAAATATATCTCTCGGGTCCAAAACGGCGGTTATGATCGGCGGTTTAGAAACCGCCGAACGAAGTCGCCGAAGTTTCCCTGTTCCGCTCGGGAGCCATTCGGCGGTTCAATTCAGCGGCCTGGCCGCCGAATGAAACTGCCGATCATGCGATTTCAGGGGCAAAATTGTCTTTTCACTTGCCCTGTTCTTGATGTCTATAAATATCTAACTTTCTCATGATCTGAACAAGTTCTTTTACTCTTAAGAACCCTAAACTTCAAAGATAGATTTTGAGAGAAAATCAAATCAAGAACTCACCTTTAACCACTCAAATCAAACCCCTTTTGCATCAAATTTCATATTGCATCTCCTATGTCTATATAGAGTGCATCCATGTATGGGTTTGCATCATCACAACTTGCTTGGTAAGATTTTGATTAATTTCATCTTATTTTAGTATTTTAAATACCAAGCCATCTCTTTTAAATTACTTGTATGTTTTAGATCATATGCTAAATACAAGAAAAGAGATTAATTATGATGAATTGATTGAGTGTTGCTTTTGATAGATATCTAGGTTTTTATAATCTATGATTATCTATGCTATTTGACATGTCATTTAGCACTTGATATCTTGGATTGATTTAATTGGTTATATCATCATCCTAGATAAGCATTTAAGGTTCCCTAGCCTTGTTTGTTATTTGAATATTCATACATATTCACATAGGTTGCATAATCTCTTTATTGAGAATTAAGTCTTGGGGCTAAGGTTGCTTAGGCCTCAAGCAATTAGAACTAAAGCCACTTTTAAAGGCCCGCGTGGTAGAAGTGGGGGGTTATTGACCGGAGTGTTAGACGAGGTCTACATAGGTTGTAAACTCCATTTCAATTAGTGGATTTCGAGGTTCGAGTGTGGCGCACTAAACAGCCCGTGGTTTTTCCCAGTGGTTGGGTTTCCACGTATATATCAAGTGTTATTTAAATTTCGCATCTTATTACACTTGCTAATTTTTTGTGACTAGTTAGGGATATTTTCGTAATCTTGACATGCATGCGAAATTGGGTAATAACGATTAAAATCTATTCACCCCCCCTCTAGATATATTTAGAACACACCGAGTGTTTATTTGTGAACTTTCACGACCAAACAGCGATAGAACTCTGTTCCTCTCGGGTTTTCAATAGTTGTTGTATGAGTGCTGTACGTATAGCGCTTTGTACAACGACTGTACAACGCCTGAAATAATCAATCAGATGTGGCGTTGTACGTAGGGCGACTGTACAGTGCTTGAGATCAAAATGCATCAGGTCTCAAATAGGCACTGTACGTACATCGCTTTGTACAGCGACCCCTACACCAACATGCATCATAATGCCTATCATATCATGGCAATTATCAAACAAGATGCAATCAATTAAAACATGCATGAAGAGAGTTCAAGAAAATGAATGCACACATATAAAACACACAACATACAAAAGGTATAGATATGCATGAGTTGTGTGTGTGTGCAACTAAGTCTCTTCAATGCAAATAAGTACAAGTGTTTTACCTTTGGAGTACTTATCATCTTGAGGTCTTGAGAAGAGCCTTTGTTGAACATGATCACCAATAATTAAAAGCCTATGCTACCCTTACATTACAAACCCTAAATATGGTTTGTCACCGAAATAAGCCAATCAAACTTGAGGAACTTACACAGTTCCTTCTGAGATGATACAGTTTAATTCTTGAAGTTGACCCATCAGTAGATGCTGTTTTCTCGGGCTTGATCGAAAATCTTCCAAATTGCTTCCAATTATCTCCTAGAACTTGAATAGCTGAGAACTAAGAAAAGATATGTAAAATGCAAGAGTTTAACTCAAAACAAAGCAATAAACTAAAGAATAGAGGTATAAAACATAGGCAATTATAATATTATCACTTGTGTTTGTTTGTTTGTGTTTTATTGATATCGGACTTGAATATATTCTCATATTGTTCTTTACCGAGTTCTGAACGTTTCGGTTATTCATTCATTAGTTTTTGAGTTCCGAGTTGAAAGTTACGAAACTTTCCATGTGTTTATCATACATGGTCTTCGTCCTTGTGTATTGAGTCGATTTCTAAGTTTTTGATAAAAATTTTGTAGACGTCCATGTCTGTGAGTGAGTTACGGTTCGTAATCCGAAAGCGGATTCGAATTCAGAGTTCGGAGTTCGGAGAACGGTCGAATAACGCGAGGGAGTGCGAAAGGGAGCAAAGGGGAAGTGGAGTGGCAAATTGCCAAAGCCACCCCTCTCCTGTGGAGGTGCGTGGCCACCATAGAGAGGACTCCCCTCTGCCCCTGTGGAGACCACGTGCAGGGGCGTACCCAAAATTCTTTTATAGGGTGGGCTAAAACAAAAGTATATATATATAAAATTAATGATAATAAAACTTTAGTAGTACTATAAAATTTCATTAATTGAAAAATAAAAACAAAGTGATGGAGGTAATTAGGGTCTGTTCAGTAATTTTTTTGTTTTTGTTTTTTGTTTTATGTATCTTCATTTGGACACAAGTAATTGATTTTCAAGTTTTCAAAAGCTGGAAAATTTTGAAAACGCGTCGGATAGAAATAGTTGAAAACAATATTAAAAAAAAAATGAACATGTATTTAATGAAAATGTTTTAAAAATACCTTTTTATATATTATAAGAGTAAAAATAATATTATTTGTAGTTATATTATATTATATACATTATCAAAAACAATTAAATTAAGATAAAATTATATAAAATGATTTTTTATATATATTAAAATAATTAAATAAATATAATCAGTTATTGATGAAAATTTATTTATATATTATTATTTAATATAATTAAAATAATATAAACATTTTAATTAGATCTTTAAACTTTGAAGGGAGTGTACACGTAAAACAAAACAATGAATTGGGAAGATGGAGAAAATTGGTACGATGAGAGAAAGAGAAACAGAAAGAGAGGGAGAGAATTGGATATGATGTTGATGTGACTTATCTTTGTAGCTACTCTAACTCTATTATTAATTAAATAATATTAAATAAATTATAATTTTTTAATTTTTAACAAAAAGCTGATCTGACTGTAGTTCAGGTCAGCCCCCTCTACCATCTGCCTTTGGCCACGTGCCTCCACGGGGAGCTGATGTGGCGTGGTGGTCATGTCCACCTGAGATTGGCTTCTCTCAAAGTCATCTTCCCTCCATTTAAATTCAATTTTCGTGCAAAATGTTTTGAAAAGATTGAAAGAAAATCCAGTGAACATGATCATGTGCACTGAGTAGATATTTTAATTAGTCTAAACATGAATCCGTTGGCTGTTAGTTGACTATACATAATACACGGATAAAAGAATTTCTTTTTCTAGGAGGGTGTATTCAATTAGGATTTTAAAAGGCTTTTAATGACTTTTATGAAATTAAAAAGTTTAGGTGTATTCAATATAGACTTTTAACGACTCTATAAAAGTTATGGGGTATTTAATACAGACTTTTATAGACTTTTACCGACTTTTAAAAAGTATTTTAAAAGTTATGTGATATTCAATCAAGATTTTTTAACAGTCTGTGAAAGTTAGGGGGTATTCAAAATCTCAATGATTTTCAATGACTTTAAAATATCAATGACTTTTAATGACTTTTAGTTATAACAAATTTCACAATTTATCTTCCATTCATACCAAAGACTTTGAATGACTTTTTTTTTATAAAAAAAAATATAGAAAGAATTTCACTTTAAAAGAAAAACATAAAACTCTTTGAAAAACATCAACCACCACACATATGTTCTATTTCCAAATAAAAGCTCACTCATTCTTAACAATTTTCATAAATAAAATAAAACGAATAACTTTTAAAATAAATAAACATTATCAAAAAAAAAAAAAAAACTAAACTAAACTAAAAAAATTAATGATATATAACAAAAAAAAAATTAATTAAAAAATAATATAAAACAACTCTCAATTAGATATGCAATTAAAGAAGATAGATTTCATATTTTTTTACCAATATTTTCAAAGCAACTAAATAACACCGAAACAAATCAAATGAATTTCATTTATGTAAAATAAAAATAATAAAAGACAAAAACCACTACTTAACCATGCCAATATATCATAATCAAAGTTGTGTATGAGTGTGACTCCATGTAATTATGATCAATATTAAACTAGGTGCGGTTTTTATGTTTTATCTTTTTAAATAAATTTTTGGTAGATTTTTTATACTCATTGTCATACTTTCGTAGAGTCATGTAAACGTTAATATTATTGTTGTTTTGTTACATTTATTCTAAAATAAAATTTACAATATTTTGACTATAAAAAACAAGTAAAATTTTGACAAATTATTAAGAAAAAAAAGGAGCATAATTTCTTTATAATGCAAAATATAATAAAAATAAAAAATAAAAATTTCAAAATCACACACACACACACACACACACACACATATATATATATATATATGAATTCTTTTGTCAAGTTTAATTAACAATGAGTTTTTTTTTTTTATTCATTTGAAAAATATGTTTTTATTTACATGATAAATATATATAATTTTGTTAAAACAAAGTATACATTATATTTAAAAGTCAATGAAAGTCTATAAATATTTATAAAAGTCTTTTAAAATGAAAATCTATGAAAGTCTTTTAAATAAAAGTCTATAAAAGTTTTGTATAATCTTGTAAAGTCTATAAAAGTCAATAAAATCTGTAAAAATCATCCACTTCAAAAAAAGTCTTTAAAAGTCTTTTGAAATCCTAATTGAATACACTTCCCTAAAGTTTATATGCTTTGCTTCTTTTCCTTTCTTACCATCATTTACTTCGGAAAATCAATTGCCTTTTTATCTCAAAATCTGAAGATTCTTACGTACCCACGTACTGTATGTATATATAGTAGTTATTTGGAGGAGGCTTCTTGCAGAAGCTGAATCGTGAGATGCATTTAATATGTAAGTTTATATTATATTAAAATCAGGATGTATCAACACTATCATTCTATCAAGTAGATAAGAATTCCCTCTTTTCTATATCTATAATTTTTTTAAGCTGGTCGGGGTCTGCAGGTATACCTGCCCAAATCAGGCTCCACCGCCTAGAATGCAACTCTCACTCCAGGGATTTCCCCACACTTTAAGATTTAGTCGTACATATTGTTTGTGGCAAAATAACAACTTTCTCACCCTGATTCTGATTACTGGTAATATATATTATATGATCATCTTATAGAAATCAAGTTCCGGATATACTAATATTTCCGGCAAAGAGAAAGACATACATGAAAGTCAACAAGAAAGAAACATTTTTTTGGATTTTGTCATATATATATATATATAGCTAGCTCAGAAATTAAGTTAAATTGCGGCTACTGCTTTCTTCATGATCAAACTCATTGGAAGAGACCTCAGTACTGATACCACTAGAACTTGAAGACGATGAGCAGGATGAGATCTCAGGGGATACTCTAATGTTGTGATCTCTCATCATCAAGTCATGAAACCGGGGCTGATCCACCACTCCATTATCCTCTCTCATGCTTCTTTTCTTCAAAAATATGCGACAAATTACCCAGTTTTCCATCAGGTTTGAGTTAGTACTAGTCGTGGTTCGTGCATTGACAAGGCGATATTCATGCATGATCCAATCAGTTCTAGATTCATGCGGAGGCTTCCCTCTATAAAAAACTAGAGTCTTCTTCATCCCCACCATTTGATTATTATTATTATTATTATTCCTGCTGGTTGATGAAGATACAATTTGTCTGTCCACCCCACTTGCTTTCCAGTAACCAGAAGCAGTGGTTCGGTTGATTCGGTTCCCATTTCGATACTTGGCTTCGTTATTACAGAAGAAGTACCTCTCTTGCTCCATGTTACCTGAACACACACACACATAATTAACCAATTTGTGAGTTAAAAAAAAAAAAAAAAAAAAAAAAGAGACACGGAATGTGATCACTATATGACTGTGTGAGTGAGTTTCGACTAATTAATTACCAGGAAGATCAGAGGGATCGTAACTACAGATATTGATCATGTGTGGAATGACAGTGGCAGGCAAGGGGCAGGAGAAGATCTTACATTTGAGGTACTGAAAAACAAGTTCTTCATCTGTTGGTTGGAAACGGAAACCAGGAGGCAGTCTCATCACTCCATTCTCTCTTACAAATTGGAGCCTCTCGGCCATGATCAATTAACCTGAAACAGGAACGAAGCCATAATTTATAATTTCAAATTTCAAATTTCGCCAAGTTTGGGAAGCCAAACTCTGTAATTTTCATTCAACAGAAACAAAACAAAAAAAATTCAATTAATTAAAAGGATTAAAAATGAATTTTTCGAGAGGCTCCAATGGGCCATGGCCCCCACAGACCCCCTCATAGCTTCATCCCTAACCTGAAAGACGATGAGTACGCTGTCAGCTGTTCCCTCTCTTTCAGGTATTTCAGGTAAAGTCGAGTGTAAGTAAACAAGTAATATGGCTAGGTATATATAATGCATGAAAAGGAGATCAGTAGAGCAAATTCAAGAAAAAAAGAAGCGCTTCTTTATGGGTCCAGAGTCGGAGATTAAAATATAACAATCAATTAGTATTCAGAGGCATAAATTAAGGAGAATATTCATTTGCCAAAATCTTTCATTTTTCTTAATCCGTGAATAAAATGTCGGTTTCAAGTGCCTTTTTGTTGAATTTAATTCTTTTATTTGATTTTATAGCTTTTTGAAGCAGTAATTTCAGGATAAGGAATACTTAAGCAAATATTTTTTATTTTTTATTTTTATTTATTTTATTTATTTTGATAAGGTTGTTGGTGCTTGAGTCCAATAGATTAATATTTGATATTACCGAATTTGTCAACTAATTAAGATGATCACCTTAAAGGCATTCAAGAAAAATTTGGTATAAAAACCGGATCAAATTTACTTCTTGGAAGTAAAATTTGTCTTTCACATCCATATTAATTAATGATATTTTAGGTTTAAATATATCAATGATGTTGCAGGTTTAAACAATAGTTTCTTACTCAACTTCCGAATTTTTAGTTAAAAAAAATAAAAACTATGATCAATAATGGTCGGGTTCAGTTGTTTTCGAAATTCATAACTAGTTTATGTATCTATGGTAAAATACCTTAGTTTCAATAATTAATTGATGTTTTTTTTTTGTGCAAACCACCTTATATCCACTTTATGAAATTTAATAAATTTTTGAAAGATTTTTTATATGAATGTTAAGAAAAAAAAAAACATTTTGGAGAAAAAATTTAGGATATAAAAAACTATTTTTCCCTAATTTTCCCATGTAAGAGTACATTTTATCCTATTTAAAGGGAGAAACAAATACATCCAATAAAGTTCAAGTAATTTTTTTTTTAATAACTTATATAATTAGAGTTCATAATTACATAATAATTTTTTATATTTTTAAAATATTAAAATCTATAATGGATCCATAGACAATATCCATCCCCATCCTCGAAAATAAAATGGATATTAGGATGACATCCATCCCCGCTCCGTTCCCAAAATAATAGTATCCATTCCCATTTTAAATGGAGCAGTATCCGTGGATAATTTTGACATCCCTTGGTTTGCACTATATATATATTATACATGTATGTATAAAAACTTAAATTGTTTACTTATTTAAGTTCTTAGTTTTAAATATTTATGATATATCTACCCGGTCCATCAATAAGGGATAGGGGATCAATCAAAAATCTTGAAATATATTCATGTAAAAGGTTTAAATCAAGGGTTTTTAGCAAAATTGCCCTATTTTAGGGGCTGAATTGCAAATCTACCCTAAAACCCAAATTAATTGCAAAAATGCCCTACAATGACCACAATACCCTTTATCATAACTACAACCCTATTTACTAACTATATTAACTACATTTACTAACCACCACCAACCATTTACCAACCCTTTAAACAAAACTAACAATTACCATCATCTAACCCATTTTTTACTCTACATCTTTAACCAATTTTTTTTCTTTACATCATCTAACATTTTTTTTGGGAGTCTCTACATCTTCAAACCTTTTTTTCTCTACATCACATTCCCTTTTCATATTAGGGGAAGTTTTAAAAAACATGGGGAATTGTTAATGAAGGGGTAAGTATTACTTGGTAAAAATATTTTTTCAACAACCAAAATTGTTTTTAAAATTCGGAGAAAAGTTTTTTTTTTTTTTTGAAAAACCATCGGGTCGGGGTGCCTGACGTCGGGCACCCCTGACCCGATGGAAAAAATCATCGGGTCGGGGGTGCCCGACGTCGGGCTACCCCAACCCGATGGTTTTCTAAACTTTTGAAAAACCATCGGGTCGGGGTGGCCCGACGTCGGGCACCCCTGACCCGATGCTTTTTTTCATCGGGTCAGGGGTGCCCGACGTCGGGTCACCCTGACCCGATGGAAAAAATCATCGGGTCAGGGGTGCCCGACGTCGGGATCTACGTCTTCCGACCCGATGGTTTGATTCTAAACTTTTGAAAAACCATCGGGTCGGGGTGGCCTTTCGACGTCGTTAGCATAGCACCCCTAAGACCCGATGCTTTTTTCACCATCGGGTCTGGGTGGCCCGACGTCGGGAACACCCCGACCCGATGGTTTTTCAAAAAATGTTTTTTTTTTTTTTTTTCCGGGAAACTTAATTTGGTGTTTTTCCATTTATGTTCTTTGTTGTTATATTTGTTATATCAAGTGTAGTATTGAAATGGTCAAGTATTTATATAGCATATTTAAGACTTAGTAGATTATTGGCCGGTACGGTGGGAAAAATTTTGAGTCATAGTTTCATTTGAAAATTCAATAAATCCATATCTTCTTTTGGTAGCTTGCAAATTTAACACTTCACAAATCCACACAAGTCTCTACACCATCCACGAACAAATCACAATCACAACGTTTCACTCTACATCAAGTTGCACAACAATTTAAATATAGATATTGCATTATGGTGACAACCGAGTTACATTTATTTCCATAGAAGTAAGTATTCTAAGTAAGTATAGACACAAGTTAAAACTTTCAGTGGAAAGAAAATCTAGTAATTAGATATAACGCCTAAAATTACAATGATGAAACAACTTAAAAGCCTAAAACTACCCATCAGTTCTGTTATTTTACAGATCCATAAATTACACATCTTAATAACTCTTTACATGAACCTGAATTATACAGCCCTAGCCACTTTCTTTAAAATCATGTGTTGCAGGGAAGACAAACAGAAATGAAATTGGCTTTTGTTATGGACCCACTTCCACCCATTCATAACGTCCCGAGAGGGGCAAATCATTCACAACGTCAAAGTTGTACCTGCAAAATTCCAACATTGCTAATGAAATTCGGAAAGCATTGATGTATATATACACAATGCTAAATACTAATAAATAGTTTCAATGAAAGAGGCATACATACTTCTCAATAAATAATCTCTCTTGTTGTTGCTCGGCGCAGGCAAAAAATTCCTCTATTTCACGTGTTGTAGGCACAAATCTCAGATCATTCCTCCGTTCTTGGTAAGTTGTAGTGGTGCCTGAAGCCCTAAAGCTACATGGTGTGCTTTCCCTAGTGCTCCTGCATACCGACGACAATTATCCCACAAATATGAATCTAATTATCAACATAAGAGCATAAAAACAAAAATTACTTGTACAATACAATAACATTGAATAAAATAACATCGCAAATTGAAGAACCAACAAGCAAGATAAACATTCCTCTAAGAGGGAAAAAAATACACGTATAGTGAAGTGACAGGTATTTAAGGGACAAGCTCCAATTTGGAAGGCAGCTGATATACAATAAAAGCAGGAAATCTGCAACTCTAGGCCCCATGAACATGATATGGCACTGCCACATTTGCAATAAATGGATTCAGTATAACTGTGATGGTGGAGATAACTGATTATCATCACTATTAAGATAACTACATTCATTCAAAATAAAACAGACAACCTTTACTGGAATGATTGACAAGCAAGTAGCAAATATTAACAAATCATGACAATACCTACCACTTATGTTTTAAAACATGACATTAGGGAAAAAAGACAACATGAGTCATGTGTATGGTCTAAATGAGCTCTTGCATTGCACCCATTAACTTGCACCAAATTATATATAATATCTGACGGGTAGAAAATGTATGCATAAAATAGAATTAATGCAATTTTAGTTTATTTTTTTTTTTCAGTACAAAATGCATTAACAAAGAAGCAAAAATAAAAATAAAATCAACAAAAAGGACTCGTAACAATATATATTAAGAATTTTAAGATGAAAAATTTAACTCATTCTAAAGTGAAGAGATGATTCTTATTAAAGTAAGATGAAATCAATGACAAATCAACCATCAATACAACCAAGCTCTTCTTAGAGGTGTCCTACTACATGGATGATGACCGCATATGCTAGAACCAAAAAGGCAGATGGAAACCTTGATCATGCATCCAAAATTGATAACAAGGATCGGTAATTTACACATGTATGATGAATAGACATACACAAAACAAGAGATGAAAAGTCACCAAAATTTGAACTTTAGTACCTAAGAAGAACCTGTTCGACGAAGAGGTAGCTGGTGTCGCGACTCGACGAAGCTGTTCGATCGGAGCTGGTGTCGGCGACGGTGGCTCGATCGGGATGGGTGGACAGAAAATTGGGTTTTGTCGGGATGGGTGGCCAGATGAAATGGGAACTTAGGGCAGATATACTGCAATTGAATCCAATTGTAAGAAAGGGTAGGAAGGTCATTTCAGGGTAGATTTGCAATTATTTTAGGTTTAGGGTAGATTTGCAATTCAGTCCCTAAAATAGGGTAGTTTTGCTAAAAAGGTTTAAATCAATGAACATAAAAAACTATTTAATCTCGTATTTGACAGTAACAGTGAATTAATTAAGACAAGAATAAAACGTGAAATTGTGAAAACTTATTTAATTAATTTCTAGGTAATTATAATTATGTAAGGATAAAGGATATCATGAGTCAATATATGGCATCTGTGAGTAGCACGGCATGTCTGGTTGCACGTCTGGAAAAGAGACTACTTTTTTTGAACTCAAATCTTTCCACTTTAGAATTGTCTGAACCAACAGTCTTATTCACCTGTATGACTCAATAAGCAGTAATACCATGGATCTTGTCCCAACATAAAAGCAAATAAATTGTGGGCTAATTGGTACTGACAGGGGCGAAGCCAGAATTTTAGCTTTGGGGGGGCCAATCCAACATAAAAACTAATATTCTAGGTCACACAACACAAATCTCGCACCTGATATTTTTCGACAAAATGTAATTTCGTTATGTGTTAAAGGTAATGATACAAATAAATAAAATGTGCCACTGTCTTATATCTAGAAAATTATCTATAACTAAATTAATCTAATATTTTTTTACGATTTCTATTTCAATTACATAATCAAGATCGTGTGTGAGTAATTACATAATTAAAGATAAGATGAGATAAACTCAGTTGTAAGCACCTCTTTTTACATACAAGAGGTTGTAAGTTCGAGTCATGCCCCCTCCCCAATCCCAAAATATTGTAATAGTTAAAAAATAATAATAATAAAATTAACCTAACAAAAAACATTAATAAAGATAGTCATAAACTCCCAGCCTAATGTAGAAGTTATTGGCTACGAAATTTCTTGTACGAAATCGTCGATGGCTACAAGTAGCTATTGGATTACTACCAGTAATAATCCAATAGACACATGTAGCAGTTAGATTGCTATCGATTGCAATTGACGATCCCGTATAGAAAATCCCACATCTGATAATTGATACCGGCCTAATAGTTCAATATTTACTTAACTTATTTTAGACTTCTAGTGAAATCTAAATAAATAATAATAAGTATATATAATGGACACACACTAGATGAGGTAATAAAGAATGAAATAATAAGAAATTAAAATCTTAAAATGAGCTGTTTTTACTCTGTTTTCGTTGTTAATAGGTTTATGGAAAAAGTTATTAATTCATTTATATTATTAAAATAATAGGAGGGGCCAAGTGATATTATTACCTACATTATATGTATCATAGTTTAAATACAATTGAAAAATTGTTGTGATTTGATTGGTTGGTGGGGCCATGGCCCCTATGGGCCCCCCCTTGAATTCGCCCATGGGTACTGATACCCTCTAAACTCTTCCAAAATATGCACTATGCCCTCTATACTTTTTTTTTTTTCGTTTCTAAACCCTTTGAACTCTCACAAATTGACAAATCTCAACTGTAAATGCCCCCTCATAAGGGGTAAAAAAAACTCAAGTGTTTACTAAAAAGCGAGAGTTCAGGGGGTATAATAAATATTTTAAAAAAAATTTAGAAGGCATCGGTGCCAATTAGCCTAAATAGTGATCAACTAATCAATCCTCCAAGAAACATCCGTATCTAATAGACTAATATAGCTCCCAAAGCAAAGACATGTTACCTTATGTTCTTTTACATTGTTCTGTAAAAAGAATTCATGTCATCCACAAACAATCCCACATTTAATCCTTCAACATAACAAACTTATACAGAGAGTCCCTTACCGACGGAGACTTCAAATGAAGCTACAACACATACCTAGGTTCAAACTCTGGTATTTTAAATATAGTATCTCATTACACATAATGGTGTCAACTTTCAAACAAAACATAACAAACTTATCATGTTTTATTTTATTTATTTATTTATTTTAATGTCAGTTCAATGAAATTAATTTGTGTTAATTAGAGAAATAACACAAATTAATTTCTCAAATGACTTTACTTGTTAAGTTTCAAAAGAGAGGACTAATTACGCATTTTGTTAATTAAGTTGCTTTTCTTTTTCATCCATCCATTCTCGATATTAGTTGTTTTAATCTTTAATTTAGTTGCAGTTGGCTTTTAAGCCTTCTTTTTTGTGAAACGCTAAAGGGCAATAAGCCTTTACACTTTTCCAGGTTGGAAAAATTTTGGATTTTAATTAAACACCGATGATTTACAAATTGTCAAATACTAATAGTACGTGTAGCGCCGTAGCCGTTTTATAGAGCAATTAAAAGTCTCTCTTTCTTTTCCTAAAATTTCATTTTCTAATTTGAAATGGGTAGGGTTTGGATTTGAAAGAAAAGTCATGCTAGCTTTTGATAGAAAGCAAAAGGTCCATTCAAAGAAGAAGGCCCTGTCCTAATAAGTTGAAAATGAATTTATTGCCACTTTGTACTTTCCTTCATTGCGAAGATGTTGCTTTACCATCTCTTTCCATGTATTATTTGATTGAAATCTTTTTCTTTTTTTTTACGATATCTATTAATCCGGGACTGGGTATTTTTTTTAAAAGCTTTCGCCATTGGTAGGATTCAGGCCGCTGACCTGTGAGTTATTTACCCAAGCTTTAAGCTCGTACATCTACCAGATGAGCTACGTCCATGTTGGCTATTTGAACTTGGTTATTGTTTATATGGTTGCTTCATGCTTGCCATATATTGCTTAAGACAATAGCAACTAAACTATATATAATATATAACATGTTTTGTGATCTTTGAGTTTGTAATTCTTTTATTTGATATTTCAAAATGCCTTTTTTTTTTTTTTTTTTTTTTTTTTTTTTTGGGAAAACAGGATTAATTGGAAAAGAGATTTTGTGATGGACAAATTTGATTGCATAATGAATTATATATATATATATATATATATATATATATATATATATATATATATATATATATATATATATATGTTGGTTCTCTAGTACTGAAATTATAAAGTAAGGACAATCATCTACAACCATACATTCACATTGGGTATGGGTATTTGTTAATGTGTTAATGTGTGATTGTGGGCCCAATGTTAATGTGTGATTGTGGGCCCAATGTTAATGTGTGGCTATGGTTGGACGTCCTGAAATTATAAAACTAGGACGCTCTGACTAGAGAACCACCATATGTTTATATATATATAATTTTTCTATTATCTGTTCGAACTGACAAAATATATATCAGTTCCTTACATGTGGGCCATTGGATTTAAATACTTTGACTTGACTGCATGCACTTGTCAAAACATCTTTTAAATCCAATGACCCATAAGCAACGAACTGATATATTGTATATCAGTTCGAACTGATAATAGAAAGACTGTATATATATATATAGTTTTTCTATTGTCAGTTTGTCATGATATAAAATATATCAGGACTAAGAATGTGGACCACAGATTATGGAGAAGTTTTGACAAGTGCATACACTTTGAGTCAAAGTATGTAAATCTAATGGTTCACATTCTTCGTCCTGATATAATTTATATCAGGACGAACTGACAATAGAAAAACTATATATATATATGGACGATCATGTTAGCTATGTAACATTACATAATCACAACAACAACACACAAAAAAATAATAATAAATAATTCCCAAATCTAAGAGTCTCAATTTTAGAGATATATACAAAATAAGTCGAACGATCCCTTTAACCTCTTGAAGCTTGGTGTGACTTGTGAGAGGGTCGGATTTAATTTATGGACATCTAATTACTTCGGTGTATTAAAATTTCGTACTTAATTTGTAGATTTTTTGTGTCTATGAGAATTGGTGGATAGTCTTACAACACAAAAGACTAGTCTATTAATTGGGTTGTAGCATCCATTAATGTATATACATTTCCCTTGTCTTGTATCTTTTCCGTATGTGGGATTCATTCTCACATTTTTTAGCTTCACATGTGGGTTCTGCAACACAGTGTAAGAGATTTAGCCACTATATTATCTCTTTGAAACAATACTATATTTATGAATTATGAAGTGATAATTAAATATCAAATTACATAGAACAAACTGTTTTTTAACATGCAAGCGATCAAAGTAATTAATCAGAAGTAAATTAGATTATGAGTAACCTTTTGACATCATGATTCATGCATATTGAGGTAAATCTGCATACTGCTACAACTTTTGTTCTTATAATGCAATATGGTGAGTCACATTTCAACATTCAAAAGATAGCTTTTCCAAAAGTCATATTAAAGCTAGGGATCCAAAAACATGAAAATCTTATGTATAATATGATTCATGGGAGATTCCTTTTCCTACTCCATGCACCACCCAACAGTTGAACTAATATTTAATTAGGCTCAAATTTTTTTACGAAATTAAGTAAAACTGAAACCTGATCCAGTATATATAATCTCTCTATCTCTTACCAAACACTGAAGCCAAAACTTGCACTGTGCTTTGATTGATTGTTCCAATTAATTTCCAGAACTAACTATTCTCTCCAATGTATAAATTAAGATATTTTGAAACCAAATATGAATTTCTATTACTATTAATTAACTCTACTAAGAATTAATCCGAATAACAATGACATTTTAAAATAATTCTCAACTGAGAACACTTATCTAATCTAATAATATGACAATGATAACAAAATAATAAGTTATATATATATATATATATATATATATATATATATATATATAAACATAATCGATCATGACTCTTGGTTTAATTTAATCGTACGTTATCCCTTAAACTTACGATTAAATTAAACTAAAGGTCATTTCTCTAATATGGAAATAAATATTGTCATACATTTTATATATATATATATATATATATTTATATTGAAAATGGAGTTCATTAAGGGTGTGTTTGGTACGCGGGACGGGACGGGACAACTTTCTCTTATCTCGCGTTTGGCGCACCATTAGCATGGGACAGGACGGAATAAGGTGGGACAAAAAACCCAAAAACTTGTCCCACCCAAATAGGTCGGCCAGACTTGTCCCATGCATGGGACAAGTGTCAAAAAGACTATTTTGCCCTCAAAACTTCCAAAAATTACAAAAATACCAAGTATAAAATAAAACTCAATCCATTCTCTCTTCTACGCTTCTCTCTCTCTCTCTCTCTCTCTCTCTCTCTCTCTCTCTTCTACACTTCTCTCTCTATATCTTCATTCTCTCTTCTTTGGCCGCCGGCGAGCAAAGATCTCAGTCTCTCTCTCCTCTCTCTCTCCGTTCGACCTCTTTCGATTTTGGAGGTGGTGGCTTTTGTTGATTTCGATTTTAAGTTTTCGATTTAGGGTTCTCGATTTGGGGTTTTTTGATTCACCGATCGAAATACAAAATCATCTGGGATTATGTCGTCGACGGCGAGGCTTGTGGGGATTTGTGAGGTTGTGGCTGGGTTTGATTGAATCCGGTGGTGGTTTGGTTGTGAATGGTGGTTTGGTGTTGACGATGATGATGATGGTGGGGTTTTTTTGGTTTGGTGTTGACGATGATGGTGGTTTGGGGTTTTTTGATTTGTATTCGATTTGTATTTGATTGGGGTTTTTTGATTTGTATTAGATTTTTTTTTCTTCCTTGTTTGGTTTCCAAGTTTTTTTCTTTGTTTAATTGATTTAAGAACACATAAATTATTAGGATGAATTTTGTGGAATTGATTTGTTGTTTTTGTTTGTGGAATTTGATTGAAGAAAATTTTATGGTGTTTGTGCAGTGAGAAAATGAAAGAAAATATTAATTTTGTATGATTTTTAATTAATTTTAATTCAACAATATTTGATATTTTTCAAAAAATAATAATTCAAACTTAATAAAATTGTTATAAACATTGTAAAGGATAGGAAGGGCACTTTGGTCATTTGAACCCCTTGTCCTGTCCTGTCCTGTCCTGTCCTGTCCTGTCATGTCTCGTCCCGTCCCGTCCCGTCCCGTCCCGTCCCGTCCCAGCCATACCAAACGCATAATAGTACAGCACACAGTTCTGTCCCAAGCATTCCAAACACAACACGGAACAACATGTCTTGTCCCGTCCCGCCCCACCTTGTCATATCCCATGTTCGTGCCAAACGCACCCTAAGAGAACAAAAAGGTTACATATAAATTGGGCAATCACCTAACACCAAACTCTCCATGGACAACGGACAGTCTTCTAACCAAGCAAACTCACCCACATAACCAAGCGCTAACTTAGCTAGACTATGAGCAACCTTATTAGACAACCTAGAAACAAAATTAACAGAGATGAAACAAGGCCTATCCAACAAAACCAAAATGTCATGAATAATCACACCAATCTCATAACAAGGGATAGACTTAGCAGAAATTAAATTCACCACCGCAAGCACATCCGAATCCGAATCCAAAGAAGCAGGAACCAACCCCGTTTCCAGAGCCAACCGCAAACCCCTTAGAATCGCAAGAGCTTCTACCACTGCTGGAGAGTAGTTGAAACCCAGGTTCTGACAAAGGGAAGCCAACACATTGCCATAGCAGTACCTAATCACCACACCCAAACCGGAGGTGTTATTTCTAAAATCCAGCACTGCATCCGTACTAATCTTGAAGGAATTTGAGCTCGGGGCCTGCCACGAAGAAACCACCTGAGGCTTATTCGAGAAAAGAGAACCAGACTCAGTTGCCTTATGGAAGCCATCCAAGAAGCTAACAGCCCAATCAAAAATCTCCCCTATTGGAAAAACAGAAGAGGAATGCACTACGTAGTTCCTCATATACTAGATTTTCCACCAGACCACACAAAGCAATTCAAGCTCCACCTTACTCATCCTATTATGGCAAGACAACACGAAATCAAAGAAGGGAAAGGGAAAGGAAGCACAGCTGCCCAAGCACTTTAAGCAAGAGGATTCATGCACACACTTGAGAGTAGAACATTGCCAAAGAGCATGCAAAACCGATTCATCTTTTTTTCCACAAACAGGACACCACGGATCAATTACCATACCCCAAGCAATCAGGCTGACCTTAGTAGAGATCCAACCGTTACACGTTTTCCACATAAACACTTTGATCTTAGGAGGAAGATTCAGGTTCCAAAAAAATTTTCACCACGAAACATAAGGATTCAGACACGAACCACTAGGATTCGAGGTGTGAAAATTAGAAACCCAATACCCACTTTTAGCCGAATAGTGCCCAAATTTATCAAAGTGCCAGAACAAACAATCATCCAGCTCTAAACAACTCAGCGGAATACTTAAGATCAGCTTCGCCTCCTCATCAGAGAAAGATTGCCACATGAGAGCCTCATTCCACATCCCATTGTGAGATTTCAGCATGTCCACAATTGCATTAACACCCAACACCGGAGGAGAATAAATCTTAAAAGTAGACAGTCTTAGAATCCACCGGTCACAATAAATACAAATTGATCTTCCATTCCCAACCCTCCATCTAGAGCCCTTCTCAATTACCTCCTTCCCCCATACAAGGCTCTTCCATAGGAAGGAACTAGACTTAGCGGCCTTAGCCTTACTGAAAGAAGAATGAGGGGAATAACAGTCTTTGAAAATCCTGGTAATAAGAGAATTTGGCTTATGAAGAATCTTCCACCACTAATTTGCAAGCAAAGCTTTATTGAAAACCCCCGAACTGCGAAAACCCATACCACCTTCAGCTCGGGACTTACATAAAGTCTCCTAAGAACACCAATGCATTTTCCTATTCTCGCCATTTCCGCCCCACCAAAACCTAGTGCTCATCCTATGTAAGTCCAAAATCAGAGAAGCCAGAAGTTTGAATAAGTTCATCGGATAGATCGGAATGGATTGCACAACGGCCTTAATAAGAACTTTCCGAACCTCCACCCCTTAGAAAAGAACCGATTACTCCAACATTGCAATTTATTCCAAACTTTCTCCTTAATATTGTCAAAAAGGATACGCTTATTCCTACTAGTGACATAAGGAAGCCAAGGTACTTCTGATGATACTCCACTACAGTCATGCCCATAGACTCAGCCAAAAACCTTCTATTTTGAGCCAAATTTTGTTTACTAAAGCAAACCGTAGATTTTTGGAAATTAATACTTTGACCCGAAGCCTTTGAGTAACACTCCAGGATCCTCTTAATGTTAACACATTCGTCTAACATGGCTCTGGTATAGAGAAGATTGTCGTCCATAAAAAAACAAAAAAAAAGAGTAATTTTCGGTCCTCCCTTACTACAACAAAACCCTGAGAACTCACCTCAACTTTTCGAAAGCTCAATCAGGCTAGACAGACCCTCCGCACATAACATAAACAGATAAGGGGAGAGGGGGTCTCCTTGCCTCAAACCCCACGAAGGTTTTATATTCCCCCTAACCTTCCCATTGAGAATAAAAGAGTAAGTAACTAAGGAGACATAGTCCATGATGTTCGAAATCCAAGCCTTAGAAAAATCCATGCGCCTCATCATCTCTTCCACAAAACACCACTCTAACCTATCGTAAGCTTTGGATATATCCAATTTTAGGGACATAAAACCCTTCTTTTTTCCATTCACCTTACGACGAAGTGCATGCATGCACTCAAAACCCACAATTGCGTTATCCATAATAAGCCTCCCGGGAATAAACGCACTCCGTGTCTTTGTAATCACAGAATCTAGAACCTTGCGAAGACGATTCGCTAACACTTTCAAGATACACTTATAAACCACATTGCATAAACTAATAGGGCACAGCTCCATCATCCTTACCACCTTTTTAACTTTCAGAATTAGACATAAAAGCGACCGATTAATCAAGTCCACAGATCGACCCCTATTGAGGCACTCTAGACATAGATTCGTAACATCGTTCCCCACGACACTCCAATTTTGTTGAAAAAATTCTGTCGGGAAACCATCTTGTAAGGTTCATGATTTGTATTGGCTTGATTCCATTGCAAAACACTCTATATATGTATTAGTTGTTGCTTAGGATATTCTTGGAAGAAAGGAAGCTTAAAAGGTGAAGAGCAATGTCTAGTGCAAAAGTTGTCTTCAAGAGGTGAAAAGCGTCAAAGGTATATCTTGACTTCTATCCTCTTGCAAGGCATTAGCGCACACACACACAATTCATACATGTGTGTCCCTGCATCGTGGTTCAAACATTTGGTATAACACATTCACACATCTCATAGTATGCTCATACATTGATCTTGTATAGACAAACATTGTGGAATTGCATGATTTGTGACTATCTCTTTGATATGGCATGCTTGTGTGAATATGTGTTTATTTGTTTGTGTATTTTGTGTTTTGGACTTGAACATGTTCTTATTTGATGCCTTATTGAGTTCCGATCGTTTCGGTTACTCGTTCATAAGGTTTCGAGTCCAAACGATGTAGCTACGTTACTTTTCGTTCTCATTCATTGAGTTGACTTCATCATCGTTTTCCGAGATAATTTCTCAACCATTTTTCAAAGTTATGTAGTCATCATCGTGCATGAGGGAGTCATGGTTTGTAATCCGAAAATGGATTCAAAATCAGAGTTCTGATGCCCAAGATACGGCTGAAGAACGTGAGAGTGCACGAGAGAGGTGAGATTGGCCGTAAGGCCACTTGGCCCACTCCGTGAGGGAGGCCGTGGGCCCCACGGCCAGAGGGGCTCTCTACCCCCGTGAGGCCCATGCTCCCCCCACGGGGTAGGTGACGTGGCCCTTGTTGATTGGCCCAAAAATCTCTTCTCTCTCTTCTTTTTAAACACTTCTCCTTCCCTCCACATGAGTTGAAGAACTTGAAGAACATTTCCACGAAATTCTGCAGTTTTCTTCGATTTTTAGTTTTAGTATTTTGGTCATATCTTTCTCATACGAACTCAAAATCAATTGATTCAAGAGTAAAAATTGTTGGTCTTGAGGAGAGCTACAAACCCCAAGCATTTCCAGAGGGAGCTGACTTCGTCATTGTCCCCAGCAGCCTGATCTTCAGTACGAGGTCAAGGTTGATTGTTCAACTTCTTCTTTTTCAATTTCATTTTTGATCATCTCTTAATTCTTACTATTTGATTGATGAAATTTGTTGAGAAGTATGTTAGATCATATGCTAGGGGTGTTTGATCATTTGTCAATTGAGTTTTAGCTTTGTGATTTCTCTTGAACATATTTGTGCTAAACTTGATTCAACATGAAATTGATTCTAGAAAATGTATATATGATGTGCTTCATGTTATTTTCTATGTCTAATTTCATGATCTAAGAACTAGGTTTTTAGTGTGATATATTGAATATTCATACCTTGTTCTTATTGATTTACATGTCTTGATTTCTAGATAATTTTGTGATTGTGTGTTGAAAGCATATTCTAGATTGTCATTGAACATGTACATTTTGCTTGATTGATCATCTAACTTAATTTGATTGTGTTTGCATCATTTGCATCACTTAAGATCATAGCCTTGCATTAGGTTGAAGTCTCTAGCAAAGTGAGTGAAGCTTTGTGGATAGAGCAAAGAAGTCTTGATTAGAGTTGGGAGGACTCAGATAATCAAGCAAGGAAGACTTGTCTAGGGTCGGGAGGATCCGGATAGGCAAGCAAGAAATCTTCCTAGAAACGTGAGCGTCTTGGATAGGAAGTTGCTTTCTAGAGGTGTAGGATACATCTTGGATAGGCAGTAGGCTTGGTGATTCACTAGCCCGAGGGTAGATTAGGAGTTGATAGCTTGAGCGGATATCATGAGTTGATAGCTTGAGTGTGTAAGTCCTTTTTCACATAGTGGATTGCTTCGCCGGTGGTTGTGGTATCAAACCGTGGATGTTTCCTCTTTGAGGTTTTACCACGTAAAAAATACTTGTGTTCATTTTTTGTTTTACATTTCTTTATCTTCCATTTCTTACATTGATTGCATATCTTGTAAATTGATTAACTCTTGTATTAGTGAAATCAATCCATTTGCTAAATCTTATCAAGTGTGCATTTTCTTTGTTATATTCCGCATCATTTTTAATATTGGGAGAATTTGAGTAAATACCTATTCACCCCACCCCCCCTCCCTCTAGGTATATTTTACACTACTACTTAAGGGAAATTTCACATCTTCACCCGGAGCTTTCGACGGATTCATCTTGAAAAGAACATCTTTCACCTCATCTGCCGTAAAAGGCACATCAAGAGAATCTCTAAGATTCGACGGCAGCCTAGCTTGAATTGCACACATCACCAACCCCAATTGGCTGCTGTTAGGCCGAGAACTTTCAAAAAGAGAAGAAAAATATTTGCCCACAATCCCTTCCAAATCCTCCTCGGTGTCCTTCCAAACCCCATTCTCGTCAAACAACCCCTGAGGACAGTTCCTCCTTTTCCTCGAAGAAGCTTTGGCGTGGAAGAATTTTGTGTTACGGTCCCCCCTTGTATCCAAGAAACTCTAGATCGCTGATGTCAAAAGGCTTCTTCTTCCTTCAAGAACGCATCCAATTCACCTTACACCCTCTGAATATTTTTCCAGTCAATAGAACCATCCCCCACAACCTTACTAGACTCAGCCAACTCATGTTTTTTAGCCACAATATTCTCCATCGAATCCCTCTTATTTGATTTATTCCATCTCTGAAAATCCCTAGCGCAAACTGATAACCGGGACACCAATTTCCGCATGGAATCTCCTCCCTCCCCCGAACCCCACGAATTCTGAACAAGAGCCTGAAAACCATATCTATCCGCCCAAGCACTTTCATAATGAAACCTGCGGCCTCCTATAGATCAGACTGCCTATCAACAATATCAAGAACAATAGGCCGATGGTCGAATTTCCAAAAATCCAAATGAGAGACCGAAGAATTCGAAAATAAGTCCTTCCAAACCGTATTACACACACCGGTCAAGCTTTTCTTGAATAAAAAAAAAAGCCCTACGCCGGTTGGTCTAAGTAAAATTCAGACCCGAGAACCCCAAGTCTTTGAGCTCACAATCTTCCAAAGCCAACCTAAAGTTGTCCATTAGAGCTTCATGTCACCCACTCTCTCCTGATTTCTCTGCAAGACAAACAATTTCATTGAAATCCCCTCCCACCAGCCAAAGAAGAGAAGATAAACTCGCCAATCTTCTTAATAAAGTCCAACCATGAATTCTATCATTTGTATTTAGGTTACCATAAAACCCAGTGAGCCTCCATTTAATCTCATTGTGAGAAGTAACTACTGTATCAATATGAAATCTGGTATAAGACAATAGCGACACATCAACCCCGACTTTCCATAATAAGCATAAACCACCACTATTACCCACACGATCCACAACCAACTTCGCATCAAAACCTAATTTAATCCTAATCAATTCCATAGCCTTATAGTCACAAATGGTTTCCATCAGAAAGACTATGTCAGGGCGCTGATCCTACATTAACGAATGCAGAACCCGGAACGATAGGCCTCCTCCCAAACCCCGAGCATTCTAAAACAAGGTTTTCATTGAGTCCGGTAAGCCGGGGACACCTCCTAACTCGTCAATATCTCAATTGACTCACAGTCAAAAGCATTACCAATCCTTAGTTTCTTCAAATCAGAACTATTCCCCCTACCCCCCACTAAGCCAACATTAGAAGCTCTCTTCTTCTCCACCTGTAAAAACCTCTCGGGCTCATAATCCCTTTGGCCCCCTCTCTTGCCCACCTTTTCCACTTCCCTTTCTTTTTTCCGTGGTTTAGAGACACCACTGACATATTTGGAATATCAGCACCCAAAACAAACTTGTTAAACTTACCATTCATATCTAAAGTGATAGGACCCGAAAACTCCGTAATCGGAACTTCATGCAAAATTTCTATGTCGTTCTTGGACAAATCCCACGAATCTACCTGCACTAAATTACCTTCCTCCAAAACTTTCTTTGTTCCATAAAAAACCTGACGCTGTTCATCCCCATGAAACACACATGACCTTATCAATCCGCCTATAGAATTAGGATCTTTTCCTGTAAAAACCACCTCTGGAAGACTGCCAGTCCCCCAACTACGTTCATCCCTTCGACATTCATAGCTGGTTGAACATTAGCTGGTTCCAAAAGGGATTGAGAAGAAGAACCCTGGTTTCGCGCACCGTCTCCACCAGTTTTTGGTCTCCAGAATTCTCTAGGCTTATCTGATATCCCGGTTGTATGCACTCCTTTTCTTTCCCTAGAAAGCCTCTCGATTGAGACCTCTCCCTGTTGGCGATATTGACCAGAAGATTTATTCTGGCCCGGTGGACCAGAAGCCCTAAGCCAAGGACCATAATTAAACTGTAAATTAACATCGCTTCATCTCTCCTTATCCTTGTTATGACAATCTTGATAAGAGTGCCCGATAATTCCACAATGGAAGCAATATTCCGGGAGCCTTTCGTATCTTAGAAGAAGGATGGATTCTTCCCCCTCCACCAATTCTATATGCAGAAATCTCTTCAAAGGTTTTGATATGTCAATAGCCACCTTTAATCGAATATATTTACCAAAACATTCCCCAGTCACCCCAACATCGATGTCGACAAGCTCCCTAATAAGCTGACCTAAAAACTCACCCATCTCTTTTGTCATGCATAGTAGCGGCGCGTTAGGAATCTGAATCCAGAAGACCACCCGGGAGAAACCTAGTTTAGCAATATCACCCCACCTCAGATGGTTTCTCCAAGACTAGCAAATAGTTATCAAAACTCCAGGGTCCACCTGCCATGATTCTAAACCGATCTCCCTAATTATGAAAATAAAAGAGAAAAATATTATCTTGCACCACATCTATATCAAGAGCCGTTTGCCAAATCCTTGGTATGACAGCTCTAAAGGCCTCTTTATTAATATTCTTGATCGAAAGAACCTTCCCAACCAAGCACAAATCAAGCTTTCTCCTTGTCGATTCCCTTAACATATCCCTTACACTCCATAACTTCTCATCTTTGCTTTGGAGAGATAAGGATGCACAAAGCTTTGCTATCTCCTCCTGATCCATGGAACCGAGAACTCTAGGTATAGATTGCTAAGAAAACGTATACAGAAAGCTACCGTTCGACTGCAAACCCTAACTACCACTACAAGAATTTTAGTCTTTCCAGATAAATTATTTTCGTGGGGAAAGGTTGAAATTCGTCTGGAAAGGTATTACGCGACCAAAAAATTTCATCGGCAATTTCATGGGGACATCATGGTTGGGCAGGGTATTAGGCGACGAAATTTTGAGTTTCATTGGCTAAAACCTGTTTTAGCAGACGAAATACATTCGTTGACTAAAACCTTAGTTTAGCTGATGAATTTATTTCGTCGGCTAAGAGTATACATTTGTCTGCAGAGATGTTGGAACTTTAAAAATTAATCAGCTGTTCGGACACCCCACCATCGACCGCCGCCAGCCCACCTTTGATAATATTGACAATTAATTGTCATTATGAGGAATCAAACTTGCAACCTCATATCAAAGTGGTAAGCCTTTACCGCTGGACTACAACACTTGATTTGTTAACAATTGCACCATATTTATATATAACCTATATGAGTTGTTAAAAATAAATAAATAAATAAATAAAAACAACTTGTTAGATAAATTTAAATTTATTCAACTAATCAAAAATCTAATTTGGATGACAAACATATATTGAAAAATATTTATTGGATTGCAAATCGGGTTTGGTGATAATGTTTTTTTTTTTTTTTCAATTTATGTTATTTAATATTTTTTAGTATATATATATATTAATTAATTAATTAATTTTACTATATATATATTTTTAATTTTAATTAACTTTTCCCTTCAAATACAATGTTTGTTGGGAAAATTTTCTGTTAACTTTTCCCTACGAATTTTGAGTTTTGTGGGGAAAGGTTACCTTTCCCCACGAACTCGTTTTGTGGGGAAAAGTTTTGTACCCTTAGCCGACGAATTTTGAGTTTTGTGGGGAAAGGTTACCTTTCCCGACGAACTCGTTTTATGGGGAAAAGTTTTGTACCCTTAGCCAATGAATTTTGAGTTTTGAGTTTTGTGGGGAAAGGTTGGGAAAATTTTTGTACCCTTAGCCGACAAATTTTGAGTTTTATGGGGAAAAGTTACCTTTCCTGATGAAACTCGTTTTGTGGGGAAAGGTTGGGAAAAATTTTGTACCCTTAGCCGACGAATTTTGAGTTTTGTGGGGAAAGGTTAGCTTTCCCAACGAAACGTTATCTTTCCCGACGAAACTTGTTTTGTGGGGAAAAATTAACTGTGCCTACAAATCTTGTTTTGTCTCCTAAAATTTTATGGGGAAAGACTAAATTTCTTGTAGTGTACTTCTACACTAGGTTTTAGAGAAAACCCTAAAAGAGAAGGAAAATGTGAATTCATACAATATTTATATATGGTTATACAAGGTACACGTAAATTCATACGATGACATGCATATAACTAAAGTATATAAATTCATACTATGACATGTATATAACTAAAGTATATAGTCAACAAGGGTTCAGCTGGTAGATGGACGAGTTTGAGACTTGGACAAATGACTCCCAAATCAGCGGCTTGAATCTTACTAATAATGAAAGCTTTCAAAAAAATACATGGTCCCGGATTAATAAATATTGTCAAAAAAAAAAAAAAAACTGTAGTATGTTACCCTTATACCTGCAACTTGTTAAGGGTTATAAAATTCTTCTCTATAACTTGGAGAATCGACACCTCTTCGCCATTATTTAATCTTCATTTGATTAACAAGGTTCAATGCATACGGGCAATAATAAAAATATTTGTTCTAATTTCTCCTTTTGAATTAACTTAAAATGCCTTCACAAAGTATAAAAATGATATTTTTTTGTGTCTCGTATATATTCATCAAGATATCTCACTCTTTCTTTGATGTTGTTATGTGCTCTAACTTTTTTTTAAAAACAAAAAAACATATGAGGTAATTCTATCGATTCATTCGATAATTGTGTTTGATCAATTGGCACCACGGATCCTCTTATCTACAATTTCCTAAAAATCTTTATATTGAAACAAAAGTTGTGTAGGAGTCATTTAATACTCAAAATTATTTTAATCATTGTTGTGATAAATTTTGTAGATTTATTCGCAACCACAAGAGTCTATTGTAAAATAGCTAATACGAATACGAGATCGATCCCACGAGGATTTATGAAAAACTAATCGAATCTAAATTTAATCTAATCTTAATCTAGTTAACAAAAAATGAAGTTTAAATTAATAAAAACTGATTAATCATGCAACTAAAATCAAAACTAAATTAAAGAACTATACTTGTAAAATTTACTCGATGGAAGAAAAGTCTGAGGTTCGGAATCCACCGTTATCAACATTGTAAGGTTTTACTATTCGAATTATTAATTCTCAGAATTCTGAGTAGCAATTTAGAAATCAATCTAATGCTTTCTCAAGATTTGTCAATTAAGCACATAAAAATTAATCTTGTGTAAATTCTTATTTCAAAGACTTAATATATAAGACCCAAGTATTATATGTATCTAATATTTGAAAAACATATAAAACCAACCGTAACTACCTAGAATACTTGATATTAAGAGTGAAACAATTTAATTTAAATCAATCAATATTGAAAACAAGAATTATAAACATGGTTAAAAAATTAAATAGCACTATTTGAGACTCTTTTTTGGGAACAGGCACCAACTTACTAACTTAAGTTTAAAAGGCACCATTTATGGTGAACGGACAAAATTGCCCCCCACAGTAACCTTCTTCACCATAATATATTGATAGTTAAAAAGGCTCGAAAATGTTTAAAAATGTTCGAAAAAGGCTCGAAAAAGGTTCGAAAAGGCTCGAAAAATGTTCGAAAAAAGTTCAGAAAAGGCTCGAAATGATTTCGTGCCTTTTTGAAATATTTTCGTGCCTTTTTACACTGTCATCGTGCCTTTTGAAGTTGTTATCGAGCCTTTTGGAAAAGTTATCGAGCCTTTTAGAAAGGTTATCGAGCCTTTTGGAAAAGTTATCGAGCCTTTTAGAAAGGTTATCGAGCCTTTTTGGAAAAGTCTCGATAACTTTTCCAAAAGGCTCGATAACCTTTCTAAAAGGCTCGATAACTTTCCAAAAGGCTCGATAACTTTTCCAAAAGGCTCGATAACCTTTCTCATCGTGCCTTTTGAAGTTGTTATCGAGCCTTTTGAAAAAGTTATCGAGCCTTTTAGAAAGGTTATCGAGCCTTTTAGAAAGGTTATCGAGCCTTTTTGAAAAAGTCTCGATAACTTTTCCAAAAGGCTCGATAACCTTTCTAAAAGGCTCGATAACTTTTCAAAAAGGCTCGATTAAAAAATTAAAAAATATTTCGAGCCTTTTTGAACAAAGTTTCCAGCCTTTTTGTACAGTAATCGTGCCTTTTTGTACATGAAAAGGCACGATTGGTGTATGAAAAGGCACGATTGTACAGTAATCGTGCATTTCATTAAGTGTTCGAGCCATTTCATACACTAATGAAAAGGCACGATTGGTGTATGAAAAGGCTCGAACACTTCATTTCGAGCCTTTTCAATGGAAGATTCAAAACCAAAAAAAATCTCTGCCCCCACACCCCCACGAGCTGACCGGGCAGCTCGACCACCGCGAGCTCAGCGGGGAGCTCGACCCCCGAATGCGTTTGCGTAGAGCCACAAAACTAATTATCCATTGGAGGTCTGTTTTTAATCTCAGAAAACTTCAAAGTAAGAAAAGAATGTGTAAAGTAAGGGTATTTTTGTCCGTTCACCATAATAGGTGCCTTTTAAACTTAACTTATTAAAGCAGTGACATTGTCACCAAATCAGTTTAAAAAGGTGACATTTCTCACCAATTCCACTTATAAACATTAAAACCAAAATGGGGAATTATTATTGAATAGCAAACCGATTACAATATCAATAAGGTTTCATCCTACACCTCAGAAAACAAAGTAGAAACTGGTGAAGATGTTTGATTAAAAAAAAAAATAATAAGCAATAAAAGGCATCCCACATGGAAAGAACAAAAGGGATAGCAATGCATTATAAGTAATAAAGTTACATCTGTATAATGAACAATATGCCTCCCAACAGGGCCTAGCATATACACCTATTGAATGTCCTAACGGGCTTGTGATGACTTGATTTCTATGTACATGTTTTAGGCCCCAATTTTCTATTGTTTGCACTCGTTTTTTAGGTATTTTTGGTGTCTTAATGATATTAAAACTTATTTCAAAGACATAATGTATAAGACCCAAGTATTATATATATCTAATATTTGAAAAACATATAAAACCAACCGTAACTACCCAAAATACTTGATATTAAGGGTGAAACAAATTAATTTATATCAATCAATGAAAACAAGAATTATAGACGTTAACACCAAAATTGGGAATTATTATTGACTAGCAAACTGATTACAATATCAATAAGGTTTTATCATACACCTCGGAAAACAAATTAGAAACTATTGAAGATGTTTGATTAAAAAAAAAAAAAAAACAATAAAAAGCATCCCACATGGAAAGAACAAAAGGGATACTAATGCATTATAAGTAATAAAGTTACACTTGTATAATAAACAATAGACCTCTCAACTGGGCCTAGCATATACACCTATTGAATGTCCTAACGGGCTTGTGATGACTTCATTTCTATGCATGTTTTAGGCCCTAATTTTCCATTGTTTGCACTCGTTTTTCGGGTATTTTTGGTGTCTTAATGATATTAAAACTTATTTCAAAGACATAATGTATAAGACCCAAGTATTATATATATCTAATATGAGGAAATAGGGAGAAATAATACCAAATTGGATTGGTTTTGTGGTAATATCACCAAGTTAATAACTCTACGTTTTATAGCACCAAAGAAAGTGATTTGCCAAAATTGCCCCTCACTTATTCTCTCTCTCTCTCTCTCTCTCCCCTTTGTTTTTTTTTTTTTTCAAAGAACTCCATTGATCCATCAATGGAGGTCGGACATACCTCAAATGGAGGTCAAAAAGACCTCCATTGGAGTCAAAATGGCCTCGACCTCCATTGATGGTCGATGAAGAAGAAGATTAAAAAAAAAAATCTGGAAATAAGTCTCGGGTAGGTCACCCCGAGACTTATTTCAAGCTATTTCTAGCTACTCGAGACTTATTTCAACTACTCGAGACTTATTGCCAAATACCCTTATTTCCATAAATTTTTTTATAACGGAGGTCGTTTCGATGACCTCTAATGGAGTCGACCGTTTCGACGGAGATCGTTTTGATTTCCATTGATGGATCAATGGAGGTTTAAAAATAAAAAAAATAAAAAAAAAAGGAGAGAGGAAGAAAGAGAAAGATAAAGAAAGATTAGGGGCAATTTTGGTAGATCCCATTAATTGGTGCTATTTCTTCAAAACTTATTAAGTGGGTGACTTTTCCATAAATGACTTTGGAAAGAGTACCATAAATATTTTCAACCCATATATTTGAAAAACATATAAAACCAACCGTAACTACCCAAAATACTTGATATTAAAGGTGAAACAATTTAATTTATATCAATCAATGAAAACAAGAATTATAAACATCAAAACCAAAATTGGGAATTATTATTGAATAGCAAACCGATTACAATATCAATAAGGCTTTATCATACACCTCGGAAAACAAATTAGAAACTATTGAAGATGTTTGATTTTTTTTAAAAAAAAAAACAATAAAAAGCATCCCACATGGAAAGAACAAAAGGGATACCAATGCATTATAAGTAATAAAGTTACACATGTATAATGAACAATAGGCCTCCCAACTGGGCCTAGCATATACACCTATTAAATGTCTTGACGGGCTTGTGATCACTTCATTTCTATACATGTTTTAGGCCCCCATTTCCTATTATTTGTTATTTGCGCTCGTTTCTTGGGTATTTTAGGTGTTTTAATGTGTTTTGTGAGCTTTGTGTAGGTAATTATCCCTAAATAAGGTGTTAGAGCTTAATTGGAGAAGATTGGGGTTGAAAAGGTCATAATTATCAAGAAAGGGTGATAGGTTAATTTTTGGAGGAAAGCAGGGGCAAAAATTGTAAAAAAAATCAAGCTAAAAATGATGTTTGATCAATTAAGGAGGAGAGCTAGGGAAAATGCTAAAAGACCTAGCTAAAAACAATGCAATCAAGCTATGAAGCAGCTCAACATGTGCAGCCCAACCTGTCTCCCTAAGCGCACCCTAGCTTGTTTCTAATTGTACCCCAAATCATGTTAAAGCAACTAGAGATCTTCGTGGTGTCTTCTTCGTCTCACAAGACCGCGACATATGCCCGTGAAATTGAACCAGTGATTTGTGCGTCTTGCGTGCAAGGTCCACCAAAACCGTGAAATTTCCTATCAGCCCCTCCTAACCTGAAAGTATTTCCGTAATTTCACTTGTTTTGTGCCCTAATTTTTTGGGATCCTATTTAAACCCCATTTTGAGCCCTAGCCTAGCCACAATCTCATATTCAACCATTCTTTGAAGATCCAACACAAAAGAAGTGAGAGAGGCCATCCTCATTGGTGGCTTACCACCACCACCACACACTTCTTCAATCCTTCCATCTTATAGAGAGAAGGAGAGGCTTAGAGAGAGTAAATGAAGATGTTCTCTTGTCTATGAGATTCAGCAATGCATCAATGAATGAATGGAGAGATCGTGGAGAAACTGCATATCTTGTCTATGAGAAGTCGTGGATGCTTCATGGGTCTTTTCTATCCTTAATCTTTTCTTTGTTTCTTTTACTCTTTGAAGTGTACTATCACCACTAGGAAATTGATGTAAACCTAACACTAATTTCTATTTTATTTAGCATGTTTGTTGCTTGTTGAGTGAATCTTTAAGTTCGCAATGCTTTTGGGTGCTTAGCCATCACTTGAATAAACTTTTGTTGTTGTGTTAAGGACCGAGAGGTGACACACACAATGTGCTCGATTAAATGTTCATTACATGTTTTAGTTGGATAGAAATATACCACTTTACATGTGTAGTCTTTTATGTGTTCCATTGATCTTAAAGAACTCATATGCATTCTAGTATTCATCGAGAGATAGGGTATGGTTGTATGTGGGTAACTCTGATATTGCTCGAGAGAGAATATTAGTTATAAAAGGGTGAGCACAACTTTCAGCATTAGCAAGCATTTCTTAATGAATTGGTGTACATGTTATGGTGGAATCATTTACTTAGTGTAACCATATCTCTTGCATATCTCCAATCCATCAAATATCCCACATTCATCTTAATTTAATCTTATTGTATATAATTTATGATTTCTAGCAATATTTACATTTAATGCACAAACCCCCTTTAAATCGTTTGCCATTCATTTAAACTAGGAATAGTTGGCATATTACATTTCCCAGTGGAACGAAATCGTATTTGCCTCTATACGAATCTTCGAACGATTAGTGCACTCACAAGATAAACCGTGTGCTTAATTTAGAACACGTCAGCTTGGACCTTGGGGTTCTTATGCTTGTCTGTTGATGAGCTAGAACCTTTTAAGGCCTGTGCTAGTCTGACTTTAATAAGATTTTTAATTTTTGTTTTTATTTTAAACCCAGACAGTTTTTTGAACAACTGCAATGTTCAAAAGGGTATATCTTTTTTAACAGACTCAATCCTACAACGGTTGTATTTTTACAAAAAGGCATAACTGGGTTTACAAAAAAGGCATAAAGAGAGTGAACAACAGAATATATTAACAGTTAAATCATTCCTTTAGAAAAGGGTAGAATAGTAACACCAAAACCACTTAATATTTAAGTTATATAATCTCAAATAAAAATAAATAAATAAATAAATAAGAGTGTCTTAATATTTAAGTTATATTAATGACTTAAGTAAAATAAGTTCTTTTAATAGTTAAAGAAAAAAAAACAAACAAACAAACAAACGGCACCTAAATAAAGTTTATGGACCACGTTCTCATTTATTTGGATTGACTTTGCTTTGATTTTGAGCTTTTAACTTGTTGTCAATGTGTGGTCCACCATTGGGCTTGGCCTGATATGAGACTTGGGCATTACTTGGACTTAGATTTTGAGCCTGTAAATTCTTCTTTTGATCAAAGTCAATTTGAGAAGAGTGGCGATATTTACACCTCTCGAAAACTGTATGTACATCCTAAATTAGTATGTATTTAAAAATCCAATAATACATTTTAGTAAAATTACCAATAGACTAAATAATTTGTAAGTATACCCACCAATAATTATTAATTAGTTTCCAATTTTAATATTTTGTGAAAAAAAAAAAAAGTTTCCTTTTAATGATTTGATTTTGATATTAACATATATCATTAAAAATTCTTTCCATTTTCTTAAACCCTAGATTCTCTTTTAAAATATAATATTAAATATATTTTCAATTCTTTAAAGGAAATACAAATTCACTACCAGAGAATGAATCAAAAAATTTCCAAAGTTGATTATAAAAAAACAAGTTATAAATTATGTTTATTAGAAGAACAAAATCATTATAAATTGTTTTCTCTATAATATTTGTTTTTTTCTTCCTTTCAAACACGCTTTAGAATTTATTTATTTTTGTTTTTTTTGTTTTTTTTTTTTGTTATCAATATTGTATTAGTTGTTCTTCAATTTCATTAAACGCTTTTCTACTTCCAAATCAATTGATACATGACATAAACCTTGCATCCCTATAACTTTCACAAACGAAAAATGGATCTTCAACCGGCTCAAATTATAGTGATTTTGTTGATAGAAAATAGTTAAGAAGAAATGGAGAGAACTGCTTGACATGTGGAGAGAGAAAAATAAATAAAGAAAAATGGAGTTTGATTTTGTGAAAGGAAAACATGGAAGATAAAAAGAAGTAAGGGAAGAGAAAAAACAATGATAGATTTGTTTTTTTAAAGAAGTGATATAATTTTTTTATTTATTTTTTATTTTTTGAAATAACAGTGATAGAATTAAAAGAATTAAAGATAATAACAAAATTTTAAATAATAATAAAGTAGATTAAATAACATAATAACATATGTAGGTGGTATGTACTTACAAAAATACAATACAATATAATTAATGAAAATATATTTTTGGTATTAAATAGGGTTTATTTACAAATTGAGCTTCTCTTTACAATCCATAAATTATCTATTTACACTCCAATTTAATTTAGTTTTTTATTAATTAAAATTTTAACCTAAATTAAAATTAATAAATAAGACAAAAAAATTCTAAAAACATTCCAAACTAATTAAATTATTAAAAGAAAAATTATCTCTTCTAAATCATTAGATTAAATATTACGTATTAAACACACACACTCTCTCTCTCTCCATTTTTCAAAAAATAAAAATAAATTATATCTCTATACTTTCTCGATCAATCTCTAATTAATAATTAAAGAAAAGTGAAAACTTATGAATATTTTGGTTTTTTACTAACAGTAATATATATATATATATATTAAAAAGTCAATTTTCAAAAAAAAAAAAAAAAAAAATGAAAACTTGATTTGTTACAATTAGATTATATTAAATTCAAAATTTCTAAGACTAATGAAAGAATTAAAGTTTTCTAGACAATCACATACCTACAAAAGTAACAAAAAATATTTTTCATATTTCGATTTAAAAAGAAAAAAAAAGTAATTGTTTTTTTTTTTTTTTAATATATATACATATATACAGTTCCTAAAAATCAAGCTTATTTGTAATTTTTTTTTTTTCTTAACTGTTAGTCTTGCTTGAGAAAAAAAAGAGATAGAAAATTAGAGATATGTATTGGAGGAGAGAGAGTTTAATATGATAAGTAAAAATTGAGGAGAGATTGTTTAATATGTAATATTTAATCTAATGATTTTAGAGAGATAATTTCTTTTTTTAGAATAAAAGTGTAAAAAGATAAAAAATGATAATATTGGAACAAAAAGAAGTGTATTTAGAATTTTTTTAAATTTAAATTTTGAGAATGAAGTGTTTTTAGAAAAGAAGTGTAAAAAGAAAAAATTGGATTGTCAATAGAAGCTCTTTAATTTTTAAAATTTTTTGATAAGTGTAATTACGAAAGGGATGTACAAACAATTTTTTAAGGGTGCTATTATCGCCACTCATTGAAAAACATCCTAATTAATTCCAATTCCTAACCCAACTGGCTTTTATTCTTGTTTCACCAAAAATTAATCTAATTAAAATAAAACAAATATAAAATCAGACTATTGAATTTATTTTTGAGTAATGCTAGATATCACAACTAAAATCACAACTATTCTAACACAACACATGTGGCACATGAGATATCAATTGGTGAGTGGATACATAGATATGTGAGATAAATCATTATTAATGTGTATCCATTCACCAATTGACACCTCATGTGTTGTGTTGGAATAGTTGTGATATCTAGCATTACTTTTTATTTTTAGGGGCAATAAATTGATATACAGTAATGCTACACATCCCACCTATAATCCCACAATTTTTATCCTAACACACGTTGCAATTGAGGTGTCACTTGGTGAGTGGACAAACATTAATTGGTGAGTGAATACATGGGTAAGAGAGATAAGTATCAATTAATATGTGTCCACTCACCAAGTGACACCTCAGCTACCACATATATAAAATATGCTCATCAATCATCAAATTTTGGAAAACACAAAGAAAAATGATTATATCAATAAAAGAAAAATAATAAACATAAATTATATTTAAAAAATATAATTGTTAATAAACACATTTAGTCAATATATTTTTTAAATAATTTACTAAACCAAAATTAAAAATTAAAAAAAAAAATGATGTGAAAATAAGAATAGAGGAGCATCTTATCTATTGTATCTCCGGCACGGCACTGGTACCATCCCCGACGGAGGATGTCGCTGATGTTCTTAAAGAAGAAGCGAGACTCCTCTTCGATGTAGGAGGTGTTGCCTCCTTCATTTAAAGTAGAGACCGTTGACCACCTCCGTTCATGGAGGAGGCTACCCAGTTTGTCAACCGAAGGACACGAAAGGAGTCTGGCGGCCATCAAAAAGGAGGATGCCAACCTCATTCCAAATCTGTTTTTTTAATTATTTTAAAAATAATACCCTTATACAATAAAATTAATTTTAGGTAGAAATATAATTACAAAACATTTTAGGGCCACTCTAAAATTATTAGTTTTACTTTAAATAGAAAAATGACTAAATTACCCTTACAGCATTCAGTTCCGACAGTCACATTTTAACGGCATGGTATGTTTGTCATAATAGTTTCACCTAAATGTCAAAATTCATGTTAGATTGTCTCCTGAATACTTGCAATAACAACAAAATCATGTAGATTGAGAAGGTGTAAGCTGTATCTATGGCTACATAATTCCGGGTTAAAAATCAAAAGCATTGTCAACACGATACAACTCCAGGGCCAAAAAACTAATAACTCAAAATAAGAGAAGCAAAAATGAAAACAAAATCATTCCAAGCAACTGCTTTCAACTTAAAATAGCTCTTAAGAAACTCTAGGGAAATTACTTTGTTTCGTCACTCACCCCCATGTTTTATCCTCAAAGCAAGCATAACTATAGCACTCTTCAGTTTTCACTTTTACGCTTTTTCTTGGCTGGTTTACGTGTCTCTTCCCTTGATTTCTTCATGCCCAATTTTTCAAGCACTTTCTGCATTAGGTAGTAAGAAAGTTTAAGTCAATTGTATATGGAAAATCCAAGAATATGTCCCTGTAAAGGTAGAATTTTGAAGTTACCTCATTTTTTCCTGGTATATTCCTCCTTCGATGCCGTCTATTGTTTTTCTTTTCCTCTTTGTCCTGATTCAACGAACAAAAATAATTAGCCTACATGAATGTCCAACCTTAGAACCACTCATTCAGTATCTTGGGTCACACAAAGAGAAAGGATAAAATAAAATAAAATAAAAATAAAATAACTACAACCTCCCCAAGTGCTACAATCAGAGCATGGTTCTCAATTTGGCCATCACTGTTGAGGATTGACTTCAACCTGTTTTCTTTTGAAGTTGCCTCCTTTTTTCCTGATATATTCCTCCTTTGCTGCTGTCTATTGTTTTTCTTTTCTTCTTTATCCTGACACAACATATAAAAATAGTTAGCCTACATGTTGTCCGACCTTAAAACCAGTCATTCAGTATCTTGGGTCATGCAAAGTGAAAAGGTAAAATAACATTAAAATAAAGTAACTACAACCTCCGCAAGAGCTACAATTGGAGCATGGGTCTCAATTTGGCCATCACTGTTGAGGATCGACTTCAACCTGTTTTCTTTAGAAGTTGCCTCCTTTTTTGCTGATATATTCCTCCTTCGCTGCCGTCTATTGTTTTTCTTTTCCTCTTTATCCTAACAAAACGAATAAAAATAGTTAGTCTACATGAATGCCCGACCTTAGAAGTTAGAACCAGTCATTCAATATCTTGGGTCACACAAAGTGAAAAGATAAAATAACATTAAAATAAAATAACTACAACCTCCACAAGAGCTACAATTGGAGCATGGTTCTCAATTTGGTCATTACTGTTGAGGATCGACTTCGACCTGTTTTCTTTTGAAGTTGCCTCCTTTTTTCCTGATATATTCCTCCTTCGCTGTCGTCTATTGTTTTTCTTTTCCTCTTTATCCTAACACAACGAATAAAAATAGTTAGCCTACGTGAATGTCCGACCTTAGAACCAGTCATTCAGTGTCTTGGGTCACACAAAGTGAAAAGATAAAATAACATTAAAATAAAGTAACTAAAACCTCCGCGAGAGCTAAAATTCGAGCATGCAACTCTGCAGGTGTCTCCTGGTTCTCAATTTCGCCATCACTGTTGAGGATCGACTTCAACTTGTTTTCCTTCATTAATTTCTCAGATCGAGCATGTCTCTACAAGAATAAATATATCACATTAATTAACTAATGATAGGTCCATAGTTAACAGACTAATGGTTGTTTGATAGTTAACCAATAGTCAGTTTAATGAGACTGAAGACCATTGTTGTTCTCATCTTTGTCCACATCCAACATGAAACTAATAGCACAAATTTTATGGAAAGTTAAATGTGGTTGTCTAGCATTCGTCTTTGCTACAAGTCAGGCAAATGGAAACGTCCCCAATTCATGGCATTATTTTCTACTTTTTACTGAAGACACTGAAGCAAAATGACAATTCAAAGCCAAGAAAAATTTTCAGAACCTTTCAAGAGAAATAGCAAATGATGTTCAATACAAAATCAACTTGGAGTATAGAGACTAACAGAATAGCTACAGATAAGTGCAGATAAACCATATATAGTGAAATAGCAGTCATAAATAAGATGCTAAGCCAGACACTTCAACCCACCCTCTCTTCTTTTGATGCAGACAATTTATCAACTTCTCTATGCCAAGCTATCGGACCTGAAGCGAACCAAATAAGCTACTGAAGCTAAACAAAACTAACTTAAATCTGAAAAAGCCAAGCTCAAAGCAATCTCGACAATATTATATCATCACAACAAACTATATATATTTGAAAATGGAAGTGCATATAAACAAGTCCAACTCAATTTCATTAATAAGATAATAAAACTCCTTCAAACAAACAAAATCAGGGCTATGATCTTTACTTTATTAAACCACAAACAAAACACAAAATAACAGAAGCATGTGGAAATCCATTTAATCTACATGTGATGCCTTCAACAAGCCATCCATTACCTTGGAATTAAGATGAGCTCTCAAAAATTCCTCAGTCAAACACAAAACATTTGGGCATATCCTGCATCTGAAAACCGACTTGATTTGTAGTATACAGTCTGAAACATCAGCTCTGGAATTGATCTTTGTCACTTCATTACCATGTTTACTAGAAAGTGGATTATCCATAGATATTTCTTTGTCATTTTCAATCTCATCATCGGTTTCATATAGAACACCTGCCAATTGGCACTATGATATCAAACATCCGGAAAACAGAAAACATATATATATATATATATATTTCTCAAAATTAACAGAGCATGCATCTGATGATAAATATAAAGATTCAAAATAAACAATAAAATAGAATCAAGAAGCAACAATTATCATCCAAAAATACACATCGTACTTGATGAATCAACATTGACCTCATCCGCCGAGCTATCCTCACTCTCGTAACCTGGAATATTCAAAGGAAAAACAGAATATAAATGAAATTTCGTGTTGAATAGAGACAGCGACAGAGAAGAGAGAGAGAGAGATCGACGAACCGGAAGAAGTGGAGCAAGCTTCGTCATTTTGTTTCAATTCTTCAACTGCGACATCATCTTCTGATTCTTCTTCTGTGGCGTGTCCTTCCAGTTCTGAGTCTGATGACGATGAAGACGAATCCTCGGCACCGTCTCCATCGGCGTGTTCTACCCTGTAGAATCGTCTCTTTATCATCTCTGGTTTCCTAATTCAAAGAAGAAGAAATTTCAGGGTTTTGGTTAGGGTTTTAAGTAAATGGTAAAAGTGTAAAACTAGCCGAGATATTGATAGTGAGAGGACAATATTACCCTCAACATAAAATCCCGTTCAAGAATTCAAGGTCCTACTATGGGCTTTTCATGGGCTGTAAGACTAATGCACGATTAGGGCCCACCATTGGAGAAGCCCATCGTCTTGAAAAAAAAAAATTATTGTTATGAAAATATTGAAAACTCTTCATCTCCCCGTAAAATTTGGATTCTCTGCTAATCTGATCTTTTTCCTAACCTCACATAATCTCGAGTCTATAAAAGAAGCCCTCATATATTGTATCTTTGACATGAGAAGATTTTGATAAATTAAAAAGTCTCTTGGGCCATTATTTTCTCTCTTCTCTTATTTTAAACTTATGCTATTGTGTTTTTATTTTAAATTTATTATAATTAAGATAAATTGTAGGTTTTTTTTTTTTTTTTAATTTTATTTTTTATCTCAATGTATGGGTGTGAGAGGCTGACTACCGAGTCTTCTAAGCGTTGTAACTTGTAAGTAACTATATTGTAGGCAAATACATCATTTTTAACAATCTTTTAACGTTTTTCAACTAATAAGGGTTGTATTTTGTTCACACAAAAGTTTGTTGTATTTATCATCAAAGAAAGGATCTCTCTCTATATAAGTGATTTTATTTCAAAAACTCAAGACAATTGGAGATGCTCTAGTGACTACAGGACAACTAATCTCTGATTATGATATGATTCTAAGCATATTGAACGGTCTTGGACATGAGTATGACTCTATTGTTGTTCTAGTCACATCTCAAGCTAAGTCCATGACTGTGCAAGATGTTCAATATCTTCTTATGCTTCATGAGCAACGTATAGAAAAGTTGAATACATTTTCTCAACTTGATATATTTGCTGCTTGTACAAACTTAATTTGCTTCTCAATATGATGGTAAAAGTCAATAAGGAGAAGGTCAACAAAGAGGAAATTCTCGAGTTATCTGACTTCAGCGCCGGTGAGCACTCTCCAACGCTGAAGTCAGATAACTCAAAATTTTTTATAATATTGGAATGTATTTTCTCTATTATATGTATACTTACCTTTAGGGAAGCTAGAGCTTCGTTCCCTATTTATAAGGCCATATATGGCCTATAAGCCATAAGGTACCCATTTTCAGCATCTATGGTACATATGTTATTTAATGAACATATTGTCAGATGAATCATCCATCTATATTCATTCTTTTATTGCCACTTGCATTCATAGATGTTGACAATCACATATTACCTTTTCATTTTTTGTCTCGTTTGATTGAAATGTTTTCAACTTCTAAGTTATCCGCATGAGTTGAATTTTACAACTCATGTTTTGTTTTTCTTTTATTACATGCGTTTAAGCTGTCAGCATGTCTTAATTTTCTGCACTCTACAACGCTGTTATGACTTTATTTTTACTTTTACTGAATTCAAGTTGCAATTCATGACGTTTGTCTTTTGTGTTTAAGGGACAAGAACTCGGGGAAGATTTTGCATCAATGAGCACTCAAGGATGGACTTTACGGTCTTAACTAGACTCCAAGCTAACAAAGTCCTTCAAATAACTCACCACAAGCTTTTACATCACATGTTAACACTCAAATCTGCTAGTAGTTCCCAATCTGCTAGTGGTTCTAGCTTCTAATATGTCTCTTAAGATCAATGCTAGTTTTATTTTTAATACCTTGTATTGATCAAGCAAACAGTATATAAACAGTATATATATATATATATATATATATATATATATGATATTAAAGGATTATTTTCAAGGGAATGGATTGAATGGGATATGATCGGTCTAAATAATTAGTGTTGTGATGTGTTTAGTGCTATATGAAATTGGATTAAATTAGTCCCATCACCAAAAAAAAAAAAAAAAAGGCTATTGGGACGAAAAAAATTCATCCCAAATTACGTCGCCTCAAGTTGTTGCCTTCAAACGACCCAGCCACGCCCACACACACGCACACGCACCAGCTCCCACTGGGATCACAATTAATTTGTGTTCTCATGGAGTGTTGAACTTAGCAATCCTGAGTGAGCCAAGCCTTATCCACTTTGCTGCTGCTTTGAATGTAATAATAAACGCATAATGTTTTTATATAAACTCTACTTGTTATTAAATTTGTATTGATTACTTTTCAATCAAAATTTTATTTATATATCGATTCCACTAATTTAAATTTTATTTTTATATGATAAACAAATTGATATTAAAAAACATTTTATTATAACATTTAATTAAACTATTTTTTTAAAAATAATATATTGTCAGATCAAAGGGTCAATCGTTAATCGTATTCGGAATTAGACATGACCCCGGTTCCGGTTCTCGATTCGGAACTAGCGGTTCCGATTTTCGATTGGGAACCAATGGTTTCAGTTTTCGATTCGGAACCAGCAATTTCGATTCCAGTTCCGACGGTTCGGTTCTTTTTTTTTTTTTTTTTAAATAATAAAAAAACTCTCAAGACTAATAGTAATTGATCCTTATGAAAAAACAAAATTCATCTCGATAGAGAACCACTTTGTACGAACAAAATTATCCATATTGCATCATTTTCTAATTTATATGGTAATATAATTATTAATCTATCTTTAAGAAAAAACTTCAAAAAAAAAATCAAGAATTTTCAACAAAATTAATTAATTATTATAATTTTAAATAAAAAGAAAACCTATTGGGACGAAAATAATTTGTCCCAATAGACAGTCTATTGGGACGAATTATGTATTTCGCCCTAATAGACGTTATATTGGGACAAAAAAATTCGTCCCTAAAGATCTATGTTTAAGGAAAAACTTCATCAAAAAAAAAAATAATCAAGAATTTTCAACAAAATTAATTAATTATTATAATTTTAAATAAAAATGAAACCTATTGGGATGAAATCAATTTGTCCCAATAGGCAGTCTATTGGGATGAATTATGTATTTCGTCCCAATAGATAACCTATTGGGACGAAAAAAATTCGTCCCTTTATTTCATCCCAATAGAATGTCTATTGAGACAAATTTTGTCCCAATAGAATGTCTATTGGGATAAATTTTGTCCAATGTGGTAAGACCTTTAAGGATGAATTTTTTTTCTTACCAATAGACTACCTATTGAGACAAATTTATTTTGTCCCAATAGACATCCTATTGGGACGAAAAAAAAAAATAGGCATTTTTTTCTTGTAGTGTATCTCTTGTTTGATGTGGTAAGAAATTGGATAAAAAAATAATTTTATCATATAATTAATACAGTGTGAAATTGATTAATATAAAATAAAATAAAATAATTTTTTTTTAAAATAAATAAAATTATTTAATATTAATATTAAAGAAAATAACATTTTAAATTAATATTTAAAAATATTATAATAAGATATATTAAATAAATATAAAATTTTACAATTAAATAAAAATAAATAAAAGAAAAAGAATCTTTTTTAAAACAAACATAGTACTAAATGAAGTATTATATAAATTCAGGGTTTTTATGATGGAGAGGACTCGAACCTACAACCTCATAGTATAGGTGTGAGTAGTATAGCATCGAACCAATCTCATTTTGTCAAACATGAGACTAAATAATCCAACCTCATTTAGATAAAATGATTGCATAAAATTACACCGATTAAAATTATTATTTAAATTAAATTTTGAAAAGAAATAAAAAATAAAAAATGTTTATTTAAAAATAATTTAAATATTTACAACCAATTTTAAATAAAATAATATTTATTTTTATTTGTTAATATTGAAAATTATTATTTTTAAAATGTTTAATATTAATTATTAAAAGATATTTATATTTTAATCACATAAATAATAAAATAAATCGAAAAGAATAAATAAATAAATAAAAGTATAAGGCGGTGGATAAGTTCAATTATATTTTTATCCTCTAGAATAAACCAATAGAGAATCTCAAGTTCTCAACCAATCAATTTGAATTAATTTATTTGATTCAACCTCATAAAATTTCAAATCAGTTCAGCTTAATTCGATTCCAAGTTCATATGATTCAATTCCATTCCAAAAAATAAAAAAAATCAAATCCAGCATATTTTTGTCCACTCCTTTTGATGGTGGGAGCTAAAGAAGGAGGGCTCTTTAGTCTTTTCCTGAATAAGAACACGTTTGCAACTTTGCAAGCAAGCAAGCATTTAAGTAGCAAAATTTGTTTCTTGAATATTAGAATTTAAATCATCTGTCAAAAAATGGTGTCTTAACTTATATCTAACAAATCAAATTGGATTATGTGTATACTTTTTTTTAAATAATTAAATATAAATAATTGTATACATATGGTCTAATTTGGATATAAATTGAGACATTATTTTTTGATAGGTGATTTGAATCGAATGTCACCGGCACTAGTCACTACTCCTCCAGCTCCAGCCTCTGGCCCCATACTAATAACAAATGAACAAGCGGTGGTGTTCAAATCCAATCTGGCTTTCTAAACTTTATCTAAGGTGTCTCAATTGACCAACTGCAAGCCGCCACCACATTCTCCATTCACTTCTCAGGACTTTCACCACCTGCAGTCCATTTACAGTGAAATATTACAGCTATTAACACAGATTAGATAATATACGATATACAGTACAGATATCGTTTCTATAAATCGGTAGAAAACTTCCCATACATGCTTATAAAATATGTATAATAGGACTCGAAACTCTTACGACTAATGTGGAAGAGAAACGCAATATCATCTCAGCTAAGAGGTAACGTTTAAGTGTTTCTTATTTTATTTTTTATTTTTTATTTTTTTTATTTTATTTTTAATATTTTGAGTTATTTGGCAAAAAATATAGTCCAAAGTAAGATGAACAATGACCGATCACATTGAAAAACGCAATAAAAAATTGTCATAATCAGATTAGGGGTAGAACTGACATTTCAGATCATTACCTATATATACACAAAACACAACCAAACTAAACCAAACAAAACAACACTCATTCATTTGCTGACCAATCACATCACTTATTTTCTTGCACGTTTCTGATGGCGGACTTGGACCTCAAACCTCAAAATTCCCAAAATGGCCCCCAACTCGACGGCAACCAACTCGTCGCCAAATCGCTCTCACGCCTCGGCGTCACCCACATGTTCGGTGTCGTCGGCATACCCGTAACCTCCGTCGCTACCCGCGCCGTCTCTCTCGGCATCCGCTTCATAGCCTTCCACAACGAGCAGTCCGCCGGTTACGCCGCCTCCGCCTTCGGCTACCTCACCGGCCGCCCCGGTGTGCTCTTAACTGTATCCGCACCTGGTTGCGTCCACGGGCTTGCGGGTCTCTCCAATGGCATGGCCAATACCTGGCCCATCGTCATGATCTCCGGCTCCTGCGATCAGAAAGACGCCGGCCGCGGCGATTTTCAGGAACTCGATCAAATCGAAGCCGTCAAACCCTTTTCGAAGCTCTCCGTGAAAGCGAGAGATATCAAGGAGATACCCGGTTGTGTTGCTAATGTTCTTGAACGGGCCGTCTCTGGACGGCCTGGTGGGTGTTACTTGGATTTACCAACCGACGTGTTGCATCAAACTATATCGGAATCGGAAGCGGAGGAGTTATTGACGTCTGCCACGGAGGAGCAGTCACAATTGCAAAAGTTGTCAAGTGGGAGAGGAAATGTTGTGAGTTCTGATGTTGAGAGAGCGGTTTCTTTGCTTAGAGAAGCACAGAGGCCGTTGATTGTGTTTGGAAAAGGTGCTGCTTATGCACGCGCGGAGGACGAATTGAAGAAGCTAGTCGAAACCACCGGAATTCCGTTTTTGCCTACTCCAATGGGTAAAGGGTTGTTGCCTGATACTCATGAGCTTGCTGCTACAGCAGCAAGATCACTAGCGATTGGTAAATGCGATGTTGCGGTTATTGTTGGTGCTAGGCTTAATTGGTTGTTGCATTTTGGTGAGCCACCCAAGTGGTCAAAGGATGTTAAGTTCATTTTGGTTGATATTGATAAGGAGGAGATTGATTTAAGGAAACCGGAATTGGGTTTGGTTGGAGATGCGAAGAAGGTATTGGAAATGATTAATAGGAATATTAAGGATGACCCTTTTTGTTTAGGGAAGAGTCATCCGTGGGTGGAGGCTATTTCAAAGAAAGCGCGAGAAAATGTATCGAAGATGGAGGCTCAGTTGATCAAGGATGTTGTACCTTTCAATTTCACGACACCGATGAGGATTATTAGGGATGCCATTTTGGGGGTGGGAAGTCCTGCTCCTATAGTGGTTTCTGAGGGGGCGAATACTATGGATGTGGGGAGGGCGGTGTTGGTACAGACGGAGCCAAGGACTAGGTTGGATGCAGGGACTTGGGGGACAATGGGGGTTGGTTTGGGGTATTGCATTGCAGCTGCTGTGGCTTCACCTGACCGGCTTGTGGTTGCTGTTGAAGGGGACTCTGGATTTGGGTTCAGTGCCATTGAAGTCGAGGTATGGTTACACATAATACTGTAATACTTTTATGAATAGATTCTTATTCACCAGGATACACTTGTTTATTAGCTTGATTGCTTTAATTCATCAACTAAACTTAATGTGACTAATTTAGGTTGACAAGTCTAGTCAATAGTGATGATATGTTATTTCTTTGCCATGATAGATTTTTTTAGTGACCGAAGCAGTGTTGTGCTTTGTTAAAGCTAACCTGACTTGACCCTGTGGAGAGATAAGGATGATCTTTGTTGAAGGCTCATGACAAGATCAATGATAGTCTTTGTTTAAGCTCAGGGTTGCCATACTTTTTGGATTATTCAGTATTTACACTTGTGTTGATGTTGTGTTTCCTAATTGATCTAATAGTGATGCCTAGGTGTTGATATCTTTGCACTTCAGATGATAATTTTATATTTGGTCTTCTTTAGCTTTCATGTTTCCTCTGTGCAACTGTAGAATTTTCTCCCATGATGAGTTATTTTTCTTCTTTACAACTATAAAATGTTCTTGATGTTTTCTGCTGTGACAATCTTGAGTGATTAAGAAATAGTATGACATGTGATTATTGTAAATTGACAACGTTTTCTCATGTAATCAATGATACTCATAGAAGAAAACTTAGAAATTCTGCTGTGAACAAGTTGGTAGTGTTTGACTTAATGACTTGACATGGGATTCCTTAGTAAGCACATTGTGATGGATTTGCTAGTTCCTCTTTTGCTGGTGAGCACATGAGTGAATATGGATTGAATTATATAGGTAGGAGAGCTGTTCCTAGTAGACTGTCGTTTTGAATGTAGGTCAAGGTAGGAGTACCTAAGGTATCTAGAATCCAGAATTGTATCTGTGATAGTGGCATCTCTGATAGTGAGATCTGGATATACAAAATTTATCTGATTCCACATTTCCACCTCCAGCTTTTTTCTTATTATGCCACTGCAGTAAGGAAAACTTTAGAAGTAGTATCATTTCAAAAAAAAAACCTTTAGAAATAGTATTTAGCGACAATGTAAGTAAAAGAACGGTTAGGATCCAATGGTTTTCTAAGGATCGGTTGCATGTATACATTTAGCTGTTAAACTTCAAAATGAGTTGATTTTTCTGTTTAGAACTTGTGTTTATATGGTAATTCTTAGTCATAGACTCCTGGGTAGCTTTTGATGTTATGTCTTCTGCATCTCTAAGTGATAATTTGAGAATGAAACATCAATCCCCCCAACCCAATTATTATTATATTTGATCATCAGATCATTAAATTTTTTCTTAAAAAGTAGCTAAATGCTAATGTTGTGTGTGCTTCTTCTGATTATGCAGACATTGGTTCGATATCAGTTGCCTGTGGTTGTGATAGTTTTTAATAATGGTGGTGTCTATGGTGGTGATCGGAGGAGCCCTGACGAAATTACAGGGCCACACAAAGATGATCCTGCACCTACTTCTTTTGTCCCTGGTGCAGGTTATCATATTCTGATTGAAGCTTTCGGGGGCAAGGGTTATCTTGTCGGAACACCTGAAGAACTCACGTCTGCTCTTGCTGAATCATTTGCTGCTCGAAAACCAGCTGTAATTAATGTTATCATTGATCCCTATGCTGGTGCAGAAAGTGGAAGGATGCAGCATAAAAACTGAGATAGTCTTTTACCTGCTGCTTTGTTTAGATCGGCGTTTCATTTTATTTGCTATATATTCTGCTAGGTTTGTCAATAATGTACATCTCCAATGCATTAATGGTAGCTCAACACAAACATATAAGTTGTTTCTGTAGAATTGTTTGCACGGGAATGGTAGTTGTGCATATCTTTGGTGTAAAGGAATACCACATAGTATTTTGTACGACAAGGATATTAAGTTGGATAGCCATTGAATATATTGGAGCATGTAAATCTATACAAAATTTTATAAACTCTAGGTATAATTTACTGTTATCTTCTCTCTCTCATCAATTCATAAATTTCAGAGTTAGGGGTCGGTTGTTTTTTTTTTTTTTTTCCTGAAGAGTGAAGACTGCAAAACTGTACGGTTCTAAATTATACAGAAGAGAGAGATTGAAACTTGAATGCCTATGAATATAGTGTCAACTTCTTGTTTTTCGAAGATGAAATTGTTTGAAAACAATTAATTATTATGTTTTTTTATTTGATTCGTGGAAATATATTATCTTTGTAGGATATCATAATCATTGGAAGGAAATATATTAAATGCAATTCACTGAATTGAAATTATGTAAAAAGTTATGATTTTTACTTTTTTTATTCATTTTTGTTGGCATTTTTAATTTGTTCAACCATTTAAAAAAAAAAAAAAAAACAAACAAACAAACAAACAAACAAAAACAACTTAATAAGTCTAATTCAAACCGTGGAATTGGTCCAAAATATCACCTTTTTAAAGTGAATTGGTGAGAATGTCAGTGGTTTAATAAGTTAAGTTTAAAAGGCACCTATTATGGTGAACTACCAAGAGTGCCCTTAGTTAAACATTTATGTTATTCTCTTTGAGTTGTTCTCTGCAACATAAACGAAGGCATTTGAAATACTCAGTTACTCCGACTTTCTTTTTCAGTAAAATAAGGTAATATTTCTTGAACTTGCTTCTTTTAGGTTTTTCACATTTTAGTATGTAAACTTGAAGCCATTTTGAAAATGATTTCGTACCTTTTTGAAATATTTTCGTGCATTTTTACACTGTCATCGTGCCTTTTGAAGTTGTTATCGAGCCTTTTTGAAAAAAATTTCGTGCCTTTTTGAAATATTTTCGTGCCTTTTAACACTGTCATCATGCCTTTTGAAATTGTTATCGAGCCTTTTTGGAAAAGTCTCGATAACTTTTCCAAAAGGCTCGATAACCTTTCAAAAGGCTCGATAACCTTTCTAAAAGGCTCGATTGAGTTTCAAATTTATTCGTGCCTTTTAACACTGTCATCGTGCCTTTTGAAGTTGTTATGGAGCCTTTGTGAAAAAAATTTCGTGCCTTATTGAAATTGTTTCGTGTCTTATTGAAATTGTTTCGTGCCTTTTAACAATGTCATCGTGCCTTTTGTAGTTATTATTGAGCCTTTTTGACAAAAAAATTTTGAGCCTTTTTGAAAAAAAAATTCGAGCCTTTTTCAAAACATAATCGTGCCTTTTTGAACAAAGTTTCCAGCCTTTTGGTTGATTTCGAGCCTTTTGTGAAGAAAAAAAATTCGAGCCTTTTTGAAAAAAAATTCGAGCCTTCTTAAAAAAATATCTGTGCCTTTCTGAACAATGTTTCGAGCCTTTTAACAAAATATTCGTGCCTTTTCGAAATTGATTTCGAGCCTTTTTGACAAAAATATTTCGAGCCTTTTTGAAAAAAAATTCGAGCCTTTTTCAAAAAATATCCGAGGCTTTTCATGTAATATTTGAAGACATTGTGTAATCATGGGTTTTTGTTAATGGTTTGTGATTATTAATTTGACAGCCTCATAAATCGGGTTAGAATAGTAATATCTTACAACGGTCGATGGGACCAGTTACCCGACGGAAGTCAGAGGTTTGTTGGATCCGATAACCGGAGAATGTACGTGTCAAACAATATGACTTACGAAGAATTGGTGACGATCGTGCATACTATTGTGAACTATGATGTAAACAAATACAATGTTGAGTTGTCATCAATATCACTCGTTCCTGGCAGTACGTGTCGCACATTGATAAGGAATGATGACGATGTCCAGTTTATGCTAGGGGAAGATTGAGTGATCCCTCAAGTATGTGTCAGTCTAACTGAGCGGACAGCTGGAGATGTGGTAGGGAATGATATTCCTCCTCCTGAAAATACCCAACAGTTTGGATCCTTTAGCGGTAGCAACCAAGTGTTCACCCAAGGGGGTCCCAGCGAAGGTGTGGGAAACATGTGTGGTGTCCCACAAGTTGCGGTCGACTATGCACATGCAGCTGAACCTCAATTGGGTGATGTGTTTGGCAGTCGAATTGAGTAGTACAATGAGCAATACGATGTGCAGTACAATGAGCAGTACGATGTGCAGTATAATGAGTAGTACGATGCACAGGACAATGAACAGTACGATGCGTAGTACAATCAACAAAACAATTACCCGAACCATGAACAGGTTGATACTGAGGCAAATAATGAACATGTTCATGATCTCTAAAATATGGATGAAGAGCCTGCACAAATGCAAACAAGCGGTAGACGTGTACAAGGAGTTAGTTGCACTGCACCAGATATGCTTGGGACTTCCGAGGTCCGTTGTAATATGACATCATCTGATTCTGTTAATGCGAGAACTTGGGTTATTCCAGGAGCAGATTCATACTCGTTTGGTATTGGTACAAGCATCACCTTGGCAGCGCAAGAACATTGTAAGCATGCAAATAAGAATGTGGAAAGGTGAGAGTGGTGTGTGTGAAATGTATGTACAATGCGGTGTGTGTGTGTGTGTGTGTGTAAAGAATGGATATGAAAATAAATAAAAACAAAGAGAATATGGAAGGGTGAGAATGGCGTTTAAAATGATAAATAAAATGGTGGATAGGAGAGATGCATGAAAATGGTCACACAAGGTTCAACAAGTTCACCATACATAAGTGCACAAATAGTTGGTTGTTAGACATTAAGGACATCCAATTTTAGTTAAGGGTTCGTTCTTGCCTCAATCCAATTTATACCCATTCATAGAGCTAACTGTTGAAGAATGTGTTGAGAACCTCTCAAACACGAAACCGCAACCAACATTTGTGAACACATTCTACAAACCGATGCTAAATTGAGTCTCAATATTAACACGGTAATGTAAAATGGCAACGTTAGGTACAATGAATGTGGAAAGAGTGATTGTATCTCTAACCATAACTCACCTAAAGCCCTTAGTGTGAGAGATAGCCAAAGACCAATAATTGTAACTCTAACCATGACTCACCTAGAGCCCCTAAAGTGAGAAATAGCTAAAGTCCAATTGTTAACAAGAACAATGAACCAAACCCTTCTAATATGGCAATTAATAGGTTCACCCACTCTTCCTAGCTAATTAGCCAAAACTATGCCCGGAGAGCCCTTCCAAAGGCACAATCCTAACTCTAAGTCACTCAAACCCTTTCATCACATGCAATTTCAACCTTCCAAAGACATACACACACAAATGGGATATTTGATTACAACTACTCCTACAATTAAGTTAATCTACTCCTAATCTCACCCATGAACACATATCAATTTCTAAGCATCCATAAACATGCATTTCAAGATAAGAGATACATCAATAAATAACAAGAGTGAATCAAAACACAAATTAGATATAAAAACAACCAACATATATATTGAGCACAAAATAGGTTTATAAATATTCCCAAGTGGGGATTACACATTTAAGAAAACAAGAAATACAAAGAGAGTGAGATAAAAGAGAAAACCCAAGTGGAGAGCCCCTCCAAAATGTGCTAATCTCCTTTGATCCATGCTTGGCTCGAATTTGGTCCAAAGACCCTCATTTCTCCTTACAATCTACTCCTAAATAGGTGGATGATGGGTAGAAGGTAAGATGGGGAGCATCCATGGAGGAAAAACCTCCATAAATGCTCTAGAAAGCTTCTCTCTCTCTAATTAGGTGAAGAAGATGAAGATGAAGATGAAGATGAAGAAGAAGAGGAAGTGTGTGGGGTGTGTATTCTCATGGGAGAGAAGAGAATAAGGTGTTTATATAGTGTTGGGAGGTTAGGGCACGAATTGGGGATGAAAGGATGAAACTGTCCCTGAAATTCGCCCAAAAAATGACTTTTTAGAGCTGATCGGCGGTTTGGTTCCGCGGCCAGGCCGTAGAATTGAGGTAGCCGTTTGGACCTGACAGCATTTCAGCGTTTTCAGCATCACGCATCATTACGGAAATGGCCATAACTTCCTGTAGAAAGCTCGGAATCGTAATCTGTAAAATGTTCTGGAAACTAGACTTCCGGGGCTTTCCGAATATATAATGATATCAACGTGATTCGATATGAGGAGGAAGATATGATCCTTGCAAGTTGACTGTTCTGCACAAGCATATACAATTTCTTCCGTTTTTGGCTCATTTTGCTTCCCAAACTAATCTTTAAGCTCAAAACCTTGTTGTAAGGATTATGTACCTACACAATGCTCAAACAAAATATTATATACAAAAATATGCTCGAAAACGAGACAAATGATCGAAAATTGGGGACCTCAAATAGGTATAAAATAGTCTGATCATATGTGCAGGTAAATATCCCACAAAGATGGTGTTTGTACCAAATGTGGGCAAAATAGGGCAAATATATAGAGAAAAAAAGCACCGCGGGTTTCCACCGCGGAACAGAAGAGCATGAAGCCGCGGAGAAGACCAGCTAGTTCAAGCCTTCTGGTCAGCAGGAATGAACCAGCGGAACAAGGGAGCATGAAGCCGCGGAGAGGACCAACTAGTTCATTCCTTCTGGTTAGTTGGAAAGTAGCCGCGGACCAGCAAGAATGAAGCCACGGAAAACCCACGCCGGAATACCTCCGTAGGAAAAAAAGTCGCAGGATAGAAGGAACAAAGCCACGGTAGAATACCAGAAGAACCCACGGGTTATCACCGTGGGAAAACCTATATGGGAATAAACCCGTGAGGCAGGGGTTTCGAACTAGCGAGATGACCGACTTAAGGGGATTTTGGTTTTTTTTTTTTTCACACCCTATTAGTGCCCTAAACTTGCCCAACCTATAAATACACCATTTTGCCTCACTTTCTAAGGGTGAACCAAGTGCACCACAACCCAATACCTAGATCTTTGATTTTACACCACAAAAGAGAGAGAGCAACCTTCAAGCTTCCATGGAGGATTTTCCTCCATGGAAAGCCTCCCATGGAGGATTAGATACGAAGAGAAGGGAGGGCTCGTGTGTCAAAACCAAGCCATGGAAGTTCATAAGATATTGAGAGCTTTTGGAGGACTTGTCTTCAAGGGTTATCTCTTATTACTCATCTCTTTGTTTTCTATTGATGTGTAACCCATGTAGGATTATTTGTAAATCAACACTTATGCTATATTATGTATGAGTTGTTCTTTGATTTGATTTGTGTTTTGTTCTATTCTTTGCTATCATTATTAATCTCTTATTGTGATCTTCATGTGTATGGAGAGTTATATATTGATGTGTATGTATGGATGAGATTAGGGGTAGATTAACCTAATGGTGTAGGAGTAGTTGTAATCAAATATCTCATTGTGTATGTATGTTGGTAGATTATTCAATATGTATGTGTTTAAAATGACTAGAGTGATTGAGAGTTAGGTTTGTGATTGGATAACCATTCCAGGTATGAGCTTGGTTATTAGCTCTATTGAATGGGAGAAGCTTATGCATAACTTTGCTTGGATAGCTTTGGTTCATGTTCTTGTGCTTAATGGGTCTAAACCTAGACACAATTACTCTTCCGACCTTGGAGAGTGATGACTTGATTTTGGAAATTCCCTAATCAAGAGAACGAACCCTTTACTGAATTAAATGGTATAAACATGTTAAACAATCTACATGATTTACATCTTGTGTTTGGTAAACTTATTTCCCATGTGTGGCTCATATCTTGTATCTCTCCAAGCCACCATTATTTTCGTAGCTAGGGTGTCTTGCCTTTAGGAGTAGAATAACATAATTAGGAGTAGACTAATTAGAAAGGCAAGCACCTAGTTACATTTCTATCCTTAGCTTTAAGTCATTTAGTTAGTTTGCATCTCCACTCACACACACCATTCTCACCACATCACATTCCATTTACATTGCTTTCATAAACTCCATAGCTAGATACAGTTAACGGATTCCATCTCTCTGTGGGAACGACCCTTGCTTATTTGTTATACTAGTCCTTTGACTCGTTGCATTTGCGAGGTAATTAGAATAGAAATATATTTTCCAAAGGGCATCAACGACTACCCGCATCACTTAGCTAGGAGTGTGATACTCCGAATGGTTGAACTAAGGAAGCTTGACTAGGATCTTTGTGATCCGGATAGCTAAGCAAGAAATCTTCCTAGAGACGTGAGCGTCTTGGATAGGAAGTTGCTTCCTAGAAGTGTAGGATACATCTTGGATAGAGAGTAGGCAAAGTGACTCACTTAGCCTTGAGGGTAGATAAGGAGTTGATAGCTTAGGGTGTTTATCATGTGTTGATTGCCTTGAGTATGTATCTCATTTTCATCATAGTGAATTGCTTGCCGGTGGTTGTGGTATCAACTCGTGGATGTTTCCTCTTAGGAGGTTTTACCACGTAAAAATACTTGTGTCACATTTCGTTTTATGTTTCATTATCTTCCATACCATATATTGATTGCATCACTTGTGCATTGTTTTCCGCTTGTGTTGATTAAAACAATTCATTTTGTTAGACACACCAAGTGTGCAATTCATTGTTGTATTGAGAAAAAGATTTTTGGAAGAAATTTGGCATATACCTATTCAACCCCCCTCTAGGTATATATTACACTATATTGCTTAAGGGAATTTCATTAGGCTACCCTTTATAGCGACCACCAAGGCAATCATCGACGTCCACAATGGGAAGCTGGTGTAGCGGAAGCTTACGAGAAAAACCTGCAAAACAAAATAAGAGACAACCTACTAATAACATTCAACTTCGCGCACGAAGGATTGTTAAAAGGCTTCAAATACGAATAGTAACTGGAAATTGAGAAACAATTCTCTGGTATTTTTTTATTAATCAAAAACTGAATGGCCAATTCGGCCTACATCAATATTTAAAGCAAACAAATCCTAAACCTAATCGAATTCCTTGGAAAGCAAGAAAAACGACTTAAAACGGAAAATTACCAAAAAAAGGCAAAAACGAGTTTAAAGCAAAAACTAATTCTACTGAGAATTCTAAACACTCCAGAATTGACGGAAGTCGATTCGGAATTGGAAAACTCAATTTAATGCGAAAACGAAACTTTCCTAAAACAGCAAAAACGGCAACTTCAAGGCCTAAACGACGGAATTCGCCTAAAAAAGGACGTGCTTATGCAGCAAAGCTTCGTAGTAGTTCTGGAAACGCCGAAACGCAACAGCTGTCAAAATTTCAAGTCATTCTGATTCTGATTCCGTCGCCCGGGTTTGGTCTTACTTGGTTTGTTTCAAATCCCACCCCTCCATGTATTCCACAGCCAAGGCTGCTGCATCAGAAGCTATCCATGACCGTGCTAGGAGAAACAGTGGAGTTTGAGGTGTTTGAGTCTATGAAGCACCCAATGGGAGCTCTTGATTACTTTAGCATTCAAACGGAAGAAAGGGAGTCCAACCCTAAACTAGATTTGGGGGAGTATGTAGGACTAGCCGATTTCCCATCGGATGATAGAAAAACACCTCTTATCAAGCATGAGTCGCCCGACTATGAAGAGATTATCGCTCAACTTAAGGAGGAGAATAGAGCGGTAAAAGCAATGAACTTCGAGCTCTCAATCAAGTTAGAAGAGGCCTTGAAAGGACAAGATGCTTTGGTGGACGAATTCACCATTAGGCTATCTGAGTGGTGTGAAGAATAATGAAGTGTGTGGGGTATTTATAGGATTATAGTGAAGGGGCAGATTTGTAATTAAAAAAATTAAGGGGATAAAAAAAACTGGCCTATTAGCCGTTGAGTGACTGTTAGGTCAGATGACCGTTCAATGGTCATCTGACACCAATGGTCACTCAAAAAAAAATTCAAAAAATATGCCACATGGCAGTGTCTGATTTGTCCAATTTTTTTCTTTTTTTAAGAAAACCAGCAGTTTTTTTTTAATACTAACCGTAACCGAACCGTGGTTTAACCGGTTCCCAACCGTCGGTTTTGGTCACGGTTTTGACCGTACTGTTTCAGTTCGAAACCAACCGAAACCGTCGGTTTAACCGTAACCATGGCCACCTCTACTTCCACTATTTTCACCTATTTGAACCTTCCATTTTTCCAAAATGTGTTTTATGAATACTATAATAGGAATTAGTTTTTTAGTTTTAGGTTTTCAGGATTTTAGTATTATTTTAGTTTATGTTCAGGTTTAAATTATTTGAGAGGTTTATTAGGTTTTTTTCAGGATTTTGTAATAAGAGTTTGTTTTCTTTTTCATGTAATCTGATCAAAATTTGCAGTACATTTTCTGAACAAGATATATATAATGTATCAACTATTGTTTCTACAATGTGTTCTACTACCGATTTACAAAAATCCATCAATGATTTGCTTTAGAAGCTATAAATTAATTGTTGATTGCTTTTCTCTTGATGGATATATGAACACCGTAAACAGCGACTAGTCGATAAGGACATGAGCAATGCCTTCTCTACATCTTTTGCTGCACCTCTTTCGATCCATGAAACTTGCATCACAAGGCAATGTGATTGGTCTGCTGTTTGACAGTCCAAACTCTAATGATGTCATTCTCAAGACATTTCAAGGGAATCACGAATTGCCTCTGATCAGCAGAGTACACAACACAAAATGATGTGCTGCAGCTCCCTGTAGTTCTTAGGAATTAGATCATTTTCCGCTTGCTGGCAGCCTGTTTCTGCCACTTGTTTGCCATTTTGATCAGCTTAATTCTTTAGACTGATCATGTTTATCAGTGTAAACTATCTTGGAAAAAGTATCTCAAGAACACTGAAATGCAACGTCTTTGCTTGGTAGAATGCTATGGAAATGGATTGGTTATATTAGTCATGGTACAAAAACATGAATTGTCTGCAATTTAATGATTTTTGTATGTGGACAGTCAAAATCTATATACAATCTTACATCTAGAACCCCAACCAAATTAAGCTCAAGAAGTAATTATATAACACAACTTGTTGAGATTTTAATATAACTATAGAACTACTATTTGTCCTCAATCTTTGTTTTCTCTCTTTGGCTACATATATATTCAATTGTTCAATACAGAAGAACTCTTGTCTAATATCTTCTCCCTGGCCTCAGTTGCCTGCAATAAGAAGTTGAAATTTAATAACAAATTAAAAGAAAGCAAATATTATTTGAAGAACTGAAGAAGAAATAGCAATCAAGAATGAACCTGCTTTTTCCAATTAGTGAAAGTGGTAATAAGGAAAAGAAGAGAAGATTGGACAAATGAGCCAGCTATAATTCCAATCCAAAGGCCCTTCCCTCTTAAATGTGATTCAAAACCAAGTAGAGCTCCCAGAGGAAGTCCAACCAAATAAAATGCTCCAAGATTGATGTATGCCCCTATATGCTGCCATCCGCACCCTCTCGCAACCCCTGATATATGTATGCAACAAGTACAGGATGTATTTAAATAATAAATTAACAACCACAGCCCAATATGGTTTAATGACAAGCACATTTATTCAGTCTGGTAATATATCATATTCGAATCACCGTCACCGCACATGGTGGTATTTAAATAAATAAATAAAAAGGGCATGCTAGAAAATTAGAACTAACCAGAAAAGACTGCTTGGAAACTGTCCATAGTGACTGAGAGACAAATGAGAGGGACCATCACAGAAATATAATGCACAACTTGCTTGTCATTGCTGTAAGCATATCCCAAAACATGTCGGACGCAGAAGAGAGTGGTGCTCACGATAACAGCCTCTATGGCTGCAAGAAACGTTGCAGCCCAGACAGCCACTCTTGCTACATGTGGATTCCCAGCTCCCATTTCGTTTGAAACCCGAGTACTGTAAAAACAGTCAAAATTAATGTGCTTTGGTAAATTGTAATATAGAGAAGAATAACATATATATATATATATGTATATAGAAAAAATTTCAAGTCAGTGCATCCTAATATAACTTCATGAGGATATTGAATGTGAGTCATTCGTTTTACATACTTTAACTCAAGTGTGTATGCACTTGTCAAAACCAGTGGCTCACATTCAATATCCTGATAAAGTTATATCAGGATGCACTGACCAGATCGGGACTGTATATATATATATATATCCTCAAAAGGGTTATACTACAACAAAATGTTATATCCCCACGGATACAAATTTGTGATATATATTAAAAATTTTGGCTAATTGGCACTGATGCCCCATGAACTATGCCCGAATTTACACTTACCCCTTATACCTTTTTTTTCGCCATTAAACCCCCTGAACTCTCGTTTTTTGGCAAACACTTGGGGTTTTTGCCACCTGTGAGAGTGTGAGGGGGCATCTACAGTCGGCTGTTGCCAATTTGTTAAATATTACCAATCTCAAAATATATATGATAGACATGTTAAAAATTTAGAAAGAAATTTGTTAATATTTGTTAAATAAATAAAAATTGAAGGCTATAAATGAGAATAGAAATATAGATTTAATTAGATGATTAAATAGATGGGTGATCAGATAATAGAATACTTCACACAATTGATTACACGTTAACTTAATTTTGTTCTCTCTATATACAAAATAGCACTACAAATTCTTTTTATAGGGATTCAAGGATGAACCTATTTATTGTAACCATATATAATTAAGTTCATGTATACTATTTCTTATACTTATCACATTTGTATCCTATATAGCTAATAAAGTTCATGATAAATCCAGAAAACATTTTAGTTTTCAATTTACTTTTCTAACATATCGAATAAACCAAAAAGATTAAAATAAAAAATTAATCTTATGGTATGGTTAGTCAAGAGAAACACCTTGCAGCAGCTCCAAACCCATATGGTATGGTGAAGTGCAATGTAGAGATTGTAAGGCTGGTTGCAAAAAACACACAAAACAAATAAAAACAAATTAGAAGCATGAGTTCAAAATAAGAACAATTAATCAATCAAAAGGAAAATTTCCAGGAACCAGCTCGAGGTCTCGAGTAAGGGAATTATTTGACAAATTTTGGGAACAATTCTAATAAATTTCAAAACCACTTCAATCTGCCGTTTTCAGATATATATATATATATTTGAGGTTTTGGGGAGGGAGAGGACTCGAACCCACAACCTCGTGATGTAAGTGTGAGTAATATACCACTAGACTAACTTCATCTTGTCCTTTTTCCGAGATATATATATATATATATATATATATATATAAAGAAATTCTATTATCAGTTCGAACTGACAAAAGTTATATCAGTTCCTTGCATGTGGGCCACTGGATTTAAATACTTTGACTGACAAGTGCATACAGCCAAGTCAAAGTATTTAAATCCAGTGGCCCACATGCAAGGAACTGATATAACTTTTGTCAGTTTTGTCAGTTCGAACTGATAATAGAATTTCTGTATATATATATCAGAAGAGGCCCTTAAAATTTATACCTATAAAACCAAATGTACAAAAGTTGAAATTCTAACCATATTGAAAGCACTGATGTCTCCAGCTTGGGATTTGGTAAAAGGCCAGATAACAAAATTATCAACTCCATTGACCACCACTTAAGACTGCAATTAATTAACCACCAGTATCATATATATAAATAAATTGAATCATGACTTGATGAAAGAATAAAAGAACAAAATTTACCAAACCATGACAGCAGAAGGTACAGCTAAGCGAAAGAAGAGTCCAATGGCAAGAAATGCTTCATTCGACAATGGCGAACGAGTTCTCTCACAAGCCGAAGAGTACATAACGTAAAGTCCAAGCAATATGACATTCAACCAAGTCGATAAACTGAAGGCTACAGCCGCACCAGAATTTCCCAGTTGGAGTTTATAAACAAGAGTCCAACAAACAGGTATGTGGAAGCATAGAACAAAAAAGGAGCTAAAAAGCATTGGAAGAGTGAGACTCTGAGTCTGCAAGTAACGAGTGAGTGGTTTGAGAATTGCACTTGCAAACAATGCAGGGATAAGGCAGATTGAGTAATTGCGAGCTTCGTGTGAGATGATGGGGTCTTGGCCTATGAGAAGCAATAGTTTGTCCATGAAAAACCATAGAATGCAGATTGGTAGACAAGCGAGAATGAGAGAGATGATAGCACTGTGAGTGTGGAGTCCAAGCTTTTTGTATTGTTGTGCTCCGTATGCTTGTCCGCATAGAGTTTCCAATCCTCCGGCCATTCCTGACTGTCCAATTGCCACATATCAAAATTCAATTAGTAGCAAGACATTAAACTCATTAAACTTCTAGTGTAGTACATCAATTACCATTAACAGAGGAAAAATGAACTTAATTTCTGATTTTCGATACATTGTTTAGTAAAATCGGTTGGCAAAAATCAAGTTATATGGGCTCCACACAAAAATTGGAAATTGAATTCCTGCAGGAAAGAGAACTTAATAATTCCCCTCCCCAACTTAAGGAATCACACATTCCTTGATGTCTTTCCAATAGAACTTGATTCCCTTATTTCCTTTTATTTTCATTCTCGAGTAGTAAATGTTCTCAATTAGTAAATGTGCTCTTGGTGTTTTTATTAAAATGTGTACAAGTTAATTAACGTATTTTGAAAAACTATTCTAACATTTTGTTTAAATTATGATTTGATTTTTGAAAGTCTTGATAAAGTTGTGATGAATTTGGAACCTCTGTTAAGCTAATCTTTATCCTGACCTATATAGATTTACTGTATGACATATGTAATCAATGGTTGTAATTTTTTTCTTTTATTTATTTCACTTTCATTATTTTTAAATACAAAATCTTATTTACAAGTGTTTTAGATCAGGAAAAAGATCAACACGGCAGACAGGGCCAAAAGGTAGAGGGGGCTACCTGGGCTATAGCCCGGGTCAGCTTTTTGTAAAAAATTAAAAAATTATAATTTATTTAATATTATTTAATTAACAATAGAGTTAGAGTAGCTACGAAGACAAGGTCATGTCAACATCATATCCAATTCTCTCCCTCTCTTTTTATTTCTCTTTCTCTCACTGTACTAATTCTCTCTCTCTTTCCAATTCATTGTTTTGTTTTGTGTGTACACTCCCTTCAAAGTTCAAAGTTCAAATTAAAAAGTTTATATTAATTTAATTATATTAAATAATAATATATAAATAAATTGTCAAGGATAACCGATTATATTTATTTAATTATTGTAATAGATTAAAAAATATAATTTTAACTTAATTTAATTGTTTTTAATAATATATATAATATAATATAATTGCAAATAATATTATTTTTACTCTTATAATATAATTAAAAAAAGTATTTTTAAAACAATTTCATTAAATACATATTCATTTTTTTTAGAATATTGTTTTCAATTAATTCTACCCGACGCGTTTTTTAAGTTTTCCGGGTTCTAAACATTTGAAAATCAATTACTTGTATCCAAACGAAGATACATAAATCCATCACCTTGTTTTTGTTTTTCGATTAATAAAATTTATAGTACTGCTAAAGTTTTATTATCATTAAATACATATTTTCTATTATCAGTTCGTCCTGACAATAAATATATCAGGACGAAGAATGTGGACCACTAGATTTACATATTTTGACTCAAAGTGTAAAACTTCTCCATAATCTGTGATCCACATTCTTCGTCTTGATATATTTATTGTTAGGATGAACGGACAATAGAAATACTATCATTAAATATATATATATATATATACAGATTTTCTATTATCAGTTCGAACTGACAATAAATATATCAGGATGAAGAATGTGGACCACTAAATTTACATACTTTGACTCAAAGTGTATGCACTTGTCAAAACTTCTCCATAATCTGTGGTTCACATTTTTCGTCCTAATATATTTATTGTCAGTTCGAACTAATAATAGAAAGACTGTATATATATATATACTTTTGTTTTAGTCCACCCTATAAAAAAAAATCCTAGATACACCCTTGACAGCAGAGGATCCTGATCCAGTTGTGCTATGATGAAAACTCATAGAGACGTTCTAAACTTTACTCAAGGAAGCTTCAATCAAAGGCTTCAACGTACCATTTAATTATTGCTTTGGCTTGGCTTAAGCTCTATTTGTATTTGATGCGATGAGTGTAATTAATTATAAAAAATATGACGTCAGCAACTTAAAGCACAATTTTAAATAAGATTACTGGCTAGTGTTATATAGACTATAGTCAAGATACTTTTGTTTATCAAACTACAAGTGGTTTTTTTTTTAATTTGTTTCGAGCAATTAGTAATTTAGTATGCCTAAAAAACTAAACTTATATTATATATACTAAATTAATTAATTTATTAAACGCTAAATTAATGGTCAAAATAGAAATTGAAACCCTTAAGTTATTAATGACTAATGAGCAAGTGCACAAGTAAAGACAATTAGACGAACATTGACCCCTAAATCCAGGTGATGCACTAGTACTGTATGTGCATACTGCATGTACTAACAAATTTTAAGCTGATAAATGAAAATGCTCCTCATCTAAATATCTATCTATTTACCTATCTAAACCATGTATTTTTTTTAAAGCTTTGTCATTGGTAGGATTCGAACCTCTGATTTTGGTGTCATTTGCCCAAGCCTAAACTCGTCCATCTACTAACTGAGCTATACCCTTGAAGGCAATTATAAATACAATTTAAATAAGTAAATCTTAATTATTGTTATCTGATAGGCACACAATTTAGGCATATTTATAGCATACTACGGTACTACCACACTTTTACCATGTATATTATTATGATTGAAGTTATGTTTTACATGACAAAAGTTACATGACAAAATTGTGTCGATGTGTATTAATACGCTATAAATATACCTAAATTATGTATCTATGAGAGAAAAATTGATCTTAATTACTGATTATCAATAATGATAGATATATAACAAAATTTTTAAGAGTTTGGATTAAAGTTTTTTTTTTTAAATAAAAAAATTTAAAAAAAATACAAATTAAGTTATAATATTTTGGGGTTCTATAAACATATATGCCTTCATAGCTAATTCTACAAACAAATAATAATTACAGTTTTAATTCATTCGAAATATTAATTTTGCATATTGTTACATTTTTTATGCATTTAAGAGGTGGCCTACATGGATGAGATGAGGTTGGTCTGGTAGTAAATCCCTCACAACTGTATCACGAGGTTACGGGTTCGAGTCCTCCTCTATCCCAAAAAATCCTCATATTCCTTAAAATAATAATAATAATAATAATAATAATAAAAGGGGCCTATATGTTGGTGGATCTCCTTGGTCCTTACCATCGAAAAAATTAATGCATTGAGTTTTGTCATCCACTAATATCATCTCTATCTCTACTTTTCATCTTTTCAAAATGGTAATCATCTCATCCTCTTAATGTGAATTCATATGTGGGTTCTCTTGCTCAAAAACTTAAAAAAATGGATATCCTTTAATGAAATATTTAGCACTTTAAAAGAAACATAAATATAGTTGATAGAACTTTTATTCTTTTATATATAAGCATGTTAACATAATCAGATTTTAAATAGGGAATTAATTTATCTAGCTACTTAAACTCGATCAGAAGAAGTCTATATTAATTTAAACTGAAAAGAAGAGAAGATCGAGAGACGGAAAGAGCACTTACAAGAAGACTAAAACCAGTAACATTAGTGAGAGAGGTAGCTATGGCGACACTAGAAAGAGCAAGTTGGCCTAAATGTCCCACCATCACCACAGATACAACTTGCAGAAGGTACTGAAACATCGAAACCGCCACCATCGGCCCTGCGATACGGCCTGCCTTCCTCAGCTCCTCCACAAATCCACCCCATCTTATCTTCTCCTGATCACTACTCTCTTCCACTTCTCTCATCGTCGTCATATTTTTGTAAATCAATTGATCTCTTACATGCATTATAAATAACAACCATTCCAGTGCACAGAAATTTAATGTATGCTTCTATTCTATCTCCTATTTTAATATTACAATATATTTGACTCTTATTAAGGCAAGTTGGTGAGTTGAATGGAGGTACATGCTTTGAACACTAATTTTATTTTGATTGGAAACCAGCCATTTGATGGTACACAAAACATCTATTATATACTTTTTTATTTTCATTATAATTGTATACTGTTGTATCAAAATTTTGTCGTTCTAGCTACAAGATATATTATTGAATTTGGAGCTTTCTCATGATATATATATATATCCCATCCACATCAATGCGTACTGATGTAACTACATCAGTACCAATACATGTGGACCAATGATTATAGAGAAGTTTTGACAAGTGCATACACTCTGAGTCAAAGTATATAAATCTAATGGTCCACATCTAACACACTGATAAAGTTATATCAATGCGCATTGACTTGAATATTTCTGATATTTATATATATATATATATATTCACATATGAGGTAATTACACCAAACTCCCCTGAGGTTTGCTCTTTTACACGCGGAAACAACTTTACCATTAATTGAAACTTACCTCCCCTGCCGTTAAGGTTTGACCGTTAAGTGTGAAAGTTGACCGTTAAAAAATAATAAAAGACAGAAATACCCCTGATTCATCAAAATGGAAAAAAATAGAAAAAGAAAATCTAAAAAAGAAAAAACCCAATTTACCCAAAATCTATTTATAAAAAAGAAAAATAATTTTTTTTTCAAAGAATAAAATTTTTAAAAAAATAATTTGTTTTCAATAAATAGGTTTTTTATTTTTATTTTTAAAGAAAGATTGATTTCCACCGTCCATCACCATGATGGATGTTAGAGATCAAATTAATTTAAAAAAATTATAAAAAAAATTATAAAAAAAAAAAAAAGAAAAAAAAAAGATTATATCATATCTTCTTAAAAAATCTCCATCATCATCATCTTATCTCCAACACCCCAAACACCAACCCTAGCCACCACCACTATCAAACACCAAACCCTAGCCACCATCATAAACCAACCGAAATCGGTGCTCGATCTGGGAGCCGAGACCGCCGCCACGTCTCTCTCTTCCCTTTCTTCCCTTTCCTCCTGATCGCCGTCGCGTCTCTCTCTCTTCCCTTTCTTCCCTCTTCTCTCTCTTTCTTTCGATCGATCTGGGGTTTCAGAATTTGGGGTTTTGGGTTTCTGATTTGGGTTTGGTTTGGGGGTGGTGGTGGTGTGTTTCTAGGGTTTGGTTCGATTGATTTACAGTGGTTGAAGGTTCGATTACAGTGGTGGTGTTTTTTATTTTATTTTTATTTGAAACATATTGAAGTGCATTTTGATTGATGAAGGTGTGTTTGGATTTTGTTTTTGTAATTGATTTGTGATTTTTTTTTTTGGTATTATCGAATTATATGGGACTCCATATTTTAACAATTTTCTTACTTGCTCACAAGAATAAAGAATTGAGAATTGAAGAATGAAAGAGAAATAAAAAGGACAGAAATTAATAAACGTATTTTCTAGAAATTTTCTGGAAATTAATGAGATGGATTTGCTCTAGATCTGGAAATTTTCCAGATCTCTTCTCAAGTTTTCGTTTTTGTTTTTTGTTATTTGTTATTTTATTTTATTTTGTTATTTGATCTGTCATGTTAGGGGTATTTCAGACTTTTATATGGTCTGACAAGGTCAAAGGTTAAATCTGACTGTAGTTGACTAACGACAAGGGAGGTGAGTGTTAATTAATGATAAAGTTGTTTCCACGTATAAAAGAGCAAACTTCAGGGGAGTTTGGTGTAATTACCTCATTCACATATATGTATATATCTAGTAATCTAGTACACGTTTTATTAGACTTGAAATTGTAATTGGTTTTCTTTTTTTCTTTTTTTTTTCTTTTTTTTTTTAGTAAATTAAGATATCCATAAAAATCAATTGAAATTGCTCAAACTGTTACAAGTAGTGGTGGCACGGTTCCGGTCCGGTTCCAAGGTTTAGTGGAACCGGCGGTTTTGAACCCGATTTTTTTTTTTTTTTTTTTTAACAAACAAAAAAAAAATATTCTAAGTTCTAACTTGTAACTTATAAGTTGTAGATTGTAATTGAATAAAATAAAATATATAAATGACAAATTACAAAATAAAATTCATTGGGTTCATAAGTTCATTGGGTTCATAAGTTCATTGGATGTTGGAAGTTAGATCATCGTCATCCGAGTATCCAACCGAAAATAAAATAAACAAATGACAAATTACAAAATTAAATTAAAATAAAAGTAAACAAAATTACAATTTACATTTCATTGGGTATTTGGAAATTGAGTCACCCGAATTTCAAAAATAACATAAAATAAATAAATGACAAATTACAAAATTAAATTAAAATAAAATAAAACTAAAAAAAATGTAAAGTTATTAGCCTTGCACTTAATTTTTACCACAATTAAGTTGCCTACGTATCCTCTTAGGGGGGTTTAGAGGAATCAAAGGCCACGTAGTTCTCATACCTTTTATTACAGATTTACAGATTTACGGTTCCGGTGCTCAGCTTACTCCAGAGCCTTCGCCCGCTTCGGGTTCGTCGCTGTTAAAGAAATCATATGTCGGTTCTTGTTGGATTTCTTGTTGTCTGTATTCCGCTTTCGTCCAGTCGTCAACACAAACCTGTATCTGTAGTGCTTTTGGAGTCAAGCACGAACGTTTTTCATCCAAAATATTGCCCCCGGCGCTGAACTCTTGTTCCACCGCCACAGTAGAAACCGGTGTTGAAAAAATATTTTTGGCTATCATAGCCAAAATTGGATAGTACTTCGTAGCATCATTCCAATATTTTAAGAGGTCAAATTCTTCAGGAAAATCACAAGAAGAAGCTAGATAAGATTCAAGCTCGGCATGCGAATCGGAGCTTGATGAAGAACATCTTGGTTTTTTATTTTTTTTTGAGAACATACTATACCCTAAATTCATAAATCCAGAGGAGGAGGATAGAGGCTGAGATGCAGTTTTTATTCGTGCAACATCTACGTTCGGAGTACCGGATCCATAAAATGTAACATATTCATCATATAAATCATACAATAATTTCTTAACTCTACCACAACATGCTTCAATATCATATTCAATATTTAAACCTTCTTTGCCATAATAACCATCTAGATAATAAGACAAAGATTGTAATTTGTGTCGTGGATCAAAAACCATACCAATCAAATAAATATTTGGAAATTCCGTATAATAATTTAACCATTTTTGCTTCATAGAACTAACGGCTTCCTTTATTGCTTGGTCAGATTCACAATAAAAAAATGCACCAGCAATATTAATACTCTCAATAACAAATAAATGTGTTGTAGGAAAATAAATTTTAGAAAAATTTTGTGTAGCATTATAAAAAACTCTTAACAAATTGAAAACATTGTAACAAGCATCCCAATGAGATTCAAAAAGTTGAATGTTAGGAACATGAAATTGAATAAAAGAAACTAATAAATCCCTATACTCATAACTTTGAGCAAGCAATTTATAAGTAGAATTCCAACGTGTTGGAACATCACGAGCAAATTTAATGGCACGTCTACCATTTTGTTTACAATATCTTGCCCATGCTTTCATTGTAGAAGGATTTCTCCATAAAAACATTAGGGCTTTTTTAATAGGTTCAATAAAACATTGAAGAGTTTCTAATCCTTTTTGAACACATATATTTAAAACATGGCATGCACATCTTTGATGAAAAAATGTACCACCAAGAAAGGGTTTGCATAAATCAATTAAAAGTGGAATAGCAGCGGTATTGGCAGAAGCATTATCAAAACCAATTGCAAAAATTTTGTTTTCAATACTATACTCTGAAAAAATAATTCTAAGCTGTCTAAAAATATTTTGAGCATTGTGTGAATCATCAAAAACTCTAAAAGCAAGAATTCTTTTTTGGATTGTCCATGCATTATCCATAAAATGGCAAGTGACACCCAAGTATGAATGCGTTTGCCAATGGTCAGTCCATATGTCGGCACATACGGTAACACGACCATTATATTTTTCAAAAAAAATTTCTAACTTTTTTTTGTCTCTCACATAAATCTTTTCAAGTGTTTGTGTGAGGGTGGATCTAGGGACACGGCATGCAGCAGGGTTTAATGCTCGTCGACAATAGTTAATAAAGCCAACCCTCTCACCAAAACTGAATGATAAATGTTCTACTGCTACCATCCTAGCTAATTCTTCTCTATTTTGTTCATCACTATAACGAAATAATTGTTGGTTAGGAGTAGCGTACCTGGGAATTTGTGTTTGTGACCTCATTCTGACCACTGCGTCTGGATGTTTGACTTCAACATGCTTCCAATAAGTGCCATATCCTCCGGATTTGCTCCATTTATATACTTTGTTGCAGTAATTGCAAGCTGCTGTAAAGCTTCCATCTTCATTCCTAATTTTCTTCATATGTTTGACGAAGAGATCAGATTTGTTCTACTTCTGTATCAGATTCCTCCCTTTCTAGATCCACTTCCGGTGTATCAAAACCAAAATCCGGAGGTGTATCAATATCAGGCATATTTTCTGACTGGCTTGTCAAATTGTTGGGGGTGGTTTCATTGGGATCGGGTTCATAAATTGTAAAAGGGGGATCAGGAATATTTAGGCATAGGTCTTCAGCATAGGTCCGACGTTGCAGATATTCATGATAGGTGGGGTTGTTATGATCGAGATTATTGATCATAGTACCCTTACCTTTCATTGAAATCGAACGCCTAGGATCGTCACAGCCGTGACCCCTTCCATTTCCACTACTTCCACTTGCCATTTAAAAATAAATTTGGGAGAGAATAGGAAACTTAGAACTTAGAAGAATAATTGACTAATTGGAAATTAAATAAATTGGAAATAAGATAAATTGCAAATAAAATAAATTGGAAATAAAATTAATTGAAAATAAAATAAATTACAAATAAAATAAATTGGATATAAAATTAATTGAAAATAAAATATATTGGAATTTGAAAATAAAATAAATTGCAAATAAAATAAATTGGATATAAAATTAATTGAAAATAAAATATATTGGGAATAAAATAAATTGCAAATAAAATAAATTGGAAATTGGAAATAAAATTAATTTCAAATAAAATAATTAAAAAATGAAATAAATATTAAAAACCTTGGAAACTTGGAGATTGAGAGACTTATCACTTGAGAGTTGAGAGTTGAGAGTTGAGAGAGTGTTGGAGAGAAATTAGAGAGAATTGAGAAGAAATTGGTGTGAGGAAAAATGAGGGGGGGGGGGGGGGGGGGGGGGGGTGGTATTTATAGAAAAGTATTTATAGAAAAGAAAAAAAAAATAGAAAAAAAAATAAAAAAATAAAGGGTAGCGGTTGGACCCCAACGGCCTGCTGACGTCAGCAGACCGTTGGGCCTAACGGTCGGCTGACGTCAGCAGACCGTTGGGCCTAACGGTCGGCTGACGTCAGCCGACCGTTGGGCTCCAACGGCAGCCAAAAAAAAAATAAAAAAAAAATTCTTTTTTAATTCGTCGAACCGTCGGTTCGAACCGGAACCGGAACCGCCAGTTCCAATCCGGTTCGAACCGGCGGTTCGACCAAACTCTTGAATCAGAACCGGAACCGGAACCGGAACCGGAACCGGTCTCCGCCGGTTCAGGTTCCGGTTCTGGCCGGTTCCGGCGGTTCCAACCGGAACCGTGCCAGGTCTAGTTACAAGTGTGTGGCTTTTCCACCACATATATTCCTTTGGTTTCTTGAGTAAGCCAAGACACATGGCAAGCTTCTATGATTTGCTTCATGTTTAAGTTTGGAATATTACAACAATTACCCCTCTCTTCTTGCCTATATATGCGGCTTTCATTGTAATTATTTTAAGTTGTTGTAAAAACTGATACCCACTCAAATCAATAAAAGGCAATATATTCATCTCTTCCTCTCTCTCGTTTTTCTCTTCTCTTTTTCTATTTCTGATTTATTTATTTGTTCTTTAATTAATTAATCATTATCATTTATATTATCTATTGTTTCTATTTAATTTATAACATGTTATCAGCACGATGCTGTTATTTCCAGAACCTAAAGTTCTGAATTTATTACTAAAGCCTGAAGCTTATGAATTTATTACCAAAGCCTGAAGCTTATGAATTTATTACCATTGGAACCCGAAGTTCCTAGATCTATTACCAGAACCTGAAGTTCTGAATTTATTATTACTAGAACCTGAAGTTTCTAGACTTTTATTTATTAATACCAAGACCTGCAGTTCTGAATTTACTTTCTCGCACTTTATTTTTTTACGCAATTTACTTTCTTGCACTTTATTTACTTTTATGCAATTTTTATTTAAACAATTTGGTCACATATCCAGAACTTGGAGTTCATGGATTTATTTATCATTACCGGAACCTAAAGTTCTGAATTTATTTACTTACAAACAAATATTTAAATTCCTCGAATTTTTATCATACCAGAAGTTCTGACTCCGATTGTAATTTTCAGATAATCAGAAGCTATAACCATGCCAAAGCTTGCAAATCTAAAATTTTCTGCACTAGAAGTGTCAGGAGAAAATTACATGTCCTGGGTGATTGATGTCAAATTACTCCTAAAATCAAAAGGCTTGTATTACACTATTGAAAATGCGGCTGATGCATATGAACAAGACAAATCAACAGCCATGGTTATTATCCGTCACCACTTACATGAGGATCTAAAGGCCCAATACCTAACTGTCACGAAACCAGATGTTCTATGGCAAGAGCTGAAAGACCGATTTGATAACCAACCTGATGTTGCGTTACCAAATGCCAGATAGCAATGGCAACATTTACGCTTCCAAGATTTTAAATCAGTCTCTGAATATAATTATGCATTATTCAAAATCACTACACAGCTGAAATTGTGTGGTCAGGATGTGACAGAAAATGATATGTTGGAAAAAATATTTACAACCTTTCATGCCTCTAACATGATATTACAACAGCAGTATCGAGAACGGCGATTCTCAAAATATTCAGAACTTATCTCATGTCTCCTGGTTGCCGAGAAAAACAATGAACTCTTAATAAAGAATCATGAATCACGAATCACGAATCACGAATCACGAATCACGCCCGACCGGCTCTACAGCATTCCCAGAAGTGAATGCCAATACTATCGGAGGACATACTCGAGGTCGTGGTCGCGGTTCCTACCGTGGTCGTGGTCGTGGTCCTAGCCATGGTCGGGGTTGGGGTCGGGGTCGGGGTTGAGGTCATGAAGGATCATATGGATATTTTGGTTCGAACACTCCCCAGAAGTGGAATGTTTATAAGGCCAAACCAGATAAAGGAAAGAATATCCAAAAGGGGCCCAAAAAAGATGATAGTGTTTGTTTCAGATGTGGATGTCATAACCATTGATCACGGACATGCCGCACACCTAAACATCTGGTTGAGCTTTATTAGGCTTCAATCAAAGAAAAAGGAAAAGAAAAGAATCCTAAAACCAATTTCTTGGAAGATTCAGATTTTATGGATGTCCAGTTTGATGTTTCTGATTTTCTAAATGATCCGACTGAAAAAGTAACCACTTCAACTAGTTATGGAAATGTCCACACCAATTAAGTACTGCTTGTAATTGTTTTTGTTATCATGTGAAAAATTTATGTAAATATTCCATGTGTATATATATATGTCTTTTGTTTACCACTATATCTGATATGCACTTTATTTATTTTTATTTTTTGTTTTTGTTAATAGATATGTCTTTAAACGATAAGATGAGTGATATTGAAAAGCAAAATACAGGAGATATATGTCTAGCCGATAGTGCGACGACACATACGATTCTACGAAATCAGAAATACTTTCTGAATTTAACCTTGCTTAAAGCAAATGTTAATACAATATCAGGTCCAGCAGATCTGATAGAAGGCTCCAGTAGAGCCATGATATTGTTACCAAACAATACTAAAATATGTATCAGTGATGCTTTATATTCAAGCAGATCCTAAAGAAATCTGCTCAGTTTCAAAGATATACGGTGTAATGGATACCACATAGAAACTATAAGTGATGAGAATATTGAGTATCTGTGCATTACTTCTCATAGTTCAGGCCAGAAACTCATTATGGAAAAACTGCGTGCTTTATCATCTGGATTATATTACACTCTTATAAGAGATGTAGAAGTCCATGCAGTTGTGAACCAAAAGTTCTCAGATCCAAAAATATTTATGCTTTGGCATGACCGTCTTGGTCACCCAGGATCTACAATGATGCGAAAAATCATTGAAAATTCTCATGGACATCCATTAAAGAACCAGAAGATTCTTTTATCCCATGAAAATTTATGTACTGCATGTTCACAAGGAAAATTAGTAATAAAACCATCATATTCTAAAGTTGGCTTTGAATCCCCATCATTCCTACAAAGGATTCAAGGGGACATATGTGGACCTATCCATCCACTAAGTGGACCGTTCCGCTATTTTATGGTCCTAGTTGACGCATCCATCAGATGGTCACACGTTTGATTGTTATCAACACGCAATGTTGCTTTTGCAAGGTTACTCGCACAGATTATCAGGCTTCGGGCACATTTTCCTGATCATCCGATTAAATCAATACGCCTTGATAATGCGGGTGAATTTACTTCCAAAACATTTGATGAGTATTGCAAATCAGTTGGGATTGATGTTGAGCATCCAGTTCCTCACGTTCATACTCAGAATAAATTGGCAGAGTCACTTATCAAGCGTCTCCAGGTAATTGCAAGAACTTTATTATTACAAACACAATTACCAATTTCTGTTTGGGGACATGCTATTTTGCATGCTACTGCATTAATTCGTCTTCGTCCCACTTCTTATCATCAATATTCTCCAGTGCAACTCGTATTTGGCCATCAGCCAGATATTTCTCATCTGCGTACTTTTGGATGTGCAGTATATGTCCTAATTGCACCTACACATAGAAATAAAATGGGACCCCAACGGCGTTTAGGAATATATGTTGGTCTAGATTCACCATCAATTATTAGGTATCTAGAACCTTTAACTGGTGATCTTTTTACTGCACGATTTGCAGATTGTCATTTCGATGAGAAAAATTTCCCATCATTAGGGAAAGGAAAAACTTCTCCTGAAGAGAAGCGTGAATTTTCTTGGAAAGTCCCTAGTCTAATTCATCTTGACCCATACACATCTCAATGTGAGAATGAGGTACGAAAGATAGTTCACCTTCAAACAATAGCAAATCAGTTACCAGATGCATTTACAGGTGCTACTAGGGTAACAAAATCACACATCCCAGCTGTTAATGTACCAGCACGGGTGATTGTTCCAGGAGAACAATCTAAACAAATAATAACAAAAGAATCATCTACTGTACGTAAGAAGCGTGGTAGACCACTTGGTTCGAAAGATACTGTTCCCCGGAGGAAGAAAACAAAATATCAGGATCATACTCCTGAAATTATAAATAAATCCACTTTCTCTAAATCAACTCCACAAGAGTTAGATGTCCCTGAAAGGACACAAGAAACCCCTGCAAGGGAAGAAATCTCTGAAGAAATACAAGAACCTAGAAATGAGGAAATTTCTATAAATTATACAAGAGGAATGTGGAATCGTGGAGAAACAATCATTGATGATATATTTTCGTACACGGTGGCTACTGAAATTTTAAATGATGATTGTGAGCCTCATAACCTCAACAATTGTAGGCAAAAATCTGATTGGCCTAAATGGAAAGAAGCAATTCAAGCATAATTGACTTCGTTAACCAAATGTAAAGTAGTTGGACCAATAGTCCAGACGTCTGAAGATGTCAAACCTGTTGGATACAAATGGGTTTTTGTACGGAAACGTAATGAGGAAAACGAGGTGGTGCGATATAAGGTACGACTCGTAGCACAGAGTTTCTCATAGAGACCTGGTATTGATTTTGATGAGACATATTCACCAGTAATGGATACAATTACGTTTCGATTTTTGATAAGTTTGGCTGTCTCAGAAAAAACTTGAAATGCGTCTTATGGACGTAGTAACTGCCTACCTATATGGCTCACTCGATTATGATATTTACATGAAAATCCTTGAAGGATTTAGAATGCCAGAATCATACAACTCAAGACCTCAGAATTTATATTCAATTAAATTACAAAGGTCATTGTATGGATTAAAGCAATCTGGGCGCATGTGGTACAACCGCCTCAGTGAATATTTAACTAAAGAGGGATATATCAATAATCCCATATGCCCATGTGTATTTATAAAGAAATCAGAATCTGGATTTGCTATTATAGCAGTTTATGTTGATGATATGAATTTGATTGGAACTCCTAAAGAGCTCCTGAAAACTGCTGAATATTTGAAGAGGGAATTTGAAATGAAAGACCTAGAGAAGACAAAATATTGTCTCGGCCTGGAGATTGAGCGTAAATCAGATGGAATAATTATCCATCAATCAACATATATTGAAAAGATCCTGAAAAGATTTAATATGGATAATGCTCATCCATTAAGTACCCCTATGGTTGTTAGAAATCTTGATCCTAAGAAAGATACATTCCGGCCACTTGAAGATGATGAAAAGATACTTGGTCCTGAAGTACCATATCTTAATGCAATTGGTGCTTTATTATATCTGGCTCAATGTACTAGACCAGATATCGCATTTTCAGTAAATTTACTTGCTAGATTCAGTTTAGCACCAACTCGGAGACATTGGAATGGGATTAAACATCTTTTTCGTTATCTTCGTGGAACGAAAGATTTAGGATTATATTATTCAAAATCCAACAACCTTTCAGGTTTAATTGGTTATGCTGATGCCGGGTATTTATCTGATCCCCATAAAGCTCGTTCACAAACGGGATATGTTTTTACATATAATGGCACAGCAATCTCCTGGCGCTCCACAAAGCAAACTCTTGTTGCTACATCCTCTAATCATTCTGAGATCCTTGCACTTTATGAAACAAGCCGAGAATGCGTGTGGCTAAGGTCAGTTATTTATCATATTCAAAATACTTGTGGATTTATATTATCTACAGAAATGCTAACACCAATATTCGAAGATAATGCGGCTTGTATTGCTCAAGTTAGAGGAGGATATATCAAGGGAGATAGAACCAAACATCTTTCTCCTAAATTCTTCTATACTCATGAACTTCAACAGAGCCGACAAATTGATGTTAAACAAATACGGTCTACAGATAATCTTGCAGATCTGTTTACCAAAGCATTGCCTACATCAACTTTTGAGAAATTGGTATATGGGATTGGCATGAGTCGACTCTCCAAATTACAGGATTGATATTGAAGTTTCATTCAGGGGGAGCGTTCAATCAAGGGGAGCAAAATTTTAAATGTAAATATGGGTACTGTACTCTTTTTCCTTTTTACCGGATTTTGTCCCATTGGGTTTTACCGGAAAGGTTTTAATGAGGCAGTTCTGAACCCGTTCACACCACTTGATCCAGAAGATCATTGTATATACTTTTGCTAAGGTTTTTTGTCCCACTGGGTTTTTCCTAGCAAATTAAAATACAAGTGGTGAAAAATCCAAGGGGGAGTGTTACAAGTGTGTGGCTTTTCCACCACATATATTCCTTTGGCTTCTTGAGTAAGCCAAGACACATGGCAAGCTTCTATGATTTGCTTCATGTTTAAGTGTGGAATATTACAACAATTACCCCTCTCTTCTTGCCTATATATGTGGCTTTCATTGTAATTATTTTAAGTTGTTGTAAAAACTAATACCCACTCAAATCAATAAAAGGCAATATATTCATCTCTTCCTCTCTCTCGTTTTTCTCTTCTCTTTTTCTATTTCTTATTTATTTATTTATTCTTTAATTAATTAATCATTATCATTTATATTATCTATTGTTTCTATTTAATTTATAACACAAACAACCATCGTAAACTTTTAGGGAAAAAATTAAAAACCTCCTCACACCTTTCAATTATTGTTGGATGGGTAGACAATGATGTGTTAATTCATAAACCTCCTCTGAGTTCTAAAGTCAGTGTTCATTTAGGGTATAAAGGGCAAAAAGGTCCTTTTCGTATATCTATTATAAAATTTAAATAGTAAAAAATAAAATAAAAGAAAAAAAGTTGAGAAAAAAAATTCTAGATATCTATCTGTTATCGATTAGTGTTGGATTTTTTTTTTTAATTAAAAAAAAAAAAACTCACACCACAAAAGAGATCTCCTTTGGTGCGTTCTCTATAGAGGATATCGCATAGAGGAGACTCTTTAGAGTTTGTTTGACATGAAACATATTTATTTTAAAATTACTCAACAAAAATTGTAAACTTTTAATATGGTGAAGGGTAAATATGTCATTGTTAATTTTATATTCTTTTTCCAATTTCCTTTTACCTTAAAAGAAACTTATACATTAGTTATACCCCTCACAAGTTCTAAAATCACAAAAGAGAAATTTCGTGTGCAATATGTAAAGGGTAAAATTGTAATTTAAAGATATTAATTATTAGGATCAGTGATTTCTAAAGCCACTAATTTGATGAAGCGGTCCTTAAATGACCATTAATTTTTAAAAATGGTTCAAATTAGTTATTTCATAAAAAGAAAGTATCAATTGTTGCTACTTTGCCTATTAATTGTTTGAAGTTCGTTTGCTTCTGTCTTAACATGTTAGAATAGAGGTTAAAACAGTAAAACAAGAAGGGACAATATTGTAAAATCATCAAGTCATCATCTTAGGGCACAATTCGATTTGTCAGATTCACAAATGAGAAAACACTTTAACAATCTGTCATTTCTATTCAAACAAACAAATTTTACAAATTAACAGTCTGTTCCTTTCGTTGCAATTTAAATATGTAGGTTTTGAAAACAAAATAGGTGCAGCGGAAGGGTGGGCCCGGATTAATTTTCTATAAAAACAAAACCGTTTTACTGGATCGTTGTGATCATATTGATTCTTGAAACTAATATTACGTGGTGTGTATAAAACTATCTAGAAGGGATGTGAATAGATTTTAATCGATTATTACCAAATTTTCACGTTTAGTCAATTTTACAAAAATACCCCAATCTAGTCAATTCAATAAATCAAGTATAATAGTGCGGAAATTAAAAGACGCTTGATTTTTACATGGAAACCTTCAACAAGGAAAAACCATGGGCTGTTATGTGCGCTACACACGAACCTCGAATCCACTAATTGCAATAGTGTTTACAACCTAGGTTGACCTTAACCTCTCACGGTCTATAACCCACCACTACTACCCGCAGGCCTGTAAAAGTGAACCTAGTCCAATTTGCTTGCGGCCTAAGCAACCTTAGCCACAAGACTTACTTCTCAATGAAGAGATAAAATAGCCTATGTGAATATAAATGATATCCAAAATGCAAATAGAGTTAGGGAACATTAAATGTTTATCTAGGATTATAAGATGACAATTAAATCAATCCTAGATATCAAATGTTATATGACATGGCATAAAGCTTAGCTAACTTAGATTAAACAATCCTAGGTATAACTATCACAATAAAACACTCAATCAAAACAACACAACAATCTCTATCTTGTATAATAGAATATAATCTAAGAACATACAAGTAATTAAAGAGATGTCTTGTTAAGTAAAACACTAAGATTTGATGAAATTAGTGAAAAACTTACTAAGAGATGTGTGTTGAGTAAGACCCATGCAAGCAAGCATCCTAGACATGCTAGAAGATGCTAGATGAAGTTTTGATGCATATGAGAATGGTTTTTGAGTGTTTAGAGAATCAAATGAGCAACCTTTGTGCCTTTTCTCTTAAGTCTCTCTATATTTCTCTTTAGGGTTTTTAAAATGCAAGAGCTAGATTCAGAGAAAGAGATAATGATGTATTTATAGACATCAAAAAATAGGGCAAGTGAAAAGACAAGTTTACCCCTGAAACGCGCTATCGGCTGTTTCAAAACCACCGATCCAACCGTCGAATTGAATCCCGAGAGAACATGGGATCATCGGTGGTTTCAATTGGCGGTTTCATAACCGCCGATCACAACCATAGAAATAAACCCAAGAGATAAAATCGATCAGGTCTAAACGGCGATCGTGGCCGTCGATCATAACCGTAGAAATGCTCTAGAACCTTCTGGACTTAAACAGCAGTTTCATTCGGCGGTCGTGGCCACTAATCAAACTGTCGTTTCACCAATTGTGGTGAAACCAAAGGAGAAGCCAAGAGCATTCTCCTAAGGCAATCCTCACGCTAAACCAAGCACACCATCGTGCATGCGCAGACATTTCCGAACAATGTCCGTGAAACGAATTACTAGACACACTAACACACAACAAAATACAACAACAAAGTGCAAGTGTGAAATGTGACATGTGACATGTGAAGAGAATGCACACAAAAGCAATGCACACATATGCAATTATGACAAGTGTGTGTGTGCAACTAAATCTCTTCAAAGAAAACTAAGCACTAGAGATATACCTTTGGAGTGTTTATCACATTGAGGTCTTGAGAGGGCCTTGAGCTTGATCATCAATCACCTAAGCTACCACTTTGAAAATGTCAAACATTGTGATACATCCATGAGTACCACTTTGAAGCTAAGCAAGGATGCTAATGGTAAAAGTGTGGAACAAACTCTATATCGGGGCATGATTAGAAGCTTGCTTTATTTGATCGCAAGTAGGCCCGATATTTCTTTTAGTGTAGGTGTGTGTGCAACTAAATCTCTTCAAAGAAAACTAAGCACTAGAGATATACATTTGGAGTGCTTATCACCTTGAGATCTTGAGAGGGCCTTGAGCTTGATCATCAATCACTTAAGCTACTCTTACAATTCAAACCCCAATTGTGGTTTGTCACCGAAATAAGCCAATCAAACTTTGAGGAACTTACAATTCTAATATTTAATTTAAAAGAAGTAAAGAATGAAATCGTTACCTTGCTTTTAAAAGAATAGCAAGTTGAGAGAAAGATAAGATAGAGATGGAAATAATGATTAACGTCAATAATTCATTTAAAATAAAAAAAAAATTTATAATATAAAAATAATAAATTAATCAAATCATTACTTTAAATATATAATTAAATAATCAAATTATTATATTATATATATATATAATAATATAATACATAAACTTCTTTATTTATCCATTTCAAATTAATCACTAAGCCTCATTATATCTTAATGCTCAATACAGAGTTATGGAGATGGCATGGGGACACATGGACCTATAATTTCAAGCTCCAATAAACCTTCAATAATTAATTAAACTCTATAATTAAATATTAAATTTATTAATTCCAGAATTATTCCACTAAAAATAAGGAACTGCACTCTTGTCATTATAAAATAAATTACTCGAATAAAAAGGCATAAAATATTGTCCATAAAATATTGTCCATTGCGCCCCCCCGGGTGCATGTGGTTGTTTGAAGAGAATTATCTATATTGTTTTAGACAAAATGGAATCCATTCATTTTTAAATAAAGTTAGAGAAATAGTTCTCTTGAGTAAATTATTCGGATCCTGGACAATAGAGCATTCAATTTATGATAAGATTATAAATAATTGTTAGAAATGTGAGGACATGGTTTGTCTCTATTGGCTTTTTAATCCCCCTCAAATGGAAATAATGGAAAATAAACCCCTTCTGTCACATTTTCCATCCAAAATCATGTTGACTATTAAAATCAGAGGGGCAATATTGTAAAAGCAAATAATTAAACAAATAAAAAATTAATAAAAATTAATTTAAAAAAAAAAAAGAGAGATCCGAATTCATCCTCCATCAGCAAACCACACCACCAACATTATCATCAACACACCACCACACAAACCACCCACCATCAGCAAACCACCACACCACCATCTTCAACCCATAAAACCCAAACCCAGCAAATCACACGAACCCAAACCCAAACCCAAACCTAGCCACCGCCAAAATCACACCATCGATCGATCTGGGGAGCTGAGGAGATCGTCGATCGATCTTCTCTCTCGTTCTTTCCATCACAATCTCCCTCACATCTGGTCAACACCATTTCTGGGCTGCAGCGGCAGCGGATTGGGGTTTGTGGTTCAGCGGCGACGACAAACAAAGAATCTGGTTCATCATCATCATCATCAAAAAACACATCTCTTCTTCTTCTTCTTCAAGAACCCATCTCTTGGGTTTATTCTTCATCAAGAATCTGGTTCAACAACTTGGGTTTGTTGTTGATGAATTTTTGTTATCTTTTTTGTTTGATAAAATAATTAAATCTATTATTGCTTTTTTTTTTGTTCAATGGTTTGGATTTGAATTTGGATTTTGTTCAATGATTGCAACTGAAACTGGATAACACAAAAACAATAAGAACATGCACAATTTTACCAAACAAAAAAAAAAAACGAAGTTTGAAAGGGTTTGTTTGATCTCTGGGTTTGTTTGATTTTTTAGCTGAGAATGAGTTTCTAAGTTTGAATTGGTTTTTTGGATTTAATCGATCCTTTTTAAGTTTTTTTTTTTTTTTTTAAATAAAAAAAAAAAAAAAAACCTTTTATGATTCTATTAAAAGAAAGTAAAAATCCATTATGTTAATGTTATAGAACCAAAATTTTACCACCTTGAACTGTATGATGTATCAGAGCTCATTCTTTAGTTTTCCATTCTGGAGCTGTTGATGTGCTTCTCTGCATCACTGCGTTATTAACAATGGTTGTGTGGTAGTAGTACTTAGTAGTCTGGTATCCAATTAAAGAATTCTAATTTAAGTGTTTAATACGATTGCAATGTCGTGGGTGATAATGCAGGACTGAAGAAGGCGTAAAGCATTTAATTTTGTTCAATGGTTTGGATATGGATTTAGATTTTGAAGATTCATATTGGGTTTGAGAGGCGGTTTGATTTTTATTTTTTCTGGGTTTAATTTTTTTTTCTGGGTTTAATTTTGGGTTGATTTGTATTTTAGATTTTGTTTTTTCTTTTCTTTTCTTTTTATGATGGGTTTTGGTTTGAGATTAGTGTTGTTGTTTGAGATTGATGATGATGATGATGATGAAATGGGATGGATTTTTTGTGTTTGGGGATGAATTTTGATGAAATGGGGAATTTTTTCTGGTATGGATTTTGATTATATGGGATGATTAAAAAAAAAAATCCAGAACATCATCTTTGAATGTTTTATTTTTTTTTATATTTTTTTATAAAGAGATAAAAACAAATTTGTTTTTTATTTTTTATTTCTATTTTTAAAGATGGATGGTGGAGATCCATTTTTTTCAATTATGTTTTTTTAATTTTTTTTGTTTTCTATTTTTTAATTATATTTTTTATTTAATAAATATTTTTGGGGTTAAATGGTCATTTCATGATTTTATGAAGGAGAAAACAGTCATTTGACCTTGAGACTGACAGTCAACGCAATTTTTGGACGGATATTCTAACAGAAGGGTGGAGATTTACAATATTTTCGTTTCAGGGGGAAGATCGGCCATTATGGGCAAGTCATGTCTTCACCTTTCTAATAGGGCAAAGGTCAAGAGGCAAAATAATCTTTTCCCTTTAAATAGTAAATGGTTTTTTTAGGACTTCATCTACCAATTAATGGTGTCTAGTGCTATTTTCTCTTACATTATTAAAAAGAGTCCATACTTAATAAGAGAATGGGCAGTGGTTCATCCGTTCTCTAAAACTTAGTATGGCGGTAAGTATGGGTGTGTATATCTACATCTATTAGCTTGTATAAGAAAATGACTTATGCTTCATGAACGCTGCTGCATGAATTATAGACCCTTTAGAGTTTGTCTTACATGAAAAATACTTTTATATTCTAATTATATTTTAAAGGATGTATTTAATTTACACTTTTAAAAATATTATAAACTTTGTTTAGATGATAGATTTTATAGAGTTCATTGACTTTTATAGATTTTAAATGATTATGAAAAACGTTCATTTTTAAATACTTTTATAAATATCGTTTTACTTTCATTCACTTTTAGGGACCGTTTGTTTTTTTTATTTAAAGTCTTATAAGACCTTAATTTGTTATATATATGGATAAATCTTACAAATTAAGATACTATGATATGTTTGTTTTTTTCATTTTGAATGAGTTATTACAAATGTAAAATTGATTAGGTTGTATTAGGATTACTTCAAAATTGAGAATTTTTAGAAAATTGATTTTAGGGTTTTATTATGTGCTAATAAAATTGTAAATATATGAATTGTTATAGGATATTTGTAGAAATTTACTAAAAAAACTCTACCATAACACTTTTTTAATAAGATAAAAATTAAAAAAAATTACTTTTTCTAAAAGATATATATATCTTAAAATAAGATATAAGTTAGAAAAACAAACAAACTGATTTAACTTAATTTAAAATATAAGACGCAATAAGTCTTATAGTGAAGAAAAAAAAAAAAAAAAAAAAAAAAAAAAAACAGCCCCTTATTCAAAATGAAATCTGAATGCAAAACATATCGACTATCAAGTCAAGGCAATTTGAAGTAACTTCGAACAACACAAAATATAAAAAATCACTAAATTATAAATAAAACGTGTTGTAAGGGAATTTCCTTTTAAATTTCATAAAATACAGATTATATAAATTTGATTAATAATTATATACTTTCCAATTCTCCATAGAGTTGTTACACGCATTTGATATTTACAATTTTTACTTATACAAAAATGATCCCAAACCCCTCTGCCCAAAATGAGAAGCTCTTGTACAAATTATAAGCTTTACCTAGTGTGCACCATTTCAATTTCGAAATACCAAAAATTTCCCTATATGAAGGCATGAAAGATACAAGATGAAGTTGGTCCAGTGGTATTTCCTTCACACCTACACCACCAGGTTGTAGGTTCGGTTCGATTCCTCCCCTCCAAAAAAAAAAAAACCCCAAATTTATATAATATTAAAAAAAAAATGCATGAGTAGAAGCAAATCTTCAATACATCGAGTGCACTACTGATTAATACACCCGACCACTAAATATGAGACAAGTGGTAAGAAAAGCGTATGTGGCAACCACATGTTTCATCCTTAATTGTCGGGTACACCACTCAACAGTGCACCGAAGATTTTCTTGCATGAGTAAATAACCTTTTAATGGTAGTGGAAGGTAGACCTATAAAGAGAGTGTGAAGTCCTATATTAATGTTTTTTTTTTTTTTTTGAAATGTTAATACAAGTTACAACTATTACGATAGGAATGTCGGGTCCTATTCCGCTCTTACACAATCATAAGCTTTACCTAGTGAAATTCTCATAGTGTGGCACCATTTCAATTTCGAAATACCAAAATTTGCCCAACATGAGTGCGCATAAGTAGATAACCTTTAAGTGGCAGTGGAAGGTGGACCTATATGGAGACGTTGTGAATGAAGCATGTAGATCTTCTTATTTGCCACTAGAATTTTTCAATGTGACAAATCTCATTCTATTTTGAGGGTTTTTTTTTTTTTTTTTTCAATGAAATTCTATTTAATGATTTCTGCTAGGGTTGCGTGACAGAAAATAATCACACAAATATACAAAGTTAAATTTGATGAATTTAAGGCTTAATTTTACGGATATAAATATATAATGCTGAATTTTATTAACGTGGATCACATATCCAAAAAAATTAACTTGTAATATTGTATTTTTTTTAGCGGTCTACAAATATGATTATTTTTTATTTTTTTAAAGTATTATACTATTACATAAATTTAAGGTTTTTTTGGGAAGCAAGGAGGGCTTAAACCCACAACCTTTTAGTATAGGTATAAAATGTTTTACTACCGAACCAACCTCATCTCGTCATAAATTTGATTATGTTAAAATCTCGTTTTAATAGATTTTAGAAGTGAAAGTCTTCCAACTCAAAAAAATAAAATAAAAAATAAAATAAAATAAAATAAATGTCAAAGTCTTCAAATGTCTTTGGGAAAATGAAAAGAAATTTTGAGGCTCGATACACTCAAAAGTTTACAAAAGTCGTTGAAATTTATACACCCCCTAAAACTGCTATCTAGTTTGCAATAATGGTAAGAAAAAAATAATAAAAAATAATTAAAAAAAAAAGGTTAATTGCTGTTTAAAAAAAAACAAAAAAAAAGTTAATTGCACAAACATATCCTACCATTAGTGGATGACCGTCAAGAGTTAATGGGGGAAGGGTAAAATGGTCCATTACCATTGTGTCAGATTTTTTATTTTATTTTTTAATGTTAAAATATATTATTTAACAAATAAAATATTTTTAAAAAATTAAAAAAGTAAAACCAGATCTGAATCCCGGATCTGGTCCAATTGTTCTTGAGATGGAGGTTGGTCTCTCCCTCGAAATCTCTCGCCGAGAGGCTCTGTCGGCGGCGGCGGCCAGACGGCGACGGTTCTGTTATCCATCTGGGGTTCTCTCGTCCATCTTAAGTTGGTCTCGCCGAGAGGTTGGTCTGTCAACGATTCTATCGTCCATCTGGGGTTTCGATCTTGAAGACTAAAAATCCGGGCTAAACGGGGCCGTTCGGTGGCGAAGATGAGAGCGACACGGCGGAGGCTGTCAGGATGTGGTGGTGGGTCCAATAGTCTTCAATGTAAAAGGCACCGATGAGTGGAGGAGTAGTAAGTGTTCAAGATTTGATGGTGCCAAACAATCCGATGATGTTCACAAGGTAGAATCTAGTTGCGTGAAGCTAAAACATGTGATATATAAATAGTTGGTTGATTTGTTGAAGTGAGACCTGATCGATTTTCTTTTGTCCTCCCCCTTTCCAAGCAAATTTGTTAAATCTCCTAGTCAAGCATTCTACCATGATATCAGTGGAAATGGGTCTGATGGTTGGAGGATTATATCAAACATTCCCTTGTTAAGAAAATGATGATTTTGTGTTACAGTACACAATGCAATGAAGCTTGTTATTGATTAATTGTTTTATATATTTATTTTCTAATGTAAACATTCAAAATGGTTGGATTTTGTAGATTCGTAGATATAGGTTTGTAAAAGAAATGGAAACCAGAATGGAAGAGTCTCCCACATCATCAATTTTTTTAATTTGTTATTATTAAATATTAATTTTAAAATAGTGAATAAAAGATAAAATAAATAACAAGGGTATTTTTGTCCTTTCATAACAAAACGTTGGTCAATAGTTACAGTTGACAGAAGTAAACTAAAGGCAGGGGATGTTTGTGTAATTATAAGCAAAAGTTATATATATGTGTAATTACACCTAAACTCATGGGATGTTTGTGCAATTAGTCCAAAAAAATCACCCTACAGTTTGTAATACTGGCTAAAAATCACCATGTTGTATCGATTAAGGGAAATTATCATTTTGCCCCTATATTTTGATTCATTAGTAAATTTCTCTCCTATATTTACATTAATGGCCACTTTACTCCTGAAACTGAAAGTATTCGTCATATTCCCCCTTTTAGTTAGATTTTTCATCTAACAAATTAATTTTCACATTAAAAGACATTTTTTTCCCTTCAATACATGGATTTGAAAAGAAAATTAATAAAACAAAATATAATTTTACCATCCATCTCGAGATTAAAAGATATTTCCAAAAGTACAAAGAAAAAAAAAGGGAAAATAAGAAAAAGAAAAAGAAAAATGCAAATTCAACATCCTCATCACCACCATCATCCAAACCCAGAGAATCATCAACATACCTCCAAACCCAAAAAAATCATCATCAACACACCACCAAGCCAAACTCACACCAAAGTGTAGCCACCAACACCCTCAAACCAAACCCACCTCCCAACACCAAAACCAAACCACCACCACCACCTACAAACCCACCACCAAAAATCCATCAAACAAGAACAAACCCACAAAATCCATCAAACCACCACCAGCCATCACTTAAAAAAAAAAAAAAAAAAAAAACCCACAACCAACCACCAAACCAAGAACCCAAAATTGATTTGGCCGCCATCAACTTGATCTCGCTCAACCACCGATCAACTAGATTTCCAGCCACCACCACTTCATCAAAACCACACTTGATCTCCCATACACCACTTCATCACCACTCAAAGTTGTTGTGCTGTTTCTAAGAATGGGCTTCGCAAAAGGGATTTCATCAGTGCACTTAACGAAACCCAAAATCTCTTTCAAGATGCCGCAACTTAACAAGCAAGAATCATGAACAGTTGCGGCTCCAACGAAGCTTTGTATTGGAGACGACAGGTTGTGGAAGGCGTTGATGAGGTCGAAGAGGTTGGACCATGTGCGGTTGGATTGGGGTCACTTCTTCTTCTATTGATTGATATTTTGATATTGTTTTCTTTTCGATTTTGATTGATAATTTGTTTCATGGTTGGGATGGGGTGATGATGATTAGAAACCCTTATTAAGACCATAAATTAGGGTTTTAAGTGTTAACAGAGAGAGAGAGAGAGAGAGAGAGAGAGAGAGAGGTGATATGGATAATTTTGATAGAGAATATAATTGTAGAAAAGAAGAAGACTGAGAAGATAATTGTTATATATTTCATTATCTCTCATCTAACAATTGTCTAGCTATATATAAACCTGACATTGACAACAAATCATAAAACCACTAAAACAACTAATGCTAGAAAATAGAAGCAGTAATGAAATTAAAAAGGAAAGTGGTGTAGTAGTGGAACACACAATAAGGCACCCATTAATTGAACCTAACAACCGACTCTAACTTATTCTGACTTAGTCTAACAACTGACTCTTGCACATATCATTCCCTTCTCTTCAAAATATCCTTGTCCGTAAGGATAAAATAAAGATAGATTGGCAGGAGGTCCTAAATCTTTGACAATTCTGTCATCCACTTTTTCTACAAAATCATCAATGTCAACAATACCATCAAAATCCAATTTGCTTTGACAATAACAATCCTGACCAGCCCAGACAGCTATAGATTTACAAAATCCAAGCTTAAACCAAGTGGGCAAATGAGAAATGTGTTTATAATAACACTCAAAAGCTGTCCAGAGAATGAAGACTCGCTTGGTTGACTTAATGACGATCTGTGGCTCCAAAAAAGGTGAGAGAATTCCAATTCCAGTAGATTTGGAATCCCTAATCGAAGCCTTGTGACAAGGAGTGTGGTAGATTGAAGGTTGAGAGAGGTCTGACATATGAACAAGGAGTGCTTTACTGGCGCATGAGATGTTGGACAGAATTGGTTGGTGCAAGGATTCGACTGGAGCAAAGGGATTGATGTCTCCGTCTATTTTCTTCTGAAATTGAGTGACTCGCAAAGGTTACAAGTTGGTCATAATTGTTTGCAAGGTCGTATTAATTTGATCAAAGTGTGACTCGTGTCAAGCCAAGATTTCGTAAACTTCGTTATGGAACTCGACACCCATGAATTGAACATATCTGATACCATTAATAAATACAATTTAGAAAAAAGAACAGAGGAGCAGAGGAAAAGAAGCAAATTGAGAGTAGGAGTATTTGGTGTTTAATTTGATGCCTTCAATTCATTGATCCTTCTTTACTTATAGCCTTACATAAATGGAATTACACACTCACATTACTTAAAAAATAGGAACTACACTATAAATGGGAAAGTGAAGCAAACTAACATAAATTGAAGATACCTACATGTGCAGTATCCCTTGCACGTTTGGCCACTAGCAACAAAACAAGACCATTATTTATTTAATTAATCCTAATCATGAATTGACCAAGTCTTTGTTTAGCCTAATCATACTTTGAATTTGCCAAGCCATGCACATATCAATCAACCCCTCTCGGAGTTTCCTTGTCCGCAAGGAAACAATTGGTTGGTTAGTGGGTGGGTGGGTGTGTGGTTGGCATGGGGTTGGATAATCTTCGATCATGAATAATTGAGGATGCTAGCAACGGTGACCGGAACAAACTTCTCGTCACAATAAAAACACAACCCTTTCTCTCCTTCGTCCTTGATCGGCAATCTTTTTAAACTAATATGGCGGATTAGGTGAGTCTTGGGTCGATCTTTGGTTGGGTGGAGGTCCCAACAATCCAACTGAATTAGTTAGTGAAGATGTCTGATTTGTTTTCCTTTGCAATTGGTTCCTTTCTCCGATGAGTCGAGCCACACCTATAGTATTTGCTAATGTTCGAGGTTGTTTGATTTTAACGTCCAAGCGAATTTTGTCTCTAAGACCTGCAACAAAACAACCGATTAAAAAATTCTCGAGTAAGGCATCAACCCGATATGATAGCTTCTCAAATGCTTCTTGATAGACGGCAACCATAGAGGTTTGTTTGAGGCGATTCAAAGCTTCTGAGGCGTAAGGACCTCCATTTTTATGATTGACTCATTTCATGACAAATCACATTGGGGTTGATTTTGTAATGGGTAGCTTATGATCTTGATGACAAGCTTCCAAGCATCTCTGTGACTTCAAGAGCAAGAGGGAAATGTATATCACTTGACTTGATTCTTGAAGAGACTAGGTGTACACACACACATTCATGCATTCTTAATTGTCTTGCATTTATGTATCTTTATTTATTTGTGTGTATTCACTCACAACCACACTTGCACTTCATGATAGACTTAAGTGTGGTGTAATTCACTCCTCACTTCCGTTAACCTATCTAGGGCTTCCTCTCGGAGCAAATCCTCATTCGAAGGCTTTTTGGAACCCAATTTTACAGAAGATTAAGAAAAGGTTAGCTCCGTGGAAGTTGAAGTTCCTTTCCAAGGGAGGTAGGTTGGTATTGATAAAGGCGGTCCTTTCTAATATTCCAACTTATTTTATATCGGTCTTCAAGATCCCTATTGGAGTGGCCCACAAGATCAAGAAACTTCAACGAGACTTTTTTTGTGGTGATGGAATTGAGAAGAGGAAGGTTCATTCGGTCCATTGGGATACAGTTTGTCTTAGTAAAAGCAAGGGTGGTCTGGGTATAAGGCACATTAGGAATAAAAATGATAGTTTTTTGGCGAAGTAGGTGTGGAGGTTTGGTAGTGAAGTGGCAACTCTTCGGAAAAGAGTAGTGTGAGCTAGGTATGGCATTGATAATAAGGTGATCCAGTGGAATTGGAAAGCTCCAGATAATGCTTCTTTTTTTGTTAAAGCTGTGAGTAAGCTTTTCAAAGCTGGTTCTAAATCAGAAATCATCCTTCGAGAAGGGTTCAAAGTGGTTATAGGCAATAGGAAGACAACAAGTTTTTGGGAGGACATTCAAATGGATTATGTCTCTCTCAACGCTGCCTATCCTAGGATTTTTGCTTTATCTTCTAATAAATATGGTAAGGTCTGTGAGTTTGGAGAGTGGCACGGTTTGGTGTGGTGTGGTGTGGTGTTGGAAAGTTTCTCTGAGGATAGCGGTGTTTGATTGGGAAGTAGATCAGTGGAGAAGTTTTTTTAGGGTTTTAGGTGCTGTTAAAATTCGTTTGGGGTTAAAATGATAGATTGGCACGAACGTTCAATGTCAATGGTTTTTTCTCTGTTAGATCTTTCCGCAAGTGTTTGGAAGGTCCTCTAGTTGTTGATCAAAGAGGCTTCATATTTTTTTTGGCAGAATTTATGTCCTCTTAAGGTCCAGGTCTTCGGATGGCATCTTTGTAGAGAAAGAATCATGGTCAAAGAGATGCTCCGTTTTGGAATGGCTCATGTCTCTGATTTGAACTGTATGATGTGTGCCAATGACATTGAATCCATTAACCACCTTTTCCTTACATGCTCGTGGTCTTGGAACCTATGGATGAGATGCTTGAGCTGGTGGAATGTAGGATGTTGCATTAGTGACAACTTCAAGAACTGGTTGGATGGCTGGCAAGGCTTGTGTCCTCAGAAGATAAGTAGGAGAGTCTGGAGCACGTTGTTTTGCGTGTTTGTCTAGAGCATTTAGGATGAGAGAAATCAGGTGGTTTTTAATAAGAAAGTCATTACTTTCGACTTGGTTTGTGACTTAGTGAAGTTCAAGACGGCATGGTGGTTCAAATTCTTCGAGAAAGGATCCAAGGATTCCATTAATTCGATATTGTTAAATTTAAGAGAGTTGTGCATCGATCTTCATGTTCTTAATTATGCATATCTAGTTGGTTGGTCTCCACCCGCTTCAGGTACCTTGAAACTTAATGTAGATGGGTCGTCAAGAGGGAATCCAAGTCCGGCAGGTATATGCCGTGTTTTAAGGAACTCGAAGGGGGAGATCTTATGTCTTTTCTCTACCTATATGGGTTTGCTGGACTCAAATTCGACAGAAACTTCAACCATTCATAGAGCTGTTTAGTTATGTTCTTCCAGGCCTTCTTTGCGAAATCAGAAGATCGAGGTTGTTAGTGACTCTAAAGTGGCAATTTCGTGGATTAATAATGGGATGGATTTTGGTTGTATTGATCATGTTTAGCTCATTTATGACATCTTCAATTACAAAGAGACTTGAAGATCTCGCATATCTCAAGGAGGTCCAATTCCCTTGCTGACTTACTTGCTAAGCTTGATTCAAATAACAAACGGGTTAATCTTTTATAGGAAAAGAACCGATGACTGTTGTGGTTGTTGGGTTTCTGTTTTTTGCAGCTCCTTTTGTGTTGTCTTTCATTGTACCACCTGTTGTCTTGGTTGCTTGTTGTTTTATGTTTTTGTTATTCTCTATTCTGGGTCTTTCTCCCCTATTCTTTGTGTTTTGTTGTTTGTTTTGGGTGGCCTTGGTTACTAGTGTTAATGAATAAATTTTAATATCACTTGTTCAAAAAACAAAGTGTGGTGTAATTCGTTTCCCATTGATTGACCGGAAACATCTGTGCATGCATGATGGTATGCTTGTTTGAGAGCGATGATCGCTGTCTAATATCCCCTGTTTTGAGGAATCGGCAGTTGCTGACCAGCGGTTGGGAACCGCTGTTTAAATCCAGAGGATTCAGTGGTTGGTGACCGGTAGTTGGGAACCGCTGAATTGAACCGCCGTTTTCATCTAGAATTGTCTAGAGCAAATCCACAATTGGCATTCGGTGGCCACCAGCCGCCGAATTGTCCGATTTCTAGGTAGTTTGGGTACTTCACTCTATTTCTCTTTGGACCCTATAAATACACCATATTCTCCCATTTCGAATTCAAGAAACCCTAGATTAGGAAATTACTCTTCAAGAGAGAAAGATGCAAGGTTTCTAGAGAGAGAAAGCTTCCAAGCTTCATTGATTCACTCTTCATTCCTCTCCATGTGCATTTAATGTGGTCTTCACACATGGGTCTTCTTCATTGAGTCACTTGGTAAGTAAAACAACCATCATATCTTCATTAATTGTTCTATTTCATTAAGACATATCTTTGATTGCTTAGATTAGTAAATTTTCACTCTTATTGAATATTTAGTGAAGTTATGACATGATTGGGACTGTTTGTGATAGCTTGCATGATTATGTTGTTTTTACCTAAATAGCTAAGCCATAAATATTCATACATGATTAATTGATGACAAGGTTGATAGATTTACATTTATTCAAGATTCATGAATGTTTATGGGTGTTGATTTGACAATTAGGTTGTTAGAATTCAATACACATCTAATTGAATCCTCATGTATGTGCATGTAGGCATTTTTGATAACTAGATTGTTGAATTGCATTATAACATCTAGTTAGGCATTTTGTTTGTGGTCTTATACATTGTTGCATTTTGAATATTGTCACATATTCACTTAGACTATTTATTCTCTTCAATGAGTCAAAGTCTTATAGCTACATGTGGTAGTTGCACGAGCAAATAAAGTCTTGCAACAAAGGGTTGGTTGGCAGGAATTTGTTAAGTGCCATTGTAAAAGGCTATCAGGTAGATTAAGAGGTGCTCACGCCAAGAGTAGTGGATCCGAGGATATCATTGGGGATTGAACCAAGAGTGGTGAGTTAAAGTGGCGAGTTGAAGTGGCCATAGTTTGAGGTTATCGAGAATGAGAGTCCGTGCATCACTTGAAGGTGTAACTTTTGTTTTCATATAATGGATTTATGTGATAAAGTGACTAGCGTGGCTAGTCCCGTGGGTTTTTCCTTGTTTATGGTTTCTCACATAAAAATCAAGTGTCATTTTAATTTCGCACTTTGCATTTGATTTTTGTTGTTTGTTGAGTTTGGTTTTTGTATGTTAATATTGACTAATCAAAAAAATTAGTAAGTAATTGATTAACAACACATTCACCCACTCTTGTGTATTTTCATGAGGGATCCTCGCAATCAGTTAGGCCGAAACAAAGTAATACAACTTTGGTAAACTCCTCCCAAGTGACGAGACCGCAAAACTTTGTCAACCACCTATGCCACTATATGGCAATGCCTTCTAAATGGAAGGATGCCAGCTGAACTTGTTGAGTAGGAGCAATATTTCAAGGAGCAATATTTTTGAAGTCGAAATATTGCTCCAAATTGTAAATCCAACCAGTCGGATCGTCCTCGCTAAACTTCATAAAGGAGAGTTTTAGGTGTGTGTGGTTTCGGTCAGGAGCAGTGTTGGTATATATGATGGTAAGTTGATGTGGTCGATTGTTGTGGGAAGATTTGCCTGGAGCAAAAGGATTGGCGTCTGTTTAGATTATGAGAGATTCGTAAGGATCGGAGTTCTGTTAGAATGGGCTGGAGCGTTGAGTTAACTTGATCGAATATAGACTTGTGGCGAGCTAAGATCTCGTTCACTTCGTTACGGAATTCCGCATTGGATTTGTCACGAGTGTCCATGTTCGGAACCGCGCTCTGATACAATTGATATGGATAATTTTGATAGAGAATATAATTGTAGAAGAAGAATAAGTCTAAGAGAGATATAGTTAGAAAGCATAAAATAAGAGAGACATAGAAGATAATAGTCATATATTTCAATATCTCTCATTCAACAATTGTCTAGCTATATATAAGCCTAACATTGACAACAAATCATAAAACCACTAAAACCACTAATGCTAGAAAATAGAAGCAGTAATACAATTAAAAAGGAAAGTGGTGCAGTAGTGGAACACACAATAAGGCACCCATTAATTGAACCTAACAAGTGACTCTAACTTATTAACAACCGGCTCTAACTTATTCTGACTTAGTCTAACAACTGACTCTTGCACATATCAAAAGAGTGTTTGAGTTGTGGTGGATTAGGTTAGGGTTTGAGTGTTGAAGATTGGTGGAAGATTATGATGATGAGTGGTGTTGAATTTTTTGTTGAATATGCATGAAGACGGTGGAAGTTTTTGATTTTGGGTTTGGAATTTGAAGATATATATATATATATATATATATATATATATTTAATTAGTTTTACACAAATGTTTTTATTTTGGTTTATATATAAATATATGTATATAATTTATTGACATTTACTATTTTACCCTTTGAGTTTAACGGCCAATGTGTTTTTTTTATGAGAGGGGGAATATGGCGAATACTTTCAATTTTTCAGGGGGAAGAACAGTCATTTATGGAAATACAATGGGTTTACTAATAGTTCAAAATATAGGAGAGAAAAATGATACTTTCCCTTCAATTAATAGACTAATGCACACTACCTTTAAAAATATTGAATTTTCCGGTAGATTAGTGTGATAAAATAGTAAAAATAAAAATTAATTTGTTAAATATAACATTAAAAAGGTCATATTTTGGGGAGGGGGAGGCTCCCATGGTTATGGATCTCCATGGATCTCCGCACCAGATCCACAATGTTTTTTTGTTTTTTGTATTTAAAAAAAAAAAAAAAAGTTTTTTAAGTTCTTGAAATCTAAGGTTGTGTATTTTCGGCTTGGTTTGGGTTGAAGCTCAATGTCAAACCAAACCAATATATACCGGTTTGGTTATATTTCAACCAAAACCAAACCAATGTGAATTTTCAAACCGATTCAAACCAAACAAAAAAAAAATGTCGGGTTGGTTTGGGTAGATTTATCGGTTTAGATTTGAATCCAATAATCATTTTTTGTATTATTATATAAAAAAAATCGTTAAATATAAAAATATTAAATATCGGTGTTGTTTAATTATTTTAAAAATTAAAAAAAATATTATATAATTTACAAATTAACAATAACAAGTATCATAACAAAAAAATAAAAAATAAAACTCATATTCTAAAATGCATAGGAAGAGAAGAGTAATTATATTTTATTTCTTAACAAAATATAATATATAAAAGAAAGAGTGGTATAATACCAAATGGTAAATGGAAATGAACGAGAAGAAAAGTAAAAAACCTTATTTATATGAGAAGCAAACAAGTATAAATAAAAGTTACAAAGCCCCGGAAAATATGGATTTGACTTTTATTAAATATATGAGTTGGTTTGGATTGCATGATTTTTATTTTTAGCAACCCAAACTGAACCAATCTTTGATAAGTTTGTTAAATGACAAACAGATTAATAATTTTTTCATATTTGAAATCGAACCAACCCATAAATTTTGGGTTGGGTTAGGCAGATTGGTTTGGTATGGCGATTTTTTACACACCCCTATTGATATCCATCATATTTTTTTTTTCTATTTTTAAACTAAATAAAAAGAGATGGATCTCTATCGTACATCTTGAAGATGGACGGCAGAGATCCAACTGTTATTTTATTTTGAATTTCAATCAATTTTGTATTTTTAATTTTTTATAAAAGAAAATTATTTGTGTATACTGTATAGCCATAGAAGGGTAAAATAGATATTTGATTTAAATCTTAACAAAATTAGCAACAGGGTGTTTTTTTTAGCCAAAAATGAAACCAAATGGTATTTTTAACCATTATTGCAAACTACATAATGATTTTAGATAACATCCTTTGTTAATGACAAAATTTATCACCAATCGACACTCGATCTTATTAAGAATTGTGGTGTGGTAACCTTGTTAGGTTTTGGTTTGCATTCCTAAGTGAACTAAATGTATTCAACTTATGTGGAAGTGATTCAAATGGATTCAGATGATTGTGTTTCAGTCCTAGATGAAGCCAACAGAGAAAACAATGCTGGAATCCAGTCCTGGATGCACCTGTATGAGCCATCGAAAGATTACTGTGCAGTACCTGCGGGTTACTGCTCGTCGGAAGTAATTGGGTGCGTGGAGTATGTTTTTGGGGCCCGTGAAGGTGCGTGGAACTCTTGGAAGACATGAGAAAACATGTGGGGAGTTGGTTTTCATGTTGGGGAAGGTTTTGTTTCGGGAATACTTGTTTAGGAAAGACTTGTTAGGTGGTTTTTAAGTGCTTATGAGAGTCTAATTCCTTAGAGGCCAAGAATAGTAACCCTATAAATAGTGAGGCTTCTTCTTTGGTTGATATCACTTGGAGAGACACTAGAGAACATCAGAGAGTGGGTGAATCCATAGAGTGAGGCCTTGAGGAGATCCGAGGGGAGACCCTAGGGATATCCATAGGTGGGAAACCCATGGGCTACCAGATGGGGGGAGACCCAGGAGAAGATCGATGGAATATCTAGGGGTGCACTCAAGAGGGACCTAGATAGAGCTGTTAGCTGAGAGCTAGGATGTAAGCTCGATTGTGAGCTTGGGCTCGGAAAGGCTCGGTTGTAATTAGGGTATAGGGTTAGAGAAAGAATATTGAAATTGTGTAGTTGTAATAATTTTCTACATAATGATATTTTTCTTTTGTCGTCTTGACAGCCGTGGTTTTTCCTTTTTTGGGTTTTCCACGTAAATTATTGTGTTGTGTGATTGGATTCTTTCATCTTATTTTTCTGCTAGTAGATATTATTTATATTGTGGTGAATATTAGGCACGCGCTTCCGCGTCACCTTTTCCCAACAACCTCGCTATAAATTTTAGTCAAAATGTGATGAGGTCGTGGTAATCTCAAGTATTGTAAAGCATGCATAAAGATTCACAAGACTTAAGAGGAACCTGGACTGCATTAACATGAATTTAAAGGACATGTGGTGGACCAGATCAAAACTAAGGTCATTTGAGGTTTTTCTCCAACAGATTGAGGTAAGTACCCGAGGTTTCCATCGCGAGCACACCCAGAGACCAAGACATAAGGAGAGGCAGGATATGCCTTTAGCGCCAAGAAAACCAATGAAATAAGGTCTCTTAAGGGTCGTTTGTTTTTTTGTCTAAAGACTGAATAGTCCTGAATTTTTCTGAAAATTGAATGGGGACTGAAATCTGAACCTGAATAACATGTTTTTTTTTTTCTTCTCACATCTGAATGTACTTACTGTCAACATGTTTGTTTTTTTCTTAAGTAAAATTGTCTGAAAATAAGTAATTTTACATTTATACCCATACTAATTAAAAGAAGTAATTTAACATGCACCATTCTTTATAAGATTTTGTATGTTCTTCTGTAAAAAAGTTCAATTTATCAAAACAAAAAATTAGTCAAAGAATATAATTTTGCATGTTCTACAAACAAAGTTCAAGTTCAATTTATTGTTAAAAAAAAAAAGTGCAAGTTTAATATGCAGTAGAAGCCAAATAAAAAAAAATAAAAAAAGTTCTTGAAATTGTTTTTGAAATAGGTTCTTGAATTATATGCATCTCTCTCTCTCTCTCTCTCTCTCTCTCTCTCTCTCTCTCTCTCTCTCTCTCTCTCTCTCTCTCTCTCTCTCTCTCTATATATATATATATATATATATATATATATATAATTATTCTATAACATCTTCAAGCCACAAAATCTACTCAATACGGTAGACAAATTTATTGAGCACTAGATGAATAGTTCAAAAAAAAAATTCAAAGTTCTTACCGAGATTTGGCAGGAGCTAGAGAAATTCAATTGTTCAATCCCATTAAAATTTCAGTATGAGAAATGATTAGGTTTTTTTTTTTCCTTTCTAAAACCCATTTAAAATAAAAAAATATGTTAAAAGAAAGAATTATACACCATATCAAATTAGAATAAATTTGGAAATATATCTTCTTTGGAGGGATAGACTTGGAAGTGAATATTTTAATGGTAATCCAATGATTTGGAATTAAACTAAAAGTCTGGATTTCTTACCTTTTATTTTAAATTGTTTTTTGATATTTTTAAGTTCTTTGACCACTTAAAAACACAAACAAAACAACTTAATAAGTTCAATTTAGACCCATTAAGTTTTAAGTGGAAAAAACAAACGACTCATTAGTCCATTTCATTGGTAAAACAATTTAATAGGTTTGAATTGGGTTCAAAATTTAAATAGCACTGTTTGGGGTGGTTTTTGGGGAATAGGCACCAAGTTAATAAGTTAAGTTTAAAAGGCACCATTTAATGGGACCAGACGAAAATACCCCTTTGTTTGTCTGTTTCTTTGTTTTGAAACTTTGGAAGAAAAGCTCTGAGAGAAAACCCCGACGGCGCAACAGTCGACCAAATTGTGACGACGAACCACCGGTGACGGAGCTACAGTACCAACGTACCGGCGAAGTCAATACCGACCACGGTATGTCTTTATCTCTCACGCATTTGTTGTCCATTATGTTTGTTTGATGAGTTTAGGTTAGGGTTTTAGTTTAGGAAAAAATTTCGAGCCTTTTGGTAGTGAAAACGATGAAGTTCTGGGTTTCCAAGAGTTTTTGAAACTGAATCGAGCCTTTTTGCAGTCTTATCAAGCCTTTTAGAAAGGTTATTGAGCCTTTTAGAAAGGTTATCGAGCCTTTAGAAAGGTTATCAAGCCTTTTAGAAAGGTTATCGAGCCTTTTAGAAAGGTTATCGAGCCTTTAGAAAGGTTATCGAGCCTTTTAGAAATGTTATCGAGCCTTTTAGAAACTTTTGTCGAGCCTTTTGAAACAAAATCGAGCCTTTTAGAACCTATATGTTATCGTGCCTTTTGTTACTGTTATCGAGCCTTTTTGATATGTTATCGTGCCTTTTTGAACATTGATTTTATCGTGTCTTTTGTTACTGTTATCGAGCCTTTTTGAACATTGATGTTATCGTGCCTTTTTATACTTTTATCGAGCTTTTTGAAATGTTATCGAGCCTTTTTGAACCTTTATGTTATCGTGCCTTTTTGTAATGTTATCGTGCCTTTTTGTAGTGTTATCGAGCCTTTTTGAATTTTATCGTGCCTTTTTGCACTGTTATCGTGCAGTTTTGAATTTTACCGTGAGTTTTTGCACTGTTATCGTGCCTTTTTGATCATTTATGTCGAGCCTTTTTGGACTGTTTTCAATCCTTTTCCATACACAGTTCGAGCCTTTTCAGTAACTTATTTGCTTTTTTTCCATCAATATGCAGATGGCGAATCCGAAAGATTTCCTTAAAACCCCAGTGGGAGAATGGTTCAATGGAAAAATTATTCGGCATGACCATTTCGATAACCTTAGAGATATCGACAATGCACTTGAAAGAGTACCTGAAAATCTGAGGATCGAAGACCGACGTCGGTTTACTGAGTCATGTTTCGGTCATTTCCTCCGGATGCATCGTGAGATTAATTTTTCTGGTGGCATTGTCCATCGGCTACTTTTGCGTGAGTTGTATCACAATGGGCCGGAAGATGAGATGCGATTTCTATTAGGGAACTATACGGTCCGGTTCTCGAAGGTTGAGTTTTGTCTAATCACCGGATTGAAGTTCGGAGTGATTCCCGACACAGTGAGTTATGATATGGTGGTACAGAATGGCATACACGACCGGTACTTCCAGGGTCGAGTCATCGAGTTTCAAGAGCTGAGAGCGGTGCTTCGGATTGGTGTTTTCCAGTTGCAGTACGATGCAGTGAAGCTGTCATTATTGTTTTTGCTGAACTGGATACTGATGGGGGTGGACGAGAGATTTAAAGTTCCAGCATGGCAGTTTCGACTAGTCGAGGACTTGGACACTTTTGATGCGTTCCCGTGGGGCGCATACGTGTATAGGCGGTCTATTTTTGGTTACATGCATGCTTTGGATAGTCCACGGCAGGCAGCACGATAGGTAGGACAGGGCGTTGACACCATCGAGTCCTACAAGATATACGGTCTAGCGCACGCACTATTGGTTAGCATTTACAATTTCCATCCGTACTTTAATTGAGAATTTTTTATATGACTGATGTATTTACTTGTGATCGTACTTGTCTATTACGCAGGTATTTGCTTTTGAGGTTATCCCCTCCCTTGGCAATCAAAAATGTGGGATCCGCAGGGTTAACCCCGAGCTACCCCCTCCACGTATTCTGAAATGGAAGTTGACTAAGCGACCGCGAGGGAAAAAGCTGGATGAGATTTTCACTGAAACTGTAAATATTGTTGTTGTTAATGTTTATAATTTTTAGTATGTGTATAATTACAATGATGTAATTACAATGATGTAACTCCAATTGCAGATGTCTGCGCGGTCTGAATTGGTGGCGACAGCTGTTGAGATGGGTCAACGGTATTACGAAGGCATAGATCAGGGACCCAGTCTGTATGATCACTATGCTGCAGATTTATCTGGAGGCCTCCCGGATCCGGAATTACATAGGACTGGCGGACCCAGTCATACGGAGGATTCTTGCGGACCTAGTGATATGGATCCTTCGTACTCTGGACCCAGTGATACGGAGGGCTCAGACCTGGATGTCGGCAATGGCCATGGGAGTCCCACGAGGTCTAGGCGGGTAGGCGTGACTTTGCCCAGACAACTTACAGCTGGACATAATTCAGAACCAGAGGTTGGCAGTCCTACTCCCGTGAGGCGTAGGCGGGTACGATTCAATTTGGACACACAGCCTAGACCTCAAGGTCATTCATGGGGAGTCGTCGGAGAGCGTCCACAGGTACGTAAACATTTTTAGGACCTCATGATTTAATTTCAATTGACTTAATAGTTTCAATACTGACAGAGTCCGAATTCCTTTCAGGCTTGGGAGCGTAAATTGGCAGAGGTGATGGATGCTGTTCGAACATTACGTACGGATGTCATGGAGGCTTTCCATACGAGTGAAGAGAAAAGAGCTGCGCAGCATCAGGAGTTGCTGGATTTGATCCGGGCCCAATAGAGTCCGACATCGCAGCACCGTATGGATGGTCCACCATTCGATGACCAACCATTTGATGACCATGACGGAGCATTTACTCCTACAGGTACAGGGTGGACAGACCGAGGGACCAGCCATGGGCAGCCACGTACCATAGACACAGTCTCAGATCCGTAGGGTCATGATGCGACAGCACGAGAGGAGGTGCGCGGTGGTACACAGACAGCATGTGATATAGAGACAGCAGTCTTGGAGCAGGTACTGCCTGAGGACATCACCACAGTCCGCTCATCACAGTTGCTGGATGATCCTGTTCAGTCCTAGGAGCTCACACATATACATTTCCAGGAGGTCACCCCTGACACCACATTGCAGCTTGATCGTCCAGTCGATCCCAGTGTACGAGGTTCCTCCTCCGAGCATAGACCTTCGGTCGACCCGAGTGCAACCGACCCCTCCAGTCAACCTCCGGTCTGTCATTTGACACCCCACCGGTCGATTTCAGGTGATCAACAGGGAGCGAGTTCCTCCTCACACCACACCAATCACCCTGATTTGGACCGGAGTCCACCACTCCTGAGGCGTGGAGACCGGATTCGACGTCGAGGTTGGATGGAGCGGAGCCCATACACAAACCCCTGTGAACCGAAGAGGCCATGGACGATGCCGCATCCGTAGCCAGCACATGAATGGATGCCACACGGATTGGTAGATCCTGACCAGCTTGCATCGTACCTAGCCTACAAGAGGAGCATGACAGGGGAATTGTAAGTATAATCTAAAAAATTACAATATGTTTATAGTTTTTTCGTCCACAAGTACAAGTAAGTATTATGTTAAATTTGTCTCCAATTATGCAGACGTGATGTGGATCTTCACCACCCAGTTGGTGTCAATGTGACTTGGTTCCACCGGTTTCAAACCAACTTCATGGAGTTGGACGATTCGGTATGTTCCTCACTTGATTCACCTGTAGAAGTTTCATTCACAAATAGTTGAATCCTAACAATACGAATTGTTGATATTTGTCAGCACATTGACGCATACTGCAATGTTCTCTGGAAACGTCAACGAGCATTCCCCACTGTGTACGAGAGGAGGACCAACATACTAGATTCACAATTCTATGTAAGTGTTTATTGAGTACGGTTTTCGCTTCTACCTTGATGTGTTCAAATATTTTTTGCCTGACGTGTCGGTTAATTTTCTATGTACAGACATTGGCATATCATAGCTGGCAGAGAATCTGCATGGGTGAGGACAAGAGACCCCCAGATGGTTGGACTGTGCTGGATCGCCAGTATCCTCGTGATGAGCTTGAGGTGGTATGTTGCCTGCTCCAGCAGGTAAACCTGCCATGGCACGACGTTGACACGGTCAGTGTAAGTTTGACTTTGCGTCCATCTGTATAATAAAAAAATTTGCTAACACTTTGGAGAAACACCTGCAGGTTCTGATTCCTTGCAACCTCGGAGGTTACTATTGGGTCGTGGCCAGCGTCAACCTTGCGAAAGGGCACATTTTCGTGTTTGACCCGTTCAGACAGCAGGTCCGATATAGCCATAGGAATACCCAGTTCGCGTGTTTAAAGTGGTTGCTACCCTCGATGCTGGATGCGGTACACTTTCACTGAAACAGACGGAGAGGTGATGTGACGTACAAAAGGGAAGAAAAGCCGTTCCGGATGTTCTTCGTGCACGCCAACCGTGTGCCGCAACAGGAACGGGGGTATGACTGTTTGAAGTTCTTATTCTATCACAATCGGTTTTAATAGCATCCCATTATAATGTTTGTTCACGTGGTTAATTGCAGGGGAAACTGTGGGGCCCATACATTGAAAATTATTGAGTACCTGGTGGTGAACAGGGATACCTTCGACTGGTCCGAAGCTGATATGGCCACCATCCGGGAGAAGATGGCCGTCGAGGTTTTTTGTAACTCGAAGCCCATATAGTTGATGTAGATGCAGTTGATGTACATAACATTTTTTGAGTAATGAAATGATGAATTTGTTTTCTTCAAGTGTTTGAAGTGTTTGCAGTTCAAAGTTAAACACACACATTTCATACATTGAAATCCATAAACAATACAGCAAATTCAATAAAGCATCTAGTATGACATTAGATGAACAACTAAATTCTAATATATTTTTGAACATAAAATCAATCACATTAGTTCTACATAAGAACCAATGGTCTCACCAAACAACTGTATCGAGCATGGTTGTGAAAGTTTGAACGATGTTGGAAGACATCAGGTTGGAGACATGTTCCTTATAAAACAAAGGTACTTAAAGCGGAAGTTGATAAGCATCTAAGGATTGAGAAAGCAGAGTATCCCACACGAATAGTTTACTGTTTTGGCATTTCTCATGAGCATCCGGGAACATTCATTCTAACTTATATACGAAGTACAAATCCCCATCATGAGTATACATAAACACTGTAACAAACGAAATTCGAACATGAAATCAATCATATTACTTCTACATAAAACATAAGAACCAAGGGTGGCAATTCGTCTTCCTCTTGTAAGTAAGGCTCCATTCATTCCACGGTACAGTCTTTCTCAGGGCACGTTTGTTTGTTGTGTCCAATTTTATGACAGATACTGCACTTGCAGCGGTATTCCTCGGGGACAATTGTGCTAGGACCTTCATTAACCATAGGTGGGTTGGAACACCTCCTACTGTTATGTCCTGGTTGTCCACACCTTCTACACGACTGTGTGGTTGTCCTCTCCGAAGACGAGGCATGTTGACCCTCCATCGGTCGACCTGATTGCCTCTTCGCCTTTGGATTTAAAACCACCCGTGATGCGATGTCGGATGGCACAACCCATGAAGCAGGATGGCCAACAGGCATAATAGGAACTGAGTATGCATCAATAAGTGTCTCCCTCTTGTAGTAGTCCGCACACAGAGATGTAAAATCCAAATTCCGCTCCCTGCAACAATGAAAAGGGTGAGACTCACGTTTGGATAATATAAACCGTTAACTGTAAATTGTAATGTACCTTACCGCTGCGAGTGCGTGTTTACATGGTAAAAAGTCCATTTGGAATTTGTTGCATGTGCATGTCTTCCGGGCTAAGTCAACCGTCCACTGTTTTCCCTTGTGTCTGACGGAGAATATGTTCCAGTCAACTGGATTTATGGTCATATAACCGCACTTCTCGACGCGTTTGGGGATCAAAAGATGTGCTGCGTCGGTCAATCGATGACGCATGGACTGTGCATTTGCATGACGATCATGAAACCACTTCTGTACCATATTCCGAATGAACTCTGCCAGTGTCATTAGTGGCAGTTGCCGAGCGAATTTTAGGCATGAGCTTATGCACTCTGCAACATTTGTGGTCATCAACCTGTACCTTCTTTGAGGACAGTGAACGCGGGACCACTTCTATGGACCGGCATCAATGGCATAATCGTATGCACCCTGGTGCAGCTTACGTAACTCATCCATGTGCCGATCATACTGGATTTCAATGTACGACCTAGCAGCGTAATCCATTATCTGGGCAACATCCTTTTTGTGGAATCGCTTCTTCATATTTTCACCAAAATGCCAGACACAAACGGTATGGGTTGCATAAGGGAACACTTTAGAAATCCCTGCTTCAATGCTTGGATGGCGATCGGAAATGAAAACCAGATCATCTATATGACCAAGGGCACCCCTCAAGCATTCTAAAAACCACTCCCATGAAAGGTTGTTCTCTGAGTCACCGTACCCAAAAGCAATTGGATACACCTGTTCGTTTCCATCTTGTGCAGTTGCCACAAACATTGTACCCCCGAATCTTCCCTTCAAATGGGTACCATCTACTGCAATAACAGGACGCATACACCTCCGAAAACCTCTAATTGAGGACCCTAACGACATGAAAAAGTAGAGGAATTTACCATGGTCATCGCACTGTAAGTCCGTGATTGTGCCCGGATTTTACTGTTTGAGAACATACGCAAAAGATGGGAGCAGTTGGAAACTTTCTTCATGCGTTCCATAGGTCAATAACAATGCATATTGCAAGGCATTATGTGCCTTACTGTACATGATTTGGATGCCATACATTGTTTTCATATCGGCGATTATGTCCTTCGGACGCATGAGACGACCATCGGTTTGTTGAAGTCTAGGGGCAACGACTTCTCCGATTATGACTGCACTAGCTTGTCGGTGGCGACTGTGAATCTCCTCCAAGGGATAGCTGTGCTCGTTGACAAAACTTCTGACTTGAAAGTAAGTACCTTATTCTCTCCTCACCACTATTAATTTCCACGTACAGTCGTCAATGATGCAAACCAGATGTAAAGTTGTCTTGAGCACATTGCGTAGGAAACCCCTTTTAAATGAAACAAATCTTTTGATCCTTACATTCTTTCAACGACGGAAAAAGCGAGTATCAACATAGTTAAAACACATATTATATACATAAAAGTGCTGGGAAACAAACACAAAAGATAGGAAAAAGGAGCGCTAAATGTGAACATTTGGAGCGCGATCACTAAGACTTCTTGCTTGGCTATCCGGAACACTTTCCTAGCCAAGTCTTCTTGCTCTAAACAAAGCTTCACTCACTTTGAAAGAGACTTCAACATTTTACAAGGCAAAATGATCTAAGTGATGCAAATGATGCAAACACAATCAAATTGAGAAAGTTGATCACACAAACTCTATGAACATGCAATAAATAACTAGAATATGCTTTCAACACTCAATCACAAAGTTATCTAAAAATCCAAGCATGTGAATCAATAAGAACTAGATTAGAATATTCAAAATCACACTCAAAAATCCTAGTTCTTAGATCATGAAATTAAACCTAGAAATCATCATGAAGCACACCATACAAGTCATTTCTAGAATCAATTTCAAGTTAATCAAGTTTAGCTAAAAGATGTTCAAATATGATAACAAAGTATAAACTCGAAAATCAATCAAACAAGTCTAAAAATGGAATCAAAGACATTCTAAATTTTTTTCATCAATCAATAAAGTAGATCCATGAAGTTGATCATAAGAAAAATGTAGAGAAGATGATTACCATACACAAAGATGAACCACGAACTGAAATCAGATGATTGCGTTAAACCTGGACATATTTTAACTCTAAAAATGCTTGAGACTTGTTTCTCTTCAAGACCAACAATTTTGGCTTTTGGGTCACTTAATTCGGAGTTGATTTGAGAGAGATATGATCAAAACAAGAAATCAAAAGTTATGAGAATTTCTGCACGAGATTTCAATATAAATGAAGGGAACATGAGATGGAGAAGAGAGAGAGCTGGCCACCCATTGAGGCTTGCCACCTCAACTCCCCGTGAGAGGCGCGTGAGCCTCACAGAGCAGAGAGGTGGCCTTCCCGTGAGGCTCACACGCCCTCATGGGAAGGTGGCCCAAAATGGCCTTTGGCCATTCGCCTCCTTCGCACTCCTCTCGCGTTCTTCACCATTCTCCGGCCTCCGAACTCCGAATTCAAATATGTTTTCAGATTACAAACCGTGACTCCCTAAAACATATAAGAGAAGCATTGGTGCACTTTTCAAAAAAAAAAAAAAATCAAGCTCAAGTGCATGATCTAGGAACAATGAAAGTTATTTGTTTAAGATCATTATTTCTCAAGTGAGTAGCTCTCAAAGATATTGATATCAATTGAAATAAATTAAAGAATTATAGAGAGGAAAACTCTATAAAGAATTTTAGAGAGGAAAACTCTATTTTTTCTTATTTTTATTCTTCTCCACATAGGAGGGTTTATATAGAGGAAATACAATTAGGAAAGAAATCAATCAAGGAAATCAATCTACAATCCCTACAATTAGGCTAATTGTCAACTACACTAATCAAGCAATCAATTAGTCAACTATACAATAATTAATTGATTATATTCTGTAAGGATTCCCATATCTTGATTGGCTTATTTCGTGGACAAACCACATGTTGGGGATTGTATGTAAGGGTAGCTTTAGTGATAGATATTCAAGCTCAAGACCCTCTCATGTCCTCAAGGTTGATAAGCACCAAAGGTAAACTTCTATGTGCTTAATTTGCTTTGAAGAGATTAGTTGCACACACACATTCACATCTCATGCATAATTCATTCTCTTGTATGTTGTGTATGTGTTGCTATTTTGTGCTCATTAATGCTCATTAACATCTCTTCTTGCATGCTTTACATGATTGCATCTTGTATGACCAATGCCATGCATGCTTTTAAGAATTCATACATAGTGTCAGGCGCTGTACAAAGCGCTGTTCGTATAGCGCCCATCCTGACCTGGTCGAAAATACATTTTTAAATGCATCAGGTCTGATGCAATTTTGGAAGACACTGTACGAGCGCTGTACAAAGCGCTGTTCGTACAGCGCCCCTCTGTTTTCCCGTGAGAACATAGTAGGGGCGCTGTACAGGCGCTGTACAAGAGGCGCTCTACGTACAGCGCCCAAGGCAAAAATAGGTGTAACTTATTCAAAACGACCACACTTTGTTTTGACACCCTATATATATGCCACTTTGACTTTAGGTCAATCAAGTGAGTTGATTATCAGATTTCATACTTAGAATATTTTTCAAGAAAAGAAAAATACAAAAGAACTCACCTTTAACCACTCAAATCAAATCCCTTGTGCATTAAATTTCATATTGCATCTTCTATGTCTAGATAGAAAGCATCCATGATTGGGTTTGCATCATCACAACTTGCTTGGTAAGATTTTGATTAAGTTCATCTTATTTGAGTATTTTTATTATCAAGCTATTCTCTTTAATTTACTTGTATGTTTTGATCATATGATAAATACAAGATTAGAGAATTAATTGTGATGAATTGATTGAGTGTTGTTTGTGATAGCTAATTAGGTTTTTAATTAATCTTGATTAGCTAAGCTATTTGACATGTCATTTAGCAATTGATATCTAGGGTTGATTTAAATTGATTATCTCATCATCCTAGATAAGCATCTAAGGTTACCTAGCATTGTTTGTTATTTGAATATTCATACATATTCACATAGGTTGCATAATCTCTTCTTAGAGAATTAAGTCTTGAGGCTAAGGTTGCTTAGGCCTCAAGCAAATTGGAATAGGGTTGCTAATAAAGGCCCGCTGGGTAGAAGTGAGGGGTTACAGACCGGAGTGTTAGACGAGGTCTACATAGGTTGTAAACTTCATTTCAATTAGTGATTTCGAGTTCCGAGTGTGGCGCACTATACAGCCCGTGGTTTTTCCCAGTGGTTGGGTTTCCACGTATATATCTTGTGTTATTTAAATTCCGCACATATTACACTTGATATATTATTTTGACTAGTTAGGGGCATTTTTGTAAAATTGACTTGCATGCGAAAATTGGGTAATAATAGCTAAAATCTATTCACCCCCCCTCTAGATAATATATATCATACACACCGTATTCTTTTCATATTCTAATAGAAACTAATCCCTAAACTTTAGGAATTAATTTCAGAATTCAACACCCCCCCTTAAGCTGGGGAATAGATGTCAATCATTCCCAGCTTGTAAGTCAATTCTTCAAACTTTATTCTTGGAAGAGCTTTCGTTAGAACATCTGCCACTTGAAGGTGTGTAGGTGTGTAAATCAAGCTCAGTATTCCAGCTTCAGCCTTTTCTTTGATGAAATGACGATCTATCTCTACATGCTTAGTTCTGTCATGATGGACATGATTTTTAGCAATACTTATTGCAGCCAAATTGTCACAAAACACCTTTATTGTTTCTCTTGTTGAAATCCTTAGCTCATTAAGTAACCTTTTCAGCCATAATCCTTCACATATACTCTGAGCTAAAGCTCTATACTCTGCTCCGGCACTGCTCCTAGCCACAACAGACTGTTTCTTGCTACACTAAGTCACCAAGTTTCCCCATACATAGGTACAATAACCAGTAGTTGATCTTCGATCTGTAACGGATCCTGCCCAATCCGCATCTAAGTAGATTTTAACTTCTTTGCTTGTTCCTTTTCGAAAGAATATTCCTTTACCAGGATTCATCTTCAAGTATCTAAGAATCCGGTAAACTGCTTCAAGATGTTCTTCATTGGGCTTGTTCATAAATTGACTTATGACACTAACAGGAAAGTCTATGTCCGGCCTTGTATGGGAGAGATAAATGAGCTTTCCTACAAGTCGTTGATATCTCCCAGTGTCAACCGGAGGACTGCCTTCTTTGAAACTGATTTTATAACTTGATTCCATTGGAGTGTCTGCATGCTTACATCCTAACATCCCAGTTTCTTTTAACAAGTCCAAGATGTACTTGCGTTGGGAGACCACAATACCTTTCTTCGAACGAGCGACCTCCATACCAAGGAAATATTTCAATGATCCTAGATCTTTTATCTCAAATTCCTTTGCCAGAACTTCCTTTAAATAGCCCATTTCTTCAGTGTAATCACCTGTCACAATAATATCGTCAACATAAACGATGAGAATAGCAACTTGCCCAGTAGGAGAAAACTTTGTGAACAGGGTATGATCGGCTTGTCCCTGAGAGTACCCATGCTTCTTGATTGCCTTTGTGAATCTGTCAAACCATGCTCTAGGAGATTGCTTGAGACCATACAGAGACTTTCGAAGCTTACAGACCTTGTTAACATTGCTTCCTGTCTCAAAACCCGGTGGAATTTCCATGTACACTTCCTCTTCCAAGTCACCATTGAGGAAGGCATTTTTCACGTCCAGTTGATGAAAAGGCCAATCTAGATTGGCTACTAAGGACAACAAAACCCGAACAGTATTTAGCTTGGCAACATGAGCAAAAGTTTCTTGGTAGTTGATGCCGTAGGTCTGTGTGAATCCTTTAGCAACAAGCCTTGCTTTGTAGCGACTTACACTCCCATCTGGATTATACTTGACAATAAAAATCCACTTACATCCTACTGGTCGTTTCCCTTCTGGCAAATTTGAGAGTTCCTATGTACCATTCTTTTTTAGAGCATTCATCTCTTCTTGTATGGCAGCCCTCCATTCTGATTTTTCTAAAGCATCATGAATACCTCGTGGAATTTCTATATTGGATAGATTAGTAGCAAATGCCCGATATTCTGATGATAGACCATCATAGGAAACAAAATTAGAGATTGGATGATGTGTACAAGATCTCACACCTTTCCTTAAAGCAATAGGAATATCAAGATCATCATTAGCATAAATATCAGTCTGAGATGTGTTACCTGGAATACCTGGACTTGGACTTGGACTTGGACTTGGATCGGATTCATGGTTCTACTCAGGAAGTGTGCGATCCTCTATCTCCATGCGATCCTCTATCTCCTCTTGAGGCCGTTTCCTCCTTGAATAAACAATAAGCTCTTTGTCAACTGAAGTGGAGCTATTAGTGTTTGGCTCGATTTCTGGAGGGATGGTTGACTCGGGTTCAGGTGGAAGGATGGTTGACTCGGGTTCATATGGAAGAATTGGAGTGTCAAGAGTGTTAAGCCAAAAACTACATTCTTGTATGGCTGAGTTCTCCCCCTGAATGAAAGTTTTTGGGTAGTATGATTGATTCTCAAAGAAGGTGACATCCATAGAAGTGTAGAATTTCCTAGTGATAGGCGAGTAACACTTGTAACCTTTTTTAGTGGGAGAGTAACCAAGAAAGAGACATTTGATGGCCTTTGGATCAAGCTTGCTTCTATGATGTTGATGTATATGAACAAATGCTGTACACCCAAATACTTTTAATGGTGAGGATAAGATGATTTGAGTATCTGGGTAGGAGCAGAGAATGGCTTGGCAGGGTGTTTGGAATTTGAGAACTCTTGATGGCATTCGGTTAATGAGATATGTGGCCATGAAGACTGCCTCTCCCCAAAAATGCTTGGGAACGTTTGTAGTGAACATAATGGATCTGGCCACTTCGAGGAGGTGTCTGTTTTTCCTTTCTGCCACCCCGTTTTGTTGAGGTGTATCGACACATGAACTTTGATGAACTATTGCCTGATCCATCAAATATTTGCCAAGTAAAGAATTGAAGTAATCTTTGGCGTTATCCGTCCGAAACACCTTTATTTTTGTCTGGAATTGTGTTTGGATCATGCTGTTGAAATTTTTGAAGATAGCACCCGCCTCTAATTTTTCTTTCATCAAATATATCCAGGTTATTCGAGTATGGTCATCAATGAATGAAATAAACCACCGAGCTCCTGAGATATTGTTGACTCTAGAGGGTCCCCATATATCACTATGAATGATTGCAAATGGGTGAGATGTTTTGTACCCTTGGATTGGATAATTACTTCTCACATGTTTGGATAATTGGCACACTTCACATTGAAGAATCTCAGGTTTGATATCATCGAATAATGTTGGGAACAACTTTTTTAAATACTGGAAATTAGGATGACCTAACCTATAGTGCCACAACATGATTGCACTATTGTTATTTGACAAGGCTGGAGGAATTGGAGATGACACACTACTTGCAGCTTGAACTTGTTCTTTAGGATTATTAGGACCGTTAAGAAGATAGAGCCCCGCACATTCCAAGTCCTGAAATTCACAACGATTTGAGAAAAAATTAGTAACACAATTTAGGTCTTTGGTGAGTTTGCTAATGGACAGCAAATTACAAGTTAAATTAGGCACCAAAAGCACGGATTTTAAAGTCAGGTCACCGGTAATAGTAACTGATCCTATTCCTGCCACTTTAGACAATGATCCATCAGCAATTCGAACCATCAAATTTCCAGAACTTGGGTTGTAAGTTTTGAATAGTGTAGCATTACCAGTCATATGATCTGATGCGTCGGAATCTACTATCCAAGTACTATGTCTCTTCATTTCGGTGCTCAAAGCCATAGGAAAATTACCTGTTTGATCGACAGAATGGAAGATGGAAGATGGAAAATTACCGACAGCGGATCCAGTTCTTATGGTGTTCTCGGCTGGGATCGGAATGGAAGATGTAGTTTGGTGGCTGATCATTTTCCGAAGAAACTCGATCTGCTCTTTGCTGAACAGTGTAGTTTCGAACGATATCTTCTCCTTGCTGTTGGACATCATGATGTATTGAGACCCTTGGAGAAAGTTTTGCCCATTCAGTTTATGACCTGTAATAGGGAGATGAGAATTGTCTGCTGTTCCAAGGCTGTTTGGAATTGTGACTTCAGAGGTATGTTTTTCGGTAGCCATTTCGGTGGCTGGGCTGTATTTTGGCATAAGAGAGGAGAAGGTATTAGAGTTGCAGAACCGGGGAAAGGAGACTAGGGTTTCGGTTTTACCGCTCTGATACCATAAAGAATTATAGAGAGGAAAACTCTTTAAAGAATTTTAGAGAGGAAAACTCTATTTTTTCTTATTTTTATTCTTCTCCACATAGGAGGGTTTATATAGAGGAAATACAATTAGGAAAGAAATCAATCAAGGAAGTCAATCTACAATCCCTACAATTAGGCTAATTGTCAACTACACTAATCAAGCAATCAATTAGTCAACTATACAATAATTAATTGATTATATTCTAATAGAAACTAATCCCTAAACTTTAGGAATTAATTTCAGAATTCAACATAAAGTTTTTGCTTATCAAGCCACTCACAATCACACATAGTTATTAATCAACACAAATCATGCCAATGGATCTTAGAAGAGTTTTAAACCTCTCTTTGTCCATGGGCTTAGTGAACAAATTTGCAAGTTGATTTTTAGTAGACATATGTTCTAGAGTAACAATAGAATATTCAACATGATCTCTAATGAAATGATGCATAATATTTGTTAACCGCCAAAAATGGCAGGGGTTCAAAGAAGAATTTTCCATCAACATTAAAGAAATAAATAAGATAGAATGACATCATAGAAGAGCATCCTGATACCCTGCCACAAAGTATCTGGGTAGACCTTATATCAATCCGGATCGAAATGAAGAGCTCCTAGACTCCATGGTGCTAGGAAACATAAAAGCCAAATTCCTAAGGACTCCATTACTACAGAATCCTAGTACCCCGCTACGATATCCCGATACCCCGATACCCTTGTACCATGACCAAGTAAAAGGAAGAACGCCCATACACCCCGATCCCGCCTAGAGTTGGCCAACCAAGCAGCAAGTAGCAGATTAGCGGACTACCAAGTACCGAGGTAAGAGCAGGCATGCCAAGATCAAGCTATAAAGAAAGACAGTGCGACGACAACGTTTTAATAATAAGGAAATTGATTCTTCCCCGCCACTCAAGAGTTCTATTTGAAAGACAAGTCAACTCTATCAAATTCCGCCAAATAAGGGATTGCTTGATTCCTAGAATCAATCCTACGATCTTTTGGCCAATCGCCATGGAACGTCCTGAAAATCTCTAGGTCACTGGACCGAATTTAGAGGAATGCTCAACAAGCATTGGGACTATATATACAACATGCTATCATACAAGAAAGGGACCACAATTTCGGGTCTTGAACTCTACTTTACGTTTTTTCACTTATCGACATGCACGAGAGCTCCATCGCCATCGTCAACTGAGTTTTTAACCCAATCACCATAGCCATCCAAAATCTCCATTGTACTCTTATTATATGTTTATTATCAATAAAAATGAGTGATATGTGACCTTATTGTTATGTTATTCTTTCTTTCACCATTTATCGTCATATTTAGCTTGCTTTACTGAGAATATATAGGTATCGAACTACTTGATATCTCTCTGACTAAGATCTACCCCGATTTCAGTCACTAGAGTTGTTAATTGGAAAATCACCCCAAGTGACGATTTTTCGGTTAACAATATCTATGTGCAATGATATCATGCATGCAAAGAGTTAAAAAGATGAAATAAAAAGCAAGCTTTTAGAATAGAGAAATACCTTAGCAAGCTTTTTCACCAATGAAAGGTCTTCGCTCTTTTTATGAGCTCTCTTGGCTTGTTTGTCCTCATGACAACAAGTTGTTGGTGTGTCATCCCAAGAGAATAAAGACCAAACACTTTCAACTCAAACAATCACATGAAAATGACTTTCTCTAAAAGTCTTAACAAAATTTTCACCAAATAGATTTCAAAATCTAACTTCTTTAAAGTTAATCAACAAATTTTGATTATCACAGTGATGAATATTAAGTTCATGTATTGACTAGAGATACCAAGTTTGAATACTAGACCTAGCATATTACTAATAGCTTAGTCAAGCATCAAACTTAGAACTCTTATCAAACAAGAACAAAAAAAAAAAAAAAAAAAATTCTCATATGTGCTACTTAATCAATTATGAGAGCACTCAGCTTTGACCATATTAGTAGGTGAACCAGCACAAACAACATCATGATCATTACGGATGGCAATATGAAATCTAGAAGATAAATCATCAACTATCTTCTTCATAAAAATATCACTCATATTAAACTCATCATTGTTGCCATGCACAAATATTTCATCAAGACTCTTCAAATGATCATGGTTAACACTCTTCTTTACCAACCTTTTCTCAACATTCTTCTTATCATGATTATTATTAACATGAATGTCATTCTTTTCAATCCAAATGTTCTTAGTAGGTTTCTTCACATGAATATGATCAATATACACATTTCTCAAAGCATCAAAGCTATTATTATGTTTAGAAACTTTCAAAAAAGATTTATCCATTTCACAAGTATGCACATTATTCTTCTTAACCCAAATTTTCCTTGTTGATTTCTTTTCAATAACATGTTCATCATGCATAGTCTCTAATGCCCTAACATGTTTAGAAACAACCAAAGGAAGTCTTTTCATCTCTCTAGCATGCATCTCATTCCCTAGTTTGCATTGTCTAATATACTCGTAGCATTTAGGTTTGATATGCCCAACAACATTGCAAAAATGACAAACCGGGATAAACTTATAGATGTTACATCTAGCTCTAGACTTAAACTCATGCTTAGGAGAATGAATAGGTAATTTTTTCACATTTTTATCATGTTTCATATTTCCTAGTTTGCATTGCCTAACATATTCGTAACACTTAGGCCTAATGTGACCAACCACATTGCAATACTGACAAACTGAAATGAATTTAGAAAAGTTACCTTTTTGGTGTGCATGCTTTGGTTAAGAAGTTGGTTGAAAAGTTCCATTGCTCTTCTTGTCTTAGTCTTTGATTTTGGAAGGAATAGTAATTGAGTCTTTCTTCTTTTTGGACTTTCTTGGCTTGTTCTTGGTTGTAGGAGTCTTCTTCACTTCTTCTACAAAACCCAAGCCACTTTTATCTCCATGATGCTTTCCAAGTTGTATCACTTCATCAAGCTTAATGGCTCCAATTTTCATGTCATTAATAGACTCTTTAAGAGCTTTGACTTCATCTTTAAGCTTACACTCTTTCATCTTCATGATAGTCAAAGAGTTTTCTATTTACTCAATCTCTCCTTCCATGACAAACAACTTCATAGTAAAGTTTTCTTTTAGATTATCTAGCTCTTGAGCACTTTCTTCCACCATTGAAAATACTTTTCAATGGTCTTTTCATGCTCCTTGATGACTTCACTTTGCTTGCTCATCTTCTCCAAAGACATTCTTTTTTCATTGTCAAGAGCTTTGATTATCACCACCAAGTTGGCATTGATCAACTTCAACTTGTTGTTCTCTTCATTCTTTTATTGAAGGATCTTGTCATTGAAGCTTATATAATATTCATTTGAGGAAGCTTCAAACTCTTCATGATTGGAGGAGATTTCACTATCTTCACTACTTGAAGAGTATTCACTTTCCTCATTACTTGAGGAGTCTTCACTACTATCCTCAAATCTTCCTTCATATATAGCCGGGTGAGCAATATAATTGCTAGTATATTCTCATTCATCTGAGGACTCCTCTTCCTCTTCTTTATCACTTACACTCACATCACTCCAAGAAGCCGCCATTGCTAAGCCTTTCTTAGACTCTCTCTTCTCATTAGCACGCTAGGTAGAGATAAATCCAATCCCTTTGCATTCATGGCATCGAATTAACTTCTTAGATTTATCCTTGCAATCTACCACTTCTTTTGGAGTGATCTTCTTCTTGACTTCCTCTATCTTAGAGCATATGTTATTTAGAAATTTCTTGAAAGTTCTCACCATACTAGCCACATCATCATCACTCTTCTCATTGGTTACCTTGAATGCTATTCCCTTACCTTTAATCTTCGGCTTGAACCCAAGCTCATATGTTTGTAGAGACCCAAGAAGATCATCAACCCTCATAAGATTGACATTCTTGCTTTCTTTAATTACAGTCACCTTTGCATTAAATCTCTTAAGTAAGGATCTCAAGATCTTCCAATTAATTCTCTCTTGTGGATATAGCTCTCCTAAAGTTTGACTTTGGTTGGTGATATTCAAGAGTCTAGTTTGGAAGTCTACTAACTTCTCATTCTCATCCATAACAAGATTTTCAAATTGAGAAGTAAGCATTTGTACTCTAGACCTTCGAACGGCTAATGTACCCTCATTGGTAGTTTGCAAAGTATCCCATGCTTCCTTTACCGATTCAAGGTTTTGGATGTAGATAAATTGAGTACTATCTACACCTCCAAAAATAGCATTCACCGCCAGATGATGCCATTTAGTATTATCAAAATCAATGGTCGTCCATTCGGCTCTAGGCCTCGAAATCATAGTGCCATCTTCAAGCCTTTTGGTAGGTAACTTATATCCAACCTCAGCACACATCCATGTTTTTTCATTGATGGATCTAATATAGGCTTTCATTCTAATTTTCCAAAAGGAGTAGTTACCACTCTTCAAGAGTGGAGGTTTAGCACTAGAAGCACCTTCCAACATCGAATCACCCATAGCAACTGTTAGGTTTTTGGTTTGTCTTGGCATATATTCCATATCAAAACGATGCTTATCTTGTATTGTTTAGTGGTCGTTATCATGGTGATACAACGCTTCAAGGAAATACTCGGCTACGGTCATGCAAGGTGGTGGCTTGTTAAGGGGAATTAGCTTCATTGCTCATCAAAGGTATAATTGACCTCATTCCTCTTACAAGACATAGGCACACACACACAAATCATTCATGAGTGTCCCTGCATTGTTATGCACCATTTATATAACACTTTCACATGTTTTAGTATGCTCATGCATTGAACTCATATTGTCATACATTTTAGAAATGCATTTTTTAAGACTATGTCTAGGAAATGGCATACTTGTGTGAGCTTGTATTTATTTGTTTCCGTTTTATTGATTTTGGACTTGAACATAATCACTTATGATTTCTTATTGAGTCCTGATCATTTCGGTTACTCATTCATTAGGTTTCGAGTCCAAACGAAGTAGTTACGCTACTTTACGTTCTCATTCGTTGAGTTGTCTTCGTCGTCATTTTTCGAGATGAATTCTCAACCTTTTGTCAAAGTTTTGTAGTCGTCATTGTGCGTGAGGGAGTCACAATTTGTAATCCAAAGATGGATTCAAAATCGGAGTTCGGAGGCCTGAATACGGTGGAAGAACGCGAGAGGAGTGTGGGAGGAGCAAGCTAGGCCAACGACCAAGCTTGGAGGCCACGTGTGAGCTACGTGTGCCACACGGCTAGCACTGCCCTATGCTCACGTGTGCCACACGCGGTCCACACGTGGAGCTGATGTGGCAGCCTATGGTTGGTCTTCATTTTCCCTCTCTCTCTTCCTTTTAAATCTCTCCATTCCCTCCCATTCATTTTCAAGAAGAAGAAAATTAGAAAATCTCATTAGAATTTTTCTCTCAATTGTTTTCACCTTCCAAACACCATACCTTTCTCATACGAAGTCGGAATTAGTTGATTCAAGTTGGAGATTGTTTGTAATCGAGTCCTCTACATTTTCCAAGTGGTCTTGCAGCTGTTTGATCGATTTTTGTGGTGGTTATACCTAGAAAACCGAACCAGCTCGTGATTGCAAGGTAGTGTTCATATCTTTGAGATTTCTTCTTTTATAACCTTTAATTTACTTGGGGTTTCTTCTTCTATATGTATGTATATGTATGGTGAATTCTATTGAAAAAGATAGCTTCATAATCAATCACTACAAGAAAAATGACCCATTGGGACGTTTCTTTTTCGTCCCAATAGACATCCTATTGGGACGAAAAAAAAAAAAACGTCCCAATAGACTGCCTATTGGGACGAAAAATTTCATCCCTATAGATTTTTGTCTCAATAGAATGTTTATTGGGACAAATTTTGTTTAATGTGGTATGATCTTTAGGGACGAATTTTTTTCGTCCCAATATGATATCTATTGGGACGAAATATATAATTTGTCCCAATAGACTACCTATTGGGACGAAAAAATTCGTCCCAATAGACATCCTATTGGGACGAAATTTTTTCATCCCAATAGGTCTATAGGGACGATTTTAGGGCTATTGGGATGAAAAATATCGTCCCAATAACCCTTTTTTTTGTAGTGTTTTCAATTAATCATCAAAAGGCTTAGATGAATGTGAGTGAAGAAAGAAACGTGAAAAAAGTATTAGAAGACGAAGATGAAGAAAATATTACTTTAAGATGAAAGGAGAGAAAATGAGGTAAATAATAGAGGTAAAAATATTTATATTATTTTGATATGTATAATAGTTATTGTATTTATGGTTATGAGTGCATCTTAACCATTTTTTTTTACACATAATTTGTTACACTTATGTATCCATTAGATCATACTTGTCTGAATGGTCAAGATTTCATGATCATTAATTATCTTAATTGTTTCTCTCTCTCATATTTTTTCTCTTTTCCTAAACATTTTATTTGTTTCTCTTTAGTCATTTATTTCTCTCTTTCCTCTCTTATTACTATTATTTTCTTTTCATCTTATAACATTTCTTATTTCATCTCTTTTTATATTTTCACTTGTGGCATTCTTTTTTATTTATTGATAGAAATGCTTAAATAAAATAAATACATAGTTGATAAACATTCTTCAAAGTACTCGAATTTTTTTTTTTTGACTGGAATTTTTTTGACATAATCAAAATACTAGAATTTATGATATAAAATATGTTATCCATTCAAAAATCCAAAAAAAAAAAAAAAAAAAAAAAAGGAACTAATTAATTAATTTTGTTGAAAATTCTTGATTTTTTTTTTTAAGTTTTTCCTTAAAGGTAGATTAATAATTAAATTACCAAATAAATTAGAAAATGATGCAATATAGATCATTTTGTTCGTCCAAAGTGATTTTCTATCGAGATGAATTTTATTTTTTCCAATAAATTCTTCATAAGGATCAATAACTATTAGTCTTGAGAGGTTTTCTATTATTAAAAAAAAAAAGAACTGAACCGTTGGAACTGGAACTAGAACCAAAATCGTTGATTTCGAATCAAAACCGCTGGTTCCGAATCGAAAACCAAAACCGTTGGTTCCGAATCAAAAAACCGAAACCATTGGTTCCGAATCGAAAACCGAAACCACTGGTTCCCAATTGAAAATCGAAACCGTTGGTTCCGAATCAAGAACCGGAACCGGGGTCATGTCTAATTCCGAGTACGATTAACGATTGACCATTTGATCTGACAATATATGATGTTAAAAAAATAATTTAATTAAATGTTATGATAAATGTTTTTTAATATCAATTTGTTTATCAAATAAAAATAAAATTTAAATTAGTGGAATCGATCTACAAATAAAATTTTGATTGAAAAAAAATCAATAACAATTTAATAACAATTAGAGGTTATATATAAAAATTATGCTTTTATTATTATATTCAAAGCAGCAACAAAGTGGATAAGGCTGGTGACAATTCGGTCGCTGTTGGGTCGCTGTACAGGCGCTGTACAAAGCGCTCTACGTACAGCGCCACTCTGTTTTCCCGTGAGAACAGAGTTGGGGTGCTGTACAAGCGCTGTACAAGAGGCGCTCTACGTACGGCGCCCAAGGCAAATATGATGCCAACTTATCAAAACGACCACACCTTGTTTTGGCCCCCTATATATATGCCACTTTGACTTTAGGTCAATAACAAGAGTTCATATTCAGATTTCATACTTAGGATATTTTTTAAAGAGAAGAAAAATTCCAAGAACTCATTTTTAATCACTCAAACACTTTTTCATGATCATCAATCATCATCTAGCATCATCTTTGATCATCTAGATGACATCTTGCATGGATTCTTCATCATACTTTGCTTGGTAAGCTTTTCACTAATATCTTACATATTTTGTATTTCTCTTAACAAGCAATCTCAATTAATTACTTGTATGTTATTTTATATACCTTGAATACAAGTTTGAGATTAGTATGATGTATGTTTGAGAAGTTGTATTGTGATAGCTAATTAGGTTTTGTGCTTAATCTTGATTAGCTAAACTATTTGATTGAACATGTCATTTAGTTTTTAATATCTAGGATTGGTCTAATTGCATATTAATCATCTTAGATAAGCATATAGGGTTTCCCTTGCTCTATGTTGCATTTGAATATTCATATATTCACTTAGGGTTTATTCTCTTCATTGAGAAAGTAAGTCTTGTGTGTAGCTTCCGGGATTAGGTTGCTTAGATCGCAAGCAAATTGGACTAGGTTCACTCATACCGGGATTAGGTAGGTGTGTGATTACTTCCGGGATTAGGTTGTAATCGTTTTACACATTTAGTGGATTCGAGGTTCGAGTGTGGCTTACTTACTAGCCCATGGTTTTTCCCGTGAGGGTTTCCACGTAAAAATCAAGTGTTATTTAATTTCCGTATTTTATACTTGATTTATTGCTTTATCTATTTAGGGGTAATTTGGTAATTTTGACTAACACGAAAAATTGGGTAAAAAGCTTAAAATCTATTCACCCCCCCTCTAGATAGTTTTATACACACCGTGCTATAATTTGTTTCAATTGGTATCAGAGCGGGTTCCTAGACATACATAGGTGATCCTTGCTTATTTTGGTGTGTTTTACATTTTGTGTGATTTTTGATCATTCATACATTTGCATTCATTTCATTCATTCATAAACACTATGAGTGGAAACGGTGGAAATGGTGGTGGCCACGAAGGTGCTTCTAGCACAAGGCCTCCACTTCTTACCGGTTTGAACTATTCCCAATGGAAAGGGAAGATGGAATCCTATATATGCCAAATTCATGACCGTGAATGGATGGCGGTGGAAGACGGATATAATCTACCCAAGATGACTCCCGGTGGTGGAGGAGAAGAAGTTTTGAAGTCTAAGGCGCAATGGAACGCGCAAGAGTTTGAGGCTTCAAAGTGGAATAGGAAGGCTATGCATGCCATCATGTGTGCAATGGATGAGAATCAGTACAAGCTTATTCAGAACACTTAGATTGCAAAAGTGGCATGAGACATCCTTCAAGTTGCACATGAGGGAACCGAGGTGGTGAAGGAGTCCAAGCTTCAAGTCCTCCAAACTCAATTTGAGCTACTAAGGATGGGAGAGGATGAATGCTTCAATGACTTCGAAATCAAATTGATGGACATTGTAAATCAAAGCCATCAACTCGGAGACCCGTATTCGGATAGGAGAGTCAAGCAAAAAATTATGAGATCTCTCCCCGATAGGTTTGAATCAAAGGTGACGGCCATAGAAGAAAATAGTGGCTACATGGATATGAAGCCAAGTGAGGTGATTGGACGTCTCCTTGCATATGAGTCTAGGAAGGCTCCCAGCACCACTACTCCTCCTAAGAAGTCTAAAGGAATAGCTTTGAAAGCATCTAAGGATGCAAATGAGGCAAAGCATGAATCGGATGAAGACCTTGCCTTATTTCTGAAAAGGTTTAATAAGGTTATGGGGTTCAAGAAGAAGAAGGGATTTGGGTCAAGAGGACAAGACTTGAAGAAAAAAGGTTCCTTCAAGAAGTTTGAGCCTAGACAAGAGAGGACCGAAAGGAAAGGGGTCCGATGCTTTGAATGTGGTGGGATTGGTCACTTTGCCCCCGAATGTGCTAATCACAATGAAAAGAAGAAGGACAAAGTGATGGCCGCCACTTGGAGTGGGAGTAGTGATGACTCCAATGAGGAAGATGAGTCTTCAAGTAAAGAAGAGCTCATGGCTAACTTCCTAGCTTTTGCCTCATCTCACAAGAGCAAAAGTGCTAGTGAGAGAGAGGAAATGAGTCAAGAGGAAATTGACTCTAGTGAAGAAGAAAGTGACTCCTCTTCTAATTCCATAAAGAAATTTATGGAGCAAAAGGTGCTTGCTAAATACCATGCCGAGTTCAATGATTTAGCAATTAAAAGCACAAGAAAGATTGAGAGGTTGAGAGAAGAGAACCTTGAACTTTCGGCTCACAATGACCACTTAAGTGAACAAGTGGAAAGATTGAAGAGGAGAGAGGATAAGTTAATTGAGGAGTTAGACTTATCCAAGAGAAGTGAAGAAGGCTTGAAGAGGGAACTTGTAGAAGTTAAAGGGTCTTTGGCTAAGATGGATTCTAGCACCAAGAAGCTTGACCATATGCTTAGTGTTGGAAAGAGTCCATGTGACAAGAGGGGTCTTGGGTATGAAGATGGCAAGAAGATCTCAACCTCTAACAAGACCGTGTTTGTCAAGTCCTTGAGGAACGAAGAAACTTCATTTGTGCAAATTCCTAGGAAGAAATTAGAAGTAGGACAATGCTCAAATGCACAAGTGAAGATGGGGCCAAGAAGGCAACCTCAAGCTCAACCCCCTAGGGTCCCTCAAGCCAACACTCCTCAACAATTGGCTCACAAAGGAAAGAGACCAATCATGCAACCTCAAGCTTGGAAGCAACCTAGACCGGTTCAACAACGAAGATGGATTGAACCCACTTATCCACAAAGACATGGACGAGCTCCCATACGTGCACAAAGACAAGGTATGATTCCTTTTTTCATCCCTATTTGTCACTTTTGTGGTTGTGATGGTCATATTAGACCAAATTGCTTTCAATATATTAAAATGTGTAGAACACGAAGCATGATTGAAAAGAGAAAGAATAGAGCCAAGATGCATGTTCCTAGGAATGATAATATTGATTTGCATGGTCCTAGGAATAGTAGAGCACATGTACCAAAGACCACTAAGAAAGCTAAAATTGTTGCTAAGTGGATTAGAAATAATGAAAATGTTTGCCAAGTTGCACAAATAGCCTTGAAGGCAAATTCTTCTAATTTTTGGTATTTGGATAGTGGGTGCTCTAGGCACATGACGGGAAACAAGTGTTTCTTCGAGACTCTTGTTATGGAGGAAGGTGGAAATGTCACTTTTGGTGATGGATCCAAAAGAAATGTTGTAGGGAAAGGAACCATTTCCGTTCCTGGATTACCCTCCTTATCCAATGCTTTATTTGTTGATGGCTTGAAAGCCAATTTAATAAGCATTTCACATCTTAGTGATGAAGGATATTCCATCTTGTTTTCTAAAGATTATTGCTCTATCCTAAAACCCGATGGACAAACCTTGTTGAAGGGCATGAGATCTAGCGACAATTGTTATTGTCTTGAAACTAGTATTGTATCTAATCATGTGTCCATGGATGAGCAAATTGAGTTGTGGCATGAAAGACTTGGCCACATGAACTTTAGGGATCTACGGACCCTTGGAAAGTTCAATTGTGTGCGTGGCCTCCCTAAGCTTGGGAAGAAAGCCAATGGTGTTTGTGGACCTTGCCAACAAGGAAAGCAAACTAAAAGCATGCACAAAAAGGGTAAGTATCTCACCACCAAGGAGCCTCTTGAGCTTCTCCACATGGACCTTATGGGTCTCATGCAAACCGAAAGTTTGGGTGGAAAGAGATACATTTTTTTTTGTGTTGATGATTTCTCTAGGTTCACATGGACATATTTTCTTAGAGAAAAATCCGAAACTTTTGATAAGTTTAAAATGCTTTGTAATAAAATACAAAATGAGATGAACTCTAATATTAAAAGCATAAAACGGATTAGAAGTGACCATGGGAGGGAATTTGAGAATGCTACCTTTGAAACCTTTTGTAATGGTTTAGGCATCTCCCATGAGTTTTCGGCTCCTAGGACACCTCAACAAAATGGAGTTGTTGAGAGGAAAAGTAGGGTCCTTCAAGAGATGGCCCGTGTGATGTTACTTAGCAACAATGTCCCTAGGAATCTATGAGCCGAAGCCATCAATACGGCTTGCTATATAGGAAATAGAGTTTTCCTAAGGCCCGGTACTAGAAACACCTCCTATGAGTTATGGAAAGGCAAGAGGCCAAATGTTAGCTACTTCCACACTTTTGGAAGCAAATGCTACATTTTGAATGACCGTGATCAACTTGGCAAATTCGATGCTAAGAGTGATGAGGGTATTTTTATTGGCTATGCCTTGAATAGTAGAGCCTATAGAGTTTTCAATTTAAAGACTCTAAGTGTTATGGAATCATCCAATGTCATATTTGATGATACTAGGCTCAAGTCAAATGATCATGAGGAGGAGGTTATTTTTAGTGATGTTTCTCCTTTGGAGAATATTGTGGTGTCTCCTAATGTTGGGACATCTAATGTCAACAATGATGACACACAACCTATTGATAGAGTTCCTCTCTTGGACTCTAAAGAACCCGCTCTATGGGTTAGGAAACTCCATGATAAAGAAGATATCATTGGAGAGGTTAATGAGGGTGTTAGGACTAGACGTCAACTCGCTAATCTTATTAGCTACACATGCTACACCTCTCAAATTGAACCCAAAAAGGTTGAAGAGGCCTTAAATGATAAATTTTGGGTTCTTGCCATGCAAGAAGAGCTAAACCAATTCGAAAGGAATGAGGTTTGGACTCTAGTTCCTAGGCCTAAGACCACTAATGTCATAGGCACTAAATGGATATTTAGGAACAAATCCGATGAGGATGGCAACATAGTGCGGAACAAGGCTAGACTTGTAGCACAAGGGTACTCTCAAATTGAGGGTATCGACTTTGAGGAGACATTTGCTCCCGTTGCCCGTTTAGAGTCTATTAGGCTTCTTTTGTCCATTTCTTGTGTGCACAAGTTCAAATTGCACCAAATGGATGTCAAGAGTGCCTTCCTCAATGGCTTCTTGCAAGAGGAAGTGTTTGTTGAACAACCCAAGGGGTTTGTGGATGCTCACCACCCCAACCATGTCTATCGCCTCAAGAAGGCTCTATATGGGTTGAAACAAGCACCGAGGGCTTGGTATGAGCGCCTCACTCAATTTCTTGTTGACAATGACTACACACGTGGTAGTGTTGACAAGACACTATTCATCAAAAGAAACAATGATGAGCTTTTCATAGCTCAAATATATGTTGATGATATAGTGTTTGGCTCCACCAACAACACCAAGGTCCAACAATTTGTTGATGTTATGTCTCATGAATTTGAGATGAGTCTTGTTGGTGAGCTTAGTTACTTCCTAGGTTTGCAAATTAGGCAACTAGATGATGGGATTTTCATAACCCAAGCCAAATATGCCAAAAACCTAGTGAAGAAGTTTGGTCTTGAAAAAGCCAAACATTGTGACACTCCTATGAGCACCACTTTGAAGCTAAGCAAGGATGCTAGTGGTAAAAGTGTGGACCAAACCTTATATCGTAGCATGATAGGGAGCTTGCTCTATTTGACCGCAAGTAGGCCCGATATATCATTTAGTGTAGGAGTTTGTGCTAGGTACTAATCCGATCCCAAGGAGTCCCATCTCTTTTCGGTTAAGAGAGTCATTCGCTTTGTGAATGGGACTTCCAACTATGGGATTTGGTACTCATTTGACACTAATCCTAGTCTTGTAGGATATAGTGATGCGGATTGGGCAGGAAATTGTGATGATAGGAAGAGCACATCGGGCGTTTGTTTCTTTCTAGGCAACAACTTGGTGTCTTGGTTTTGCAAGAAGCAAAACTCGATTTCCTTGTCCACGGCGGAAGCCGAGTACATAGCCGCGGGGAGTGGATGCACTTAACTCCTATGGATGAAGCAAATGCTAGTAGACTACGGATTCAACCAAGGTACTCTCACTCTCTTTTGTGATAATATGAGTGCTATTAATATTTCCAAGAATCCGGTACAACATTCTAGAACTAAGCATATTGACATCCGCCATCACTTCATTAGAGAGTTTGTTGAAAATAAATGCATAGTACTTGAACATGTAGGTACTAATAATCAACTTGCGGACTTATTTACTAAACCTTTAGATGCTACTCGATTAAAAACTCTTAGTAGATCTATTGGGATATGTCTTGTGGAGTGATGTTCTATGATTGACCCCATATGGGGAACTCAAGCAAAAAGAGCTATTTTGCATTCTTGTATCTTGCAAAAAATTCTAAATAACTTATGCCTATTCTTTTAATTGTTTGAGTAAGCTTGGTTGCACATATGTATATATGTTTTCATTCAATAAGTGTGAACCTTGCTTGTTTACAATCCATGTCATATTTATGTTCAAACATGCATTTTTGGACTAGGAGATGTATATAGGAAGTATGATTTGAATGACCTATGATTATCTCCATGACATGATGATTATTTAATAACATGCTAATGTCAAATGAAAAAGCATGAAATTCAGATAACATGCTCACATGAAAAGCATGAATTGATGATTGCATATTCTTAAAATGCAAAACTTGTGTGAAAGCTTATGAGACTCAAAATGAATAAAGGATCTTGTATCCATTCAAAGGAATTTATATTCCAAATGTCTCTCTTTCTTTATTCGTTGACCATGGCTACTATCATACGGATATCTTATCCGGAAAAATAAAAAAGGGTGCAAAGTCGCTCATGCCATGTTTCACTTATAAAGTTGGATATAGTTTCTCTTAAATTGAAATCAATATATTCTATATCCTTGCTTTACTCATGACTTTGGTGAAATTGGTTTGAATTCCTATTAGAAACCTTTGTCATTTGCTTTGCCAAATACCATTGTATTTTGGACTTGAATGCTACATGTCTTGTATGCAAAGCATGTTTGATTCACACATTTTCTCACAACTAAATCTCCTTGTTTCTCTCCAATTAATTGAGATGCATAAAGTGACTTATATTAATTATGCAAATCTTGCATGCTACTATCTCTCGTTGCTATGAGTGACCCGGTTGGGGAGTACTCCTTTGCCTATATCATGACAAAAAGGGGGAGTAGTATATGGTAAGGGGAGTTGCAAAATATAGAAGCAATTGTGCATATTGGGGAGAACATTCATTGAGGGGGTTGAGGGGAAGTAACCCGTTGAGGGGGAGCATTGCATACACTACATTTTATCATGTTGTGCCTAATTTTTTTTTTAATGCAAATGCTTGTTTTTGTTCTCACTTGATTCATCTCACTTTTTACTTGTATTGGAAATGTTAGAAACTTTCTTTTCAGGGCTTGATTATTCTACAAGAGATTGAAGACTTGATGTTTTATTTTCTTATCTCTTTGTACTATAGAATATCATAGTTATCCCGTTGTTTCTATTTTAATGTGAGGAATCAATGTGAGTGGTGGTTTTGTCACGAAATAGCCAAAGGGGGAGATTGTAAGGTTCCCATTTATTGATTGGCTCATTTCGTGGACAAACCACATGTTGGGGTTCTTTGTAAGGGTAGCCTAGGTATCGGGTTTATTGTTCGAAGCCTTTTGAAGACCTTGTATTGATAAGCACCGAAGGTATATTTATTTGTGCTTACTTGTCTTGAAGAGATAGTTGCACACACTCACAACTCATGCATTTGTTTAATACTTGTATGTTGTGTGTCTTATTTTTGTGCATTAATGTTCATTAACATCTCTTATTGCATGTTAGTTTGATTGCATCTTGCATATCCAATTGCCTTGTCATGCTTAGACTTAGGATTGCATTTTTGCATTGGGCGCTCCCAAAAGCGCTCTACAGAAGCGCTATACGAACAGCGCCCATTGAGCGCTGTTCAGACCTGATCAATTTAATTCGGTCGCTGTTGGGTCGTTGTACAAAGCGCTGTACAAAGCGCTCTACGTACAGCGCCACTCTGTTTTCCCGTGAGAATAGAGTTGGGGCGCTGTACAAGAGGCGCTCTACGTACAGCGCCCAAGGCAAATATGAGGCCAACTTATCAAAACGACCACACCTTGTTTTGGCCCCCCTATATATATGCCACTTTGACTTTAGGTCAATAACAAGAGTTCATATTCAGATTTCATACTTAGGATATTTTTCAAAGAGAAGAAAAATTCCAAGAACTCATTTTTAATCACTCAAACACTTTTTCATGATCATCAATCATCATCTAGCATCATTTTTTATCATCTAGATGACATCTTGCATGAATTTTTCATCATACTTTGCTTGGTAAGCTTTTCACTAATATCTTACATATTTTGTGTTTCTCTTAACAAGCAATCTCAATTAATTACCTGTATGTTATTTTATATACCTTGAATACAAGTTTGAGATTAGTATGATGTATGTTTGAGAAGTTGTATTGTGATAGCTAATTAGGTTTTGTGCTTAATCTTGATTAGCTAAACTATTTGATTGAACATGTCATTTAGTTTTTAATATCTAGGATTGGTCTAATTGTATATTAATCATCTTAGATAAGCATATAGGGTTTCCCTTGCTCTATGTTGCATTTGAATATTCATATATTCACTTAGGGTTTATTCTCTTCATTGAGAAAGTAAGTCTTGTGTGTAGCTTCCGGGATTAGGTTGCTTAGATCGCAAGCAAATTGGACTAGGTTCACTCATACCGGGATTAGGTAGGTGTGTGATTACTTCCGGGATTAGGTTGTAATCGTTTTACACATTTAGTGGATTCGAGGTTCGAGTGTGGCTTACTTACTAGCCCGTGGTTTTTCCCGTGAGGGTTTCCACGTAAAAATCAAGTGTTATTTAATTTCCGCATTTTATACTTGATTTATTGCTTTATCTATTTAGGGGTAATTTCGTAATTTTGACTAACACGAAAAATTGGGTAAAAAGCTTAAAATCTATTCACCCCCCTTCTAGATAGTTTTATACACACCGTGCTATAATTTGTTTCATGTTCTATGATGAATTGATTGTTTGCATCATTTGCATTCACATGATCACACTAGGAAGTCTTTGTAAATGGCATGAAGTCTTGACTAGGACGAGATGTCCGGATAGTCAAGTAAGGAAGACTTGGTTAGGACAAGACGTCCGGATAACCAAGCAAGAAGTCTTAACTAGAGTCGGGATGACTTGGATAGTTAAGCAAGAAGTCATGGCTAGGATCGGGAAGGTCTAGATAGCTAAGCATGTGAGGCTCTCTAGAGGCATGAGTGCCTTGGATAGGGAGTTGGCTACATTATTGGTTGGCCTAGGCGTATGGATAGACATAGACTCCAAAAGAGCGGGGTACATGGAATGTGTATGCATAGTTGAGGAATTTCTAATCTTCCATCGATGTTGGTTTGGTATGATCTTCAATATATGGTGGTTCTGCATCATTGAGGGTGAAAATACCTACAAGGTTATACTAAACAACCTAGAGGGAGGGTGAATAGGTTGACGCACTAGTTTTAAAAACTCTTTCGTGACTTATGTTAAAACCTTGGTGAGCATACAAATTAACCTTAAACATAATTGTTATGAGAAAATAATTAACGCATGTATGCTCAATTCACCACCCTTAGTCTACAAAACATATACCAACAAAAATGTATCTCATATACAAGATATTCAATTAAGATCAAATTCCACAAGTTGTACTTTGAATATTACAATGTAAGTACACTAAGTAGAACTACTACAACTTGCTAATGAAGGAAATATATTAAAACCAAAACAAAGAATATATGTATTCATAATAGAGTCCAATATGAACAAGTATTAATCTAAATACAAATATACAAAAGAATCAAAGAATAAGATAATAGTAGTTACACAAATGAATTGTATATACAAATATGATAAAAAAGAATATTGATTACAAATCACACTTTACACAATCTTGCTTCCAAATATATCACAAGTGAATATTGTACCACAAGATTAAAACATACACATAAACAAATATAAAAGAGAGATAGAAAGAATTGACACATAAGATTTTTTAATATGGTAAAACCTCCAAGGAGGAAACATCCATGGGTTGAACTACAACCATTGGGTACTTATATATATTGGAAGGTAAATTAGAAATTCCACAAAGTGACCAATCTTTAGCTCACCTACCTAGTGGAGTCTATGTCTACCCAACCCTATTGGAAAGTACGAAATCCCTCAATGATGCGAAGCCACCATATATTGGACATCATACAAAACCAACATCGATGGAAGATTAGAATTTCCTCAAGAGTGCATACACATCCCATGTACCCCGCTCTTTTGGAGTCTATGTCTATCCATACGCCTAGGCCTACCAATATAATAGCCAACTCCCTATCCAAGGCACTCATGCCTCTAGGGAGCCTCCCGTGCATGACTATCCGAGTCCTCCCGACTCTAATCAAGACTTCATGTCTTTTACAAGGACTTCCTAGTGTGATCATGTGAATGCAAATGATGCAAACAATCAATTCAACATAGAACATGTGATCAATACTTTCCATGGAACAACTAGACCTAAACATGTGAGAACACAAGTAATATAGTCTAGATGCCAAAACATGCATTAAACCTAGAGCATGTGAAAAACACCTAACACAAAAGCTCCTAGTTTCATTCACACACATAACACTTGAATAAATCATATACATGAAACACATATTCAAGGTGTCATAAATATACACAAAAATGCTAGAATCATAAAATGTATAAATGAATATTCTAGTTAAAGATTTAGAGCAAGGATATAATGAATAGTAAATTAAATCCTATTAGTCTCTAAATACGCAAACACAAGTGCTAATCCTAGATTTGTTCAATAAGAGATCTAAGCACATGTGAGGATTATTAATCATAAAATACATCAATCAATCCAAAAATAATCCTAGATATCAAACTAATCACAATACAACTCTCAATCATGTGAAAAACCTAGAATCCTAGAAACTAGTTCACATGTGTCTCTAATTAGACTTTTGATTAGGTTTGATTGTGAAGCTATCTTTCTCAATAGCATTCATCATACATATACATACATATAGAAGAAGAAACCCCAAGGTAATTGAAGGTTATAAAAGAAGAAATCCCAAAGATATGAACACTACTTTGGATTCTCGAGCTGGTTCGGTTTTCTATGTGCAACCACCAGAAACATCGATCAAACAGCTGCCAAACCACTTGGAAAAGGTAGAGGACTTGATTACAAACAATCTCCAACTTGAATCACTCAATTCCGACTTCGTATGAGACAGTTATAGTGTTTGGAAGATGAGAAAAATTGGAGAGAAAAATCTGACGGGATTCAATCTTTTTTTTCTTCTTAGAAAGGAATGGAGGGAAGAGATGGGATTTAAATGGAAGAGAGAGAGAGGGAATTTTTGGCCAATCAAAAGAGGCCACCTCAGCCTGGCCCACGGGGGGCGCGTGGGCCACACGGGACCAGAGAGGTCCTCTGGCCGTGGGCCCCATGGCTCTCACACGGCTTGGCCAAGCTTGGCCCACTTGGCCTTGCTTGCTCTCCCACACACCTCTCGCGTTCTTCAGCCGTATTCGAGCCTCCGAACTCTAATTTTAAATATGTTTTCTGATTACGAATTGTGACTCCCTCACGCATGATGATGACTACGAAACTTTGAAAAATGGTTGAGAAATCATCTCGAAAAATGAAGATGGAGTCAACTCAACGAAAGAGAACGAAAAGTAGCGTAGCTACATCATTTGGACTCGAAACTAAGTGAATGAGTAACCGAAATGACCGGAACTCAATAATGAATCATAATAGAACATATTCAAATCCAAATACAAAAATATGGAAACATTCAAACATAAAGACACACACATGCTATTTCCTAGAAATAGTCCTAGAACATGCAACAAGCAAAGATTGTCAAGATAATATAAATGCATGAGCATATATTATCAAGTGTGTGAAAGTGATATATAAATGATATTTAATCATGAAGGAACACACAAGGATGCCATGTGTGTGTGTGCTTAGCCTTGTAAGAGATATGAGGTCTTATATATACCTTTGTAGATCAATGAAGCACATATCTCTTTGATGTCGGCATCTTGCAAGAATTGTGGCCAAGACTTTCTTTATTTTCTTGAATCTTCAACATTAGGACCACTAAAAATTACAAGATAAACACGTTTTGATATGGAATTCATGCCAACACAAATCAAAAACCTAACAGAGGGATTTCGTACTTCCCAATAGGGTTGGGTAGACATAGACTCCAATAGGAAGTTGGTCAAGGTTGGTCACTTTTGAGGAATTTCTAATTTACCATCCAATATATATAGTACCCAATGGTTGTAGTTCAACCCGTGGATGTTTCCTCCCTAGAGGCTTTACCACGTTAAAAAATCTCTTGTTTTAATTCTTCCTATCTCCATCTCTTATATTTGTATATGTGTATGTTGTTATTTTGTTGCATATTATTCACTTATGATGTATATTGAAACAAGTTTTTGTAAAGTGTGATTTGTGAACAAATTCATTTGATCATATTTGTAAATATAATTCTTTTGTATATTGTAATTTTTGTGTATAATGATATTTGATTATACTTGTAATACATTGAACAAATATTGAAATACAAGTATTCTTTGTTGTTGAGTTTATGTGTCCTTATACCTCATACAACTAATTGATATATATATAGACAATGCCTAAATGATCACATGCTTATCTTGTTTATGTATGAATTCTTGGTTTATGTGTTGTATGTAAGGCTACCTTGAGGGACAATCGTAAGTTTGTTCAAGGGATTGAAAAAGGCGTAAAAACCTATTCACCCTCCCTCTAGGTATGCTTTATGCTATTTAACTATGTTTGTATACTTTCAATTGGTTTCAGAGCGGGTCGTCGGACGGCACTCGACGAGATCCAGGTTATACCTACTAGTGAATTGCTTAGGTTTTTGAAGTATGGTTTTCCAAAATGATGTGATGACCGAAGGGGCTTCAAATTCTAGGCCTCCTCTTCTCAATGGTTACAACTACAGGTTTTGGAAATTGAGGATGAAGGCTTACATTCGCTCCATTGATAAGAGAGCTTGGATGACCGTAGAAGAAGGTTATCGCTCTCCTAATAAGGTTGAGAATGGAGTGACCATTTCCAAGCCTAGGAGTGAGTGGTCTACAAATGAGTTCGAGTTAGCTAAATGGCATTATCGGGCGGTGAATGCTATTTTCAAAGGTGTGGATAGTAGGCAATTTTCCTACATCCAAAACCTAGAGACCGCAAAGGAGGAGTGGGAAGCTCTCCAAGTCACCAATGAGGGGACTAAAGCAGTGAAAAAGTCTCGTCTTCAATTGCTCACTTCCCAATTTGAGGTTTTGCAATGGGTGAGGACGACAAATTTGTTGACTTCTAAGACAAGCTACTAGACATTGCCAACCAATGCCAAGCTCTTGGTACTCCTATCTCCGATGAGAGACTAAATTGGAAGATTCTTAGATCTCTACCAAAGAGATTCAAAGCCAAGGTTACCGCCATTGAAGAGAGCAAAGACGTTGACGTCATGAGCTTAGATGAGTTGCTAGGATCTCTTCAAACCTTTGAGGCGTGCTTGAAATTGAAGGCTAAGAACAAGGGTTTAGCTCTCAAGGTTGTCAAGGAAGCTAGTAGTAGTGATGATGACGAAGAGATGGCTTTATTGGTTAGGAAGTTTAGGAAATTCATGAGGAAAGGTGCTAAGCCAAGTGGCAAGTACTCAAGGGAAAATAAAGTCAAGAAATCCTTTACTCCACCTCATGAGAGGAGTGGTCATGCTAAGGGCAATAGAAACGTCCAATGCTTAAAGTGCAAGAAGTTAGGACATTATGCTTCGGAGTGTCCAAGTGGTGATTCTAAGAAGGACAAGAAGGGAAAAGCCATGGCGGCCACATGGAATGAAGATGATGACTCTAGTGATAAGGAGAGCTCAAGTGATGAGTCTTCTAGTGAGGAAGAGCTAGTGAGCAACTTTATTGCCTTCATGACCTCTCACTCTACTCTAGAGGATGTATGTCAAGATTCATTGGACAAGGAGGTTGATCTAAATCATCAAGAGTGCTTAAGTGAAGATTCAACTATCATTGATCTTTTGGCTAAGTTGAATTGTCTTGAAGAAAATTTGAAGATAGCCTTAAGAGAGATTGATGAGAAGGATGATTTGATCAAGATATAAGTGGATGAGTTTGTTTCAACTACTCGGAGGCTCTTGGGTGAAAAGAATGCTCTTGCTAAGAAGGTTAGAGAAGTTAAGGGGATTATTCTTGAAAAGGATAGGATCATCTCTAGTTTGACTTTAGGAGGCTCAAGTGACGTGGTAGTTAAGGAGAAGCTCATAGAAGCATCACTTCCTACAAGCGAGGTCTTTGTTGACAAGAAAGCTCATAAGAAGAGATGTTCCAAGACCAAGAATAAGTTGAAGAACAAAGTACTCCTAGAAACTCCCATTTGTGCTTCTCCCATCCCGGAAGGTAAAATCTCTTCTTTTGTTCCCATATGTCATTTTTGCAATACCGTAGGCCATATCAAACCCAAGTGCTTTAAATTCATTGAATATTACAACATAGGAAATGCATCTAGGGATAGAGAGATTGGACTTCATTTTAAGCATGCTAAAGCTTTTAAATATGGAAAGTATGATAATGTCACAAAGCATGTTAAGAATGTCCAGAATGTGAAAAATGAAAACATTGCAAAATTTGACAATGCATGTGTTGCTAATAATGTTGAAAAGAAGAGTATCAATGATATTATTGTGAATCAAGTTGTGGAAGAACTTTACTCTAAATTTAACATTGTTGTCAAAGAGAATCTTGATAATGTTTGTGTAGGTTCACCCAAGATAAAATTTGTCAAGGGTGAGTGCTCTTACCAATAGTGTAATAGCTTTAAGATTAGTGTTTTGTTGTTAAGAAGCTTAGCTTGTTTGCTTTGTATCTCCACAACTTGACATGAACTTAACTATCTCACATTCTTGTTATGATAGTCAAAATCCATTGATTAACTTTTTGAGAAGTTGTTTTATGAAATCTATATGGTGACAATCATGTTAAGACTTTTAGAGAAAAGTCATTTTTTTTTTGAGTTGAAATGCATAGCCTTTAGTCTCTTGGAATCGACACACCTATAACTTGTAGTCATGAGGACTTATAAGCCAAGAGGACTCATAAAAAGGGTGAAGGCCTTGCATTTGATGAAAATAGCTTGTGAATGTATCTTTATATCATATTGCTTGCTTTCTTATCTTTTCATCTCTCAACTCATTGTGTGTACCACTTCATGAAGCATGTCATACTTGAGAACTAATATAGTGTTTATATGGTCCTCGTTGACATTTGCTAGTCTAAGATCTTTTGGTAATAATTGTTCACATTGATCTTAATCATGATGTGTGTTATTGTTTGTATGATTGTTGAGTGGCTTATTTTGAATAATATGGGCTTCATATTCTTTGAAAGCTACTCTATTGAGAAGTAGAGATCTTAAGTAAGTCTCTTTACTTGTTTTTTTGATCTTGTGCTTTTAAGCCTTAAAACTTTGGTTTCAAAAATGCATTTTGCTTCTCTTGTATGTCTTGTTAAGTCTGTTGAGTTTGATTGATGTAAGTTTTGGATACAACTTGAAGTCCTAAGGACTAGTACATTTAAAAATGACTAATGGTTGGTATCCATTTGCTTCGGCAACATAGAACTCAACGAGCACCCTCATGGAAAGGGCTACACACCTTGGTTGTGCAGCCGCCCAATGTAGGAAAGGGCTACGCCATTGTGTTGAGTGAAAACCACCATGAGGCGTATATGTTTATGTTTGAAAAAAAAGTCAAAGAAGTGTTGAAATGAATCATTAAAAAAAACAATCTTTGATTCAAGCCTAAAAACAAAACAAAAGGCTTATGGAGTATAGTTGAACAATCAAATTAGCTTGGGTTGTCAAATAAAAATGGGATGACGAGCCACATGCACACACACGTTCACATGTTGAAATCTATTCTCTTTATAAGCAAAATTTTGGATGATAACCGGTTTGACCTTTTTATGGAAAGGCTTAAGATGAATAGATGTTGAAAATGTTTGTATGCTTGATTATCAAACTACTTCTTTTCATATACTTAAAGCAAAATCTTCACACACTCACTTTTGCTTATTTAGCATTTTTGATACTTGGTGATTAAAAATCTTGGTGTAACTCTCTTAGATATGTGGAGCTTATTTGAAAAATCTATTAAAATTGCTTGTGATGTGAATGTGTGGCGATTTTTATGAACATTTGTCTATCTAGATTTTAGATGAGGCATTTATCAAGGGGGAGCATAATATGCTAAATTTATGTTCTCTTTTATGATATGTTCACATGTTCTTCAAGATAGTTGTTTGTTGGCATTATTCTTGTTTTTGAGAAATCATTAAGATGCTATGATATTTCTTTATTTGCATATTGATTTGTTCAAAAATGATGTTTTGCCTTTGTATATGTTTATTGGTCACTAACTTGCTTTGATGTTTCCACTCATATTTGTTTTTAGTGTTTTTATGATACAAGGTCATGGGAAAAGCCAAGAAAGTTGGTGGTAGTAATTCTTCAAATCCCGTTGACAAGTCTAAGCCTACATCTTCTTCCAGGATTACCAAAGCTAACAAGATGAAGAGTTTGGGAATTTTTGGATGCAAAATGATTATTCAAGAGAAAGGTATATATTTGAATTCTTGTATTGGTTTTTATGGTCATAAGGTAATCATGGAGAGAAATTGGAGTTCTTGGATTAACATGCTAGGATTAGCTAATGAGACCATGGTTAGGGAATTCTATCATGTTTACAAGGATTGTACTAATGTGGAGGATGCCGTTATGAATATGAGAGGTGTTGTTTTTAGAGTTTGCTCTTGGAAATTGAATGAGTTTCTAGGATTGCCCGATGATATTGAGTTGGATTTCCTTGATATTGTGTCTCAGAAAACCTTGATTTGATGGATAAAACTCTTTGTGATGATGTGAATTTTGAGTGGGGTAAAAGTGCCTTTATTAGGCAAAGTGAGTTGATCAAAATTAGTGTTTTTTGGCATTTATTTGTTTATGCTAATCTTGTTGTCTCTACTAATGCTACCGAACTTAATAGAGAAAAGATCAAGATTGTGTATGCCTTGGTGACAAACAAACCTATTAATCTCGGTGAAGTGCTTATTGAACATATTGAGATCACAGCTTGTTCAAGTCATATGGAGAAGAAATTAGCATTTCCGGGGTTTATTTCTCAATTGTGTTTAGCTAAAGGATTGAAGAATTATGATGATGATGTGCTACTTCCTCCCTTAGAGAAGTTAAGTGAGAAACGTGTGGCGTCTATGTCATACAAGGGTAAGGGAAAGCCTAGTGATACATTTAGGCTATTTGTTGAATCTCATGATTCAAGCCATGTATCTAGCATACCTATTCGTCCAAGTTGGGCTATACAATTGAAGAAAGAGGTTGAAGAGTCACAAAGGATGATTGAGGCGTCACAAAGGAAGATTGAAGATCTTAATGCTAAGATAATGGTTCAAGATGAGAAGATCAAAGAATTAGAAGGAAAAGCAACTACTACAAAGTATTATGTGAGATCATCACATCGCACAACATTCCTTGGTGGCACAAGTGGCTAGAGAGTATCTTGAGGTATATTTTCTTACTCTTTCCTTTTAGCTTCATATCATGTCAAAAAAGGGGAGAAATATGGGAGATATATATCTAGCTTGCTTAGTCTCATTTTTTTTAGTTTTTATTTGTAGTGTATTTTGGTATCAAGTTTGAACTTTATGGCATGTAAAATTTTTTATTTTTGGTATTTGCTGATATTGGCTAGAATATTTTGTTGGATAGCATATATTAAGGGGGAGCATACATGATCCATTTGAACTTAAATGTTTTATTTTCTTGCCTAAGAATGAATATTGACATATGTGTTGTCTCTTGGATATTCTTGTGCTTTCAAGTTTATTTTAGGTGATATCAAGAGAAGACCAAGATGAAGTTCAAGACTTGTTGTTGAAAATTGTGTCTAGAAATGTGTAACTCATTGTACTCATTGTGACCATATTTTCTTTGTAAATGTTTTAGTATATGTATATGGGTTTTGACATGGAATTTGCCAAAGGGGGAGATTGTTAGGTTTTTGGTTTGTCTTGGCATATATTTCATATCAAAATGATGTTTATCTTGTATTATTTAGTGGTCATTATCATGATGATACAAAGCTTCAAGGAAAGACTCGGCTACGGTTCATGCAAGGTGGTGGCTTGTTAAGGGAAATTAGCTTCATTGCTCATCAAAGATATAATTGACCTCATTCCTATTACAAGGCATAGGCACACTCACACAAATCATTCATGAGTGTCCCTGCATTGTTATGCACCATTTATATAACACTTTCACATGTTTTAGTATGCTCATGCATTGAACTCATATTGTCATACATTTTAGAAATGCGTGTTTTAAGACTATGTCTAGAAAATGGCATACTTATGTTTATTTGTTTCCGTTTTATTGATTTTGGACTTGAACATGATCTCTTATGATTCCTTATTGAGTCCCGGTCATTTCGGTTACTCATTCATTAGGTTTCGAGTCCAAATAGTGTAGCTACGCTACTTTGCGTTCTCATTCATTGAGTTGTCTTCGTCATCGATTTCCGAGATGAATTCTCAACCTTTTATCAAATTTTTGTAGTCTTTGTTGTGTGTGAGGGAGTCATGATTCGTAATCCAAAGACAAATTTGAAATCAGAGTTTGGAGGCTCGAATACGGCCGAAGAAAGAGAGAGGTGCGCGGGAGGAGCAAGCTAGGCTAACGGCCAAGCTTGCAGTCCACGTGTGAGCCATGTGTGCCACATGGCCAGCACTGCCCTCTGCCCACGTGTGCCACACGCAGTCCACATGTGGAGTTGATGTGGCAGCCTATAGCTGGTCTTCATTTCCCCCCTCTCTCTTTATTTTAAATCTCTCCATTCCCTCCCATTCATTTTCAAGAAGAAGAAAATTAGAAAATCTCATCAGAATTTTTCTCTTAATTTTTCTCACATTCCAAACACCATAACTTTCTTATATAAAGTCGGAATTGGTTGATTCAAGTTGGAGATTATTCGTAATCGAGTCCTCTACCTTTTCCAAGTGGTCTTGCAGCTTTTTGATCGATTTTTTGGTGGTTCTACCTAGAAAACCGAACCAGTTTGTGATTGCAAGGTAGTATTCATATCTTTGAGATTTCTTCTTTTATAACCTTCAATTTGCTTGGGGTTTCTTATTCTATATGTATGTATATGTATGGTGAATGCTATTGAAAAAGATAGCTTCATAATCAATCCTAATCAAAAGTCTATTTGGAGACATATATGAACTAGTTTCTTAGATTCTAGGTTTTTCACATGTTTGAGAGTTGTATTGTGATTAGATTGATATCTAAGATTATTTGTGACTTTATTGAATCATTTTATGATTAATAATCCTTGAAATGTGTTTTGATCCTTTGATTGATAAAATCTAGGATTAATTCATTTGTATGTGTTTTTAGAGACATCTAGGATTTAATTGATTTATCATTTTATACTTGCTCTAAATCTTTGGCTAGAATATTTATTGAATACATTTTATGACTCTAGCATTTTTGTGTATGTTTATAACATCTTGAATATGTGTTTCATGATTATGATTTAATCAAGTGTTATTTGTGTGAATGAAACTAGGAGCTTTTGTGTTAGGTGTTTTTTTTTCACATGCTCTAGGTTTAATTCATGTTTTGACATCTAGACTAAATTACTTGTGTTCTCACATGTTTAGGTCTAGTTGTTCCATGGAATGTATTGATCACATGTTCTATGATGAATTGATTATTTGCATCATTTGCATTCACATGATCACACTATGAAGTCCTTATAAAATGCATGAAGTCTTGACCAGGACGAGATGTCCGGACAGTCAATTAAGGAAGACTTGGTTAGGACAAGGCGTCCGGATAACCAAGCAAGAAGTCTTAACTAGAGTCGGGATGACTTGGATAGTTAAGCAAGAAATCATGGCTAGGATCGGGAAGGTCTGGATAGCTATGCATGGGAGGCTCTCTAGAGGCATGAGTGCCTTGGATAGGGAGTTGGCTACATTATTGGTAGGCCTAGGCGTATGGATAGACATAGACTCCAAAAGAGCGGGGTACATGGGATGTGTATGCACACTTGAGGAATTTCTAATCTTCCATCGATGTTGGTTTGGTATGATCTCCAATATATGGTGGTTCTGCATCATTGAAGGATTTCGTACTTTCCAATAAGGTTGTGTAGACATAGACTCCAATAGGAAGTTGGTTAAGGTTGGTCACTTTTGAGGAATTTCTAATTTACCATCCAATATATATAGTACTCAATGGTTGTAGTTCAACCCGTAGATGTTTCCTCCTTGGAGGTTTTACCACGTTAAAAAATCTCTTGTGTTAATTCTTCCTATCTCTATCTCTTACTCTTATATTTGTATATGTGTATGTTATTATCTTGTTGCATATTATTCACTTGTGATGTATATTGAAACAAGTTTTTGTAAAGTGTGATTTGTGAACAAATTCCTTTGATCATATTTGTAAATATAACTCTTTTGTATATTGTAATTTTTGTTTATAGTGATATTTGATTATACTTGTAATACATTGAACAAATATTGAAATACAAATATTCTTTGTTGTTGAGTTTATGTGTCCTTATACCTCATACAACTAATTGATATATATAGACAATGCCTAAATGATCACATGCTTATCTTGTCTATGTATGAATTCTTGGTTTATGTGTTATATGTAAGGCTACCTTGAGGGACAATCGTAAGTTTGTTCAAGGGATTGAAAAAGGCATAAAAACCTATTCTCCCCCCCCCCCCCCCCCCCCCCCCCCCCCCCCCCCCCTCTAGGTATGCTTTAAGCTATTTAACTACGTTTGTATATTTTCAGCAACAAAAATGTATTTTTCACAAAATCACAAACACTATAATATGGATCTATCTAATTGCTTCTAGACACCTGCTCTTATACCAATTGAAATTCCCTTAAGCAATATAGTGTAATATATACCTAGAGGGGGGTGAATAGGTATAGGCCCAATTCTTCCAAATTCGATTTAGCGGAGTACAATACACAAGTGATGCAATCAATATATGATATGGAAGGTAATGAAACATAAAGCAAAATGCGACACAAGTATTTTTACGTGGTAAAACCTCCTAAGAGGAAACATCCATGGATTGATGCCACAACCACCGGCAATCAATTCACTATGATGAAAATGAGATACACACTCAAGGCAATCAACACATGATAAACACCTTAAGCTATCAACTCCTAGTCTACCTTTAAGGCCAAGTGAATCACTTTGTGTTAGGTTTTTGGTTTGTGTTGGTATGTATTCCATACCGAAACATTGTTTATCTTGTATTGATAAGTGGTCTTAGATATGATGATTCAAAGCTTCAAAGAAAGTCTCGGCTACGGTTCATGCAAGATGGTGTCTTGAAAAAGGGAATAAGCTACATCGCTCATCAAAGGTATAATTGACCTTATTCCTCTTACAAGGCATAGGCACACACACACATGGCATTCATTTGTGTTCCTGCATAGTTGTTCACCATTTATATAACACACTTACACGCTTGACAAAGTATGCACATGCATTAGATTTAATTTGATAAACATTGTGAAATTGCATGTTCTATGATTATGTCTAGGAAATGACATACTTGTGTGACGTTGTGTTTATTTGTTTATGTTTTGTTTGTTTTGGACTTGAACATGATCTCATATGATTCTTTATTGAGTCCCGGTCATTTCAGTTACTTATTCATTAGGTTTCGAGTCCAAACTAGGTAGCTACGCTACTTTGCGTTCTCATTCATTGAGTTGTCTTCCTTGTCGTATTCCGAGTCGAATTCTCAACCTTTTGTCAAAGTTTCATAGTCATCCTTATGCGTGAGGGAGTCACGGTTCATAATCCAAAGATGGATTTTCAAAATCAGAGTTCGGAGGCCCGAATACGGCCAAAGAATGCGAGAGGAGCACAATGGAAGCAAACATTGGCCAACGGCCAAGCTTGGTTAGGCACGTGAGGAGGCCGTGAGCCTCATGGCCTCACCACCTCTCTACCTCGTGAGGCTCACGCGACTCTTACGGGGTAGTGAGGTGGCCTCATGTGATTGGCTGCCCTTTCCCTCTCTTTCATCCTTTTTAAACTCCTTAATTCCCTCATATTCATTTCAAGAAGAAAAATTAGAAAACCTCATGTGCAGAATTTTCTCTCAACTTTTTCTCACCTTCCAAACACCATAACTTTCTCATACGAAGAAGGAATTGAGTGATTCAAGTTGGAGAAGTTTCGTAATCAAACCCTCTACCTTTTCCAAGTGGTCTTGCAGCTGTTTGATCGATTTTTTCAGTGGTTCTATCTAAAAAACCGAACCAGCTCATGGATCATAGGTATTTGACTTAATATTGTGTTTTCTTCTTTTATAACCTTCAATTACCTTGGGGTTTCTTTTTTCTATATGTATGTGTATGTATGATGAATGTTATTGAGAAAGATAGCTTCGTAATCAAACCTAATCAAAGTCTAATTAGAGACATATGTGAACTAGTTTTCTAGGATTCTAGGTTTTCACATGTTTGAGTGTTGTATTGTGATTAATTTGATATCTAGGGTTATTTGTGGATTGATTGATTCATTTTATGATAAATAACCTTGACATGTGCTTTGATCCTCTTATTGAACAAATCTAGGATTATCACTTGTGTTTTTTGTATTTAGAGCCTAATAGGATTTAATTGAATATTCATTATATCCTTGCTCTAAATGTTGCCTAGATTATTCATTGAACATATTGTGTGCTTCTAGCATTTTTGTGTATGTTTCTAATATCTTGAATATGTGCTTCATGTATATGATTGATTCAAGTGTTAGATGTGTGAATGAAACTAGGAGCCATATGTGTTAGGTGTTTTCATATGCTCTAGGTTTTAATTCAAGTTTTGCATCTAGACTATTTGACTTGTGTTCTCACATGATTTAAGTCTAGTTTCCATGGAATGTATTGATCACATGTTCTATGTTGAATTACTTGTTTGCATCATTTTGCATTCATTAATCACACTAGGAAGTCCTTGTAAAAGGCATAAAGTTTTGACTAGGACAAGGTGTCCAGATAATCAAGCAAGGAAGGCTTGATTATGACAAGAGGTCTGGATTTAAGTAAGAAGTCATGGCTAGGATCGGGATGGTCTGGATAGCTATGCAAGGGAGGCTTTCTAAAGGCATGAGTGTATTGGATAGGGAGTTGGCTACAATGTTGGTAAGCCTAGGCGTTTGGTTAGACATAGACTCCAACAGAGAGTGGTACATGGGATGTGTATGCACTCTTGAGGAATTTCTAATTTTCCAACGATGTTGGTTAGACATGGACTCCAATATATGGTGGTTTCGCATCATTTAGGGATTTCACATCTTCCAATAGGGTTTGGGTAGACATAGACTCCAATATAGAGTAGATCATAGGTTGGTCACTTTTGATGAATTTCTAATCTAACATCCAATATATATAGTACCCAATGATTGTAGTTCAACCCGTGGATGTTTCCTCCTTGGAGGTTTTACCACTTAAAAAAATCTCTTGTATCAATTCTTTCTTTCTCTTTCTCCTATATTTGTATATGTGTATGTTTTAGTATTGTTGTATAATATTCTCTTGTGATGTATATTGTAACAAGATTTTGTTAAGTGTGATATGTTAGCAAATCATTTTGATAATAGTTGTATATGTAATTATTTTGTTCTTTGATTCTTTTGTAAAGTTATTTTTTGATTGATTCTTGTAACACATTGAACATTATTGGAAATACAAGTATTCTTTATTGATGAGTTTTTTAGTGTTATTCTTCCTCTTGATTCTTGTTGATGTATGGACAATGCTTTAATGATCACATGTTTATCTTGTCTATACTTCTATATATGGTTTATGTGTTGTAATGTAAGTTACCTTGAAGGACAAACTTGAGTTTGTTTCAAGGAAATGAAAAAGGTGTAAAAACCTATTCACCCCCCCTCCCCCCTTTTTCTAGGTATGCATTAGGCAATTTAACTACGTTTGTACATTTCATTTTGCCTACTCCTTATCCAAGATGTGTCCTTACCTCTAGGAAGCAACTTCGTATCCAAGAAGCTCACGTCTCTAGGAAGATTTCTTGCTTAGCTATCCGGATCACAAAGATCCTAGTCAAACTTCCTTAGCTCAACCATCCAGAGTATCACACTCCTAGCTAAGACTTCTTTCTTGGCTATCTGGAACACTTTCCTAGCCAAGCCTTCTTGCTCTAAACAAAACTTCACTCACTTTGAAAGAGACTTCAACCTTTTGCAAAGCAAAATGATCTAAGTGATGCAAATGATGCAAACACAATCAAATTGAGAAAGTTGATCACACAAACTCTATGAACATGCAATAGATAACTAGAATATGCTTTCAACACTCAATCACAAAGTTATCTAAAAATCCAAGCATGTGAATCAATAAAAATTAGATTAGATTATTCAAAATCACACTAAAAAATCCTAGTTCTTAGATCATTAAATTAAATCTAGAAATCATCATGAAGCATATCATACAAGTCATTTCTAGAATCAATTTCAAGTTAATCAAGTTTAGCTAAAAGATGTTCAAATATGATAACAAAGCATAAACTCGAAAATCAACCAAACAAGTCTAAAAATGGAATCAAAGACATTATAAACATTTTTCATCAATCAATAAAGTAGATCCATGAAGTTGATCATAAGAAAAATATAGAGAAGATGATTACCATACACAAAGATGAACCACGAACTGAAATTAGATGACTGCGTTAAACCTGGACATCTTGACTCTAAAAATGCTTGGGACTTGTTCCTCTATTCAAGCCCAACAATTTTGGCTTTTGGATCACTCAATTCAGAGTTGATTTGAGAGAGATATGATAAAAACAAGAAATCAAAAGTTATGAGAATTTCTGCACGAGATTTCAATTTAAATGGAGGGAAAATGAGATGGAGAAGAGAGAGAGCCGGACACCCATTGAGGCCTTACCACCTCAACTCCCTGTGAGAGGCGCATGAGCCTCACGGAGCAGAGAGGTGGCCTTCCCGTGAGGCTCACGCGCTCCTCACGCGCCCTCACGGGAAGGTGGCCCAAAATGGCCTTTGGCCATTCATCTTCTTTGCGCTCCTCTCGCGTTCTTTGACCGTTCTCTGGCCTCCAAACTGTGAATTTGAATCCATTTTTGGATTTCAAACCATGACTCCCTCATGCACAAGGATGACTATGAAACTTTGACAAAATGTTGAGAATTCGACTCGATATACGACGACGAAGACAACACAATGTATGAGAACGTAAAGTATCGTAGCTTCCTAGTTTGGACTCGAAACCTAATGAATGAGTAACCAAAATGACCAGGACTCAATAAGGAATCATATGAGATCATGCTTAAGTCCAAAAAAAAAAAAAAACACAAATTCATACAAGTATGCCATTTCCTAGAAATAGTCCTAGAACATGCAATTATATATGTTTGTCAATATGAGACTAATGCATGTGCATACTTCAATAAGTGTGTGAATGTGTTATACCAAATGTAGCACAACGATGTAGGGACACACATGAATGAATTGTGTGTGTGTGTGCGCTTATGCCTTGCAAGAGGAAGAAGAATCTTGATACCTTGGCATCCAAGTAAGCGTTTTTTCTATTGAAGACGATATATATTTGCATAAGAAGTTGCTTTTCTCCTTTGAAGCTTCTTTTCGCCAAGAACCACCTAAGCAACTAACCATTACAAATAAAGAGAGTTTTGCAATGGAATCAAGCCAACACAAATCTAGGATCTTACACCCAAGTAGCATCATCATCTCTCTACCCTTGGAGGGATCCTCCTTTATGTCAAGAACTACAAAGTCCGCCAGAATGATCAATTTCCCGACTTGCACCAATACGTTTTCTTTATGCCGCGTAGGTGTCTAACGGACTTGTCGACTAGAATGAGCTCCATCTTATTTGGTTTGAGCCCTTCTAAACCCATCTCCAAGTAAACCGAGTACAACATCAAATTGATAGATGCTCCAAGGTCCAACATTGCTCTTTCCTTCTTTATCTCCCCGATTGAGATATCTATGATAAAGCTCCCCGGGTCTTCCATCTTTTCAGGTAATGTGAGTTGGATTACCGCACTCACTTCTTTCGGTATCAAGTTCCTTTCCTTGAATTCCTTGCTCCTCTTCCTAGAGTTGAGCTTTTTGAAGAATTTGGCGTAAGCCGACATCTTCTCAATTACTTCAAGGAGTGGCAAGCTCACGTTGACCTTTGATAAAATGTCATAGATCTCCTTGAAAGCTTGATTGATCTTCGTCTTCTCCAACCTTCACTACAAAAAAAAAGGGCTATTGGGACGATTTTTTTTCATCCCAATAGCCCAAAAAACGTCCCAATAGGTCTATTGGGACGAATTTTATTCGTCCCAAATTCCGTCCCTTCAGGTGGGTCGCAATAGTTTCTTTGGGACGAAAATTGAAATTCGTCCCTTAAAACTACCTATAGGGACGATTTTTGTTTGTCCCAATTGATAAGGTATAAGGACGAAAATATTCGTCCCAATAGACAACTTGTAGAGACGAATTGTATTTTCGTCCCCTTTGACAACCTGTAGGGACGAAATATTTCGTCCCTTTAGATAATTTTTTGTCCCTTTAGGTATCCTATAGGGACGAAATTAAAAAAAAAAAAAAAAAAAAAAAATTTGTTGCCTCAGCCACCACCCACCCACGCACCACCCACACAACCTGCGCACGCACCCACTGACCCACCAACCACCCATACAAATCAATTTTAATTGCACCCACTGACCCACCAACCACCCATACAAATCAATTTTAATTGTTGTCCTCAAGGTGAGTCGAACCCTGCACACACACACCCACCCACACACGCCCAACCACTTTACTGCTCCTTTGTTTGTGATAACAAAAGCATAATGTTTATATATAACCTCTATTTCTTATTAATTTTTTATTGATTATTTTTCGATCAAAATTTTATTTGTAGATTGATTCCACTAATTAAATTTTTTTTTATATGATAAACAAATTGATATTAAAAAACATTTATTATAACATTTAATTAAACTATTTTGTTCAAATCATATATTATCAGATCAAATGGTCAATTGTTAATCGTACTCGGAATTAAACATGACTCCGGTTCCGGCTCTCTATTTGGAACCAACGGTTTCGATTTCTGATTCGGGTTTACAAAATACTTGAAGAATAAACTGAAAAGGCTCAATAATGGAAGATTCAAAACCAAAAAAATCTCCGTAGTGCCACTAAACTAATTATCCAATGATGTTCAATCTCCCCTGGACTCTGTTAAACAAACCTCTATGATGAAGATGAAAGAATAATAAAAAAATTTAAAAATAAAAACTTCAAAGTAAGAGAATGTGTGTAAAGTAAGGGAATTTTTGTCCGTTCACCATAATAGGTGCCTTTTAAACTTAAGTTATTAAAGTGGTGACTTTCTTACAAAAACACTTTAAAAATGTGGCATTTTTCATCATTTTCAAGTTTCGATTTTTGATTCGGAACCAACGGTTTCGGTTTCGACAGTTCGGTTCCGGTTCCAACGGTTTAGTTCCTTTTTTAAAAAATAATAGAAAATCTTTCAAAACTAATAGTTATTGATCCTTATGAAGAACTTATTAGGAAAAAAACAAAATTCATCTCTATAGAGAACCACTTTGGACAAACAAAATGATCCATATTGCATCATTTTCTAATTTATATGGTAATTTAATTATTAATCTATCTTTAAGGAAAAAACTTCAAAAAAAATAAATCAAGAATTTTCAACAAAATTAATTAATTATTATAATTTTAAATAAAAAGAAAACCTTTTGGGACGAAATAAATTTCGTCGCAATAGGCTGCCTATTAGGACGAATTATGTATTTCATCCCAATAGATATCCTATTGGGACGAAAGAAATTTGTCCCTAAAGGTCAACAAAATTTATTAACCATTATAATTTTAAATAAAAAGAAAACCTATTGGGACGAAATAAATTCGTCCCAATAGGCAGTCTATTGGGACGAATTATGTATTTCGTCCCAATAAACATCCTATTGGGATGAAAATAATTCGTCCCTAAAAGCCTTACCACATTAGACAAAAATTGTCCCAATAGACATTCTATTGGGACGAAATAAATATTCATCCCAATAGAATGTCTATTGGGACGAATTATGTCCAAAATGGTAAGACCTTTAGGGACGAATTGTTTTTCGTCCCAATAGGATGTCTATTGGGATGAAATATAGAATTCGTCCCAATAGCTGCCTATTGGGACGAAAAAAAAACGTCCCAATAGGCCTTTTTTCTTGTTGTGCTTCTTGGAAAGAGAATTGGAGGCACATACCGATCCGGAGACTTATGGATTCTATTCATCTTTTTCAACGTAAAATCCGGCTCATCATTTTCTTTGGGTTTTTCTTCACCCTTTTCTCATACTAGAGTGTCTCCTGAAATATTAACAGAAATATTAGAACGTTCACTTAAGTCCTTTGTTTTTTTTGAAATACATCACTTTAGTCTATTTGACCAAAATATTCATGATCAACTCTAACTATATATATAAAAGTACAATTTTACCCTTGTCAAAATGATTTATTGAGTTTCATAAATAAATAATATTAAAATGGTTTATAAAAATAATAAAAAATTATTTTCTAAAAAAAGAAAAAAATAATTTAAAAAAGAAAAAAGAAACTAATGGATTATGAAAAATATAAAGTTAAAATAAATAATAAATTGAAAGTATTTTCATAAATTAAAAAAAAATAGAAAGTATTTCAAAAAAAAAAAAAAAGTTTAAAAAAAAAAAAAATTGTAAATGGATCTCCACAGTTGGATTTGGATAAATCCAACAATAGAGATCCATTTACTTAAAAAAACTTTCTTTTTATTTTTTGAAATAATTTTAATTTTTTAAAATACTTTCAATTTATTATTTATTATAACTTTATATTTTCCATAATCCATTGGTTTTTTCTTCTTTTTTTAATTATTAATTTTTTCTTTTTTTAGAAAATAAATTTTTGCTGTTTATTTATTTTTATAAACCATTTTAATATTATTTAATTTTGAAACTCAATAAAGAATTTTGACAAGGGTAAAATTGTACTTTTATATATATAGTGAGTTGACCATTAGTATTTTGGTCAAATAGACTAAAATGATGTATTTTTGAAAAACAAAGGACTTAAGTTGCTAATATAACAACAACGTTAAAATAGGTGACATTTCACTGAAAAGTAGTGACTTTAGTGAAATTACCCCATTATATATCAATCCATTCATTCAACTCTCTTTTCAATACCAAACAACATGAAAAATATATGTTATCCTCTATATCTCTCATATTTTCTCTCCTTCTTAATTCATCAATCCCTCTTACTCTCTCTCCTTCCTACCAAACATATATAGCGTAAAACTCTACTAGAAAAATCATCCCAAACACACTCTAAGTCTCAATAGAAAAACACGGTTATATTATGTTATTGTAAATAACCATATAATTTTATTTAGAGTAATGCTAGACAACTCAATAATTTAGCCTAAATTTTAACCCAAATGATGTGGCAAGTGAGTTGTCATCACTACACACAACACACAACACACAACACACAACACACAACATGGGATGATATGGTTAATGAAAAAATCACTTGCCACTCATTTGGGTTGAAATTTGGGCTAAATTTTTGGGTTATGTAGCATTACTCGTTTTATTAAATCAAAACAAGACAGTGTCATTTTCAAATTACGTGTTTGACCTTGACTGCATGAAAAATGCCATTATGAGATACCTACATATCTTTGATGTCGGTTCAACATTATATATAAAAGATGTCGGTTCAACATTATATATAAAATATTTGATGCATTTCCAAGTGAGGAACAACACCACATAAACACAAAAACTGAGTTGATGGAAGAGTCACTGCTGCAGCCAGCTGAGAGGAAATGGGTGGTCACACGGCTAGGGTTTGTGGAAGAGCTGAAGAAGTTGAGCTTCATGGCGGCTCCCATGGTGGCGGTCTCGGTTTCTAATTACCTTTTGCAGGTTGTGTCGATGATGATGGTGGGACACCTTGGAGAACTCTCTCTCTCTGGTGTCGCCATTGCCACTTCTTTCACTAATGTCACCGGCTTCACTCCACTGGTAACAAAAATACTAATTTCTTTATCCTCCAATTCAAGTCTGGTCATGAAACATAATATGAAAGTTCAAATTTTTTGAAATCTATATAGGAAATATCGAAAATATCACAAGTATCTTCAAATATTATCCTCAAAATCAGAAAAATATAAAAGATATATAGAGAATATTATTGATATTTCCTCTCTTAATTATTATTAAATGATTATTATTAATTTATCATCACGGTGGATAAGGTTGTCTAATATTAATTAGTGTCAACAAATTCGGCTGAGTCATTTGGGTGTTAGAACAATCTTGAATTAGTCAATCCAATTTTTTTTTTTTTTTTTTTTTTTTCTGCTTAGAGATCCAAATTTGAATTTCGTTATTGGGATCTTGAGGCTGGAGGTCATTCTTACCTTCATAATTAAACCGAATAGGAAACTTGCATGGAAAGGTAGTGAGACCGTATAATTAATGTTGAGACGATCTACCCCATTTTATTTTTCTTTTGTATAATATAACTGGATGGTCTCACACTATTGATAAGGTGAGACCTACCCACATAAGTTTTTCTCGATTTTAATTTGAATCGGATGCCCGGAGTTGAAAAGATTTAATGGGTGAAACCCTTATATTTGGATAAGTATAAAAAAAAAAACTTTTCATTTAAATAAAGGTTTGAATCGCCAAATATATATATATATATATATTAAAAAATCTCTAGAATAATGGTTAGTGTCAATTTTTTTGGAGCAATTTGTGTAGTTTCATTTAATTAGTCATCTCCATTGCTAATCGATCATTTGGTGTACCTAAAATTAATAATACAAGTTTATATATAAAATAATTATTTTAATGAGTTTGTATATATTGGCTTGAGATGCAATCCATTTTGAAACTTTATATTAGAGCAATTCAAAATGTTCTTCTATTTTCACTTTTCAAATGTCTATTTACTTACCTAGGTAGCAATTTGAAAAGTGAAAAAAAAAGGAATCATTCTAAAAGACTCTTCGACTAGAAATAAGTTTATATTATTTTAATCTTGAAATCAAATAGAGTTGTTTGAAATTTTTCAGATAGAGGTGTTTGAAATACTGTTTAAATATAGTTGATAATAATAATGATGTGTGCCAACAAGGGCGTAACTCAGCTAGTAAATGAATGAGTTTGGGACTTGGAAAAATAACTCCCAGGTCAGACTCAAATCCTACCAATGACGATAACTTCACCTATATTATTGAAGAGAAAGAAATAAATTCTCATTTAACGAATCTGTTAGAACCACATATGCCGATGTGGCTCAGCATATGGATGTTAAAATTAATAAAGTTGGAGTAAATAAGTATTGATGATAGTAGGGCCATCCTTTAATGTTGTTAATTACCATTTAGCTATATTATGCACTTCAGAGTTCTAGGTGATTTCCAGCTTGATCCCAAAAATACATCCTAGGTTGCTACTGTTTTCGAGAAAAAGAATGTAAACATATTATTTTTAAAAGTTAGGTCATGCTATGGACAGGATATTGGTGTTTTTACTTTTTAGATAAACCTACTTCCCAGGTTGCTACTGTTTTCGAGGACGATGTTTTAGATGTTGTTTTGACTAAACAGGTGTCATTGTCTGCTTAGCTTTTTCATTCGGTTCTAGGTATGCTTCCATCACTTTCAAAAATAAAAAATAATAATAATAAAGAAAACGGTGAAACAATTCTTATTTTAGGTAGCTTTTTTTTTTCTTTTCCAGTCTGAACTCTGAAGTCTTAACAATACTTATTGTCTTATTTTAATTAATTACTTAATAGCACATTAGTACTTTATGTTTAAGATACTTGAATACTTGATGTTGTCGTCATTTGTTAATCCACCATGCTACCTGATCGTTATTTGTTACGTGTACAATTGGATCATATAAGAAATAAAACTAGTTTACTTTGAGAGAAACTAAAATCTTCAAATATCAGACTAAACTAACACCTAATTTATGAAATAAACTATGATGATTTTCATTAATTGAGAGTAGCTATTTATACAATAAAAATAAAAGATAATAACATCCTAACCTTTTTTATCGTTGAAATGTTACAATATTTTAAAATTAGAGAAAGGGTATGACTCGAATCCATAACTTCGGGTTTCGCACTAAGCCAACTTCATCTTGATAGAAATAGAAACTAACAAGTGATTAGATTGGATTAACTTCAATCCAATCTTATTCAAAATCACAATTATCTACTTATTCAAATCTAAAAATATAAAATACTTCTATTTATTTTATTTATTTTATCTTTTATTTTTGAACATTACATCATTAATTCTAGTTAGGTGACGTCACAAATCCTGCATTCTCTAGATAGCATTTCTTGACAAGTCATCTCATCCGTGACAAATCCACTGCTTGGCAGTGGTTGCATGTCTTGATACCAATTGATATGAATCTATTGAGTAGAACTCATCATGACAAACTGACTTGTAAGGAAAAATTTCCCAATGAGGTACTTAAATTCCTATGATAATCTCATACTTAGCCAACTGGGGATTCATAATCAACTAATCTCATATTAACTAGTTAATGTAGGTTCAATTAATCACAAACATTTTTTAATTCCAAATGTGTGGTTTTTTCGAGTATCTGAATCAGTTTTGAGCTTGTCAAGTTTATATGATTGATACTATCTTTTATTATGGAGCAGTTTGGATTGGCCTGTGCATTGGATACTCTGTGTGGACAAGCTTATGGAGCACAAGAATATCGAAAGCTTGGAACCTATACTTACTCTGCTATGGTCTTTCTCATTCCGATTTGTGTCCCCATATCTATTCTTTGGATATTTATGGACAAAATATTAGTATTAGCAGGTCAAGACCCTCAAATTGCAGTTGTAGCTAGCAAGTACTCAATTTGGCTCATACCTGCACTTTTGGCATCTGCTATTCTTCGACCATTGATTCAGTACCTACAATCTCAGAGCCTCATTCTTCCAATGTTCTTGAGCTCATTTGCAACTCTATGTTTCCATGTACCAATTTGTTATGTTCTAATATATAAAGTGGACTTAGGAAATACAGGAGCCGCATTGGCCCTTAACCTATCTTACTTGTTCAACGTGATCATCCTTGTGCTTTACGTGAGATACTCTTCGTCTTGTGAGAAAACCAGAACTCTCTTCGTGAAAGACATTAATTTCTCTTGCATTAAGGAATTTTTCCGCTTTGCTCTCCCTTCAGCTCTGATGGTCTGGTAATTTCTCAATTTTAATTTGCAAAAAGAAGACTTGTTGATATTCTTCTTGTCTTTATTGAGTTTCTACTCTAATTACTAATTAATAATGTGTTTTGGTTGTTAAGGTGTTTAAATACTATTATCGAACCCTTTTCTACCGACTTAAGCTTTTAGGTATGATGGTTACTTACAGTTGTTTACTTATTTCCAAATGATTAGTCTTGAATGGTGGTCACCTGAGGTTCTTATATTGCTGTCTGGGCTTTTACCGGATTCAAAACTCGAAACTTCAGTTCTTTCCATATGGTATGCTTCTATACTTTTGATTTCATGTTTATTGATTTAATTTGGTAGTTTGTTGATTAACTATCTTTAATCTTAATGTACAGCCTTACAATTTCATCAATGCACTATTCTGTGCCATTCGGAATTGGAGCTGCTGCAAGGTTTGATCTAATACATTTTGTTTACGAAGAACGTATTCAATGTCTTAAATATATGCATTAATTGCCGATCATTTTGTAGCATTAGAGTTTCTAATGAATTGGGGGCAGGACATCCACAGGCAGCTCGGCTGTCTGTCTATGTTGTGATGGTTCTTGCAATAGCAGAGGCAGTCATAGTGGCCACAGCTCTTTACTGCTGCCGCTATCTTTTGGGATATGCATTTAGCAATGAAAGGGGTGTTGTAAATTATGTCGCGGAATTAGTTCCCCTGCTTAGCATCTCCGTCACCATGGACAGCTTGCAAGCTGTGCTTTCTGGTGAGATTCCTATCATTCAATCACAAATTGTTTGTTTGTGGCACCAACTCTGTGCTAGCTGTTGAATTAGACTTTTTTTTTTTTTTTTTTCTTTTTCTGAAACCTAGAAGCCATTCTTTCTTGGTCTTGCTAACAATCATGCCTTGTAATACTAGTTTGTCAAATTCTTGTCATCAGGGGTGGCTAGAGGAAGTGGTTGGCAGCATATAGGGGCATATGTCAATCTTGGGGCATATTATCTCGTCGGAATTCCACTAGCCGCAGTACTTTGCTTCGCTCTGGATTTAAGAGGAAAAGGCCTTTTGATTGGACTATTGCTCGGGCCAACCGTTCAAGCAATTGCGCTTGCTGTCATAACATCTTTCACGAACTGGAAAAAACAGGTTCTAGATCAAAATGCTTTTTTTGAATGGAATCTTTATCAGTAAAACCACTTAAAAATGCTTTTTTGAATTGAATTTTTGGTTGTGTATATTTTCAGGCAATCACGGCGAGGGAGCGAATATTTGACACAACATCTTCTGCTGATAATTGATCGATTTGATGTAAAAAGATCAAACACACAAGTTTATCCTGTTTGATATTACGATTTACGATCTTGATATGATAGATGTGGGCAAAAACCTGATTTTCTTTCCTTCGTTTTTTTTTTGAAAGGTAAATTTAGTCAAACAAGTTTGGTTTGAACCAGACTCGTATTTATTTTGCTGCAATGGTAAGGAAAGGCAATTATTTGGATTAGAGTCAATGAAAGCAAATTATCTGCATTGGGATTCGATTCTGCAATATTATGAAACCTATTGCATAACGTTGTGGAATCGATCTCGGATAATACTGTAAAAGGAGGCCGGCTCTGCCCATTTGGGTTTGACACACCTAATCCATTTAGAAAAACAGAAAACGGGGGCACGGCACGACCTGTCTGCCGATTCAAGCGGGCCTAAAGGGGCTGGCCCCCAAACCCATATTGTACCATTTGATTAATTTTTTTTTAATAATAATAATAATTTGGCAGGCCAAACAATCAGCATGCTGGGCCAACACACATGCCAGACCGCTGGATTTGGCACGCCCTGCATATGTGCTGGGCTGGGCTGACACGGCGTGCCCCGACCCCAGGCCCGGCACATGCATGGGGACACGGCCTGCCATCCTTGGTGGGCCTACCGGGCCTTTAATCACGGGTTTCTTCGTGCAGGATTCAATTCCATAACAATATGTTCCAAAACTAAACGAAAAATGTGCTGGATGAATCCACACCCGATCAACTCCCAAATATTGAATTGAATTTGAGGACATGTTATTTGCAGCAGCAGTAGTAGAATTCAAGAACACATCTACTCTGCTCAGAATCAGATCATAACAAAACTTGTTTGAGTCCATAGAATATCAATTATTTTGGATGTTGTAGTAACTTAACAAGCATTTATATATATATATATTTATAGTGGAATTGGTGAGAAATGTCACCTTTTTAAACTGATTTAGTGACAATGTCACTGCTTTAATAAGTTAAGTTTAAAAGGCACCTATTATGGTGAACGGACAAAAATACCCTTACTTTACACATTCTTTTCTTACTTTGAAGTTTTCTGAGATTAAAAACAGACCTCCAATAGATAATTAGTTTTGTGGCTCTACGCAAACGCATTCGGGGGTCGAGCTCCCCGCTGAGCTCGATTTTTTTTGGTTTTGAATCTTCCATTGAAAAGGCTCGAAATGAAGTGTTCGAGCCTTTTCATACACCAATCGTGCCTTTTCATTAGTGTATGGAAAGGCTCGAACACTTAATGAAAATGCACGATTACTGTACAATCGTGCCTTTTCATACACCAATCGTGCCTTTTCATGTACAAAAAGGCACGATTACTGTACAAAAAGGCTGGAAACTTTGTTCAAAAAGGCTCGAAATATTTTTTAATTTTTTAATCGAGCCTTTTTGAAAAGTTATCGAGCCTTTTAGAAAGGTTATCGAACCTTTTGAAAAAGTTATCGAACCTTTTGGAAAAGTTATCGAGACTTTTCCAAAAAGGCTCGATAACCTTTCTAAAAGGCTCGATAACTTTTCCAAAAGGCTCGATAACCTTTCTAAAAGGCTCGATAACTTTTTCAAAAGGCTCGATAACAACTTCAAAAGGCACGATGAGAAAGGTTATCGAGCCTTTTGGAAAAGTTATCGAGCCTTTTGGAAAAGTTATCGAGACTTTTCCAAAAAGGCTCGATAACCTTTCTAAAAGGCTCGATAACTTTTCCAAAAGGCTCGATAACCTTTCTAAAAGGCTCGATAACTTTTTCAAAAGGCTCGATAACAACTTCAAAAGGCACGATGAGAAAGGTTATCGAGCCTTTTGGAAAAGTTATCGAGCCTTTTAGAAAGGTTATCGAGCCTTTTGGAAAAGTTATCGAGACTTTTCCAAAAAGGCTCGATAACCTTTCTAAAAGGCTCGATAACCTTTCTAAAAGGCTCGATAACTTTTCCAAAAGGCTCGATAACAACTTCAAAAGGCACGATGACAGTGTAAAAAGGCACGAAAATATTTCAAAAAGGCACGAAATCATTTCGAGCCTTTTCCGAACTTTTTTCGAACCTTTTTCGAGCCTTTTCAAACCTTTTTCGAGCCTTTTTCGAGCCTTTTTCGAACATTTTTAACCATTTTCGAGCCTTTTTAACTATCAATATATTATGGTGAAGAAGGTTACTGTGGGGGGCAATTTTGTCCGTTCACCATAAATGGTGCCTTTTAAACTTAAGTTAGTAAGTTGGTGCCTGTTCCCAAAAAAGAGTCTCAAATAGTGCTATTTAATTTTTTAACCCTATATTTATATCAATCAATAAACAAATAGGGCTGTAATTTCTGTCATAGGAAACTGATTATGTTCCACTGATCAGACCCAAATTTATATAATCACGCTGAGCTAAAAAAAATTAAATTAATCATTCAACAAGGATTAGATGCACTTTGATAAAATAGTACACCAAATTATAAAATTTTAAATATAGCACTGGAACAACAAGTCTACAGAAGAGAAAAAAGAAAACCAAAATACATGAAATTTTTGTCCTGCTCTTGGACATGCTTCACCTTTCTAGTAGTACCATGGATGATCCATCACAAACACAAACGCTTCTTAATATTTATTTATTTTTTTTTTTTTGTTTGTACCTTGCTCTCTGATAAGCTAGCTAGTAAGGAGGAGGTGGGTGATGCCAAGGTGGAGGTGGTCTATAAGGATCAAAATAGGGCGGTGGAGGACCGGGAGGTCCTGGTGGTGGTGGAGGGCCAGGTGGAGGGTGGTGATGTGGTGGTGGAGGTGGAGGGTAGAATTCAGGGCGTGGCGGTGGAGGGTAGAATTCAGGGCGTGGCGGTGGAGGACCATGATGTAAGTGTGGTGGCGGAGGCAGTGGAGGACCAAAAGGGTCTGGCGGAGGCGGTGGTGGGTGGTGTCTGTCGAATGGCATCTTTATGAAAGTTAGTTGCAAATATGTAGATTGACTGGTGTTAGGGATATTGGGTGGGAGTAGTTTATATATATCAAAAGTTTGATGGATTTGAAAGAGAAGTTTCTAGATTTAATTCATATGAATGTTAGTTGGATTGGATGACCGATAGATATATATCATGTATGTTAAAACGTGTACATATTTCATTATTTCCTTAGCCAAGAAGAATCTAGAATAGTTTATATTCTCATGATTTATTATTACTAGTATTATTTTTATTTTTATTTTGAAATCGGAAGGGGATTTGAATTCAGAACCCAACTTTGTTGAGATGTGGTTATCACCACCTGCGACCGTAAGGATTTATTAAATATATGGGGGCTGAATCGCTGATAACATTCTACTTTCTACAGTATGTATCGAAAAAAAAAAAAAAAAAAAACTATTCATACTTAAATTTTATCTAATTTCTACTTTAATTTTTTTTATTTATAATTTTCTAGTCAAAGTCTGTGCCCTCTAAATTCGATGAAATTAGCTTTGTCCATGATGCAGAGACGAAGCCAACTCCAATTTGAAAATTTGTTAGAAAAAAAAAATGATAATAATAATAAAAAAATAGAATAAATATTAAAGAAAACTTTCAAAATTCGATGGAACAAGTAAAAAAAGACTATTTTACCCTTTAAATTTTTAAAAAAATTACAAACATGTTTATAATATAATATATATTATATTAATATATAAATGTTACAATATATGTGGCTTTTACCACATGTGTTATACATCCTAAATCCGCCGCCTCTCTCTCTCACCTGATATCATCCACTTGTGCACCCTACCTTTGCTTATATATATGGGTAATTAGCACAAATAACCCCTGAACTCTACGTTCGTTGCTATTTCCCCCCTATACTTTTTTTTTAGGCAGTAAACCCCTTAAACTATCATAAATTGGCAATGGCTGACGGAACCCTAATTCTGTCTAGGGGAAATTACACTAAGTCCCCCTGATTATTTATATAATTGCATTAAACAGGAAAAATATAATAATATGACACAAATACCCCTCTGACCAATTTTTTTTTAAAAAAATTAAATTTAAAATTGAAATAATAGTTAAATAATAATTAAATTCTGAATTTTATTATAAAGACAATTAAATATATAGAGAAATGAAAAAAGTAAATTGATATAACAATTATTTAAATTATCTTTTTATTTAAATATCCCTAAATATAAAACCAAGATAAATATTTAAATTATTTAAGAAAAATAAAAATAATGGTTAAATAATAATACAATTCCCTTTCAAAAAAAAATAATAATACAATTCTATTTTTTTTATAAAGAAAATAAAATCTTTAAAAAATTAAAACATCTTTAAAATCTCTACCATCCATCTCAAAGATGGACGGTGGAGAAATATTTATTAAAATAAATTCAAATAAAAAAAGCATTTTTTTTTAAAATTGATTGATTTATCTCAATTTGTTTTTTGAAATAGATTGATTTATCTCAATTACAAAATAATAATAATAATAATACAAATACAAATTTTAAAAAATTGAATATCGCTCCAATTAAAAACACACATAGAAGAATTAAAAATTAAATTTTTTAATTTTTGGTTTCTGGATGTTGCAAATTTAAATATTTTTATTTCTTTAGAGAAGGGAATTTTTTAAGGATTGGATGGAGAAACAGATGTTCATTTAAAAATATTTATTTGAAATTTTTTATTTTAAGGATTTCTCTTCTCTATGTTCATTAAGTTAAAAAAAAAATTAATTTAAAAAACGCAATTCACAAACCAATAAATGAAATCCAATTAAAAAAATTTTAAAAAACAAAATAATAATAATAAAAGAACATTGATGGATCTTCATTAATGAAGAAACTTATTACTTTATTTTTTGGGTAATTGAGATCAACAATTATTTTTTTTTAAAGGGAATTGTATTATTATTTAACCATTATTTTTATTTTTCTTAAATAATTTAAATATTTATCTTGGTTTTATATTTAGGGATATTTAAATAAAAAGATAATTTAAATAATTGTTATATCAATTTACTTTTTTCATTTCTCTATTTATTTAATTGTCTTTATAATAAAATTCAGAATTTAATTATTATTTAACTATTATTTTAATTTTAAATTTAATTTAAAAAAAAAAAATTGGTCAGAGGGGTATTTGTGTCATATTATTATATTTTTCCTGTTTAATGCAATTATATAAATAATCAGGGGGACTTAGTGTAATTTTCCGTAGACAGAATTAGGGTTCCGTCAGCCATTGCCAATTTATGATAGTTCAGGGGGTTTACTGCCTAAAAAAAAAGTATAGGGGGGAAATAGCAACGAACGTAGAGTTCAGGGGGTATTTGTGCTAATTACCATATATATATATATATATATATATATATATATATATATATATATATATATATATATATATATATATATATATATATTGTTAGTATATTTGGGTATGGGTTGGAGACTCATTGTACACCCAAATGGGCCAAGATAAGCAATACATGGAGAGCCCAAAGTCCATGTACACCAAGCCCAAGCCCATAGACCAAATACATATAACTGTATAGCAGTTTTATGAGCAGTTCATGCATCAGTTAAAAAAAACTGATACACACAACAAAGATATATATGCAATAACATGCATGTGTGGTGTGAGTGGCTGTGAAATGCAAATGCACAATATGTATGAGTTCTGTGCAATGCAACACAAAAGGGTGTGCTTCCATGTAAGTGCAAAAGAGTACATTAGATGTGTGCAATATGCATGGATTATAAGTAATGCAAGTGTGGGCAAAAAAGAGATCAACGTGATTTGATCTAAGGCAATATGAGTTTGTAAGGTTCATGATTTGTATTGGCTTGATTCCATTGCAAAACGATCTATATTTGTATTAGTTGTTATTTAGGATGTTCTTGGAAGAAAAGAAACTTAAAAGGTGAAGAGCAAGTCTAGTGCAAATGTCGTCTTCAAGAGGTGAAAGCGTCAAAGGTATACTTCGACTTCTATCCTCTTGCAAGGCGTTAGAGCACATACACACAATTCATACACGTGTGTCCCTGCATCGTAGTTCAAATATTTGGTATAACACATTCACACACCTTTTAGTATGCTCATGCATTGGTCTTTTATAGACAAACATTGTAGAATTGCATGCTTTGTGACTATCTCTTTGATATGGCATGCTTGTGTGAATTTGTGTTTTTTTGTTTATGTGTTTTGTATTTTGGACTTGAATATGTTCTTATTTGATTCCTTATTGAGTTCCGATCGTTTCGGTTACTTATTCATAAGGTTTCGAGTCCAAACGACTTAGTTAGGCTACTTTGCATTCTCATTCATTGAGTTGAATTCATCGTCGTTTTCCAAGATGATTTCTCAACCTTTTGTCAAAGTTTCTTAGTCATCGTCGTGCATGAGGAAGTCACGGTTCGTAATCCAAAAACGGATTCGAAATCGGAGTTTGGAGGCCCAAGAACGGTTGAAAACCGTGAGAGGTGCGCGGGAGAGCAACCGAAGCCAAGTGGCCAAGCTTGGCCACCCCGTGTGGAGGCCGTGGGGCCCACGGCCAGACCAGCCCTCTGGTCCCGTGTGGCCCACGCGCCCCACACGGGCCTAGGCTGAGTTGGCCTCTTTTGGTTGGCCAAAAATCCTCTCTCTCTCCTCCATTTAAACACCTCTCCTTCCCTCCAAACATAGAACTTGAAAAAACCTTTCAAAGAAATTTTATGCAAAAATTCTTCACATTTTAGTTTTAGTATTTTGATCATAACTTTCTCATACGAACTCGAAATTGATTGATCCAAAAACCAAAATTGTTGGGCTACAAACCCCAAATATTTCCAGAGGCAGTTGACTTCATCATTTTTCTTAGTGGACTGATTTCAGTATGTGGTTCAACTTTGTATGTTCAACTTCTTCTTTTTCATTTCATCTTTGATAATCTCTTTTAATCTTACTATTTGATTGATGAAATATGTTGAGAAGGATGTTAGATCATATGCTAGGGGTGTTTGATCATTTGTTAATTGAGTTTTAGCTTTGTGATTTCTCTTGAACATATATTTGCTAAACTTGATTCAACTTGAAATTGATTCTAGAAAAGGTAAATATGATGTGTCTCATGTTATTTTCTAGGTTTAATTTCATGATCTAAGAACTAGGTTTTTAGTGTGATATATTGAATATTCATACCTTGTTCTTATTGATTTACATGTCTTGATTTCTAGATACTTTTGTGATTGTTTTGTTGAAAGCTTATTCTAGATTATCATTGAACATGTACATTTAGTTTGATTGATCATCTAGCTTTATTTGATTGTGTTTGCATCATTTGCATCACTTAGATCATAGCCTTGCATTAGGTTGAAGTCTCTAGCAAAGTGAGTGAAGCTTTGTGGATAGAGAAAAGAAATCTTGACTAGAGTCGAGAGGACTCAGATAGTCAAGCAAGGAGACTTGTCTAGGGTCGGGATGAACCGGATAGACAAGTAAGAAATCTTCCTAGAGACGTGAGCGTATTGGATAGGAAGTTGCTTTCTAGAGGTGTAGGACACATCTCGGATAGGAAGTAGGCTTGGTAGTTCACTTGCCCGAGGGTAGATTAGGAGGTGATAGCTTGAGCGGATATCTTGTGTTGATAGCTTGAGTGTGTAAATCATTTTCGTATAGTGGATTGCTTTGCCGGTGGTTGTGATATCAACCCATGGATGTTTTATCAACCCATGGATGTTTCCTCTTTGAGGTTTTACCACGTAAAAATCATTGTGTCAATTTTCGCTTTACTTTTCTTTATCTTTCATATCTTACATTGATTGCATATCTTGTAAATTGATTTACTCTTGCATTAGTTAAATCAATTCATTTGTTGAATCTTATCGAGTGTGCATTTTCTTTGTTATATTCCGCATTATTTTGAATATTGGAAGAAATTGGGCTTATACCTATTCACCCCCCCTCTAGGTATATTCTACACTACTCCTTAAGGGAAATTTCAAAGTTGCTGTTTGGTGTATTGGGTGCTTATGTGCCTGTGTTCAACAGAGTTCAAAACAGAGAAACACAAGAGATAGATGTGGAGAAAATCTGTTTAATTTTCTCCCATCTTCAATCAAAGTGTGGGTATTTGTGTTGTGATCAGAGGGGACTTTCCGATTTCGTGATCGTCTTCCGACCGGTGATACAATCTCAGGTGTTTGATCTGCTTTCGTTGTAGAGATTCGGATTCCGTATGGTGAACGGTAATGATCCGAATTTCGTTTTGTTTATATAGAATATTCTTTCATATATATATATATATATATATATATATATATATATATATATATATATATATATACAGAAATTCTATTATCAGTTCGAACTGACAAAAGTTATATAAGTTCCTTGCATGTTGGTCACTGGATTTAAATACTTTGACTTGGCTGTATACACTTGTCAGTCAAAGTATTTAAATCCAGTGGTCCACATATAAGGAACTGATATAACTTTTATCAGTTCGAACTGATAATAGAAAGACTAATATATATATATATATATAGTGGAATTGGTCCAAAATATCACCTTTTTAAAGTGAATTGGTGAGAATGTCACTGGTTTAATAAGTTAAGTTTAAAAGGCACCTATTATGGTGAACTACCAAAATTGCCCTTAGTTAAACATTTATGTTATTCTCTTTGAGTTGTTCTCTGCAACTAAAACGAAGGCTTGAAATACTCAGTTACTCTCTCTCTACAAATAAAAGTTCAAGGTCTTGCCCCGACTTTCTTCTTCAGTAAAATAAGGTAATATTTCTTGAACTTGCTTCTTTGAAGTTGTTCACATTTTAGTATGTAAACTTGAAGCCATTTTGAAAATGATTTCGTGCCTTTTTGAAATATTTTCGTGCCTTTTTACACTGTCATCGTGCCTTTTGAAGTTGTTATCGAGCCTTTTTGAAAAAAATTTCGTGCCTTTTTGAAATATTTTCGTGCCTTTTAACACTGTCATCGTGCCTTTTGAAATTGTTATCGAGCCTTTTTGGAAAAGTCTCGATAACTTTTCCAAAAGGCTCGATAACTTTTCTAAAAGGCTCGATAACCTTTCTAAAAGGCTCGATAACTTTTCCAAAAGGCTCGATAACTTTTCTAAAAGGCTCGATAACCTTTCTAAAAGGCTCGATAACTTTTCCAAAAGGCTCGATAACCTTTCTAAAAGGCTCGATAACCTTTGTAAAAGGCTCGATAACTTTTCCAAAATGCTCGATAACTTTTAACACTGTCATCGTGCCTTTTGAAATTGTTATCGAGCCTTTTTGGAAAAGTCTCGATAACTTTTCCAAAAGGCTCGATAACCTTTGTAAAAGGCTCGATAACTTTTCCAAAAGGCTCGATAACTTTTAACACTGTCATCGTGCCTTTTGAAATTGTTATCGAGCCTTTTTGGAAAAGTCTCGATAACTTTTCCAAAAGGCTCGATAACCTTTGTAAAAGGCTCGATAACCTTTGTAAAAGGCTCGATAACTTTTCCAAAAGGCTCGATAACTTTTCAAAAGGCTCGATAACCTTTCTAAAAGGCTGGATTGATTTTCAAATTTATTCGTGCCTTTTAACAATGTCATCGTGCCTTTTGTAGTTATTATCGAGCCTTTTTGACAAAAATATTTCGAGCCTTTTTGAAAAAAGTTTCCAGCCTTTTGGTTGATTTCGAGCCTTCTTCAAAAAATATCCGTGCCTTTCTGAACAAAGTTTCGAGCCTTTTAACAAAATATTCGTGCCTTTTCGAAATTGATTTCGAGCCTTTTTGACAAAAATATTTCGAGCTTTTTTGAAAAAAAATTCGAGCCTTTTTCAAAAAATATTCGAGGCTTTTCATGTAATATTTGAAGACATTGTGTAATCATGGGTTTTTGTTAATGGTTTGTGATTATTAATTTGACAGCCTCATGAATCGGGTTAGAATAGTAATATCTTACAACGGTCGATGGGACCAGTTACCCGACGGAAGTCAGAGGTTTGTTGGATCCGATAACCGGGGAATGTACGTGTCAAACAATATGACTTACGAAGAATTGGTGACGATCGTGCATACTATTGTGAACTATGATGTAAATAAATACAATTTTGAGTTGTCATCAATATCACTCGTTCCTGGCAGTACGTGTCGCACATTAATAAGGAATGACGACGATGTCCAGTTTATGCTAGGGGAAGATCGAGTGATCCCTCAAGTATGTGTCAGTCTAACTGAGCGGACAGCTGGAGATGTGGTAGGGAATAATATTCCTCCTCCTGAAAATACCCAACAGTTTGGATCCTTTAGCGGTAGCAACCAAGTGTTCACCCAAGGGGGTCCCAGCGAAGGTGTGGGAAACATGTGTGGTGTCCCAGAAGTTGCGGTCGACCATGCACATGCAGCTGAAATTCAATTGGGTGATGTGGGTGATGTGTTTGGCAGTCGAATTGAGCAGTACAATGAGCAATACGATGTGCAGTACAATGAGCAGTACGATGTGCAGTATAATGAGCAGTACAATGAGCAGTACAATGAGCAATACGATGCACAGGACAATGAACAGTACGATGCGCAGTACAATCAACAGAGCAATTACCCGAACCATGAACAGGTTGATACTGAGGCAAATAATGAACATGTTCATGATCTCCAAAATGTAGATGAAGAGCCTGCACAAATGCAAACAAGCGGTAGACGTGTACAAGGAGTTAGTTGCACTGCACCAGATATGCCTGGGACTTCCGAGGTCCGTTGTAATATGACATCATCTGATTCTGTTAATGCGAGAACTTGGGTTATTCCAGGAGCAGATTCATACTCGTTTGGTATTGGTACAAGCAGCACCTTGGCAGCGCAAGAACCGAGAACCATGATTTATAAAGGTCAATTTTTTCCGAGTAAAAAGGATTTGAAGAGGCTAGTTGGCCATTTTGCGATGCGGCAGAACTTTGAATGGAAGGTGAAAAGGTCTAATAAGACAACTTTACATTTGGTTTGCATCATTGACGACTCTACGTGGAAATTAAGAGCGATGAGGAGAGAAGAAGGTACTTACTTTCAAGTCAGAAGTTTTGTCAACGAACACAGCTGTCCCTTGGAGGAGATTCACCTTCGCCACCGACAAGCTGGTGCAGTCATAATCGGAGAAGTCGTTGCCCCTAGACTTCAACAAACCGATGGTCGTCTCATGCGTCCGAAGGACATAATCGCCGATATGAAAACAATGTATGGCATCCAAATCATGTACAGTAAGGCACATGATGCCTTGCAATATGCATTGTCATTAACCTATGGAACGCATGAAGAAAGTTTCCAACTGCTCCCATCTTTTGCGTATGTTCTCGAACAGCAAAATCCGGGCACAATCACGGACTTACAGTGCGATGATCATGGTAAATTCCTCTACTTTTTCATGTCGTTAGGGTCCTCAATTAGAGGTTTTCGGAGGTGTATGCATCCTGTTATTGCAGTAGATGGTACCCATTTGAAGGGAAGATTCGGGGGTACAATGTTTGTGGCAACTGCACAAGATGGAAACGAACAGGTGTATCCAATTGCTTTTGGGTACGGTGACTCAGAGAACAACCTTTCATGGGAGTGGTTTTTAGAATGCTTGAGGGGTGCCCTTGGTCATATAGATGATCTGGTTTTCATTTCCGATCGCCATCCAAGCATTGAAGCAGGGATTTCTAAAGCGTTCCCTTATGCAACCCATACCGTTTGTGTCTGGCATTTTGGTGAAAATATGAAGAAGCGATTCCACAGAAAGGATGTTGCCCAGATAATGGATTACGCTGCTAGGTCGTACATTGAAATCCAGTATGATCGGCACATGGAGGAGTTACGTAAGCTGCACCAGGGTGCATACGATTATGCCATTGATGCCGGTCCACAGAAGTGGTCCCGCGTTCACTGTCCCCAAAGAAAGTACAGGTTGATGACCACAAATGTTGCAGAGTGCATAAACTCATGCCTAAAATTCGCTCGGCAACTGCCACTAATGACACTGGCAGAGTTCATTCGGAATATGATACAGAAGTGGTTTCATGATCGTCATGCAAATGCACAGTCCATGCGTCATCGATTGACCGACGCCGCACATCTTTTGATCCTCAAACGTGTCGAGAAGTGCGGTTATATGACCGTAAATCCAGTTGACTGGAACATATTCTCCGTCAGACACAAGGGAAAACAGTGGACGGTTGACTTAGCCCGGAAGACATGCACATGCAACAAATTCCAAATGGACTTTTTACCATGTAAACACGCACTTGCAGCGGCAAGGTACATTACAATTTACAGTTAACGGTTTATATTATCCAAACGTGAGTCTCACCCTTTTCATTGTTGCAGGGAGCGAAATTTGGATTTTACATCTCTGTGTGCGGACTACTACAAGAGGGAGACACTTATTGATGCATACTCAGTTCCTATTATGCCTGTTGGCCATCCTGCTTCATGGGTTATGCCATCCGACATCGCATCACGGGTGGTTTTAAATCCAAAGGCGAAGAGGCAATCAGGTAGACCAATGGAGGGTCGACATGCCTCGTCTTCGGAGAGGACAACCACACAGTCGTGTAGAAGGTGTGGACAACCAGGACATAACAGCAGGAGGTGTTCCAACCCACCTATGGTTAATGAAGGTCCCAGCACAATTGTCCCCGAGGAATACCGCCGCAAGTGCAGTATCTGTCATAAAATTGGACACAACAAACAAACGTGCCCTGAGAAAGACTGTACCGTGGAATGAATGGAGCCTTACTTACAAGAGGAAGACGAATTGCCACCCTTGGTTCTTATGTTTTATGTAGAAGTAATATGATTGATTTCATGTTCGAATTTCGTTTGTTATAGTGTTTATGTATATCCCAACTTTATTTATGGATTTCAATGTATGAAATGTGTTGAACTTTTAATACATCAATCTCTCCAGCCACCTTCATTGCTTGAACTTCCCCAGCCACTACCCCCAGATGCTACAGATAGACCTGGCAAGGTTCCGGTTCTAACCGTCGAATCGGGGGGGTTCGGAACCGGGAAAACCAGGATCGGAACCGGATTTCTGGTTTCGATTCAAGAACCAGAACTGGAACCGGGGGAGGCCGGTTCCGGTTTTGGTTCTAATTTTTTTGAAAATATATTACAAAAGGTTCGGTTCTAAAACCGACGGTTCCGATTCCAGAATCGGAATCGAAACCGAAACCGCCAGTTTCAGAACCGAAACCGAAACCGAAACCAAAACCGGAACCGGGGGACCCGGTTCTGATTTCGGTTTCGATTTCGGTTCCACCAAACCTTGGAACCGAAACCGTGCCACCTCTAGCTATAGAGGAGCCCCCAATTGCAGGGCTTCACATTGGTACCATAGCAGCAACTGATCTAATTGATGGTGCTGACTCATGCTGAGGATCGTCGATATGCCTCTGGAAATATGCCACAAGCCGATCAATGTCCTCAAACATCCTTTTACTGAACTTAAATCCCTTGGGATATAGACCAATATACTCATGATGGGGATTTGTACTTCGTATATAAGTTAGAATGAATGTTCCCGGATGCTCATGAGAAATGCCAAAACAGTAAACTATCCGTGTGGGATACTCTGCTTTCTCAATCCTTAGATGCTTATCAACTTCCGCAATAGTACCTTTGTTTTATGAGGAACATGTCTCCAACCTGATGTCTTCCAACATCGTTCAAACTTTCACAACCATGCTCGATACAGTTGTTTGGTGAGACCCTTGGTTCTTATGTAGAACTAATGTGATTGATTTTATGTTCGAAAATATATTAGAATTTAGTTGTTCGTCTAATGTCATACTAGATGCTTTATTGAATTTGCTGTATTGTTTATGGATTTCAATGTATGAAATGTGTGTGTTTAACTTTGAACTGCAAACACTTCAAACACTTGAAGAAAAAAAATTCATCATTTCATTACTCAAAAAATGTTATGTACATCAACTACATCTACATCAACTATATGGGCTTCGAGTTACAAAAAACCTCGACGGCCATCTTCTCCCGGATGGTGGCCATATCAGCTTCGGACCAGTCGAAGGTATCCGTGTTCGCCACCAGGTACTCAATAATTTTCAATGTATGGGCCCCACAGTTTCCCCTGCAATTAACCACGTGAACAAACATTATAATGGGATGCTATTAAAACCGATTGTGATAGAATAAGAACTTCAAACAGTCATACCCCCGTTCCTGTTGCGGCACACGGTTGGCGTGCACGTAGAACATCCGGAACGGCTTTTCTTCCCTTTTGTACGTCGCATCACCTCTCTGTCTGTTCCGGTGAAAGTGTACCGCATCCAGCATCGAGGGTAGCAACCACCTTAAGCACGCGAACTGGGTATTCCTATGGCTATATCGGACCTTCTGTCTGAACGGGTCAAACACGAAAATGTGCCCTTTCGCAAGGTTGACGCTGGCCACGACCCAATGGTAACCTCCGAGGTTGCAAGGAATCAGAACCTGCAGGTGTTTCTCCAAAGTGTTAGCAAATTTTTTTATTATACAGATGGACGCAAAGTCAAATTTACACTGACCGTGTCAACGTCGTGCCATGGCAGGTTTGCCTGCGGGAGCAGGCCACATACCACCTCAAGCTCATCACGAGGATACTGGCGATCCAGCACAGTCCAACCATCTGGGGGTCTCTTGTCCTCACCCATGCAGATTCTCTGCCAGCTATGATATGCCAATGTCTGTACATAGAAAATTAACCGACACGTCAGGCAAAAAATATTTGAACACATCAAGGTAGAAGAGAAAACCGTACTCAATAAACACTTACATAGAATTGTGAATCTAGTATGTTGGTCCTCCTATCGTACACAGTGGGGAATGCTCGTTGACGTTTCCGGAGAACGTTGCAGTATGCGTCAATGTGCTGACAAATATCAACAATTCGTATTGTTAGGATTCAACCATTTGTGAATGAAACTTCTACAGGTGAATCAAGTGAGGAACATACCGAATCGTCCAACTCCATGAAGTTGGTTTGAAACCGGTGGAACCAAGTCACATTGACACCAACTGGGTGGTGCAGATCCACATCACGTCTGCATAATTGGAAACAAATTTAACATAATACTTACTTGTACCTGTGGACGAAAAAACTATAAACAGATTGTAAGTTTTTAGATTATACTTACAATTCCCCTGTCATGCTCCTCTTGTAGGCTAGGTACGCCGCAAGCTGGTCAGGATCTACCAATTCGTGTGGCATCCATTCATGTGCTGGCTGCGGATGCGGCATCGTCCGTGGCCTCTTCGATTCACAGGGGTTTGTGTATGGGCTCCGCTCCATCCAACCTCGACGTCGAATCCGGTCTCCACGCCTCAGGAGTGGTGGACTCCGGTCCAAATCAGGGTGATCGGGGTGGTGTGAGGAGGAACTCGTTCCCTGTTGATCACCTGAAATCGATCGGTGGGGTGTCAAATGACATACCGGAGGTCGGCTGGAGGGGTCGGCTGCACTCGGGTCGACCGAAGGTCTATGCTCGTAGGAGGAACCTCGTACGCTGGGATCGACTGGACGATCGCGCTGGGTTGTGGCGTCAGGGGTGACCTCCTGGAAATGTATAGGTGTGAGCTCCTGGAAGTGAACAGGATCATCCAGCAGCTGTGATGAGCGGACTGTGGTGATGTCCTCAGGCAGTACCTGCTCCTGGGAGTGAACAGGATCATCCAGCAGCTGTGATGAGCGGACTGTGGTGATGTCCTCAGGCAGTACCTGCTCCAAGACTGCTGGCTCTATATCACCTGCTGTCTGTGTACCACCGCGTACCTCCTCTCGTGCTGTCACATCATGACCCTGCGGATCTGAGACCGTGTCTGTGGTACGTGGCTGCCTATGGCTGGTCCCTCGGTCTGTCCACCCTGTACCTGTGGGAGTAAATGCTCCGTCATGGTCATCAAATGGTTGGTCATCGAATGGTGGACCATCCATACGGTGCTGCGACGTCGGACCCTGTTGGGCCCGGATCAAATCCAGCAACTCCTGATGCTGCGCAGCTCTTTTCTCTTCACTCGTACGGAAAGCCTCCATGACATCCGTACGTAATGTTCGAACAGCATCCATCACCTCTGCCAATTTATGCTCCCAAGCCTGAAAGGAATTCGGACTCTGTCAGTACTAAAACTATTAAGTCAATTGAAATTAAATCATGTGGTCCTAAAAATGCTTACGTACCTGTGGACGCTCTCCGACGCCTCCCCGTGAATGACCTTGAGGTCCAGGCTGTCTGTCCAAATTGAATCGTACCCGCCTACGCCTCACGGGAGTAGGACTGCCAACCTCCGGTTCTGAATCACGTCCAGCTGTAGGTTGTCTGGGCAAAGTCACGCGTACCCGCCTAGACCTCGTGGGACTCCCACGGCCATTGCCGACATCCGGGTCTGAGCCCTCCGTATCACTGGGTCCAGAGTACGAAGGATCCATATCACTAGGTCCGCAAGAATCCTCCGTATGACTGGGTCCGCCAGTCCTATGTAGTTCCGGATCCGGGAGGCCTCCAGATAAATCTACAGCATAGTGATCATATATAGTGGGTCCCTGATCTATGCCTTCGTAATACCGTTGACCCATCTCAACAGCTGTCGCCACCAATTTAGACCGCGCAGACATCTGCAATTGGAGTTACATCATTGTAATTACATCATTGTAATTATACACATACTAAAAATTATAAACATTAACAACAACAATATTTACAGTTTCAGAGAAAATCTCATCCAGCTTTTTCCCTCGCGGTCGCTTAGTCAACTTCCATTTCAGAATACGTGGAGGGGGTAGCTCGGGGTTAACCCTGCGGATCCCACATTTTTTAATGCCAAGGGAGGGGATAACCTCAAAAGCAAATACCTGCGTAATAGACAAGTACGATCACAAGTAAATACATCAGTCATATAAAAAATTCTCAATTAAAGTACGGATGCAAATTGTAAATGCTAACCAATAGTGCGTGCGCTAGACCGTATATGTTGTAGGACTCGATGGTGTCAACTGCCTGTCGTGCCTGTCGTGCTGCCTCCCGTGGACTATCCAAAGCATGCATGTAACCATAAATAGACCGCCTATACACGTATGCGCCCCATGGGAACGCATCAAAAGTGTCCAAGTCCTCGACTACTCGAAACTGCCATGCTGGAACTTTAAATCTCTCGTCCACCCCCATCAGTATCCAGTTCAGCAAAAACAATAATGACAGCTTCACTGCATCGTACTGCGAATGGAAAACACCAATCCGAAGCACCCCTCTCAGCTCTTGAAACTCGATGACTCGACGCTGGAAGTACCGGTCGTGTATGCCATTCTGTACCACCATATCATAACTCGCTGTGTCGGGAATCACTCCGAACTTCAATCCGGTGATTAGACAAAACTCAACCTTCGAGAACCGGACCGTATGGTTCCCTAACAGAAATCGCATCTCATCTTCCGGCCCGTTGTGATGCAACTCACGTAAAAGTAGCCGATGGACAATGCCGCCAGAAAAATTAATCTCACGATGCATCCGGAGGAAATGACCGAAACATGACTCAGTAAACCGACGTCGGTCTTCGATCCTTAGATTTTCAGGTACTCTTTCAAGTGCATTGTCGATATCTCTAAGGTCATCAAAATGGTCATGCCGAATAATTTTTCCATTGAACCATTCTCCCACCGGGGTTTTAAGGAAATCATTCGGATTCGCCATCTGCATATTGACGGAAAAAAAGCAAATAAGTTACTGAAAAGACTTGAAAACTGACGGTAAAATTCAAAACTGCACGATAACAGTGCAAAAAGGCACGATAAAATTCAAAAAGGCTCGATAACACTACAAAAAGGCACGATAACATTACAAAAAGGCACGATAACATAAAGGTTCAAAAAGGCTCGATAAAAGTATAAAAAGACACGATAACATCAATGTTTAAAAAGGCTCGATAACATATCAAAAAGGCTCGATAACAGTTCAAAAAGGCTCGATAACAGTAACAAAAGGCACGATAACATATAGGTTCTAAAAGGCTCGACAAAAGTTTCTAAAAGGCTCGATAACTTTTCAAAAGGCTCGATAACAGTAACAAAAGGCACGATAACATATAGGTTCTAAAAGGCTCGATTTTGTTTCAAAAGGCTCGACAAAAGTTTCTTCTAAAAGGCTCGATAACTTTTCAAAAGGCTCGATAACTTTTCTAAAAGGCTCGATAACCTTTCTAAAAGGCTCGACAAAAGTTTCTTCTAAAAGGCTCGATAACTTTTCTAAAAGGCTCGATAACCTTTCTAAAAGGCTCGACAAAAGTTTCTTCTAAAAGGCTCGATAACTTTTCAAAAGGCTCGATAACTTTTCTAAAAAGGCTCGATAACCTTTCTAAAAGGTTCTAAAAGGTTCTAAAAGGCTCGATAACCTTTCTAAAGGCTCGATAACCTTTCTAAAAGGCTCGATAACCTTTCTAAAAGGCTCGACAAAAGTTTCTTCTAAAAGGCTCGATAACTTTTCAAAAGGCTCGATAACTTTTCTAAAAAGGCTCGATAACCTTTCTAAAAGGTTCTAAAAGGCTCGATAACCTTTCTAAAGGCTCGATAACCTTTCTAAAAGGCTCGATAACTTTTCAAAAGGCTCGATAACTTTTCTAAAAAGGCTCGATAACCTTTCTAAAAGGTTCTAAAAGGCTCGATAACCTTTCTAAAGGCTCGATAACCTTTCTAAAAGGCTCGATAACCTTTCTAAAAGGCTCGATAAGACTGCAAAAAGGCTCGATTCAGTTTCAAAAACTCTTGGAAACCTAGAACTTCATCGTTTTCACTACCAAAAGGCTCGAAATTTTTTCCTAAACTAAAACCCTAACCTAAACTCATCAAACAAACATAATGGACAACAAATGCGTGAGAGATAAAGACATACCGTGGTCGGTATTGACTTCGCCGGTACGTCGGTACTGTAGCTCCGTCGACGGTGGTTCGTCGTCACAATTTGGTCGACTGTTGCGCCGTCGGGGTTTTCTCTCAGAGCTTTTCTTCCAAAGTTTCAAAACAAAGAAACAGACAACAAAGGGGTATTTTCGTCTGGTCTCATTAAATGGTGCCTTTTAAACTTAACTTATTAACTTGGTGCCTATTCCCCAAAAACCAACCCAAAAGGTGCTATTTAATTTTTGAGCCCTATATATATATATATATGTTTGTCACACTTGTAAATGTGGTTAGAAAAAATCACTGAAATATCAATTCTCAACATTTCAAAGTAAACACTCACTCTCGCTCTCTCGTATCTCTTTCCTTTTATTACTGATCTCCCTCATCTCTCTCTTTTCATTTTATTGTTTATTTACTCATTAATATGTTCTTCGATTATTCCTCATATGTTCTTCATTTCTTTTATAACAATAAAATATTATTACATATATAATAATAAATATATATATTATATTAATATATAAAATATATTATATTTTATATATTATATATTATTATATTTTATATATAATATAATATTTAATGTATCCTATATAGGTAATATTTAATATATCATATATATATTTATATTATTATATATAATAACAAAAAAAATATATATATATATAATATGCATTTATATATATTAATAATATATATTAATAATACATATTACTATATATATATATATATATATTATACATAATATATAATATTTTATTATTATATATATATAAAAGAGGGGCACTCTGATCATTTGAACCTTTTGTCCCATCCTATTCTAGCCATAGCAAACGCATAATAGTACAATTAATACAGTAGAACCCCTGTAAATTAATCTCCTATAAATTAATATCCTCTCTAAATTAATAAAAAATCCCGGTCCCGACTTGGGCCAGTGTAAAAAATTAATAAACCCCACTATTGTAATAATTAATAATTTATTTTTGAAACTCAGTGTAAAATTTCGGTCTCGACTGTAGCATAAATTAATAATTCCATAAAAGTATAAAATATATTGCATAATAATCAAGAACTAGAAAAGTACTTCAAGATGTTAGTTTGCACAAGGCCACCATGTTTGATATTTTTGACTTCATCCTTTATCTTTTGAATTGTCCTCTTGTTATAACAAAGAAGATAGAAAACAGAGAATTTTTAGGAGCTTTTAGGAATAGAATTTTTAGGTATATCTTGAGATCTCTCTTGTGATATACAACCAAAGAATAAGCCTCACTATTTATATGGCGAGTATGCTTAGTCTCTATGTAATCACATTCCCAAAAGGAATTGGAAATTTTCTTAATAAATCTTTCCTAAATAAGGAATCTTGAAAAAAAAATGAAAAAAAAAAGAGAGAGAAGGAAATTTGCCTGAAAAAGAAAACTGACTAAACAAGGGATCCCAAAAAGGAACCTTCCATAAACAAGAAAACAACTTCCACACATTTTCTAAGACAAATTAACACTTTATAATGTAAAACCCTTCAAATTAATAACCCCTCTAAATTAATACTTAAGGGTAGGTCCCAATAATATTAATTTAGAGGGGTTCTATTGTAGTTATATCCCAGACCTTCCAAACACAATACAGAACAACTGTCATGTCCCGTGCATGTACAAAACACACCCTTAGGGTGCGTTTGGTACGCGGGACGGGACGGGACGGGACAGGACAACGTGGGACAGTTTGTTCTTGTCCCACGTTTGGCGCGACCATAGTATGGGATAGAGTAGGACAATGTGGCACAAAAATCTAAAAAAACTGTCCCACACTTGACCCTCGGCCAAGTTGTCCCATGCCATGGGACAAGTGTGAAAATGACTTTTATGCCCTTTAAAATGTTCAAATATTACAAACATGTCCTCACCTAAATCCCATCTCTCTCTCATTCACTCATTCATCATCGAATCCCTCTCTCCACAACCCAACTTCTTCTTTATCGTCCAAAATCCAACATCTCCATCACATTATCACACTAACAATCTTTCATCCTCAACACCATCATCAACACACACACAAAAATTCCAACTAGATCCAGATTTTATTAAAAATATATATATATATATATATTTTTTTTCATTTTCTCTCTTCTTCTTCATTTTTCTACTGGATCCAAATTTTCTGGGTCCATTTCCTCCATTCCCTTCTCTTTCATTTTCTCTTCTTTCTTGGTTGGATTTGGAGTGGTTTTAAGTTGGATTTACAGTTGTGTTCTTGATTATTGTTTTTGTCGATGGTGATAGAGGTGAGCGACAATTGGTTCGTCGGTGATGGAGGTTGGCAACGGTTTGTTCGTCGATGATGGAGGTAGGCGACAGTGGGTTCGTCGATGATGGAGACGACGATGGAGGATGTTGGCGAAGTGAAGCGTGAGATCCATATTTTATATATATATATATATATATATATATATATATATATATATATATTCAGATGGCAGATCTCAGATCTGCCATCCAATAAAAAATTAAAAAAAAATTCCAAAACCTGTATCATCTTTTCTTTTGCTTTATAATAATATTACATGTGATGTGAGAATCAGACAGAGTGCTCAATTTATATATATAATTGCTAGACTGATTCGGTGATGTGGTTGATTGAAAAATATGGTAATTTTTAAGATTTTCCAGATTTTTGATATGTTCCAGAATTTTTATTTTTATTTTTGATTGAAAAACATGGATTATTGGATGAGATTTGTCTGTTTTTTTTTTTTTTTTTTTGTTCATTCGATTTGTTTTTCTTGTTTGTGGAATTTAATGGAATTTAATTTGGTGGTGATGGGGGATGGTGGATGTTGGATGAGTGAAGTTGATTCAATTAATATTTTTTAATAACAAATTATTTTTTTTAATATGATATATAAATATATTTATTCAATAAAATCAAACAAATAGGGACACTTTGGTCATTTGAACCCCTTGTCCCGTCCTGTCCCAGCTATACCAAACGCATAATAGTACAATCCACTGTTCTGTCCCAAGCATTCCAAACACAATACAGAACAATATGTCCTGTCCCATCTTGTTCTGTCCCGTCTCGTTCTGTCCTGTCTCGTCTGCGTACCAAACGCACCCTTAGAGAACTACCAAGGCACTCTCTAAATGTAGGGAATCACTCCTTGCTAGCTATTTTCTCTCTCCTATTATTTTATTATTTTTAAACTAATTTTCTTATTGAAAAAATGATATCAATTTTGAAACAAAATAAATGTATTTATATTTTAAATTCAAAAAAATATTAAAATGTAAATAACTAGTTATAATAAAGAAGATGGTTGGAGTGACCCATAAAAAGTTACTAGTTAAAATAGATTTTTAGCCAAAATAGCTAAAATTTAAAGAGCTTGGTTGAAGATACTCTTACACCATAAGGTGGCTTCGCCACTACTAATCTATTATGATGGTGGGAATTTGAATGACTTACGGTAAGTGTGAAATGTGATACGTACTCCCTTATGAGTATTGGAAAAATAGAGAAAGAATATTGGTTCCCATCCCACCAAATAAAAAAAATAATTTTTTTTTTTTTGTTGTGGATTTCATAGGAAAAGCCCTCCGAAACACTTACGATGAGGATGAAATGTGAGATGCACTTTAATAAGGATCTACCATAAACATAAACGTGAAATGAGATCCAATTCATTCAATGATTTAAACTAGTTTAAAAAGGGAATGTACTTTGAGTTATACTATTTTAAGTTCAAGAAATTAATAAAAATTTTATATATTATTGTTTAGTATATTAATGCATAAGTTTAACATCTTGATATTTTTGATGCATTCTCCTAGGACACAAGTTAATGAATTTCTTAATTAATTTGTGAAACAGTTTTTGATCATTTTTGTTTGATTAATTAAAAAATGTCTTATCAAGTGTTATGGCCTACCGGTTTGGTAATATATAAATTCCTGTACTCTTGAAATTGAAATTTATAAGATTGATAATACACAAGTCAATTAAAACACCTTAAACAATAAATTAGATCTAAGATGAATAGAAAACATATTTCTTGAATTCATGATAACTTATTAAAAGAGTTGTAGATCCGTATGAACAATTGCTCACACCCAGATTATGTCTTTTTCTGTCTATTTCCTTAAAACCCTTACGATACAGTTTTAATGGGACAATCATTATTTATATAGAAAGTGGTGAGGAGACCTAGCCCTATTGCTTTAAACCAAACCCTATATGGTTTTGGGTCTACCAATTATAGAGCCCATTACCTTTGGTCTATATTAAAGCATCACATCAATATAATTTGGTTTAAAACCCTTTAAATATACCATTTAGTTATGATAATAATAACATATTGGACATTCAGACAATTCAATTAAGTTAGGTTCAATTAGTTTTAGAAAACCAAAAAAATTTAATCAATAGCAGCCTATAAATATAGAAAATTCATGAACAAAAGACATAAATTGGTATCAAACAAATCTTTTGTTTCCTTCTTCAAGAAATGGCAAGATGACAAGTAGTTGGAAATTGTTGCTTTATGTCTCGTGGTTTTAAATGAGAATCCAAGGAATTCCTGAGTCCTACAAGTGTCTTCAATTCTGATTTCTGACTCATTAACAAACGACATTAATTTTGAACCACCACCCTATGAGTTTGAGACAAAATATTATGTCGGTTTTAGATATATATCAGATTATAGCCCGTACGATGTGCGAACATGGTAAAATATAAAGCAATGATCATCAAATTTAAGTGGTTAGTTGGAGCTCCGTTATTATATGATATATTGTTATTCAAAAAAAAGCAAATGTATTTACCACCGATAGCAAAATATATTTATTACCAAATAATGCTTGGGTATTGATCAGTCAGTATCCAAAATACTGACTCCCCCAATGAGAGTGTAGTATGTGACATTTTTTTCTTTTACCATTTTATATTTATCTCACAAATTGGATCACGTGCTACACTCCTATTAGTAGGATCAGCATTTTAAATACTAACTAGTCAATACCCAACAATTATTCTTTATCACCTATAGCAGCTAAAATGATTTGGACATGTAATAATTAAGTTTATTTGAAAAATCATTTGAACCGGTATTTACTTTTGAGAATAAAAAACTTCACGCTTGATATACACATGTCATAATATATATGTGGCTAATTTGGTGATACCCAATTTAGTCTTCAATGCATCATAGTGTCTTAAAAACAATAAATTAAAGTGTATCATATGTCAATTAATTTATCTTTAGGATGTAAGCAAAAAAAATGCATGTTCTTGATAATACAAAGTTAACTTAATAATACGAAGTTAAAACGACATACTGAATAATTTATAAATGATTTTATAACGATTTACAAATAAATTAAAATGATTGGTCACTATTCAATGAGGTGCTTTGACTTCATATCCAGTTTTAATATGGCTTTTCGTTTCCATTTTTTTTTTCTTGTCTTTCCAAGACATTAAAATATGAAATACTACAAAACCTCTTCTTAGAAAATTATATAGATATACTTCAAAATAATAATAATAATAAATACTACGAATGATTAATTAATGGGTTCCAATATTGTAACCCATAAATATTTTTTAGAAACCCAAATGTTCAATACAAAAAACTATTAGAATTTTAAAATTAAACGGTTACCATGTACACCCAATAATATACCAAAATTGTAAAATATTACAATTAACATTTAACAACTAATATCTTAATTCACTATATAAACAACCATTTAATTGTTATTTCCTAAGTTTAAAAAATTCACATTTTCTTTCGTCTTTGTTTTCAAAATCTATCTTTGAAGTCCTTTTAATTTTCTTTTCATGATGATCAACATCTCCAATATTCTCAAGCAATGTCACAGTATCATATTTAGACCGATCTAATTGGCAAAGCCTACCCACTTTCTTTTTGTAACAATTCACCGGCTCTAACCTGAACATAAATAATTCATGACCAATTGCAAACTTTATTGGGTCAAGACATAAAAAAATAGAAGGAAAAAAAAAAAAAAAACAGTAATAGTAGAAATTAAGTACCAATATGCTAGACATTGAAATGGTGCATATTTATCATAGATTTCTTTATTAACACTTTCAGTTGAATATACTTGTAATCAAACAACAAACATGCAGTAGAAATTAAGGATTGTAGCTACTTAATTGTTATAAAAATATAGAATATTAAAATATATATATATGATTTATAAAATTAATGATGAATTGAACCGGCCTTATACATAATGTTGAGAGTTTCAGAATTGGTAGGGATGTTGTAATAAAATCCAATACACACCAAGACATTGGCAAATGTGTTGGCACATGTAAAATCACCAAAGCCGTTGTTCTTTGTTAATTCTTGAAACACTTGATCTTTAGGGACTCCGATACTTGCATATAAATTAAAGTATACTTATTGGCGCTTTAATTACCACCATGAATTGTACGCGAATTTGTAATGTGCCCCCTAAATGTTTGTTTGCCAAAATATGAGAGTTTAGGGGGTTTAACACATAATAAAAACATTCAGGGGCACATTGCAAATTCACGTATAATTCAGGCGGGTCTAGTGCAATAAATCTATAAAGTATTGCTGCACAATTAATTACCAAGCCTTCTCATAAGAAAATAAACTAATAAGTGCGTTAAAAAAGATCGCATGTGTCTTTAATTACCAATCTTAAGATCATGCCAAGAAAGTGCAGCAATTAACGGATCTCCTTAACTTAAATAAGAGTATCCTTGTCTTCAGTTTGGAGCTTAACATCGTGACACTGAGAGTTTAAATTGATAGAAAAAATGATAGGAAAATGAAGAGTTTTTATTTTAATTTTTTTAGTGGAACACATGTTTTAATATTAATTGATTGACAACCTTTGAACTTCTGTACAATACTTAACAGCAATATTGAATTACAACAATTATTAACTTTTGGTATATTATTGGTATTTTTTTCTTGAAAATATATGTATTTTTATTGAAATACAAAGAGTTTACATTTGATTTCAATTAAATGGTTTTCACTAATTCAATTAAATGGTTTTAATAAATAAGCTAAAGTAATAATTTTAAGAGTAATTGGCACTACACCCCCCTCGAGTATACCCGAATTCACATGTTGCCCCCTGAATTAATTGTTTAGGCATTTAACCCCTTCAACTATCGGAAATTGGCAAAATTGGACGGAATGCTTACGGAACCCTAGTTCCGTCTCATTTCTCATCATGTGCGCATCACATGTCATGGCAAATTGCACTAAGTTCCCCTTATTATATAAATAATTGCATTGAACCGAAAAATATAATAATATGACCTAAATACCCCTCTGACCAAGGGTATTTTTGTCTTTAACCAAGACATGCCACATGTCAACACAAAAATCAATGGAAAAAAATTAATATTATAAATACAAATTAAAATATTATAAATAAAACAAAAATTAAAAAAATGGATTAGTGAGTTAAATTAATTAAAAAAAAAACGTATTTTTATCTATATAATTTTTTTTGAAATGCTTTAAAATTAATTTTTATTCCTTATATTTAGTATTTTTAATATAAAAATAAACATTTAATTAAAAAAAACCATTCATTCAAAAATAAAATAAAAAATAAAAAAAAACAACGAAAAAAAAAAATCATTATCATCAACCTTCAAGCTTCAACCTTTTTTTTTTTTTTTTTTTTTTTTTTTTTTTTGAATTGCAGAAAAGTTTACCCAAAGAAACAAGGACCATACATAACAATAGAGATTAGCAACCCACAATTGGTAACTAAAGGAGATGGCTGCATATATTTGTACAGAAATAGCGCATCAATGGACACTGATTATCTTAAAAAGCTGGAAAATACTAACAGATTCAACTCATACTTATCAATAAAGAGACTTGCAGTAGTAAAGTTAACCAGCACCTTGCAAACTGATCCATACCCAAATTCTAACTGTTTCTAAGCTTCCTAAATCATTGTGAAAAAAAAAAAAAAAAAAAACATCCAACTAAAACACATATACGCTCAAATGAAATTATGAGGAAAAAAAACAATCTCCTTCTCCAAACTAAATTACAAATCTTTCATTTATTTTTCTATTAATTTTCACTTCAAGAAAAAAAATTTGCATTAACCAAACCATAATAAATCTAAGCTTGATCTCATACAACATTCACTTCACAAAATACACACCAAAACCAGATCATCAACTTTCACTACCACCAAATCAAAACCTAGATCGAAACCAAAACCTAAATCGACCCAAACCACCACTACCACCAACCGAAACCCAAATCAGAAACCAAAACCCGAATTGAATCCACACCAAATGAAGAGGATGATGAGAGAGAGAGAGAGAGAGCGAGGAACACGATCGAACCTAGTCGGCTTCTTGTCGTCGTCGTCGTCGTCGCTGCTTCTGTTTTGAATTTGTTCGAGTTTGAACGCCAATTGGTGGACAAATTGGTTCTATTTCTTGATGAAATTTGTTTGTTGTGGCATGAACTTTTGGTGGAAGGAAGATGAAGTTTGGAAGAAGTTTTCTGGTATCTTGGTTTGGGTGGAAGAAGTTTCGGTGGCGATTAGGGAGGGAGATTGCACTACAAGAAAAAAGTCAATTGATGATGGAAATTTATGATGGTTCTAGCAGCCGTCATGCGTCAATGACGGTTTTTAAAAACCATCATCAGGACATGATGGTTTTTATAAACCATCATGTTTTGATGATGGTTTTTATAAACCATCATAACCTTATGAGCTTTCAAAACCATCATAAAGTCCTATATATATAATATGTCAAATATTCCGCCATAACCTTACTTTTCAGACAACCATCTTACTTTTCAGACAGCCATTAATATCAGTTGATATTTTCCCCAAATATATCTCTCAAGAATCCTAACTCTCATCTCTCAAATCCATTCATTTCTGCGAATTGATCAAACTTCATAACTTCATCTTCTTTCCAACTTTGATTCCGGTACTTTGAACTTGTAGTTTTGGTAGATTTGACGTTGATTCGTTTATTTGGTTTTCAATCTAGTTACTGATTAAATGTTGTGAAATTGCAATTGACAGGTGCAGTGCATGAACCCCTAACTCTCACCTCTCAAATCCAGCACTTTCAGTTGAAAAAATGTGAGAGCTCTTAGAAGTAGCCGCATCAGCAAAAACACTCTTCTCTCATCTTTATCGTCTCTTTGACATAGGTAAACAAAAGACTATGCAATTTTTTTTGGGTACTTTTTCCCTTTTGTTGTTTTGTTTACCTGGTTGTTGTGGGGTTCTTAGGCTGGAAATGGCTTTTGTTGTCGTTGTTGGCTCTGTATTTGCTCTGTCGTATGGCTCCAGAGCTTTGAAGAAGACTGAATGTGGTTGTTAGTGAGAATCAGTAATGAAGTTAAACTGTTTGTGAAAATAACTCAATTATAAAAAATTATTACGATTGAAACCAGTAATTTATTTCTTAATCACTATAGTTAGATAACACCTGAAAAGAAAAATAATCCACTAACTATTAAATCTGATTTTCTTTGCCTGTGGGTGCTGTGCTGTTGGTCTTTCCGGGCCCTTTTGTTGATGTTTGGGGTCTTTGGGTGTTGTTTTGTTTGGGGTCTGACTTGTATTGGTTTATTTTCTTGGGTGTTTTGGTTTGCTGGGCTTCTTAGTGCTTTTTTCTTTGCTGTGGGGTTGTTTTGTATGCTCTGCTTCTGCCCCTTTTGTCTGCTTTGGTGGCCGTTTTTTTTTCTTGTTGTGTGGGTCTATTTCGTTTTTGTTTTGTTGTTTCAGCTTGCAATAAAAATCACCGTTTCAAAAAATCTTTCGATCGCTGAATCACTTGATCTTGGAGTATTTGCTGTTATAATCTTTAGTCGTCTCTTGCAATTCTCAAGTCTATGGTCTTAGGTAGATATCAGAAAGAATTCTGATGTGGAATACTTATCCTCTTTACTTTCCTATCACAGGTCGTGTGGGTTCCTGGTAGTTTTGAAATCAATATTGTCACAGAAAGGCTTGGGAAGTCTCGAAAGTATCATGCAGTATTATGTATTAGAGCTGTGGTATGATTTCTTTTCTAATCCCCTTTAATAATATCATATGTTGTTTAACTATTTTCTCTGGTCATTAAGAGTATACTGATAGTTAGTACAGACTTGCTAGTGATTCCTAATCCATGAAAATCTGTTTGTTGTCAGTAGATAAGAGGTGATACTACACACTATGATGCTGTAGCTAATTCTTCTGCATCAGTAATACTTTCTGCAGGCTTGAATTCAAGTTGGTATTCATGCTTTGTTTAGTTTATGAATTGATTTTATTCTCTTTACTCATATTATGCTAATGTCTTATCCTAAATGGAATTTAACAATATAAGGATACATATGTAAGCATATGTAAGCATATTTAATCCTTTTTATTTTTGCTTTGTTGCTAATGTCTTATCCTAAATGGAATTTAATAATATAAGGATACATATGTAAGCGTATTTAATCCTTTTTCTTTTTGCTTTGTTGCTGTGTTGCGTTCCTCTAGCTCTGTCTCTGTTTCTGCTCTGTTGGTTGTGTTTTTTCTGTTGCTGTTGTTTTTTGTTGCTGTTTTTGTTTGGGCTCCTTTCCAGCTGGCTGTTGTTTCTCATTTCATCTTAATAAATTGGTTGTTTCCAAAAAAAAAAAGCGTATTTAATCAATTTATTATTATTTATTATTTCTTTGTTTTATAAGTTTCGATTTTTAACTTCAAGTGATTGTTTATATTTGTTTGACATTGAAATCTAAGGATTACTTGGGAAGATTAATTGTCTAACTACATAATGAAAACAATCGAACATTTTTAGAGAAGAAATTTGAAATTTCAAGAATTTAGCTAGAGCCTGGAAAGTAAACAAGAGAATGAGAATCTTATTACACTCTTTTATTTTTCCTTGTTAATGCTTTCAGGATTTATAGTTAATATAATCGTAATGGATAAGTCGTGGATGACAAAGGATAGATTGTCAAAAGAGTATGCAAATGGAGTTGATATGTTTATTTCATTTGCATTAGATCATACCACTAATCCTGAACAGATGTTATGTCCATGACAAGGATGTTTGAATTTAAAATTTCAAACATCTACAGAGATCAAATACCATCTTTTTAGTAAAGGCATTGATCAAAGGTACCAAAAATGGATTTTGCATGGAGAGTCATATCCTACTATAGCTTCTACAAGTGGGAAAACAACATCTGTTGAACCTCCTAGGTATGAAGAGGATGCTAATATGGTAGAAATGGTTCATGATGCATTTGAATTTTGCAAGGAAGATCCTAAATCATTTCAAAGCCTACTTGAAGATGCCGAAAAACCCTTGTTTCCTGGTTGTACTAAATATACCAAGTTGTCTGCACTGATGAAACTGTACAATCTTAAAGGGAAATATGGGTGGTCGGATAATAGCTTTTTAGACTTGCTAAGTGCTTTAACAGATATGTTTCCATATGGCAATGAAATACCTTCGTCTATGTACGAGGCAAAGAAGACAATGGTTGCGTTAGGTTTGGAATATGAAAAAATACATGCATGTCCAAATGATTGCATACTTTATAGAAATGAGTATAAAGATTTATCTAGTTGTCCCATCTGTAGAGAATCTAGGTGGAAAGAACATAGGAAAACAAATATTAATAGTCGAAGGATTCTTGCCAAGGTTTTGTGGTATTTTCCTCCCATCCCAAGGTTTAAACGAATGTTTCAGTCCTCTAAGATTGCAAGGGACTTGACTTGGCATGCTACTAGAAGAGAACGAGACGGAAAACTTCGTCATCCAGCTGATTCACCTTCATGGAAACTAGTTGATCAGATGTGGCCTGATTTTGCATCAGAAACAAGAAATCTTCGGTTGGCCATTTCAGCTGATGGTATAAATCCACATAAATCTCTTAGTTGCTGATGTAGTAAAATCTGTGTTCAATTTACTAAGAAAGTTCGTTCACTGGGATTGGCGATTCTATCGGTCAAAACCAATTAATCTAGCAAGGTTACACTCTAAATGCGAAAAAACTAAATTGCATAATGCTTTTCTTTGGAATTTTGTTGAAATCTAATATTAACCTAAATTATGAGAATCTGAACTAAAGACTAAAATAAAATAAAATAAAATAAAATCAAATCAAATCAAACAAGGGATGAATATATGTAGAGAAATACTAGGGAATCGATGCACCTTTCTTAGACACTTGTTATAGGTAAAAATCGTCATAAAGGACACGTCACCCCCATGAAGAAGCCACATAAGCGGGAGTCAGGAAAAGTCAACTCGAAAGGGGGAAATCCCCCAAGTAACCCACTCGGCTGAAACCAAAGCGACCCGATCACAAACAAAGAGAACCAGCTCGGGCAACACCACCTACTTGGGCATACTCGGGCATACTCGGGGATCAATAAGAAGAGATGGTTACGGAAACTCACTTCCCAAATACACGGAAGGAATCAGCAGTGAGCACCTCCACAATACGTAGCAGTGCAACCCTTCAGAGTTTAACAAGGAAACAACCAGGTCTCCTGCGAATAAAGGAGAAAGAATCCGGCCCAAACTTGGACTCAGCCAAAACAGGAAACATATCACGCCCAAGAAGGAAGCAGAATCCGACTAGGACTGGGAAACCGCTCAAGACTTGGGCGCCACGACACCAAACCCTAGCGGCATCCCTAAACCATAGAAACAACGTGTATAAATACCCTTTGTAACGCATAAGGGAGAGATCTATCGTTTCGAGCATAAGAGAGACCAGAGCGAATTTTTGTAATCAATTTTTATATAGTGGATTTTGGCTTCGTTGCTTAGGCAACAACACGTGGACGTTTCTCCGATCATCAGAGTTTTACCACGTATCTCTTGCTCATTATTTTTACGGTATTAAGATTCAAACTATTATCACTCACAAACGTGATCTCAAATCATCGATTGAGTGTTGACAAAAAATCACCGTCAACAACACTCAATGCTCACAATCAGTCTCGTTAAACACTTCAATCCAGTTTACGGGCTTGTTTTCAAGATAATTCAATTAAGTTCGAAGATCCTTTCCAATACTCGCACACGGTCATGCAACGAATACGGAATAATGATCTAGGGTTCTTTCTATTACTCACACACGGTCATGTAATGAGCAATTGTCAAAACCCAAGTTTTACACAAAACTTTAAGCCAAATTAACATAGCACGGTCATGCATATATTAATTTTCTTATTTATTATGTTTTTGATTTAGATTTAAATGGAACGGTCATCCACATCTAAACCCTAATCTCATGGGTAAACTAAGCTACAAAACTCAAATCACTTGCGGTCACAACATAATAAGAGAAGGTAGAATAGAGCAATTAATTCAATAAACAAAACTAAAACCCAATTGATTAACAAAAGATAGACTAATTGTTTACATAGAGTTATCCAAAATCAGTTACATCAATCCCCTAGTTAGAGGTTTAGTTACACATCAATGGAGAAGATAAAAACATAGAAGAGATGTAGAGAAAACCCGATGTGTGGTGGTCGGAGTGATGGGGGACGGCCCCCTTCTGTGGTTTGGAATCTCCCTTGGATGTCTCCCTTGAATCGAAAAGAATAGGAAGTATTTATAGGTGATTTTTCCTTATGAAACCCCAATTCTTCTTAGGTTTAGGAAATCCACCAAGTGGGAAAGTAGAATGAAACAAGGAATGAGAATCATTTCCTAACTTGGATTTCCTCTCTTGATGATTAACTCATAATTTGAGTTTAGGAAGTTTCTCAAACATGTCTTGATCTTCTAAAGTTATTAGGATTTGATTTGGGAAGTTTTGGAACAGTTCTGGACCAATTCGGAGTTGAAATCCGCCAAAAATACGTAATTCCGCTCCCTAGGTCGCTCCCTAGACAATTTGCCTCTGTAGCTGCATGGGAGGCGGAAATTCTCTGCTCTGGGTCGCTGCCTAGGCCGCTCCCTAGGCAAGTTGCACGGGGGGCGGTCTTGGCTCGTGGTAATTCTTTTCAGCTCCGACCTTCGGTTACTAAATTAGTCATAACTTCTTCTACGAATATCAGAATTACGATCCGAAAAGTGCGCCGAAAACTAGACTTCTGGGGCTTTCAATCCATGGGTGATAGGACACACAATTCAATTGGAGCTGAGAGATATGGGCCCCGAAACTTTGCCATTCTGCACTGGTCAAAAATCATCTTTTCATTGTTTTTTCCAATTTGCTCATTTTCTCCATCTTTTGACATCTTTTCTTCCAAAATAAGATTTAACACCACTTGAATGGAATGGACCTATCAAATACTCAACAAACATATTAAACAACCTAATTCACTCGAGAACAAAGCATAAATAATAGGAAATCGGGGCCTAAAACATGTATAGAAAATGAACCGATCAAATACCCCCAAACCTATCTTTTGCTAGTCCTTGAGCAAAACAAAACTAAAAACAAAAACTAAAAAACTAAAAAACAAAAATTAAATCTAAACTAGGCCACTTTCGTAGGGAACATGATAGCATTGAGCATATGCTACAAGCCTTTAAACCTCTAGGTGTCCCTAGTAGGAGGAGTTTTGTCTTATGAGGGTTTACAGCTATGCAACCCACAAACATATTTATGCGAAAAACCAAATAATCAAGATGCAAACTAAATGTACCATTCAAAGCCAATGCATGCTAGAGCCAATAAGTAAAGACTAAAGTTAAGTCACAAATTTGAAAGCATTGCTCAATTTTAATGAAAAGCCCAAGCTCAAGACATTCTAGCTTCAAAAACACATTCACCAAACGTCATAGATATAATTCGCCTCGACTCTAAGCCTTACAAGATATCGCTCATATTTCACACAGAACCTAGGCAAATACACTCATCAAGCATATGCAAAAGAAGTTATGCACAAAAATTTTCAAATTATAATTGCATATGAATATATCATTGAAAGAACGCTTGATTTGTATACAAAAAATCTCATGAAAAGAATCAAATATTAAGAACAAGATATAGCACATGTTTACCTTACTCTCGAGCTAGCATCCCCAAAAGATCAATTAGGTCTTTTCTTTGGTTATAACGGGGCCATTGGGTGAAGGCTAAGAAAGAATGGGAAAAGGATAGCAAACAAACCTAGGATCATATCAAGAAATTCTTCGACAATCTTCATATTCGGCCGAATTTCTTTGAATTCTTCATTCCACTTGCATCTAGGTTTCTTGAACAATTTTGTTCATCCTCCTTCTTGAGTTGACTTTGATTTCTCATCACTTCATTGTAACGCTCTTTTCCTTTTCTCTTTTATTTGATTCATCATCTCATTCATTTATCTCTTTCTTTCTTTTTTTCTTTTTAATTTAACAACTTTTCCATCTATTTCTTCTTGACACCACTTTGGTGTTTGTTCTCTTGCTTTTTTTTCTTGGTACATGTACATCACGAGTCGCACATTTCGAACTCCCTTCAATCATCTTCATCACTTCTTCTATATGATCCCAAGCTATAAGGTATGACTAAATTATGGCTTATTGGGGTTAAGTTAATGTGGGTGACGAAAGAAAAAGACTTATTGTGTTTGGCTTCAAACAGGGCTATGGAGCACACACATAAGGTAGAAAATATTTAAGGTCTTTTAAGTGAGTTCAAGCACACATTGCCTATATCACTTCTAATGGTTCAACCAAATCAAGAGCAAAGCCCACATGTAATATCTTTTTATGAGAATTGTTCTTTAATGCTCAATGTATAACCTATAGAGATCGAATCTAATGCTAAGAACTTACTGAGCGTTTAAAGAGTAGAAACAAAATATCCCTCATATCATGTCATTTATATACGCTTTTTGGCTTAGTGAACTCACAAGGGTAGTCTCCACTATTAATCATGGCAATCCAACTATGCATCCTATCCACTATCACATCAAGAGCATGTCATAAGTTTTGAAAAATGCAATGCAATACTCTAAGTGGCAAGAAGTTAGTTTAAACTCAGTGAATAAAGCATATATTACAGCTCTTAAAGCACACAAAAGAAGCATCTCAACATGGAGGACAAAAATTCAAAAACTAATGACTTTCGAAATCGACCTACGTCTGTTCGTTCACATATATAGCTCACATTACTTAACAAAATTTAACCATATTTTAGTACAAGATAATAGACATGCAAACACACACTTTTCATGTAGAACATATTTCAAAATTCGCTTTGGAAAGGTGAGAGAACAGACGACGAAGACAGTGCACGCACTGTTTCGCAACAACAGGGCATTGCCCATGACCTTTGGTCGAAGAAACATTCATAACTTTTAAACTAAAGCCCAGAATTTTGCATTATTTATACCGTTGGATTCGTATCGAAAAAATGAAGAACCCAGCATGGACGAAAAAAATTTATTTCCTCACCAATCAATACAGTTTTAACAAAACGTTTGCCTCAAAACTTTTCAAAACAGGTCACATTTTCGCAGATTTGTCAATGAATCGAAAAATCAAACAAACACGAATTCACACCCCCAAACCTAATCTAAACATTGTCCTCAATATTTGTATGACATTAAAAGCATGGACAACGAATAAAGAAAAAGCATGGCATGTATGAACTCAACACAAAAAAAATAAAAAAAATAAAAAATAAAAACTAGAAAACTAAAAACTAAAACTAAAAAGAAATTACCTAGGTGGGTTGCCTCCCACCAAGCGCTTAATTTAACGTCTCAGCAAGACGGGTGCAAGGACGACTCAACCAAACTCCAATGTCTCGAATTTGCGCCTATATGTGATTAGGTCTTGGAAAAAAATTTCGCGTGCCAGTATGTTCCTACACACAATAAGCAAAGGCAAGTAAATGTTCACTATAAGGTGTGGTGAAATAAGTTCAGAAAACCACTTATTCCACTTGCTTTTGTGTAGGCGGCTTGGAAAAGTAATGGGAGGAACATAAGGCTTGAGTTCCTTGTATAGGAGCGGTTCCTCGAAAGGTACATCTTCCGCTTCCTTTGCCTTTTCTTCTGTCTCCTCCTTTTGTTCTTCTTCACCTGCAACACTAGACAAATCATTAGAAAGTTCATTAGACAACTCCTTATTACTTTGTTGCAACTCTTGAGTTGTTTGATGGATGGTTTGAGTAAAATTGTTCAAAGCCTCTTCAAGTGGTTGGAATGACGAGCTCAGCTGCTTAAAGTTATTGACTTCTTTTCTTCTCCATGAGATATTTTGTACGAATCCAACCCATGGTGCTCTTGTAGATATTTTGAATAATTTGCTTTAGCGGTACAACTATCTATCTCATGACCCAACTCAGCACAGAACCCGCAAACCACGAATCTTTCTTTCTCTTTTTTTCCTGAAACTATTGAAGACAATATCTTAATGTGACACTGTAGAATATCCCCGGCAGCGGCGCCAAAATTGATGCAGTAAAATCTGTGTTCAATTTACTAAGAAAGTTCGTTCACTGGTGTTGACGGTGATTTTTGGATTATCACAGAGTCAATAACTAAATCAAAACAAATGTCAAACAAGAAAGAAAATTAAAACATGCAAAAGACAGATTTACGTGGAAAACCCTTGAATGGGAAAAAACCACGGCGTCCCGGAGGACAGGAAAATATCACTGAATTACTTGGCTTTGTTACACACTCAGATCTCTCGAATTCTTGCTTTTTTTCTCTTTTTGTTTTTCGAACCCCCTCCTCGTGGGATAGGTGGTTCTATTTATACATGATATTTAGGGTTTCCCCTTGATTTTAGGCGTGTTTGTAGTAGGACTTCCTCTTGGACTTGTATTGGGAATCCCATGTTGTTACGGATTAGGATAGGCTTTCCTGCCTCTTTATTCTAAGACTCCTTGGTGTAGAGGGCTTTCCGTGAGTGGGGGTTTTACCATTGTGCTTCTGCTGGGTCGGTTCATGCTCAATAGGCTGATGTAGCGAACACCCCCGCTTCTGGGTTTTATCTTTTTGGCGACTACATTTCTGACTTTGGCGAGTATATATTTGATTATGGCGACTACACCCTTGACCTATTAACTGATCCATGTTTTCCCCTTTGACTTGGTCAACGAGTGACGTGGCATCCCTTCTTTCAGCAATTATTGACTTTTATGATGACGTGTCCGTTTGGCGAATTTGTACACACAACAATACCCCCATAAATACTCCGAGCCGGGCGAATGGCTTTACTTCGTTTGCCTCTGCGAGTAGTATTTATATCTATGCCTTCAGAATTTCGACGCATTTTTGTAATTAACTCTCTCTCTTCTTTTCACCGTGTATTGTGTTGATTCTTCCGGTGCAAGATTTTAATTTCAGCCACATGACTTCTGGCGCTTCCACTTACTTGACAGGTGAGGGGATATTCTGACTGCTTGGTGATCCCCGAGACGCCACATGTCCATTACCTGGTGGTGACTATTGTGGCTAGTTACTGTGGCTGTCACTCACATTAATTGCATATCTTTTATTTGATTTTCTTTTTGAATTTCAAAATTCCCTCTTTTTAAGGCCCGATCGTTCCTTTTTCCTCACTTTGCTCTTTTCATTTATTTTTCTATTTTCTCCTTTGTTCTTCTCTCAAAACAGAGCTTCTTCGTCTTCCTTAGAAATCTCTGCCATGAATTCCTTCTATTCTACTTTGCTGTCGGACGGCTTGCTTCAAATATTGATCGTGCTTATTTCTCGACGCCCCCAAACCTCTTGCTCATCCTCCGAACCTAGGGTTTTCTGGTGAGTTCCCATGGATCCTTCCTTACGTTCTTCTCTTTTTAATAAGATGATGCAAGCCTTAGAACTTGGTGATAAGGGTACTGTAGACAAAATCGAATCTTTGATTCGTAATTTCCACCCGGATTCTCCGGTCCCCATTTCTGTTTATATTCCGCCTTCTGATGATGACTTTTTTCCTAATGTTTATCCTTCTTCGTCTTCCAATAGTGAGTCTCCAGAAATGCCGAGATCTTCTAGACCAAGTGGAAGCAAAAGACGCGCTTCTAGGATTCCTCGGGGGTCCCTTTTAGATGCGCAAACGACTGTTGATTCTGACGTTGAGGACCATCAACGGAACAGGCTGAACTTTTCATTTGATCGCCCCTGTTCCTTTGATACTGAAGTTAATGTGGTTGGTGAGGGTGAGCTCCGTAAGTATAAGAGTCGCTTTGGGATTCCAGACTCAGTGACTTTGATGTTGCCTGGTAGCCGAGCAGCGTGGAATCCTCCTGAGAATGCGGTCGCCATTTATGGTGCCATGATTAGCTGCGGGATTACCCTTCCTCTTCAACATTTTATTGCCAGGTTCCTCGCGGAGGTTCAAATTGCACCTGCTCAACTTGCCCCAAATAGCTATAGGATCCTTATGTGTTTGGGTTTAATGTGGAAGTTGAAAGGTTATGAACCCCCCACGCCTCGTGAGATTTGTCATTTTTACACTTTAGGGCAGGCTGGCAACAGTGGGACATACTTTCTTCTCTCTTCGCCCGTGGAGAACTGGATCCCTGAGGGTATGGCGAACCTTGGGCAAGTGGAGGTTTCCAGTGATGAGAAGAAGAAAGGTTTTATTTGTGGCTTTCCTACCTCAAATAAGAGATGGAAGAACAGCTGGTACTTTGTTGGCGGCGAGTGGGGTAGAGATGTGTCCGCTAATGGTTGCCTAAATCTTGCGGCAAAGAAGGTTCCTAGGCATTTTACCTCTCCTGATGCCTGGTCCAAAGCTGCCCCTATTTTGTTGGATGAGGAGGTGTCTCACCTTGCTGCTGCAGCTGTCCTTCCTTTGAATAAAAGGGGTCGCTCGTTTCTTTTGGACGAGGATAAAATGATCGCCCAGGGGCTTTTTCCGCGCCTACCCGCCAGACTTCCTCGCTGTAAGTTCTACTTGTTTTCTTTTAGTATTATAGTTTTCCTGTCTCCATTTGCTAACTTTTGGTGAGTTTCTGCAGTACATGATTTTGACACAGTTTACGATCTGTAAGCTCGGGCAGTTAAAAATTCTGAGGCTGCCAGTAAAAGGCAAGCTGCTGGTTTGGCTAAGGAGGCAGTGGCTAGCCCGGATGGTGGTGATCCCTCAGATGATGAGGAAGTTGGTGATGTTGATGGGGGGCGTGTCGAGTCAGGGACATCCCCTGTTCGCCCGGAGGTTGCTGCGAGTGCACCTGCTGCGAGTACTGCTGCGACTGCCGCCGCGAGTGCCTCCAGTCGTAAGGGAAAGGAGAAGGTGGGGGTTTCAAGTGTGGCTAGTGACATCCCCATTTTTGATGCGGATGTTCCTGAGACTCCCCTGGATCCTTCAAACGATTTGACCCCCAGTACCGGTAGAGGCAAACGTCCGGCTGAGGGTACGCCTGACCATGCTGCTCGACCTCTGAAATGGGCGTCAAGGGTCGTGCAATATGTTGTTTCTTCAGATGATGAGGTCGCTGAAGACCCTGTGCTCGCCGAGGCTCCTTCCGCTGAAACGGTTGTCCCTGGAGCTTCTGTTGAGGGACCAGATTTGACGGAGCCTTCTCTTCCGGAGGGGGTAAACAATTTTGATGCTCCTACCATTTCCCCAACCGGTTCAACTCCTCCTCCGGCAGCCGCGAATAAGCCGGACATCTCTTTTGCTGGCCAGCTAGGGTCAGCTGATCGACCAGGGCCAACTAATAAGCCGGGGTCGTCGAGACAGCCTGGGGCTACTGCGTCTGGTTCCGGTGTCGCTCATGAAGCTCCTTCCATTGATCCAACTAATGCTGGTGAGGGAGTCGGGTCTGTCTCCCTTTCAGATTTTACGGCTGCAGAAATCTGCTCATATATAATGAACAACAATGTCTATGTTGATAAGGATTGGGAGCAGATGAAGAGAGGGTCCTGCAACAAGAAAATGGAATTTTTCTTCGACTGCCACTCTCTGGTGGGCTTCTTGCTTTGCCCATGTATTTTTTATTTGCACGTATCCTGACTTCTATTTTTTCTTTTCAGATGTTGTCCGAGTTGGCTAATAATTATAGGCGAGGAAATTTTCTTTCAAAGGACGTGAAACGCCTGCGAGAACAAACCTCCCTTTTGGCAGCTGAGAAACTCTCTACTGAGGAAGCCCATACTCAGCAACTTGCTCAGTTGAGAGAATCCACAGATGGTTATCTCTCAGCCCAACTGGCTGCTGAAGAGAAATTAGCTGCTGCTGCTGCTGAGGAGGAGATGCATTTGCTGCGAGAGCAACTTTTCGTTAATCAAGAATCGCTCGCAGCACACTTTGAAGCTAAGCGACTAGCTGAGGAAGCAAAAGAGAAAGCTGAGTGTGAGGCTTTGGACTTGCGCAACCAGTTGTCCTCGCATGAAGTTATTCTGAACGATCTCAAGGCTGTGCTGGAGGTTGAAGCGGTTGATCGTGTCAAGAGATCCCCTGCCTATGATGCGCTTTTATTGCGTGAATTTGAAAAAGGCATGAGGCAGTCGAAGAAGTTCTTCGCCATGAAGGATCACTCAAATGAGAAGGCTCTGAGGCGTTTCGACCAGTCTTTTCAACAGCATATGGCCAGCGGAGTGGATTCAATTAAAGAGCAGATAAAACGTTGGAAAACCCACTGTCGTTACAACACAACTGAACCTCACCCTATGCATTTAGAAATCCCCAGCAAATGTGTCTTCAATACTTACTACTCGGGTCAGAAGGGCAGCTTTTCTGGTTCTGGCGCTGAGCCTGACTTGGGTCCTGTTGCTGGAAGGGATTATGAGCCTTTTATGCCAGAAGGGGATGAGGAAGTTACCTGGCCTTCAGACGAGGAGATCGAAGATGAGGAAGATAGCGAGGGCCCTCCTGCAGCTAGTTGAATTTTTGTGTCTTTCATACTGAAGGATTGTAATTCTTTATATCTTCAGTTTCTCTTTTGTATCTTCATTCTTCATTCTTAATTCTTTAATTGTAAATGACTTTATTTATTAAAAGTTATAAACTTTTTCTTTGTTCAGCTGCCTTTGCTGACTTTTCGGCTTACTCAGTATTTCACCAAGTTTTTAGCATATTTTTGTGTATTCAGCTGCTATTCGCTGAATTTTTGCTCAGTGTTTCACTTTGCAGCATTTTTGTTGTATTCAGCTGCCATTGCTGGATTTTGGCGTACTCAGTGTTTCACTAAGTTTTTAGCATATTTTGTTGTATTCAGCTGCCATTGCTGGATTTTGGCGTACTCAGTGTTTGTCAGGACGTACCCGACCATACACCAAGTTTTTAACATGCTTTTATTTATTCAGCTGCCATTGCTGAGTTCTGGCGTACTTGGTGCTTATTCAGGGCGTATTCGCCCACACCAAGTTTTTCTCTGGAGATCTTATTCTCCTTGTAGTGGCGATCCCCAATTTCTGTAGCTTGGGCTATGGCGACGTAGTCGCTTTTGGCTTGCTTTAGTTTCGTTGGGTCGCTACTTATTCTCATTGCTGCGAGTACGAAACTCGTCTTTACGCAATTGTATTGATATAAGACGGCGAATGCCCTTTGTAACTGGCGAGTCAAGTCACGAATTCTCAGTAATAAATTACTCTTTATTTGGATAGTTCCTGCAACTTTTGTCAAAACAGTAACATAGAAAAAATGCTAAAACAGAAACTGCCTATGAATAAAAAACTTTGAACTAAATCTTTAAAAATAATGAAAAAGTCAAGGGTAATATATCTTCAGGTACTGCGCATTGCATGGCCGAGGTAGTTCGCCAAAACCTTCTCGAGTGATGCGATATGCCCCGTGGCCAGCTATGCCTGTGATTTGATAAGGCCCTTCCCATTTGTCTGCGAGTGATCCTGCAGCCTTGTCTCTAGTTCCTGGGTTCACCCTTTTCAGCACCAAGTCACCGAGTGCGAACCTCCTTTCACGCACATGTGAATTGTAATACCTGGCTACCCTCTGTTGGTATGCAGTGTTTCTTATCTGTGCACGTTCTCTTCTCTCTTCTAATTCATCCAGACCGCATTTTAACATATCAACATTGAGTTCTGGTTGAAAGAGTTGTACTCTTGGTGAAGAGAAGGACGTCTCTATGGGGATGACTGCTTCAGCTCTGTAAGCCATGGAATATGGGGTCTCACCTGTTGAACCTCTTTCTGTGGTTCGATATGCCCAAAGTACCTGTGGTAATTTCTCTGCCCAGCTTCCCTTTTTTGCTACCAATTTGGCTTTCAGGTTGTGTTTTATGATCTTGTTCACTGCTTCAGTTTGGCCGTTTGTCTGCGGGTGCGCTGGGGAGGCGTAGTAGTTGTTGATACCATACTTGTCACATAGCTCCCTGAGTTTGTTTCCGTCGAATTGGGTCCCATTGTCAGTGATAATGGTGTTGGGTATCCCGAATCTGTACAGGATATTTTTCTTTACAAAGCTTATAGTATTGGCTTCTGTTATATGTACCAATGGTTCGGCTTCTACCCACTTTGTAAAATAATCTACAGCTACTATAGCGTGCTTCGCTCCTCCAGTTGCTGTTGGCATTGGGCCGATCAAGTCAATTCCCCACATGGTGAACGGCCAAGGCGAGGTAATACTCTGCAAGAGTTCAGGTGGTTGGCGAATGTTATTGGCAATCTTTTGACACGCCTCACATCTCGCTGCCACTTTTTTGGCATCGACGAATAGTGTTGGCCAGTAAAAACCCTGCCTTAATGTTTTGTGGGCTAGGCTGACACCCCCAGTGTGATTCCCACAATTCCCACTATGTATGCTTCTCAGGATACCTTCTGCTTCTTCAGGCCCGACACATCTCTGCAGTGCTCTTGAGTACCCCCTTTTGTACAGTTCTCCATTGAGTATTGAATATCTCGTAGCTCTGTACTTCAATCGTTTTGCTTCTAATGGATCACTTGGGAGTACATCATTGACGAGGTACTCTTTGATGGGTGTGATCCAGCTGTCCCTCTCGCAAAGATTGCCCCAACTTCCTTTGTTTTTACTATACTTAGCTGCAATAGGCGGATCATAGAGATAGTTTTAGGCCAGATGTTGATTGTGGCGGATGCTAGCTTGGCTAAGGCATCAGCCTGCTCGTTTTCTTCTCTGGGGATATGAATAATTCTGTATTCTTTAAATCTTTCCAGTAGCTCTCTCGCTAATTCTAGGTAGGTGATCATGCTTTCATCTCTTGCCTGGTATTCATCTAGTATCTGATTGACAACAACTTGAGAGTCGCTGAAGATTTCTACCTCATCTGCTCCTAGGATTGTGCAAACTTTTAAACCTGCTATGAGTGCTTCATACTCAGCTTGATTGTTAGTAGCTTTGAAGTCAAAACGCAAGGCACATTCGACTGAATCTCCTTCCGGGGTTAACACTACTACCCCTGCCCCACTGCCGTGCGTGTTTGACGACCCGTCAACGCGGAGTTGCCATTTGAATACTCTCTTATTTTGCTCCACCATCATTCTTGCCACTTCTACACTTGGCTCGGTGAACTCTGCTACAAAGTCTGCCACTGCTTGGGCTTTAATTGCCGTCCTTGGCAGATACTCTACATCGAATTCACTTAACTCGATCGCCCACTTCGTTAATCGACGGGATACTTCTGGTTTCTGCAGAATTAGTTTCAGTGGGCAATTGGTGTATACTCCGATTTTATGAGCATGGAAATATGGCCTTAACTTCCTTGCTGCTGTGATTAGAGCGAGTGCCATTTTTTCAGCCGGTGAGTACTTGGTTTCGGCTGGTAACAATGCCTTACTGGTGTAGTATATTGGTTTCTGGATTCCCTCTTCCTGTTTTACCAGCACGGAACTTGTGGCTGCTTCAGAAACGGACAAATATATATACAGCGTCTCTCCTGTTTCTGGTTTTGACAGTAGCGGTGCCTTCCCAAGGTAATCTTTCAGGGCCTGGAAAGCTCTTTCACAATCTTCGTTCCACTCGACTCCCTTTCCTTTCTTTAGAGCTTTGAAAAATGGTAGGCATTGGTCTGTCGATTTAGCTATGAACCTGTTCAGCGATGCCAGGCACCCTGTGAGCCTTTGGACGTCCTTCAAAGTTCTTGGCGAAACCATTTCTGCTAATGCTTGGATTTTCTCCGGGTTCACTTCGATTCCTCTTTGATGTACTTGATACCCGAGAAATCTTCCTGATGGTACGCCGAACACGCATTTTGCGGGGTTCAACTTCATTCTGTACTTTACCAACACATCAAATGTTTCCCCCAGGTCATCTATATGTTTATCTGCTGTGATACTTTTTGTTAGCATATCATCAACGTAAACCTCCATATTTCTTCCTATTTGTCTGGCGAACATCTTGTTGACTAAACGCTGGTAAGTTGCTCCAGCATTTTTCAGGCCGAACGGCATGACTGTGTAACAGTATAACCCTTGGTCTGTGGTGAATGCCGTCTTTTCCTCATCAGGCGCATGCATTTTTATCTGGTTATAGCCCGAGTAAGCATCCATGAAGCTCAATGTCTCATGTCCTACCGTTGCATCGACCAACTGGTCAATTCTTGGTAGCGGGAAGCTGTCCTTGGGGCAGGCCTTGTTTAGGTCGGTGAAATCGACGCACATCCTCCATTGATTATTCTTCTTCTTCACTAGAACTACATTCGCCACCCATTCTGGGTACTTAACTTCCCTGATGGACCCTGCGGCGAGCAACTTGGATACCTCCTCTTTTATCGCCGCACTTCTCTCTGGGTTGAAGCTTCTCCTTTTTTGCACCACTGGTTTGCATTTTTCGTTCACAGCCAGGTTGTGTGAAATAACACTTCTATCAATTCCCGGCATGTCCTCATGGCTCCAAGCGAATATCCCCTTGTACTCTTTCAGCAGGCTTGTCACATCTCTCTTGACTCGTTCAGCCAACCTGGCTCCAATCCTGACTGTTTTATTCGATTCTGCTTCATCCAGAATAATGGACTCAGTTGGCTCTTCCTTCTCTCTGCTTGCTTTGTCCCTTGGGTCCAATTCGAATGCTTCCGGATTTTCTTCCCGTACCTCCTTATTCACTTCGAATATGTTTAAGGTCTCCATTCCCGCCTTATCTTTAAAGATTGAAAGGTTAGCGCGGCGAGCCATCTCTTGTGACCCTTTCAGTTCCCCGACTCCAAATTCTGTGGGGAATTTTACCTTCAAGGCGTGGGTTGAAGTGACAGCTCGGGCTTTGTTAAGAAAAGGTCTGCCAAGCAAAGCATTATATGGCCAATTATGGATGTCGACTACAACGAAATCCAACAGGATTGTTCGCCTGCATGGCGCCGTACCGAACCTCACCGGTAGTTTCACAGTTCCTAAAGATCTTACTTCTGCACCCCCGAAACCTTTTAGCGGTACATGGAAAGGTTCTAGATCCTTCCTGTCCAGTCGCAGCTCATCGTATACTCTAGCACTTAGAATATCTGCTGAACTTCCGTTATCAATCATTACCCGAAGGACATCCCTGTGTGCAATTTGAACTCCCACTACAATTGCATCGTTAGGCTTTGCATCGATTCCGTCGGAGTCTTCCGCCGTAAATGTTATGGGGTCATGTCCTTCCCTTCCTTTCTTGGGGTTCCTCTGCATATAATTAATCTCCATATTTCTGCTGTCATGCATTACTTCTCGGACTTCTGACATCCTTTCTCGATTGCTTCTCCCAGTATGGGGCCCTCCAAAGATGGTGTTTATAGCGGCGTTAGGGCTGTTCCTCCTTGGACTCCTCCTTTCCTGCTCGATCCCTTGGTGGTTATCTTGGCGACCACCTTGCTTATCGCTTTTCAACGTAACATCTTTCAGGTGCCCGTCCCTGATCAAGCTCTCAATATGATCACGTAACTGGAAACACTTTGAAGTTTCATGCCCATGATCTTTATGAAATCGGCAGTACTTGGTTGTATCTCTCCTGGCGTTAGCTGATTGTTGCCGAGGGTATTTGGCGAGTCCTTTGTCTTCTACCACAGAAAGTATTTCCTCCTGGTCGCCAGTTAAGGGGGTGTAACGGTTGTACCTTCCTTGAAACCTGCTGGATCGAGCGTTTCCTTTGCTTTCCCTTGGATGTCCCTTTTGGCCTCTTTCGTCTCCCTGACGATCACGCGACTGTGTCTTCTTGTTGTCCTTATGTTCCGACTTTGAGTCAGGCTTATGGCCATATACGTAGCTACCCCCTTGTGCTACTTCTTCCTCTTCTGCCAATGCATAATCACCGGCTATTTCCATCATCTCCTCGTAAGTTTTTGGCCTATCCCTTCGCAGACCAAAGGATAGTCGCCCACTTTGCAACCCATTGGTGAAAGCAGCGATAACAGCTACGTCACTGGCATCCTCAATTTGGGCAACCTCTTTCCCGAATCTTGCTAGATACTTCTTGATCGACTCATTGCGCTCCTGCTTTAGATTCGATAGATGGGCGAGTGACTTCCTTCTCTGCACGCTCCCCATGAATTGTCTTATGAACGCTTTGCTGAGTTTTGAGAAACTGCTTATACTTCGGGGTGGAAGTCTTCCAAACCATCTAGAGGCGAGGTCGCCGAATGTCTGTGGGAAGGTGAGACATAGCAGTCCGTCATTGGATGAATACTGGGCCATAATATTACGGAATCGGTGAACATGCTCCTTCGGATCCCTGTTTTCTTTATACTGTTCAATGGTCGGCATTCTGAACCTATCTGGAAACTGGGTGCGAGCAATGTGATCGACGAATGGACTCTCTGATTCGTCATCTGAAGATACGTTGCGACCATACCTCCGTGCCATTGCTGAAACCTTCCTTGACAACTCTTGTAAGATAACATCTCGATGGCCAGTTGGTTCTCCTGCTGGGTCGAGTCTGCTCTTAATTGTCATTCTCCCATAGTCATCTTTATCATTCGGATTCCTGACAATCTGATCATCCGCGCTTTCAGATCTTCTTCGCCGTACCCTTTTGGATGGTAATTCTCTTCTTTGTTGGGGACTTCTGTCTTCAGATGAGATAGAGCGGTGTCTCCGCCATCTCCTTTGATGCGTGTCATTAGAATTTGTCCCATGTATCCGCCCGTGATCTTGTTTCTCCAGGGATTCGTCGTTCATCACAGCTTTTCCCTTTCTATATCTTCTTTCCTCGAAACCTTCAGGGTTGTCCTGGGGAGTTTCTTCGGGGGTCTGCCTCACTCGAGTGTCGGGGGTGGCAATGTGGACTTCTGACCGTAATCTCCCAGGTGGATGGATTCCAGGTGTGGTTAATTCGTAGGGAGAGGAGATTCCCGGGCCTATGGGAAGTGAGAGTCCTATTTTATTAGCCTGACTGATCAGATTCATCAACGCAGTTTGAAAGTGCTGCAGAGTTTCTGGGTTGGTTGCCCTAGCTCCTGGCGTTGCCGCAGATTGTTCTCCGATCGTCGCCGCTCCATCGCCTGTTGGCGCAGTTATTTCAACAATCTGATCTCCGCTGGAGTTGCCATCCTTGTCGCTGTTCATGTTTTTAAGTCACAAGGGTTTTTCGAAGTTCTTGTTCAAATTACCCCTCCTTCTAGCGCCAATTGTTGACGGTGATTTTTGGATTATAACAGAGTCAATAACTAAATCAAAACAAACGTCAAACAAGAAAGAAAATTAAAACATGCAAAAGACAGATTTACGTGGAAAACCCTTGAATGGGAAAAAACCACGGCGTCCCGGAGGACAGGAAAATATCACTGAATTACTTGGCTTTGTTACACACTCAGATCTCTCGAATTCTTGCTTTTTTTCTCTTTTTGTTTTTCGAACCCCCTCCTCGTGGGATAGGTGGTTCTATTTATACATGATATTTAGGGTTTCCCCTTGATTTTAGGCGTGTTTGTAGTAGGACTTCCTCTTGGACTTGTATTGGGAATCCCATGTTGTTACGGATTAGGATAGGCTTTCCTGCCTCTTTATTCTAAGACTCCTTGGTGTAGAGGGCTTTCCGTGAGTGGGGGTTTTACCATTGTGCTTCTGCTGGGTCGGTTCATGCTCAATAGGCTGATGCAGCGAACACCCCCGCTTCTGGGTTTTATCCTTTTGGCGACTACATTTCTGACTTTGGCGAGTATATATTTGATTCTGGCGACTACACCCTTGACCTATTAACTGATCCATGTTTTCCCCTTTGACTTGGTCAACGAGTGACGTGGCATCCCTTCTTTCAGCAATTATTGACTTTTATGGTGACGTGTCCGTTTGGCGAATTTGTACACACAACAACTGGGATCGGCGATTCTATCGGTCAAAACCAATTAATCTAGCAAGGTTACACTCTAAATGCGAAAAAACTAAATTGCATAATGCTTTTCTTTGGAATTTTGTTGAAATCTAATATTAACCTAAATTATGAGAATCTGAACTAAAGACTAAAATCAAATCAAATCAAATCAAACAAGGGATGAATATATGGAGAGAAATACTAAGGAATCGATGCACCTTTCTTAGACACTCAATGCACCTTTCTTAGACACTCAATGCTCACAATCAGTCTCGTTAAACACTTCAATCTAGTTTACGGGCTTGTTTTCAAGATAATTCAATTAAGTTCGAAGATCCTTTCCAATACTCGCACACGGTCATGCAACGAATACGGAATAATGATTTAGGGTTCTTCCTATTACTCACACACGGTCATGTAATGAGCAATTGTCAAAACCCAAGTTTTACACAAAACGCTAAGCCAAATTAACATAGCACGGTCATGCATATATTAATTTTCTTATTTATTAAGCTTTTGATTCAGATTTAAATGGAACAGTCATCCACATCTAAACCCTAATCTCATGGGTAAACTAAGCTACAAAACTCAAATCACTTGCGGTCACAACATAATAAGAGAAGGTAGAATAGAGCAATTAATTCAATAAACAAAACTAAGACCCAATTGATTAACAAAAGATAGACTAATTGTTTACATAGAGTTATCCAAAATCAATTACATCAATCCCCTAGTTAGAGGTTTAGTTACACATCAATGGAGAAGATAAAAACATAGAAGAGATGTAGAGAAAACCCGATGTGTGGTGGTCGGAATGATGGGGGACGGCTCTCTTCTGTGGCTTGGAACCTCCCTTGGATGTCTCCCTTGAATCGAAAAGAATAGGAAGTAGTTATAGGTGATTTTTCCTTGTGAAACCCCAATTCTTCTTAGGTTTAGGAAATCCACCAAGTGGGAAAGTAGAATGAAACAAGGAATGAGAATCCTTTCCTAACTTGGATTTCCTCTCTTGATGATTGACTCATAATTTGAGTTTAGGAAGTTTCCCAAACATATCTTGATTTTCTAAAGTTATTAGGATTTGATTTGGGAAGTTTTGGAACAGTTTTGGACCAATTCGGAGTTGAAATCCGCCAAAAATACGTAATTCCGCTCCCTGGGTCGCTCCCTAGACAATTTGCCTCCGTAGTTGCATGGGAGGTGGAAATTCTCTGTTCTGGGTTGCTGCCTAGGCCGCTCCCTAGGCAAGTTGCACGGGGGGCAGTCTTGGCTCGCGGTAATTCTTTTCAGCTCCGACCTTCGATTACTAAATCAGTCATAACTTCTTCTAGGAATATCGGAATTACGATCCGAAAAGTGCTCCGGAAACTAGACTTTCGGGGATTTCAGTCCATGGGTGGTAGGACACACAATTCAATTGGAGCTAAGAGATATAGGCCCCGAAACTTTGCCATTCTGCACTGGCCAAAAATCATCTTTTCATTGTTTCTTCCAATTTTCTCATTTTCCCTATCTTTTGATATCTTTTCTTCTAAAATAAGATTTAACACCGCTTGAATGGAATGGACCTATCAAATACTCAACAAACATATTAAACAACCTAATTCACTCGAGAACAAAGCATAAATAATTGGAAATCAGGGCCTAAAACATATTTAGAAATGAACTGATCAGTAGCTCTTATAGTTGTTGGCCAGTACTAATGATAACATACAATCTTCCACCATGGTTGTGTGTGAAAAGAAAATTCATGATGTTGTCCCTATTAATATCTGGTCCACAACAACCTGGTAATGACATTGATGTGTACCTAGCACCACTAATTGAGGACTTGAAAACTTTATGGGAGGTTGGGGTCGAAGTTTATGATGCTCATAAGCAAGAAAAGTTTAATTTGCGTGCTGTATTGTTATGGACAATTAATGATTTTCCTGCATATGGAAATTTGTCTGGTTGTCCCGTAAAGGGTGGTCGTGCTTGTCCTATTTGTGGGGAAAAAACATTTACTTGCAGATTGAAGCATGGTAACAAGAATATATATATGGGTCATAGACGTTATCTTCCATTAAATCACCCTTTTAGAAAACAAAAAAAGGTGTTTGATGGAAATACTGAGGATGGCTTGCCTCCAAAGCCCTTGAAAAGGAACAGATATTCTGGAACAAGTTGGTGGGATCTGCAACTCTTGGGAGAAGAAGAGGATAAATGAGAAGCGTAAAGCACATGTAGCTCCTCATGTATATTGGAAGAAAAAATCAATATTTTTTGATCTAGAGTACTGGAAAGATTTTCATATACGTCACATACTGGATGTTATGCATATTGAAAAAAAATGTATGTGAGAGTATATATGGTACTTTACTAAATATCCCAAGAAAGACAAAAGATGGAGTCAACTCTCGTTTGGATCTCAAAGCTATGGGATTGAGGAAAGAACTTGTTCCCGATATGGATAAAAACCATATATACTTGCCACCAGCTTGCTACACTCTAAGTAGAGCAGAGAAATCAATGTTTTGTAAGACATTGGCAAATTTAAAGGTACCAGATGGATATTGCTCAAATTTCAAAAATCTAGTCAATTTGGAGGAATTGAAGCTCCAAGGTCTTAAGTCTCATGATTGTCATGCTCTTATGCAACAATTATTACCATTGGCTATACGATCAATTTTACCAAATCATGTAAGATATGCAATCACTAGATTTTGTTTGTTCTTCAATTCCTTGTGTAGTAAAGTGGTAGATGTTTCAAAGTTAAACCAAATCCAAAGTGATCTTGTCATAACTTTGTGTTTATTGGAAAATTATTTTCCACCTTCATTTTTTGATGTGATGGTTCATTTAACGGTGCATCTTATTAGAGAAGTTAGATTGTGTGGACCGGTATATCTTAGGTGGATGTACCATTTTGAAAAATTTATGAAAACTCTAAAAGGGTATGTGCGTAACCGAAATCGGCTAGAAGGATGCATTGCTGAGTGTTATATTGCCGAAGAAGCAATTGAGTTTTGCACGGAATATTGTTCTAATGTTTCGACAATTGGCAATCCATATGAAAAGAACGATAATATTCAAGTTGGCAAGCCTTTATCGGGGGGTCATAATGTTGTAGTTGATTGTGGTGAATTGTTACAAGCACATCTTTATGTGTTATACAACACAACTGAAGTTCAACCATATATCGAGTATGTTTTTCTCTATTCTTTATTCCTTTCATACTTTTTTCTTTCGAAAACACTTATAATATTAACTCATATTAGATTATATTTAACTTGGTTAGTGAACATATGACATGGTTGAAGTTAAAATATCCTCGTCAATCTAAACGGTCAAAGTGGTTGCAAGATGAACATAATCACACCTTTATACAATGGTTGCATGATAAGGTATTGATATAACATTTTTAATTTTTTTTCTTGATTGTACTATCTCAATAAATATATATCTAAACTTTTATAATTTATATAGGTTGCAAGTGAAATAGAAAATCAAGAGAACGTGTCCACCACTCTAAAGTGGGTTGCACACGGACCTCATCCCAATGTAGTACAATATCATGGTTATAATATTAACAATTGCCGGTTTCACACTTATGATCGTGATAGTGATCGGGTTACCCAAAATAGTGGAGTAATTGTTGTTGCAAGCACAATGCAATTTGCAAGTGCAAAGGATAATAACCCTACATTTGGAGAAATGTCTTTTTATGGAGTTATCAAAGAGATTTGGGAGCTCAACTATTACATGTTTAGTTCTTTGTTGTTTAAATGTGATTGGGTTGATAATAAATGTGGACTTAGAATTGATGAGCTTGGGCACACCTTGGTGGACCTTAAGCAAATAGGGCACAAATCCGATTCCTTTATTTTAGCTTCTCAAGCTAAACAAGCTTTTAATGTTCCCGACCAAGTTGATCCAAGGTGGTCGGTTGTGTGTTCTACTCCTCAAAAAGACTATAAGTTCCTTGATGTTAACGATGAGGTAGATAATATAATGGTGCATGATCCCATTATCAAAGTCTTACCGAATGTTGAAAATTTTGATTCTAGTAGTGAGGATAACACTAATTATGTTTGTCAAGATTGTGAGGGTATTTGGATAAGTGATAAGACATTATAAAAAGGTTGGTGTTTAGTTGTTATATCATATAATTGTTGGTTTACTTTTATCTTTTATAACTGCATGTTTATTTAGTTTTTATGTTGTTTATACAGGACTATAACCATGGATGATGGCATGCCCTCAACAAACAAGAAAAAAAATAAAAGAGTTGACTAAAATAAATGGTAAAATTGTTGTAGAATCCACTGTAGATGGGATACCATATGGACCAGGGGCAAATGCACTACTTAAAGATCTTAGCAAGCTAGCACGTAAGATCATACCTCTTACTTTTAATGATTGGAGGAAGGTACCAAAACGAATTACAAATGATTTATGGGAGTATGCTGAGGTAATGACACTTATGACACTTATTTGGCTGTAGACTGATAATATTTTAATTTATATTATTTAACAATTACTTATAGGCTAAGGGAAATAGTTAGTTGATTAAGTAAACTAACTATTACTTAATACATTTGCATTTAGCTGCAGGGAAATTACGAAGTAGACAAGCGAATGAGAAAGAAACTAATGCAAACACTTGGAGTTATGTTTAGAACTTGGAGGAGTACTATTTTTGTAAAACATATCCTTCCTCACAAAGATGATCTTCAACGTTTAAAAAACCCACCTTTAGGTTTAGAGCACATCCCAATAATTGAATGGGAGAATTTTGTTAAGATTCGTTTAGGGCCAACCTTTATGGTAAGTATCACCAAATATTTGTTATAGTTATTGTTAATTTATTACTTTTAATTAATATTTATAATATATTTTAACATGTAGGCTATTTGTGAGAAAAATAAAAAACAGCGAGAGTTATAAATATAATCATCGATTAAGCCGAGGCGGATATGTCGGCTTACGGGAAAAATTGGTAGATTTGCTTTTTTTTTTTTTTTTTTAATTTCCAATATAACAGATTTTAATATCAATTATATATTTGACCTTCTCCATTTTGATTTTACAGTAGCTTTCATTATTGATTTCAATATAACAACATTCATACTAAGTCACTTGAAGGCTTACTTGTAATGATTTTACATGCCATTTGACTTCATAGAAAAAGGAGCGTGGTCCAAATGAAGTGATAGACCGATCTGAACTATGGTGTTTGCCTCGTAGAGACGAAAATAAAAATTATCCTCTAGACTTAATACCTATTATGGAAAAAATTGTAAGTTACGTACTTTTATCATTTTAATTTTGTTGAAATTTTATTTTAATGTTAGTCTTTTACAATTAAATCATGTGTTGATGTTGAATCATGGTAGGAGGATTTGAGAAAAAAGTCTGAGTCAGGAACTTTATCATTTGAGGGAGATGAAGATATTCTGACTTCTGCTTTGGGATCTAAAGAACATGATGGTTGAGTTAGAGGAATGGTAAAATTTGTCACTCCGTCAAATTATTTTCATACCCCAAACCCTCAAGCACAGTGGAATAAAGAGAAAAAAGCTCTTGAATCTCGTATAACTTATTTGGAGGAAAGGATAATGCATTTCTGCAAAGATCACTTCCAGATAAAACACACATTGAGTCACATGTGGAGGCACAAAGTTCAAATAAGACACCAATGATGTCTTCTCCTCAAATGAAAGCACAAGATGGTGATCCTTTGGCTATGGAAAAGCTTGCGGCTTCTCAAAAAATGTATCCGTTGGTTGGAGAAAAATGTGCATTGTCAAAGGTATGTATTTCATACAATGGACATTATTTTTATTTATTTTATGATGTATTATTAATTAGTTGATCCTTTTTAGGGTCAACCATGTAAAATGACTATTGGGTCATTGGAAAATATTGTTGCTATTGGAACTATCATAGAGATGAAAAGTTTACTTTTTCTTGTCTCTATTGATGTGGTAATCAACGAAGATGCAATGTTGCCAATCCCTAATGAAGTTGAGGGCCTCCTCTATTTGAAAGATGCAATAGGTTATCACATTCTTTGGCCCAAGGAGCTTATTGTGGATGATTCTATTAATGTGGTAAGTGTGCTTTAATGATTAATGCACGGTTTGTTCTATTTATGCATTTTTGGGTTTTATTTGTTTATTGTTTAAACTATTTATTGGGATATTTGGAATTTACATTGAATACACTTTTTGCTAGGTTTTTGAAAAACATGAGTCCAAATATGCAAAGGGTATACAAGATTTTGAAGGATTGGTAAAAAACTTTGCAGTATTGGGTCGAGAGCATGTTCGTGTACCATTTGAAGATGACATATTTGCTAATTCATGTTATTGCTACATTGGGTCAAATGATCTACAATCCTTGATTGAGATGAAAGTTCTAGGAGGAAACCACCTTCTTCTGTGTATTAGGTAACTTTATTTTAGTTATCGTTATTTAATTACACTGTAAAGTCTATTGATTGCATATAATAGATTGAATGTTTTATTACATGTAGGTATTTATTTAATAAACTCAAAGACATTTCTCTGTCACATGAATTTGGCTTCATCAATCCAGTTTTTGTCTCTCTTTCTGGATATAAAAACCATTCTGGAAGAAATGATCAGAGAGCATGTTATATTGCTGAACGCTTGCAAGGATCTGTTCAAAATCAAATTCTTCTCATGCCTTACAATCCCGGGTAAGAATGTTATATATGGATTTTTATTTAACATAATGCACCTATCCAAATACTAACATAATATGTATTTTTGTGCTAATTTATGAATAGATTTCATTGGGTTTTGGTTGCCATTGACAAGGCAACATTAACTGTTTATTATCTGGATTTTCTTATCAATGAGGTGGAGATATCATTGAACATAATTATACCTCTGTATGTGTACTTTCTGTCATTTAATGAAAGTTATTCTCAATTTTTTATTATTTGGTTGTTTAGCATAAACAAATATATTAATCTATACTAAGTTATGAAAATAATTTATGCAGTGCAACTCAAAAGTATCAGGCTAACTTGGGAAGTCAAAGTGCAAGGGTGATGCAATGGGAAGTTGTCAATGTATGTAAAATTCGGTATTAATAATAATTTTTTTTTTTTGAATTTTTTTTTGTTAACTATAATTAATTAAGATGTTTGTGCATATAGGCACCTAAGCAACCTGATAATTCTGAGTGTGGGTATTATGTGATGAGGTTCATGAAAGAAATAATTGAAAATCCCGATATACTTAGTAAGAAGGTGAGATAATTTCTTGTGGTGTTTTCCTTTCAAGTATAATTGTAAATTCAAAGTATTTGATGTTTTTTTTTTTTTTTCTCAGTTCAATGGAAAATAAAGGTATACTCAAGAAGAGATTGATGAAGTGCAGTTGGAGTGGATTGAACACATCAAACCATTTGTCAAATAGGTAAACGAACCATGGATCCAATTTGTGTCTAGCTATGAGGATGTTCAAGTGAAAACATTTCATAGATTTCTTTTATATGTATCAGTAATATTTCGTGTATGACTCTATATACATTTTCATGGATTTATATGTAAAAGATTGTAAAAGTTATTTATGGATTTTGTTTTTATTTTTTGAAAATATTGTATAATGATGAAATTATAAATTATAAAATATGTATGGTAATGCAGGCAAAAAATGTGCTATTGAAATCCGAAAAAAAAAAAATTAAAAAAAACAAAGTTAATGATGGTTTAAATCCATCATAGGTTTATGACGTTTAATAACCGTCGTAAGATCATGACGGTGTAAAACCGTCATAGAATTATGACGGTTTTAACCCGTCATAAATTTATAACGGTTTTTAAAACCGTCATCCGCCGTTTATGATGCCGTGATATACAACGTTTTAAAACCGTCATAAAAGCGACTTTATGACGGTTTTTAAACGTCATAAATGTGCGTTTTTCTTGTAGTGTTGGGAGAACGTCATTGACGGAGGTGCGTGGAGGGAGATCGAGGCTCTGAGATGGTCTCACATGAGCGGGCAGTGCAGTGGCAGCGGCATGAGAAGTTTGGTAGGGTGAAGGGATCTCCAATGAAGAAGAATGGAGATCTACTCCATTGTATATTTGGTGCGCACCACTGCACCATTTTTTTATATTATTTTTATTATTATTATTATTATTATTTTAGATAAGAAAACCATAGTACTCCTCCAAAATGGAGGATTTTTTTTTAATTATTTTTTTTCTTAATTGTTTTGATTTTTTTTAAATAGGTTTTTGTTTTGGTTTTTTCTTGTTATTTCTATTTTGTTAATATGATTTTTTATTTGAAGTAATCTCTAATTATTTTGTTTGTTATTTATTTGATCTTTTTCTTTTTTAATAGATTTTTGAATTTTTTTAATAGATTTTTTTAGGAATTTTTGAATATATTTTTCAGGAATTTGTTGAATTTTGTTTCTTGATTTTTTGTTATTTCTATTTAAGGGGTATTTAGGTCATATTATTATATTTTTTCCCAGTTCAATGCAATTATGTATATAATAAGGGGAATTTAGTGCAATTTGCCATGACATGTGATACGCACGTGACGAGAAATGAGACGGAACTAGGGTTCCGTAAGCATTCCGTCTAATTTTGTCAATTTTCGATAGTTTAGGGGGTTTAATGTCTAAAAAATTAATTCAGGGGGCAACATGCGAATTCGGGTATACTCGAGGGGGGTGTAGTGCCAATTACTCTAATTTTAAATATGAAAGATGAAATGGTAGACTGCTAAGATCCTTTGATTTTAATTCAATGGTTTCTATCATATATTATATACTACGATTAATATTTTAACAACTAATTTATAATAATGATTTAATATAAAAGCTCCCTCATGGCAACATGTGATGTCGTGATGTCTTGTGGGTCAATTTTAGTATATTATATAAACATAAGATCGATTTTTAAGTGTTTTAAATCTAACAAGTCACAATCACGATTCACACACGATCGACAACTTAAATCTAACTTGTTCAATTATTGTATAGTAATAATCTTCTCTTCTTGAGAAGTACAGCCATTTTTTTTAATGTATTTTATATTCTTTGTCCCTCATTCAATATTTATTAGGAAAACATTTAAAAAAAAAAAAAAAAAATTTGATAACAAGTCATGGACTCATGGGTTTACAGACAAGTGAAAACTCATCCGCCGATAGAAAACTTCTCAAATGATTTTACATAAAAACTCTATGGACAAGAAATTACCTAAATCCATCATAAGAGCATCTCCAATGTAAAAGTGGCTTGCATACTAATAATTATTGACATGGCAACAATGTCAAGAGACTTGCTTCCTATGTGGCATAAAAATAGACTTGATAGACAATCAACTCAAAATTTGGTCTACAATGCTTCTGTCTAAAACGCAATTTTTTTAATGACGTGCTCATCTTTTTTTTTATTTCCTTAGCAAAAATATATAAAAAATTAATGTCAGTTTTAAATGTTTGCTGAGTCAATCTAAAAACTAGCTGTGCAAAAGACCGTCTGAAAGTGGACGGTTGTGTTGACAATGTCTAATTTTTTTTTTTGCCACGTTAACTTAAGGTTGAATATACATGACTGCATTGCAAACACAATTATTAACATAACGTTTATTTATCCTACGTGGCATCTCTTTTTTTCACAAGTCACTCTTGCATTGAAGATGCTCTAAGACTATTAAACGGAAGAATAGGTTGTTGCATATGAAAAATGTCTAGCAATTTATGGTTTTTAGGCTTTCTGAAAATATATATTATATATGAATTATCATCATCTTGATTATACGTCTAAGAAAAACAGATATGCGCTTCACTAATGGACTAATGGTCAAGGAAAAAAAATAAATTGACAATTTCAATGATTATTTAATTGAAATGCCAGCTGTTCACGTTTTTAATTGGTTTAAAACATTAATATGATAGTTATGATGACTTGCCGTGCAGAATTTTTAATTTTGATTTTTTAAATATTTTTTAGTATAATTTAAACCCAACTGTCTCTCCATCCGTGGAAAATATTGGATGCAACGAGAATTATAGTATGCATCTCTCGCTGCAATCCTGCAACGTGGCAAGTTTTATCACGTGATGCAATTACAAAGGGGGATCGGATGTATGACTGTATGTGCATTTCACTGCACCCAAGTTCCTCTCTTCCATCTGATAAACAGATTTGATTCTAATCATGATTAATTAATTTAATAATTCTAAATATATGTTGGAGAGCCCCTTTTAATTTGAAAGTTGAAGTAATATACTAATATTAAGAGTAGAAATATTCTTCCTTAAAAAAAAGAGTAGAAATATTCTAAAAATGAAATTAATATAGCTGTAGTTTTTCTTATTTGGAAAAATTAAAATTAAAAAACACAAAAGAAGCTCAAAGTAGCTTCTTCATGCGTTGCAGTAATAGCTATAGCTACATATGTATCAAAACATTAAAGAAGCATCATCATGCAATGTACATATATATTTATGTTGTAACATTGATCAATGATAAAAATATAACAAATTATTCTAATTCATGCATGATATTGATATTGCAGATCGAGGCATTAATTTATTATAATTAATCTATACTAATAATAAGGTGGTGGAGGATGAGGATGTGGTCCAGGAGGTGGCGGTGGACCGGGTGGGCCTGGTGGACCCGGAGGCGGAGGATGAGCGAATGGAGGAGGTGGTGGATCAAACGGATCAGGTGGTGGTGGCCCCGGTGGATGGTGCAACAACGGTGGTGGTGGACCAGGCGGTCCTGGTGGGGGTGGATGGTGCAAAATAGGTGGTGGTGGTGGCCCGGGTGGCGGTGGTGCAAAAGGGTCAGGAGGTGGTGGTGGAGGATGGTGGTTGTGGTTGTGGTGGTGAGTCATTTTGTTGATGAGGAGGACGAAATGGGAAGTAGAGAGGGATATATAGAGAGATGGGGAAAGGCCAAAGAAGGGTGTAGAAGGTGGATGGGGTTAAATCATATCATAAATATAGACTTGTAGTTGAAGTTTAGACTGGTTGTTCTCTAATCTAAATGCCGAAGTTTAGACTGGTTGTTCTCTAATCTAAAGGCACACGTATTCAGTATTCACACACACACACAAAACAAATAAAATTGTAATGTGAAAAGAGAACTTATAGACCAAAATTAACCATGTGAAAATCATACTTATAAGTTATAACGCAAAGGAGTTTATTAAACTTATTGTACTTACTTTCTATTAAACTAGATACTTAAAAAAAAAAAAAAAAAAACGTATCAACATATTTGTAATTTCCAGTTATTTTTATTACTTTATTTATTTTAACTGATTTTGTTTTTCTTAGTGTATCACCTCTTAGTACAAATGGTAATGCATCTGTAATGTACCTCTCAGTACAAATATATCAGGATGAAGAATGTGGACCATTAGATTTACATACTTTAACTCAAAGTATACATACGCACTTGTCAAAACTTCTCCATAATCTATGGTCCATATTATTCGCCATGATATATTTCGAACTGACAGTAGATAGACTGTATATATATATATATATATAAATGGTGTGTATATATGTATATATATCATAAAAAATGGGGTTTGAATTACATTCTTCGTCCCCATTTGTTTGAATTACATAGAAAAAGGATCTTTTTTAAAACAAACATAGGACTAAATGAAGTATTACATAAATTCGGGGTTTTTATGATGAGGAGGACTCGAACCTACAACCTCATGGTGTAGGTGTGAGTGGTATACCACCGTACCAATCTCATCTTGTCAAATATGAGACTAAATAATTCAACCTCACTTAGATAAAATGGTTGCATAGAATTACATTGATTAAAATTATTATTTAAATTAAATTTTTAAAAAAATTAAAATTGTTTATTTAAAAATAATTTAAATATTTAAAACCAATTTTAAATAAAATAATATTTATTTTTATTTATTGATATTGAAAATTATTATTTTTAAAATGTTTAAAATAAAATATTTTATTAATTATTAAAAGATATTTATACAGTAGAACCCCTATAAATTAATCTCCTATAAATTAATATCCTCTCTAAATTAATAAAAAATCTCGGTCCCAACTTGGGCCAGTGTAAAAAATTAATAAACCCCTCTATCGTAATAATTAATAATTTCTTTTTGAAACCTAGTGTAAAATTTCAGTCCCGACTGTCGTATAAATTAATAATTTCATAAAAGTACAAAATATATTATAAATTATTCAAGAACTAGAAAAGTATTTCAAGATACTAGTTTGCACTAGGTCACTATGTTTGATATTTTTGACTTCATCCTTCATCTTTTGAATTGTCCTCAAGAAGCTATTATCATCACATTTTTGTTGTAGTCAAAAGGTTTCAATTAAATTTAACATTTCAACAACTTAACCTTACTTGTAGAGATTTTAGATATCTTATGACTATCGTCGTTATCTATCTCAACCACATCATCATTATTCTGTCTTGTGATATCATTGATGATAACCTCTTCAGTTGGAATGTAACACACTTCTTTAAATTTGGTGGTAGATAGTGCACTGTGATGTTCCTGAGTTGGATGTGATTAGGTAGCTCTATAAGTGGTACATGGGCAGTGCAATTGTCAAGGAGAAACAAACCTTTCGATTTGCCATGGGCAGTGCCCATTGCGATTAGGAATCCTAAAAAAAAAAAGAACTTCCCCTGAAGAAGAAAACCGACTAAACAAGGAATTCTGAAAAGAAACCTTCCCTAAACAAGAACACCGACTTCTATACATTTTTTAAGACAAAATAACACTTTACAAGGTCAAACCCTTTAAATTAATAACCCTCCTAAATTAATACTCAATGGTAGGTGCCAAGAATATTAATTTAGAGGGGTTCTACTGTATTTTAATCACATAAATAATAAAATAAATCGAAAAGAATAAATAAATAAATAAAGTATAAGGCGGTGGATAAGTTCAATTCTATTTTTATCCTCTAGAATAAACCAATAGAGAATCTCAAGTTCTCAACCAATCAATTTGAATTAATTTATTTGATTCAACCTCATAAAATTTCAAATCAGTTCAGCTTAATTCGATTCCAAGTTCATATGATTCAATTCCATTCCAAAAAAAAAAAAATCAAATCCAGCATATTTTTGTCCACTCCTTTTGATGGTGGGAGCCAAAGAAGGAGGGCTCTTTAGTCTTTTCCTGAATAAGAACACGTTTGCAACTTTGCAAGCAAGCAAGCATTTAAGTAGCCAAATTTGTTTGTTAAATATTAGAATTCAAATCACCTGTTAACTTGTATTTAACGAATCAAATTGGATCATGTGTATACTTTAAAAAAAAAAAAATTTAATTTAAATAATTGTATACATATAGTCCAATTTGGATGGTCCAATTTGATTGGTTAGACGTAAATTTGGACACCATTTTTTGATTAGCTCACCCCTAATTTTTTTTTTTTTTTTTTTCTAGCTACACGCCTACACCCCTACCTAGAAGTGAAATATGAGGATTAAAATGGCTGTTATAATACTTGTTAGTTAGTCACAAACTACTCGAATTAAATGATTTAAAATACAATACTGAATAAATTACATATTTTACTATTATTTGAGTCCTAACAAGTTTTTTTTTTTTTTTGAAAGATGAAAATATATTACAAAGAAGAAAAGATAGCGTTTACATCTAATAAGGCCACCATCTGTAGCCAAGGAGGAAAAGGATCTTCAAAGAAGACAGAGATATCTAGGCCAATTGCCCTTCTTGCAACTTCATGCGCTACCCTATTACAAATTCGTAGGATATGTGAAATCAAAATCCTTTCCTCCCTATTCACAATAATCTGGATATCACTAATTACATTAAACACATCACTTCTAGTGGTTATCTCACCATTACACGATTTCACCACAGTAAGAGAATCAGATTCAATAGATAAAGGGAGCAAACCTGACTTCTTTGCTAACACAAGTCCCTCATAGATTGCTTTAGCTTCTGCAATGTCAACTGAAACTCTTCCTTCAAAGACCAACGCAGCAGCTTTCAATATTCTTCCTATGTGGTCTCTGATGACAATTCCCGCACCGAACTTGCCCCTCTCCAAATCCAAAGCTGCATCCACATTGACTTTAAAAGTGCCTGAATTTGGTGGGATCCAGTTCTTGATTTCACTTGGGGAATTAGTTGTGGCTTTTACCTGAGTATCATTAGTTTTCATATCTGACAAGAACAAAGCAGCATTTTTCCATGATTCTCCCCAGCTTTTAGCTTTTTCACCAAACAGAGTTTGGTTTCGATTGTTCCAAACTAACCAAGCTGTGGTGATAAACTTGGTTATAGTTTCCAAATTGCCCACAGTTGCCACCCAAATCATTCTATCAAGAAAGTCAACAATTTTGAGCTTATTTAGATTAGAAAAGAGGGGGCATTGGTTCCAATCTTGCTTAACACTCTTGCATCCCCATAAGGCATGATCCACCGTTTCTGGTCCTTCATTACAGAGAGGGCATAAATCTGACTCAGTGATTCCTCTTTTCTACAATAATACTTTGGTAGGGAGGATATTATGGCAAGCCTTCCAACAAAATATTTTTATTTTATTGGGAAGTTGTAGACACCACAATTTTTTCCACCAAGGATTGGGACCAAAGGAACATGAGGCTTCAAAATTCCTCAAGGTTGAGATTGCAATTCTATAGGCACTCTTTACCGAGAAAATACCATTTTTGTCAAAGTGCCACATTACTGAATCCCTTTTTGGATGATTACTCAACGGGATACTAAGAATTAACTCAGCCTCTTCTGGTAAGAAGTTTTCCTTAATCAAAGATTCTTTCCATTTTCCAAGACTATCAATTATAGAGGAAACTAAGCTTCCATTTGGCAACCTTCTGGGTGAAAAGATCTTCAAAGTGGAGGGCCTAGGCAACCATTGATCTTCATAAACTAAAATTTCATTTCCGTCCCCAATTCTCCACCTTATTCCTTTAGTTAAAACATCCCTCCTCCACATGACACTTCTCCAAATCCAGGATGGCTGCCCACCCAATTTACATTTAAGAAAAGATGTATGAGGAAAGCACCTTGCCTTGAGGACACAGGCCATAAGAGATGTTGGGTTGCATAAAATCCTCCATCCTTGTTTAGCTAGCATTGCTTGGTTAAAAGCCTCTAAATCTCGAAAACCTATACCTCCTGAATCTTTTGGCTGACACATTTTCCTCCAGGCCATCCAATGAGCCTTTTTCCTGTTATCATGCAATCCCCACCAAAAGTTAGCAAAGAGCTTGTGCATATCCCTCACGATAGCAACTGGTAGGCGGAAACAGCTCATGGCATATGTGGGAACTGCTTGTGCTACTGCTTTGACTAGAATCTCCCTACCACCCACTGAGAAGAGTCTTTGTTTCCATCCCTGCAGTTTTTTCCAAACTTTTTCTTTTAAATCTCCAAATACGTTTCTTTTTTTCCTGCCGATGGAAGATGGTAATCCAAGATAAGATTGATGGTAAGATACCACATCTATGTTGAATAGGTTTTTGAAATAGTTGATGTTATCCGCTGATGTGTTAGGGCTGAAGGTGATTGCAGATTTATTGAAATTGATGGATTGCCCAGATGCAAGTTCATATTTTCTAAAAATGTCTCCCAGATAATCGCAATCGTCTTTGGTAGCATGGGCAAAGATAAGGCTGTCATCTGCAAATAACAAGTGAGAAATGGGGGGTGCATTTCTGGCTACCTTGATCCCCTGAATTTTACCCTCCTTTTCAGCCTGTGTGATCATTGCTGAAAGCCCTTCCGCACACAAGAGGAATAAGTATGGTGATAAAGGTCAACCTTGCCTTAGTCCCCTGGATGGAACCACCAATCCCCTAGGTTCTCCATTAATCAGAAAAGAATAAGAGGCTGAGGTGAGGCATTTCATAATCAGCTCAATCCATCTCCTCTCGAAACCCATTTTTTCCATGACTTTTCTCAGGTATACCCATTCAACTCTATCATATGTTTTGCTTATGTCAAGTTTTAGAGCAACTCGACCAACAGATCCCGTCCTTCTATTCTTCAAAGAGTGAATGCATTTGTATCCCACTACCACATTATCAGTGATTATACAAATGCACTTTGGTTAAGAGAGATCACGTCCTCCAGAATCACTTTTAGCTTATTAGCTAAGACTTTGGCTACCAATTTATACACTACATTGCAAAGGCTAATAGGCCAAAATTCAGACACCCTCACTGGAAGCTTGACCTTGGGGATTAATACCACCACTGCCTTTCTTAATGACTCAAGAGGAGCATTGTCATTAAGTACCGCTAGGACTGCCTTGGTTATTCCGTCACCAACTACATCCCAGAACTTTTGGTAAAATAAAACAGGAAGGCCATCTGGTCCTAGAGCCTTAAGCGGGTTCATTTGGTTAAGGGCAGTTATCAATTCTTCTCTTCTAAAAGATGCCATCAATCTTCTATTCATCTATGTAGTAACTTTAGTTCCTATCGATTTAACAATATCATCAATGCAACTCTCTGTAGGAGCAGAAGAGGTGAATAACTCCTTATAGAAATCGGAGATAACAGTCTCAATATCTTCTATACTTTCTCTCCATTGCCCCATTCCATCCATCAATCCTAGGATTTTATTTCTCCTCCTCCTTTGGGTAGCTTTTGAATGGAAGTATCTAGTATTCCTGTCACCTGCTTTGAGCCATAGCGCTCTCGATCTCTACCTCCAGATGAGTTCTTCTTTCTCCAGTAATTTATCTATTTTGTCCTCTACCTTAATAATCCTGTCAGCTAACTGATTATTAACTCCATTTTCATGCATAGCTTGTAATTCCATTTTTAATTCATTGAGATCCTTTGTATTTTCTCTTCTTTTTCTCTTATTCCACTCACCAAGCTGATTAGATAATTCTGCTAAATTAATTTTCAAGTTCGCAATAACTCCCAATTCTGACTTGCTAGTCCATGCCTTTTCCACCATGGATCTACATTCAGCTTCGTCCGCCCATGCATATTCGAAGTGAAATCTACTTCCTCTACCTCTGTTATTTCCTATGATTGGGTCCTTCTTGTAAATCTCATCAATTACTAAAGCCTTGTGATCTGAACCCACCCATTCTTTGTGAAACACAATTGCATCCGGAAAAGTCTTTCTCCATTCCAAGCAACATAGAGCTCTGTCGAGTCTTTCATGGATTAATTCCCTATTAAACTGTCTATTGCTCCATGTATATCTATTGCCAACATACCCCATATCCAGTAAAGCACAATCTTCTACTGTTTCCCTAAAAGAAGAAATGGCAATGTTGCATTTGGTCACCCCACATTTCTTCTCATCCAGCTGAAGAATTTCATTAAAGTTGCCTACTACGATCCATGGCAAGTTACCCATTCTTTTCAGTCTGCGTAAGAGAGACCACGAGTGCTTTCTAAGAGAAAAAATGGGGTCCCCATAAAATCCGGTGAATCGCCAAACTAAATTATCATTATCTTTAATAATGGCATCTATGTGTCCTTTATTAAAGGATCGAACTGAAACTTCAATATCATTTTTCTATAATAGAATCAAGCCTCCACCTTGGCCAACTCTATCCACTGCAACACCATTATCAAAACCCAATCTATATCTTATTCTATCCAAATTATTCTGAGGCAGCCTAGTTTCAGCAAGGAAAATTATTTTTGGGTTTTCCTGGAGCACTAAGGCTCTCAGGGCTACGAATGTTCGAGGGTTCCCCATCCTCTGAACATTCCAACTTAGAATTTTCATGGCTGTCGACGGTGCTGGAGACTAGCCACCGTCGATATATCTTGGGGTTGTGTGATATACCTTATCTTTTTCCTTTCTGAACACTCATCTATCTCCATATCAAAATCTCTTTTACCCAAATTCAGCTTGTCTTCCTTTACACTTTCACGTTTCTCTCTTGCGAGCATCTTCCACTTTTTCTGGTTCATGCTTTTTCCCCTGCTATCCTCCACTCTTGTTGCCTCCTCTTGGATTAAGACATTCTCACCTAACACAGGGTTACTAGTTGTTTCAATAATTTCCATTCCTGTTTGATTCTGCATACCACCCTATATAATCTTCTCCTTATTTGGTGTTACTACATTCTGCAGAAGTTCTTTTCTGTTGGCTTCCATCGTCTCTGATACTATTCTATTCGGTTTTACATTTCCACTTTTGATTACTGTTGTTGACACTGAATCCACACCATCTCTTAACATGGCTCTGCTTTTATTTTCCGCATTCTAGTTTGAGGCTCCCTTTAATCTCAGATTCTCTCTACCTTCTACCATTGTCATAGAATCTTGATTGTTAATTTCAGGTCTAGAGCCTCCTGAGCTCTCCTTCCTTTGATTTTCACCCAATGTATCAGTAGAACCACTCTGCCGAGATCCTGTAGGGCTGTTTTTATGTCCCCATGTATCTTTGTTTCGAATCAGACTTGCTGCCCTCATCCATGGCCCAAACTTGAAGCCAGAATTGTCAGTAATGTTCTTGGTATTTAAAGGGCAATCCCTAACTAGATGCCCAATTTTTCCACAGAAATAGCAGAAATTAAGGAGATGTTCATAACAAATCATTACTTCTATCACCTTTTCATCTTCTCCTAAAGCCACTCTCAATCCTCTTTTGAGCGGAATCGTAATATCAATGATAACCCTAATCCGAATTAACTTCCCCACACATTCCCCTGATTCTCCTACATTAATTTCTTTAACTTGTCCAACTAATCCTCCTAGATGTAAACCAATCTCTCTATTTAAGTAAGCCATTGGCAAGTTATGGAGTTGAATCCAGAATGGAACATACCTAAATTGAAGATCTATGACTTTCTCCGATCCAGTTGCCTCTTGGAGAACTAATAGTTGCTTATCAAACAACTATGGTCCACCCTCTAGGATTCTCTTTCTATCCTAGTAACTTTTAAATTGAAACTTAAAAACATTAATCCCCATTGGTTCCACTTCCACTTCGTTCTTCGTTTGCCATATCGTAGTTATGGTTGTTTTGAATACTTCATTGTTGATTGCCTTATTTGCAATTATTTTCCCAAACAAGCTTAATGAGAGACTCTGCTTCCCTTTTTCTTGCAGACTACCACTAATTCTTTCTACAAGTCCATCTTCTTCATCCAGTGATAACTTCTCACACTTCCTTGAATGTCTTCAAACTCAATCATGAGAAATTTCCAAACTGTGTGTCTCAGCTTTGCAAACCACAAGATTGCTTGTAGATCGAAAGAAATTAGAGATGATGAAGAAAATTTTCATCCAGAATTGGATGAATTTGTCATGCACTAGGTCGTGAAATCAGCTCCTACCACCTGCTTTCTAGAGTTTTCGAGAGAAAACCAAGAGAGAGAGAGGAGAATTTTTTTGATAGTCCTAACAAGTTTAAGCTTTGGCATTATATATGCGGTATATCTATTAGAGTTTGATCTAAGTGACAAACCAATAAATCTTCGCTATTATTGAAATTCAGAAACTACTTGGCATATTGCAATTGTGTTAGATACAGTAAAGTGTTAGAAATTGATTATGATGTAATAACACCTAGACAAATTTCTTAAGGCATTTGTATTCTAAATACTACATCCAAAAGGAAAACATATATAGCCAGATTCCCCAGATTAATGATGCATGGTTTTCTTTAATTACCTGTTTTAAAATTTCAAATCCTTAGATTTAAGATTTCTATAGAGCTGACATTGATCATGAACTTTCAGCTCAAAGAATATATATAGTTCTTTTGAAAACTGAGGGCTTGGAAGTACAAACTGCATCACATGAAAAACCAACCTATAAACAAATTCTCACACCCAAACATGCAGTTCATGTTTAATTAACAAATTGATGTAAATGGTGTAGCTATGCATTATCTGGATATATATATATATACATATTTTCTATCAGTTTGTCCTGACAATAAATATATCTGGACGAAGAATGTGGATCACTAGATTTACATACTTTGACTCAAAGTGTATGCACTTGTCAAAACTTCTCCATAATCTGTAGTCCACTTTTTTTGTCTTGATATATTTATTGTCATGACAAACTAACAATAGAAAGACCGTATATATTTATATATATATATGTGGGATTTTTTTTTTTTTTTTTGAACAGTTAGAATTTATTCATAAGCCACAAAAGCTGGCAGCAAACCCAAGAGCAACCAGGAACAAGCAAAACCACAAAAGAAAAACACGCCTAGAACAGAGGATGAAACAAAGGACGCAAAGCAAAACCCCAGAGGGCTAAGCAAGAAAACAAGAAACAGTTACAACCCACCCCAATGTAGAATCTCTCCTTGCAAACTAGAGCCCTGCTTTGCTAAAGAATCAGCATAGGCATTGTAAACCCTCAAATTGTGGGACACCACCATCTTCACCAAAAGCTTCAAAGAACTGCGAATTTCATAAATAACATGAACATGTTTCAAATTGCCAAACTCACTTCCATTCACCCAAGAAACCGCTGACTTCAAATCGCTAGAGATCACGATATCCCGATTGTGAAGATTTGGCTTAGACAGACATAATTCCGTAACTCTTTTAATGGCAAGAATCTCCGCCGTGTTGGAGTCCGTAATTCCAACATTTTTGAGAAAAAAAGCACAACACTGTCCCTTTCGAGTCTCGCAACACTCCACCAATGCCAGCCGACCCCGGATTGCCACGAGAGGAACCATCTACATTAAACTTGAGGCACTCCGTATCTGGAGGAATCCAGTCCTTGATTTGGTTGGACTTGGACTTGAACTTGTTCTTTTCAACACATAAGTCTCTAATATTCAAAAGAAGATTCAAAATTGGTTAAGGAACCCTTCTTGAAGTGTTTAAACCACTACACGATTCTAAATTTAATCATATCCACAGTTTGCTCCATGGATGGTCTTAAACCCATGAAAACTAACTGGTTCCTGCTCTCCCATATAGTCCACGATATTGTAAAAAATAGAGAGCACCAAATCCTTTTTGATTTTAGGCTCGAATAGCAACCTCTCTAGCCATCAAACCAGCTTTTTAGAGTGTTGTTGTGGCACCAACTAATACATTCCTCTCACAATGACCTCACCCACCTACACAGCAAAAAGACGTGGTCTACTATCTCAATTTTAGACTCACAAAGAGGACAAAACATATCACTAAGCTGGAGACCACATCTCCTCATAACATCTTTAACAAGATCTCTTCCTTTCAATAATTGCCACATGAAAATCTCAATTTTAAGAGGGCAAATTCCTTGCCAAATTTCTTTAAAGGTAGATGAATCAGTAGTTTGGTGATCTTCCAAGCCTTTTCGAAATGATCCAACTGTAAACATGCCGCTAGGACTTCCCGACCAGGCAATAGAGTTCGAAGTGAGATCTTTGATAGGGATGCTATCAAGGTATGTTGTAAATACCTTCCACTGGTCGATTTCCCAATCAAAAGGTGATCTTCTCGTTTGGATGTTCCAAGTCCATTTCGGACTATTCTAGGATCCAAACTTTGACATAACCCCCTCTTTTTTCACAGCCAAAGCGTTGCATGTTCGAAAGGTTTCCTTAAGAGACTTGCCATCCCATATGTTGGTTTTCCAAAAATTTGCTCGATTCCCATTGCCTATAACAATCCTCATTCCATCATTGATCAAAGTAGCCGAAGCACTCCCCTATTTATAAAGACTTCTGACATTTTTAATGAAGGAGGAGTTGACAGTATAGGTGTGCCAATTCCAATTCAAAGACCTAACACCAATATTATATTTTGAACAAATAACTTTTCTCCATAAGAAATCCTCTTCCCTACCGAATCTCCAAACCCACTTAGCGAGCATTGCTTTATTTTTAACAAGAATTCGACCTATACCCAAGCCGCCATTGTCTTTGCACTTACAAACCTCCTCCCATTTTACTGTATGAATTTTCCTTTTTTCAACCCCGTCTCCCCATAGGAAACTCCTTTGAATCTTTTCAATCGCTTGAGCCATGCTAACAGGAACCTTAAAGACGGATAAAAAGTAGTTAGGGATGCTTGCAATTACCGCCTTAATCAACACCAAACAGCCTCCTTTTGAAAGATTTTTTTTTTCCATGGGGCAAGACGTTTCTCAATTTTGCTAATGATTGGGGTCCAAAAATATTTTGAAGAAGATCTTACTCCCAATGGTAAGCCTAAATACATAATAGGAAGAGAGGCTTTCTTACAATTGAAGGTCCTCGCCTAATCCACCGTTTCCCCCGCCCTACCTTTTCCAATTCTCACCACAAAAGATTTGTGAAAGTTAATACGCAAACCGGAAGCTAATTCGAAGCATCTAAGAATTCTTCTAGCATTGCATAGATACTCAATCTTTGGCTTGAGGAAAAGAATTATGTCGTTTGCAAATTGGAGGTGCAATATGTGAACTTCATTACCACCTAACATTTCCCCCTATATCAACTCGAGACTATGAGCTTTTGTGAGCATGCTATTTAATCCTTCCACCACAATATTAAACAGGAAAGGGGATAATGGATCACCTTGTCTCAAACCTCTCTTGATACCAAATTGAGTTGTGGGACTACCATTAATCAAAACGGACATCCTAGGTGAAATAATGCAAGCTCTAATCCATCCTCTCTGATAGGAATTAACTCTAACGGTGCATTTCTAGTTATATAATCTAGAGGGGGGGTGAATAGATTTGAACCCTTTTTACCCAATTTTCGTTTTAAGTCAAGTTTACAAAAGTGCCCATAACTAGTCAATTCAAAACAACAAGTGTAATATGGTGCGGAAATATAAATAACACTTAATGTATATGTGGAAACCCTCAACAGGGAAAAACCACGGGCTGGTAAGTGCGCCACACTTGAACCTCGAATCCACTAATGATAATGAATATTTCAACCTAACCCGGTATGTAACTCACTACCACTACCTACTCCCGGTATGAGTGAACCTAGTCCAATTGCTTATATGAACACCTAATCCCGGTGTACGATCTAATCCCGATCATCACACAAGACTTACAATTGCTTGTGACAAAAGGCAATCTAATCCCGGAAGCCACACAAGTCTTACTTTTCAATGAAGAGATAAAAATGTCTATGTGAATATATGATGATATTCAAGAAACAAATAGAGCTAGGTAACCCTATATGCTTATCTAGGATGATAATATGACAATTAATACAATCCTAGATATCAAGAGCTAAATGACATGTCATAAAGCTTAGCTAAACATAGATTAGGAAATCCTATGAAGCTATCAAAATACAACACTCAATCAATACACCACAATCAATCTCTATTTTGTATCTAGAATATATTCTAAGAGCATACAAATGATTAAAGAGATGACTTGTTAAGAAAGACACTAATTATGTAAGATAATAGTGAAAACCTTACCAAGCAAGTTGTGATGTTACAAAACCATGCATGGATGCATCCTATATGGTCATAGATGATGCAAGATGATCTTTGATGAATAAAAGAAAAGCTTTGAGTGTTTAAAGGAGAGTTCTTGTGAATTTTTCTCTAGAAATATTCTCTAAAGGAAAAATATGATTTTTAGACTCTTGGAACTGACCTAAGATGAAAGAGGCATATATATATGGAGTCAAAATGAAGTGGAGTCATTTTGATAAGTTTCCCTAAATTTTACCTTGGCACCCTACACCCGTTCTACGTAGGGCGGTTGTAGGGTGCCTGATCGGTTCATTTCTATACATGTTTTAGGCCCCGATTTCCTATTATTTATGCTTTGTTCTAGAGTGAATTAGCTGGTTTAATGTGTTTGTTGAGCTTGTGTAGGTAACATTCTATAAAAGTGGTGTTGAATCGTATTTTGGAAGAAAAGAAGTCAAAAGATGGAGAAAATGAGCAAATTGGAAGAAACAATGAAAAGATGATTTTCGGCCAGTGCAGAACCTCTATGTTGCGGGGCCTATATCTCTCAGCTCCGATTTAATTGTGTGTCCTACCACCTATGGATTGAAAGCCCCGGAAGTCTAGTTTCCAGCACACTTTTTGGATTGCAATTCCGATATTCCTAGAAGACGTTATGACCGATTTAGTAACCGAAGGTCAGGGCTGAAATGTTTACCGCGGACCAGACCGCCCCCCGTGCAACTTGCCTGGGCAGCGACCTAGGCAGCGACTCGGAGCAGAACAGTTCCGCTTGACGTGCAGCTGCCGAGGCAACATGCCTCCGGAGCGACCCAATGAGCGAACTCTCACTTTTTCAATGCGAATTTTCTTTTCTTTTTTTTTTCTTTTTTTTTTGTTTTTTTTGTTTTTTTTTTTTTGTGAGCATTGAGTGTCTAAGAAAGGTGCATCGATTCCCTAGTATTTTTCTCCATATATTCATCCCTTGTGTGATCTTTGATTGATTTGATTTGATTTTAGTTTTAGTTCAAGTAGTCATAATTTAGGTTAATTTTAGATTTAAACAAATTTCCAAAGTAAAGCATTATGCAATTTAGTTTTTTCGCATTTAGAGTAAATCCTTACTAGATTAATTGGCTTTGACTGATAGAATCGTCGATCCCAGTGAACGAACTTTCTTAGTAAATTGAACACAGATTTTACTGCATCAATTTTGGCGCCGCTGCCGGGGATTGGTATAGATTCTATTAGTTGAATCTAGTTAATTTAGTTAGGTAGTGTGTGTCATTAGAATTTTTTTTTAGTTTTAGTTCTTTTTGTTTCATCTTACTTCGTGGTAGTTGTGTTTTTGGTGTTTCAGGTTTCACAGTTACATGAACGGACGTCGTTATCTTAGAGGTAATCTAATCCTTGCTAACGACGAGATTGACCGAGTAGGCTGGGTTGCTAGACAGCTCGAAGAAATAGATTTTTTTGTTGAGGAAATGGATACACTGCAGCCAGAAAACTACCCGAGGAATGCAAGCGAATTCTTTTTGTCACTTTTTGAAGACAAAGGTGAGAAAGATGTTCTTATAGGGGAGACTTGTGAAACAAAAACATCATCAGAAATCAGTAATCTGAAGAGTGAAAATGCTAACTTGATGATGGAATTGGAGGCCTTGAGGAAGGAAAGAGATGAGGCAATTAAGAGGGCAGAAGAGCTTACAAGGTTGGTAGTAGAACAAGAGGAAGATTTTGCCTACAAGACAAGGAAAATCCAAAGACAAGCAGAGTTGAAAGACCAGAAAATGGATGCCATGAAGGCGGAGTCATGCAAAAACGAGAATGCTTTGAGAATAGCAAGGGTGAAGGAACGTGATTACCTAGTGGAGCTTGAAAAGGCTGAAAGCACTATCAAGATCTTGACCAAGGAACAAGGCGTTAAGGGTGAGGCCTTAGGGCTTAACATCGTCAAAGGAGATTCAAGCCATTCCAATACAAAGGTTAGTAATATCACATGTGGTCCTTCACTTTTCCCTTACAATTGTTATTTTTGCCATACTAGGGGTCATAAAAGAGCCCATTGTGCGGAGTTTATTGAAAGTTCCAAAAAGAAACAAAGAAAGCCTAGAGGGAAACCAAGGAGATTTCGACAAGTTTGGTTCCGCAAGGACAGATTGGACCAAGTAAGAGAAACTATCACTGATGGGAAGAACGCCCCTGATATGAAAGAGTGTCTTAAACTCCTTGACACAAATGGTGGTAGTACGAGCGGAGAGGTCGCTCAAATGAAAGTCATCACGCCTACAGAGCCGTAGCGCTCTCACACGTCTTGCCGAGACGTTAAATTAAGCGCTTGGTGGGAGGCAACCCACCTAGGTAATTTCTTTTTAGTTTTTAGTTTTTAGTTTTTTAGTTTTTTGTTTTGTGTGTTGAGTTCATACATGCCATGCTTTTTCTTTATTCGTTGTCCATGCTTTTAATGTCATACAAACATTGAGGACAATGTTTAGATTAGGTTTGGGGGTGTGAATTCGTGTTTGTTTGATTTTTTCGATTCATTGATAAATCTGCGAAAAAGTGTCCTGTTTTGAAAATTTTGAAGCAAACGTTTTGTTAAAACTGTATTGATTGGTGAGAAAATAAATTTTTTCGTCTAAGTTGGGTTCTTCGTTTTTTCGATACGAATCCAACGGTATAAAGAATGAAAAATTCTGGGCAATGGTTAAAAAGTTATGAATGTTTCTTCGACCAAAGGTCATGGGCAATGCCCTGTTGTTACGAAACAGTGCGTGCACTGTGTTCGTTGTCTGTTCTCTCACTTTTCCACTGCGAATTTTGAAATATGTTCTACATGAAAAGTGTGTGTTTGCATGTCTATTATCTTGTGCTAAACTTTGGTTAACTTTCGTTAAGTCATGTGAGAGACATACGTTAAAGAACAGACATAGGTCGATTTCGGAAGTCATCAGTTTTTGAATTTTTGTCCTCCATGTTGAGATGCTTCTTTTGTGTGCTTTAAGAGCCGTAATAGATGCTTTATTCACTGGGTTTAAACTAACTTCTTGCCACTTAGAGTATTGCATTGCATTTTTCAAAATTTATGACATGCTCTTGATGTGATAGTGGATAGGATGCATAGTTGGATTGCCATGATTAATAGTGGAGACTACCCTTGTGAGTTCACTAAGCCAAAAAGCGTACATAAATGACATATATGAGGGATTATTTTGTTTCTAATCTTTAAACACTCAGTAGGTTCTTAGCATTAGATTCGATCTCTATAGGTTGTACATTGAGCATTAAAGAACAATTCTCATAAAAAAGATATCACATGTGGACTTGCTCTTGATTTGGTTGAACCTTTAGAAGTGATATAGGCAATGTGTGCTTGAATTCACTGAAAAGGCCTTAAATATTTCCTACCTTATGTGTGTGCTCCATAGCCCTGTTTGAAGCCAAACACAATAAGCCTTTTTCTTTCATCACCCACATTAACTTAACCCCAATAAGCCGTAATTTAGCCATACCATATAGCTTGGGATCATATAGAGGAAGTGATGAAGATGATTGAAGGGAGTTCGAAATGTGCGACTCGTGATGTACATGTACCAAAGAAAAAGCAAGAGAACAAACACCAAAGTGGTGTCAAGAAGAAATAGATGGAAAAGTTGTTATATTGAAAAGAAAAAAGAAAAAGGAAAAGGAAAAAGAAAAAGAAAAAAAGAAAGAGATAAATGAATGAGATGATGAATCAAATAAAAAAGAAAAGGATGAATCAAATAAAAAAGAAAAGGAAAAGAGCGTTACAATGAAGTGATGAGAAATCAAAATCAAAATCAACTCAAGAAGGAGGACGAACGAAAATTGTTCAAGAAGCCTAGATGCAAGTGGAATGAAGAATTCGAAGAAATTCGGCCGAGTATGAAGATTGCCGAAGAATTTCTCGATATGATCCTAGGTTTGTTTGCTATCCTTTTCCCGTTCTTTCTTAGCCTACACCCAATGGCCCCATTACAACCAAAGAAAAGACCTAATTGATCTTTTGGGGATGCTAGCTCGAGAGTAAGGTAAACATGTGCTCTATCTTGTTCTTAATGTTTGATTCTTTTCATGAGATCTTTTGCATACAAATCAAGCGTTCTTTCAATGACATATTCATATGCGATTATAATTTGAAATTTCTTGTGCATAACTTCTTTCGCATATGCTTGATGAGTTTATTTGCCTAGGTTCTGTGTGAAATATGAGCGATATCTTGTGAGAATTAGAGTTGAGACGAATTATATCTATGGCGTTTGGCGAATGTGTTTTTGAAGCTAGAATGTCTTGAGCTTGGGCTTTTCATTAAAAATTGAGCAATGCTTTCAAATTTGTGACTTAACTTTAGTCTTTACCTATTGGCTCTAGCATGCATTGGCTTGAAAGGTACATGTGAATTTGCATCTTCATTATTTGACTTTTCGCAGAAATATGATTGTGGGTAGCATAGCTGTAAACCCTCAGGAGACAACACTCCTCCTACTAGGGACACCTAGAGGTTTAAAGGCTTGTAGCATACGCTCAATGCTATCGTGTTCCCTACGAAAGTGGCCTAGTTAAATTTAATTTTTGTTTTTAGTTTTTTTAGTTTTTGTTTTTAGTTTTGTTTTGCTCTAGGACTAGCAAAAGATAGGTTTGGGGGTATTTGATCGGTTCATTTCTATACATGTTTTAGGCCCCGATTTCCTATTATTTATGCTTTGTTCTAGAGTGAATTAGCTGGTTTAATGTGTTTGTGTTGTGTAGGTAACATTCCATAAAAGTGGTGTTGAATCGTATTTTGGAAGAAAATAAGTCAAAAGATGGAGAAAATGAGCAAATTGGAAGAAACAATGAAAAGATGATTTTCGGCTAGTGCAGAACCTCTATGTTTCGGGGCCTATATCTCTCAGATCCGATTGAATTGTGTGTCCTACCACCTATGGATTGAAAGCCCCGGAAGTCTAGTTTCCAGCACACTTTTCGGATTGCAATTCCGATATTCCTAGAAGAAGTTATGACCGATTTAGTAACCGAAGGTCAGGGCTGAAATGTTTACCGCGGACCAGACCGCCCCCCGTGCAACTTGCCTGGGCAGCGACCTAGGCAGCGACCCGGAGCAGAACATTTCCGCTTGACGTGCAGCTGCCGAGGCAACATGCCTCCGGAGCGACCCAATGAGCGGTATTACGTATTTTTAGCGGATTTCAACTCCAAATTGGTTCAGAACTGTTCCAAAACTTCCCAAATCAAATCCTAATAACTTTAGAAGATCAAAACATGTTTGGGAAACTTCCTAAACTCAAATTAGGAGTCAATCATCAAGATAGGAAATCCAAGTTAGGAAAGGATTCTCATTCCTTGTTTCATTCTACTTTCTTACTTGGTGTATTTTCTAAACCTAAGAAGAATTGGGGGTTCACAAGGAAAAGTCACCTATAAATATTTCATATTCTTTTCAATTCAAGGAGACAGTCAAGGGAGGTTCCAAGCCACAGAAGAGGGCCGTCCCCCATCACTCCGACCACCATACATCGGGTTTTCTCTACATCTCTTCTATGTTTTTGTTCTCTCCATTGATGTGTAACTAAACCTTTATTAGGGGATTGATGTAACTAATTTTGGACAACTCTATGTAATCAATTAGTCTATCTTTTGTTAATCAATTGGGTTTTAGTCTTGTCTATTGAATTAATTGCTCTACATTACTTATTCATATTATTTTGTGGCCTCAATTGATATGGGTTTGTGATTTAGTTTATCCATGAGATTAGGGTTTAGATGTGAATGGCCTTTTCCATTTAAACCATGATCATAAGCTTAATAGATTTTGAAAGTTAATGTTTGCATGGCCTTGTTGCATTGATTTGGCTTAGAGTTTTGTTCTAAAGGATTTCGTTACTATTACTTGATACATGGCCTTTGTGCAAGTGGTAGGAAAGAGATTCGTTCTTAATTGTTTATCAAAACAAGCCCTAAACTTTATTGAAGTATTTATTGAGACTGATTGTGAGCATTGAGTGTCTAAGAAAGGTGCATCGATTCCCTAGTATTTTTCTCTATATATTCATCCCTTGTGTGATCTTTGATTGATTTGATTTGATTTTAGTTTTAGTTCAAGTAGTCATAATTTAGGTTAATTTTAGATTTAAACAAATTTCCAAAGAAAAGCATTATGCAATTTAGTTTTTTCGCATTTAGAGTAAATCCTTACTAGATTAATTGGCTTTCAACCGATAGAATCGCCGATCCCAGTGAACGAACTTTCTTAGTAAATTGAATACAGATTTTACTGCATCAGCGCCTCACCTAGAAAAATGAAGAACATGTTCTTCGTGATTGCCCTAAGTAGGGCAGAAATCTGGCGACCAAGGGGCGGTTGCTCTCGGGTTTAAGAGCCGTCCTACACCTGCTCTACGTAGGGTGGATGAAGGGTGAACCAAAGGCGATTAAAAAAATCAACCAGTGGCCCGCTCTACGTAAAGTGATCGTAGAGTGGGTAAGAGCAAATGTGCTCATTTCCCTTTAAGGGCGCTGTACGTAGGGCACATGTAGGGTGGGTGAATAGTGCCTATACTTATATAATGCATCCTAAAGTTATATCATGACATGGCATTCTAATCCTAAGATGTAATCACTTGAAACATACAAGAAGAGAGATTAATGAACATTAATGCACACATAATAAGAACACACAACATACAAGAATAAGAATTATGCATGGGTTGTGGGATTGTGCAACTACATCTCTTCAAAGCAAGTAAACACTTAGAAATTTACCTTTGAAGTGCTTGTCACCTTAAGGTCTTGAAAAGGCCTTTGACCTTGATCCTCAATCACCTAAACTACTGTAAGATCCTAGATCTTTGTTAGCTTGATTCCATTGCAAAACACTCTGTATTTGTAATGATTAGTTGCTTAGGTTGTTCTTGGTGAAAAGAAGCTTCAAAGAAGAAAAGCAACATCTCATGCAAATATCGTCTTTAAGAGGAAAAACGCATACTTAGATGCTAAGGTATCAAGATTCTTCTTCCTCTTGCAAGGCATAAGCGCACACACACACACATAATTCATTCATATGTGTCCCTGCATCGTTGTGCACACATTTTATATAATACATTCACATGTTTTTAGTATGCTCATGCATTGAACTCAAATTGTCATACATTGTAGAATTGCATGTTCTAAGACTATGTCTAGGAAATGGCATACATGTGTGATCTTGTGTTTAATTTTTTGTGTTTCTTGTATTTTGGACTTGAACATGATCTCATTTGATTCCTTATTGAGTCCCGGTCATTTCGGTTATTCATTCATTTAGTTTCGAGTCCAAACGATGTAGTTATGCTACTTTGCGTTCTCATTCATTGAGTTGTCTTCGTCGTCGTTTTTCGAGATGAATTCTCAACCTTTTGTCGAAGTTTTGTAGTCTTCGTTGTGCGTGAAGGAGTCACGGTTCGTAATCCAAAAATGAATTTGAATTTGAATTCAGAGTTCGGATGCCCTAATACGGCTGAAGAACGTGAGAGGAGCACGAGGGAGGCAAGAATGGCCGAAGCCATTTTTGGGAGGAGCACATGTGGCACACGGCCAGAGACCTCCTTTGCATGTTCCAGGACTATGTCTAGGAAATTGCATACATGTGTGATTTTGTGTTTATATGTTTTCATTTTTTATTTTTGGACTTGAACATGATCTCTTATGATTCCTTATTGAGTCCCGGTCATTTCGGTTACTCATTCATTAGGCTTCAAGTCCAAACGATGTAGCTACACTACTTTTCGTTCTCATTCGTTGAGTTGTCTTCATCATCATTTTCCGAGATGAATTCTCAACCATTTGTCAAAGTTTCATAGTTGTCATTGTGCGTGAGGAAGTCACGATTTGTAATCCAAAGACGGATTCGAATTTGGAGTTCGGAGGCCCATATACGGCCGAAGAACGCGAGCGGTGCGCAGGAGAAGCAAGCGAGGCCAAGTGGCCAAGCTTGACCACCTCATGTGGAAGCCGTGGGCCACACGGCCAGGGCAGGCCTCTGCCCCCATGCGGCACACGCGCCCCACATGGCCAGGGGGTGACGTGGCACCCTCTGGTTGACCGGTTTGCTCCCTTCTCTCTCTTCCTTTTAAACTCTCCCATTCCCTCCAATTCATTTTCAAGAAGAAAAATTGAAATCCCGTTAGAACTTTCTCTCCAATATTTCTCATCTTCCAAACACCATAACTTTCTCATACGAAGTCGGAATTGAGTGATTCAAGTTAGAGATTGTTCATAATCAAGTCCTCTACCTTTTCCAAGTGATTTGGCAGCTATTTGATCAACGTTTCTGGTGGTTGTACATAGAAAACCGAACCAGCTCGAGAATCCAAGGTAGTGTTCATATCTTTGGGATTTCTTCTTTTATAACCTTCAATTTGCTTGGGGTTTCTTCTTCTATATGTATGCGTATGTATGGTGAATGCTATTGAGAAAGATAGCTTCATAATCAATTTTAATCAAAAGTCTAATTAGAGACATATGTGAACTAGTTTCTTCGATTCTAGGTTTTTCACATGTTTGAGAGTTGTATTGTGATTAGATTGATATCTAGGATTATTTGTGACTTGGTTGAATCATTTTATGATTAATAATCCTTGAAATGTGTTTTGATCCTTTGATTGATAAAATCTAGGATTAATGCTCTTGTATGTGTATTTAGAGACAAATATTATTTTAATTGATTATTCAATATATCCTTGCTATAATTGTTGGCTAGAATATTCATTGAACACTTTTAGTGATTCTAGCATTTTTGTGTATGTTTGTAACATCTTGAATTTATGATTCATGCATATGAATTGTTCAAGTGTTATTTGTGTGAATGAAACTATGAGTTTTATGTGTTAGGTGTACGTTTTCACATGCTCTAGGTTTTATTCAAGTATTGCATCTAGACTTTTATTACTTGTGTTATCACATGTTTAGGTCTAGTTGTTTCATGGAATGTATTGATCACATGTTCTATATTGAATTAATTGTTTGCATCATTAGCATTCATATGATCACACTAGGAAGTCCTTGTAAAAGGCATGAAATCTTGACTAGGACGAGGAGTCCGAATAGCTAAGCAAGGAAGTCTTGGTTAGGACGTGAGGTCCGGATAATCGAGCAAGAAGTCATGGCTAGAGTCGGGAGGACTCGGATAGTCATGCATGGGAGGCTCCTTAGAGGCATGAGTGCCTAGGATAGGGAGTTGGCTTGTATGTTGGTAGGCCTAGGCGTATGGATAGACATAGACTCCAAAAGAGCAGGGTACACGGGATGTGTATGCACTCTTGAGGAATTTCTAATCTTCCATCGATGTTGGTTTTGTATGTTGTCCAATATATGGTGGCTTCGCATCATTGAGGGATTTCGTACTTTCCAATAGGGTTGGGTAGACATAGACTCCACTAGGTAGGTGAGCTAAAGATTGGTCACTTTGTGGAATTTCTAATTTACCATCCAATATATATAGTACCCAATGGTTGTAGTTCAACCCGTGGATGTTTCCTCCTTGGAGGTTTTACCACGTTAAAAAATCTCATGTGTCAATTCTTTCTTTCTCTCTTTTATATATGTTTATGTATATGTTTTAATCTTGTGGTACAATATTCACTTGTGATATATTTCGAAGCAAGATTGTGTAAAGTGTGATTTGTAATCAATATTCATTTTGATCATATTTGTATATACAATTGATTTGTGTAAATACATTCTCTTATTCTTTGATTCTTTCGTATAGTTGTATTTAGATTAATACTTGTACATATTGGACATTATTATGAATACATGTATTCTTTGTTTTGGTTTTAATATATTTCCTTCATTAGCAAGTTGTAGTAGTTCTACTTAGTGTACTTATATTGTAATATTCTAAGTACAACTTGTGGAATTTGATCTTAATTGAATATCTTGTATATGAGATACATTATTTGTTGGTATATGTTTTGTAGACTAAGGGTGGTGAATTGAGCATACATGTGTTAATTGTATTGTCATAACAATCATGTTTAAGGTTAATTTGTATACTCACCAAGGTTTTAACATAAGTCATGAAAAAGTTTTTAAAACTAGTGTGTCAATCTATTCACACCCCCCCCCCCCCCCCCCCCCCCCAGGTTGTTCAGTATAACCTTGTAGGTATTTTCAGAGATTAAACAACTTAAGTGAATATGCAAAGATATCCAAATATGCAAGTAATGCTAGGTTACACCAAATGCTTATATAGGATTTAAAAGATGTAAATTAAATCAATCTTAGATATCAATTGCTAAATGACATGGCATAAAGCATAGCTAACATATATTAAGCAATCCTAAGTTTAGCTATCATAAAAACAACACTCAGTCAAAACAACACAACTATCTCTATCTTGTATATAAGAATATAATCTAAGAACATACAAGTAATTAAAGAGATGCCTTGTTAAGTAAAACACTAAGATTAGATGAAATTAGTGAAAAACTTACCAAAGCATGTGTGTTGGGTAAGACCCATGCAAGCAAGCATCCTAGAAGAATTTTGATGCATATGAAAATGGCTTTAAGTGTTTAAAGGAGCAATCTTGATTGCCTTTTCTCTCAAAAATCTCTCTTTTAAGTTTAGGATTCTTGATGATCAAAGAGTCACATCAGAGATGAGAGAAAGTGGTGTATTTATAGACATCAAGAACAGAGCATGTGAAAAGACAAGTTTGCCCCTGAAAAGCGCGATCGGCGGTTTCGAAACCGCCGATCCAACCGTCGAATTGAATCCCGAGAGAACAGGGGATCATCGACAGTTTCATAACCGCCAATCACAACCGCAGAAATAAACCCAAGAGATTAAATCGATCAGGTCTAAATGGCGGTCGTGGCCACTGATCATAACCGTAGAAAAGTACCAGAACCTTCTGGACTTTAATGGTGATTTCAGTCAGTGGTCATAGCCGCTGAATAAACCGCCGTTTCATCAAATGTGGTGAAACCAAAGGAGAAGCCAAGGGCATTCTCCAAAGGCGATCATCGCGCTAAACCAAGCACACATCATGCATGCGCGGACGTTTCCGAATAATATTCGGGAAATGAATTACTAGACACTGTTAGGTTTTTGGTTTGTCTTGGCATGTATTCCATATCAAAACGATGTTTATCTTGTATTGATTAGTGGCCGTTATCATGATGATACAAAGCTTCAAAGAAAGACTCGACTACAGTTCATGCAAGGTGGTGGCTTGTTAAGGGGAATTAGCTTTATTACTCATCAAAGGTATAATTGACCTCATTCCTCTTACAAGGCATAGGCACACACACACAAATCATTCATAAGTGTCCCTGTATGGTTGTGCACATTTTATATAACACATTCACATGTTTTAGTTTGCTCATGCATTGAACTCAAATTGTCATACATTGTAGAATTGCATGTTCTAAGACAATGTCTAGGAAATGTCATACATGTGTGATCTTATGTTTAATTGTTTGTGTTTCTTGTATTTTGGACTTGAACATGATCTCATATGATTCCTTATTGAGTCTCAGTCATTTCAGTTACTCATTCATTAGGTTTCGAGTCCAAACGATGTAGCTACGCTACTTTGCGATCTCATTTGTTGAGTTGTCTTCATCATCGTTTTCCGAGATGAATTCTCAACATTTTGTCAAAGTTTCATAGTGATCGTTGTGTGTGAGGGAGTCACGATTCGTAATCCAAAGATAGATTCAAAATCGAAGTTTGGAGGCCCGGATACGGCCGTAGAACGGGAGCGGAGCGCGGGAGGAGTAAGATTGGCCAACAGCCAACCTTGAAGGACCACGTGTGGAGGCCGTGTGCCACACGGCCAAGGCAGCCCTCTACCCACGTGTGCCACATATGCCCCACACAGGCCTGGTGATGTGGCAGGCTATGATTGGTCCGTCTTTTCCCTCTCTTTCATCTCCTTTAAATTCTCCATTTCCCTCATATTCATTTTAAGAAGAAAAATTAGAATTTCTCTAGGACAGAATTTTTTCTCAACTTTTTCTCACATTCCAAACACCATAACTTTCTCATACGAAGTCAGAATTTGTTGATTCAAGTTGGAGATTGTTCATATTCCAGTTCTCTACCTTTTCCAAGTGGTCTTGTAGCTGTTTGATCGAGTTTTCGAGTAGTTTCACCATCAAAACCGAACCAACTCGTGATTGCAAGGTAGTTGTCATATCTTTGAGATTTCTTCTTTTATAACCTTCAATTTGCTTGAGATTTCTTCTTATATATGTATGTATATGTATGGTGAATACTATTGAGAAAGATATCTTCACAATCAATCCTAATCAAAAGTTTAATTCGAGACATATGTGAACTAGTTTCTTGGATTTTAGGTTTTTCACATGTTTGAGAGTTGTATTGTGTTTAGATTGATATCTAGGATTATTTGTGACTTGATTGAATCATTTTATGATTAATAATCCTTGAAATGTGTTTTGATCCTTTAGTTGATAATATATAGGATTAATGCTTATGTTTTTAAAGACATCTAGGATTTAATTGATTTATCATTATATTCTCGCTCTAAATCTTTGGCTAGAATATTCATTGAATACATTTTGTACTTATAGCATTTTTGTGTATGTTTGTGACATATTGAATATGTGCTTCATGATTATGATTTATTCAAGTGTTATTTGTGTGAATGAAATTATGAGCTTTTGTGTTAGGTGTTTTCATATGCGCTAGGTTTAATTCATGTTTTGCATCTAGACTATATTACTTGTGTTCTCACTTGTTTAGGTCTAGTTGTTCCATGGAATGTATTGATCACATGTTTTATGATGAATTGATTGTTTGCATCATTTGCATTCACATGATCACACTAGGAAGTCCTTGTAAAAGGAATGAAGTCTTGATTAGGACAAGGTATCCGGATAGTCAAGCAAGGAAGCCTTGGTTAGGACGTGAGGTCCGGATAACCAAGTAGGAAGCCTTAACTAGAGTCGGGATGACTTGGATAGTTAAGCAAGAAGTCATGGCTAGGATCGAGAAGGTCAGGATAGTCATGCATGGGAGGTTCTCTAGAGGCATGAGTGTCTTGGATAGGGAGTTGGCTACATTATTGGTAGGCCCGGGCGTTTGGTATGACATAGACTTCAATAGAGTGTGGCTACATTAAATGAATCATCCAATGATGTTGGTTTGGTATGGAGTCCAATATATAGTGGTTTTGCATCATTGAGGGATTTTGTATCTTCCAATAGGGATTGGGTAGACATAGACTCCAATAGAGAGTAGATCATAGGTTGGTCACTTTTGAGGAATTTCTAATCTATCATCCAATATATATAGTACCCAATGGTTGTAGTTCAACCCATGGATGCTTCCACCTTAGAGGTTTTAACACGTTAAAAAATCTCTTGTGTTAATTCTTCCTGTCTCTATCTCTTATATTTGTTTATGTGTATGTTGTTATCTTGTTGCATATTATTCACTTGTGCTGTATATTGGAACAAGATTTTATAAAGTGTGATTTGTGAACAAATTCATTTGATCATATTTGTATATATAATTCTTTTGCATAGTGTTATCTTTGTGTATTGTTATATTTATTAATACTTGTAATATGTTGAACAAATATTGAAATACAAGTATTAATTGTTATTGTGTTTTTGTGTTATTATACCTCATGCAACTAATTGATATACATAGACTATGCTTAAATAATCACATGCTTATATTGTCTTGTATGAATCTTTAGTTTATATGTTGTACATATGGCTACCTCGAGGGACATACATAAGTTTGTTCAAGGGATTGAAAAAGACGTGAGAATCTATTCACCCCCCCCCCCCCCCCCCCCCCCCCCCTTCTCTAGGTATGCTTTAAGCTATTTAACTACGTTTGTATACTTTCAGACACACTAACACACAACAACATACAATAACAAAGTGCAAGTGTGAAATGTGACATGTGAAGAGAATGCACCCAAAAGCAAAGCATACATATTCAACCATTTGAAGTGTGTGTGTACAACTAAATCTTCAATGAAAACTAAGCACTAGAGATTATACCTTTGGAGTGCATATCACCTTGAGATCTTGAGAGGACCTTGAGCTTGATCATCAATCACTTAAGCTACCCTTACAATTCAAACCCCAATTGTTGTTTGTCACTGAAATAAGCCAATCAAACTTTAAGGAACTTACAATCTCCCCCTTTGGCTATTTCGTGACAAAACCACCACTCACATTGATCCTCACAACAAAATAGAAACTAAAGGTCAATAATGATTTTCTACATTACAAAGAGATATAAAAAAAACAAAACTTCAAGTCTTCAATCTCTTGTAGAACAATCAATCCTTCAAAACAAAGTTTCTACACTTTTCGATATAAGTGTAAGGTGAGATGATCAAGTGCAATTAAAACAAGCATTTGCATTTAAAGAATTTATGCACAACATCATGCAATGTATGTGTAATGCAATGCTCCCCCTCAACGAGTTACTTCCCCTCAATTAGTAAACTCCCCAATAAGCGAAGTTGCTACTACAATTCCCTCTACATACTATCCCCCCCCCCCCCCCCCCCCCCCCTCCTTTTGTCATGATATAGGCAAAGAAGTATCCCTAACCAGGTCAATTTAGCAAAAAGAGATAGTAGCATACTAGACATTTGCATAATCATATAAGCCACTTTATGCTACTCAATTAATTGGAGAGAACCAATGAAATTTATTTTATGAAAAATGTGTGATTAAAATGCTTTGCATGCAAGACATGTTGCATTCAAATCCAAAAATCAATCGTATTTGGCAAAGCAAATGACACAGGTTTTCTATAGAATTCATACCAATTTCACCATTTATCATGAATAAAGCAAGGATCTAGAGTTATAAAATTTTCAATTTTAATGAGCAACTATATCCAACTTTATAAGCTAAACAAGGTATGAGCGACTTTTTGCACCCTATTTGATTTTTCCGGGTATGAAACCCGTATGATAGTAGTCATATTCAACAAACAAAGAAAGAGAGACATTTGGATTTTAACATCATTTGAACGGATACAAGATCCTTTATTCATTTGAGTCTCATAAGCTTTTCACACATAATTTTGCATTTAAGAATTTGCAATCATCAATTCATGCTTTTTCATTTTGAGCATGTTATTTAAAGAAACATCATGTCATGGAAATCATTGTAGGTCATTCAAAAAGTACTTCCTATTAATATCTCCTAGTTCAAAAATGCATGTTTGAATATAAATATGACATGAATTTCAATCAAAGCAAAGTTCACACTTATTGAAGAAAGTATCATATAAGCATATATGCAACCAAGATACTTAAGCAATTAATAAAGAAGCATAAGATTTTTCAAATTTTTGCATACAACAAGTATGCAATAGCTCTCTTTGATTGAGTTCCCCTTATGGGGTCAATTTCCAAACCACATCAAGTCACAAGACATATCCAAATAGATCTACTAAGTACATGAAACCTAGTTGCATCTAAGGCTTTAGTAAATAAGTCCGCTAGTTGATCGTTAGTACCTACATGTTCAAGTACTATATATTTGTTCTCAACTAGTTCTCTTATGAAATGATGACGGATGTCAATATGCTTAGTCCTAGAGTGTTGTACCGGATTCTTAGAAATATTAATGGCACTCATATTATCACAAAAGAGGGTTATAATACCTTGACTGAATCCGTAGTCGACTAGCATTTGCTTCATCCATATGAGTTGTGTGCATCCATTCCCTGCGGCTATGTACTCGGCTTCAGCCGTGGACAAGGAAATCGAATTTTGCTTCTTGCAAAACCAAATCACCAAGTTGTTCCCTAAAAAGAAGCAACCGCCCGATGTGCTCTTCCTATCATCGCAATTTCCTGTCCAATCCGCATCACTAAAGCCAACTAAACTAGCATTAGTGTCAAAAGAGTACCAAATCCCATAGTTGGATGTCCAATTCACATAGCGAATGATTCTCTTAACGGAAGAGAGATGAGACTCCTTAGGATCCAATTGGTACCTAACACACACACCCACACTAAAAGATATATCGGGCCTACTTTGGTCAAATAAAGCAAGCTTCCAATCATGCCCCGATATAGAGTTTGTTCCACACTTTTTCCACTAGCATCCTTGCTTAGCTTCAAACTGATAATCATGGGTGTATCACAATGTTTGGCATTTTCAAGACCAAACTTCTTCACTAGGTTTTTGGCATATTTAGATTAGGTAATAAAAATCCCATCATTTAATTGCCTAATTTGTAAACCTAGGAAGTAACTTAGCTCACCAACATGACTTATCTCAAATTCATGAGACATGACATCAACAAATTGTTGGACTTTGGTGTTGTTGATGGAGCCAAACACTATATCATCAACATATATTTGAGCTATGAAAAGCTCATCATTGTTTTTCTTGATGAATAAAGTCTTGTCAACACCACCTCTTATGTAGTCATTGTCAACAAGAAATTGAGTGAGACGCTCATACCAAGCCCTTGGTGCTTGTTTCAACCCATATAGAGCTTTCTTGAGGCGATAGACATGGTTAGAGTGGTGTGCATCCACAAACCCCTTGAGTTGCTCTACAAACACTTTCTCTTGCAAGAAGCCATTGAGGAAGGCACTCTTCACATCCATTTGGTGCAATTTAAACTTGTGCACACAAGAAATGGACAAGAGAAGCCTAATGGACTCTAAACGGGCAACTAGAGCAAATGTCTCCTCAAAGTCAATACCCTCAATTTGAGAGTACCCTTGTGCAACAAGTCTAGCCCTGTTACGCACTATGTTGCCATCCTCATCGGATTTGTTCCTATATATCCATTTGGTGCCTATGACATTAGGAACTAGAGTCCAAACCTTATTTCTTTCAAATTGGTTTAGCTCTTCTTGCATGGCAAGAACCCAAAATTCATCATTTAAGGCTTCATCAACCTTTTTGAGTTCAATTTAAGAGGTGTAGCATGTGTAGTTAATTAGATTAGCTATTTGACGTCTAGTCCTAACACCTTCATTTACATCTCCAATAATGTCATTTTTATCATGGAGTTTCCTAACCCATGAAGCGAGTTCATTAGAGTTTAAGAGAGGAACTTTATTAAGAGGTTGCGTGTCCTCTTCATCTAGGTTAGACATCCCAACAATAAAAGTCTCCACAACCATCTCCAAGGGAGAGTTATCATCTATAACAACCTCCTCCTCATGGTCATTCGTCTTAAGCCTAGTATCATCAATGATAACATTAGATGATTCCATGATGGTTCGAGTCTTCAAGTTGAAAACTTTATAGGCTCTACTATTCAAGGCATAGCCAATAAAGATACCCTCATCACTATTAGCATTAAACTTGCCAAGTTGATTACGGTTATTTAAAATGTAGCACTTGCTTCCAAAAGAGTGCAAGTAGCTAACTTTGGCTTTTTACCTCTCCATAACTCATAGGAAGACTCTATTTCCTATATAGCAAGCTGTATTGACGGCTTCGGGCCAAAGGTTCCTAGGGACATTGTTGCTAAGTAACATCACACAGGCCATCTCTTGAAGGACCCTATTCTTCCTCTCAACAAATCCATTTTGTTGAGGTGTCTTAGGAGCCGAAAACTTATGGGAGATGCCTAAGCTATTGCAATAGCTTTCAAGTAGGCAATCTCAAACTCTCTCCCATGGTTCTAATCCGTTTAATGCTTTTAATGTTAAAGTCTTTTTCATTTTCAAGTTTATTACAAAGCATTTTAAACTTATCAAAAGTTTCAGATTTTTCTCTAAGAAAATATGTCCACGTGAACCTAGAGAAATCACCTACACAAATAAAAATGTATCTCTTTCCACCTAAACTTTCGGTTTGCATGGGACCCATAAGATCCATATGGAGAAGCTCTAGGGGCTCCTTGGTGGAGAGATACTTGCCCTTCTTATGCATACTTTTGGTTTGTTTTCCTTGTTGGTAAGGTCCACCAACACCATTGACTTTCTTCCCAAGCTTGGGAAGGCCACGCACAACATTGAACATATCTAGGATTCATAAATCCCGATAGTTCATGTGGCCAAGTCTTTCATACCACAACTTTATTTGCTCATCTTTGGACATATTACAAGAGACAACTCTAGCCTCAAGACAATAGTAATTGTTGCTAGATCTCATACATTTCAATAAGATTTGTCCATTGGGTTTTAGGATTGAGCAATCATCTTTGCTAAACAAGATGGAAAATCCTTCATCACTAAGATGAGAAATGCTTATTAAATTGGCTTTCAAGCCATCAACAAATAAAGCATTGGACAAGGAAGGTAATCCGGGAATGGAAATGGTTCCTTTCCCTACGACTCTCTTTTTGGATCCATCACCAAAGGTGACACATCCTCATTCCTCCATGACAAGAGTCTCGAAGAAACTCTTGTTTCACATCATGTGCCTAGAGCACCCACTATTTAGGTACCAAAAATTATAAGAATTTGCCTTCAAGGCAATTTGAGCAACATGGCAAAAATAAGCATATCTTTTAATCCACCTAGGTGAAATACTTTATTTCCTAGTGGTCAATGGTACATGGGCTCTAGATGTCCTAGGATCATGCAAATTAGTTCTATCATTCCTAGGAACATGCATCTTGGCTCTACTCTTTTTCTTTTCAATCATGCTTTTAACTCTATACATTTTGATACAGCGAAAGCAATTTGGTCTAATATGACCATTGATACCACAATAATGACATGTAGGGATGAAGTTAGGAATCATACAATGTTCTTGTGCATACATAGGAGCCTTCATATGTTGTTGTGGTTAAATCGGTTCATTTCTTCTTCATTGTTGAACCAGTCTAGCTTGCTTCCTTGTTTGAGCTTGTATGATTGGTCTCTTTCCTTGATGAGTCAATTGTTGAGGAAAGTTGGCTTGGGGAGCTCTTGTAGGTTGAGCTTGAGATTGCCTTCTTGGCGCCACCTTCACTTGTGCACTATTTGAGCATTGTCCTAGATCAATCTTCTTCCTAGGAGTTTGCATCGGTGAAGCTTCTTTGTTGCTCAAGCTCTTAACAAATGCGGTCTTGTTGGGAGTGGAGGTCTCCTTGCTATCTTCAAACCCAAGACCTCTCTTGTCACAAGGACTTTTTCTAACACCTAGCATATAGTCAAGCTTCTTGGTGCTAAAAGCCATCCTAGTCAATGACTCTTTAGCTTCTTCAAGTTCCCTCTTCAAACCTTCTTCATTCCTCTTAGATAAGGCTAATTCCTCTTTTAGCTTATCTTCATTCTTCATGGATCTCACCACTTCTTCACTTAATTGGTCAACTTAGGTTGATAGCTCAAGATTTTCTTCTTTCAACCTTCGAATCTCTCTCTTGTTCTTCATCCTTGAGCTTTCAAACTTAGTGATGTAGTTATGAAGATCCGTTTTCTCCACATTTCCATTTGTGGAGTTAGATGAGGAGTCATCTACAATAGAGTCATTTTCTCCTTGACTATCTTCCTCTTCTTCACTAGTACCTTTGCTCTTGTGGGAGGAGGTAAAGGCAATGAAGTTAGCCATGAGTTCTTCATCATCCAAAGAATCATCTCTCTCATTGGAGTCATCACTTCCACTCCAAATGGCGACCATCACTCTCTCTTTCTTGTTCTTCAAATTTCTACAATCGAGAGCGATGTGTCCTATGCCACCACACTCAAAGCATTGGATCCCTTTCATTTCACTCCTCTCTTACTTAGGCTCAAACCTTTTGAAGGGAGTATTTTTCTTCAAGTCTTGGCCCTTGGATCCAAAACCCTTCTTCTCGGACTTGTAGAATTTCTTGAACCTTCTCATCAACAAGGCTATGTCTTCGTCCGAGTCATCATTCTCCTCCTTCTCAACTTTGGAGGTTTTCAAAGCAATTCCCTTTTGCTTTTTAGGAGGTGCGGAGGTAGGACCCTTCCTAGACTCATAAGCTAGAAGTCTCCCAATCACCTCACTCGACTTCATATCTTTATACCCACTATTGTCTTCTAAAGCCGTAACCTTGGACTCAAATCTTTCGGGGAGAGATCTCATAATCTTTTGCTTGATTCTCCTATCCGAATAAGGGACACCAAGTTGATGACTTTGGTTGACTATGTCCATCAACTTGATCTCGAAATCATTGAAGCACTCATTCTCCTCCATCATAAGCATCTCGAATTGAGTTTGAAGGACTTGAAGCTTAAAGTCCTTAACCACTTCGATTCCCTCATGTGCAACCTTTAGGATGTCCCATGCCTCTTTAGCTATCCTAGTGTTTTGAATCAATTTATATTGATTCTCATCCATTGCACATAGGATGGCATGTATTGCCTTCATATTCCACTTAGAAGCTTCAAACTCTTGCACGTTCCATTGCGCCTGAGGTTTGAGAACATCCTCTCCTCCACCCATAGAAATCATCATCGGTGATGTGTAGTCGTCTTCAACTGCCATTCATGCCCTATCATGGATTTGGCAAATATACAACTCCATCTTGCCTTTCCAAGAGGCATAATTCAACCTGGTGAGTAAGAGAGGTCTCGTGCTAGAAGCACCCTCGTTGCCACCACCATTTCCACCGTTTACACTCATAGTGTATATGAATGAATGAATGAAATGAATGCAAATGTATGAATGATCAAAAATCACACAAAATGCAAAACACACCAAAATGAGCAAAGGATCACCTAAGTATATCTAGGAACCCGCTCTGATACCAATTGAAACTAATAACGCATGGTGTGTATAAAACTATCTAGGGAGGGTGAATAGATTCTAAACGATTATTACCAATTTTCGCGATTAGTCAATATTACGAAAATACCCCAATCTAGTCAAAGCAATAAATCAAGTGTAAAGTGCAGAATTTAAATAACACTTGATTTTTACGTGGAAACCTTCAACAAGGAAAAACCACAGGCTGTTATGTGCGCCACACACGAACCTCAAATCCACTAATTGCAATGACGTTTACAAATCCACTAATTGCAATAACGTTTACAAATCCACTAATTGCAATAACGTTTACAACCTAGGTTGACTTCAACCTCTCACGGTCTATAACCCGCCACTACTACCCACATGCCTGTAAAAGTAGACCTAGTCCAATTTACTTGTGGCATAAGCAACCTTAGCCATAAGACTTAGTTCTCACTAAAGAGATTAAACAACCTAAGTGAATATGCAAGTAATGCTAGGTTACACTAAATACTTATCTAGGATTTAAAAGATGTCAATTAAATTAATCCTAGATATCAATTACTAAATGACATGGCATAAAGCATAGCTAACATATATTAAGCAATCCTAAATTTAGCTATCATAAAAATAACACTCAGTCAAAACAACACAACTATCTCTATCTTGTATATAAGAATATAATCTAAGAACGTACAAGTAATTAAAGAGATGTCTTGTTAAGTAAAACACTAAGATTAGATGAAATTAGTGAAAAACTTACCAAAGCATATGAGTTGAGTAAGACCCATACAAGCAAGCATCCTAGACATGCTAAAAGATGCTAGAAGAATTTTGATGCATATGAAAATGGCTTTGAGTGTTTGAAGGGGCAATCTTGATTGTCTTTTCTCTCAAAAATCTCTCTTTTAAGTTTAGGGTTCTTGATGATCAAAAAGTCACATCAAAGATGAGAGAAAATGGTGTATTTATAGAAATCAAGAACAAGGCATGTGAAAAGATAAGTTTACCCCTAAAATGCGCGATGGGCGGTTTCGAAATCACTGATCCAACCGCCGAATTGAATCCCGAGAGAACAGAGGATCATCAGCGGTTTCATAACCGCCGATCACAACCGCAAAAATAGACCCGAGAGATTGAATCGATCAGGTCTAAATGGTGGTTTCGAACGGCGGTCGTGGCCGCCAATCATAACCGCAGAAAAGCACCAGAACCTTCTAGACTTAAATGGCGGTTTCATTCGGCGGTCATGGCAGCCGATCAAACTGTTGTTTAACCAAATGTGGTGAAATCAAAAGAGAAGCCAATGGCATTCTTCGAAGGCGATCCTCACGCTAAACCAAGCACACATCGTGCATGCGCTGACGTTTCCAAACAATATTCGAGAAACGAATTACTAGACACACTAAAACACAACAAGATACAACAATAAAGTGCAAGTGTGAAATGTGATATGTGAAGAGAATGCACACAAAAGCAAAGCATACATATTCAACCATTTGAAGTGTGTATATGCAACTAAATCTCTTCAATGAAAACTAAGCACTAGAGATTATACCTTTGGAGTGCTTATCACCTTGAGGTCTTGAGAGGGCATTGAGCTTGATCATCAATCACTTAAGCAACCCTTACAATTCAAACCCCAATTGTGGTTTATCACCGAAATAAGCCAATCAAACTTTGAGGAACTTACAATAACTTTGAGTAAGCAATTTATAAGTAGAATTCCAACATGTTGGAACATCACAAGAAAATCTAATGGCACGCCTACCATTTTGTTTACAAAATTTTGCCCATGCTTTCATTGTAAAAAGATGTTTCCACAAATGATAGAGGGCATCTTTAATAGGTTTAATAAAATCTTGAAGAGTTCCTAATCTTTTTGAACACATAAATTTAAAACATGGCATGCACATCTTTGATGAAAAAATTTACCACCAAGATAAGGTTTGCAAAAATCAATTAAAGTAGGAATAGCTGCGGTATTGTTGAAAGTATTATCAAAACCAACTACAAAAATTTTGTTTTCAATTTTATACTCATAAAAAATAATTCTAAACTGTCTAAAAATATTAGCAGCAGTGTGTGCATCATCAAAAACTATAAATGTAAGAATTCTATTTCGGATAGTCCATGCATTATCCATATAATGGCAAATGACTCTCAAGTATGAATGCATTCACCAATAGTCACTCCATATGTCGGCACATACGGAAACACGACCATTATATTTTTCAAAATATGTTTCCAACTTCCTTTTTTCTTTGTAATAAATTTTATGCAGTGCTTCTGTGAGAGTGGCTCTAGGAACACGACATGCAATAGGATTTAATGCTCGTTAACAATAATTAATAAAACCAATCTTTTCACCAAAACTAAATGGTAAGTGTTCTACTGCAACCATTCTAGCTAATTCTTCTCTATTTTTTTCATCACTATATTTAAATAATTGTTAGTTAGAGGTAGCGTACTTGGAGATTTGAGCTTGTGAACTCGATTTGGCATGTGCGTCTGGATGGCTGTTGGTTATATGCTTCCGATATGAGTCATATCATCCAGATTTGCTCCACTTATATATTTTTTTGTAGTAATTGCAAACCGCTTTAGTGCTTCCATTTGCTTGCGTTACGTTCTTCATATAGAGTACGAAGAGATCAGATTTGGGCTGCTTCTGTAACTTCTCTTCCATAGGTGGTTCAAATTCAAATTCAAATTCTGGAGGGGGATCAGACATATTTTCTTATTGGCTTGTCAAATGATGGGTGGCATCAGGATCGGGTTTGGAAACTATTAGAGGAGGATTATGAGAGTTTAGGACTTCAGCATAGGCTTGGGTTTGCAAGAACTCATGATAGGCGGTGTCGTCATAACCGACATTGTCCGGCATACTACCCTTACCTTTCATTGAAATGGAATGCCTAGGGCCGTCTTCACTTCCACTTGCCATTTAAAAAATTGAATTATAAAAATCCTTGAAGAAAAAATGTGAAAAAATTGATGGAAATAAATGGTTGGAAATAAATTTGAAAAATTTGTTGGAAATGAATTTTAATTGAGTAAGAAACTAAAAATAAATGTAATTGCAAATAAAATAAATTTTAATAACTTAGTAAATGAGAGAGAATTGGGAGATTTTTTTTTTTTTTCTTTGTTTTTTTTGGGGATAAGGGGTTAAAAAACAAAAAAAAACAAAAAAAACAAAAAAAAGGTGAAATCAGGGACTGGGAACCGAAACCAAAACCTCCCTGGTTCTACCCCACTTTCTTATTAATTTTAAATTTTTATACTACCTTTAAGTAAAATTACTCTTATAGTCATTAAAAATCTTTACAAAAGAAATTAATTTAATCATAAATTAAAATCAAAACTAAAAATAACTATTTTTTTTTTTTTAGAAAGTGGCGCAAATCTAAAGCAAACAATTGGGAATCACACTTCACAAAGGCCTCTCTCCTAGATTTAAGGCCTCCTCTTATTATTGTTATCATCTGTATATGTTTTTTTTCCCCTTTTTTGAGGAAAAACATAAACTATGTTGGGTTTGCTTCCACTGTGTTGTTGCTTGGTTGGGTTTGAGATTTTTTGCCAAGAACTGGGTTTAAGAGATTATGGCATCTTTGAAGAATGAAAAAATCAATTTGTGAATAATGAAAAGTTGAGATTGTTTCCTGGATTTTAATGAAATGCTATTTGTTCAAAATTTGAAATGGAATTTTCTGATTCCGAATGAAGCAAGTGTAGGAGATCTAGCCACAGAGCCTCCATTTTTTTTCCTTCCTTTTTTTCTTTTTTATTAATTTTTTTATATTTATATTTTAAAAATTTTAATACCTTGAATACTGATACATGATTAAGTTTTATAGGCAAACCTAATTCCTAAAGGTAGATTTTTTTGAAAAAAATAACAATAAAAGTTTTTTTTAAAGAAACAATACAAGTTTATTAAGCAATGGTTTATTTATAAAAATACACTCAAAAGGTATTTTTGGTATTATGTGGGTATATTTATGAATTATTATGTTTAAAACAAAATTAAAGGGTGAACCGATTATAGGGGTGTAGATTCAGTTTTTAAGGGGTGTAAACATCGCTACTCAAAAAATATAGCCCAATAAATTTATAATAGATGAGTGGTGATATTTACACCCTTTAAAAATTGTATATACACCCTAAATTAGTATGTTTTTGAAAATCCAATAATGGTCTTGAGTAAAATTACCAATAAGACTAAATAGTTTGTAAGTAAACCCACCAATAAATATTAATTAGTTTCCTATTTTAATATCTTTTGAAAAAAAACAAAAGTTTCCTTTTAATGATTTGATATTAATATATATCATTAAAAATTCTTTTCTTTTTCTTAAACCCTAGATTCTCTTTTCAAATTTAATTTTAAATATACTTTCAATTTCTTTTAAGGAAATACGAATTGACTACCAAATAATGAATCAAAATTTTCCGAAGTTGGTTGTAAAAAAACAAGTTTAAAATTATTTTTTATTAGAAGAACAAAATCATTATAAATTGTTTTCTCTATAATATTTGTATTTTTTTTCTTTCAAACACGCTTTAATTTTTTTTTTTCCAATATCAGTTATTCCTCAATTTCATTAAACACTTTTCTATTTCCAAATCAATTGGTACATGACATAAACTTTGATTCTCTACAACTTTCACAAACATAAAATGGATCTCCAACAGGAAAAACCTCAAAACAGAGTGATTTTGTTGATAGAAAACAGTCAAGAAGAAATGAAGAGAGCTACTTGACATGAGGAGAGAGAAAAAGAAAAGAAAAATCAAATTTGATTCTGTAAAAGGACAACATGGAAGATAAAATGAAGTAAGGGAAGAGAAAGAGCAATGATAGAATTTTCTTTTTTTAAGAACAATGATAGAAAGTTTTTATTTTTTATTTTTGAAATAACAATGATAGAATTAAAAGAATTAAAGATAATAATAAAATTTTAAATAATAATAAAGTTGATTAAATAATATAATAATATATTTAGGTGGTGTGTGTTTACAAAAATACAATTACATCATAATTAAATAAAAGATATTTTTGGTATTAAGTAGGGTTTATTTACAAACTATAAAAAATTTAAAATTTTTGAAGGGTTTTATTACAAAAGTAGTATACATATAGTTTCAATAATTCTACTCCACCCAAAAAACCAACCTAAATTCCAACCCAAATGCCATGTGGCATCACCACACAAAATCTTGTAAATAGTGACGTGGGCCCATGTTGTGTGTGATGATGCCACCTCACTTTTGGGTTGGAATTTGGGTTGGATTTTTGGGTGGAGTAGCATTACTCTACAGTTTTTAAGAGGTGATATTATCCCCACTTATAAAAGATGAGTGACTATATTTGTACTCCTTAAAATCTGTATTTACACCCCAAATTAGTATCTTTTTTAAAATCCAATATTACCCTTTAATAAAATACTAAAAGGATTAAATAGTTTGTAAGTATATCCTTGAATTATTAATTAATTTCCTTTTCAAAAAAAATTAATTAGTTTTCTATATTTTTTAAACGGTTACCTACCTTTTTTAAAAGGTAAAATTATTATTCCAAAACCAAAACACAATTATATCGGATTATTAATATCCTTTTGAACTAAAGAATCAAAGCATGAATGAAAGTCCTAGATTTAGACCAAGTCTTTCAAATAAAAAATAAAAAAAATTATCTGATTATTTAACAGTTACCTTAGCTAGAGAATGAGTCATCCTGAACAAGGTAAAAATTTGTTCAAAACCCAACTCATTTTGGTATATTTTATATATTTGTTTTTGTTTGAAGTAGTATATTTTATGTATTTAGAAGTTAGAAATTATTTAATTGAATAAAAAATTATAAAAAATAATTTCAAATAATAATAAAATTGATTAGATAACAAAATAAGTGTAGATGTGTGTATTCACTAAAATAAAGGGTAATTTTAGCATGAAGTGGAGTTTATTTTCAAACTAAAGATTTTTTTTTTAAATATTAATGGGGTATACTTACGAAATGGTTGTAAATACAAGTTTTTAGGGGTGCAAATATTATCACTTATAAAAGATATAAGAAAGCGAATAAATACCCATATTAAATGTCCACTAACCATATTACATAAGAAGCCTGCTATAATTTTCACCTTGTGAACTTTTCATTAAGGCCTTTCAAAAAAAAATAAAAACTTTTCATTAAGATTAAGAGTTGTCTCAATGTCTTATTTACACGATTATACCTCACTAATATAATATATATATATATTAAAATACTTTATAGTTAATTATACATGTTTTATTCCTAAACTATCATTTGTATTATCTTGTTATATGAGTAATATTTATTAAACTCTTATTAAAAAAAAAATGACGTATTAGCTTCAAAAATAGAACAAATATGCTATATGATTGATTGAAAGAAGAGATTAAAAAAAAATCTCACCAACAAGCATAATCTCTAAAAATCATTAACTTTCAAATAGCATCTACTTTTCTTGTTATGCATATGTGTTTTAATTCAATGTTGTAATGAATGAGATGATGATATTATTGTTTCATGCTCTAAATATATATTTTTTACGCTTTGAAATCTTATAGTGTTTTTTCTTGTATAGTATATATATGTATTTGAGGTAAAAATTCATTTGCCCCTCTAATTAGGTATATCTTTTATTCCTACCAATGGAAATTATCTATACCATTGAGATTTACTAGTAAAAAAATTAAAATTTTCTTTGTAGATTTAAATTTATCGGCAGCCCACCCAAAAATATGATCCTAGCTACTCCCCTGACACTACGTATAGCAATACCTTTATTAATTAGATAGGCGCATATTAGTATATATGAATGACATGCGTATATGACCGACGTGATACTCATCCCAGTGAAGCTTTTTCCCGTTTTAGACAAATAGGTCTGATTTTTTGATAACCATATTTCGATTTAAAAAGTCACAATCAAATAGCATATAGACAAAACGATGAGACAGCATGAGATCAGCAATCTGCAGTATCCCATCTCACAACTGATACAAAGCCAGCAGCAAAACAGTTACAAAAATTGGGCTATATATATGTCTAGAATTATAATAATCAATTGACTTCAACTTAATTAGGCTGGTTTAATTTGCTTTTTATATTAGTGGTGCTTGATTGCTTTTCAATTACTGTCTACTCAACCAAGAACCCATGCTTCCATGGCATCCACTGGATTCCCCTCACCTACAATTCCCAATTAAACCTGTAAAAAAAAATTAAGAGATCATATGTTATGAGTTACAAAAACTGAAAAGAAAAATGGAATTAATTGGAAGAAATATAGGCCTAATTTTTTAGTATAACATAAATCAAAAAAGCCAACTTCAAGAGTGCAATATGAATTCTTCAAGCTAGTGTTATAAAAATAGCAAAATATTAGTAATACTAATTAGTAGTTGGGGTGATGATGAAAGAAGGAAGCATGCATGAAGCCACACTAGTAGTAGTAGCAGTGAAGAAGAATTATTAATATATAATTAAGTTAATAAATTATTTAGTGCAATATATGCAAAGAGCAGAGGGGCTGGAAGGTGATGACAGAAGAGTAGAGAGCACAAAGGAGTGAGATGCTATAAGCTCCATGCATTTCGTCCTCTGTGCTCTCTATCTTCTGTCAACAACGTCTTCAATATTGCCTCCTCTCATGAATTTAATAAAAATATAAATCATGAGTCACACACACACTCAGAGAGGGGGAGATGGTTGGATATTTGAGAGAGAGAGAGAAAAGCTCTAAGAGCTTTGGTCGATGATATAAGAGACTGCCTATAGCCTCTATTTATAAGGGGAATTGAAGAAGATCTGCTAATTGTCTGAAGTCTGTTCACTGATATCAATTAATTGAAATTAATTATTGAATAGGCCATGAGTTGCGATTATATGCTCATTTACTATTGAAGTATTGAAATTTAACATGGTATCTGAGTCTTCGACTAATGTCATCATGGGTTAGTCACTCAAAACCAACATAGACTCACATGTGAGAAAAAGTGTTAGAGACACGTGTGAAGCTCATGAAGATAAAATATTATAAGGCTATACACTGGTATATATACCATTTCTCATAAACACATAAAAATACATAAGTATTGAAATTTGACAATAATCCCTTTTAATTCAATTAAAAATAGAAGGAAGACTCAAGCCTCACTCATAGCTTGCATTCAACACTCAACAGAAAGGTGTAGAGAGCTTCTATAGTACATACTTATACAAAGTCATCGGTAATTTAAACAAACTCTAATACATATATACTCTTGAAAATTCTTTCAGTAAGAATGTTTCCTTACACTTTGTATAGAAATTCTAGGTGTGGGAGTCTAGATTATGGGTGACAATTGTGTATTAGGTTACTATCGGACGGCATGATAAGAAATTAGTGTATTTGCGTTATAACTTATTAGGTGTGGGTTATAACTGGGTCAACACATTAAATTTGTTAAATAATCAAGTTCAGGTTGAACTCTCTCTAACACGTTAACCAGTTTGATATGATTCTAGTACGCTTGTTAATGAACTAGTTTGATATGACTATTTTTGATGAGATTTTATTTTGAAAAATTGTGTTAATTTATTTTGATGAAATTTTATTTTGGATGGAAATTAAAATATATAATAGTTTATTATTTTATTTATTAAATGGGGGTTTTTTTTTTTTGAAGTAATTAATTAAATGGGTTTAGTGAATTGAAATTGTATAATAAAGTTTAAAATGTTTTAATTGTTTAAAAATATTAAATAGGTAAATTGACAATCCTATGAATTAATGGGTTAATTAAATCATAACGAATAACCAGTTAATTTAATCGGTAATGTTTGATTTTTGAATTTGGATCCTCTGCTGATCTGATATTTTTTCTGACCTCACCTAATCTCATGAAACATATGCATTGCAATGAATAAGTGGTTGAGATGTGATTGGTTTTCACAACCACTTTACTAACAACCAATCACATGCTTTAAAAAGATCAGAAAAAAGATCAGATCAGTAGAGGATCCAAATCCTTGATTTTTAGCTCTTGAATAACTAGTATTCCTGTCCAAGAAACCTAAGTCAATCTGCTTCCTAGCTAGATAAAAATAACTAATCCCACCTATAAACAATTGTTCTCACTACCTGGGACATCTCATAGGCTTATATTAGGTAGTTAAAATCAAATCAGCATGTCTCAACCTGAGGAGGTGAATTAATTATATATTCATAAATGAGAAATATGAGGACATGATCATGATGCAGCAAGAGGCTGCAATTTGCCAAGAAGCTTAGAGAAGAAAGTAGATGATCAGATATATATTAGATGGATCGAGGTGGAGAATCCCCAATCACTAAAACCTTATCTATCCTCATCAAATCGATCACAACCAAATTGGGATATGTTTTCTACAACAACAAATATGGGACGGTGACCTCTCATCTTCCACTTGTCATTTCCCCATTCCTACCTTCACCATTATTCTTCTTGTCGGTATCTGCTTTTCTTTCATCATATCTCAATTGTGCACACTAAAAATCACATCCACAATTGACCTGATCTACCCAATAATAGATGATTGATTACATTCACATGCCTTGTGTCCAATCTTTTTCACCAAAAGAAGATTCTTCCACTTAATATATACCCAAGAAGAAAGTTTTCGCTAGAATGAACATATCACGTCAGCATATTATCGTCCAATAACATATCTTACTAGATATGTATCCAAATATGAGTTTATATTATAAATTCAATATCACCATTATAACTGTTTGTTTTTCAAGAAATATTTATACATGGTATAGATTCTTGTCATTGTATAGAATTGCGGATGATGAAGTTGTATGTCCCTCCTAAAATATATATATATATATAAAAAAATTATTTCATGTATATATTGTTTATAGTTCCGTTCAAATTGAAATGTATATATGTATATAACCTCCGCCAATACATAGTGTGTAGTAACTTCAGCTCTCAACAAATGTTAAAGTACAAAGTTTAAATTTCTTCCTCTTTATGATATTCATAATTAGAGTTAAGGACTTACAACACGTTAACAAATATCCATATGTATGTAATGGAAGCTAGGGTTCACACCAGTGAAACGAAATAGAGAAAGCATGGAGACAAGTACTGGCTATAATTGTTAACTTGTGTCTTTATCTGTCTAAAATGATTATGGCATTCAATTCCCTAGACTTATCCTTTTTTGGGAGCACAGCATTTTTCTGGTGAAAGTTATTCTTTCCCTATTTGGTTCGGGAGACCCAAACCTCACCCCAATCTTATAAAGTTATTCATTTTTATTCCCATTACCTTTTAAATTAATTTATGAATATCTTTTTGGTCAGCTTTTTCACCGGAAAAAGATGACCATATCTTCTCCAATCTTTTTGACTTCCTTTTGGCTCATTGAATTAGCACTCAGCACATGCATGCATTATTCGTGTGGAGGGACCTCATCGATCTCCTTTGAATTAAACACTTTACACCCGTTGAAACTACTCGACTTGTTTCTTTTTTCAAAAAAAAAAAAAAAAAAGTAAATTAAAATTTCTAGCACTATATTGAGCTAATTTTCATTTTGTAGACTTAGCAATGAGTTTATAATTTGAGTTTTACTGAGTACCAAAGCATGTAAACAGACAATTATCTCACCTCTTTCTGTCCCCATTTTTCTCCTCACCCTAACTCTATTTTTTTTACTCTCTCTACAAATGTTCTCTTCTTTGGTGTTCGAGAATTAATCTGAAAAAACATAAAAACAATACCCAAAAAAAAAAAAAAAAAACAGTTCTTGAAAAAAATTCCAAATATTTTTGAGATTGGAGAATTAATTCCATTCATTTCTTGATGTTATGCAAGGTTGCTAGAGTCAAAACCCAGAACAAATTCAGTGAAAAACACACATAGATGAACCACTAACTAGTGAATCAGATTAGCATTTATTTTCAACAAAAAAAAAAAAAAAAAATTCAGATTAGCATTTTAAGAGAAATATATTCCAATATTCCATGAATATAACCTTATTTTCGTGATGGCATTTGATTTACATAACATGGTTTTTTTTTTTTTTTTTTTTTTTTTTTCTTTCCGTTGCCAAACTACAATTTTTAGAGTTTGTTTTTGGTAGTTGATTGGGCAGGTGTGTTTTGCAGTCCTTTCTTAAAAATATTATAGTTATGTCGATTATATTGTAAGGGCTAGCTAATTATTCAACTGACTGAGAAAGTCAACTTCTAGAATGACTGGTTTTTTTAAGTCCAAATTTTTGGGAGTTTGAGTTCTCAAACACTGTTGTCAACCTTTATCGGAATGGGATTCCCCGATTCTGGCAGGATTTAGGAATAATGCTAATTTTAATTACTTTTTAGGTGCGTTTAGTGCACCGTTTTTGGGAATTGGATTATTTCCTCACTTATGTTTGAAGCCAACTCTGGATTGGACTCTTCAATCCGGTTAGCCCCACCATAAGGTTCATAATCTCATCTGGACGGGATTATATTAAGTTTTTTTAGTTTTTTAATTTAATAATAAATAAATCAAAAAATGTAAAGTATCTAAAATTATTTAAAAATAATATAAACCTATAATTTTATTTATTGTTAATTTTATAATATATATTAATATGAGTAACACTGCTTTAGCACATTCAGCATTTGTTTCAGCCAAATCAACAACTGATATAGAGAAGTGCTACTCTGCCAAGATACTTCATCAATCATACCCCTATCATGTTGATCATCACCAATATGATCAGAGTTTGTTTAGAAACAATGATTGTGATTGAATCATGTGTATCAAAATTAAGTGTAGTGTTAATATGTTAGTAATACCTGCCTGAAGCTGACTTGGCATTCGGTTAGAAATAGGCAACTTCAGGTTGTAACTAATTCCCTAAAATTCAGGGTCTATCTTTATTGTGATTGGTTGAGTACTTAGTATATATATACTTGTAAGATAAGGACGGTTAATTAATGAAAAACGTTTTTCTAGTTTTCTTCTAAAGTTTTATCAAGCTCCATCATTGGAGTTTTGCTCTCGTTTAAATTTCCTCTATATCTTATAGTTTTTCTTTTACTGTGTTTGGCATTTTGTCAAACACCTGGTTACTTTTAACAAACACTCAATTGTAATATGGTATCAGAGCTTCACGACTAACGTCAATGGAGTCTGGATCCAATAGTTTGTCTCTTCATCGTGCCAATGAAGGCTCATCCTTCTCACTTCTAGTTGAAGTTTATCTGAATTCGCTTGCGAAGACTCTCTACTTCCATGTATCTCTGAAACTTGATAATGCCAACTACATCTACCGGAAAGCGCAAGTACTTCTAGTGATTAGAGCACTAGAACTTGATGATATCGTGCTTGGATTGAAGATCTGTCTAGATGAGTTCGTGGAATCAACAAAGAGATGTTGATTAACGCTGCATATACAACTTGGAGAAAAGTTGATCAGATGCTGTTAAGTTGGCTGCTATATACAATCAGTTCAAAGGTGTTTAGTTAGGTAACAAACTGTTCGATCTTTTTCATTTGAGGTCTGGAATATCCTTGAGAATCTCTACTCGCAAACTTCAATGGCTAGGGTTCTTCAATTAAAACAAGAAATCAAAACATCAAGAAAGGATCATCATCGATCTCTGAGTTTTTCTTGAAAACCAAGATTTTAGGAGATAGTCTTAGAGGAGCTAGTCAAGTTATGAATGAATATGATATGGTTTTTAGTGTTATTAATGGTCAAGGCCATGATTATGATGATGTGGTTGTGTTAATCACTTCTCAACACAAGTCAATGACTTTGCAAGAAACACAGTTCCCAGCAATGATGCATGAACATCGTCTTCGACACCTAAATACTATCTCACGTGATTTGGTCACTGGAGCTTTTGCTCAGTTTTTTGCTAGCAATGGAGGTAATTTTCAAGGAGGTCATAACAGTAATGCTAGTGGTGGAAGGAATAATAATGGTAGAGGTCGTGGAAGAGGCAAAGGCATGTGGAACAACAAAAACAGGTTGGTATGTCAACTCTATAACAAGCCAGGTCATGCTGTTCTTCAGTGTTACATACATTTTAATCAAACTTTCCAATGTAATAATCAACAATACAATGGCCAAAACTTTCAACAAGCTAGTCATGATTAGATTATGCCTCATGCTCACTTTAATCAGGCATTACTTCTTTCTCCACATCCTCACTTTAATCAACACTCTGCTGCTTAGTTTGCATCTCCTGAGTTAGTTCAAAATCCCTCATAGTACATGTATATAAGGGCTACCAATCACATTACGTCAGAACTTGGGAATCTTTCGTTGAAATCAGATTACAATGTAATGAGCCACTCACTGTTGGTAATGGACAACAACTTGCAATCTCACACATAGGTAATGCAAAACTGAACTCAAACACTATTCCTTCCAAGACATTGCATCTTCAAAATGTTTTGCTTGTTCTTAGCATTACTAAAAATTTGCTCGTATTTCTACTTTTATTATAGATAATAATGTTTTTGCTGAGTACTATGATGATCATTTTGTTATAAAAGACAAATTAAGAAGAGAATCATTCTTCAAGGACAGCTTAAGGATGGATTGTATAAACTTGAAGTAAGCAATTCTCCTTCAAAAAGCAAGTCTGCTATATCATTTGAGCTCGTGTCTATTTATTTGTCTAAGTCATCCTTTGATAATTGTAATAAAGGTCATGTTGCTTGTCATAGTTTCTCTAAAGGTGATGTTCACAATATGTTCAATACAAATCTTACTGCTAAGGTCAATGCAAATCTTTGGCAAACTAACTTGGCCATCCTTTATTGCCTATTTTTCATGTTGTAATGAAACGTATTCAGCTTAATAATGCTACTCACATTGATTTTTGTAAGTCTTGTAAGTTAGGAAAAATGCATCAGCTGCCATATCCTAATTCTACTTATGTTACAACTAAGCCACTAAAACTTGTGCATAGTGATATATGGGGCCCTGCTCCTATGCTTTCAACTGAAGGCTATAGATACTACATTTCGTTATTGATTCTTTTAGTTGTTTCGTTTGGGTTTTTACTTTACGACTCAAGTCTGAAGCTTTTACTGTTTTAGTTCAATTTTGAACTCCAATTCAACACTAAGCTTTAATGTCTACAAATTGATATAGGAAAGTAATTTTTGCCTATTCTCACTTATCTTAAGAATCTTGGTATTACTTATCGTTTGTCTTGCCTTTATTCTCATCAGCAAAATGGAGTTGCTGAGAGGAAACATAAGCATTTTGTTGAGACAGGATTAACTTTGCTTCCTCACATGCCTCCCAAGTTTTGGGTCGAAGCCTTCCAAACTACTGCCATTCTCATTAACAATTTTCCATCTCCTCAACTTCAATTTTTCCCCTCTTTGAGGTTCTCTAAAAGAAAAAACCAAATTATCACTACTTCAAGTCTTTTGGATGTGCTTGTTATCCTTATCTAAAACCTTTTCATACACAAAAATTTCAGTACCATAGCTCTAAGTTTATTTTTCTAGGCTATAGTTTGCACCATAAAGGGTACAAATGTCTCCTTTCTTTTGGTAAAATTTACATATCTTGTAAAGTCATCTTTATTGAGTTAGAGTTTCCTTTCAAATCCTTGTTTAGCTCCATTTCAAGATAAAATTCAAACTATTCTTCTTATAGTCTTCCTGTAAGTACCTCAAGTTTGATTAGCTTATTTCGGTGACAAACCACAATTGGGGTTGTTGTAAGGGTAGCTTAGGCCTTTAAGACCTCAAGAGAACAAGCACCAAAGGTAAATTTCTATTGCTTACTTTGCTTTGAAGAGATTTAGTTACACACACACACTTAGCATACTTGCATATTTGTGCATTCTCTTCACATGTCACATGTCATTTCACACTTGCACTTTGTTGTTGAATTCTGTTGTGTGTTTATGTGTCTTATAATTTGTTTCCCGATATTGTTCAGAAACATCCGCGCTTGCACGATGGTATGCTTGGTTTAGCGGGAAGACCGCCTTCAGGGAATGCCTTGGCTTCTCCTTTGGATTCACCACTTTGCACACTTGCACATTGTGCATATAGTGGAAAACAGGGCATTTTCGCTCTTTGATGGTGTCGCCCTTTGATGGTGTCACCATGGCGACAGAGAAATTTATTCTTGAAATACAATCGGGTATGATGTTGCCATGAAGTGTCGCCCTGAGAACAAATGGCGACAGAATATTTTCTTTGTTGTGTCAGGCATCGCCATGATGTCGCCTTGAGACAAATGGCGACAAAGAAGAAAAATATGATGTCGCCACGATGTCACCCTGAGACAAATGGCGACAACTGATTTTGTCCAAAATGACATAGCTTCAATTTGACCTCCTATAAATATGCATCTTTGTTCTTAGGTCAATCTGATGACTCAAAAATCATATTTTTAATTGAGAGTTTTTTCAAAGAGAGACTTTTATTCAAGATTTCATCTTTGATCATCCTTGATTACTCAAACACTTTTCCATGAGCATCAATCATCATCTAACATTATCCTTGATCATCTAGATATCATTTTGCGTGGGTTTTCAACACACTTTGCTTGGTAAGTTTTTCACTAATATCTTACATATTTTTTGTCTTTCTTTACAAGCAATCTCATTTATCACTTGTATGTCATTCATATATATTTTAGATACAAGATTGAGATTAGTGTATTGATTGTTTGAGAGTTGTTTTATGATAGCTTCATAAGATTGCCTAATCTATGTTTAGCTAAGCTTTATGACATGTCATTTAGCTATTGATATCTAAGATTACATTATTGTCATCTAATCATCCTAGATAAGCATCTAAGGTTCCCTAGCTTTGTTTGCTCTTTGAATATCATCATATATTCACATAGGTCATTTTATCTCTTCATTGAGAAGTAAGACTTGTGGCTAAGATTGCTTAGGCCACAAGCAAATTGGACTAGGACCAATTTTAAAGGCCCGCGAGTAGAAGTGGGGGGTTATTGACCGTAGTGTTTGACGAGGTCAACATAGGTTGTAAACTCCGTTTCAATTAGTGGATTTGAGGTTCGAGTGTGGCGCACTTACTAGCCCGTGGTTTTTCCCGTGAGGGTTTCCACGTAAATATCAAGTGTTTTTTAAATTCCGCACATATTACACTTGTTATATTTGAATTGATTAGATAGGGTTATTTTCGTAATCTTGACCATACACGAAAATTGGGTAAAATTGATTAAAATCTATTCACCCCCCCCCCCCCCCCCCCTCTAGATTAATATTGATCACACCGTTATTAGTTTCAATTGGTATCAAAGCGGGTTCCTAGATATACTTAGGTGATCCTTGCTCATTTTGGTGTGTTTTGCATTTGTGTGATTTTTTGCTCATTTCATACACATGCATTCTTTCATCCATTCATTATACACTATGAGTGGAAACGGTGGTGGTAATGAAGGTGCTTCAAGCACAAGGCCTCCACTTCTCACCGGTTTGAATTATGCCTCTTGGAAAGGCAAGATGGAGTCGTATATATGCCAAATCCATGACCGGGCTTGGATGGCGGTTGAAGACGACTACACTTCACCTATGATGACTTTTACGGGTGGAGGGGAGGATGTAATCAAGCCAAAAGCTCAATGGAACGCGTAAGAGTTTGAGTCATCAAAATGGAATAGGAAGGCAATGCATGCCATTCTATATACAATGGATGAGAATCAATATAAGTTGATTCAAAATACTAGGATAGCTAAAGAGGCATGGGACATCCTAGAGGTTGTACATGAGGGAACCGGAGTGGTGAAGGACTCCAAGCTTCAAGTCCTCCAAACTCAATTTGAGATGCTTAAGATGGAGGAGAATGAGTGTTTCAACGACTTCGAGATCAAGTTGATGGACATAGTCGATCAAGCTCAATTTGAGATGCTTAAGATGGAGGAGAATGAGTGTTTCAACGACTTCGAGATCAAGTTGATGGACATAGTCAATCAAAGTCATCAACTTGGTGACCCATACTCGGATAGGAGAATCAAGTAAAAGATTATGATATCTCTTCCTGATAGATTTGAATCCAAAGTGATGGCTTTAAAGGAGAATAGCTCCTACAAGGATATGAAGCCGAGTGAGGTGATTGGGAGGCTTATAGCTTATAAATCTATGAAGGGTCCTGTCTCCACACCTCCTAAAAAGCAAAAGTGAATTGCTTTGAAAGCCTCCAAGGTTGAGAAGGAGGAAAGTGATAACTCGGACAAAGACATGGCGTTGTTGATGAGAAGATTCAAGAAATTCTACAAGTCCGAGAAGAAGGGTTTTGGATCCAAGGGTCAAAACTTGAAGAAAAACGCTCCCTTCAAGAAGTTTGAGCCTAGGCAAGAGAAGAGCGAAAGGAAAGGGATCCAATGCTATGAGTGTGGCGGTAGAGGACACATTGCTCCCGATTGTGGAATTTTAAAGAATAAGAAGGGTGAAGTGATGGCCGCCACTTAGAGTGGAAGTGATGATTCTAATGATAGAGATGAGTCTTCGGATGATGAAGAACTCATGGCTAACTTCATGCCTTCTCCTACAAGATCAAAGGTTCTAGTGAAGAAGAGGAAGAGAGTCAAGAAGAGATTGACTCAAGTGAAGATGACTCATTATCTAACTCCATAAAAGAACATGTGGAGAAAATGGATCTTGAAGACTTCATGATCAAATTTGAAAGCTCAAGGTTAAAAAACAAAAGAAAAATCTGAAGGTTAAAAGAAGAAAATTTTGAGCTTTCAATCAAGGTTGATGAATTGAGTGAAGAAGTAGTGAGATCGGTGGAAAATGAAGATAAGAAAGGAGTTAGACTTATCTAGAAGGAATGAAGAAGGTTTGAAGAGGGAGCTTGAAGAGGTTAAAGGATCAATGACAATGATGACTTCTAGCACCGAAAAACTTGACCTTATGTTAAGTGTTAGGAAAAGTCCTTGTGACAAGAGAGGTCTAGGATTTGAAGATGGCAAGGAGTCATCTACTCCTCATAAGACGGTATTTGTTAAGAGCTTGAGCAAGAATGAAGCTTCACTGGTGCAAACTCCTAGGAAGAAGATTGATCTAGGATAATGCTCACACAGTGCACAAGTGAAGGTGGCTCCAATAAGACTATCTCAAGCTAATCTCACAAAAGCTCCTCAAGCTAACATTCCTCAACAAATAGCTCATAAAGGAAAGAGACCAATCATGCAAGTTCAATCAAGGAAACAAACTAGTCCGGTTCAATAACGAAGATCCAATGAACCGCTTCAACCACAACGGCATAGGAAAGCTCATATGCATACTCAATGACAAGATATGATTCCTAACTTCATCCCTACATGTCATTTTTAATGTTTATATCTATATTTATAAAAAAATATTCATGTTGAAAAAAAAATCTTCAAATGTTAGTATTAATGTTTTTATATTCTAATTTCAATTGAGAATTTTGATTATGTAATTTTTATTTTATTTTTTTGTAAAGATTATGTAATTAATATTATTTATTTTAATCATAAATTGGTATATAAGTTAATTAATGGCTCCAAAGTGACACGTGTTATGTTCTTACTAGTTGTTGTGATGCCTACCATACTCATGAGTGCACACAATTATTTCATTATATAAAATGATCACAACCTTAACCTTAACCCTAACCCTTCTAACTTTGCACAAACACACCTATTTTTCTTCCAGTTCAATTTCTTTTTGCTTTTCATCATTCTACTTTCCATTAGATCAACTTTGAAATTTAACCATTCATTTTTTTTATGTTTCACTACCAGGTTGTTGATGCCGCAGATTTTGTCAACACGATGTCCAAAGACTCCAGATTTGTCAACACGCCATCTAAAATTTTCAGATTTCATCAACACGCCCTATAATTCCACAGAAATTCGTCACCGCACTTCCCACATCGTCACCACGCAGTCCTTCAACACAATGTATTTAAATTTTGAGTGAGTTTTTTTTTTTATGAAAAACATATTATTTTTTTTATATTCAAGACTATAACATGAATATATGAGAAAAAATAAATAAATAAATAAAAACCTACTTTCTTGAAAAGTTTATTTCTGGGTTTGTAGTATCATTCTTCTTGCAATTTTAAACTAATAAGTTTATAAATTCAAATATTTTGTGTCTTCGAACTCTCTTTTGTGGGTTTTTAATGTTGATTTTTTTTTTTTTTTTTTTTTTATATGTAACAACAAGTCTGTTGCACAAAAATACTGCTAAAATTTTTATTAAAAAACTAAATATTCATTTTAGTTTATTTGGATTTATATTTATTTTAAAAATATCGAAATTGAAAAATTCAAGTCATCTTTGCAAATGAGTTGCTTGGACTGCATCTACAGGTGAATAGAAGTGGGAGTAAGAAAATCCGAAAGAAAAACAATTTATTCTCATGAGCTCATTGACCTTGGAGGGAGATGCACACATCAAATCATTGATTTAAGTTAGTAGAAGATGATATAGCATAATTTATGTTTTTCAAAATTATATGTAATAAAAATTTTGCTGAGTTTTAATAATATTGATTATTATAGATTATTTAATGTTGAAATTTTTACTGAGTTTTAATGAAATTTTTGATGAGTTTTAATAATATTGCTAAGTTTTAATAATCATTAAAAAATGGTTATCATCAAATTTTGAGATAAAGGACATGGTTGAGGCTACTTATATATTAGGAGTCAAAATTATAAGAGATCGTTCGAAGAAACTTCTTGCTCTATCGCAAGAGCCTTATATAAGGAACATTCTTGAACGTCTTAACATGGATGATTGTAAGCCTATGGATACACTTATATCAGAAGGACAAACTCTTAGTCTTGACATGTGTCCTAAAACTCCACAAGAATGTGAGAGAATGAAAAATGTTCCTTATTCCAGTGTTATCGGCAGTCTCATGTATGCTATGATGTGTACAAGACCTGATATCTGATATGCGGTAGGATTCGTAAGTAGATATCAATCCAATACTGGACAAAAACATTGGATTGCCATGAAGAGAATTTTGGCATATCTTAAAGGTATTGCTGATTACTCCATTTGTTACTAAGGTGGAGATTTGTGTCTCATTGGATATACAGTTGCCGACTGGGGAGGCGATCTGGATGAGTGAAAATTTACATCAGGATATGCATTCCTACTTAGCAAATGTGTTGTCTCTTGGAATAGCAAGAAACATACGTGTATTGCTCTATCAACTATAGAAGCTGAATTTGTGGCATGTTTGACTATGGTACAAAAAGCCGTCTGGCTTAAGAGATTTTTAGAAGATCTGAATGTCTCTAAGGACACGGGAAAGCCAGTAACTGTTTACTGTGATAGTCAAGCAGCGATTGCTTATACTAAAGACTCCAAATATCACAGTAAATCCAAACACATAGAGACAAAATATAATTTTGTCAGAGACATCGTATCGAAGAAAGAAGTGATGATTCAATACATTTCAACCCATGAGATGGTAGCAGATCCTCTCACTAAAGTTGTGACTAGAGATGTCTATGAGTCACATGCTAAGTCATTAGGGTTGCGTATAATGTAATGATAGTTTGAATCATTGTAATGAACGATGTTGTTATAGTTATAAATAATATTGATTTCTATCTGAAATCGTACTAGCATGTTATATTTCACACATGAATTATTTGAATATGTCGTCAGGTTGAGATCGGCATTCTTATACGTGCGGTTGCCTCAGTTGTTTAGAAGAAAAAAAAAACTGGCTGAGATGAGACACGTTCAAAAATTATAATATATAATTGGAAAAAATCATTTTGATAGCGAATCTTGACGGTACGAGAGAATTTTTATTAGTTAAAATAAAAAAAGTGTACTTAGTCAGGGGACATAATAAGTCTTACCTTTAAATGTATATTCTAACGAAGAAAAAACAAAAGAAAATAAAAAGGAAATATGCATGCAACGTAAATACAATAAGATCCTACTTAAATTTTGACTTCTGAGGCTTCAAAGAGGCAAAAACATCTATTACCGAATCCAAATTAATTGTAAAAACAAGTTCTCTTTCAATATAAACAACCATACAATTCTCAAGAAACTCGACATCCATCTTGTTGCACAAAGACGTTTTGACAAGTTTCATAGTTAAAAATAAAACTTAATTTTAGATTAATTTTACAACATAAACTTTAAATTAAAAATAAAACTTACAGTTTTCTCATACCGATATCTGTATACTTCCACAAATCCAAAAGCTATGAAAACTCATAAAATTGAAATTCTTGGAGACTTGGAGATTAATTTATATGGTAAATTTACGACTTTTGGTTTGTTGTTAAGGGGTTAAAATTTTCCAATTTGATTTTTGAGTCGGTAAAGGGTTAACATTTCTCAATTTGATCTTTCACTTAATTAAGAAAATACAATAGGCTTTAATGAGTTTGATACATGTTTTTAAGTTATTGGATTGTTATTACGATAAAGAAAAATATGGTAAGTTATGTCAGAATCGAAATTGGGCTAGGATATACTTAGAATTTAATGGGGTGTATTTAAAAAAAAAATTAAAAATTAAAATAAAAAAATAAAATAAAATAAAAAACCTTAATTTTTTTTCTTCAAAAAGCTAGGGTAGTCCACCCTAGCCAGCCTTAATTCTGCCTCTAGACCCCACTATCATTGATACCTCATTAAGCCAGATGTCCTCATTGTGTAAATTCCACTGAAGTAGTATAAAACTTCAAATGATGTCCTCGTGACCATTCACTTTGTCTTGAAGTGATATAATAGTGTTAGCACCTTTAGCGTGTTATTTCTATGGCTATGATAATTCAGCCTATGGGACATGTCTAAGGTAGCAGCTGTTTTAGAGACCAGGAGACAAAGATGGAATGAGGAGATTTAATGATTTTTATCTTACTTATGTATTCATTGGCTAGCCAATTGTATTTGGAGATACAATTGTGAATACATGAAATGTGATAAAATCAAACATAGATTTTGAGGGATTAAGTATGCTTTGGACTGATAAAAAATATGAAATTAAATCTATGACACAACAATGAGCAACATTATATCTCTTGTAAATAAAGAATTTACAATTGAAATTTCAGAGCTCCACGCCTTTTTACATTGGTTGTTCATAGGTCACACGGTATATTTACCTATATGAATATTCTGATACATTTTAATTCATAATGATATCATAATTGTGTTTTTTGCTTAAGAAACTGTGTTGGCCCCATTTGTATGAGTGGAAGATGTTGACATATATGTTTTGGGTACACCCAGGATGGGTCCAAACCCAAATACATGTATCATGCACGAGCAGGGGCAAATCTAGGATTTTCTATCCGACGGGGCTGATTTCCTATATGTTAAGAAATTATTTATGAACGCATGACATTCATATGGTTAGATAAATAAATAGAAACAAATTAAAAGGTAAAATTGTGATTTCAGAGAAAGTTAAATGTAATAAGGGTAAGATAAGGGTGAAAATGTAATTTCAGAGAAAGATAATAGGAAAAAAAAAATAATGTGGTAAGTGTGGATCGAACACGCAACCTGTCATCTTCAGTCAGTACTCTACCAACTAAGCTATCCTTGCTTGTTGGTTACAATTTGATTGTGTTATATATATACATATAATACAAACTTAATTTTTTTTTTGAAAATGGCAGACGGGGCTGCAGCACCGTGCAGCCCCCACAATCACTCGCCCCTGTGCACGAGGCCAAACTTGCTAAGCAAGCCCACTCATGTTGTTATCATCTGATAGCTGCCGTAAAACTGCCAGAGCAGTTTGCCTATTTATAAGCGTCTGCATTTTGACAAACGAGATAGCATGTATGGAATATAAGTTGTTTTGTTCTGTGTAAATACGAGAAGAACAGAACTGTGAGTGTGCAAAATATTGCTTGAAGAGCAATAAGAAAAACACACACAAAAACACAGCAAAATGGATCAGAGTGATACTTATACTGTGATTAGAGTTAGAGTTCCAAGATTTGGTGATCCAGACCAGTGAAAATCAAGGAATAATCGATCCAGACAGAAGAAAGGTACACAATACCTTTTCTCCTATAATCAAGTTAAAATAATATATATATATATATATATGTATATATATATTCTTGAAGCATATTCACCTTTCAAAAATTATTTTTGGGATAGCACGTTAGGGAAACTCTCCACCTTAAAAAAAACAGCAATGAAAAGAACTTAAGAAGTTCAGCTCTATAAGTTATATTAAGATGTAATAATGAAAATTTGCAAAATTTACGTTTTTCAGTGGCCGACGCCTTGCAAAAAGATCCTCCTCCTAGCTTAGAGTACAAATGAAGATACTCTTTTGTTATTGTATTATTATAAATGTCAACATAAAAGCTATACCAAATCAGTGAAGACCAGCGAATGGATTCAAAGCCACCAACAAACGGTGGTTGCAAATAATTAACTTACTCCACAATGAATTGAACTATTGAAGCAACCAATTACATGGATGATGGACCCAACTGCAACAACAACATCCAGCAGCGCAGCAACCTAGCTAAAGGCATACATTTTATATTGACACATGAAAATTAACTAACATTAAATGGACTTACAATTTATTTCTCTCCTCTTGTACACAATATTATTATTGTATCTGCATGTATAACCAACCAACTATTACTAATTACTAATTAGGGAGTATTTGAGAAACTTTCTGAAACTTGAAAAACAACATTGTAGTTTGGCATATCATGTTATTATATTTTAATATTAACATTAAGCTTAATTTATCAATATTATTATTTTAACGCTGAATTAATCAGATTTGATTATATTGGAAGCGCGCGTAGATCAGCGTGGGAGCAGCAACCTGTCCTGGTGGTTGAGAGAGTGGCGGAAATGGCAGCGGTGGCCGTAAGGGCACTTGTCACCATATAAAACCATCCTACAAAGTTGGGTCTTGTACTTGGGATGTCTCATCACTGACCGCAATTCGGTGATACCGTGAGCAAATTGGCAGTTTACGCCGTAAGGACACGTGCCTGTTTGCTCCCACTTGTTGCATATCTCTGTCTTCCACATCCCTTGATTATACATCTCCATTTCCTCCGCCTTCTCTTCATCCTCCTCTCTCTTTTCCTGCAACCACAAATTAACTTGCAACCAGTCATAACCAAAAGAATGAAAATAACCATTTCATACCCATAAATGAACAAATTTTTCTGAACATAAGAGAAAAACGAAAATAGAGAAAAAAAAAATAGTTATAAATAGATATTATTAAACTTAACATAAATAATATATATATATATATATAAGAGATCAAAATTCATTAGTATTGATTGAATCTCACGGAGATACTTAACAAAATTAAAATAAAGAATCTATATATATATATATATATATATGGACATTCCAATGTACATCGGTGCACAGGTATACTATTGCATGTGATCACGTCAAAACAATGTTAAATTTTAATGTGAGTGCATGTGATGAGTTGATGCGATCGTACCAAAAAATAATCATAATCGCAATGGGTTAACTGATGTACTAAAGATGACCTATATATATATATAATGCAATGTGATATCAATGGAAAAAAATATATATATGCAGAGGAGAGTGGACTCACAAGTCGCCGGCGAATCAAATCAGTATATGTATTTGTTTGATTGGGTTTCACGTAATGAGTTGTTGGGACTGAGATGTTTTTGGGCAGAGAATAATTGACATTCTCAAACTGTTTTGGGTCCATGACACTCTTTGGACTAAAACCAGGTGATGAAATCTCTTTATTTAAATAGTCAAAGCTGCTGAAGAGCTTGAAAAGCGCGGAGTTGGCCAAGCGGAGATCAGCGTTCTCACGGCGGAGGGTTTTCATCTCTCCAGTAAACTCTTTGAGACGAGACATACATAGATCGTAGTGATCGCAGAGTTGCTGATGCTCTAACACCATTCTCGCTTGGTTGAGTCGTTGCTCGGTGGCCTGGAAAATTGAATGGTACATTGATGAACTCATATTATCGGCGGCAAAATCTGGTGGAGATGAGTTTTGTGTTGTAGTGGTCAGGGTGCTGGAATTGGGATCGAACGGTGGAGATGTGTCGCTATCATACTCCATGATGGTACAGGTGGAAGCAGGTGATTGGCTAGATAACTTGAATTCCCGCCAAGGAAATCTGAAACCGTTAGAGATGGTCTAACAGAATTTACTTGTATATGACACAAAAGAGCTCTGTCTCTCTATATATATATATATACATAATATGGTGGAGGTTGCTATAGAGATCGAGTGTTTGGCGTTGCATGCAAGTATGTGGGTTTGGATACATAACAAGGTATGCTTTCATTTTCAAGTAATTAATTTAGGTAAGACTTATAATATTTAACCGTTAGAGATGGCCTAACAGAATTTTCCATTGTCTAATTAGCAGCTGGCTTTATTTACAAGCTCTAAAATATATATATGTATTTATTTAAGTGTCGTGTGTGTATATGTAAATATGTAATAGAGGAAATTCTCTGCTTTAACCCTTAAATTAGTAACAAATTAAGAATTAGGCATCATCGAATATTTTTTCTTTTTTTCTCGATTTTTTCATTGAGTTGATGAAAATGCCCCTAAATGATATTTATGTTCACTAAGTTACTCAGCTGGTAAATTTTAACTATTTTCTCTCTTAAAACATTATCTCTCTCATTTCTCTTGCCGCCTATCTCGATCATCTGTTTGTATTTCTCTCTCTACAACTTTTTTTCCATCCTCCACTAGGTTTCTCTCTCTTATAACTTTCTATCTCTTGCCTCTACAAATATGTTCTTCTCATCGAGACGATTCCAACAACATGTTATGAGTGCAAATCTGAAATTGCTTGCCCCCTTAAAAGTCCTTCATAAAGTATTCTACATTATGTTGAGAGGAAAAAAAAATGTTTACACACTAAGAATAAATATTTACACGTTGATAAGAGCAAGTGTTTACAGGATGAGAATAAAAAAAATGTTTACACGCCTTGAGAATAACAATTTTTTATAGGCTAAGAACAAATGTTTACACACTAAAAATAAAAATGTTTACACATTAACATATGAAAGTGGGCTTGGGTTTTTGGGTGGTGTTTGGGTTGCCCCTTGTTTGTGGTGGTTTGTTGCTCTGTTTCTAGTTGAACAAAATCTGCTTTTCAAAAAAAACATATGAAAGTAGGCGTGTAATATTGATGGAAACACAAAATCAACCAACTCAAAAAAATCAATCCACAAAACACTCATATCCATCATGCACATATTATCTACAAAATCATGCTTTAATTTTAAACTAAAATTAATCAAAAGTTACAAACTAAATTTTTTTTTCCCTCTTCATTTTCGATTTCTCTCTCCTATGCTAATGAAATGTTACAAATTAAATGAAGATGGGGTTCACTAAAGTTTGGGGGCATTTTTGTCCAACAATCAATTTCTTTTGCTAATAAATTGAAAAAATTCCGAGAGTGGAATTTGTGAATTTACCACAATTTTGAGGGAATTTTAAAATTTTGCCCCATGTAATATGGTGGAGGTTGCTATTAGGAATTGTTTGACGTAACATGAAAGTATGTGTGAGTTGGGGAAGATGTGATAGTGTTTGATATGTAACAAGACATGCTTTGATTTTCAAGTAATTAATTTAGGTAAGACTTATAATGATACTATATTTGCAGAAGTTGCTTGTATGTGACAACTTTAACTAACTATACATATATTGTCCCCTCAATCGAGATGTAATACCTACTTGTATAATCAACAAGACAACAACCATATTGCTAATTCAATTCAACATTGTTTTAATTTAATTTTGAAATAGAATTGTTCAAAATTGTTAATTAGTAATGGATTTTAAAAGATATATAGAATCAAAAAATCTGAACATATGTCAACTTACTTAGCCTGTATAACTGTATTACATTTTATTTTCCTTAGGTATATATGTTCGAAGTATGTCGTATGTTTAGCTATATATGTTGATTTCATCTTCGATCTTATTTTTAAGTAGTAGTTACAGAACAAAATGAGATGCTTGGGAGTTGGGATTTGGGAAGAGAAAAATGTTTCAATGCTCAGCCTAATAATATCATGTCATATGCAGGGTCAGAGTTCTCTACAAGGTTTATATATATATATATAGAGAGAGAGAGAGAGAGGAAAAAATTTATACACACCGCATTTTAGTACGGATAGTAATGTATCTTTCCTTCCACATTAATGGTGGGGTTCGAGTTCCATCTTGGTGATTTAAGAACACTACTTTCATTTTACATTAATCGTATAAATCAAACCAATATTTAAATTATATAACATACATGTCTAAATTTAATAAATTAGAAATTTTCTAAATTAAGTAAAAATTAGAAGTTAAATTTAGGTCACACTAAAAATGATGGAAGAGGTTTTGACCGGATCTGGTGGAGGCAAAGCCTCCTATCTAGAATCTTTTGAAAACAAACGATAAATCCTTTCAAAAAAAAATGATAAATAATTTATTTTAATTAAATTTTTATTTTTTAACTTTAAGATAAATAATAAAGAATATAAGTATAAATGATTAAGGACAAGTTTGGTATTGCTTTTGAAAAGTTATAATCTTATTTTATAATTTTGACATAAAATGATGTTTAGTAAAACTTCCAAAAGTGTGACAGCGATTTTGAGAAATGGGTGGGGGTACTTTTTTAAAGTGATTATGGAATAATCTATTTCAGGATTTAATGAATCTTTTAAAATATCATTATTATAGAAATCAAGTTAAAATCATTTATATATCTTAGTCATCATAAAATTAAATATTCTCCTTAAATATTGATTTAATTTAAAAAAATTTTAAAAATATTTTTATTGTTCTTATAGAATTTTTTTTTAAAATTTGAATATTATACTTAAATATTGATTTAATATATATAATTAATGAAAAAATGAAATAGGATTTTAAAATCATATCTATTTTAGTCATTGTAATTAATCTCAGCACTTTTGCAATAAAATTATCAAACATATATATACTGCTTTTGAGTTTAAAAGTACAATTAATCAATCATATGTTGATTAACTTCATAGTTGATTATTCATTCAGCATAGCAGTGATTATAATAAAAATTACAGCAATACCAAACTGACCCTTAGAACAATATTATTAGTAATTTTTATATGATTTGTATGGTAAGAACAAATTACTTATCATGCCATCTGGGTTAATATTTGAACAAATACTAAGATATAATGCTTTTGTTTAAGGAGGTAAAGTCAAAAAAAAATGAGCCCCACTACCCTGAAAAGCATGGAACTACGTACACCAGAAGATTGGCGATGAAAATCTCTAGTGATTACGTATAATTAACTTGTAATTACTTTGTTATTTAAACCACAAATTACAACATGACTTGCAATTAGCCAGTAAACATCTTGAATAAAAGCTCACTCAAGTAATAAGATTAAAAACAAAAACAAAAACAAAAAAACATGGACAACAATAACAAAGAAGACACATAATTCATAATTGCATAATACATTTATAATAATATATTATCAGGCTAAATTAACTCATTTCCAATGGACGGTGGTCTTAATATAATTACTTAATTAGTTTAATATAATCTAAATTATTATGGAAGATAATTGACGTGTTTCTAAAACAGCCTTAGAAATCTCATAAACTAGCCTATTCTCAAACTCATCTTGAGCAGAATAAACAGTCGAACCTTGGCCAACTTTATGAATATTCCGTTGATCTCCGAAAACGTTTCCGTTATCGGAATACCACATTTTGCCAGAAAAATTGATCATCATCTGCATGTAAGCGTTCTTGAACTTGGACCACAGCTTGTGAATAGTTGATGAACCAATCTTGAAACGTAGCTTTGGTACCGCTTTGATCCTCCAAAACCTACGTGAAGTTGATCGTAATGTTGTGAATTTTACGCTCTTGATCTTCTTCCTGCTTGTTTTGGCTTTGTTATGATCAAGTCTTTGGTATGATCTTCTTCGCCAGTATCTCTTCACTTCCATTTCTGAGGATGAGAAGAGGAGATAGATAGTAAGAGAGATTTTTCAACACTCAAGTTATAGCCCAACATAAGTGATTAAAGTCAGCAAAGCCGGTTTGACTATAATGGAATTCAATGTCAAGATAAATAAGGTTGATTTGTCTTATTCAATTTCTTTTTTTAAAAATGAAAATACGTGTTTTCATTTTATTGTTTTAAAAATAAATAAAAATAATAATAAAAACATGAATGAAAATAAATATTGGTAAAGTACTAAAAAGTTTCACTTTTTTCTCTCTCATGCAACTTGATATTTGAATTACACTTGAAGAATGTCAAGGAAAAACAAGGATCAAGGAGGAGATCCCAACTCACAGGACCGGCTGAAGCTATAGGCAACTAAGGTGGTTGCCTAAGGCCCCACCTAAAATCAAGGCCTCATATTTTTATTATCAAAAAATATGTATATATATATCTTAACAATTAATATCCAATATTTTTCTTTGTATTTATCATTCAAAAAATATCTCTTTTTTACTTCTAAATTACCGTTTATTCCTATTTTTAAGTAAAAGATTTCTATTTTCAAGTAAACCACATTTAAGTGGACTTAAATACTCATTAATGTTTTTTTTTTTTTCTTTCAAGTTTCAACGGATAATTTTTTTTATTATATATTATTAATAAAATCTATTGTTTTATATATTCTATATTCAATGAAATCCTTCTATTGCAATCTGCAAATTGAAATCAAACCTTATGCATGCAATCAAACTTTCTTACTATATCTTCTTTCTGTCAACATTCCGGCCTTCCAGGTTTTATTGTTCTAAACTCTGTTACTTTAATTTATTTTTTTTGTCATTTTATTTATTTATTTTTCACTTGTAACTTAATTTTTATTTTTATTTTTAAGTGTTTATAATTGATAATATGATATTAGACAATAGACATAAGACATGTCTAGTTGAAAATATGAATCCATAGAAAAACCCAAAAAATTAATTTTAAATAAACTGTTTTTACTGTATATTTAATATATTTTGACATATACATCCAAGGTCTCGTTTTATAATTTCGCCTAAGGCCATGTATACCCTTGAGCCGCCCCTGCCAACTCAAAGCGAAAATGACATCGAACAGACCTATGGGTCCTTATGCTGATTATATTATTGGAAAAAAGTGGATTTATGGAATAAAAAATAGAAACTTAATTTTATAATTTATATATATATATATATATAAACAGTGAGAACACGTTGACATATACGTTATATTTTTATGGAAACTTTTTATAATAAAAATTTTAATGAAATATTGTAGCTAGAAATAGTCATTTGAAAATACATAAATAGAACAAGACTCATTTCATGTCCAATATTGGCGATTTTGTACCCAAATCCAAATCTGAAAATTGTAATCGTGAAATTAATATAATGACTAATAGTATTTTGTCTTTATATTTATTTTGTCTTTATATTTATTTTATGGGTCAGGTTATAATGTTATATCAACTTAAATCTTTAAGTTAATTTTTTGATTTTAATTACATCTCAACCACTCATGTGATTATGGGTTATTTAATCCAATAATTGAGATAGAGAAGCGAGAAAGCAAGAAAACTTTAGCTGTATCTATAATTACTAAATTTCATGAACAAAGTTTGACATTCCACATTTGAGAAAAGTTTTGTAAAACAATCGATATTTGTTTTCTTTGTGCATTAATTATAACATCATAGCAAAGTAGGGATATCAAAATTACCCATTGGTTCAGGAATTCGTGGGAACCCGTCTCATTAGGGGCGGGTTTAGTGGCTACCATTTATGTTGTGGTCTAGGTTTGGTGATTTTTTTCGATCCCCGATTTAATTTCGGGATGGTTTTGGGATTTTCAATCCCCACACCAACTCATCCCCGTACCTGTTATATATATATACAGTCTTTCTATTATCAGTTCAAATTGACAAAAGTTATATCAGTTCCTTGTATGTGGGCCACTGGATTTAAATACTTTGACTGATAAGTGCATACAGCCAAGTCAAAGTATTTAAATCCAGTGGCCTACATGCAAGGAACTGATATAACTTTTGTCAGTTCGAACTGATAATAGAATTTCTGTATATCAGTCTTTCTATTATCAGTTCGAACTGACAAAAATTATATCAGTTCTTTGTATGTGGGCCATTGGATTTAAATACTTTGACTGATAAGTGCATATAGCCAGTTTTAGTGTAAATATTTTGTCAGTTCGAACTGATAATAGAATTTCTATATATATATATATATGTTGAAGAACATTATCCAATTTTAAAAAATATATATATAAAACTACAACTTTTAGTGTAATTTTCCCTCTCTTTTTTGAGTTTGTTAATGAGTTGTGTTATGGTATAATTGATTTAGAGTTTGTTAATCGTTACCGGTTTTGTATTATAATTTTTATATTATTCAATAATTTTGATATGATCTCTATTAAAAAAAATCATTACAAAAATACATTAATAGGATAAGGAACCGATCTCCTAATGGGGAATCCATCCGTACCGTTTATTATAAGCCATATGGTATTTCTCATACAAATTAGGATTAGGGATGGTAATGGAAAACCCATCCCTAACCCGTACCATTGGCATCCCTATAGCAAAGGCTACATGGGTTGCTTGAAATATATAGAATTGTTCTAGATGTCTGACCACAAAGACAACCAATAGGCCAAAACTTTTAATGTCAAAAGAGGAATCATAATTCTTACATGAAAATGCAACGGAGAAAAATTAAATTAACAATAAAGAAAATTAAATAATAGCTAAGCTGTAAAGCTGGACTGGTGTTACCAGATTGACTATCTTGGTTATGAGTTATGACCATTGCTAAATTTTTCATCTACATACAATAATATTTTATATTTGTAAGGGTATCTCCAACCCAAATATTGTTTTTTGTGCAACTTTTCCACTAAAATAGTTCAACTTTCACACTATTACACTATTCCATCTCCAACCTATTATACCAAATTTTACACTAAAAAGAATATTTCATTTCTTTCCTTTTTTTATTATTATTTGTCAACAAATATTAATCTCCAACCAATCTAAACCCAATTTACAATCAAAAAAAAAATGTTGTGCTAATGAATAGTGTCACACCAGATATTGTGTGACACTGTTCACTTGCACAAAATTGCCGCAGAAGATAGAGATGGGTTGGATGAGAATTTTAGCTGCAAAATGAAGATGCTGCTTGATTTGGTGCAAAGTTGGCGATGGCCTTAGTACATAAAAGACAAGTTGAGAATAGTCAAGTGGTTTGCCCCTCAAACCTACCACATGGGGTTATAGGTTCAAGTCTATCCTCCTCCCTCAAATAACAATTTAAAATCTTAAATTATTGTAATATTTTAATAAAATAATAAAAAAAAAAAATTAAGTTGTATATAAAGTCAAAGCATTTATTGTATCAATTGGCTTAATTGAAATTCATTACTTCTTCGTTTACTTTATCGTTTTTCCTCTATTTTTTCTTTCATTCTCACAATGTATTCCACCATCTACAGTTAACTAATTGATATGCATTGATGTTCCACTCTAGTTAGGTATGTTTAGAGGATTGAAAACAAATCCACGAGTGTTGTGTTGTGTTCTATTCAATCTGCTTGTTATTGTATGATGACTTTTTGACAATTCTACTCGTAGCTTCTTTATTGAAGTTGCATAAGTATTAAGTACTAGCTAAATGGAAACGCTTAACTGCTATACGTGACCACGGGCAGAGATTTAATTGGCAACCTCCAATATTTGACGTGAGATTATCAGGCGAGAGATTGACATTTTATATATACAGAAATTCCATTATCAGTTCGAACTGACAAAAGTTATATCAGTTCCTTGTATGTGGGCCACTGGATTTAAATACTTTGACTTGGCTGTATACACTTGTCAGTCAAAGTATTTAAATCCAGTGGCCCACATACAAGGAACTGATATAATTTTTGTCAGTTCGAACTGATAATAGAAAGACCATTATATATATATATTATATTATGTTACGTGACGTAGATATTCAATCAGTTATATAATTTTCACGTTAAAAGCATGATTTTATAGTTAGTGAGTACGGCTAGTTTCCCCATACCCGGTGCCGGCCTAGGCATTGTCTAAGGCCCTGTCTAAAACTCTTATACCCCAAATTTTTATTTTTAATTCTTCTGAAACTGTAATTCAATATTAACTAAATTAAAAGATTTTCTAATTCCAAAAATAGTTAAGTACAATATGGTATATATGTCTTCTAAGGGAGGTTGGAGCCTCCCTGAGTCCCCACCCCGAACCGGAGGTGCGACCTCCCTTGCCTTGGCCCCCCCTTCATGGTATGGGAGGATGGAGGAGATCCATGGAGATCCCAATGGATCTGGTGGAGATCCAAAGATTTTGTTTTGATTTATTTTTTTTGGATAAAAATTTAATTTAAAAAAAAAAAAAAATTTAATCTCCAATTGTACATCTCAACGATAGATGGTTGGAGATTAAAAAATATATATATATATTTTCTTTTTAATTTTCATGTCATAAGGTGCATGTGAGATTAAGGGGTCATTTGTTTTTTTTTCACTTATAACTTAATGGGTCTGAATCATAATTATTAAGTTGTTTTGTTTGTTTTTTTAAGTGGTCAAACAACTTAAAAATACCAAAAAACAACTTAAAATAAAAAGTAAAAAATCCTAACTTTTAACTTAATTGTAAATCACTTAATTGCATTAAATGCAATCCAAAATCATTTCTTTCGATACTATCCTCCATATATAACATATATCCAATTTCATCATAGCTATATAGTGTATAGAAATCTTTATTTTAATATATTGCTTATTTTAAATAGCTTTCAAAATAAAAAAGAACCCTAATCACTTCTCATATTGGTGTTTACTATCAATACTTTATTATGATATTAGGGTGATATATTTATATATTATTTTTTTAAAGTGATTTGTGTGAGTTTTCTTGCTGCCCCTTTTATTTTTTGAAAAAAAAAAAAACATTTTATTTTCTTAGTAAAAATAAAGTTTGTTTGTAATCGAAGTAGAAGATCATGATCATATGTGTTCATATATAATTATTATTTTCGGATTGTTTTTATTCTATATTATATCTATAATTGTTTAACATGGGTATAGATGTAAAATTACTTCTTTTCAGACAATTTTATTTTTAAAAAACAAACATGTTAACAGTACATTCAGATGTGAGAAAAAAAAAAAAAAACATGTCATTCAGATTCAGGTTTCAGTCACTATTCAATCTTCAGTAAAATTCAGGACTATTCAGTCTTCAGACAAAAAAACAAATGACCCCTAAATATGTAATTAATTACATAGGTGCTAAGAGTAGAAGGTGCACCACAACCACAAACACAAACACAAACTTCAGAACATTAAAGTTTTTTTTTTTTGGTAAAAGGGAGGGCTAATCAGCCCGAAACAGAAAAAAAGGCTAGGAACTGGCAACCAGCCTAGCCATAACAACACCCTTGAAATCATCTTCCAAGATACTAGAAATCTGGGGGGGAGGGGAGGATCTTCAAAAACAGTAACTCCCAAGTCCAAGGAATGGCCAATGTTAGCAAGGAAATCAGCAGCTTTATTACTTTCCCTGTAGATATGATGAATAGTGCAGCTCCAGTCATTCTTCATAAGGATTTTGCAAGCATGAATAATATTAAGAAGAGGATGGTTTGGAGGAGTGTTATTGTTCAGAAGAAGCACAGCAACCTGAGAATCCGACTCCACCATAACTTTTCTGAAGCCCGCCTTCCACGCCATATTGAGGCCTTCCAGAATACCCCACAATTCAGCTTCAATCACACTACCTGAGCCCTTGTTCATAGCAAACCCAGCTAACCACATCTTTTTATCATCTATGATTACACCTCCAGTAGATATAGAACCCAAATCATGATTTAAACTACCATCAACATTTAGCTTAACCCAATCCCGTGGAGGAGGGATCCAAGAAATAAGGCAATTAATCATAACAGAGACAGACTCCACACCAGTATTAGCATCAAGCCAATCACCCACATAGTTCACGATAATCTTGCCCGGACATCTAGGAATTTGAAAAGTAGAATCAAAAACCTTACTGCATCTCCATTTCCAAATGAACCATAGGGTCACCGAAAAAAGGAGATAGTTAGGAATTCCTCCCAAATAGCTCTTGCTGCACTTCAAATTATCAAACAGTCCAAGTACCCTTGTAAGAAAGACTCAAAGTGATCCCATTACAAAAATCTTCCCAAACTCCACACGATAGCCTGCAACCTCTAAACACATGGTCAATGTCTTCATATCCCTCATTGCATCTAACAAACGTGGTGTCCATGGTAAGACCCCTAGATGCTCTATGCTCATTAGTTAGTAGTTTGTTATGGAGAAGAGTCCATAAGAAATATAGAACTCTAGGAGGCAGATGGAGATTCCAAATAAATTTCCAATTCCATGACACAGAGTCGCCATCAATAAATTTACTACCATAAGCACTCCTCACAGAAAAATCCCCATTCTTCGATAAGCCCCATATGACCGTATCCTCAGCACCATGACTTCTACCACTGTGAATACAAAAGATTCGGTGGATAATGTGCTCAAGAAGAACAGCACCAAGTTTCCGCAAATCCCACCCATTATCATATAAGTAATCACTAACCTTTTCTTTAAGTTGCTCATCAGAGAGAGATATAGAGGCATGCCGAATAAGCTGACCCAACTCGTGAATCCAAATATCAGTCCAAAATCCAATCAACCGCCCGCTCCCAACTCTCCAATTGACCCCCTCAGAGAGAAGTTTGGCTCCAAATAGAATACCCCTCCTATTAGAATAGTTCATCGAGTTCAAATTGTCATAAACCTTCAATTGCCCCCCTTTAAGATATTTGTCTTTGAGTAATTTGAGACATTCGCCATCCTGCTTTGGCAAGCAAGGCTTGATTCATATCTTTCGTCTTTTTTATACCTAATCCTCCTAGGTTCTTAGGCAGACACGCCGTCTCCCAATTCACCAGATGCATTTTATTTTTATCATTAGTGTTTCCCCATAAAAAAGTCTCTGTTGGTTTTATTCAATTTTTTGCAGACCTCCGAAAGGAGTTTAATCAATTACATCGCATAAATAGGGATCGCAGAAGTAACCGCTTTAATAAGGGTACACCTACCAGCAAAAGAAAGAGAAGCACTTTTCCAAGTAGCTAGTCTTTTTTTAGTCTTCTCAACGATCTTAAAATAGGTACTCTTTGTGATACGGCCATGGATTAGAGGGACACCCAGATAATTACCCAAATTATTAGTAATGGGAGACCCACAGATATCAGCCAACACTTTAGAAAAATCAATGCTAACATTTTTATAGCAGTGAACTCTAGATTTAGGGAAACTTACTTGTTGGCCAGAAAGCTCACAGAAGATGTCAAGGCATTCTCTCATGATTTTGGCTTGATGAAGCGTGGCTTTCCCAAAAAAAATAAGATCATCAACAAAGAAAAGATGGGAAATTTTAGGCCCTCCTCTAGAAATTTTCACCGGTTTCTAGGCTCCCATAAAGAGTTTTTGTTTGATGATATGCGAGAGTTTTTCCATACATAGAATAAAGATGTATGGAGATAATGGATCCCCCTATCTAATTCCACATTTAGGACAGAAACACTCAGACATTTCACCATTTCAATTCACCTGATACTAGACACTTGAGATACAACTCATAATAAGATCATTCAGTCTTCCATCAATGCCCATTTCCTCCAAAACCTGCTTGATAAACCCTCACTGCAGCTTATCATAAGCCTTGGCTAAATCAATTTTCCAAGCAATGTACCCCACTTTCCCTCTAGCTTTCTTGAACTTGTGGAGAACTTCTTGAGCAACAACAATGTTATCTTGCATCTGCCTATCAGGAGCAAATGCCACCTAATTTGGGCTCACGAGATCAGGAAGAAACACCATCATTCTTTGCACAATAATTTTGCTGATAACTTTGTATGTAGTATTACACAAACTTATGGGTCTAAATTAGGTCATGTTAGTGGGGCTGGGAACTTTTGGGATAAGGGAAATAAGAGTATGATTTATATTACCAAGAACACGCCACTTCATGAAACAATCTATAGCCAGTCTCATCAGCCCAGACTTGCAAGTATTCCAGAAATTTTGGAAGAAAATAGCTGGAAACCCATCAGGGCCAGGCACCTTAATCCCACCAATGCTGAAAATACTTTGTTTCACTTCTTGCTCACTGACAGCGGCATTTAAACTCGAGATATCACACATATTCAGTCTAGGGAAAAGGATAGGGGCTTGTGAATACTCACAAGTACTATAATTTTCCACGAAAAGACTTTGGAAATAAAGCACCGCCTCTTTCTTCATCTCTTCAATATCTGTAATCCAGCTACCATCATCTTTCTTAAATCCCTCAATCTTGTTTCTTCTCCTCTTGATAACAGTAGAAAGGTGGAAAAATTTAGTGTTCTTGTCACCATCCTTGAGCCAACAATTCCTAGACTTCTGCTGCCAAAAAATTTCATCTTGCTCAAGAATGACTTTGTATTCAGATAAGAGGTTTTCTTCAAGGGACGAGAGAAACTGAGAATATCTTATGCTGAGACATTTTTGGATACCCTAGATCCTAGCTAGAAGTTTATTTTTTTTGTAGAAAATATTTCCAAATTCTTCTTTGTTCCAAACCTTGAGATTATTAGTGAGATTACTAATATTAATACTGACCGAATCCTCCTAGGAACTCCAATAATTACGAACTAGCTCTTTAAAACCCTTATGTTTCAGCCACATAGCTTCAAATCTGAAAGGCTTGCACCTGGGATTAGGAAAGTGATTGCTATGAAGTTGAAAAAGAACAGGGCAATGATCCGACATAATTCTAGGTAAATGTCGTACCAAACCCTCAGCAAACTGGAACCTCCAATCCATAGAACAAAGGGCTCTATCAAGTCTTTCTCATATCTCCTCACGAACCCCCCTTTTAGTCATCCAAGTAAACTTTGCACCAGAAAAACCCAAATCCACCAACTCATTTCTGTCAATCCAGTTCCCAAACCCGCTATTAGAATGATAAGCTCTACCCCCACGCTTCCTAGAGCTATTAACAATTTTGTTAAAATCTCTTGCCACGAGCCAAGGCAAAGCAAATCAACTTCTGATCGCATCAAGGTAGTTCCAGAAGTGCCTTCTATTGATGACGCACGGGCTGGAATACACCACCGTAAGAACCCATAAAGATTGTTGATCCTAGACCAAATCTGAGACACTATACCTAGAACTGGCCACCATGTGAAGTTTGACTTTATTCGCATTCCAAAGCAGCCAAATTCCCCCTGAAAAACCCTCCGCATCAACCACAAAATTATTAGAGAAACCTAATTTATTAATTACAGACATGGCCTTAGAGCCACTAATTCTTGGTTCAAAAATCGTCAAAATCTCAAACTGATGAAGCCTACGCAAATCAGCAATATTCCTACAGAAAACCTTCTTCCCCACACCTCTTACATTCCACACACAAATCATGAGAAAATAAATGGAAGGGGACTCTAATCAGAGATTCCTGTCATAGCCTATTTCAACTCAAAGGCCACCATATCAAAATTATTCACCATAGAAGGGGCAATATTATCATAATTATTCTGATTCAAACAAGTACTAACCTTATTATTTTCCTTGGTTTGTTTATCAAAATTGGCAACATTAGCGTGGAGCTGTCCAAGCACACTAACACCATCAAGATCACCTGAAACGATTCCCTGAGTTACTTGTGATGGCGCGATATCTCTGTTCAAACTACTCGAGCTTCCTTTAACCTTAAAAACACCCCCTAACTTCCGCAACTCTGCCAGAATTCTTCCCTCATTTGTCTCTAGCTTTGATGGTTTTTCTGTTACTCTGAGTATACACCCTCTTAGAACTACTACTCTGATAGCTATTCTAATTCTTGATTTTCGTTGGAACAGCCTTATCTTTTTGTTTGATGCCTACATTGCTTTTGCTAGTCACAAGTCCTTCGCCTTCAACCATCAACTCCTCCCTTTCCTCGCTTAAAATGTCAAACCTGGATCCACTTGCTTTAGCTGCAATCGGAGCAACTCCTGTGGCCGCATTCTTGCCCTTAGCATAATTTTTTAGTTGGGGATTCTTACTTAAGTTAGCTTTAGATTGTTCACCCTCAGGTTTCCTAGCAATAGAAATTCTTACGAGCAAACTTACTATTATCAGCTGCCTCAGAATTCCCACCTTTATTCCTTCCATTCCTTCCTTTATAATTTCTATTCCCCTGTCTTCCATAGGACACCAAGAGCCATGGACCATACTTAGAGTTTTCATTACCAGCATCAGGTTCACTATTACAATCAATAACAGGTTCCACACGAACCGGTTCAACTAATCCCTCTTTGCAATTCTCCTTGCTATGCCCATAACGACCACATTTAAAACAAATCGAGCCCAAACTTTCATATTCCACTTTAATCAATCTCTCCTCAATGTTAAGGTTACCTAGGAGAGGTTTGGATATGTCAATTTCTATATAAATTCTAGCGAACCTACCTCGCACTTCATTCTCAGTAACAGGATCCACCTTACACATTTTTCCCAGCATTCCACCTATGCTCCATAAGAGGTCTGAGTCCATCCATTCCATTGGAAGTTTTGACAACCTTACCTAAATCGGCATACTCTGAATAGAATCCTCACCAGGAACAAAATTCGGTTTCCATCTCTGCACCACCAGGTAATGATTTGCGATAACCCAGGGACCATTCGTAAGCACATACTCAAGGTCTTCTTTCATTTGAAAACAAGCCACAAAATACCCATCCCCAAGATCGGTAAGTTGCCACTTCCCAATTAAAGTCCACTTCTGTGAAAGTTTTGTGAGCATGAAATTTAGGGTATGAGCTCGTCCCATATTTTTCAAAAACAATGCGTTAGCCCAAGGTTTATGCAATTGATCCTTTAATTTGGATGAAAGTTTCATCATTGGACCATTAGGGCCATTGGAAATCAAAATATCCTCACTGTCAATTTTGAGTTTCTGTCAATTAAAGTTTTTCACAATAGGATTATTAGGCATTAGGCAATTTCATGACTTTTTTTTTTTTTTTGACCAAAATAATCCTTAATTTTTTCCTAAGTAATATATGTACATATGTTAGTCAATCTTAATAGATGCAGGGGTAAAATGGAAACAGAAAAAAATTCAAAAACAGAAAGTAAATAATGGATCTCCATTCACCAATATAAGAGCATCTCCTATGCAAATATGCATTTGGAGAAAATGGAGTGCCACATAGGATAAATTTTAAAAAAGTTAGAAAAACTCTCTTCAATGCTATTATTTAAGTTGAATATGGAGATGATGTGGCCAAAAAAAAGTTAGAGAATATGGAGTTGAGTTTCTAATTCTAAAAACTCTCTTTCCACCGATAAGTTTAAAGCTTTCAACTCTTTCCATCAATAAGATTAAACCTCATTGAATTGTAAAATAAAAGAGGAGAGAGAGTGTAATAATTGTTTTATTATGATTGGACATAAAATTGATGCATATTTGACTTTAGATAATTACATTGGAGATGTGAATATGCATTTCTTTAAAAAAATTTCAAAAATAGACCCATAATAAATAGAAATGTTGATGTGGCACTATTTAGAAACTCAAAAATACATATTTGCATTGGAGATGCTTTAAATTATGAATTTTAAGTTACAAAATTTTTAAATTTTTCTTGATTATTAAAATTATCCTTTAAACATTAAATTAAACCATTATAAATAATATTTGTTGGAATAAAATTTCTTGTTATTATGCAAGTTATTTAAATACAGACTTTATTTGAATGATGTGATTTAATTCTGGTATTAGTAGGATTATGTTGATTAAAATAATACTTCAACACCAAAAAAAAAAAGCAAGTAACAAAGAAAATATGACACAAATTGTTAATATTTATATTTAATTATCGTATATCATTACATACTTAATATCTCGCACCTTTGAATCATGACAATTAATGAATTTTATTTAAAATTAAAAATAATTGTTATGTTTTTTTATTTAGGAAATCGTATATATATCTCATTTCCAATCGGGTCACAATTGGATCGTGTTTTTTACGTGTTGTGGCGGCCCGACGGACCACACAATTTAACTAATCCTATTTCACGAAAACACGGCCTAACAATTATCGGGTCGTACTGTGACAAGTTTGTATGGAATCGTACTGGGTCGGGTAGTTTCAGGGCCGGCCCGGCCTAGTTTATATGTCTAATATCCATGTAATCGAAAGAGAGACCAAACAAACACCGAAAACTTTCTACTTTTGTCTCTCTAAAATTGTCAATCTTATCCTTCTCTTACCCAATAAACCATGAGAACCAAATCCAAATACAACAATTCTCTCTGGAATTGGAATGGAAAATCCAAGAAAAGCAAAAGCAAGAAGCAGTTCCCTGTCACAGAATTCCTCCAAGAAAATTACCAGAAAGTAGAAGAAAATGTGTTGGGTCCTGGAGGTGGGTTTGGGATTGGGTGCGGTGTCGGAGCAGGGATCGGGTTGGTCGGAGGAGTAGGATTCGGCGGCTGGCCATGGAACCAACTTAAGCTTGTTTTTGGGGTCGGAATGGGTTGTGGTGTTGGATTCGGGTTCGGGTACGGGCAAGGGTTTGGATTTGGTTTTGATTTGGATTCTTTCAAGTCTTACAATGCAAAGCCTAGTTCGGATTCAGAAAAAAGGTTTGCAATCGACATATGATTTTTGTTTTTTAGGGAATTGATTTTTGTATTTTATGAACGCTAGTTTTATTTTATTTTTGTTGATTTATTTTAAGCACATATTTGATCATTTATTTTTTTAGACGCTCACTTAAACTTAATTAGCATAAATGTTAAAAGTTTATGATGAATTAAACTGAGATCTCATGGTTGGAGATTTTATAGAAGCTCCCACATTATGGTTTGATTCTTGCCCTCCAATTACCATGGTTTGTACATCTAAGGACTCAAATCAGCCGACTAAAAATGGTGTCCCAATTTGAGATAAATGTAAACACATGTCTCAATTTGGTTGGTTAGATACAAACTGGGACACCATTTTTGGACCGTTGATTTGATTCCCCAAGCTAATCGAATCTAATTAGATGCATTAATAGATAATTGATATTGCTACCAAGTAAAATTTATCAGTTGCAGGCATTTACATTTGTTAAAATTCAAAATGCTCTAACTAATGAACTTAAAAATAATCACACAATATTATTTTGAACTGAATTTTTTTTTTTTTTTTTTTTTGATTGGAAGTAACAACGAGTTACAACAACTGGATAACTGATCCAGACAGATACTATAACTGGGATCATCGAGAACAAACATCGAGGCACAACCCAGACTACAGCTCCTCCACCGGGGAGAGAACATCCAAACCCATAAACCCTCACAAGAGGGACTGAAACAAACCAAAAATCTCACAAAGAGGACTGAAATTAAACTAAAAAAGTAACAAAACCTCACAAAGAGGACTGAAACTAACCGACTAAACCTAACACTGATCAGAGAAGGAGGAGTCCCTTGGCTGCCAGCAAGTGTTCCGGCGGAGAGGATCGGGCCGGACGAACTCCAGGGCCACCGATCTGACAGCTCACACTAGTAACACTCCAGATCTGGCCGGATCCTAGAAGATCGACCGATCTAACAGCTGCCAGCGTTGGCTGGAAGAAAAAGACCCGTCCGGTGGCGTAAGAGGGTCGGCCGGACGAACACCAGGGCCGTCGTAGCAGCCGCAGAAGGCACCCATCTGATCGGGAAGGCCCAGCGAGAGGAAGAAAACCGCCCGAAGGGGCGACATCGCCGCCGGCTCCCGCTGCCACAGCAAGAAGCCGGCGACGGACTGAGGCGGTGAAGTAGGTGTGAGGTTGAGAGAAAGTTCTAGAGAGATATTTGAGAGAGACTTCCTCCTTCGAATAGTCTGCTATTAGAACTGAATATTATTGATACTGGTTAACTAATTAACAATGAATGAAAAATGTATATTTATACTAATTCTAATCCTAATCGTAAAAAATAAAGGAAAATAAATCCTAATTAAACTTAAACTAGAAAACTAAAACATAAAATTCTAGCCCTTATGGGAGTTAGGTCTTGCTTGTTCTTGTGAGAACATGTGCTCTGGCATTTGTCGATTTTAATTATTGTCCGGCGACATCCAATGTCTTTGCTCACTGTATTCAATGGCCATCATAGACTCACATCCCCACCAAATTCAGAACCACCATTGCTGCTCAACGAAGACGACGACAACTCTCTTCTCACCTAAGTCATCGGAAAATAAGATTCATCACTAATAGTTTAATAAACATAATTAAATATAGCATATGTAAATTTGTTCTTTACCTTATCGGGGTCACTCTGGAACATTATTACCTTGTTAGTGTTCAAGTGTTCTTTCTTGGAGTCATCCCTTTTCACTACATTCTCACCCCTTTTCATCTTTTCGAGCTTTCTCTCCGCAGCATTAAGCTTCACTATCACTTTGCTGGTAATTAACCTCAATTGATACTCCGAAAGTTTGTCGAAACGCGAATCCCATGTCGAGAACTTCCCGTTGATATCAATGTTGCCCATTTCCGCAATCTCGTCGACCGAATTTTCATGGAAGACAGAGGAAGAAGAAGCTCTTTGTGCATGATTATTGTTGACACCTTCAGTCACCTCCTTGTACCTATTGATGATATTGAGAAGCTGACCTTCCTTGGATGCCCATGTCTCGGGCCTCGAAGGACCATCTCTAGAATTTGGGCCGAAGATTATCATACACAAATCCACACCACAAAGAATGTTGATTTCATGAGCCTTCTTCAACAAATTAATTTTTCTCTTTTTGAAAGTTGCCAAAAGAGACCTCACATGCTTTATTGCTTCCACATTCACAATTTCCTTGTCCATCTTTTAACCTCACAAAAATAATTAATTATTCGTCATAAATTTGGAGAAGATATACTGATAATAGAGATAAAAAAAAAAATGTAAATAAGAATTATCAAGATTTCAGTAATTCAAATCTTAAACTTACTTTTACGGGATGAACACTTTGATAATCACCCAAAAATTTCATGCAAATCGGAAGAATCTGAGAACTAAAAAGGTCTCTTCTTTTTAATTATTTTTCTGTAAGTTATAAGAGTATTTATAATTAATAAGTTTCTATCCTAAATAAATAAGACTTTTATTTAGAATTTGTTTACCGTACATAAACCGTATTAATTATTTTTACGGGATCTCTTCTTCTAACATATATCACATAAACAAGAATAGAACTCATTAACTAACGGATTTGGATCCTCTCCTCACATTGTCCTTACCTAAATCAATGGTCAGGATTAATTATATCTTTTGGTTGAGTAAAACATAAAATTTAATAGAAATAATTCAGACCATTGATTTTCCATATTAGACATGTGTCAATAGATTATGAATGTGAGAACAAAGCAAGGAGAGAAAAAGGTGAGGAGAGGATCTGGACTAACTAAGAGCTCGTTGCTAGAATTTAAAAACAAAAGCATAAGAAAAAAAAAAGTCAATTAAAAATATTTTTTTTAAGTCAAATCGTTTGGTTATAGAATTTTGAAACCTAATGAGGATTACCTAAAAGGACTTAAAAAGAACTCAAAATATTATATATAAAATTGAGAAAATATTGTTTCTTATAATTTAAAAAAAATGCACAATATGATAAAAAAAGAGTATCATACAAATGAAACAATATGTTGCAAATTTTATTGTCAAAGAACATTTAGTATACGTTTGTAAGAGCTTCCCTAATAACAAAAAATAATAATAATAATAATAATAATAATTCTAAAAGTTCTTTTCAATCTGTCGTTTGGTTGTCATCCAAGTGGAGTTTTTGAAACTTGAATTTTGGAAAGTAGATTTTTTTGAGGTTTTTTAAAACATTAAAATGTGTAATACAACCCTATTATATTTTAAAATTTTCATAGTACCATTTAACTTAAAACCCACTTTTGTTTTTTAACATGCTATATACACATTCTTTAATTATTTGCATTTTTTTTTTTTTTAATTTATAAAAAATAATGCTTTCTCATATCTTTTTATGTTTTAAACTATCGTATGTGTCTTTTATGGAAATCCTATCATTTAAAAGTGCTTTTAGAACCAAACGATTTACAATATAAAAGAGTTTTTTTTTAATTGACAACCAAATAACAAACAAGCAACAACTTAAATAAAATAAAATAAAAAATAAAAAATTATTGAGACGCTATACTTCTAAAAAAAAAAAACTAATGCTAAAAGATTTACTTGGAAAAACTTTCTAGACGGACCCTTACAAAAGAAAAAAGAAATAGATGCTTACAAGGTAGTGACGTGTTTGAGTTTATAAGTGTATGTTTGGAAGAGCTTCTCTATTGATAAAAAGTGTTTTTTTTTTTTTAAGATTCCAAAAGCTATTTTCAATTTTATCGTTTGGTTGTCACTTTAGTAGAGCTTTTGAACTATTAAAACATTATTAGAGCATGTTTGGTATGTCTTTTCAAATAGAGCTTCTAGAGTAGATCTTTTACTAATGAAGCTTTTATTGAGTAGAGTTTTCAACAAAAAAAAGCTTTTGGTTGGATAAATTACAAAAATGGTGTTGACAATGTATTTTTTAAAAATAGCTTTTGGTTGTATAAATTACAAAAAATTGTTAACAATGTATTTATAATGAAAGAGTTATATGGTGGAATATCTGAAATTTATAATGGGTTGTTAGGACAATTCATAAGTTTTTAAAAAGCTCAAAAAAAACTTTTGGGGAAAGCCCAAATTTTGGACTTCTCCTAGTAGACATAAAATAACTTTTATAAAGGGTAATCGAAACAATTCATATATTAAAAAAGCTATTTTGATTTTTTTCAAACAATAAAAAAAAACTTCAAAATAGCTTTTAACATTAAAAGGTGCTTTTGGCCTTTACAAAAGTCATACCAAACATACACTTAGAAACTCCAATTTTGGGCTTCTCCAAGTACTTTTTTTAAAACTTTTTTTAAAACCACTAAGGATGTGTTTGGGATAACTTTTCAAGTAAAGCTTCTGAAGTAGATCTTTTACTAGTATAACTTCTATTGAGTAGAGCTTTTAACAAAAAGCCTTATATTGTTTGGTATTCACTTAAAAAATCACTTTTAAGTTAATAGATTGTTTGTCAAAATATCTCTAAAAGAGCTTTTATTGTTAAAAATCACAAAAATTGACACTAACAAAGTATTTGTAATATAAATGTATAGAGTGAAATATTTAAAGTTCGAGGGTAGTTAAGACTATTTACCTCTTTTAAAAAATCTCAAAAAGAGCTTATTTTCTCCCAAAAGACATAAAATAGCTTTAAATATATATATATATTTATAAAAATCTTCGATTTCACCAAACAATCAAAAAAACCATCAAAACAGCTTCTAACATTAAAAAAAAATGTCTTTAGCCCTTATAAAAGCCATATCAAACACACATTAAATGTTTAATATAACTCTATCACTTAATATCTTTATGAGCCATTTAGTATTCCTATAATTTAAAAGAGTTTTTTTAAATGATAACCAAACGACTAATTAACAACTTTCTTTTAAAAGCTCTTCTTGTAGAAATTCTACTTCTAATAGATCTATTGCTAAATGATCTAGTTGAAGAAGCTCTTCTAAAGAGACCCTAAGGATGTCAAGTTAAAAGCTTATTGTGGAATTAATAAAACCTTATAGGTTATTAAATGGTTTTTCAAACTCTACGTTAGTAAGTACTAGAAGAAAAGAGGGAAAGTAAGGGTATGTTTGGTTGAGCTTTTGAAAATCATCTACTCGTAAAAGGTCTACTTGTAGTAGATCTAATTGAAATAGAGCTTTTGAAAAAAAAAAATATAGTTGTTTGGTTGGTAATTACAAAAGCACTTTTATAGCAGTAGACCGTTTGGTCATAAACTCTCAAAAAGTCTACTGAGATATTAAATTACTAAAAATGACATATTATTTATTCACTCTTCATGGGACAGTAATCAAACAACTTCGTAATGAATATACAAAAAGGTGACAGTATTGTAAAACTTTTGACAAAAAAAATAAAGTAATCAAAAGCATTAAAAAGAAATAAAAAAATTGAATCAAATCCAATAGAACAAATATAAAGATAAACAAATAAACAATATATATATTTGAACAACAGAATAATATTGAAAGAAGATTAGAGCCACAAAACAGGGCAAAAGGCCACCAAGAGCCAACAGAAAAACAACGCAACAGCACAATAAAAATATTAATGAAGAAAAAATATACATACCATTCTTTTGTATGTGTAGAGCAAAGAACCGTTCTTTTGTATGTGTAGGACAAAATTATAGACTATCTGTGGAGACTAGAGAGCAAAGAATAAAGAATATAAATAGGTTCCAGGGTTTTATTTTAATAAGGGTATTCCATGTCAATAATAAAAAATTAGAGATATATAGGTCAAATACTTCTTCTTTTTTAAAGGTCTATTTTGAAAAGCTCCTAAGGAGGTGCTTTTGCCTAGTAGAGGTTTAAACTCTACTAGCCTCTAGACAATTTCAAAAGCTCAACCAAACAACTCTAAAAAACTCAAGTAGAGGTTCATAGACCTTTTGAGCCAGTAGAAAGCCCAACCAAACAAGCACTAAGAGAGAATTCTTATAAAATTTATCAAGGATTTCATATAAGCAAGAATTCTAATTCCTTCATCATACAAGGAAGCCAAATTAATCATAAAAAAATAATAATAAACAAACCAAACAAAAACAAAAATCTCAATCGCAAAGGGATGGTTTTGATGCAATGGATGAAATTGGATTGAGATTGAAATTTGAAGAACGAATTAGTTTAATTTGCAGTTTTGTGCAACAATGAGATGGGGTGTTAAAAACGCCTTATAAAATTACTAATATCAATCAATACAACTGATGCTGGTGAGACGGACCCAATAGAAGACTAGCATTTGATATAAGATGTGAGTTGTCATGTCCAACCAATCAAATTTCACCACATCATTAAGTTTACGGGCGAGAATCATCTCCTCACCTCATCTCATCCTCACCTCACTTAATCTTATGACACATAAGCATTGCAATGAATGAATGGTGAGGATGTAATTGACACTTTATGAACAACCAATCACATACTTTAAAAAAGTGAGGAAAATATGAGGATGAGGTGAGGTGAGGAGATGATCCTTGTCCTAAGTTTACAAACCAACACCAATATTGCCCCATTAGAAATTTCTTCCTTTTTTTTTTGGAAAGCCCAACTCATCCTCAACAACATCTACTTCATTCTCAAACAAAAACTCGAAATCTCCATTGGAGATCTCTACCCACCAAATCAACAAAAATTCTCAAATCTCAATTATTGGGGATCTCACCACCACCGCTCTTCCGTCCGCATCAAATTTTGCTATGTTCAAAATATATTGTTTTATGTTTCAGATTTATAAAAGTATAAAAAACAAAATTTAATACCCAGATACAGAATATGAAATATTTATTTAATGGGTTTTAAAAATTTGAGAGGGAGATGATGATAATGAGATATTGCAAGAGAAAGATAAGCTTTTGCCCAAAAAAAAAAAAAAAAAAAAAGCTAAAACGATGAACCAGAAGATTTTTTATTTGGTTTGTAAAATTATACACATGGCGAAATTTGACTGCGAAATTTGACTGACTGGACATGACAATTCACATAAGATATCAAATGTCAGTCTTCCATTGGGTCCGTCTCACTAACATCAACTTTTGAGACGGATCCGTGGAAGATTTTCTCAGGTTCGAGTCTATTCCTATTACAAACTATTGAAAAAATTGTTATAATAATAATAATATCTGGCATATATCAGTAAAAATTTGAAAAATAATAATAATAATAAGAAGCACAAATTAGCAAGAAAATAATTATAAAGAATTTACCGATTGATTTGTTTCTGTGTCTTCTGCTCCAGTCGGCGCTGGCTCATAATTTTTAAACTTAGCGAAGAAGAATTGGGTATTTATATGCTTATAAGAATCTTACCTTTCAAAAATAAATATGCTTATTAAGAATCTTATTTCAACTAGGATACTCGAAAAATTAGGAGACTTCAAAAGAATTAGGAAACTAGTAGAGTTTCTTTTTCTTTTTCTTTTTCTATAGAATTTGGTAAGATTTTTAATTATACAAATTTATAAACTTCACTTTTGAATCTACCATAACATGATATTTTATTAAATTGGGTTAAAATAGGTTTGGTTTGGTTCAATTCAATTCAGCAAGTTCTTGTTTTTTTCTTTCTACGATATTAACAAATATGCTTTATGACCACCGGTGGAAGAATAGGAGGCTGTGATCTTCTACATGTCGATTCAATCAAGCTTCATCCACAACGAATAAAAATTTGATTTACCTCATCGAATCTCATTTCACATAATGAAAAATCATTTCATTTTTTAATTGAAACTTTAGGTGGTTCACAACAAAAGATAGCAAAAAAAAAAAAAAAAGATCCCTAGAGTCAAAACTAAAAGGAATGTATATGCTAATGCTTCCATTAATTTGATCGCGGGTTACAATTATTACCTCCATACTGTTTATTGGGGATCATCTTCCCTATTAAATAAAAAGAAAAAAAAAATTCAAAGAAAAGGCGAAAGGGCAGAGATTAAAATCCAAACTTTTTCAGTACCCTATGTAAATTGTATAGGGATTAAAAAGTTGGTCATTCGTTCTATATTGTTCACAAAATTGTTGTCCGATTTCTTTTTTTTTTTTCCAACATCAAAAATCGTATTTCAAAAATAAATTTTACAAAACAAAAGTAACAAAATGTGTTGTATTTGTAATTCTAAATCTTATTGTTCAGAATCACATAAATCATTTGAAAGTCTTTTCTTCATTTCATTTTTTTTTTTTTTTTTTTTTTGTATTTTGAAGAATTTTTTTCAACTGTTTTGAATTTGTAAAACCAAAAACAAATTTGAAAATAATACTGAACATCTCTTGACAGAGTTATCTTTTCCTGGATTCTACGTCTTCTGTTCTTGAAGTAGAATCGAATTCTACATCTTCTGCTCTTGAAATAGAAACGGATTCTACATCTTCTGCTCTTGAATTAGAATTAGAATCAGAATCAGAATCAGAATCAGAATCAGAATCAGATGCCAATTGCAGTCCGATATATCCATCATTGGCAACCCCCTTGGTCTGTGCAGCATTAGCTGCATGTGTGCTTGCACCCAACTCCTCCAATGCCCGAAAGTAGGCGTAAGGTCCCCAACCTATAAACAGTTAAGCATAAAAGCTTTCAAGTAAAACATACTTTCAATCAACCAAAAGTAACCTTTATAATCAGCTTTTGTTTTGATCATGGACCCTTTTTCCAGAATCCTACTTGATGATTCAAGATGTGCTGCCAAGTTTCTATGTCATCCAATGCTATCATGCTTTCAATTATCTTTTTAAGCACTAATAATTGCATTTTCAGTTTACATAAATTTTTTAGCTTTAAGGGATCTACAAATAGACAGAAACAATGCATGGCACAATGCAAGTCCACTAAGAGATTCACATCTAAAGCAGCAAGAAAGCTCTCAGGGATTGTTCATAGAATATTATAATGCTACCGAGATAAATGTGATATACGGTTAACTTATGTCATTTAAAAGAAATTCCTCTTAGATTTTTTTTTGTTTTCTGAAGGCATTTATAACTATGTAGAGCTCTCTGCTACCGTTCGTAGAATATACTTTTATCTACAGAAGGAGTTTTAGCATACCTTGATCATGAGATGGTAGTGGGAAAAACTGCAAATAGCAGAGTGTAGCCACTGTTAGTCCTGTAAACAAAACATTTTTGAAAGTCAACAAGTTTATGCATCAAATGGAAAGACAAGTAATTGAATAATGACTAAAATTTAAACGCCATGACACAAACCTAGAAGACCTCCAGCAAAGACGTCGTTCCAGTGGTGCCGGTAGTCATCAACTCGAGAAATGCCAACAAGAGTTGCAACAAGTAGAGGAAGGAAGATAATGCACAATTTTGCAACATGGCCTCTGCAGTCAAATGCTTGTATTTTTCCGGATATATACAGTGACAGAAAAACCATTCCAGCAAAGGAACCTGAAAAAAATAATGAAATGTTTCTTAAAAGCTGACAGGTCAGCAAGAAAAATCTAGCAAAAATGCCTTAAATTCATAAAGGAAATGAATGATTCTTTATCTTTTAACACAAACATTTGTTTTCCGTATTGAATTGCAGATGAACTCACATGAAGTATGCCCGCTTGGGAAGCTCTTATGCCCTTCTTTAATGAGACTTGCCTTGCCATGACATATGACATTTCCCAATTTATCATATACCTGAAATGCAAAGGATTTGAAATTTCAAATTCAAGATTGTGATGTGTTGTGAATCCACAGGGAAAAGCTACAAAACCTATGCAGGTTAACAAATGCAGGTTTAGTAGAGCATACATCCTTTCCATCAGGAAAACAGCGCCAAAAGAAGTCAGGTCTGGGCCGACCAACTGCAAGTTTTATTGCGTCAGTTAGAACTTGTGTCAGTAGAAGAGAGTATGAGAGGCCTGCACTACTAAAAAGGTTTGTAATCAGTTCAATGTTTAAGAAATCTGCTTCAACCGATCACGTAAAAGAGAAATTTAAAGATAAAACAATAGGGAGATGAAAGATGTCATCACCAAGTATGGCATGATGAAGATCATATACACATCTCCTGCGAAAATAGACAATGAGAAATGCCAACGTGGGGAAACCAATCGCACAGGTCTACTCCAGAAGGAAAAAGAAAAGGATGTTATCACCAGAATATTATTTGTAGAACCAGGTTTTTATTCAAAAGACAAAAGGTACAGGGCACTTACGACGACAGCCCAGAAAGGTACTGTATTGTTTTTAAAAGGGTATTTTATATCATACATCATATCCTTCCCCACAAATCGATAAAATGGATGGATGAAATTGAGGATGAATGCAACAACCCCAAGAAGTAAGAGTATCACCCAATCATGCAAGTGTGTCCTTGCAACAGTAGTTCCATGGGATTTTACAGAGTGAAAACCAGATGTGACGTCCGTCATTCTGCACTGTTTGAAATACATATATGCCAAAATAAAATTTAAACTAATCAAAGATCAACTATCTGCTCCTCCAAAAGACACACTAAAAATTGTTTTTATAGTCTTATGCCAAGCATGACTATAACCCACCAACAAGAGGTAAAATCCTTGATAAACACTTACTAATATTAATTTTATGTTATTCATTTTTACACATCAAGAGAGGTAGTAATAAGATAACCCACCAGATGATAGCCAGGTTGGTGTATTTATAACATTAATGTGGCGTAAGTAGATTCCCATTTAACTTATTACATAGATATACTAATTTTAAAGAGCAAATAATGTATGCAATTCAAACATATTGATTTAGTTACAATTATCTCCACATTTTTATTTTTATTTTCATAAATGGTTAATTAGACATTAGTATGTGTCTTTCTAAAAACATTAAATGAAAGAAATATTTATTTTGCATGATTTTCCTATGAAGCATTTTTCTAGTTATACAATCTTATTTGTTATGCTATTTTTCATTTACTTCAAAGGTAAAAAGTTTTATGTTTACGGTTTACCAAACTATGTTCAGATATTTATTACGAACTTATAATCACATAACATACAATTAAAAATAAAATAAATAAATAAATAAAATCAAATAAAATCAAAAATCAAAAATCAAAAATCAAAACTAAAACTCATAAGCAACAAAAATATAAACAAAACCTCTTTGTTCCAATATTCTAGTAATGGCCAATGACGATTGTTTGCAGAGTTGTCCAACCTCCGGCTTGATCCAACCTAGATAATTCCAAAACCAAAATCAATCTTCAGGGCATAACTCTTTTAAAATGAGAAAATGTGTTTGGGCTCCACAGTTGAATATAGATGATAGATCTATATTGATGTAGGACATCTTGAGAATTTCCTTTTTAGTTAGGATTTCTTTTTCCTTTTTTTAGTTTTTGGCAATAAATAAAATTACCTAACAATCCTATATCACTTACAAATAACTCAAATTTCCTTTTTAGTTTGGATTTCTTTTTCCTTTTTTCAGTTCTTAGTTAAGAAAGCAAAAGTGCATAGATCTACTCTAATAATCCTATATCACTTAAAAATGTTTTGGCAAGAATGGGAAAGTAAAATCTGACATTTGATCTCTAATGCACCCCTAATGACATGAACTTCTTGACTGCTACATACATACATAAGATAGAGACGGACAGCTCATCCTCCAACAGTACAATCTCAATGCAAAACATACATGACAAGCCATTGAAGATAAAAACTTGTAATTTGTAAAGATGGATTGAGAAGTTGGAAAAATATAGATTCATAATAGGAGTGTAAAGCTGTAAATAAGTCCTGTGTAATTCCTAAAAGAGTGAATTGAAGTTGAAGCTTTAAGATATATTGAATAATGGGCAGTAGACCTTCCTTTGGCTTTAATGTGAGTTCATTCTGCTAGCGATTTCAAGAAACATTAGTTCATTACAATCATTTTGAAATACTAAAAGCAAACAAAATTAATACTCAAAAACTTAAAAAACAAAACACAACCATATATCTAGTCTAAAATTATAATTCCATTTCTTTTTATTTCTTCCCTAATTTCTTGAAGCTCTACGCAATTGGTGACATGAGTAAATTAATCAATCACTCTCTGCTCAACAACATGAAAGCCAACAAAAACCATAAGAGAAATGTATAAAATTTTCAATCTTTTTAACAGAATAGAAAAGGAACCCACTTATTATATATCTCTATGATAAGAATTCAAACAGCAAATTGACATATAAACAAACCTAAAATTAAAAAAACCACCAACCTGAAAGAACCCCATCAAATTTTGAACACAAGAAAGAGATTGAAATTCCCACCAAGGCATTGTGTGACAGACAAATCAAAATTAGAAACAAAGAATGTCAATGCAAACAAGATAACTGGGGTCATATCAGAATTCAGGAAGTTGTTGATGAACACTAATAGGAACCTTCCTGAAAGTGGGCCAGTGGGGTTCACACATTATTTATACATAAAAAGTGATATATCATATATCCACGCAAATGGAAAAGAAGACAAAAGAGAATATACAAAATGAAAATAATAATGAAATTAAAGTTTTGAAATTACCAGAAACTGCTGCTACAACTGAGAATTGAATAAACACCCATCTGTATTTTTATACGGAGGAAGAAGGAGAGAGATTTGAAAGTCTGGAATAGCGACTTGGAGCTCCTGCGCTCCTCATACATGTTCAACCTCCATAACTCAATAAAAAAGTTTATTTCAAAGGTAAATATACTAGCACCCCTAAAGTTTAACATAATTGCAGTTAGAGAGTAAGGTGGCGTTTGTTTTTTCGTCTGAAGTCTGAATGGGTCTGAAGTTGACTGAAGTCTGAATGGTGACTGAAATCTGAAATCCTGATGATGTGTTTGTTTTTTATTTATGATGTCTGAATATTAATATCTAAAAACCAGTAACATGACAATTATACCCTTATTGTTAATATGTTCTATAATATTTTTAGTTTAAATTAATAAAATAAATATTTGAAAGCTTCATCCAAATTAAAAGTATAATTTATTTTTTTAAATAATAAATAAATGAATATTTATATATATAATTGATTTTTTTTTTAAAGATTTAACATTATATATATATATATATATATATATATATATATATAATTAGACAAGTCTTCACTCTTCATCATTCACTTTTTTTTTTTTTTAATAAATAACAGCACATAACAGCCAAAAGGTCAAAAAGGAAAGCAAAAAACAAGGAAAAAAGAAGAAAAAGCAAAAACAGATCGAGCAAAGCAGGACCAAGCCCAGATCTCTCTCTTATCTCTTTACTTCTTTCTTCAAGTCTTCAACAAAACTACAACAGTGCAACCATAAAACCATTGACCTTCGATCTCCTTCAATGGTAAAGAAAAGTTCGCCGGCCTCCTTCGCGAAGGTCACCTGTGAAGGTCGACGGCTACTTGACATCAAAGAGGCCGCCGACCTCCTCTCCTCCAACATCAAGATTGTCGGCAACCCTCCATGTTTAAATAAGTGCCTAGATTTTTGTTTTGAAAAAAAAAATGAGGTTATTGTAAATTCTTCTTGAGGGCATTTCTGGAAGCAACATGTTAAAATATATCCAGCTTTCCAGTCTTCAGATATAAGTTGGAAATTAGAGCTTTTTTTTCTCAGATATTTTCGATGGTTTTTCAGATCTCATTTCACTTAAAAAACAAACAAAATGTGTTACTAAGTAACTTTAAGTCTTCCGCCAGAAAAACAAATAGGCCCTAAGTGTGCATCTATCTATTCAGACCTCCCCACTTTTAAATTTGACTTTGATAGATCAATAAAAAGACCAAATTGTCCATAGTTATTAAGATTTAAAAATGAAGATAATTGCTTTTTATAAATTAAAAAAAAAAAAAAAAACAATAAAGGTGAACACAGATAATTTAAAAATCAGACAAGATGATGTTGATTAAGTGGTTTGCACTCCACACCTACATCATGAAGTTGTGGGTTCGAATCTGTCCCCCTCCCCTAAATCTCTAATTATTGTCATATTTCAAAAAAATTTAAAATTTTAGAAACATTTTTTTTTTGGTTAAAAATATCAAATTTTAAAAAGTAAAAAAATAATAATAATTTTAAAACGAAGATAATATAAAATAAATTAAAAACAGTTTTTGTAAAATAAAAAAAAATTGTAAAAACAAAATAAATTAATTATAATTAAAATAATTTAAAATTTTTAAGACAGTTCTTATTTTTATTTTCATTTCAAAAATTCTTTTTTAATTTATATTTCATTGAAAATATTGAAAATATTCCTTCACCAATTTATCCATAATTAAAAGCAAGGAAAGGTCTGAATTTTTAAATTATTTCTACTAGCTTTTACTTTTATATATAAAAAGATTATCTTTGTTTTCTTAAAAATTAAAAATTAAAACTATGAGCAATTTAATCTTTATATTAGTCCATTTTAAGAACAGGACTCTAAGTGGATAAATGCATAATTACGCTTTAACTACATTTATAAAAACTTCAGAAGGTTTGTATGTATTTACCCGATTATTTTATAAGTTTGGAGAAAAAAGATATTCTCTAAATTTATTAAAATATGTTTTTTTTTTTTTATATGTTTTCTTTTATAACTTGCTTTAGGAAAGTTTTTTTAAATAAGTTTTTAGAAGTTGTTAGAGACTACTTTAGAAAATGTATTATTGAAAAAGTTAACAAATTGAATATGAAATGTACATAATGTCACAATTTTAATACAGGCGGTAATTACCCTAATGGCTGTAGGTGGTCGTTTGATTTGGTACGTCAAATGGGTCGGGTTGTATCAAGCCCAAAGCAACTAGGCTGGAATTTGTCTGGTCGACGTCGACTGTTGTATGTAAATGGTCGTCCGAATGAACTTCGATGTACCTACAAACTGTAGGTGGTCGTTTGATTTGGTACGTCAAATGGGTCGGGTTGTATCAGGCCCAAAGCAACTAAGCTGGAATTTGTCTGTTGTATGTAAATGGTCGTCCGAACGAACTTCGATGTACCTGCAAAAGAACTTAAAATAGAAATATAAAGTAGGAAATAACAGGATGGTGGTGGCTGGATATTATAGCCTTATGTGCGCTTGGGCTGAGCGATGTTGATTTCTGGTGACCGAAATATCCTTTTAGAGGCAGAGTTTCAATACGCCTTTTATGAGCTTTGGTTGAGAGAGAATTCAGAGAGAGCTCTTTAGTGAAAAGACCCTCTTATTTATACTGGATGTTTTATCTCCAACGCCCACTATTAGTCTTTGATAGTGGGCGTGATTTTTGGAGATATTTGCTCTTTAAATGGGCGGTTTCTAGCTTTTGTAACTGAAGCTTTTGAATAAGTCTTCTAACGGTAGTTTTTGCTGGCATCTGTGTTGGGTCGACCCAACACAATGGGCTTGGGTCGACCCAATACAGTGGGCTCAAATGGAACCTATTATCAAAATACATATACACTTTGTTGGGCTGGGCCAGTGACCCTTTTTTGGCTACCACAGTTTGTCCCCCATTCTCTAAAGAAGAATCCATTGAGTTAGAGAGTGATTTTCGTTGAGTCGTCCATTGTTGAATGAACTCCGTGTCGAATGGAATCAATAGTGATTTTTGTTGAGTCGACCATTGTCGAATGAACTCCGTGTCGAATCATACCAATATCCGTTTGAATATTGTTTTAATTGACAACTTTTACTGAACAAGCGACGTTGTGTCGTTAATGAGGATTTATCGTTTGTCGTTAGATGATTCTCTTTACAATCGTCGATAGAGTATCAAACTGATGTGATGGATACTAAATCGATGTGATGGAGGCGTTTGAGTTTTCTATGCTGGCGTTAGCTGCATTAATTTCACGCGCAGTTTTCAAGAGATGGCTTTTCGAAATTTAAACCTTCGAAATTTAAACCGAGTGGTTTAACTTGAGTTAACTGGCAAGTGAAGGGGTGTATACACGTGGCAACTAGGGTTAGAGTGTGGGTTTATAAATAAACCGTTCCATTTGTTTGGAGCCATTTTTTGCACGACTAAAAATCTTTTCAACTTCTTCTTCGTTCAACCTCTTCTCTGCGAAGTGCCAGTGCTCAATTTCCAGCAAACTTCTTCGTTCATCTCTTCCTCGAATCGTTTTCAGGTTGGTAGAAAGTCACTTCCTTTCGTTTATACTATATATTTTGGTATTTTTGCATGAAATCTTCCTATGAATCGATAGAATAAATTTATAGAAGTTATTGAAATTGAAATTTACCTGTGTTAGTGTCTCTTCATTGTTTCTGTCTTTATTGATGTCTTTGATTTATGACCAACATGATTGTGAACATATATGGTGTTTCTGTTTTGTGTATGTCGTTATGATGAAAGTAGTCGTTTTGATTCCAAAAAAGAATGCTCGACAATGGGTAGATCTCTTTCTTAGGGTTTAGCTTATATTTCGAGGAGGATTTTTCACGTTTTTAGAAAACCCTAGGTGTTGATCGAAAATCCTTAGGTTGTGATTGTAGCACTTAGTTTTTGTCTGACTTGTGCATTTTTTGCATCTGTCAGATTTTGGAGACACGATGTCGAGCGACACAATCTCAGACTTGAATATTAAATGGACTTCTAGTGACAACTCAGTCTCAGAGCCGAATATTAAATGGACTTCCAGTGACGACGATGGGGGAGTCGATAGTAGGACGCAAGACGTAGATAGACGGGTCACAGTTGAGGATCAGTCGACGACTGTCTCTATAAATACTAGGGGTATATTAGAGCAGGGTATCGTGTATGCTATCGCGTCGACTGTCGAACACCCGGAATATGTTGAGATTTCTGAGGCATGTACAGATGATATGTTGCCTGCCATACGGACGATTTATAGTATTCCTGACGACGTTGAATTACGTGCGCCGAGGGAATATGAATGCGCTGATTGGGACATGCCGGGGTGGACGTGTTTTTATGAGTATACCCTCCTTACGTGAAGGATTTCCTATCGTACATATGGATTAAGAGGAGTTTTGAGATTCTTCAATACACTTTGAGTTTTTTGTCACCTCTAAATGATGTTAAACGTCGTTTCACAGTGACGTCGATGGCGAGCGCAAAAATCAACGTTCCTGATAAAATCGAGACACTAAGGCGTTACAGAGACGAAGTCGCCAAGAAGCGGGCAATATCGCAGGCCAAGAAGAGGCAAGCTGCTGAAAAGTCGATGGAACAGGTTGTAGCAGTAGAACAGATTTTGGAGTCGTTACTAGAGGAGAGTCCATCCAAAAAGAGACAAAAAAGGACCTCTACTGAAAGTCGACAGAAGAAAGCTACATCCGGTTCGAAGGGGAAGTCGATCGAGGTCGCCTTTGAACCGGATTCGCCAATGAAGCTTCTTGCTTCTGGGCTTTCGTTTTTTAAGGATCCGGAGGGGTTCTTGAAAAGGTCGGACGACTTCACCCTCTCTGCCGACAATTTGCATCTAAAGACCGTCAAGACGGAGGAAGTCCAACACGTTGCTCTTATCAAATTTCCAGGTAGAATGATTCTCGCTCTATTTTTATCAGTGGTATTCGTTGATGTATTGGTAATATCTTTTACTGACTTGATTTATCTTCCTTTGTGTAGGCCTACCAAGCGACATTGAATCTGCATGGTCGTTATAAGGCTGTCAACGACAAAGCTGTGGCGCTTCGCAGGGCGGGCGACGGTCTTAAAGCAAACAATGCTAAGCTTGCTAAGGAGAAGGATGTGGTGGAACAGCAAAAAAGGGCTTTGGAGGATGAGTTGAAGAATGAGAGGGATCGACACCAGGCTGAGGTCACGGGGTTTAAAGAAGCAGCTGATCACCAGGCGCAAGTTATCGAGGCTCTAAAAGAACGGGCACTGTCGATAGCAGTAGAAGCCATGTGTAAGGCTAGGGCAGAGCTTTTCAAGGAATACTTGTCGGGCGCCCACTCAAAATGGAGTCTTCAGGAGATGAAAGAGGAAGTTGATACTTACGAGGAGATGGAGCGCCTGAAGCTTGAGGAAACGGTGGGCGCTAGAGAAAACGCTGAAGACGTCGCTGCTGAAGATGTCGATAAGGGCCCTGGGGATAACGAACGCCTTGTTAATGTTGAAGAGAATGCTGCTACCAATGTCGATCCACCTCCAAATGATGCTATTTAAAATTTGTTTAAAATTTGTTTTTGTAATGTTGGATGATTTGGTCGATACGACTTATTTATGAATACTTGCTATTAATGAATGTTTGTCTGTTTGAATCGACATTCTCTTATTTATATTGATTTGATTGTGAAAATGAACGATCATCACATGATGGGATTTACACGACGATAATTTATAGTTTAAACGAGATAAAGCCTGTAAACTTATGCTCGTTCGTAGGTCGAACGATTAATTTTGAACGAACTAAGCCTGTAAACTCATGCTCATTCATAAGTCGAACGACGTCGAATGTCATATGGAAATCGCTTACATGCGTTTATTAAGGGTCGTTGACTTTGCTTTGATTGTAGGCTATAGTATTTGCGAAGGGTCGCTAAAACCTAAAGATTGTGAGAAATGGTCGACAAGATATATATATATATATATATATATATATTGTTTAGAAAAATCCACGTACATGCTTTGTATATGGTTGACAAGACCTTTTTCTCATAAAATATCGCGTACATGCATTATATATGGTCGACAAGAGACAAGAATTTTTTACTTAAGAAATTCGCGTACATGCGTTTATATAATGTCGAAAAAATTTCGCGTACATACGTTTGATGGTTGACAAGACCTTTTTTACATTGAATCGCGTATATGCGTTTGATGGTCGACAAGACCTTTTTTACATGGAATCGCGTACATGCGTTTGATGGTCGACAAGACATTTTTTACATTGAATCGCATACATGCGTTTGATGGTCGACAAGACCTTTTATACATTGAATCGCGTACAAGCGTTTGATGGTCGACAAGACCTTTTTTACATTGAATCGCGTACATGCGTTTGATGGTCGATAAGACCTTTTTTACATTGAATCGCGTACATGTGTTTGATGGTCGACAAGACCTTTTATACATTGAATCGCGTACATGCGTTGTCTGTTACACTTGTCAATTGGGTTGACGTTTGTCCCCAGTATTATTACCCCACTCATAATATGCGATTGTCGAAGGAGGGTATTAGGAGTTGGATGTCGACGTTGATAGGCTTGCGGTCGTCGGAATATATATATGTAATAGGAAATTTTTTTGTCGAAGTCGACAACGGTTGTGAGATGATAAATTTTGTGAGCTCAGTTTTGCACTTAGTTGCACTAAGTTATCATCATTGCTCTTCTGGGGTCGGTGTTAGTAACAATGTGTCGACGAAAATAAAATGATGAAAGAATTTAAGACTAGTTTAGAAATGGTACTATTTTAGATATAGAGCATTCCAGCTGTTGTGTATTTCTCGACCATCGAGTCCTCTAAGCTTGTAAGCTCCTCGTTCGACAACATCTGTTATTTGATAAGTTCCTTCCCACGTCGGTCCCAATTTTCCAGCGCCTTCTTCCCTTGTGTTTTGGAAGACTCGTCACAGTACCCAGTCGTGGAGTTTGAAGACTCTGGCCCTTACTTTTTTATTGTAGTGTCGAGCGACCTGTTGCTGGTACGACTGGATTCTTAGAGCAGCACGATCTCGTCATTCATCGTTCGTCGAGGTGGTCAAGCTCGAAATTAAGCTCCAAGTTGTTTTGTTCTTCATCCGGATTTTCGCTACGGGCGGTCAACAGCCTGGTCTCTATTGGGATGACTGCTTCTGAGCCATAGACGAGTGAAAAGGGAGTTTCTCCTGTTGACCGTCGTGGGGTAGTTCTGTACGACCACAAGATTTCTAAAAGTTTTTCTACCCACTCGCTTTTTTCAGCTTCAAGTCGTTTCTTCAATGTATTGATAATGGTTTTGTTAGTCGACTCTGCTTGTCCATTTGCTTGAGGATATCGTGGAGTCGAGAAACTCAGTTTGATCCCATATTTATCACAGAAATTCTTGAAATCATACGAAATAAATTGGGACCCGTTGTCGGTCACTATTTCCCTGGGTACTCCAAACCTGTATATAATATTTTTCCATACGAAATCGCGCACCTCAATGTCGCGTATTTGTTGATACGCTTCGATTTCGACCCATTTGGTGAAGTAGTCTGTCAAGACCAACATGTAGACGACGCCACCGGGTGCAGTCGGAAGCTTACCTACAATGTCCATCCCCCATTTCATAAAAGGCCAAGGGGCCGAAATTGAATTTAACATACCTGAGGGGAGATAAGAAACTGGTGCGAAGCGTTGGCATTTGTCGCACGACTTGACGTGATTTTGAGAGTCAGTCCGCATGGTCAGCCAGTAATATCCTGCTGTGATTGCTCTGTTTGACAAACTATGGGAGCCAGAATGGTTTCCGCATTCCTCATAGTGCAGACTTTTTAGGAGGTCGTACGCCTCTCGCTTGGTGACGCACCTCAAGTAGGGTCCAGTGAACGACTTTTTGTAGAGTTTGTCGTATATGATGCAAAATTTAGCTGCTTTTGCCTTGATTCTCCTTGCTTCTGTCCTGTCACTCGATAAAATGTCAGCTTGGAGGTAATTGAAGATTGTATCTATCCAGCTTCTTCCATCGTCGACTGGTGCCAGTATTTCTATTTCTTGAATTGATGGAGACATAAGATGAACTATAGGAATCGACTTTGGACCATTTGTTGTAGTCGACCCAAGGCTTGCTAATGCATCTGCTCGTACATTTCGGATCTTGGTATTTGTTCGATCGAAAACTCGTCAAAGGTCGATTGAAGCTCTTTGGCTTTGACTAGGTAGGCCGACATTCTCTGATCCCTTGCCTCATATGTGCCATTCATCTGTCGAATGACGAGTTGGGAGTCACTTAGCACTTTAATGCTTTTCACACCTAGGCTTTTTGCGAGGTCAAGCCCGGCGATCAAGGCTTCGTATTCAGCCTCGTTGTTTGTCGCACGAAAACCACAGTGGATCGAGTGCTCCAGTATGTCTCCCTATAGGGATTTGAGTACCAACCCTAACCTGCTCCCTTTGATGTTACTGGATCCGTCGACCGACAAGATCCATTTTCCGGGTGTAGGTATTTCTGTGAGTGCTATCCATTCCTGTTCGGCCTGCACACTTTCACCAGGGGTAAAGTCCGTAATAAAATTGGCTAGTACCTCTGATTTCATTGCCGATCGTGGATGGAAACTGATGTCGTACTCGCTGAGTTCTACTGCCCACTTCGTCAATCGACCTGAAAGCTCAGGTATATGCAAAATGTTTTTAAGAGGGTAAGTGATTAGTACCTTGATGGATGGGCATTGGAAGTATGGCCTCAATTTACGTGTTGCGACGACAAGGGCTAGCGCAAGTTTCTCCAGTCGACTATACCTGGTTTCTGCGTCGAGTAAGGTTTTACTTAGGTAGTAGACTGGATGTTGGTTGTTTTCTTCTTCTTTGATGAGGACTGCGCTTACAGTAATGTCGGATACCGCCAGATATACGAACAATGTTTCATTGTCCTTTGGCTTCAACAGTAGTAGTGGCGACTTCAAGTATGTCTTCAAGTCCTACAGTGCCCTCTCACAGTCGTCGTTCCATTCGAATGACTTGTTTTTTCTGAGGGTATTAAAAAATGGTAGACATCGTTCAGACGACTTAGAGATGAAGCGGTTCAGTGCTGCTACACGACCGGTAAGTTTCTGCACGTCTTTGATGCATCTAGGTGACTCGATATTTTCGATCGACCGTATTTGGTCTGAATTTGCTTCGACTCCCCTATGGGTGACCAGATAGCCTAGAAACTTTCCTGAAGATACACCAAAAGAGCATTTAGTGGGGTTTAGTTTCATACCATATTCGTCGAGAACGTCGAACGACTGTCTCAGATGGTCGATATGTTGTTGTGCGACTAAGGATTTGACCAGCATATCGTCGATGTAGACTTCCATCGTCGATCCAAGCATCTTTGCGAACATTTTGTTGACCAGCCTTTGGTAGGTTGCACCTGCATTTTTTAAACCAAAAGGCATTACCTTATAGCAAAATGTACCTCGCTCTGTGACCAAGGCCGTTTTCTCCTGGTCGTCGGGGTGCATTAGTATCTGGTTGTAGCCGGAGTATACGTCCATGAAGCTTAGCAAGTCGTGTCCCGCAATCGCGTCGACTAACATGTTGATGTGAGGTAGTGGGAAAGAGTCTTTGGGGCAGGCTTTGTTGAGGTCTGTGAAGTCGATGCAGACTCTCCACTTCCCATTTTTCTTTTTGACTACTACGACATTTGCTAGCCAGTCGGGGTATCTTACTTCTCTCACCAATCCAATGTCAATGTGATCAACTGCTCTTGAATATCGTCCTGTAGCCTGGACCCGATGTAGACTTTATTATTGGGTTGATCTGGATCGATCGACACTTCGTCGAGTTCCTCCATTTGTGGCTTGTTTTGAGTCGACTCGACCTTGGTTTCCTGTAATTGCTATAAATCTTGTTTCTTCTTTTTCATGGCATTCTGGTAACACTCTCTGGCTGCTCGTTGTTCCCCTTTGATCTCTTTCACCCCCCCCCCCCCCCCCCCCCCCCCCCCCCCCCCCCCCCCCACTTGGTAGGAAATTTGATCATCTGATGATAAGTCGACGGTATCGCTTTTAGCTCGTGTATCCACGGTCTGCCTAGTATGGCGTTGTAAGGAGATTGGCAGTCGAGCACAAGGAAATTGATGTACAAATTGACCCCTTCAGCGTAGACCGGTAGCACAATCTCACCTAGTGTGCTTTTTTGCTCTCCACTGAACCCGGTTAACATAGTCGTTCGACGACTAAGCTTCGACTCGTCGACCTGCATTTCTCTCAGAGCAGTGTTAAATAAAATATTGCAAGAACTACCATTATCGATTAAGATACGTTTAGTTAAGCAATTAGCGATATGTAAAGATATAACTAAAGCATCATGGTGAGGAGAAAACAAATCTGATTTGTCGGTTGGCTTGAAGATGACAGTTTCGTCGACTTTTGATGGATGTTCCTTTTGTGGTTGAATTTTCGTGTTCGACACTTGTCGCGTATATCTCTTGGCTGCGGAATAACTCACGCCACTGACTTCGGATCCACCTACGATATAGTTGATCACTCTATCTTGTCTAGGTGGCTCCGGAGGACTGTCAACGACATCGGATTGTCTTTGGTCGTCGCGTCTCGTGTAAGTCTGCTTTCCCTTATCCGTTAGGAATTCTCGAAGGTGTCCTCGCTTTAGAAGTTCAGTGACTTCAAATTTCAGGGCGATACAATCTTCTGTGCGATGGCCGTGATCTCCATGGAATTCGCATCGAAGTTTTGGGTCTCTGTGTTCCGGTAGTGCATTCATCTTTCGTGGCCACTTAACCGTTTTGCCCATTTCCTTCATTACTGCTACAAGGTCGACAGGTTCGATGCTGAGGTTATATTCTGGTGCTTCTACCTGTGGTCGACTAGACCTCGCATTACTACGATCAACAGAATGTTTGTCACTTGAGCCCTCGTGTCGAGATTGGGGATTCCTTCGGTTGTTTGTAGGGTAAGGTTGTGATCTCTGGTCCTTAGACCTTCTCTCTACTCGATCGTTACGTCGATTCCTGTAGTATGCATTGTTAGTTTTGCCGATGTAGTTTGCTTCATCCTCTTCCCACTTGATTTGTGCCCATGCCTTAGCTAGTACATCCTCCATGGTCCTGCATGGATACTTTGTGAGCTCTTTGTATAAATCAGAGTCAAACCTGAGGCCTTTCCTGAAAGCGTAAATGGCAGTCGCCTGATTGCAATACGGGATTTGCACTTTCTCTCGGTTGAAGCGTCCGACATAAGCCCTCAAGTTTTCGCCTGGTCGTTGAATTATTGTATAGAGGTCGTCCGACTACTTCTCTAGCTTACGACTGCTTACGAATTGCTCCACGAAAGTGTCCGTCAACTGCGCAAAAGAATCAATTAAGTTATTAGGCAAATTGGTATACCATTGTAAAGCGGGACCGCTTAGGCTAGATCCGAAAGCTTTGCACATGCACGCCTCTCTCAGGTCACGCGGGATTGCAGCGGTAAACATCCTCTGCTTGTACTGTGCAATGTGGTCGTCTGGATCTGTTGTTCCCTTATACTGCTTCATGTTTGGGAAGCTGAACTTCCTAGGCATCTCAGTGAGGGCAATTGCATCGACGAACGGCGAGTCGGCGAAGCTGTTGGCAGTGCTCTTCTTTATTAGAGCTGGGACTCCTAGAATTCGTTGGATGAGAGCTTCCATTTCTGCAAACCTGCGAGAAAATTCCAAGTTATTATTTAAATGTATACCAGGCCCGGGTTTTACCAATCCGGGTGTCGACTAGAGTGACATGGTCGTTTTGTTGACATTGTCCGGCTGTTGGTCCATTGCTGGATCTTGTTCGTTCATCACATCGTTCCGGGCAGGTATATCGTTAAGGTCGATATCAACCCTTGCGGTCTGAAGTGTTGGTCGATTCTGATGGTCAACCGAATTTATCTCGGGTCCGACGATGTTACCTGGTGCTCTTGGAGCATGTCGATCGATAAACGATTCTCCGTTTGGTGCCGATGTTGGGTGCTCCGATGTTGCTGAGTCAGGCGCTACTCTGTCGACCAACGCTCTCAACTCTCCATTCGCCGCTCGGATTGCTGCATTTTCTGCTTCGAGCGCCTGCATCCTCTCGGTGCTTACGGTCATTTAAGCGGTCAGTGCAGCAATTTGCTCTTCGACGGTGGGAACTGATCCGCTTCCAGTCATGTTGAGTTGTAGTTGGAATAGATTGACTGAATTTGAAGGTAGTTGCAATGGGCCCCACGGTGGGCGCCAAACTGTAGGTAGTCGTTTGATTTGGTACATCAAATGGGTCGGGTTGTATCAGGCCCAAAGCAACTAGCTTGGAATTTGTCTGGTCGACGTCGACTGTTGTATGTAAATGGTCGTCCGAACGAACTTCGATGTACCTACAAACTGTAGGTGGTCGTTTGATTTGGTACGTCAAATGGGTCAGATTGTATCAGGCCCAAAGCAACTAGGCTGGAATTTGTCTGGTCGACGTCGACTGTTGTATGTAAATGGTCGTCCGAACGAACTTCGATGTACCTGCAAAAGAACTTAAAATATAAATATAAAGTAGGAAATAACAGGATGGTGGTGGCTGGATATTATAGCCTTATGTGCGCTTGGGCTGAGCGATGTTAATTTCTGGTGACCGGAATATCCTTTTGGAGGCAGAGTTTCAATACGCCTTTTATGAACTTTGGTTGAGAGAGAATTCAGAGAGAGCTCTTTAGTGAAAAGACCCTCTTATTTATACTGGATGTTTTATCTCCAACGCCCACTATTAGTCTTTGATAGTGGGTGTGATTCTTAGAGATATTTGCTCTTTAAATGGGCGGTTTCTAGCTTTTGTAACTGAAGCTTTTGAATAAGTCTTCTAACGGTAGTTTTTGCTGGCATCTGTGTTGGGTCGACCCAACACAATGGGTTTGGGTCGACCCAATACAGTGGGCTCAAATGGAACCTATTATCAAAATAGATTTACACTTTGTTGGGCTGGGCCAGTGACCCTTTTTTGGCTACCACAATGGCCACTCATTTGGTTAGGTACTATCAAAATCGTTATTAGATGAGAAATTCGGTTCAAAATTGCCATTATAGGCGAATGTGACATAAATAGTTATCCATAGAAAAATTTTACTCTAGTGGCCACACATTTATTTAGATGCTAGTCTAATGGTCACCCAATCATGAATTAAAACTAAATTTTAAAATAAATAAATAATAATAATTTTTTAAAATAAAGTTTAAAAGAAATGTTTTTCTTAAAAAAAAAAAAAAACAAAATTAAAAAAGGAAAAAATTATCTTTTAAAAACTTTGAAAAAAATAATAATAATCTTTTTTTATAAAATTAAATTTAAATAAAAAATAAAAATAAAAAACTTTATCTCCGACCTCATGCCCATCATTGTGATGGACGGTTGGAGATTTTCTTTAAAACAAACAGACACAAAAATTGTTGTGCGTATAGTTTTTTTTTTTTAATTTATTTTTGCTTTTTTTTCAAATTAACTTTTTTTTTTTTAAATAATAATAATAATTTCTTAAGATTTTTTTGTTAAATATAGCTTTTCTTATAAATTTTTTTAAAAAAAATTGAACTAGTTTTTTGTTATTTATTTATTTTTAATTTAGTTTTAATTCACAATTTGATGGTCACTAGGTTTGACGTCTCACCAAATGGGTGGCCACTAGAGTAAATTTCCCTACGAATGGTCATTTCCGTCACATTGTTCACTTATAATGATCATTTTTTGAGTCGGATTTCTCATCTAATGCCCATTTTGATAACGCCCTACCAAATGGGCGGCCACTACGGTAATAATCTCAAAAGAATATGATGTTCTCATATTTAATAAGTATATTTTAAAACATATTAAGCTATATTAACTTAAAATTTTGATAATATTATATAATATTCTAATTTCGTGAACATTAAATCAACTTTAATATTTAAAAATCGTTATTTCACATACCAACATAAGAATTTTATCAAACGCCCTGCTTACAAGTTGTAACTTAGAGCATCTCCAATGTATAACACCAATTTTTACAAAAATTTGGTGTTAAAAGAAAATCTTAAGATTTTCATATGGAAGGCTTGCCATAATTGGATTCCTACGATACTAAAGTTAGCCACTCGTAGAGTCCCGTTCAGAATGATATGTCCTCTTTGTAACAAAAAAGAGAAGACAACTGTGCACGTGTTATGGGATTGTAGTAAACTGAAAGTGATTGTGATGGTTGGCATCCTATCTTGGGAAATTTTCATAGGTATGGGCATCGGTTTTTTGATTTCATTCTTGATATTTTTGCACATCTGAATGTAGATGATATGGTTTTGTTCTGTGTCGTTACTTGGCGTGTTGGGTATCATAGAAATTTGGTTGTCCATGGCGCTTAGGGAGTCTGTATGGAGGATATTACCGTGTGGTCGCGTAGTTATATATTAGGGTTTATGGAGTGTAATAAACCTATTGCGAGAATAGAGTGGGGTCAGATGGAAACCACCTGAATATGGACGTGGCAATTGATAAAAGAGGGGGTTTTGTAGGCTATGGTATGATAATTCGAAATTCAGCTTCTAAAAAGTTGTAGCAACTTTCTCGCCTCAAATTGCCGAAGCAGTTGCAATTCACCAAGGCCTTCAACTGGCTCGTGATACAGTTATTTATCGAATTAATGTTGAATCTGATGCTGCAGTTGTGGTACAGTGGATAAAGAATGGAAACCATGCTTGTTCTGATATGGGGTTAATCGTCTCTGAAATTTTGATTCTCCATTTAGTTTTGAATTGTGACTCAGTTCATTTTGTTCTTATAAAGGGTAACCAAGTAGCCCATTTACTAACAAAAAATGCTTTATCTATAGAGGAGGATTGTTTTTGGATTGAGGATTATCCTCCTTGTGTAAAACGGTTTGTTTTGGCTGAGTGCCATAATTTTGTGTAAGTTTTGATTTGTTTAATGCAATCTTTGTTTTGATTTGCGCAACCATGGTTGTATGTAGAATTACTCTTTACATTTATCTTCAACAATGAGTTTCAGTGCCAGTCCATCTCATATATCATCTTCATCTTCAGCTTCATCCTCAAATCTCGATGATGGACTTGATCTCACCGCAACAATAGAGGCACAAAGTCAAGCGATTAATGCTCAACAAACAACGTTACTTAATGTATATAATAACAACCTCCTCACGGCTTACCCATTTCGATCAAGAAGAGAAGAACCAACCAAGTTGTAGAATCTCTCTTCTAATTTTTTTCATCTGATTTTCTCATCTAGTTTTTTTTTTCATCTAATTTGTTTCAATCTAATTTTCTCATCTAACTTTTTGGCATCTAATTTTCTCATTTAATTTTTTTTTCCATATATTCATAAAATTTTTCCATCTGATTTTTTCCATCTAATTTTTTTCAATTCCTTCTACTTTTCTCATCAATTTTTTTTTTCCAGCTAATTATCTCATCTAAACTTTTTCCATATAAATAATCTATAAATAGTGGACTTTCTCATTAAAATCAAAGTATCTCCGATGCTAGAGCATCTCCAATAGAGCACCAATTTTTTTTCCTTCTGATTTTCTCATCAAATTGTTTTCTAGCTAATTATCTCATCTAAAATTTTTCCATCTAAATAATCTATAATTAGTGGATCTTTCTCATCAAAATCAAAGCATCTCTCTCTTTCAGTTCTGACGTCCAAACTCTATTTGAAACCACAAAAAGCATAATTATATATGAGAAAATTAGATGCAAAAAAATTAGATGGAAAAAAATTAGATGAGATAATTAGATGGAAAAAAAAATTGACGAGAAAATTAGATGGAAAAAAATTAAATGAGAAAATTAGATGCAAAAAAGTTAGATGAGAAAATTAGATTGAAAAAAAATAGATGACAAAATTAGATGACAAAATTCTACTACTTGGTTGGTTGTTCTCTTCTTGATTGAGATGGAAAGCCTTGAGGAGGATGTTGTTATTATATATATCGTTGCTTGTTGCGCATTAATCGCTTGATTTTGTGCCTCTATTGCTGCAGTGAGATCAAGTTCATCCTCGAGATTTGTGGACAAAGATGAAGATGATATATGAGATGGACCGGCATTGAAACTCATTATTGAAGATAATGTAAATGGATTTAATAAACTTTGTTGTAGGGTTGAATGATGAAATAAATGGAGGTGCTTTGCCTTTTATTATAGAAAATGAAGAAATAATTAGATGAGAAAATTAGATACAAACAAATTAGAAGGAAAAAATTAGATAGAAAAAAAAAATTAGTTGAAATAATTAAGTGAAAATTAGCTAAATAAATTAGTTAAATAATATTAGGTGAAAAAATGGGAAAATATTATATAAGTAATTTTTTTTTTTTTTGATATTATATAAGTAATTATTTAAGAATAATATTTGTATGCCAAAGAATTTAATTAATATCGTATAAGTTAACTAATAGTCTAATAGATATTTATTAATATAAATAATATGAGGTTGGCCTAGTGGTTAAGCCTCTCACTCCATAGATATTCATTAATATTGTATAAATAATTTTTTTTAATTTTTTTTTTTTTTTTTTTTTACAGTATCTATTAATTCGGGACCAAGTATTTTTTTGAAAACTTTTGCCATTGGTAAGATACAAGCCGACTTGAGAGTTATTTGCCCAAACCCCAAACTAGTACATCTACCAGTTGAGTTACGCCCATGTTGGCTTTTAAATTTTCTTTAAAATACAAACGAGTAGTCATGGGCTGAAATCACCAGAAAACATGGGGATCATGTAAATTTTCTCAGGTGGGCACACAAATATGAACATACTTATAGTATAAGTGTCACCTCATCACAAATATGAACATCTGGTTGTATGCACATAGCAAAAAGTGATGAGATGGCACTTTTGCTATAAGTTTGCTCATATTTGTGTGCCCACCAAAGAAAAACCGGGGGATCATGTGAGCCTATAAGTCAATTTCTTAAACCAATTAAGCGCGGTGGACTCACTAGTATAAATTTACTGTGTAATTGAGTAAAATTATATTTTATTTTTTCAAAATGAATAAATAAATAGGTAATTGACAAATCTTTAATTATTATTATTTTTTTTATTTTTTTTTTGGAAACTAACAAATCTTTAAATTGGTGGGTTGATGAGGTGGTAACAAATGATTCATTAATTTATTGGATTGTGATTAGGTTTTAGTTTGTGACGCAATAAACTTGAGTGAAAATAGGGGGTTTTGTCACTTTTTGAGTTGGTGTTTCACGAATGTCACCACCTTAATAACTTAAGTTTTAAAGGTATCAAAAAAAGTGAACTTCCAAAAATGCCCTTACTTTACATATATTTTTTATTTAGTTTTCAATTTTTCAATTTTTATTTTTTATTTTTTCATCTTCTTCATCGGTTTCCAATCTAATGGAGGTCGAAATCAGCCTCCATTGACCTCCATTGGAGGTTGAAATCGACCTTTAATAGAGGTCAAATTGGAGGTCGATAAAGAAGAAGATGAAAAAAAAATATGGAAAAAAATTTCAAGTAATTTTCAAGATTTTTCATATATTTATGAGACTTTTCAGGTATTTTTAAGACTTTTCAGGTAGTTTCCGAGACTTTTTAGTAATTTTTGAGACTTTTTGGTAATTTCTAAGACTTTTTTATAGTTTCCGAGACTTTTCTGAGGCTATTTATAATTTCCGAGACTTTCTAGGTAAAAATAAAATTTTTCTGAGACTTTTTTTGTGGTTTCCGAGACTTTTACAATTTATGAGACTTATTGGGTAAAAATGAAATTTCCGAGATTTTTTTTTATAGTTTTCGAGACTTTTTGTAATTTCCAAGACTTCATGGAAAAAAATAAAATTATCCATTTTTTTTTTCATCTTCTTCCTTGAAACCTCCTTGAAGGTCGGTTTGGACCTCCATTGTAGGTTGAACTGACCTCCAATGTAGGTCTTTCATCTCCAAGATTTTGAAAAAAAAAAATAATAATAATACAGTAAATCAAAATAGTTACTATGGGGGAAGTTTTGGAAGGAACTCATTTTAGGTGTCATTTAATCTTAAGTTATTAAATAAGTGATACTTTTAAAATTCCACCTCAAAATGTGCTATATAATTTTCGAACCCATAAAAACTTGACTTGCGTTCGGATTGAACAAAATTTAAACGGATCATGTTTGTATATATATAAACATGACATGATAACTCGAATTGTCACCCCTACTATGTAACTCTTACAATTAATTTTTTCAAATTTGTGAAGAGATTTATTAAAATGAAAACTTAGAAAATTTTATGTTTCATTCCAAAAAAAAAAAGGTATATTTAGAAGCAACTAAAAAGAAGTTATCTTATTTCAAGAAAAGAAAAGAAAAAGGATGTTATTTAATTTATAATAAATATGTATAATCTTAATCTTCAAATCATGTAAAGATCTAAGGAACATCCATATGCTTGATTGATTTAACAAATGCGTGCAATTTTTTTTATTTTTTTAAGATTAACATTAAAAAGAAAAACGAAACTTCAAACGTTCGGGGCTATCTCCCAAAACAAAACTCTTCTAATCACACAAAGTGGACAATCTTCTAATCACACAAACTCCCCCACATGAGAAAGAACAAGGAGAGGCTTGAAAAACACTCGCATTCACCACGCTCAAGGCATCTGACTCTAGTACAACTGGCAGGAGGCCCTTAGGATATAGCGAGAGCCTCTGCAACTTGAGGATGGTATTGAGCTCTAATACCCTGGCACAGAGAGGCCACATCATGGCCATTGCAATCCCAGGCTCCCTCTCATTAGCTAAAGCAGCATCAGTATTGATTTTATAAAATGCGTGCAACATTGTTGAGCTCTAACCAATTGTTTTACTTATTTTATATAAGGATAGCTATAGTGTTTAGGATTTGCAATTATACATGATAGTTATTAGTTACAAAGGAGACATTATCTACTTTCAAAATTTTCAGTTATTTTTTTATTTTTTTATTTAAAAAAAAAAAAAAAAAAAACTCTATGAACCATTGGATTGAAATCTAACGAATTCAATCCAACGAATCTGAATAACTTGTGTATAGTAGCATGACCCTTTTATATAATGTGTAATTTATTCATGTTATGTTCTTTTCTATTGTAGACACTTCCCTGTTACATGATTTCAACATATATACATACTAAGATTAACAATAAACATACTCAACCATCATTATTATATGGATAAATTTTGTTACTTTACCTAACATGTACACATTTAAGGACATTCTGAATAACATTTGAGTCTATAGTAAGGTCAAAATGAGCCAAAATCTGGTTATTATAGTAACTAAATTTATGACAAAAGACATCATGGGCAACAAAACACTTTTAAGCAATAAATTCCGTAAGTCATCTATTATCTTCAAAAACTTTTAAGTAACTACCTCATTACTAGGATAATTTCCAATGATGAAGACCAAAACAGTTGAATTTGGTATCCTTGCATCACGTGAAAAAACAGTTGCTTATTTGCCACGGACTTTGATGTTGAGAGTCCATTGCACCTTTCCTTCTGGCAATGGGATGGACCTTGGCAACCGCAGAGGCACCTCATACTCTCCGAATGTTGACATTTGTGTTGGAAGATACAGGTTTTCAGGTTCAATGTTAATCGACAACTGCCTTGCCACCTTGAAACAGTAAAAAAAAGAAGAAGATATAAGTGGGGGATAGGATACTGAAGAAATAATAAAAAGTGAATAAATCAAGGAAACATCGTTGGTTCCATGACTCATCCTGAATGTAGGTAAATCCTTTACCCCAAGAACCAGTCTTAACAAATGGTGAAAAGATTCGTATTCAAGAATTACTACAGAAATTCCTCAAGAACAATATATATGAATCTTAAAACTCAAACCTCCATAAACATCTTAATGCTTTAATATGTAGCTCTTAATATATTAACGATTGCCAAATTTTCCAGTCAAAATATATTTGAAAATTTCAATTGACAGGTCAGAAACAACAAATCTTCGTTCTTAAGCACAATACTGTGCCATTTATCCATTGGAAACAATTAAAAAAACCAATTTAATATTCCATAGAAGAGATCATGAAATTTGTTTCTTAACTTTATATACATATATACAGAAATGTATCAAATAAGAATTCACTGAGTATAAGCTTACTCATAAGACAAATTTGACTAAACTGGATCACAAAAATGACCGTACAGGTAATTGAAAAAGGTTAAGATCCACTACTATAAGGCTACACTGAACTCATCATATATTAAGTCGCAAAAGTTATGTCTTGCAGTACATTACATTCATGTTTACCAACCAGAAGAGATATCACATGGCCTGGGTTTTTAAATTTTCCTATTCAAATGAATAACAGAGCACACAAGTCAATAAAAAGAAAGCCAGCTTTAGTAAGTTATTTGAAGGAACAATGAAAATCAATAAACAACAAACAACAAAATCATACCTCAGCCACAATCTCCTCTTTGGTCACAGGTGAACGCAAATGAATGGGATCATCTTTTGATGCTCGAGAACGTAATTTTGCAAGATCGGGCAGCCTCCTCAATACCTAGAAAATGCAATATATATCAAGATTTCCCAGATCGGAAAGCAAGGCAACATGTATTTAAATTTGAGTTTCAGAGCCTGGAAAACTTTTTGAAGAATATATCTAAATATGAATCCTCGAAAATTACTAGTCAGGTAAAAAATCATGTTACAACATCCCTTCAAATTCTTTGAAGACTTTCAATTCATACTCTTCGGACCAGCATATTGACATAAATAGGGAGCCAAGCATTCTGAAAGTAAATTAAACAAACTGTATTTTTTAAACATAGTTACATATATCACTCTTTGTAGCAAATATTTGTATAAAGCTTGAATTACGAAACAAGGCTGCTGTATGTAAAAGCAAAGATAATTTTGTCCAGATTCCGGAATGTAAAACAGTTCAAAGATAGGTCACATACAAGTCGAGCATTCTCCAGGCGTCTTGCAGCCTTCTCATACTCTTTTGCCTCACCATCCACGGTCTTCTTGACTACTTTGACCTCTTCCTCTTCAACAGGTTGGTATATCTAATAAAAAAAAGGTTACAAGCATAAAAGGTATTAAAATATTGAAGTTGAACTTCAAAAGACATAACTCCTCACCTAAAAACATGAAGATTTGATGAAACAAGTCAAACTGACCAACCGGGTAAGCAAAATAATTTTTAAAGTATCCAAAAGACAATAAACAGATTCTTCATCGCTATAATTAACGTCTATAAACAATACATCATTATGTGCAATGGGGGTAGACTATTAATACCTCGTGTAAGATCATAAGAGGAGATTCTTATGGGGATTGTATAGCATATTAATTTTAGATATGAGAAATGATATCACTGAAGTGATAACCATTGCAAAATGAAAAACATTATTATAAATAAATATAAATTTATATAATGGCTCCCACCTATCAAGTTTCTTGCAGGTGATAAAGTGGAAAACAATGGAAACAACAATTTGATGTTAATGTTTCTGCTTTTCATGAGTAATGTGGAAAAACAAAATTTCTGTTTTCTGTTTTTTCAGCCAAAATTCTTCTACCAAATGCATTTTCCTTGTTTTCTTGATTTTGAAAACAAAAAATGCATTCCAGAAACGACACGGAATGTGCTCTAATTAACTTGTAGTTCAAAATTTCAAATGCACAACCTAAAGTTTCATTTAGTTGAAACACACTACCTTAGTTATAAGCTCATGATTCTTTTAAGTGTAAGAATAACTTCTTATTACAATTTTAAAGTCCATTACGCACATGCTTGAAAGAGTTGATGAGGAGATGGCATTCTACAATCTCATTTATTCTTTCCTAAAAAAATTTGTAAAACAAAAAATAGAAAGGGAATACTGCCAAGTGTCAAACCTGTCTAAAGGTTTTTTTCATTTTTGTTTGTGAAGAACCATGACAATTAATGAGTTTGTCTGAAATTGCTTGAAGCCTCTCATATAAATACCCCTTATCATATTATTAATCTCTAGTGTTCATGTGTTTCATTTACAAGTGCTCCTAACATCTGTATTTGGAAGTGGTATGCTTTTTCCCTGTACTGTACGAACTAGTGAGTGAAATCTATAAACTAAACAAAGCTTCAATACATTTTTATTACTTATTAATCGTTTTTCAATGATGTATTATTCTGTTTGGTAAGCCTGGTACTCTCAAATACATATAGATCTACTGTCAAGAATTTAGCCAGCTCTCATCTGGTTTGTGCTTGAGTTTTGGCTTCAAAATTAAGGGTTATTGCTAATTACCATCAAATCATTCTCAAAAGAACCAGAAAGATTAAACAAAAACAGCAAAAAGAACAAGTACCTTGCGCTGCTCTCTAATGAGATGAGCATACTTCTCAATATTTGGGACAGCAAGCAATTTGGGCATCAAGTGGTTGCGGAAATATCCAGGAGCAACTTTAACAGTCTCACCCGCATTGCCTAGCTTATCTATTTTCTAAGCACATAAAACTAATCAACGAAAAAGTAATTAAAACTCCAAACCTATAGGTCAGGAGACTTAAACAAGCAAATAAAAAAATTAACAATAAATTCTTCATTTGATTAAATTGACTCACTGTCGTAAGAATAACTTCCAGCCGTCTGTATCTGACTCCTTGGCAAGCATATAATATGGGATGATGTAAAATGCGATCAGGCCGGAGGGCATTTCTACCTTGTTGAATATAAGCCATATGCGTCTTTACAGATATCTACTTTAACAAAAACTTAATCAATTAATCACATTATTACATACTAATTTAAAAACCAAAAGATGATCTAGAATATTTAATCAAAGCTACAATCATCACAGCAATAATTCACATAAAAATAGTACAGATTTTTATCTAATGCTTTCATCAAGACAACAATAACAATCACTTCAAAGTTCAAACCCAAGTGTGATACACAAAAAGGCATTCTTCGAGAGCATAGATGATGTTAAAGACACAGTATACAGGGTACCAAAATTCCACATTTTTCCTTCTCAAATTACAGAGTCTGACAGTAACAAGACGCCAGATCCAAACTCCGTCTGTTGTCGAAAATAAGTTTAGTTGAAAATGCAAACTGTGCCTCAACTAAACTCCGTCGGTCATAGTCGGACCTCGGCGCGGCAGTCAACGTCGGCTCTAGCCGACTTTGACCGTCGAGCCCTTTTAAAAAAAAAAAAAAAGAAGAAGAAGAAAGAGGCAAACCTATCTGTGTTGGGAGGAAACCGGCGGCAGCAACAAAAGAAACAAAGAATGAAAGAAGAAAATTCCCTAGCATTTGTTTTCTTTCTTCCTTTATTTTTTTTTTCTTTTAAGTGATGGGCTTTGTCAAATTGGAAATTACCAAATTAAAAAACTAATATGGATTTTGAGCTAAATAAATGGGCCATTCAATTAGGCTTTAAAACACATAAAAACCCAATAAATTACTAAATAAAAAAACTAATATGGGTTTTGGGCCAAATGGACACTTCAATTCCTGTAAAACTATAAAAGAATGCTTTATGCGCGTTATATATATATTTTTTTGTGTTTTACTTGTCTTTCATTATTAACGCATCATTAAACCAGTGATTAGTAATCAGTACGCCAAAAAGAGATCTCAGTGTTAAGATTACATGCATCAGATTCATAATCAAAAGAACTTAAACATGTTCTGTAATCGTAACAAACATAAAATAAAGTAAATATGCAACAGATCAGACAAATCGTTCGAATGAGAAAGAAGCTGAAAATAGATTTCACAATCAATCTGGATTTAGGCAAAACAGAACAACAAAAAATCATAGATCTAAGACGCAGATAAACAACCTCATGAACATTCAACAAAAAATAATCGATAGTGAATATTGATCAGAAACAAAACAAGATGAAAACATGATTCAGCATTGATAAAAACCAACAAAATACCGAAGGAAAAATAGAGAATAAAAGAAAGAACACAATATATTACCCGCGTATTTGCCTTTGTAGAATTTCACTAAATAATGACGGCAAAGTTAGACAACAAAATTCCACATTTTTCCAACAAAAAAAAAAAAAAAAAAAAATCAAAGCAAATCCTTAAATTCCACATTCTGGGCAAAAGTTGGTTCAGTTCCGTCGAAAATAATTCGGTTTTATAATAGAGGAACCGAACAGGTAAAAATCAATTCGGTTTTCGGTTTTGATCATTTCTTTTTCACTTAAAGATATTTCTTGAATATCTTTTGGGTACAGATTCAAGAGACAGCAATCCAGGTATGAAATATAAAATATAAAGCACAAAAATGTAAGAAAACTACACATTTCCTTCAATCTAAAATAGTTACAACTTTCAATTTTTCAATTACAACTACAAAACCTTTTGTAACAATACAAAATAAACCTAGAAAATTTTCAATTTTTCCTAACTATCAACAAAGAAAAACAAATTAACAAAAATTCTTACATAAACTTCAGTTAGCCTCGGGACACAAAAAAAAAAAAAAAAAAATTAAAGGATTCAGCTGGAAAAATGAATAATCCGGCGGAGTACGCCGAAAAGACATCGAAACTCATAAAAACACAACAATGTGAAAAACAAACTTACTCTACTTTGAAATGACGTCAGATGGGGTCGGCCGTCGACGAGAAACGTGAAGTGAGAGAGGGCAAGGTCAAGGAGGCGTCTGTTGAGAGTTGAGACTTGAGAGTGAAATGAGAGATTAGGCTGTTACGGTTTTTGAATGAACATTTATATCGTAGTGATTCAGTGTTGGCAGACCTATGTTATTACACTACTACAACAAATCAAAAAATGCCATGTATATAACATTATAAATTTCAAAATCTTTTCTCAGTTTTCGGTCTTGTACTCGTTACATTGGAGATGGTCTAAATCCTAGGAGCATTGGAGCAATTCTTGACTCAAAAATACAGAAAGAATGCAGTTCAAGTATCAGATGCTTTAGTGAAGTAAATTCAAGAACAAACACTAACACATAGAAATCTATATTAATGTTAGTATTAATTGGGTACACCCAAGATGGGTCCAAACCCAATTATATGGCCTTGGCCCATGAAGCCCAACCCAACACCTAATAGTAATAACTGTTCTAACAGTTATTGTAGATAACTGCCTGTGCAGTTATTCTACTAACTCCACTAACACACTATGGGCCTGTTTGTTTTTGTCTCTAAAAACTTAAAGTCACCTCTTAAGACATTTTTGTTTGTTTTTTTGGACATCTGAAGTCTGAGAATGACCTAAATTTGTCTGAGAAAAAAAAGTTGAAATTTTGGACTTTTATCTGAAGTCTTACAGACTTCAATTCATTTACTTTTTTTTTGCCCAAACTGCCCTCAACAAATCAGGTGCTTCGTTTATTCCAAGTTTCCAACCCATTGAAGATCCGGTGGCTTCGTTCATGCCAACCCATCGAAGATCCGTTACTAGTGAGAGTGAATCGGTGGAGAAGAAGATGATCGGTGATGAAAGAGAGCAAGCAAGAGAGAGAGAGAGAATCGGTTACCGGTGAGAGTGAGAGAGAGGAAGAGAAGAAGATAACCAGTGGAGGAGAAAGAAGATTAATTAGGGAGAGAGTGATTGGCGTAGGAGAAAGATGAGAATAGATATTTGTGAGTGAGTGGCTGAGAAAGAAGAGAAAGAAGATAATATTCTCTATTATTATTTTTTAATATATTTTAATAACTATTAAATATACTATGGCCAATACCATCATAAGAGGTGTAAAATGATCAATACCTCAAATGTGAGAGGAGTGAAAAAAAATAATAATATCCCTTAATAATATATATAATTTAATTTAACATAAAAATAATATTTTTTTTTTAGAATATAAATTAAAAAGAACTATAATTTTATTTAAATAGTGATATATTATTTTTGGATTAACAAGATATAAGTACATAAAAATAAATATAATGATATATAAGATTCAATGATGCAAGGGTATAAATGTCAAATTACAGGTTTTCAGATGTCTTTATTTTTAAAAAACAAACAACTTAACACTTAATTCAGACTTCAGAAAATAAAAAACAAATATATTGCTCAGACTTCAGACTTCAGACCCAATTCAGCACTTTAAATTTTCAAACAAAAAAACAAACGCTACCTATGTGAGATAATATAGGACAAGTGTCATATATAAACAGTAGTGTGTGTAAGTGAAAGTTTACAGTGTGTGTATTATGTGAAATACAGAAAAGAGAGAAACAGTAAGAGAGGACACTTATACTGTGATCAGAGATTGAGTTCCATTAATTTGGTGGCTCTTTCCTGGCCTGTGAAATATCTTGTATTCGATCCAGAACCGAAGAAAGGTACAAGTTCTATATTCTTTCTTCGTTTTCTTTTATATGTTATACAATCTTCATTGGTATTAGAGCCTGAAAGAATATTTTCTGGTCTGGAAAGAATTTTTTTTGTGTTTATGATATACAATTTTTTTTTGTGTTCTACTGTTAGTAGATGATAACATGTTATATTGATTAATGATTTTCGGAATTCATATATAATCAATGTATATGTGATGCCATGTATTCATAAATTTTTTTCGTTCCATATACGCAACCTGTAAATGCAGATTTATGTCTTATGACATCTGTTCGTTGTTTTGTTTTTTATGGATCAATTATTGGAATGTAATCATCATTTTGTTTTGGATGAGTTAAATGGCATACGTATTTCAGTTTTATGCCATGATATTGTCATTTTTTCTTCAGTTTTTTAATGAATTCTAAATATGTATTTTACTGCGATTTTATGAATTGTATGTGAAGAATCATTTTTATGTTCGAATTCATTAAAATTACAAATGATATGTTTATAATTCTATGTGAATAGTGTTATTTGTGTTATATGCCATGAAAACTTCAAATTTCGCATATGGACACTAAGCAATAGAGCCCTAAAATCAAAACTTTGAGTAGGTGTTTGAGGGTCAAAATTTTCGTTGTAGGCTACGATTTTGGTACCATTAGAAACTAGAGATCTCAATCTTTCCAAAGACACTTCGATCGCAAAATTTGGTTGAGAAACGAGTGAGAACGAGTCGATTGAAAACTGGGCTGGGGATAAAATTTTTCCAGAATTTTTTGGTTCAAGGTTGATGACGATGAACAGTACCACGCACCATTAGGGCAGCGAGTGTACTTCACCCCAGAATTATTTTTCCAAACTAAGGGCATCAATGGAATAAGAAAATTAATTGGAGTTGAACGGTGTTTTTCCGGTGGTCATTGGACTCCGAGAAGGTGGCGCGTGGACTACACGCGCCTCCTATGCGCGTGTGATTATGCACAACAGCATGTGCTATTGAAACGTGGCGAATAAGGGAGTGACACGTGTAGGGGACTGTCAGTTGTGACACGTGGAAGAATCCCCTGTTGCCACGTGGCAAAGACGTGTCATCCATAAAACCGTCGACCGTTTTTGGTGATCGGAGCGGCTTTCGGCGACAGTTCCGGTGACCAATACCGGCCGGACATTTTTCGGCACCGACCAATGTTTTTTCCGGCACCGTTTTCGGCGATCGATTTTTTTTCGGTGCCGTTTCCGGCGACAGACCATTTTTCCGGCAAAAAAAAAAAAAAAAAAAAAAGTAATTTTTTTTTCTTTTCCATTGATTATTTTTCACTCCAATGGGAGTTGCATATATGCCCAATAAATTTTTTAAGTTCTCAATTTTTTTTTTCTTTTCTACCAAATTAATTAATGGGTGTCTGTTTTTTTTTATTTCTCTGTAGATAAAGGAAATGTGTAACCATAGCTCATCTGATTCTGATCCTCAAGAGGAGTACTCACCATTGTCGGTGGAGGAGTATTTACCACAACCGGTAGAAGATCATTCACCATCATCGGATGACTTCGATCCTCAAGAAGAGAATTCACAACTCTCGGTGGAGGAATTTTTACCACCATTGGTAGAAGATGATTCACCATTGTTGGATAACTCTAATCCTCAAGAGGAGTACTCACCAATGTCGGTGGAGGAATATTCACCACAATGGATAGATGATTATTCACCATTGTTGGATGAAATGTCCATAGAGGAAAATACTATTGAAGAGTATACACCTGGGACACTTGAGGACGATGAAAGTCAACAATCTCCAAGGATTGAGATGGATGAAGAGTATATTGAAGGATATAGGAATTTTGAAAAGCTATTAGATGAGTTCGAACACAAACTAGAAGGTCATCAAATAGATTTCAACACTGGTTTTTATGAACAGTTGTTAAGTTTTAGGGATCTCATTGTTTCTGAATGGCCTTGGAGTGATGATGGGATAGAATATATTTGGAAAGAGATTACTCATGCCCTACTCAAGGTTCTACCAGAAAAGCTACGACAACATAATTATGTAACCCTTACATTGATAGAAGCAGATGTAATTACCACCTTTAGTGAAGCCTTAGAAATCATATTAGATTATGATGATCATCGAGTGCGTAAGATCTTAGAAAGCATGCAGCTTTGAGTATGGGTTCTGATTTGAAAACTCAAAAACGTTATGATTGTAAGGCAGGGTGGTACATAAACAATGCTTTTAAAAACTATTTGGTAGAACAGAAATACTACCTACCTCCGGATGATAAGCAGAGTATCAATGCACATTTTGAGAGAATCCTGCATGAAATCCTAGAGAGTTTTAGAATTACTGATTGAGAATGTAATTCTTAGGATGTATATATTTTTGTAAATACTCATAATTTGTAAATACAACTCTTTATTATTAATGAAATGGGATGTTCTATGCACATGATTATGCAAAGTTTTATATACTTATGCTTATTTTATATGGGTGTTCTAAATTGTAAGAAACAATGTTAGAACTGTTTTGTGCAAAGACACTAATAAATATAAACTAGTGAATGTTAAGGACTTAGATGATGATCGAGAGCTTTGACTCTTCTTTCGATTCCTATCCTAATATTCCTCTTAATATATTTTTTATGTGTAAGTTTGTTGCATGAAATTGTGCTAAGTGTGAAATTATTAGAAACACATGCTAGAATAACTATTAATTACACTATGTGTTAAATAAATTTTTAGGAAATGGCTTCTGCATCTAAATCAATTGTTGTTGAGTTGAACAAGGGAGAAAAGCTGAACGGTGATAACTATGAGATGTGGCACCGAAAGGTTCAGTTGATCCTTGAAGAGCAAGAGGCTCTTGAAACTCTTACTAATACCATGGTTGAACCACTAGCTGGTAACACTGCCCAACACAGGAGATATATGGAAACATATCAGACCTAGAAGAGGAAGAACAGTCTGGCTCGCATAACGATGCTAAGCAGTATGATCGATGCTCTCATGTGCGAATATGAAGGGTTTGACACTGCGCAAGATATGTGGATTGCGTTGAAAGACAAGTTTGGTGGTACTTCTACTACCAAGCTTAGAAGACTTACAATTAAGTTTGACACCTACAGGAAGCGCCAGAATCATGATATGAGGCAGCACCTGAGAGAGATGTCAAACATGATACGTGAATTGAAGTCTGCAGGTCATACCTTAACTGATGAGCAGCAAATCCAAGCAGTGATCCAATCTCTTCCTAACAGCTAGGAAAATATGAAGATCAACATGACCCATAATGATAATATCAAGACTTTTGATGATATATCACGTCATGTTGAACTGGAATATGAGCGCCTAGAGGCAGCTAAAGCTTCCGGTCAGCTTTACATGGCTGAATCCAGCAAGCGCAAAACCAAGGGTTTTAAGCACAAAGGAAAGAAGGGAAACTTCCAGAAGGGAAACTCCCAGAAGGGAAAATGGAAGGGTCCCACAGAGAACTTTAAGAGAAGTGAGACCAAATTTCAAAAAAGGGGCAAGAGTGCTGGGTTCAAGAAGGACAAAGTCAAATTGAAATGTTACAATTGTGGCAAACAGGGTCATTTTGCTCGTGAGTGCACTGAGCCGAAAAAGGTACGACCTAATTCAATAACTGATAACTATGTTTTGGTTTCTAGTTCTGTTTTACTCACTGAATCTCGTCCTTTGTGGACTGTAGACTCAGGAGCCACAGACCATGTAGCTAGAGACAGAGCAGCGTTCGTAGAATATCATCGGATCAGTCAGGGGACTAGATGGATTTACGTGGGGAACAACTCTAGAGTTGAAGTGAAGGGTATTGGCACTTGCAAATTGATGATGCATGGTGGTCAAGTACTTTATCTCCATGATGTTCTATATGCTCCTAGAATCTCCATGATGTTCTATATGCTCCTAGAATTCGAAGAAATTTAGTTTCAGTTATTGTCCTTCTAGGTTTAGGTTATGAACTAAACTTTTATGGTGTTTGTATGGATATTGTTTTAAATTCTGTTTGTGTTGGTACTGGATATTTGTTGAATGGTTTTATTGTATTAAATACCGAGTTAGACGGTTTTAATAGCAGTGATGGTTGTTTTTCATTAATAGCTTCCGCTTATAATGTCAATGTTGATGTGAATACTTGGCATGCTAGACTGGGTCATATTGGTTAAGATAGGATGAACAGATTGGCTAGAGAAAGCCTTTTAGGTTCATTTAATAAGATAGAATTACCTATCTGTGAAAATTGTCTAGCTGGAAAAACAACTAGAAAACCATTCGGAAAAGGAACTAGGGCTGAAAATCCATTACAATTAATTCACTCTGATATCTGTGGTCCAATGAGTGTAAAGGCAAGGCATGGTGCCTCATATTTTATTACATTCATAGATGATTTTACCCGTTTTGGTCATGTCTATTTGATTTCTCATAAGTCTGAAGCATTGGATTGTTTCAAATTATACTTAAACTTAGTAGAGAATCAATTAGATAAAAGGGTTAAAGCATTACGTACTGACAGGGGACGTGAATACCTTTCAGATCAATTCAAGGAATTGTGTGATGAAAAAGGTATACATAGACAGTTAACTGTTCCTAGAACTCCGCAACAAAATGGTGTGGCGGAAAGGAGGAATAGAACATTACTTGAAATGGTTAGGTCTATGATGGCGCAAGCAAGTCTCCCAGTACAGTACTGGGGAGATGCCTTGTTGACTGCCACTTATGTACTTAACCGAGTTCCCTCGAAGTTAGTTACTTCCACACCTTATTAGTTATGGACAGGTAGAAAACCTAACTTAACTTATCTGCGACCTTAGGGTGCGCGGGTTACGTACATGATCCATCTAACAAGTATGGAAAATTGGGTGCAAGAGGAAAGAAATGTATTTTTATTAGATATTCTGAGCATTCAAAAGGATATGTACTAATAGGTGAAAACTCGGATGGAAATGTGACTGAGATAGAATCACGAGATGTGAATTTTTTAGAAAATGAATTTCCTAAAAGGGGTGAAGTTGATAGAGACATTCGATTCTACGAATTGGATGATCTAATCGAGGATTCGAATCTAAATACTCCACTAGATGTTAAAGTGGATCTATCAGGGACTTCTGTCCCTAGTGAGAGTGAAGCTCCACTTGAAGTAAATATAGATCTACCTGGAACTTCTGTTCCTAGTGGGAGTAATGACATTGTTGAAACAACTCTTTTAGATTTACCTTCTCGCAGAAGTAACCGTGGAAATGTCCCTCGTCGTCGTTTTGAGATTGAGGGGGAAGCATTTATGGTTGCTTCACATGATGCTGATGAGCCTAAAAATGTGAATGAGGCTCTCAAATCACCTGACAAGGAATATTGGATTAAAGCCATGAAAGAGGAGATGGATTCAATGAAAAGTAATCATGTCTGGGACTTGGTTGACTTACCGCCAGGAAGGAAAGCCATTGGAAATAAATGGGTCCTTCGAATCAAGCGAAAGGCGGATGGCATAGTAGAGAGACATAAGACGCGTTTAGTCGCAAAAGGTTATACTCAACAAGAGGGTATTGACTATGAAGAAACTTTTTCCCCTGTGGTTAGGTTTGCTTCAATTCGCCTTATTCTAGCAATCGTCGCACATAAGGACCTAGAATTACATCAAATGGATGTAAAAACAGCATTTCTCAATGGAGAATTGGATGAAGAAATTTACATGGAACAGCCAATATATTTTGTTTCAAAAGGCCATGAGCGCAAAGTGTGCAAGCTCAAAAGGTCAATATATGGTTTAAAACAATCATCCAGACAATGGTACCTACGGTTCCATCAGGCTGTTGTGTCTTATGGGTTCCAAATGGTTGAAAAAGACCATTGTGTGTATATAAAACGAGATAAAGATAAGTATGTGTTGCTATCTTTGTATGTGGACGATATTTTATTAGCTGGAAATTGTAAAGAGTATGTGTTGGCCATTAAGAAATGGTTGTCTTCAAATTTTGAGATGAAGGACATGGGTGAGGCTGCCTATATATTAGGAGTCAAAATTACAAGAGATCGTTCAAAGAAATTACTTGCTTTGTCGTAAGAGTCTTATATAAGGAAGATTCTTGAACGATTTAATATGGCTGATTGTAAGCCTATGGATACACCCATATCAAAAGGCCAAAATCTTAGTCTTGACATGTGCCCGAAAACTCCACAAGAACTTGATAGTATGAAAAATGTTCCCTATTCCAGTGCTATCAGTAGTCTTATGTATGCTATGTTGTGTACTAGACCAGATATTTGCTATGCGATAGGATTCGTAAGTAGATATCAATCTAATCCTGGACGGAAACATTGGATTGCCGTGAAGAGAATTTTGGCATATCTCAAAGGTACTATCGACTACTCCCTTTGTTATCAAGGTGGAGATTTACGTCTCATTGGATATACAGATGCCGACTGGGGAGGCGATCTGGATGAGCGAAAATCTACATCAGGATATGCATTCCTACTCAGTAAAGGTGTTATCTCTTGGAGTAGCAAGAAACAGACATGTATTGCACTATCAACAATGGAGGCCGAATTTGTGGCATGTTTGGTAGCAGTACAAGAAGCAGTCTGGCTTAAGAGATTTTTGGAAAATCTGGATGTCTTTAAGGGCATAGGAAAGCCAGTAACCGTTTACTGTGATAGTCAAGCAGCGATTGCTTACACAAAAGGCTCTAAGTATCACAGTAAATCCAAACACATAGAGACAAAATACAATTTTGTCAGAGACATCATATCGAAGAAAGAAGTAATGATTCAATACATTTCAACCCGTGAGATGGTAGCTGATCCTCTCACTAAAGCTGTGACTAGAGACGTCTATGAATCACATGCTAAGTCATTAGGGTTGCGTGGATTGTAAATGATAGATTGAATCATTGTAGTGAATGATGTTATTATAGTTATAAATAAAATTGGTTTCTGTTTTTGAAATCTTATTAGCATGTTATATTTCATACATAATTTTTTTTATAAAATGTCGTCAAGTTGAGACCGGCATTCTTACACGTGCGGTCACCTCAGTTGTTTGGGAGAACAAGTTGATATGAGACACATATATAATGTAGAATATGTGAGAAATATTCTAAAAGGAGCTAATATATATATATATGAAAATGTCACCTTGATTGTATCAAGATGAGGTTCTTAACAAATATACATATATTTTAGAACCAATCATGATAGAACCCCACTATCATTGATACCTGATTTAGCCAGATATGAGATCTTAATGTGGCGCTAGAGAATGGCGAGCTTTTAAGAACTCGGGTTAGTCACAGGATGTGACTGAACTAGGTCTGTACAGTGAATTAAAGAAAGACATAATCATTCTCGTTTTAGAATGAAAATCACTGTAACATGTGTTTCATACCTCGTGTGCTATTTGTGACCGATGTGGAAAATGAGAGAATGAATCCCTGCTTCCCCATTGTGTAAGTTCCATTGAAGTTATATAACACTTCAAATGATGTCCTTATAAGCATTCACTTTGTCTTAAAGTGACAAAATAGTGTTAGCACCTTTAGCGTGTTATTTCTACGGCTATGATAATACAGCCTATGGGGCATGTCTAAGGTAGCAGCTGTTTTTGGAGACTAAGAGACTAAGATAGAATGGGAAGATTTAATACCTTTTTATCTTACTTATGTGTTCACCGACTAGCCAATTGTATTTGTAGATACAATTGTGAATACATGAAATGTGATAAAGTCAAGCATAGCTTCATGAGGGGTTAAGTATGCTTCGGACTGATAAAAAGGATTATAAAATTAAATCTAGAACACAATAATGAACAACAATAAATCCCTTGTAAATAGAAAATTTGCAATTGAGATTTCGAAGCTCCTTGTTTTTACAATTGATTGTTCATAGGTCACATGGTATATTTATCCGTATGAATACTCTTATACGATTTTATGATAATATCATAATTATGTTCTCTCTGATGGAGCTGTGTTTGACCCACTTGTGCGAGTGGGAGATGTTAGTATTAATTGGGTACACCCAAGATGGGTCCAAACCCAATTAGATGGGTACAAACCCAATTACATGGCCTTGGCCCATGAAGCCCAACCCAACACCTAATAGTAATAACTGTTCTAACAGTTATTGTAGATAACTGCCTATGCAGTTATTCTACTGACTCCACTAACACACTATGTAAGATAATATAGGACAAGTGTCATATATAAACAGTAGTGTGTGTAAGTGAAAGTTAACAGTGTGTGTATTACGTGAAATACAGAAAAGAGAGAAACAGTAAGAGAGGACACTTATACTGTGATCAGAGATTGAGTTCCATTAATTTGGTGGCTCTTTCCTGGCCTGTGAAATATCTTGTATTCGATCCAGAACCGAAGAAAGGTATAAGTTATATATTCTTTCTTCGTTTGCTTTTGTATGTTATACAATCTTCAATACAATTATAGCGACAGCAGCTAAACAAGGAATTCGAATTCCCCATCTCAAAAGAAACAACACTCAAATAGTCAAATTGTAATCCATCCCCAAATATTAGATTTTGTTAATATTAAAATCAATTAATGTAATCTTCAAAACCCATCAAGGAATCAACACAAAAATCACAAACAAAGATGAAACCAAAACAACCCATGAAAAGAGAGAGAGAGAGAGCAGTACATGTTGAAGCTGTTCTTTGTACGCAGAGAGACTCGAAATTAGCTCGTCTAAAAGAGATGACTAACCGAGAAGCTTCGCCGGTGATGTGTCGATGGTGGAAATCCACAACGACGAGAAAGTGGAGACGGTGAAAGAAGGCGAGATGAGAACAAAGAGAAAGAGCGTGAACTTGAACCCTATTTTGTTTTGGGTAAATTTCATATACCTCCCTTGATATTAGGCATAGTTGCACGCATATGAAATTGTTTCTCAAACTTGCAAAAGCTTCTGCTGCCGTTAAATGTGTGCCGTTGAAAGTTAACGGTAAAGGGTAAAGTCATCTTTTTGAATCTCTAGGGTGTGTTTGGTACGGGGACGGGACAGAATGGGATAAGATAGTTGTTCCGTATTATGTTTGAAATATCTGGGACAGAACTGTTAACTGTACTGTTATGCGTTTGGTATTGTTGGGACAGGACGGGACTAGAGATTCAAATGACTAAAGTGCCCCCATTATTCTGTCTAATGTTTGTTACCACATAATATTGACAAATGGGACAGGACAAGTCAATATTTATATGATTTTATTAAATAAATATATTTATATATCATATTTAACAAAAATAATAATATTGTGATTGAAAAATATTCTTAATTAATAATTTTATAGGATTATTGTTGACAATTTTCATATTATTATCTTTTTATTAACAATTTCCTCCTGGGTCACTTCCTTGTCAATTTCATTGAAAAGGTTCAATGGTGCGCTATAAATAATTTTTAGGGTAAATCGTATTTTAGTCTCTGTAGTTTACCTTAATCTGCGTTTAGTCCACGGTTTTTTAGAATTGTAATTTTTAGTCCATCATTATTCTGACAATAGGGATTGTTGTCACTACTGTCCAATTCTGTTAGGGTTTCACTGAATTCTGTTAAGTCAACGAGGGTAAATAGGTAAATTCACGAACCAGTTTCTAGAAGGTTTGTTTCTGAAGGGTATAATTGTCATTTCAGAAATGAAAAAATTAATAAATATTATTAAATTAAGTAATAAATATTTTTTAATGAATTAAATAATAAATAAATATTATAAATAAAAAATGAAAAAATAAAATAAAATCTTTCTCTCTCCTCTCTCTCATGATCTCTAATCTTTTTCTCTCAACAAAGTCTTCTTCGACATCCTCATCATCATCATCATCAATCAACACCATCAAATCCAATTGTTTCACCAATGAAAACCATTCTCTCAATCCCTCCTCCATAATACCCACCTTTTCTTTTCTTGGATCCACTCACAAACTCCGTTTCAATCCTCTCACATCCAACTCTCCTCCACATTTCGTTAAAAATCGCTAAACCCACATCGTTGTTGTATCCAATGTCAAGCAAAAGCAGCTTAAATCCACTCCCTCTATTGGCAATCTGGTATGACATGACCAAAGATCTCCTCTCTCTCTCTCTCTCTCTCTCTCTCTCTTCTTCCCATTTACGGCGATCGTTTGGTGGTGGTGGTGTAGTTCGGTTTTGGGTTCTTGTGGTGGTGATGATGTCTGGGTTTGGTGGAGATGATGACGATTTCAGTGGTGGTAGTGGTGGTTTGATTTGCGTTGAAGCTGGATGATTGTGGTTTAGGGTCGATTTCGGTTAGGATTTTTGGTGTTTTTGACTAAAATTTGTGGTTTGATTTTGGGCTTTTTGACTGAAATTTTTGGGTTTGGAATTTCGTGGAGAAATAGTGGTTGGGTTTGGGTAGTGGTCGATTCACGGGGGTGGTGCTGGTTTGTTGAATCTAGGTTGTGTAGATGAACAACCGGGTTTGTTGAATCTGGGGTGGTCAATGGTGATCGGTGATGGTTCTGGGTTTTGGTCGGTGATGGTTCTGGGTTTCGGTCTGGGTTTGATTTGGTTCACCAGATCAATAATTTTTTTTATAAAAAAAAAAAAATTAATTGATCTCCATGGAGGTGATGAACAAGATCTCTCTTTTGTTGATGATATTTTTTCTTTAAAGGGTTTTGATCAAACCCAGTGGCCGGTTATTGATTTTGGTTTGGCTTTGATTCGATTTTAGTTTGTTTTTGGTTTGACTGTAGTTGTTGGGTTTTATTTTGGCTGTTGTTGATTTTGTTTTTGTTTTTTGTTTTTTTTTTTTTTACACACATGTATCTGGCGGAGATTTCCACTAGATCTACAATATATTCTTTTATGTGTATGATAGATGCTTTTAATTTTTTTTGTTTTTCTGGGTTTCCAGATCCACCATCCACAATATTTGATGCTCTTAATTTGATAGCAAAATTTTCCTTGCAAGCCCCTTGGACATTTTAAGGGGTATAACGGTCATTTTGCCTTCTGACATGATAGAATCTGTCCTTTTGATCTGTCACAAAAGGACTAAATATTACAATTCCAAAAAACCGTGGACTAAACGCAAATTAAGGCAAACTACAGGGACTAAAATATGATTTTCCCTAATTTTTATATAATCTGCTATATCTCCCATTCCATCGAAAGCTATGGCTGTGAATGCAAAACAGCCTGCCGACTTAATTCCATTGCTCAAATACTTATAAAATGTTGGATTATAATTTTTATTCAACCATTCTGCCTCACGATGGTAGGCTTTCACCATCTTTTTTATCTATAATAAATAATCATGTAATTAACATCAAGAAAAAAAAAACATTTATTACAGATTGATAGACAGATGATTATTTAGCATGGAATTAGAAATAAAATCTGGCAACATTCAAAATAAAGATTTTAGTTCCACAACCTAATAACATATAATCCATGACACTAACATGTTCACAATTCCAACAAAATATATGCTTCAAACATGTTCACAAAATCATATATAAAAGTGTTCACTCCTCTAGAATTGCCTTCACGAAATCTGGCTTATAGGAGTCATTCAAGCCATTCCAAATGCGCAACTGGTTTGGCTTATTTCCAAAATACATCGCAACTCATATCACTTGCATACGATCAAGACCTATACCCTCTGTCTCAACACCTAAACGGGTCATTGCATCCCCTCCCGTAATAGCTTTAGTCAACTTAGCAACATCCGCGAATGCCCTTTCCATGCTTTTTTCAAAGACATTAGTGATGTCTACTGATGTTGAACTAACATTTCTTTTTCTCTTCCGCTTTGATGTTTGTTCTATATTTGGGTCATAGGAAATAGAGGCAACATTTGAGGGAGTAGACAAAGGCTGACTGAAACCAAATGTGTCTGACTCATCATTTTCCAGTCCCATGTGATCCAAGACATCTGTTGTGGATTCAGCCATACTGCATGTTGCTTTATCTCTCCCAAACACTACTACCATTCGTTCATAGTGTATTCTATTAGTTGTATAATTCTTGTTGGGATGTTTCTATCACAACAAACAAATATATATTAGAACATTAAAACTATTATATATATATACAGTCTTTCTATTGTCAGTTCGTCCTGACAATAAATATATTAGAACGAAGAATGTGGACCATAGATTATGGAGAAGTTTTGACAAGTGCATACACTTTGAGTCAAAGTATGTAAATCTAGTGGTTCACATTCTTCATCTTGATATATTTATTGTCAGGACGAACTGATAATAGAAAATCTGTATAAATATATATATATATGTTAGGGGAAATTGCACTGGACCCCTTAAGGTTTCATCTTAGGACACCTAGTTGGGAAACTTTGGGTATTCTATAAAAACACCCCACACAATTAGAGATACTCTGTTAGCAACTGACGATGGATGGCTATTTTAGTCTTTCCAATAGATTATTTACAATTTTTTTTTTTTACCAAATTTCAATAAATAAATAAAACACTTTATTAATTAAGAAAATCAGAAAATCTTAAATCACACAGTATTTGGAATCTCTCTTAAACCCTTGATTGGCGTCCATGGAGATCACACATCCGCAACCAGAACAGGCAGTAGACGTCGCCTCCTAATCGACATCTTCATGTTGTCATTATTTAAGGAGAGAGTTTGGAGAATGGTTTGTAGTATTCTAGTAGTTTTAAGATGGGTTTCAGTGGATTTGAGTTTGGTTTGATGTGTTTGAGGTTTTCTATCTGGAATGGGTGTGAATTTGAGTCTTCAATTTGAAAATGGATTTGGAAGTAGATGATTACTATTTTATTTTGACAGGAAAATCCACCCTCCCACTATTTTCTCTCTCTTTCATCTTTTCCCTCTCTTCGTTTTCACATCTCCCTTACTCAACCTCTCTCGCATCTGTCACCGGTCACCACCGATGGGGAAAGACAATCTCAACTTGAAATTTTTGAGTTTGATGTTGTGGAATTTAGGTTTTGATTTGAAGGGCTTTGATGTTGTGACTTGTGAGTTTTAATCTTGAATTGGGTTTTGGATTATAAAAAATAATTTAAGTTTTTTTATTTGTTGGTTGGAATTTGGTGTTGCCATCCAAGGAAGTGGCGTGTCTCCCCCACTGGTTTGAGTCTCAAACCAATGGAGGAGGAGTCCTACCTAACTGTGCACGGCCACCATTTTTTTTATAATTAATTTAAAGGCATGGTAACTTTTTATTTATCTATTATTATTATTTAGTTTTATGTTATTTTTTTTCTTCATTTCTAAGGGTATTTTTGACATTTTAATTGTCAATGTTGGTCAAATTAATGGAACACTTAACCACCGTTAAGTATTTGGATGTATGTGTATAATATCAAACTTTTCCATTTAAGTGTCTTGAGGCTAAACCTCAAGGGATTCAGTGTATTTCCCCTATATGTTATAACAATAAAACTATTAATTGATTATATATATATATATATATATATATATAATTAATATAACCACTAACCTTCAAGTATTCCTTTAGGATTTCAGGACTGTCAACAGTAACATATTTGCGAGTGTCATCCCAACCGAACTCATTTGTGTTGAGCATATCATAGGCCACTGAATATTTATCTTTCATGCGCTTCATTTTGTTTTGCACATGTTTTGCCGTTATGGTAATTTTTTCTATTTTTTCACGTATCTTTGAAGCGACCTGCTCATAGGTACCGGACCTAAAACTACCAGTATCGCATTTACCACCATCAACAACAATCCCTTCGAGGATGCCAATCATTACTTCCTCTTCTTCAAATGTCCAATTAAGTCTATCAGACATATCAAATTTTCCTATCATTTAATAAAGTTTAGACACTAAAAGAAAATTAATGTATAGATCAACAAAGAGAATAACAACAACAATAACAACAACAACAACAACAACAACAAAATATTTTATCAACGCAAATGCTTGAATTCAGGCATAGCCAGTCTTAGGCTAGGGCTCCAGGGGCGCTGGCCTAGGGCCCATCATTTTGAGGGCCTTCAAATACATGTGATGAGTTCTTGTGATGATTTAAAAAGGGCTTGTGATGAGTTCAATTGTTCATATACATGTGATAAAGCCCAATTATTAATAAAATCCATCAGTCAAAAAAACTTCTCGTTTTACACTTTAAGACAAAAAAGAAAAAAAGAAAAAAACTAATTTCATATTTTATTATTTTCTGTAATTATTACTTTTCTTCTTTTTAATATTTAATCATTTTTTTTCTCACCTCTCACCTCACACCTCACACCTCTCTCTCTCTCTCTCTCTCTCTCTCTCTCTCTCTCTCTTAGATAATCTCAATTCTTCGTTATTTCTCTCTTTTTACATTCTCTGAATCCCTCAGATCTCACACTCTCTGTATCAGACTCCCAGTCTCTCATCGTCTCAGTCTCCCAGCCCCAGGTAATTTGTAATCTCGTTTTTGTTTGTAATTTTTATTTTAATGTTCTATTGTTCTATTTATAATTTAATGTTCATTTTAATCTTCACATTCCATTTCTTCTTTTTATGTTTTTATTTCAAAGTCCCTGATTTACTGAGTTAGTTTAATATTTTAATTAAAATTATTTATTGTTTGGTTTAAAAGAAAATCTAATTGCGTTTTATACTCTTTTTTTTTTTTTTTTTTTTTTTTGTAATGATCTATTTATTTTATAATATTTCCAATGACAGATTCACTTTTTATTTAGTTGTTTGTTAACTATTGTTTTACATTGTATTTTCCATCAAAATAAATCAATCTTGCGGGATAGGCAATAAGGTATAGTGGGACTGCTAGATTAGTGGACTTGCTGCTGTTCCGGACTTCCAGTGTTTCACTGTGATTGTTAGTTTGTTTGTTATTTTAGTTAATAGTTATCAGTGTTTTATTGACTATTGTTAATTTGTTTGTTATTTTAGTTATTAGTAACTGATCGCGCTTCAAATATTCACATTTAGCACTCCATTTTCCTATCTTTTGTTCTCGTTTTCGAGCATTTTTGTGTATATAATATGTGTTTTAGCTATGTGCAGGTAAATGTCCCATAAAGATGGTGTTTGTACCAAATGTGGGCAAAATAGGGCAAATATATGTATGAAGACGACCACCGCGGGTTAGATCCGTGGGAATGAAGCCGCGAAGAAGGGGAAAAGAAGCCACGCCAAAAGACAAGTATTCTGCGCGAGAACAACCCCTCTGGTCTGCTGGAAAGAGCCCGCGGAATGAAGCTGCAGAGCAATCCCGCTAGTTTGGGCTCCCTGGCTGGCTAGCAATTGCTAGCTGGACGAACTAGCTGGAAATCTGGCTAGTTCGTGCCACTAGAATATTCCAGCGGGCCAGAAAGGCCTGAACTAGCGGGAATCCAGCTAGTTCTGGCCGGCTAGACATATCCAGCGGGCTGAACTAGCCAGACCCCCGCCCAAGCCTAAATCAAGATATTTTCAAGGGGTCTTTTGGTCTTTTCACACCCCATTCATGACTAAAACTTGCCACCATATATATACATCCTTTTGCCTCTCTTTCTAAAGATCCTAGAACCCTTGCCTTGCTCCAAGAAACTCATTTCCTTGGATTGAACACAACCAAAGAGAGAGAGCAACTCCAAGCTTCCATGGGGGATTTTCTTCTATGGAAAGCCTTCCATGGAGAGTAGATATGCAGAGATAGGAGGGCTTGTGTGTCAAGCCATATGAGTTTCATAGATAGGAAGAGCTTTTGGAGGTTTGTCTTCAAGGGTGATTTCTTTACTTCTCATCTCTTTGTATTTCTATTGATGTGTAACCCATTTAGGAATATTTGTAACCAACACTTATGCTAATATATGTTTGTATTGTTCTTTGATTTGATTTGGTATTGATTCATTCCTTAGTTGTATATTGATGAATCTCTTATTATAATATTCATGTGTATGGATGATTATATATTGATATGTATGTATGGATGAGATTAGGAGTAGATTAACTAAATGATTAGGAGTAGTTGTAATCAATTATCTCATTTGTTTATGTATGTAGGTATATGATTTACTATGTATGTGTTTAGAATGATTAAAGTAATTAAGAGTTGAGATTGTGCTTGGATAACCATTCCTTGCATAATCTTGGCTGTTAGCTTTATGGAATGGAAATAGCTTGTGTGTGCATGACTTGCCACTTTAGCTTTGGTTCATATGTTCTTGTGTTTAATGGGTCTAAACCTAGACACAATCACTCTTCCGATTTGGAGAGTGATGACATGATTTTGGTAATTCCCTAATCAAGAAAATGAACCATTTACTGAATTAATTGGATTCACATGTTAAACAATCGACGTAAATTGCATATTGTGTTTGGTGAACCGAGTTCCCATGTGTGTCTCATATCTTGTTTATCTCCAAGCCACCATTGTTTTCGTAGCTAGGGTGGCTTGCCTCTAGGAGTAGATTAATTAGATAGCCAAGACACTCAGCTACATTTCTATCATAGTTAGTTAATTTACACACAAACACACACACATCCATTTACATGCTTTAATAAACACTAGAACTAGATACAGTTAACGAATTCCATCTCCCTGTGGAATGAACTGTACTTGCTGCTACGCGATCGTAATGATCCATGCACTTGCGGAAAGACAAACACGCACGTCCTATCATTTACCACAGTTTATAGAACTGTCCCGTGCGCATCAGTAACATGTTTCCTAAAAAACAACCATCTTGATTTGAAAAAAGAAAAAAAAAAAAAAAAAAGACAAAGATTAGAACAATTGACTCAGTCTCATAAGAGACTTTTTAAAAAACTTCCTTACTAAAAACGTAGAGTCGGGTTGTTCACTTGAATCACAAAACCCTACTTCTCATTTGACATGTCAACTCAATGATCATGATGTGAATGATATTAATGATAATAAAAATTTGGGCAATAAAATTGAAAATGATGAAAATCAACTCAATGATCATAATGTGTTTGACATAAATGATAATGAGAATCTAGGCAATGAAATAAAACAACCAACTCCTCATTTGGATATTTATAATCCTAGAATTTGGGTAAACATTGATAATAAAACGATTGATATATTAGTGAAAAAGGTCATGTTAGAGAACCTATTCTCATCTTTCCATTAGATGGTAAAGCTAGCTAGACATTTTTCATATTCATATTATACTAGAAAATTACCGAATGGAGAGATTCAAGATAGGAAATTGTTAGTGTATTCAAAGCATGTAGACAAAGTATATAGTTTTTGTTGTAAGTTGTTTAAGTCAATGTATATGAAGAGACTTTTTAGCACATGAAGGACTTAGTGATTGGAAGCATGTTAGTGAGAGGCTTAGAGAACATGAGAATAGTAATGAGCATACTACTAATATGAGCACTTGGATTGATTTACAAATAAGATAAAAAAAAGAATGAAACAATTGATAAAAATGTACAAGAGCAAATTACAAAAGAGAAAAATCGTTGAAAAGATATTCTTTTAAGAATCATTGTTATTGTAAAATATCTTGCTAAGCATAATTTGGTTTTTCATGGAACCAATGAGAGAATTTACGAAGATAATAATGGTAACTTTTTAGGTTTAATTGAAATGTTAACTGAGTTTGATCCATTGATGCAAGAGCATATTCGGTGCATTAATCATAATGAGATTCAGTATCACTATCTTGGTCATAAAATTCAAAATGAGTTGATTTCTAGATTAACCTCTAACATAAAAAATGCAATCATCCAGAAAATCAAAGAGATAAAATATTTTTCAGTGATACTTGATTAGACTCTCGATATAAGTCACCAAGAACAAATGACTTTGATAATTCGATGTGTAGATATGTCCACTAGTACCATAAAAGTAGAAGAGTACTTTCTACAGTTTTTAAAAATAGATGATACATCTAGGATAGGGCTTTTTAATGAATTACAAGTTGTACTAAACTCTCTTGGTCTTGATATTAATGATATGAGGGGAAAAAATTATGATAATGGATCTAACATGAAAGGGAAACACCAAGGTGTGCAAAAAAGATTACTTGCAATAAATACTAGAGCGTTGTACATGCATGTCATGTGCTTCTCATAGTCTTAATCTAATTGTGTGTATCTAACTCTTGTGTTAAAGCGGTGTCTTTTTTTGGAGTTGTTCAACGAATATATTCATTGTTTTCTAGTTTTACAAAAAGATAGAATTTTTTTTAAGATTATGTCGATGACTTAACTCTCAAAACATTATCCATAACACGTTGGGAAAGTCGTATTAATAGTATTAAAGCTATAAGCTATCATGCTCCCAAAATAAAAGAAGCTTTGTTAGTATTATTTGAAAGTAGTGATGATGCCAAAACAAAAAGTGAAGCTAAAAGTTTAGTAAATGAACTTGAAAATTTTAAGTTTTTAGTAGGCATGATTATTTGGCATGATAAATTGTTTAATATACACATGGTTAGCAAAATGTTGTAATTTAAATATATGTGTATTGATGTTGCTATAGAACATTTGAAGGATGTCATTTTTTATTTTTATTTTTAAATGGGTTTACATTTACCTTGATTTCTGCCAAAAGTATTACATATGATATGAAAATTGAACCAATTTTTGTTATTAAAAAAACGTCAAATTCGTAGAAAGAAATAATTTGATAAGAATGCACATGAGGATATAACGCAATCGGCTGAAAAATCTTTTTGAGTGAATTATTTTATTGTTATAGTTGATATTGATATTGATATTGCTATTGCTTCCTTAAAAAGTAGATTTGAACAATTGCAAATATTTGAAGGTATTTTTGGGTTCTTATATGATTCGAAGAAGTTACTTTTCATTAGATGATAATAAATTGAAAGAATGTTGTGTAAATCTTGAATGTGCACTAAAACATGATACATTTTTTTGATGTTGATTCAAATGATTTTTTTTTTTTTTGAATTGAGAGTGTTACAAGTTGTTTTACCAAAAGAAAAAAAAAATTGTCATTGAAATCCTAGAGTTTGTAAAAGTTTTGGATTGTTATCTGAATGTATCAATTGCTTATAGAATATTGTTGACTATACTTATAATTGTGGCATCTATAGATAAAAGTTTTTCGAAGTTAATGTGTTGCTAAAAGAGAAGAAAGAGCTTCATTTAGACGACTCTCTTGTCGACCTTTACAAGGAAGATGAGGAATCTACAAGATAACAAAATAGTGACCAGGTCCAAGACTCAAAAACTTGAGTTGGTGCCAAGAGTGACCAGATCCCAGACACGGAATCTTGAATTGGTGGAGAATCAAAATCATCGGGGTCAAGGTCGGGGATGGATTGAAATTAATGAAAAGTTGACATCAGAATAATTGGTATGTGGTAAAGATGTTGAGGAATTGGTGGAGAATTTGGAAGTTCAATGTGAAGCGGTGAAAAATGAGGGATTTGTGACCCAAAAAAGTCAAGGTCGGGGTCAGGGACGAATTGAAATTAATGAAAAATTGACATCAGAAGAATTGGTAGGTGGTAAAGATGTTGAGGAATTGGTGGATAATTTGGAAGTTCAATGTGAAGCGGTGAAAAATGAGGGATTTGTGACATAAAAAGGTTAAGGTCGGGGTCAAGGTTAGATGAGTGGTGATCATGGTAATACTGCTGGAGTACTGGATTTAGAGAAGATGACACTAGCAGATTGGTTCGATTACATGGAGGATTATTTGTCGAAGTACATAACAGATGAGACCGAAAAGTTGATACGAGAGATGCAAATGAAGGCGAAGAGAGTTGACAAATACATGAGGCAGCAGAAGATGAAGAAGGGTAAAAAATGATATATGGGCTGATGACATTTTGTTGATGATTAGTTGCTTGATTAGTATTATTGTTTCCTTCTAGATTCTTGTTGTTGTTAGTTTCTTAATTAATGCTCTTTAGTTCTTAGTTTCTGTGGAAGTTGTTCGCCGAACACAAACTTGAAAATTTTGGTTGGCTTGTTGTAACAAGAAAATGTTGAAAATCTTATTTGCGGTCAACATGTCACAAGAAAGGTTAAATGGGTTAGCAATCTTGTGTATTGAAAAGGTAATGTTGGAAAATATTGAATTTGAAAATGTTATTAATGAATTTGCTTATCAAAATGCTAGAAGATGACATTTCTAGTGATGTTTTGATATTCTTTACCTTATTGTGTTTTTATTTTTTTCTTTAATGAAATTATCATTTTTGGGTTAAATATATAAAAACAGGTTATATATAGTATATATATTGAAAAAAACTATGAATATGTACATAGTGCCCATTTTTTATATGTTCGCTCCGGGCCCCAAAAATGTTAGGACCGGCTCTAAATTTAGGCAACAACAACAACAACAAATTAGTTTATCAACAAAGTTTAACAATGTATAGATCATCTCTCAAGTTCCATAGACAATACAAATGTTCAACAATAACGAAGAAAAAAAAAACATAAATAGATCAAGTTCAACAATAACAAAAAACAAAAAAAATATAAATCTCTCAAGTTCAGCAATAATGAAAAACAACATAAATCTCTCAAGTTCCCATTGACATCTAAGCGTCAAACATCTCTTTGGCTAGATCATCTCTCCATTGACTCCATTCATCGCTTCCTTCAACGACATCAATAGATTCTAACTCATTTGGTGCATCTTCCCTAATAAGCAAATCATTAAGTGTGTCTAAAGTGTATTCCTCATGATCAACATCCATGTACATCATAATAAAATTATGCAGCAAAGCACAGCTAGTTATGATCATTCGCCTTTGAAATCTAATTGGATAGAAAGAAGGACTTCGTAGTATAACCCAATTTCTTCAAAAGACCAAAACATCTCTTAATAATGTTTCTAGATTATGAGTGCTTCATATTAAAATATTTTTCGCGATTTCTAGGTGCACGATCAAAGTCTGCCCATTTCTATAAATTATACCATGTACCTCTATACGGTGCAAGAAAACTTTGACCGTTGGTATACCCCGCTTCAGCCAAATAATAATTACCTATAATAACTACACATATTAGTTGTCACTGACCAAATAACAAGAGTAAATTATTGTAATTTTAAATTACTATCTTACCAAATGGGACCTTCAATCTATTATATCTAATAATGGTATCCCGAAGAACTCTAGAATCGATAGTTAAGCCCTCATAACCAGATAAGATATATACAAACTTCAAATCACAAGTGCGTGCACCTAATACATTGGTTGTTATATGTCACTTTCTTGTTCGATACCTTGATTTATCGTACTCAGGTATAATCACTTCTATATATGTTCCATCTAGTGCTCATAGGCAACTCTAAAAACAAAAGACAACTCATATTTTATATGGATAATATAAATTATTATGTAATGTATATAATGGTAATGTTACAATGGTTACCTTAAACCATCTCCATCTCGAGTCGGTACAATCATTTGGGACGGGAGTTAGTTTGAAAAATAGCACGTCTTCCAAACACAACAAAGCACGTCTTCCAAACACAACAAAGCACGTAAAACTCGATGAACATACCAACTAATTGTTTCACCAGACATATAGAATTAACCTAAATACTTCTATTTTTCTTGTGGTGTGCTAATAAAGTAGCAACTTGCTCCTCTGTGGTGACATGACCATTATCTAACAACCTACCACAAGTTTTTAACAAATCACACAACATTGCAAAGGCATTCCTATCCATTTGCAACTCCCATACACAATTAGTATCACTTACATATGTGATACATTGTATTTCTTTCACTACAAAAAAAGTGACATATAGTGACACATTTTTTTGTGACAAATTTCTAATGTGCCACAATAGGTATTATTTGTGACAAATTTTTTTATTTGTCATTATGTTTTGTTCAATTGAGACTTTTAAAAAATAATTGTCACAATTAATTAAAAAACTTGATAATTTGTGACAAATAATATAATTAGTGACATTTTAGTTTGTGACTTTTTTTAAATCCATCACTAATGGTAATATATTGTGACACATGTTAATATTTTTGTTTTTTATGTGTCACAAAATTATATTAGAATATACTTACTCAGTGAAAAGTAACTATACAAATTGTCATTGAAATCAATTTAAAAAAAAATTAAAAAAAAAAAAAAAAACAAAAACAAATTGCCACTAAAATCTATAACTCCCATTAAATTTCCCTCTATCAAAGCCCGCTCCTTTTTTCCCTTCTTTCAACTTACAATGAAAATCCCTAAAAAAAATCACTGAATATTTTATTTATCAAAATCACTAACCATGAGAATCCTAAAATTATCATATTCCTTATCTAACTGCCCATAGCTTTCCTGATTGCCCACAACTTTCCTAATTACTTTCATCTAATTTCTCCAATATGCTTTAGGTTTTGTTTTTTTATTTTTATTTTTTGAACCATAAATTTATTGAAGACACAAGGCCAAAAACATACTACAGTAGCCAAAGCCTCTGGCTCAACACCAGCCAGCAAGAGAAAACAAAACCCCCAGGCAGAAAGCAAGCGACAAACAAAACGCAGAAGAGAAAACCAAGACAACAACCAGAGACAACAAAGCCAAAAACACGGTTTTGGCTGCAACACAGAATTTCTTGAGCTCTGAGACATTCAGTTGGGTAAGTATCCACCAAAGCACACTTTTCTTCTTCTTCTTCTTTCCATTTAGCAATGAAAATCCCCAAATTTTTAATAGAATTGTTTTGTTTATCAAAATCCCTAACCATGAAAATCCTAAATTTTTCGTTTTTTATTTTTTATTGCCCATAGCTTTCTTGATTAATCACAAAGATTTGCAGAATTTCTTGAGCCCTCTTTTGAAATCAAGCCGACATTCAATTGGGTAAGTCACAACTATTTGATGCCTCTGTTTTGGGTGCTTCCTTTCTTGTTTCTGGTATGTGAATGTTTGCCCATATTGTGAGTGTATGAATTCATAGAATTTCGTATGAGATACATATATATATTTTTTGAATTTTGAAATTCCTCTTTGCTAGGGATATATCAAGTCCAGCGACAGTTGCTTGATGCTGCTTCTGTCGCTGTTTTTTTGATGGTGTTGGCTGTTGCTTTTTGTTTTTTTCCCTGTTTTTTTGGTTGTTGCTCTGCCTTTTTGGTCTCTAATAAAGTTGATTTTTTTTTATAAAAAGAAAGGGATATATCAATATATCATCATATATACTAGTCACAACAATACTGTCTTTTTTTGGAACCACAAAAAGAATGAACCAGAAAATGCATCAATTATATGGGGAATGTGAAATACCCGCATAAATATTATATTTACAGTTTTCAGTTTTCCGGTTTTCGACCTAGCCGCAAAGAACATTTAAATTTTTTTCACATTCTACTGTTTTAGGTATACAGAGTTTTACCTATTATGTTTGCAAGAGTGTATTCTGGTCTCGGTTTATAGCAATCCAGGATAGACTATTGATATTATTTATTTCAAAGACTTCAATGATACTTTGAGAAAAGCATGCCCTTCCGTTGCTTTTATCAACAATTTGACTCCCTTTGAGAAGTCTTCCACACGGCCTAAGACAGGCCTTATTCCGCAAATCTGCAGAACACATAGTTCCAAGTTTAAGGCCATTTCCATGATTTGCAGCAATAAAAGACAGATGCCCTGGATTTTGGGATTAGTCTGCTTCAATTTGTTAGTCTCGCACAGTTCCATAACAATAGCAAGAGCTTGATCCTGTAGGCCATGATATATGAGATATATATATATATATATATATATATATATATATATATATATATGCTTAATTATCATGATATATGATGCACTAATCAACTCGATATTTCTATTCGAATTCTTTGTTACAAATTAATTACAATGTCTTCACGGATCATCTCCAATTAATTCTTCTTTGGGGTGAGGTTTGACGTGGTTTTTTGGCCGTGTGGTGGAGTGTTATGTTGTTTGCTTGTTTCTGTTCTGGGTTGCTTTGCCTTGTTGCTGTCTTTTGCTGGTTTTGCTCGCTGTTAGGGCTTGTGGTGTTTGGTTCGTTGTGTGGTCTGTGGTGGGGGGTTTTCTTTTCTTGCCTTTGTTTTTTGGGTTTTGCTTTCCTTCTATTTTTCTTGTTGCTCTGCTGCCCTGTTGCTGGTGTTGGCTTGCGTTGTGGGTGTTTTTTGTTTGCTGTTGTTGCGTTTGGGTGTGAGCAGTCTTGCTGCTTTGTTGTTTGCAGCTGTTGGCCTGATTTAACAATGATAGTGATGATGAAGATGATGATGAATATGACAATTAAATTTTGATGTTTATTGGATAATGTCTCACATTTTTTCATATCACCATAAATTGCATATGAATGACTTTGTATATTATAAGGGTTGTTGTGTTGTGAATTGAATTTGTTAGTTTTTTATTTTTTATTTTTTTGGAATTGAACTTGTTGTCGTTTCTAGGGATCTTTTTGCTTTATATAATTATATCTATATTTGTTGATAATTTTGAATTTTCTCTAACATCAACAGGAAATGCAGACACTTAATATGATGAAACGTAAAAGGGTTCAAGTAAGTGATACTCAACCATTGTCTGGAAGAGGTGCTGTCCACGTTTCAAACATTAAAAGCAGTATCCAAAAAGTTGTTGGTGTGAGGGCTAACTGTCCTAAAAATATAACCAACATGCAATTTGCTGAAAAAGGTGCTACCAAGACTCTCGAAAGTAGGAAGAACATGCAACAAATTGAAAGGGGTAGTAGTTTAAAGATTAACAGCAACATGCAGCAAGTGGTTGGAAAGAGAGATTCTAGATTCCTAGAAAACATGAGTAGCAGTGAATGGAAATTATGAGTGATGATTCAGAGACCGAGGAACCCTCTGACCTAAATATTGATGAAACTCAAGACAATGCTGGTCATAAATATCTCATATAAATTTATATTTATTTGTGCAATTATGCTATATTATTTATTTTTTCCAAATTATTAATTTGAATAATGTTTTTAAGTTCAATATATAATTGTATCTTGATTATAGGTTCCGCTAGTAAGAAGACTCGTGGCCGAACACGTCTGCAATTGTTACATTTGCAAAAAGAGCTTATCCAAGTTGAACTCAATGTGTTGCGTCAACCTATTGGAGAGCCTGGTCACAAATTAGGACAATACATTGGTTTCATTGTAAGTGACTCTACCATAGCACCCCTTACTTTTGAGGATTGGAGATATATGCCCAAAGAGACCAAAATTCATATGTATGACATAATAAAGGTATTACTAATTCTTTTTTTTTTTTTTTTTTTTTTTTTTGGGGGGGTGGGGGGTGGGTTATGCATATTTAATCAATTTAATTTCCTACAATTTATGTCTGGTGTAGTTATATAATTGATTCATGACTTCGGCTATTGTCATGTATATGTGTTAGGCTAAATTTAATATAAATTGGACCTTGCTGAAGATTGGATAAATAAAAAGTTAAGTCACCTATGGCGTCAGAGAAAACATAGACTGATGAAGAAATATGAGAAATCATCAAATGAGAAGGAGAAACTTTCCGAACTCATAAATGATGTGGGGAAGGAACAATGGAATTTATTGGTCAAGTTTTGGAATTCTGAGAAGGGAAATGTAAGAATTTAATATGATTGAATTGTCAATAATTTTATTCTCATATTAATATTGTTTTCTAAAAGCATCAATTTTTTATTCTTTTTATAAATATATTAATGTATTACAGAATCGTTCAGAGACTAATAAAACAAATTATGGCAAAATGATGATGCATCACACTGGTGGAACAAAAAGTTTTGCTAGACTTCGAGATGAACTGGTAAATCATTATATGTTGTATATTTTATGAGTAATATTAAACATTTATTAATACATATATATATATATATATATATATATATATATATATATATATATATATATAGACAAAAAAGGACCCTGAAGGAAAGGAGCCAGACAAGATAACGATGTTCAAAGCAACTTACACTAAAAAAAAAGACAAGTCTACTGACCCAACAGTTGCAAATGCAATGGTAAGATGTGCTGAAAGCAAATAATCTTGGATTATAAATTTGCTTGAGTGTTTGATATATAATCATTTGACATTGGATGTTATTTAACTTAGTTATTTATTAAGTAATTTTTTTTTATTGTTTATTGGAAGTGGACCATTTTTTTTTTTTTTTGGTGTTTAAACGATTTAAATATGCTAATTGATTTCATTATCTCACTACTCAATTTTGACAGAGGTGAATGGATGAGCTTATTACTAACCAACCAGATGCATCTAAAAATGAAGTCTTCAATCAAGTTATTGGTGAAGTTAGTCCAGAAGCTCATGTGTCTACTTTAACTTATGGACTTGGGATCAATCAATCAAAAAAAAATGGTAAACGTTCTTCTCATCTTGACACATTGAAGATGTTAGAGGATGAAAGAATTCAAAGACAAACAGCAAACGAAAAGATCACACATCTACAGTCTGAATTGACTGAATTGAAATCCCAACTTCAAACCATGGAAGAAATGAAATCTCAGTTTGTCCAATTGAAATCGATGTTTGAACATCAATTTTCAAATTCAAATGCATCTTCTTAGTTTATATATTCGCAGTTCATTTAATAGGTTTAGTCTTTATAGTTTAAAGACATTTGTTAATTTCATCTTATATGTTTAGGTTTATAATTTAAATACATTTGTTAATTTCATCTTATTTTTAGGTTGACGATTCTCTATAGACTTTGTATATGTTTGTTTTCAATATATTTATCAATTTAATCATAATATTTTATGTTATTGTTACTGTAGAATTATTTAGAGACTAAAGCTATAGAAATTTTAAATTGTCACTAAGTATGCATATAGTGACAGAATTTTTTCTTTGTTAACTGTCATAAAATTTGTTTATAGTGACGCATTTTTCAAATGGTTAATCATCACTAGATTTGTTAATTGTGACATATTTTTTAAACAATTAATTGTCACTAAGTTAGTGTACAGTGACATAATGTTTATGTGTATTTGTCACTAAGTTTATAAATAGTGACATTTATTTTAAACAATTAATTGTCACTGAGTTTATGTATAGTGACATAATTTTGACATGGTTAATTGTCACTGAGTTTGTAAATAATGACACAATTTTTAAACAATAAATTGTCACTAAAAATATATATAGTGACAAAATCTTCAAACCGTAAATTGTCACTAAAAGGATGTATAGTGACAAAATCTTCAAACCGTAAATTGTCACTAAGAGGATGTATAGTGGCAAAATCTTCAAAAAGAAAATTGTCACTAAGAGGATGTATAGTGACAAAATCTTCAAACAATTAATTGTCACTATATACAAATTCAGTGACATAATTTTTATTTTGTCATTAATTAAGGTCAAGTGATAATTTGTCACTAAAAGTTATGATTTGTGACAAGTATTAAAAAACTGTCACAAATACTTTTAGTGACGGGGGCAAAAGTGACGGATTGTTAGTGACACTTTTTTTTGTCACAATAATGAAATAGTGACAATTTCTTCACTTGTAGTGACAAATAATTTTTGTCACTACATGTCACTTTTTTTGTAGTGTTTTGACCTAATTTGAAGTCTAGAAAATGTCATTTGACCTAAATTTCTCCTTTCAGATCGCATTCTCTCGTATTCAAATAAATAAATATGAATTACAACAAAATACATCCGCATATGTACGTAAAACCTGCATGCTTTAATGAGTATTATCAAGTGATTGCCATGTTCATCCATAGCTTCATATTTTATAAATAATAATAATAAAAACATATATTTAGTCAAATTAATCCATATATGACAGGACCCACCCCTGACTCCTATGTTGAGTCCGAGAGAATCCTGTGGGAACTCGATCTTTCTAACTGAAAACTGAATCTTCTAGAAAATATTATAGAAAATCATATAAATCTCAAGGTGGCTTTTAACAAAATCTTTAAAACTATGACCTTGGCTTTTCTAAAGTGTAAGTTAAATCTGTGGGTTATGGCCCATCACAAAAATACAATTCAGCTGAAATAAGTTATGAAAAATATGATATCTGAAATCCATGCAAAATCGACTATGCATAATGCTGCTAAAAATATACACATTTGCATGCTTTAATTAAAAACATGAACTACCATTTCTTTCTATCATCACATGTGGCCCATCTCACATTATTAATGAATCTGCACGAACCTGGAGATCACAGAACTCCTGTGCTCAAATCTGCTTCTGGGACTGGATTCCATCTCTGGATTCATATATTTCTCGATCCACCCTAAATCACATAATACTTAATTTAGGAATTTCTGGGAAATCTAATAATTAACTTGTTTACACAACAACTCATCAAATCACTTATCTGTATCCAATATACTTGTAATCTCTACAGCTGCACCATATTTCTCATCTTCATCTTCTCACTGCCTCTATCTCTGTTTTTGTCTCTTGCCGAGTCTCCCATTCTCTCAAATATCTCTTCTTCCTATTTCCTTTCTTCTTCCCCACGCCTGTCTTCACTCTCTTTTTCTCTTCTAAGCCTGGGTCTCTCTCCCACTCGGCTGCCTCTCTTTTTCTTTTCTTCATTATTTCTTCTCAATATTCGCTATACAGCTTTCTTCTTCTTTTCTAATCAGCCAAAACACTGCTTCTTCCTCTTCACTTAAATATCTTTTATTTTTCTTCATATCTCTCTTTCTTCCAATCTCTCGATTCCTCTCTTGCATGTCTGCTTCTCTCCTAATTTCAATTTCTCTTTTTTATATCTCTCGCCTCTTTGTTTGTTCTTCTATTTCTTTCCTTGCTTTCTCTTCTTTCTGTTTATCTTCTTATTCTTCTACCAAATTCGAAACGCACCTCCATTCTTATTTAATTCATTTCTTTTGTTTTGCCACCAAACCTTGCCATTTATCTATCGCCACCTATCACCCAATTTTGCCACCAAATGATATCATACTGCCAGCTGCCCATGTTGGTCAACTCAACTTATTTTATTATTTTAATCTTCACACTTTTCTGTACAATGATGAATGTTTATCTCGAGCTTGGATTCGGACTCGGATCTGGATCATGAGTTTAGGCTTGGATTTCAGGTTTGGGAAAATTTCTGGAATTGAGGTATTACTATTCTTCCCACCTTATAAGAATTTCGTCCTCGAAATTCATACCCATCCTAGATTCTTGACATCTTGCTCTTAAATTGTAGAGTTGGACCTTACAATATATCTTGCTAAAGCTAAATTAAAAATCAAGCTTAGTTAATTATACTATTAATTTATTATTTTGCTTAGTTATTTTATCAGTTATCGTTTAAAAAATTCTTAAAAACAAGTGAAAATTAAATAAAAAACTAAAAAAATAATAGATATTAACAATATATATTTTTAAAATAAATAACAACAATAGAAACAAATTAAACACCAAAAAATAACAGTACAATTTTTTTTTTTTTTTTTTAAGTTAGAAAAAAAAAATTAAAACGAATTTTTTCTTTTGTAAGTTAAACACATTAATCTTATGAAGAGATCGACCTATTAAGTCTCCTCAAATTGGAGAAGATCTGGATTTGGGTTTTTTTTTTTCCTCTTTTTTAGTTTTTATTTTTAATAATTATTAATTTCAAAATTTTGTATTGTTATTATCTGATTTTATTTTTTTTATTGTTGTTTTTTTTTTTAATATAAAATTTCACTTGTTTGTAAGAATAATTTATAAAAGAAGTAACTTAGGGGCAATTTCGATATTTTTTGTAGTGTTTGACCGGTCAACAATTAAATCTAATCGTCAATTAGGTCAAGGGTACTGATTGTAAATATTATAAAAAAATCATTTTTTCTAAAATCTCAGCTAAATATGAGGGACTCTTATTGAAATATACTCTCATTTAAATTAGTTATTACACTGAAGTCTGAACAAGTTTGAAAGTGACCTTGTCCTGTTGTCCGCATTCTATTATTGGATGATATCTCACGTGACCCCACCGCTCGTATCAAAAACAGAATAGAAATGCCCATATCTAGGAGTACAGACGTGGTACTCTCTCAATTCACTTTCCTGCCACCTATGATTTTTATTGACTCGAGAAAATATCAAATGCTACGGTTTTAGAATAGTATTCGTAAACCCTTCAACTAAAATAGAATTATTAATAAAATATTAAACATGATTGGTTGAAGAAAAATATATAATTTAAATACAGTTTTTGATTGGGTGGTTATGCTGAGACCGTCCCGTAAAAAATAAAATCTCAATGCCGCTTCGAGACCCAACATAACCGCCTTTAAAGAGATCTAAAAAAAATAAACAAGACACAGCTACTCACTTCCAAGTTCCAAGTGCAAATCTCGTGATGGACTTACCACAGCCACCGCCACCGCCGCAGGCCGCCGCCAACAAGCTCCGGATCATGGTCAGCTACGGCGGACGCATTGTCCCCGTCCCCTACAAACTGAAGTCCCTCTTCTACGCAGGCGGCGAAACCCGCATAATTTCCGTTCCCGCCTTCATCGCCGCCACCTTCTCCACCTTCTCATCCCACATCGCCACCGTGCTTCAGGTGGGTTACCCTTTCTCTCTCAAGTACCAGCTCCCTCTCCACGACCTTGACTCGCTGATCTCTCTCTCCACCGAGGAGGACCTCTTCATCTTCCTCGAAGAGCTCGAACGTTTCTCATCTTCTCCTGCTCCTGCCCGCATAAGATTGTTCCTCTTCCCCATCAAGCAACAGCAGGGTGGGGACCACGAGTTGGCGGTGAGTGGGATTGGGACTGAGTTGACTCAGATCGGGTTGACTCATCCGAAGACTGAGAGTTGGTTCGTGGACGCGTTGAAGAGTGCGAAGATGATGCAGCAGAAGCGAGAGATGGGTGGTTTTGGTGGGGAGGGTGGTCAAAGTGAAGGTCTTTGTGGACAAGAGTCTATGATGTTGGAAACGACGTCGTCTTTTGGCTCTTCTTCGTCTTCGGTTTCGTTGTCCAATTTGCCACCGATTAAGGCTGGTGGTGATGAGACTATGATTCACTATCAAGAAAACAAAACCACGATGCCTTCAATTGAGTCAACTACATGGTATTTATATATTAGTTTTCATATGATTTTGTTTTAAGTCTTTTGTTATTGTTGATGAGATAATGAATTAGAGGGTCCTTCACTAGTCACGTCGGTCACCGGTTGGAATTAGTGTGAAATTTCTTTGCACTAGTTCTAACTTCTAACCGGATGGAAGACGAAAAATTCCAGACCTGACTTAGAGAATTATTCATGAATCAGATACATCATATATGTGAGAAAAAATTGAAACTTGTGTGAGGCAATAGATTGGTTGGTCTAAAAGTGTTTGTGCTTTGTCATAATTTGAAATATATATAGTTTTTCTACAACTAGAAGCTCAATGTTGTGTAATTGTATTGATTGTGTGTAGTTTCTTTTTACAGTGATATTGGTATCATGGCTAGTCCAGTTTCTTACGCGCAGACTGTAACTTACCAAGACCCCGTTATTACTGTTATTGCCATGGAAAACAAGGTTTCTTTGAATCCTGTTGAATTATCAGATACTAAGATCTCTGATCTCGTCCCACCAGGGTTACCGATGCATAAGACAGTTCAGGTTGCTGGACCTGGGTATCCGTTGTCTACACAATTGGATCAACTTCAGCAACAATCATTGCAATTCGTTCAGATGAGTAATCCTATGAGTGTTTTGCCGGTTACATCTTACTATCCTACTCATAATATGATGCCGCCTCACCAGCCTCTCCAATATCTCCCTAATCAGCCATACCCGGTTTATGCTGTACCAGTTGGGCAGGCCCAAGCTTACAATGCATCTCCTCAATATTGTTCCAAGGAAACTATGCCGGTTGTACCTGGCCGGCCTCCACTGCTTCCAAATACCCCAGCAATTGCATACAGAGAAGTCGCTGCAGTTCCACCTATACCTGGATTTGTGTCACAAGCTTATAGAACCACCCCTGTTGCAAATTCACCAGTCCATATGCTTTATAATGAAATTAAGCAACAAAATGTGGTTGTTCCTCAAATGCATAACCAACCTCTGCCAATTGGTGTTACTTCCGGGGAAACTGCTAATTATAGCAACGAACATGATGACGAAGCTGCACGGGCCCAAATATACAAATCTCAGCCTCCACCACCACCAACTACATTGCCTTCTCAATACCAAACCATGACCAATGCCAGAACAGTATTGTTGTCGTAGGCTTTGGTGCAGTGTCATATGGACAATATAAAGCAGCAGATTAAAGCTTCACAGCCACAGTGATTCTGTTATCTGAGAAAAAAACAATTTTGGTAGAGGTGTTGTGGTAACTCCAAACTTTTCTATGTTTTCTTATTTCGGTGTTGTTATGTATTATTGTCTGTATGAGACAGAAGAGAATTTGTCCTCCACCTATTTTTCCGTCTTTCTTTGTCATGTTATTTTCTTTTATGTTATTTAATTTGAGTGTTTTGAGATTATATCATACAAGTTTAATAAGATGTGTGCTTTAAGTTCAGTGTGTCGTTTTTAGATAATACACATATATACTTGTTAGGTTGTTTTGATGATGATTAATGTTTGGTGCTGAACAAAATTCAATCCTGCTACTTGCTTGGGATGACCTGTTTTGTGATTTGAGTGTTTGATTCAAGCCCTGAAGTTTTGTCAATCTTTTTTTTTATTGCATAAGTAATTAATTTTCCCTTTATCTGGAATCCAGAATGTGCTTATGCAAATTGGTCTGTTCTAAAACAATAAAACATTGCACCTGATGAGCAATGTTTTATATGAAGTTGTGATTCTATTTGATCCTACCCATTTCTCCTTTGGCTTTATTTTGGCTTCTTTAAGTTAACGTTTGTTAAATAGTGATTCTGTTGGTCTGACACAGATGGACTAAGTTTGATGAGAAATTGACTGAATATAGACTTTTTAACTATAAATCATTGATGCTGTTCTTTGATGGAGTATCTCACAGTTGTTTTATTGACTGTCTTAGTCTCACTTTCCGGGCTCACTCTTGATCTGTTTCTGTCTTCTATTTGAGTCTTTAAAACTTATTGCTGTTATATTGCCCCAAAGAAATCATCTTCAATAAATAGTGTTCTACTTCCCTACTGCAAGTAAGGATTGCTGAACATAAATTCGTACATTGATCAACTATTTCATGGTCATGTGTATTCGTCTGCTGACATTCTTCAACAGCTCTATAATTATCATGATCATCATCACTTGAAGCCATCTGCTGATTTTCTGTTTCAGATATTGGCTCTCAGTTTACATTCAAGTGCCATTTTATGTTCGATAAGCATGAAATATGAAGATGTAAGCCTAACTGCCCAACATGTGTTTTACAAAGCACCTTTTAGACTAACCAAGCTGAACATCATTATCTTCTTTAAGATTCTGTGTATCTAGCTATTCAAGTTGGGGGTTTTCTTATAATCATTGTCAACATGATGAAAGTAGGGGTGTCATATGGATCAGATCTGGATCCAAAAATTTCAATCCAATAGGACTTTTGGATTGAATCAGATCAGATCTATATAGGTTTCAGATTGGACTTAAATGTTTTTTTTTTTAAGAGTTCAAATTCGGTCCATTTATCCGATTATAATTGGATTGGATTGGATCCAAAATAAAAATATTTAATTTTTATCTTTGAATTATTACTTTTTAATTTTACTATTGCTTGGATCAGATTGGATCCAATCATCAAGGACTCCTTTACTATGAAAGGGAATTAAGTTACATAGGAAAAGAATCATAAAAAGGAACTTGATTCCTTAGGTGGGAGGAGGGAATTAAGTTTCTTGCCGGTAGGAACTTAATTCCTGATTGGGAAGGGAATCATAAAAAGGAACTTGATTCCTTAATGGGAAGAGGGAATTAAGTTTCTTGCCTGTAGGAACTTAATTCCTAGTTTGTGTGGTGTTAAACACTCGGACCTAAAATCTTAACCTGATAGGAAAACAGCCTAACAATAGTATTTAAGTACTCTAACACACCCTCTCATGTGCAACACTAATAGGCTTACCATGTGGCTCAAGCCCGAATACAAACACACAGCAAATTCAAATAATCACGTGGAGGGACTTGAACAAATAATCACGTGGGGGGACTTGCAATAGGCGCGTGATTTGGTAATATGCCAATTTGAACAAAGGACTCCTGGGACAACTTGACTCTGATACCATGTTAGTAACCATCGAACCTAAAAGTTTAAGCTTAAGTTGATAGGAGAGGATCCAACAATAGTATTTAAGTACTCTAATAGGATCCACTTGATTTGATTTCTCATTCCCTCGTTACGAATCCTGATTAATAAACGTTCCCTAAATCCTAAAGATCCATGATAAATCTGGATCCTTAAATAAGCGACTAGGATCCAATCGGACATGTAGATTTTTTTGGATCGTATTGGATCAGGTCCAAACTGTAGGGAATCAAATAGTCCGATCCAATATGAGCTAGTAGGACAGCCCAATTAGAGAAACAGTCAGAATCTGAAATTTTAAGCCATCTATGATTAGGGAATATTTTGCAAGTTTTGCTTGAAATTTATTTAGGTGACAAGGTGATGATGCATTTGAATATTAGGCTTCTACTGCTTGATCTTAGTTTGTACTATTCCTATGTAATGAAGGATTTAATGCAATTCTTTATGAGAGTCATGAGAGCCATTACACAACTTGCATTTTCCAGGTTATATATTGTTGTTGGTTTTACATATAAGCTTAAAATTTTGGGTTTAGCTTTAATCTAGTTTTTTTGGCCACCAGTCTTATGTTTGATTCCTGATGTTTGCATTCTGCATTTGATTTTGAGTAGACCATGTGTAAATTCTAACTTTTGAAGCAGGTTAGAGTTATGATTTAATTGAAGTAATTTGTTTAAACTTGCATTTATTCTAGAAATTTAATTGAAGTTGTTTGTTGACTTATGTTCTCTTGATGCTTCATTAACAGAAAATGCTAACAAATCATTAGGCTAGAGCATTATAATTGACATAGTAAAACATTTTATTTGTGTGAGAAATATTGAACACATTCACATAAGCTCAAAAAACTCATACATGGTAACTTTTCAGAGCATTTTGAAGCACAATCCAACTTCCACTTCATGATTAACCATTCTTTGTTTGGTTGTGCCTTTTCTCTCAGATGTTATTTATTTAGCAAGGTTCTCTTCTTCACCTAACATGAACTGCTGCTTAGTTGATGACGTAATTCTGTCCAAACTATCACAGACATACTTCATAGAAGGTCTCTTATCAGGGCTCTTGTGGGTGCAGACGAGGGCGATTCCCAGAACAGCAACTATTTCATCTTCCCTGTCTGCATCATTAGCTAAGAAGGGGTCGAAGACATCAGTTACCGCCTTTTTATCCTCGAGGATGAGCTGAATCCATTGGACAAGATCCATTTCCAATGAACCTATCTGAATTACCGGGAACTTCCCGGAGATAATCTCGAGTAAAATCACCCCGTATGAGTACACATCCCACTTCTGTGTTGGCTTTCTGATTTTTGAGGCTTCAGGAGCTTGATAACAAGACCTGGTCATGGTTGTGTTTATTGGTGTAAACTCATATGGAGAACTCTGCTGTGGTGTTCCATTTGTCATTTGCTCCCATTGGACTGTCTCTGATTCTTCGGCAATATCAGCAAGGCGTCCAAGTCCAAAATCAGAGATATGAGCCTCCATCCTCTCTCCAAGCAGAATATTGCTAGGCCTCAAATCTCCATGGACATATCTTCTGGGACTGAATTCATGCAGAAAAGCCAAGCCTTTTGCTATTCCTTTTATGATTCTCAGACGAATTTGCCAAGAAGGAGGTCTGAAGTATATCATTCCAGATTTTCCTGCTCAAGTTTGAAGAATGGGAACCGTTAGTGTATTTAAAACATGTGTGATTTTCATGGGAGGCCTTTAACAAGAATAACAGACAGGAAAAGCAAAGAGGACATAATCAAGAAGATAGTAGCTAGTTCTTCTAAGGGGAAAAAATCTACCGTGAATTGCAGTGGCAAGATCACCGTTGGGTATGTAATCATAGATGAGCAGCTTCTCATCAATGGACCAGAAGTAAGCTCGGAGACTGACGATATTTGGATGCCTAATCTTTGCAATGGCTTCAACTTCAGTTTGAAATTCCTTGAACCTTTGTGATCCCCCTTGTCCCAATCTTCTGACTGCCATCGCTGGCCCGTTATTGAGAACAACTTTATACACAATTCCTATTCTACTCTTACCCAGAAGAAAAGCTGATGCTTTCAGAAGCTGCTCGAGATCAAACTCAACCTGTAAGTCTAATGGCACAAAGTCGTATTGCTCTGAATTTTCTGATAGAGTTTCTACATCTTTTCTGGTGAAGCAGAAGATTTCCTTTCTAATCATCAGTTTTTCTTCGAAACGAAAACCACCAACATTTTCACCCCAATTACAAGCACAAGCCTTCTTGTGCCGATAATGGAGCAACAATCCAACGATGCATATCCCCATCACCATGGCAATGACAACAACGGCAATCACAGAACCTAATTGATGGACCTTCCGACTTTTGACTGAATTCGGAGATGGATCATACGGAAAGGGTTTAGTGTATGGATCTAAAGTGCCTGAAGGACATGATATTTTCAAAGGAGGTCCACAGAGGGAAGGGTTTTCTATGAAAGCAGTTGGTCCTAAACTCAGCATACCAGCATTTTGGGGTATTGGGCCACTAAAATTGTTATGACTAAGATCTATATAGACTCTCTCTGCAATTTTTCCTAGGCTTGCTGGAATTGGACCATTGAAGAGATTGTGAGACAAATCAAGAACATCTTTCAAGTTTGGTAAGCTGCCAAAGTTTTCAGGGTTCAAACCGGTTAGGTTGTTGAAGGAAAGGTTGATTTTTTGAAGGGTTATTAAATTTGTTCCAAAACTATCTGGGAGAGAGCTGTTGAAACTGTTTTGATTGAGGAGCAGCTTCTTTAGTCTCTTGCATTGGACTATAGATGAAGGTATTGAACCACGGAACGAATTCCCGGAAAGATCTAAAACTTGCAGGTACTTAAGGTTTCCTATCTGAGTAGGAACAGGTCCGGAAAACGCATTTCCTGAAAGGACCAAACTTTGTAGATTCAGTGCACCAAAGAGCTCGATTGGTAAATTCCCAGAAAAGTTGTTATTCTTGAGATTAAGCCGGCGAATCTCAGAGAGCTTTCCAATAGCTGGATGAAGAAATCCTGAAAGCTTCTTGTTTGGAATGCTGAGGGCATTAACTTTTAAATCTCTGCATGTAACTCCATCCCATGCACACGGGTTCTCGTCGGAGCTCTTCCAATTGTTTAGATTGTCTTGTGTGACTTGTTTAAAAGACAGAAGAGCAAGTCCTTCATCATTTAGACAACCCACAAGAGCAATATAGTTGGAGATGAGGAAAACCAATGAAAGAAATGGGGAAACCATCTCTACCGGAAAAAAAAAAAAAAAAAAAAAAAAAAAACAGCTTTTTTTGGAAGTGAATTAATCAAAAGCTATAATATGGGATTTGTGGGGATGATCAGTTTATTCTCTGCTAAGCAAACTTTTGACACATATATTGAAGGAAGCTATGGGGGATTTGGACAGAAATGAAGAGGGTTGTGATGCTTATGTAAAAGCAGCCAATTTATTAGTTAAAGATGAGTGCTTTGTGGGACAAACAGCTCATGCAATTGCAAGGTTTGAAAAAGCTTTCTTTTTGTCATTTTTCTGGTCCCAAAGAAATAATATGAACACTGTCCTTATCTTTCCAATGATGACCTTTCTTCACATTTGCTTTCATCAAACGCAAACTCAAGTTTTAAACACTTCATTATACCAGACTTTTCTGTCTTACTGTATCTAAACAAAGTCATCATTATTCATTACTCATCTAAAATAAATCTTAATGTTTTCTAGTGTTTTTCAAATATGATAATTATTTATTAGTTGTTGTGTTTTCAATCATTAGATGTATCTAATGTTCTAAAATGATAGCTGTGTGTAGAACAAATCTGGTCATGATAAACAAAACAAAACAAAAAAAGTAGGATGTTATTGACTTGATAGTTGGCAGAATAGTGTGAAATGTCATGAGATGTGCCTTGAAATTTGATTGTAGCGCAAATTATGGCAATAATGGATGCATAAAGATGGCGCTGATATTGGACTAGTTTGGACAGTTTGACAATGAATTTAAGCAGAAGCAGCAATGAACAACAAATTGACCTTTCATGATTTGTGGTCCAATACAGGCCTTGACTCTTGACTCTTGAGCTAAATCCGAAAAGACTGCTCTTTAATTTTTATTTTATTTTTCTTTTGGTTTAATTTTTCCTATGAATTGTTATATTTGCACTCCTGTTAGAATAGTTTTGGACTGAATTTGGCTTACGGTTGATAATTCTTGATTAGTGAACACATTCCAGAAGTACAGTGAAGTTCTAGAAGCAAATTGGGTAATGCTATACAATCCTATAAATTAACTCAAAAATTCAATCCAAATGGTGTGTCAAGTGAATTGTCATCAACACACAAATCATGCGATGATGTGGTTGATGGATAAACATTATCATTTGGGTTGGTTTTTGAGTTAATTTTTTGGGTTTTATAACATTAGTGTAAAAGATTATCTAGTAAGTAATTTTTAAAAAACATGGGTTTCCCTTGCAAATGTTATTTTCGTGATTACCAAAACTAATATTAAACTACGTTATTTTTATGTTCAAGTTTGTGTTAGAATATTTGTCATTAATTTATAGGACTTCTATTTTGTTTAGGAATTAATTAACTTAATTATAGGATTTCTTGTTTCTTTCATAGTTGTATTTCTCTATTTATTTTGATTAAGGAATCAATTAGCTTAATAATAAAATTTCATGATTCTTTCCTAATTGTATTTCTTCTATAAATTACCTCATATACGGAGAAGAATAATAACAAAATATGGCAAATCCAAATGTTGTAGGAGAAATACAACTAGAAAAGAATCAGGAAATCCTATAATTAAGCTAATTGATTCCTTAATCAAAACATATAAAGAAATACAACTAGGAAAGAAATAGGAAATCCTATAATTAAGCTAATTGATTCCTAAACAAAATAGAAGTCCTAGAGTTAATTTTTTGGGTTTTATAACATTAGTGTAAAAGATTATCTAGTAAGTAATTTTTTAAAAACATGGGTTTCCCTTGCAAATGTTGTTTTCATGATTACCAAAACTTAATTTTTTGGGTTTTATAACATTAGTGTAAAAGATTATCTAGTAAGTAATTTTTTAAAAACATGGGTTTCCCTTGTAAATGTTGTTTTCGTGATTACCAAAACTAATATTAAACTTTGTTATTTTTACGATCAAGTATGTGTTAGAATATTTGTCATTAATTTATAGGACTTTTATTTTGTTTAGGAATCAATTAGCTTAATTATAGGATTTTCCGTTTCTTTCATAGTTGTATTTCTCTATTTGTTTTGATTAAGAAATCAATTAGCTTAATTATAAGATTTCCTGATTTTTTTTCTTAGTTGTATTTCTCCTATAAATTACCTCATACACAGAGAAGAATAATAACAAAATATTGCAAATCCAAATGTTGTAGAAGAAATACAACTAGAAAAGAATCAGGAAATCTTATAATTAAGCTAATTGATTCCTTAATCAAAACAGATAAAGAAATACAACTAGGAAAGAAACAAAAAATCCTATAATTAAGCTAATTGATTCCTAAACAAAATAGAAGTCCTATACATTAATGACAAATATTCTAACCCCCTACCCTCCCTCAAGTTGGTGCATAGATGTCACTTATGCCCAACCTGCTAATTAAGTCATGGAAGCTCCTTCCATTAATAGCCTTCGTAACCTTCCATTAATAGCCTTCGTAAGAATATCTGCAAGCTGATCTTTATTTGTAGGTGGTATTGATGGTCAGAGATAGAAGGACCGACTGTGAGGTTTACTGGAAAACAAAAAATGTTGAAAACTAGGCAATAGTCTTGTTAGCAACTTATAGTAGTAGTAAAATAGGCAGCAATCCTGTTTAGTAGTAGAAAAGTTGAAAACATGCAATAGTCCTATTTAGTAGTAGAAAAGTTGAAAACAAGTAATAGTCATGACGTCATGTTAGCAACTTATAGAAGTAGTAAAGGAAGAAAAAGAAAAAAAGATGACTGGATGCGCTTGAAGCCCAGATAGTAGTAGGCAACCCGTTGGAAGTAGAAGGTGTTGATGTAAAAAAGGCGGTCCTGGTCTTTGGAGATCCCATAGAAAATTCCCCTTCAATGGGATGTGACATGGTAGAGATAGCAGCGGAAGCAAAAGAACAATAACTCCAACGGTCGGAACAGTAACTCCGGCAATTGGAACAATAACTCCGGCAACTGGAACAGTAACTCCGGTGGTCAGAACAGTAAATCAGATAATCAGAACAATAAATCTGGTAGAAGGAGGGCCGGATGTCGGAGAAGTAGAACGGTAGTACCTTTTTTCCTCATTGCCGGCACCACTGCCACTAGCTACCGACAGTGAGATTCAGAGAAAAAAAAAATAAAGACCAAAAAATTTTATTTAGGCTCTAATACCATGAACAAATTCATATTTTTGTTATTATTCTTCTCTGTATATGAGGTAATTTATAGGAGAAATGCAACTAGGAAAGAAACAGGAAATCCTATAATTATGCTAATTGATTCCTTAATCAAAACAGATAGAGAAATACAACTAGGAAAGAAACAGGAAATCCTATAATTAAGCTAATTGATTCCTAAACAAAATAGAATTCCTATACATTAATGACAAATATTCTAACAGTTTGGACTTCACAACGAAATACTACCGATAACGAAAGCCCAGTTGGTAGATGGACGAGTTTGAGGCTTGGGTAAATGACTTCCAGGTTAGCGGCTCAAATCCTACCGATAACGAAAGCTTTAAAAAAAAAATACCTGGTCCTGATTAATAGATATTGTAAAAAAAAAAAAGGGTTTGGACTTCACAAAGTAGTTGACTTCACACCATGACATGTAATTGTGCAACTTCATAGACACAAAAATTACATTACACATAGACTCTGGCATTTTATATGATTGTCAATACTATCTCGTCCAAATTTTATATCAAAAAACATTTATGTAAGTGATTTGTATATGTCATGCAAATTATGAGATAACTTGTTGAGTTCACTCAATTCGACAAGTTATTTGAATATGAATTTTGATCAAAATATTTAGAACTACTGTACCACTCAAATCGATACAGGCAACTTTGTTAAGTGTAGTCACAGGTAGAAATTGCAGAGTTTAGTGTTTAATTGTCTAACTATGAGTAGAGAAGGAGATTGATTTGTTGTCTCATCATCTGTTTGCTATATTATTTTTGCTTTCATGGAATCACTTTCAACATCTGCATTTATATCAACATGGTTTTTTGCCACTAAATTGTTAATTAAAAAACACAATTCTATATGTGGTCGAGGGCAATAGTCCCACGGTAACCACAACTCTTAACGAAGTTGACGTCCCAAGTTCGAATCCCCCTTCTTTTAAGAAAATACACGATTCTTTACTCATTTACATGATTGCCTTGCACGCGCACATTTGTGAGTAAGTCACAAGAGTTGCAACATTCCAATATGTGCAAGTTTGGAATAATACAACTTGAAAGACAAGCAGTTATTTGTAGCAAAACCAATTCTTAATGAAACATCTTTCATGATCTAATCACACTTCTAAGGAACTTATGAATATGAGTGTGTATTTGCCGCAACAATCTTCGAACAGTTTACGGGTTGTTGTTGTTGTCTATACTCTTGCCACTGAAGAGCTTGACAAAATTGGGCACCACCTTTGTTTTTTTCTTGATGGCGATGGAACTCGAACGAGCCATCCTAGTCGATGGAGAGGCAGACTTTCGAAACTTTGCTCGTCTTGAAGGAGTCAAATTGGCACTGCTGCCTCTAGTGTATTTTCTAGTTGGTCCTGGCTGCATGTTCTCTGCTTCTTCTGTGTTTTTCTCGCGCTTGTGTCTCCATTTCCTCATCTCTCCTTCTACATTTCTCTTCGCGGAAAGTGATCTCTGTGTTCTAAACGTCTCTTTCTCTTCTTCCACCCTTGTCTCCCTGATTTCCTTGTGAGCTATTTCAATTCTCATCAGTATTTCCTTTTCACTGGCTTTTAATGCTTCAATCCATGCCTGAGAAGCCGCAACCTTCTTATCTGCAATCTCTTCAGCCCCACCAGCACGACCAGTTAAATATTCGTATTCAAACTTGGAAATGGTAATCAAAGAACTATGTTGTGAAGCAGAAGCTCTTGTCTGCATAGTATTCTCAATAAGAGATTTCAGATTCTCAAGAGCTAAAGCTTCTGATGATTTAATAGCATTGAGCTCTTGCATTGCAGACTGCAACTTTTCCTCAGTTGAATCAATTTCAGTCTCAGTTTTCTGAATTTCCGCCTTGATGGTTGCAGTTTCTTCAACAACAAGCTCCTTCTCTTTCTTCGCTGCCTCCGCTTCTGTCTTTAACTGTTCAAGAGTGAGAGATAGATTGCTTGCAATTTCTGTAGCCTTTTCTTCAACTGCAGTCGCTGCTTCCAACTTGGATTTTGCTCTAAGTAGTTTGGAATTGAGACTTTGAACAATTAAATCTGACTTCTCTTCGGCTTTCCTAAACCGAGCAGTTTCTTCTCTGACATGCTTGAGCTCATTCCTTATGACATCCATTGAAGCCATGAACTGAAAACCTTCTTCTTTGATTGAAGCCAATTCTACCTTTGCTGCCTCTAATTCTTCCATGATTGACTGTAACAAAGGCGAAACTTCCAATTCGTCTACACTTTGAAAATCGCCTTGTGTGTGCTTAAAGCTATCATTGCTTTGTACACTTTTGTGCATTTCTTTAACATTCTTTAGCTCATTCTTTAACACATTAACATCAGACAGTGTGACTGCCAGTTTGTTTTCGAGCTCTTTAGCGCGATCAATCTCTTCACTTGTTTCCTTGATTTTTTCCTTTTTCCCCTCCACTGCAAATAAGAATTCACTGGCTTCTTTTTCCCTTTGAGCTTCAATTTCTGCGTATTCTTTCAAGGCCTCGAATCTTGCCAACTCAACCAACACTTGTTCTTCATTGGTCTCATCAATCTCCTTCCTAAGCGCTTCCACATTGCTCGAATTAGACCTAATTTTCGACTTCAAAGTCTCAACCTCCTTTTCTGCCCGCAACTTCTCTTCCAAAACAGAAGCCATATCAAGCTTAAGTTTACTCAATTCCCTTTTCACAAACTCCAACTCTTGCATCACTTCTGGGTACTGTAAACTCTGTCCATTTCCTGCGGCCATCATTTTTTGCTCATGCTTACCTGAACTCTGTAACGTCTCAATGTCACTCATCTTCACTTTCACCTTAGTATTCGATTCCTCAATCAGAGAACCAAGATCTTTAACCGTCTTCCTTGCGTTAGAAAGCTCGGATTCTGCTTGAAGTTTTGCCAACTCTGCAGTCCTCCTACTCTCTTTGTATCTACTAATATCCTTCCTTGCCCTATGAAGTTTTCTAGCTCTTGAAGAGGACTTGTCAAAAATTATAAACAACCATAGACACAAATCAACATAATTGAATTCTGGAGAAAAGAAATCTGTGTAATTTTGTTCTTAACATGGTAAAATGAATTATTAATTAGTAATAAACAAAAGGGTTGATTAGATTATACCTCAGGCAAGTCCATTTTGGAATTGTTGTGTGCATCACTACCATCATAAATTTTCGCTCCGTACATATTAACGGTTGCTTTCACAGACCCACTTCTTCTTTTATAATCAAATTCTCCTCTATCCATATCTATCCTGTTGTTTCACACTCAAAGTTAGCAAATTTTTTCAATCTCTTTCTCTTCCAAGAAAATGAAAAAAATATACATATATGTGCATTCAAGAAGAAAATCCCAGAAAAGATTTTAAGCTAAAAGCAGCACCTGGGTGTGATTGTGATTCTATATAACAGTATATATACAGAGATATAAACGAAAGCATGAAAGAGAGAGATTGACATACCTTGAAATTGTTGTAGAGGTAGAGAAATGGTGGTGTTGAAAATATGCTCTACAGAGAGTTCGTTAAGAACAATAGCAAGATAAAGTATAAAAAAAATAAAAGAGAGAACGGCAGAGGAAGCAAGAGAGAGAGAGAGAGAGAGAGAGTTTGAAGTTCAAGTTACAGTATTATGATGACTGGCTCATATTGGAAGTGTCGCTACCAATATTCTTTGGATCAAAAGATACCATTTTCGGCTCAATTATATTTAAATTACTAACTGCCACTCTTAATATTCTTTGGATCTTTTAGTATCTTATAGCCTCTGAATTAGCCATTCTTAGAATTATTTCTGTGGGAATTGCTAGGTACACGATAACCAACTATGTAACTTTGACACAACCTAAAACAAGGATACTAAACTATCAATATGGGGATAGAATGTAACCAAGTGGTAAAGAGGTTTATTCGGTCACAGGTTGGAGTCCCCTTCCCTATATCATATATAAAAATAAATAAAAAATTGCTTGGTCCTATTTAACATGATCAAGTCATCAATTATAATGATCATTATTGATAAAAATCTATAAAGCACTTAACTCTATAAAAAAATAGTCTATAAATAACTTTAAAATACATTTTCATGTATACTGTCATCCAACGTGGCTCATCGATGGTAAGAGAACTCATTCGGTTTAACAATATTCCAAATCACCAATCAACCAACCAAAATTAACTCTTAATACACATTATAAAAAATCAATCTATATACCAATCATGTGTTGGTGTGAGTGGTTCGACGCTCTCATCCCTTAAGCAAGGTCGTGGGTTCAACTCCCCTTGTGAACGGAGCTACACATATTGGGAGCACTTTACCCCTTAGTGGGCCGACCCAGTACGAGTCTGGATTAGTTGGGGTGTGGTCTGGGCTGATTGCACCGTATGGTGGATCCGCCCCACCCGGAAACCGGATGGTGTAAACCAAAAAAAAAAAAAAAAAATCTATATGAATTGAAGCCAAGCATCTATTGGATCAATTAGAATGTCACTCCGAACAGGTGTATTAATAGCCAAAAATTTTGTTTATTAGTGATAAATCCTAAAGCAAATGAAACATTATATAATGTAAAAAATCGGGTGGGTGTATTTAGTTAAATTGAGTACTGTAAAAATCAAAGGCAAACATGGTTGCGAAACGACAAAGGCAGATGCAAAATCGATTTTTGTCCTGGTTGTGAAAAGAAAAACGACAGTATTTTTTTCTTTGTTTTGCGGGTCATGATGGAGTTGACATAGTCACACACATCCAATTGCCTGTAACCAGCCACGTGTTTGATGGTGATCCACGCAAAAGGAAAATAAAAAAGGAGAAATTGCACAAACATCCCATTTTCAGCTGCAACTTTTACTAAAATTGCACATACTTCCCCCTTTTTTTTTTTTGTTGACTAAGTGTTAATTGACAGTTTGACTAATTATAAAATTTAAAATGTCTAAATTACCCTGAATTAATTATTTTATTATAATAATTATTATTTTTGAGATTTTATTATAATGAAATTAATTAACTAACAATTTTTTTTATTTAATAAAAAACATTTTTTTAAGAAAAATAAAAATCTTTTCCATGGGAGGACCGTAAAGACTAATGGAAAATTGAAATGAAGTACGTACAAGTCTTTTAATATATATTTTTTAAAATGATAAAAACAAGATTGTCAATTAACTAAAAAAAATAGTTAGTTAATTAATTTTATTATAATGTAATCTCAAAAATAATAATTATTATAATAAAATAATTAATTCAGGGGTAATTTAGACATTTTAAATTTTATGGTTAGTCAAACTATCAATTAACACTTAGTCAACGAAAAGTAGGGGAAGTATGTGCAATTTTGACAAAAGTTGCAGTTGAGTGCAATATTGATTAAACTCATGGGTGTTTGTGCAATTTTCCTAAATAAAAAACAGCACGCCCATATGCACTTGGGCAAATTGCACTAATAAATCCTGATTTTAGGTATAATTTCACGTATATACAATCTATGCCTGATATGGCACAAACCACCCCTACCGTTAGTGGACTAGATTTTTGACGCAAAATGACTGAAATACCTCCGGTTATTATTTTTATCTTTAATTTTATCATTTTCAAATTAATATTTAAAAGTTTACAAAAACAAAAATTAATATTTAAAATAATAAATTACATAATAAAGAAACAAATTAGGGGAAAAAAATTCAAAACTATCACTAGAAACATTAATAATTTGTTTTTAACTACGTACAAAAATTTAACTGTTTATAACCACGTTTTTATATAATTACCAAAATATCCTCACATATAAAACACTTCTCAAACCCTTTTTTCTTTTTTCTCTCTCCTCTATTCTCCCTCGTTTCCCTCTAATCTCACATCAACAGTGCCTTCACTAGAGCGTCGCCCGACGAAGGTGCTGTCAGACCAATCCTACCTACGCATGGTGATGTCATCACATGTGACACCATCATGCGCTTTGCTTGTTCACTGCCAGGGACAAAGCCAGGAATTTCATTGAGGGGGCACCATTAAATGCTAATAAAAATAAATATCTATTTTGAACAATTTAAAGTGCATTAATTGAAAATGAAAAATCCCAAGTTTACAAAGGGTATACACCAGGCTGAACAAAAAATTTGATTAAACAAAAAGTTGGAATAAATAGATCCATATAATTCTTCAAACATATTACAACTATCCTTAACTGGTTTTTTCTTTTGAAAATGTTGCATGACAATGTGATTATCAATGCCATCAGATATGTTATTTTCTATATAAACAACCAAATTATCATTCATCCATTGATCTCCCATCCTGTTGTGCAGTCGAGTTTTTATAATATTCATAGCTGAAAATGATCTCTCAATAGTAGTAGTAGAAACCGGTAGAATCAATGCGAATGCTAAAAGTAAACCAATAGAAATACTTTGTCTTTTGTTTGGGCAACCATCATTTTTACAAGTTCAGTAATTCCATTCAATTTTTAAAACTCAACACTAGAGCACATATCCATAATATAAGTCTTAAGTTGAAGATCCGTAAGAGAAAAATCATTTGGGTAAAACTGAGTAAGGCGTATCAATTTTTTCTTATCAAAAGCAGAAAAGGATTCACTTGGACTTAAACATGCCAAACAAACAAACAACTCATTTGACTTATTGAAACGACTATTTAGCTTCAACTTGAAGTTGCATATCTAAAATAGTATAAAATAGTTCAACTTGATAATGATGCAAATTTATGATTTCTTGAGCTTTAGGCCTCTTGCGCCCTCGAGCTACAAACATATCATCCATGTTAGGCATTTCAGTATTATATTTGAGACAAATAGCGGATACTTGGTTAAGTAAAGAATCCCATCCACTCTCCCTCGTAATTTGTAACCGGTGCTTACAAAAACCAACCAACTTCATAGCATGTACTATATCTTGATTTTTCTCTACAAGGCTTGAGATAATTCATTTGTAATTCCAAGTACATCTTTCATCAAATGTAAGCAAAAGAAAAAATTAAATGATTGCATCAACTCTACTAGATTGTCTGCTTCACATCTTTGCTTAGAAGTTGATCCATCATCCGCAATTATCTCAAGTACATCAATTAAAGATGGAAACATAATGATTATGTTTATTAAAGTACCATAATGTGAACCCTATCGTGTATCACCAAAACGTTTCAAATTAATCTCTTTATTAAGACCTCCCCTATTTGAAAGTTCACCACTTTTGAGTGCTTCAAAAACTACCATGGCTTGCTTCTCCCAAAAAACATCATGACATTTAGCTGAAGCTCCAACAATATTCACTACATTGGCAACTATGTTGGTGGGAATGAAATTGGTGGACTGTCACGAACGAAACCTCGAACTTCCTTGTTTCTCAGGTAGAAATAAAAGGAATTTGTTTGCGGACATTGTTCACAGAGTCTGGCATATAATCAAAGGGTGGGGTGAGAAGATGTTGTCCGTTAAAGAAAAAGAAATCTTAATTAAAGCGGTTGTTCAAGCTATTCCATCGTATGCTATGGGTATATTTAGATTGCCAAGAAACCTAGTTGACGAAATTCAGAGACTCACAACCAGATTTTTGTGGGGCGAAAACAAAAAGAACTGTAAGATGCATTGGTGTAAATGGCAACGACTGTGTAGACCGAAATCAGAGGTATGGCTTGGTTTTCGTGACTTGGGGATTTTCAATAGAGCATTACTTACTAAACAATGTTGGCGGATTGCTAAGAATCCTAACTCACTTGCCACGAAAGTCCTGAGAGGATGCTATTTCAATAATGAAGATTTCTTGGAGGTTCCTGTCTCAAAAAAGGGCTCTTATGTGTGGAATAGTTTGATGTGGGGAAGAGCGATCATGGATGAAGGTATGAGATGGAGGGTGGGCAACAGGAAGAAAATTCGGGTCTATGGTGATAGGTGGATTCCGAGAGACAATGTTTCGTTCATTATATCACCCTAATATCTTGACAGAAATAGCACTGTGGACCAACTGTTGTCCACTGCTAGAGAATAAGACATATAGAAGCTAAAGCAGAATTTTGTATAGTTTGATGTGGATGGAATTTTACAAATACCGACTGGTATAAGAGATATGGAGGACATGAGGGTTTGGCATTATGATAAGAGTGGGATTGTAGGGAAAAATAACGTAATACACGCAGCGGAAGCGAGACTAAAAATAGATTTAGTAACTTTTAAAATTTTTCCTTTTTATGAACCTTAAACCCTTTAATCAATTAAACATATATATTATCTAACAAAAGAAGAATACCTTTTGTCATGTGATCCGATTGACTTACGTCGATGGTAATCCGCAAGATCTTCAATCCTAGCACGAACGTGGATCACCTAGGAGCGTGGTATCTCTTTTCTTTGAATTGCAAACCTGAGAATGGACAAACAAACTTTTCTTTTTCTTTGTTAGTCACAAAAACAATCAAAAGAAGACTAAGATTATTCCGGTCACTTTTGAGTTCTCAATCTAATGATCGAAACTCGCGTGAACCTAAATCGATGTTGTACACACAAGCTTATTGATGAACAAGCAATTAGTGTACCATCAAAGAATAATCTATTCACTCTTTTATGTTTTAGTAGAATAAAAACCTTTCTATGAATTGAGAAGAAGAAGAAAATTGTATCAAGCACAACCCATGTAGTCGCCGAATTCTATAAGTACACATATATAGGTGGCCAATTTTTCTTTCCTTCTTTCTCTTAGGGTTGCCGAAAATACTACACCAAAAGGGACTAGGGTTGCCGCAATACTCAAGCCAAAAAGAGTTTGTATTGCACCATAATTCCTATTTAGTTTAAGACTTCAAACCCTAATCCAATTCATAGATCTTTTATTCTTTTATTTGACTAAATAAAAAGACTTCTTATTTGATTAAATAAATAAAGTTAATTATTTATTTTCTTATCAAACAAGTCTTTTAATTTTAGTATACTACTACCAATAGTATAACTCTAGGAATCATATTTCCTAATCAGAAAAGATTTGTTTCTTAATTAAACAATTAATTAATAAATTAATTAATTCTTATTTAATTAAAACAATGAAACAAAATAATATATTAGGTTAAAATATTAACCCTTGCCGCCCCACTTGTCTATAATAGGGTCTTATATTATTTTCTCATTTCATTTAATCCATTGGACTTTAAATAAAAAGCCCACATGTGAACTAGACCCATTCTTACTAAAAGAAACAAGCCCACATGTCTTTCATTAATATATTAATACAATTGTGCAGCCCATTAAATAAATAATGTGCAAATTATATTCTTAATATATTAAATGCAATTCTAAATGGACCCATAAATTAGTCTGGTAGAATATATCAAGTGATCCATGCAAGTCCGTGTGGATTGAGGATCTTGGCGGGCTATCTAAATTTAAGCTTCAATAGACATAACTAATCACAATCAACAAATGATTCACTTAGGTCCGATCCATTAATTTTAACTCATTCCACTAAAGAGCTAAAATTGAACTCTTAAATAAAGATAAAAAAGGAAGATGTTCCTCATTCATACCCTAGACAATCAAGTTGGAGATAGTGTATCCTCGTGATTAATATCAGTAATCGCCAAAAGTTCATAGACCGCCTATAACTCTCCAAGTTACCATATTTACTCATATGACCACGTTTTGAACTTGGATATTTTGACTTGTCCAGAAGTCATGTTTTCAATAGACACTATCGAAAACTCAACGTTGAGATTTAATATCCAATTACCTCAAAACATCCATATGATGATATTATACTCTCATTTAATAAATGGAGCCACGATGTCCATATCTATAAATGAAGTCCTCTATCGATTAACAAATGAATATCACCAAACTATCGAGGATAGACTATGCGATATAATCGTACTTATTGATAACTCAAATGATATCACTTGCAACCATAAGTCCATCATTTATCTCAGGATTAAGATAGACTCTCCGATTGTCCTGATAATGAAAAGACTTTTATCTATTGACAGTTATAGATAAAGTATTTCATTGTGATCCAGTTCAATGCACCCAGTGCACTAGATTCTTTTGCTCGAAGACACTCCGATGATTTTAGACTCATTATATCTCATTTGATCCCACTCAAATGCTAGCAAAAGAATTCTACAACTTTAACAAGATAAAGGTGCCCAACCTTTAACTTAAGTTGTGAACAATATTCAAGACTAACTAAAGAATTGTGTCTACCACATACATATCCAGATGTACGAACAATTCTTCTTTTCTCATAGTCTTTAGACCTTATGATTATTTACTTTGACAATTATAATATTAAACTATAAATGCTATATAGATTTGTTAAACCAGAAATCACTTTATTAATATGAAAAAGATTGTTAATTACAACATTACACTCTTGCTATTGAGCATAATCCTAACAGTTTTTACAATCAAAAGTGGGTATTTGGTTGGTAGGAAATTGTGTGCTGAACATGACCAATCTAGCTCTAGCGAAATGAATGAGTGGTGGAAGATGATGTGGAAAATGGAGATCCCACTGAAAATCAAAATATTCATTTGGAAAGCATGTTATGATTGGATACCAACAAGAGGAAATTTAGGAAGAAGGGGTACCAATTGTGATGAAACTTGTTAGGTATGCGGTACAGATGGGGAGTCTACTCTACATGCTCTTTGGGAATGCCCTAACCTGAAATATGCTCGTGAGTGGTGGCTCCCAAGTGGTAAGTTCTGTAATACTAATTTTAATAATGTCCTTGATTTGCTCTGTTTCTACTCCAAGAGGTTGTCTAAGGGAGAGATAGAATTATTTTGCATCACTATTTGGAAGGTTTGGTGCTCTAGGAATGATTGGATGCATAATGGGAAACAATATGATGTGAATGAGGTGGTGTGGTGGAGTATAAACTATATTGATGAGATTCACAGAGTTGGGTGTAGTAGGGAGAAGGATGTGGCTACGAATAGTAGGAATGGGGAGGAAGTGGGTGATAGCTGGAGACCGCCGGATCATAGTATATTGAAAATTAACTGTAATGTTAGGGTGGATAAGAGAAGGAGGAGAATTGGCTTTGGCATTATCATAAGGGATGATGGGGGCAGAGTGTTAAGGTGTTGGGCATAGGGATGTGAGGTAAACTATGACATGAATTGTGCCAAGGCTATGGCGATTTACAAGGGGCTTATGGTTGGTAGAGACATGGGTTTGGTGAACTATGTTCTGGAAACTGACTCGGAAAATGTGATTAAACAGATTATGAATGGAGGTAACTCGGATGCAATTCTCAACGGAGTAGATCGCAAGCATGTGTGATGAGTTTTCTCTCTTGTGTTGTGGAAATATATATCAGACATTTTACATTTTACAAGCATATGTAAATAGTTTTCTCTCAGGTATTGTGAGAATAGATACTATGCTGCAAATATAGTGTTTGATTCATGGCAATCTCATAACCCTTTTGGTGTTAAAGTTTATTGTAACATTGTTTTTTTGAACTATTGCAATAATTTAGGGTTTGGTGAACATGGACATGACTCGAACTCATAACCTCTTGGTGTGGATGTGAGGGGCATACCACTGAGCCAACCTCATCTTATTTTTATTGTAACATTTTTTTTTTTATAAAAAAAATATACGTTTAATGAAATGTATTTCAACACTGCCCAAGGTGACCCAATGGTAAGAACATTCATTCAATTTGATAATGTCTCAGGTTTGAATAGCCGTCACGGTAAATGTTATATATAATATACTAAACGACCCTCAATGCGTTATGTGTCGCCGTGAGGGAGTTTTGACATTAAATAATACAAACCATTGAATTAATTTCAACATATTTTAACAGCCTACCATTTCATTTTTCATAGTTAAAGCTATTATTTTTTGCTTATTTATTAAAACCATTGAATTAAAATTAAATGTAAACTCTTCGTATTTCATCAAAACTATATGAATATCCAGGGAAACAAAATACCAATAGTATACCAAAAGTTCATAATTATTGTAATTGAATATTGTTGTTAATTATTATACTGAAGTTCAAAGGTTCTTAATCAATTAGTATTAAAACATGTATGACACTCAAAAAACTTAAAAAAAAAAAAAAAACTCTTCACTTAGCTTTCCTATCTATTTTCTATAAATTTAAACTCATTGTTATCGTAAGTTGATCAAATCATAATTTCACCGTTTGCATGACCTTTTTTTTATATGCTTTTATTCAATTAATATTTTTGTAATGTTAATTGTTCTTGCAGAAGGCAGCGAGACACATTTATGTACTAGCAGGTTAGACATTTCATTTCTTATCTTCTATACAAATATTTTCTTACATGCAATGTATTCATTCATTTGCAATATACTAAAGCTGACCCTCAAGACACCACGTGTCGTCGTGATGGAGCTTTGACATTAAATAATTATTATTAATTGGTTATTAATTGTAATAAATAAAATTGAATTAAAATTAGCATATCTTAACAGCCTACCATTTCATCTTTCATAGTTAAAGTTATTATTTTTTACTTCTTTATTAAAATTATTGAATTGAAATCAAATATAAACTCTTTGTACTTCATCAAAACTATATGAATATTTAGGGAAAAAAAAAACACCAATAGTATACTAAAAGTTTATAATTATTGTAACTGATTATTGTTATTAATTAGTATACGAAGTTCAAAAGTTCTTAATAAATTAATATTTAAACATGTATGACACTCAAAAAACTTTAAAAAAAAAACTCTTCACTTTCTTGTCTTTTATATATAAATTTAAACTCATTGTTATCGTAAGTTGATTAAATCCTTATATCACTGTTTGTATGACTTTTTTTTTATTTATATGTTTTTGTTCAATTAACATTTTTATAATGTTAATTGTTCTCGTAGATGGCAACGAAACGCATTCATGTACTGACAAGTTAGACATTTCATTCATGTCTTTTATACAAATATTTTCTTACATACAATGTATTTATTCATATGCAATTGCTAGATTTTTGAGTTCCTGATATATTGAGTTTCTGGAGGTTTTCTAATCAAATTAGCTATCCATTTGATGTCTTCATTCATTGAGATCCTAAATGTGACTGTTGAAATTATTGTTGTTTCAATCGTTTAATGATTATTATTCTTTAAATGGTTTATCTCAGGAAAATGAATTTAATTAATACCAAAGTTGATAATATACACAGTGCAGTTTTTCGATTGCTTTTTATTGTTCTTCCATGTCATAAAATTTGATTTGCTATAGTACACCCACATTCAACTATGTCGATGACTTGAATTTTTATTATCGAAAAAGTAATAAATAAAGTTAATAGTTAGTGCCGATAAAATTATGCATATGGGCTTTGACAGAAGTTGATATAACATTGTTTTCTTATTGGCAGCTAATGAAGCTTATGTATGCCTTGTGACCACTGGCTACCATCACAGCTTGTGGGCCAAGATTGGGAGGACTATTAATCCATTACAACAACGATATGCGACATTCATGAACTCTCCGATTGCGACAGTTCATCAGCGGTGGTTCAGATAAGACATTTTGAGGAACATGTAGAAGGAAAGAAGAAAGGAGATCGTACATGGCAATTAATCGAATATAAATTTGGAGGAAAAAACTGTTTAAAATCTAGATATGTGCTCAACTAGGCATCTGTACTCTTAGATTGACCCTTTAATTGGTTAACCTCTCTCTTCTTACCTCATTCGATTTATATTTTCAGTGGACATATTTGACCATCGGAGGTGTCTTCCCCAAATAGATATGTGGTCACATTACATTACAAAAATGACATACTTAGAATTAAATTTTGAATGATAAAACTTTTAGGTATAAATTGCAAATAGTCATGGATATTCCTCATAAAGCTTTTGGGTATGTTGTTATAGTGATTTGGGGGTTAATGTTATTGACCTTTTGTGTTTTGTGTTAAATTTGGATGGTTTGGAATAATCATTTATTAGATAGATAGACGGTTTAACCAATAATGCAGTTTTGACAGCAATTGGGTTCACTCTATCTTCTTAGAAAATAATAATAATAATAATAATAATAATAGTAATAATAATAAATATTATGAATGATTAATTAATGGATTCCAATATTGATAGAGGTTTTGTAAGAATATGGGTATGTTGAAAATGAATCTTATACATTTCAATGAAGAGGATTTGTAGTAGTTCATAAGTCAATGTCTTGGAAACAAAAAAAAAAAAAAAAAAAAAAAAGAAAAAAAAAAGAAGGAAATGGAAAGCCAAATTAAAACTGAATACGAAGCTGAAGAGCCTCACTAAACAGTGAACAATCATTTAATTTATAAATCATTACAAATCATTTGTAAATTATTTAGTGTAGCTAGCGTTTTAATTTTGTATTAATACGAGAATGCATTTTTTGTTTTTATATCCTAAAAAGTTCATTTTATTTTCACAGATGATGCAAATGGGAAAGTAAACACTATTGAAGACCAAATTGGGTATCACCAAATTTATTGATTTAAAAACATAACAGATATATTATAGATGACACATATATATTATGAGTGACGTTTTGCATTGTTAAAACTAATTTTAAACATAAGTTACTAAATTTTGAAATAAACTTAATGAGTGTTTTACACGTCCAAATCATTTAGACGTTATAGGTGGTAAACACATTTGCTTTTTGAATCACAATATAATATATAATAACGGAGCTCCAACTTACAACATAAATTCAATGATAATTGCGTTATATTTTATAATGCCCGCACATCGTGCGGGCTGCAAACTAGTATTTATATATGATGAAGCTTATTTCATTTCATTTTTCACATTATATTAATAAGGGTTAATTGTACTAAAGTACCCTGAATTTATCACTTTAGGCAAAATATCAGTAAGTTTTGGAAATTCAACACAAACATACCCTACTATTAAAGTCAAATCGTTATCTTTAATAGTTGACCAGCCAGATAATTGAAAGGAGGAATTTGCCATTGCTACACCATCCGGCATAAACTAATTTATTATTTATATTTTTATTTATTTATTAAGAAAATTAAATTAGTTAAAAAAATATATACATCCTCGTCTCTAACATTATCAACAATTCCATCATCATTAACTCCATGTTTTCATCCTAATCTCAAACTTATCAGTAAATTATATATATAATTTTTAAAAAGAATTTATCACTAAAAGCTTAACACAATACTAACTCAAAAAAATCAACAAAAATGAATAGGAAAAAACCTCAAAACATCGAGACAAATGGTGGAGCATGGCTGATGTATATCTACATTGATCTCCATTTTTTTTTTTCTGGGAGGTACTTAACCAATTCAGGTAACTTAATTTAAAAAAAAAACATTCTCCATTGTCTTCAGTTTTTATTTGATTGTTCTTCGAATTTCAGAAATTAACATCAAATTTTGGGTTCCAACTAGGGATGGCAACGGGTCGGGTTCGGGCGGGTTTTGCAAAATCCAAACCCGCACCCGCGAAATTTTTCATCACCCACGCCCACCCATGAACCCACGAAAATAAACGGGTTCGGGTTTCACCCGCGGGTTTTATACGGGTTCGCGGGTCACACCCACCAACCCGCAAAAATATATTAATTTATAAATATTTAATATTTAATTTTATTTATTTATACAATACAAAACTCCTCTTTATTTATAATATATCATGGAGAATTACAAATACAAGTGTGTTTCTTAGTTGAGACAAGAGGCAAAGCACATTATATACATAGTTAATAGTAGAGCTTTGCACTTTTGTTTTTTCAATGTGGGACTTTTGAAAGTCCCACATTGAAAAAACAAGAGTGCAAGGTTCTACCATTAGCTATATATAAATGAGAATTAAGAATTGTAATTCTCAAAATTAGAATGAGTGGAGTTTTTATATTTTATTCTTTATATGGTTAAAAAGTTTCCATTGGAGTTTAAATTTATAATATTTTAAATACTAAATATTATATAATTTTTATTTATGCGGGTTCGCGGGTTCACGCGCGGGTTCGTTTTCCACACCCACACCCACACCCACACCCAAACCCAAACCCGCTGGGTTTTTTTTTATACGGGTTCGCGGGTCATAAATTTACCACCCAAACCTAGTGGTGACATGATGGAATTATAATTGGAACCGGCGGTTTTGAACCCTTTTTTTTTTTTTTTTCATTTTTTTTTTGTAAAAAAAAAAAAAAAGATGACAAATTACAAATTAAATTAAATTACAAAATTAAATTAAATTATTAAATTACAAATGACAATTTTATGGGTTCTTATGGATGCTTGAACCATGGTTGCAAAAGAAAAACACAAACTAAACTAGCCACTAAAGCCACATTCAATACTTGTATAATATTTCAAACAAAAACTATAAGTAGTATAAAGGATTTTTTTAAAACGTGTCCATTTACACAAGGCCTGATGTTAAAGTAATTCTCCGGACCAAGACGGGCACGGATGTGGTGTGGGATCAGGAGGAAAAGGTTTCTTACTAGGTTTAAACGAGGTTCGAAATAGACACAACACTTAAAAACACTTTTTTTTGATGAAAAAGGGGTTTTTAGGGCTTGAAAAGTGGTGCTCCCATCGCATTCCTTGCATCGTTCTATGTGATTTCAAAAAAAAAATTACCTGATTCGGACATCCGAGCACAAAGTTATGGCATTTCAAAGTTTAAGGCATATATAAAATACATTTTACCGCAATTTTTTTTTTTAAGGCAAATTTTTCTATTTTCATTGGAGAGAAATTAGAATTAGAGAATTAAGAAGAAATTGGTGTGAGGAAAAATGAAAGGGGGGTGGTATTTATAGAAAAAAAAAAAAAAAAAAAAATTATTGTGCGAAGGTTCGAACCGGCCAGTTCCAATCCGGTTGGGTCGACCAAACTCTTAAATTCACCGTGCCAGGTCTACCCAAACCCGACCCTACAGGGTCGGGTTCGGGCGGGTGCCCGTGGGTGCGGGTCAAATTGCCATCCCTAGTTCCAACATTTGAGTGGAAGACAAATCCAGGAACAATTCACTCAGATTCTTATCAATTTAATATGTTTTGAACTAATGCACAACCTCTAAATTTGTCTTTTCACGTTCAAAAAGAGATATAGAGAGAGAGGAACCCTAAAAGAAAACAATGCAAGTTACCTAGAAACATTAGAGAACTCAACTTAGGAAACCCATTCCAAATACCAGGTCTAATACCTTTCCGAATACCGGGTCTAGTACCTGACCCTTGCCCAAACTCATGGTATGGCTCATCCTCTTCTTCTTTGCACCTACTCCGCCTCCGCTCTCAATCTCGTTTCCAACCTGCACGGCTATGATGAAAAGCCTTCGGTGTCAACTGTCAACTCTCAACCTTGTCTCCACCGCACACGGCTGCGACGACAAGCCTTCGTTGTCACCCGTCTCAACTACATCAGCTCTCTCCTTTGTTTTGGAGGAGTTCAAAATACGAGATTGATCTGTTTTTTATTTTTCCATATCTCCACATAGAGGGGATCTAAAGAGATCTTGATGCAGATGTGTTATTTGCTTTCTCCACTGATTTTTGTTTTGTTTTGTGTTTTTTTTTCATTTTTAATTAGTTTTATTGTTTTAAAAAATGAAAATAAATATAAGTAATAAATAAGTTTATGTTGGATGCTATGGCAAGGGCAAATTCGTCATTTCAGATATTTGATTGGTGGACCATTATTATTAACCGTTTGAATTTTTGAAACTTATTGATATTTTACCTAAATGGATAAACTCAAGGTATTTTAGTGCAATTAACCCTATTAATAATTTATAATATATTGGTTGACCGTTGACTTTTGTGACGGTGCTCCAAATTCCCATGCACGTTAACATACCAAAGTAAGATCTAGAATCAGCTATCCAGCCATCCAGACCATCGAAATCCTAAATATCTCTATCAACGGTTGATGATTTAAACAAGAATTTACATCAACTGGAATCGGTCGAATCACATGTAATTGCAATATTTACCCAAACAAACCAGAATTTGACGATCTTCCAATGCTTTTGGTAGCACCGAATCAGCACTCCGTCTGTCTCTCGACGACAATTTTAAATCGAATTCGTTGACAATTTTAATTTTCTGGTAATCCAAACATCAAAAACGAAAAAAAAGAAGGAAAGTTTGATATGATTTGATTTGAATCTAATGCGGTGGTTGTTGTTGTTGTTATGACTTATGAGTAGAAGTAGTAGTAAGGACTAAGGAAGAGAGAGTGTGTGTGTGTTTGAAGAAGAAGAAGAAGAATGGATGTGGAGAGATCGTCGCTGTGCAACTGCGTTGTGAATTTCTTGCTGGAAGAGAAGTACCTGTTGACGGCGTTCGAGCTGTTGCAGGAGCTTCTTGACGACGGAAGAGACGCTCAGGCCATTCGTCTCAAGGACTTCTTCTCTGATTCCTCTCAATTCCCTCCTGATCTCATCTCTCGTTTCAACTCTCTCAGAGGTCCCTACCATCTCTTCTCTATATCTATGTTTGTTTACATATGTATATGCCTTTACTCTTGGTTGCTCTGCGAAATGTAGCGAATTGAATTTTTTGTCAATTTTTCCGATTGTTCGATTTTGTGCATGTTTCATATTTAGCTAAGGAATTAGTTTTATTACATTGACAATCATGCTGTGAAAACGATTGAATTGGATTCTTGAGGTCTGAGGACATACATTGATGATTTCATTCTTTGACTCAACTTAGCTTATGAAAATGATATAAGAACTTATTCTTTTTTTTTTTTTTTTTTTTTGTTGAAAAGATCATAATAAATTAAGAGGTGATGTGAGCTCTTAATAACAATTTTTGCCTCATTTTGTTTTTATAGCAACTTGATGGTTTTGTAAACGAAATTTATCACAGGCTCAGCTTGATGTTTATTTGGCAGCGATCCAGAAACTCTGTTATTAAGCATTACAAAGTGTGAAAATGGTGTTAGTGCAAAATGTCTATTCCTGATTCTATGCAACTATTGAACTTGCAGGATGCATATCCTTTGTGACTTTAGGATCACTACTATTAAATAGAAATGCCAATGCTTTTCTAGTGTGAACCCTTTGTATACATAATGGAAGATTGAAAAGACAACTGATGCATTGGTTTCCTCCTTTCCGTATCGAATTGCAGTTGCAGATCCTCAGAGTTTACTAGAAGAGAAAGAATCCCTAGAAGAGAAATTAGCAATTTGTGAGTATGAGCTTCGTTTAGCCCAAGAGGACATTACAAAATTAAAGACCGATTTGCAGAAGAAAACTGAATTGCCGCTGGATCAATTGAATGGTAATTTCTCATTTCTGCTTGGTATCTGAATGATGAACTTTATACATTTCAAAGTTTATGTAATTAATTGTGGATTATCCTACTTGGTCAGTTCACTTGTTGAAAACAATCCATTCCTTAACAATCTCAAATCAGTGATGCAAAGTGGTCAACATTCATACCAAAAATCATATATCTGTGTTCTTGCTCATTTTTTAGAGCAAGAAATTAACACTCATGCCGTTTTTAACTTCTTGTACTGGAATTCAATAACCCACCTCCGGGCTAAATGATGCATATTATAGTTGAAGACTGAGAGCATATTTCTATCCTTAATTATGAACCAAAGATGCAACTATAAGTAATGGTGCACTACTGGATTTAGCTTATAATTTGGTGCTCCTGCATTAGCTAGTACTATGCTTCAGCTATCCGTGAATTCCATTCCATATTGTATCTTTTGCAGAGTCAAATGCCAAAAATAATGTTAATCATGGTACTGAATTTCGACGGCAAAAGAGGGAGTCTTCCTCCTCAGATTTGGGCTCTTTGAAGGATAATGAACGTAGAGATCTTAACTGTGCTGTAAAGGAATATTTGCTTATAGCAGGTTACCGGTTAACTGCAATGACATTTTATGAAGAGGTTTGTAAGCATCTCTCTGTCCGTCTTCATTTCCTCCCTTGTTTTTGCTTTCAACCATTGCAAGAAGACAAAACCTAGTCGATGGTTTCAGTGACATTCGTTGTCCTGTGAATATAACTGGGCAGATCCTGGTTCCAATCATATTAAAATAAACAAAAGAATTGTGATTATATTGTTGTAAATACGAAAATGCTTCTAGTAAACTGCTTATAGATTTAGAATAATTTCTTTGTAACATGTTTGTGTCTATTTTGGCTAGGCAGAAGTCAATTCCAAGACCTGCTATTTTGATTAAACTCTTTTATACCTAACTTGCTCAATCTGGGTCATAGGATATTTGTTGGCTTCATTAGCTTTTTGGATATAATTTCTTTTCATACACTGTTGGAAATTTTGTTATGATCAAATAATTTCATTGAATTGATTATTAGGGATGGCGCGGGTTTGGGGTGGTCTTCCCCTCACACCACCCCACCCCACCCCACCCCACCCCATTTATTTTTTGAGAACCCATCCCCTCTTAAATCCCCATCGTAAATTGGGCATGGCGAGGAATGCTTTCCCCATCCCTGCCCCATTTACCTATGTATCCATATAACACAATGAATTCAATATAATATATAAAATGATTAGAAGAAAATGTTGAACTTTTAGTTTTTAAGGTTATTAGAGAATGAAACTTATTATTTGTCCATTTGTGGGTAAGATAGAAACACTGAACAACGAATGATGCTCAAATGACCTATAAAGCTACAGTAGGTGGATATGTTTAAATATATTTTTCCTTTCTTTGAAACTACGTAGTTTTATCTCTAATTTTTTTTAAAGAAAAAAAATATAAAATAATAATACAAAAAGTATATTTTAAGTGGGGCGGGTGCAGGGCATATAAAACCCATCCCCAACACATACCTACTGTGGGTTTTACTATTTATTCCCATCCCCACCAAATTTAAACCCATCCCTACTTCGGTAAGTTTGTCATCCCAATAGATTATTATAAGAAAAATTCTTATGTAAGAGGTAGAATTTCGGTGTACTAATAACTAAATTAGTAAAATACAAGAAACTTAGAAAAATTTACTTTTGATAGTTTATGTGATTCTTACCTGTTGCTTTGGTGAGAGGTGACTTGTATGACTTCTTATTCAACTTTGAGCCTGTTATCATCAAATTATTGACCCTTAAGAGGTATAAAATCTTAAAGTCAGGTGAATTTTTGTGTCTGTCACTTAATTTTAAAGCATGACCCTAACTTGTCAAAATTTTCTCTCAGGTTATAGACCAGAACTTAGATGTTTGGCAGAACACTCCTGCATGTGTACCAGATGCCTTACGCCACTATTATTATCAGTACCTTTCATCCACTACAGAGGCTGCTGAGGTATATTCTCAGACACAAGTGGGGTAGGCAAGTTTTTATTTACGTTTCCTTGATGAGGGTATTCATAGTGTTCACTTTGAAGTTAATATTCGTTGTTATGCTACACTGGTCATAATATTAAAGTGCACCTTTTCTATCTCCTGCATGTTCTTTCTTACTTTGATGTGTACTTCTCTATTTCCTATCCATAATTAAGTGGGCTGCAAGATAGGGAGGATTTGCTTTTAATAAATCTGTTGTCCCTACAGTTCCCATTCAATGTTAATTCAAATTTGTAAAGTTTGGCATTGTCTTACTAAATTAGTAACCTGAATATGCAATCTTGCTTGAAACATAAAAGGCATTTCCTTGGAATTCAATATTTTATTACCTGGCTGTGTTTACATATTTTCACCCTTGTTATGTTATTATTGACTATGGTAATACAATATACATGTTACAGTCAAGCTCTATATTTTTTTCTGCATATGTTATCGGATTGAATTTCATTAAAGATGCCGTGGTAAATTGAAATGCTGCTTGCTGCAGGAGAAGATTTCGATGCTTCGAAAGAATGAATCATTACAAAAAGCAAATGAGAGGTTGCATCATGAAAATGAGAGCTTGCTAAAACACAAAGAATTATCTGATGGTCAAATAAGTGCGTTAACCAAATCCTTAGAAGCCCTTCAGAAGGATCTTAAAGATAGGGAGAAGTTGGTAGTCACTCATACTATGATGCATCTTGTAGAGCTACTTTCATTTAATGTTTGTTCGTGCAATTATGCACACTGATATTGTACTTTTTCAGATACAAAATTTGAAGCAGTCTTTGGAGCACCAAAGAAAGGACCTTAATGATTGTAGAGCTGAAATTACTGCACTCAAAATGCACATTGAAGGATCTCGTTTTGCATGGAATTCGGTAGCTACTGAAGTTGATGTTGTCCAACCCCAGTCCTTGGAAAAGTATGAGGAAGAGATAAAATCTTTGCAGATGGAAATAGAAAGATTGAAGGCAAAAAGCCAAAATGCTCCTGATTCCTTAGAATCTGGATATTCTGAGTCCATGCAGATAGAAGAGAAAGTAGTTGAAATAGATGAAGATAAAACTGTTGTCTCTGATCCAGTTACAATAGTGGGTGCCTTAGAGAGCGGTGATGTTCAATCCCTGTCTACTCAAACCCTCGATGATAACGAAGTGAAACCAATTGAGGAAGTTTCTGGAGAGGCTTTGACAAGTTCTTCAAATGAAAATAGTGCTCTTGAAAACAGTGAAAGCGTCCCAATACAAAATGATGAATCACCATCAAAAGATACTGGGCAACATCTAAAATCAGATAATATATCTGGTGAAGTTGTATCTGACAAAATGGCAAGTTCATTCTCTTTCTGTAGGATATATAATCATTTTCATCAGGGTTGGACCCTGGAATTTTCTCCTTTTCCTTCATTTTGGGGATTTTGTGGTATGGGACTTTTGTGACATTGGTGAATTTCGGGAGCAGATAATACTCTTGGTTGGTCTCCCGTTCAAAAGAACCAAGAAACTTTGAAATCTTTACCCTTCATTTCCTCCCTGGTCTCTGTTTCTATAATCTGTTTTTGTTTACTTGTTTTATTTATGCTGGAAAGTTTGTTATACATTATAGCTGAAATATAATTATACTTTGACAGGGTTTAGGAACTATTCAAATCCTTGCAGATGCCCTACCCAAGATTGTTCCTTATGTTTTGATAAACCATCGGGAGGTTTGATTTGAAATAATTCATTTTTAATATTTCATCTATCTCAAGGTATTTTTTGGGGAGAGATTTTTTACATTTGGCCTTGTTAATACCAACAGGAGCTTCTTCCCTTGATCATGTGTGCAATTGAGCGCCATCCAGAAAGCAGCGTACGGGATTCCTTGACCCACACCCTGTTTAATTTGATCAAACGTCCAGATGAACAGCAGAGGAGAATTATAATGGATGTAGGTTGCTACTTGAAGTATTACATTTATATGGTTAGATATTTCTGCAGTTTGACCATAATACTGCATCATATCAACTTCATTTCAGGCATGTGTTAGCCTTGCAAAGAATGTTGGAGAAATGAGAACGGAGACGGAATTGCTTCCCCAGTGCTGGGAACAAGTGAGCTTTAGTCTTGAATTTACAGGGACCTCCTAGTTTACCTAATTTATCTTCTCATACATTTTGGTTTTTAATTTCTGCTTGCATAACAGATAAATCACATGTATGAGGAGCGTCGGTTACTTGTGGCACAATCATGTGGCGAGCTTGCAGTATATGTCCGGCCTGAGATCCGTGATTCTCTTATTTTGTCCATTATGCAACAACTGATAGAAGATTCGGCAACTGTTGTTAGAGAGGCTGCTGCTCGTAATTTGGCCTTGCTGCTTCCACTCTTTCCAAATATTGACAAATATTTCAAGGTCAGCCTCACTAAATATGCTTCGAGGCAATCATGGCGAAGAATTCTGACTTGACAGTTTGGCTTCAATGTAAGCTGTAGAACAGGTTGATGACACTTGGTCTAGGGAATGTAGCCTTTTCCCCTTAACCTAACATGATGGCTTAAAAGACCTAAAGTAAAACAGTGAAAAATATATATATTTATGAAAATTCTCCGATATCATATTCTGTTTGTTGACAGGTGGAGGATATGATGTTCCAATTGGTCTGCGATCCCTCTGGTGTGGTTGTTGAAACTTCACTCAAAGAATTACTTCCAGCAGTAATAACTTGGGGAAACAAATTAGATCATATTTTGAGAGTGTTACTTTCTCTTATCTTGAGCTCCCCTCAGGTATGTTTGTTTCATGCCATTGATTTTTCTCATGTGATTGAAAACTATTCCATGACAGGTTTGTGCTACTTTTTAAATTTTTTCTTTTAATGTTTCCCTCTTATAACATTTTTAGCGTTGTCCACCTCTTTCTGGCGTTGAAGGGTCTGTGGAGTCACATCTGCGTGTTTTAGGTGAAAGAGAGCGCTGGAATGTTGAGGTTCTACTGAGACTGCTGGCGGAATTGCTTCCTTTTGTGCAGCAGAATGCAATTGAAACATGTCCATTTTCTTCGGTTTCCATGTCAAAGGGAACAGTTTTTCCTAGCTCCTTGCTTGAGTTGTATGCAGGGTAAATTCCACTTTTCATTCTATTTTCTGTCTAATTATGTTTTGCATTTCCAGGTAGAATAATTCTTTGATCTTTGGTAATTACATTATTGAGTGTCTGTTTGTGGCTGTATTCTCATCCAAGTGATTTTTATGTCACTAGGGGACATACCGAATGGCCAGCATTTGAATGGATGCATGTCGATTGCTTTCCTGATTTGATACAGCTTGCCTGCTTGTTACCCCAGAAAGAAGATAATTTGAGAAACCGGATTACAAAGGTATCCCTGTCTGATTTGCTTTTATTATTTGGGTGCTCTTTTTTCTTCATCTCGTGGCTTGACTATTGAGAATTGCTCTTTCAAATTATGCTAATCTAGATAATAAATTTGCAGTTTTTGTTGGCCGTGTCTGAACAATTTGGGGATTCTTACCTAACACATATAATGCTGCCTGTATTCTTGGTAGCTGTTGGGGATAACGCCAATTTAACATTTTTCCCTTCTACCATTCATTCAAGAATCAAAGGTAATGGATTCCTATATTTTTGGTGAAACTCTTTCAGATCATGAATATCCTCTGATTGTTGCTTGATTGCAGGCCTGAAACCAAGAACTGCCCTGGCTGAGAGACTAGCTGCTTTGGGTGTCCTGCCACTTTTCTTGGCAGGTGTTTTGGGTGCTCCTAGCAGGCAAGAACAGTTAGCAGACTACTTGAGAAAACTGTTAGTTGAAGGCCTTGTGAAAGATAATCATTCAGTGAAGCGCACTGATGAGATAGTTAACGCTGTCCGCTTCCTCTGGTTTGTGTATTGATAGACACATTTTAGAATAAATTATTTGCAATCTATTAGCCAACTTATAGGTATTTTCTATAATGCAGTACATTTGAAGAACATCATGGTATTGTATTCAATATCTTATGGGAAATGGTGGTCAGCTCGAACACGGATATGAAAATCAATGCTGCCAATCTACTGAAAGTCGTTGTAAGTTAGCTTCTTGTGAAAAAGTGAATAAAAGTTACCCCATCATATGAAACTCAAATCTAATGGTAATGTTTCATTTGATAGGTACAATATATGGATGCAAAACTTGCTTCTACTCATGTTTTGCCTGCCTTGGTTACTCTTGGTTCTGACCAAAACCTGAATGTGAAGTATGCAAGTATAGATGCATTTGGAGCTGTGGCACAGCATTTTAAAAATGACATGGTATGGAATTTTTTATTTTGGCCTGATGTTTAAAATCTTAGTCAGCATTTCCCATTCATTGAACTCATAAAATTTGACATTTTATAGATCGTTGATAAGATACGCGTTCAAATGGACGCTTTTCTTGAAGATGGATCTCATGAAGCTACTACTGCAGTGATCCGTGCATTGGTGGTGGCAGTACCACATACGACAGATAGACTCAGAGATTATATCCTATATCTTATTTCCTGTTATAGTTACTTTAGTTGAACTGTTTATAATATTAGCAACAATTTTGCACTGTGGTTAACCGTTTTAGCATTTTATTGAGCTTCTATTGTTTAAAGTCATTAGATAATCTGTTTTTTCTTAACTTGATTTACATCTGTTGTCCAAGATTTTCCAACTTTCAGCCACACCAATTCCTGCTGGTGATGTCATGCGTCGCCGCGAGAGGGCTAATGCATTCTGCGAATCAATCCGTGCTTTGGATGCCACAGGTTTACATCTTATCATAGTATTCTAAATGTAACAACTTCTGATTATTTGGTTCATTTAATTACAGTGGAAATGTCAGCTGACACTAAATTAAGATCTAAGTATGGGATTCATCAAACTGTGATTGCTGATCTTTGGTTTTCATATTAACATAAAACCATATCTTAAAAAGAGATCATGTATGCATATTAGAATTTGCAAGCTAAAAGAAAATTTTCACAATTCTATTTAAAATGACGAATCGTTTTTCTTGTTAAATATTAGGACTAATAAACTGTTTAAGTGTAATTTTTCTTCTTTAAAGCAGTGTCGGCAAACGGAAGTCCACATGGGGAATCTTTGTTTGTTTTTTTTTTCCTTTCCTTTTATTTCTGTTCTGTTTTTATTATAATACTGATATAGAGTGTTGCGATGTAGATCAAAACTTACAAATAAATGTAAGAAAACACGTAGGAAACATAATATCTTCTTTTATTTTACTAGTTTTACAAAGATGTGTTATAATATGCAGGTTGAGTACATTTGGCCTTTTTCTACTCCTATCCATAGAGAAAATGACGTGTTACAGTTTAGTGAAAAACTTTGTTCCCTGGAAACTTAAATATTGAAAATCCTTGGTACTTTTGATTGCTTTACTATTCTAGAATTTTCTCAGCAATTCAATGGTTGTGCCTTTCCATGTAGAAATGGCTAGATCCAAAAGCCCAAGCTCATATTTAATGGCCCAAGCTATAGTATTTAAGCATTTTAGCACACCCAACGTCCAAGACTAATGTGCTCATCACGTCCAAATACGTGTAACCCAAGACTTACCAGTAAATCTGGCCTGATAGTCTTATACCTTGGTAGCTAATCATTAGAGACAAAAACATAAATCTTAAATTTGTAGGCAAGGGTCCAAGCAATAATATTTAAGCACTCTAATATAGATGATATTTGTTATAACAACTTCTGTGATCGTAACTTGATTGTAATAAGAAACATCAGTTTCATATAAATTTAGAGAAATGTCAAATTTTTTTGTGGTTGATTTTGATGATCAACAATTATTATCATGTCCCCAGATGCATCATATTCAAATTTGTGTATTCATAAATTCTGATCTTTTTGATGTTTTACTTGATGCTCCATGTCTTTATCTGCTTGTCTCAGATCTTTCTGCAAACAGTGTTCGGGATTTTCTGTTACCCACGATACAAAACCTGTTAAAAGATCAAGAAGCACTAGATCCAGCACACAAAGAAGCCCTTGAAATAATAATGAAAGAAAGGTCTGGTGGAACTTTTGAGGCTATCAGTAAAGTAATGGGTATGGGTGCTCATCTTGGGATTGCATCATCAATGACCAGCTTCTTCGGTGAAGGCGGGATATTGGGCAAGAAAGAAAGTGTAGAGGCACCAACACCTGAGCCAGTCGAGATCCAAGTTCCATCACCACCTCCTCCAGTAGAGGACACTAGATTCCGGCGAATCATGAGGGGAAATTTCTCAGACATGCTAAAAGGAAAACCGGAAAAGTAAAGAACCAAGACGAAACTCCCTGGAAATAGTGAAGTTTGAGTTTTTCCAATAAATGGTATAGCGACATTTGTTTTTCATCTCCAGAGTGAGAAGAAGATTTTGTTCACTGTGACCGAGGTATAAAATGTACTTATATATTTTAATTTTTTATAATTGTTTTTGAGGGATTCCTCATGGTATAGAAAAAAAAAAAAAAAAAAAAGAAACAAAAAGGAGTAAGAGTGTTGCTGCCTTGTTATTTGTTGAAATTCCGTTAGTTGTGGGAAGAAATTAAGTTTGGTCCAGATTTCACTTGTGCTATCTGATTCTTATGTTAGTATTTTGTTATTCAATGTCTCTCGGCCCTCAAAGCATGTATTATGATTAACTGAGAAAGTGAATGAAAATGTAACCGAGAATTCCATTTAGATTCAATTTTTTTGTTGTTATTGCTAAAGGAATCATGAATGTCATGCTACATTACATTACAGGACTTATAATTATACAAGGTTGTTGACATACATTAAATTTCACTCAACGGTTCAAGGCACATAATTCAATTTTATTTTTGACTTGAGGGAAGGGGATTTGAATTTGGGATCCCAATCAACGTTGAGAGGCGTTGTAATCATCAGGCGGATACCACATGTAATTGAATATTTTGAACAACTTAGTAGTAAAATCTTCCTGGAAAAATATCAGTCTTTCATGTAGACATGTAGTTTGAAATATTATCAATTTATAATCCAAAAGTTTTAGTAGTGGTTTCATAATGGTCTTTTTTTTTTGTTTAAAATAGAATAAATAAAAAAATATTAAATGTCAAGAATGGGATTCGAACCCATGCCCTTTCGGACCAGTACCTGAAACTGGCGCCTTAGACCAACTCGGCCATCTTGACTGATCTTAGAGATGTGATTATTTTCCCAATATTTGTATTTATAGTATATAATTCTAATACAAGGCATCATTTCCTATACGAAATTTCTGATTTTACAATAGTTTGAGCCTTCTACGATATTAACATTTTCTGATTCTCATATTTTAACATATTAGGATATCTTAAACATTTATTAAAATTTAAAATAAAAAAATAGACCTTAGTTTCCAAAGTTAAGATAGTTTAGTTTAATTTGTGGTGTAATTTTCTATCTTTTTCTTCTCCATCAGCTCGTTTATTGTTTGATTATTATTTATTAGGTGAAGAATTAAGATATGGCAACAAACACAGCGATAATTATTAAGATTTTTCATTATAAACAACTTGTAATAGACGACAAAAAATGTAACATTTGGAGGGCCATGAAACAAAAGCATGTGCCATTTCAAGAGAGATTTAGGGGTCACTTCAAATGAAAACATTTATTTATTTTATACAAATATATATATATATATATATTTTGGATATATTAGACAAACATTTTTTAGTCGCCGCATTATTGAGGTTTTAAGTCAACATCTCACCTCATCACATTATTAGTGAGTAGACGATGTTGATCTGATGGTAAATTCCTCGTACTTGTACCACGAGGTTGCGGTTTTGAATCCCCTAACTCTCCAAAAAACCTCGAATTTATGTAATATTATAATACTTCACAAAAAAAAAAAAAAAAAAAAAAAGAACTAAATGTTAGTCTAACCCCATGATGATTGATGACCATTTCAAGGACAAAATCGTGAGATGATATCTTATGAGGTGGAAATGGTTGGAAATGTCACCCTTTTTAACTGATTTGGTGACTTTGTCAGTATTTTAATAAGTTAAGTTTAAAATGCACCAATTATGGTGAACTACCAAAATTGCCCTTAGTTCTTCATTTATGTTATTCTGTTTATACTTTTCTCTCTCCACACTTACAAAAAAAAACGAGACTTTCTCTCTCCACAGTGACTCTCTCTCTGTTTATAGAAATAAAAGTTCAAGGTTGGATCGGCTTTCTTCTTCAACTTATAAAACGTTTGGACGTGCTTCAGTACAATAAGGTAATATTTCTGGCAAATACTTCTGTTAATTTGTTCACATTTTCATTTGTTTATATAGAAAACTGTTATATCTTTTGTTGGATCTCCGAGACTTTTGTTGCCTTGACCGAGCCTTTTCCGAGACTTTTCCTGCCTTCACCGAGACTTTTCCTTGCCTTTGAAAAGAATAAGTATCGAGCCTTTTATAGAAATTTTCGAGCCTTTTCTTGCCTTGACCGAGCCTTTTCTTGCCTTGACCGGGCCTTTTCTTGCCTTCACCGAGACTTTTCCGAGCCTTTGAAATGAATAAGTATCGAGCCTTTTATAGAAATTTCCGAGCCTTTTGTTGCCTTGACCGAGCCTTTTCCGAGCCTTTTCTTGTCTTCACCGAGACTTTTCCTTACCTTTGAAATGAATAAGTATCGAGCCTTTTATAGAAATTTTTGAGCCTTTTCTTGCCTTGACCAAGCCTTTTCCGAGCCTTCACCGAGACTTTTCCTTGCCTTTGAAATGAATAAGTATCGAGCCTTTTATAGAAATTTTCGAGCCTTTTCTTGCCTTGACCGAGCCTTTTCCGAGCCTTTTCTTGCCTTCACCGAGACTTTTCCTTACCTTTGAAATGAATAAGTGTCGAGCCTTTTAGAGAAATTTCTGAGACTTTTGAAGTCTTCTCCGAGCCTTTTCAATATCTTTACCCGAGCCTTTGTAAATATAAGATGTGAAAATATTTTTTTGTCCTGTGTTTTTATTAATGGTTTGTGATGAATAATTTGACAGAATCATGAATCAGGTTAGGATTATAATATCTTACAACGGTCGATGGGAGCAGTTTCCCGAAGGAAGTCAGAGGTTTATTGGATCCGATTACCGGGGAATGTATGTGTCAAAGAATATGACTTACGAAGAATTGTTGGCGATCGTGCATACCATTGTGAAATATGATGAAAACAAATTCGCTGTTGATCTGTCATCAATATCAATCGTTCCTGGCAGTACATGTCGCACATTGATAAGGAATGACGACGATGTCCAGTTTATGCTTGGGGAAGATCGAGTGATCCCACAAGTATGTGTCAGTGTAACTGAGAGGACAGCAGGAGATATGATAGGGAATGATATTCCTCGTCCTGAAAATACACAAAAGTTTGGATCCTTTAGCGGTAGCAACCAAGGGTTCACCCAAAGGAGTGCCACCGAAGGTGGGGAAAACATGTGTGGTGTCCTACCGGTAACAGTCGACGATACATATGTAGTTGAACCTCAAATTGTTGATATGTTTGGTTGTCGAATTGAGTAGTACAATGAGCAGTACAATGTGCATTACAATGAGCAATACAATGAGCAGAACAATTGCCCAAACCATGACGTGGATAATGATGCAAATAATGAACAGGTTGATGATCTGCAAAATGTGGATGAAAAGCCTGAACAAATTCAAACACATGGTAGACGTGTACAAGGAGTTAGTTGCACTGCACCAGATATGACTGGGACTTCCGAGGTCCGGTATAACGTAACAGCATCTGATTCTGATAATGTGACAACGTGGGTTATTCCCGGAGCAGATGCATACTCGTTTGGTACTGGTACAAGCAGCACATTCGTATCGTAAGAACCTAGAACCATGATTTATAAAGGTCAATTTTTTCCAAGTAAAAAGGACTTGAAAAGGCTAGTTAGCCATTTTTCAATACGGCAGAACTTTAAATGGAAGGTGAAAAGGTCGAATAAGACAACTTTACATCTGGTCTGCATCATTAACGACTATACGTGGAAATTAAGAGCGGTAAGGAGAGCTGAAGGGACTTAATTTCAAGTTAGAAGTTTTGTCAACGAACACAGTTGTCCATTGGAGGAGATTCACCGTCGGCACCGACAAGCTAGTGCAGTCACAATCGGAGAAGTCGTTGCACCTAGACTTCAGCAACATGATGGTCGTTTCATGCGTCTCAAGGACATAATTGCCGATATGAAAACAATATATGGCATCCAAATCATGTACAGTAAGGCACATGATGCCCTGCAATATGCATTGTCATTGAGCTATGGAACGCATGAAGAAACTTTCCAACTGCTGCCATCTTTTGCATACATTCTTGAACAGTAAAATCCTGGCACAATCACGGACTTACAGTGCACAGACGATTGTAAATTCCTATACTTTTTCATGTTGTTATGGTCCTCAATTAGAGGTTTTCGGAGGTGTATGCGTCCTGTGATTACAGTTGATGGTACCCATTTGAAGGGAAGATTCGGGGGTACAATGTTTGTTGCAACTGCACAAGATAGAAACGAACAGGTGTATCCAATTGCTTTTGGGTACGGTGACTTAGAAAACAACCATTCATGGGAGTGGTTTTTGGAATGCTTGAGGGGGGCCCTTGGTCATATAGATGATCTGGTTTTCATTTCCGATCGTCATGCAAGCATTGAAGCAGGGATTTCAAAAGTCTTCCTTTATGCAACCCATACCATATATTGTTAGCATTTTGGTGAAAATATGAAGAAGCGTTTCCACAGAAAGGATGTTGCCGACATAATGGATAACGCTGTTAGGTCGTACAGGGAAATCCAGTATGATCGCCACATGGAGGAGTTACGTAAGCTGCACAAGGGTGCATACGATTATGCTATTGATGCTGATCCACACAATGACACAAGTGGTCCCGCGTTCACTGTCCCCAAAGAAGGTACAGGTTGATGACCACAAATGTTGCAGAGTGCATAAACTCATGCTTAAAATTCGCACAGCAACTGCCACTAATGACACTGGCAGAGTTCATTAGGAATATGCTACATAAGTGGTTTCACTATCGTCATACAGCTGCACAGTCCATGCGTCATCGATTGACCAACGCAGCACATGGGGTGATCCAGAAACGTGTCGAGAAATGCAGTTATATGACCGTAAATGCAGTTGACTGGAACATATTCTCCATCAAACACAAGGGAAAACAGTGGACGGTTAACTTAGCCCGGAAGACTTGCACGTGCAACAAATTCCAAATGGACTTTTTACCTTGTTCACACGCACTCGCAATGGCAAGGTACATGACAAGTTACATTTAACGCTTTTCTATAACCAAACGTGAATCTCACTGTTTTCATTGTTGCAGGGAGCGGAACTTAGATTTCACATCTCTGTGTGCGGACTACTACTTAAGGGAGACACTTGTTGATGCATACTCGGTTCCTATTATGCCTGTTGGCCATCCTTCTTCATGGGTAGTTCCATCCGATATCGCAGCGCGAGTGGTTTTAAATCCAAAGACGAAGAGACAATCAGGTCACCCCATGGAGGGTCGACACGCATCGTTTTCAGAGAAGACAACCATATAGTCGTGTAGAAGATGTGGACAACCAGGACATAATAGCAGGCGGTGTTCGAATCCGCCTATGGTTAATGGAGGTCCCAGGACAATTGTCCCCGATGATTACCGTCGCAAGTGTAGCATCTGTCACACAATAGGACACAACAAACAAACATGCCCTCAGAAGGACACGCCAGTGGAATGAATGGAGCCGTACAAGAGGAAGACGATCAAACATAACAAGGAAGTACAAGAGGAAGACGAATTGCCACCAGAAAAGCTTGTGATTGAGAAACATGTCTTCAACTTGATGTCTTCCAACATCGTTCAGACTTTGGGAACCATGATCGATACAGTTGTTTTATGAGACCCTTGGTTCTTATGCTTTTATATAGAACTAATATGATTGATTTTATGTTCGAAAATATATTTGAATGTAGTTCTTCATTTAATGTCATACTGGATCCTTTATTGAATTTGTTGTTGAATTTGCTATATTGTATATGGATTTCAATGTATGAAATGTGTATAAAAAGGCTCGAAAAGCTTTCGATTGCTAATGTGTTCCAACATCGTTCAGACTTTGGGAACCATGCTTGATACAGTTGTGTTATGGTTTTATGTTGAGTATTTTTTTCTTTTGAAATTGAAATTGAATTTAGTTGTTTGTTTAATGTCATACTGGATCCTTTGTTAATTGCAAACACTTAAATATATATATATATATATATATATATATATATATATATATATATATATTTTCATTACTGAAATGTTATGTACATAAACTAAATCATTATCTCGAAGACCAGTCCTTCGAGTTGCAAAAATCCTCCACATCCATCTTCTTTCGGATGGTGGTCATATCATTTTTTGACCAGTCAAAAGTATTCCTGTTCGCCGCCAGATTCTCTGTCAATCTTAAAGTATGGGCACCACAGTTACCCCTACAATTCACCATATGAACAACCGTTAGAATGGAATAATATGAAAATGAATTTGGATAAAATCAGATCTTGAAACAGTCATACCCTATTTCCTGTTGTGGCACACGGTCTGTAGACACATAATAAAAAGTGAATGCCCTAGTAGTCTTTGCGTATGTCATATCGCCCCTCCGTCTGCGATCGTGAAAGTGCACCGCATGCAGCATCGAGGGTAAAAAATACCATAAGCACGCGAGCTGTATTTTCCTGTGGCGCATTGGAACCTCCTATCTGTACGAGTCGAAAAGGTAGATATTCCCTCCTGTGAGGTCGATGCTGGCCAGGGCCCAATGCGTACGACCAAGGTTGCACGGAATCAGAACCTGCAGGTGTTTCAACATTGTGTGATCAGTGTGACATTTTTTTTTTTAGAACTTTAATGGAAAACATGTAAAATAAACACTCACGGAGTCAACATTGTGCCATGGTATGTTTCCTAGCGGGAGCAACCCACGTACCACCGTAAGGTCTTTTTCGGACCACTTCTGCTTTTGTGAAGACTAACCTGTACGGGGTTTCTCAGACCCACTTCCCATCTTTCTGTCCTAGCGGTTACATAACCATGGCTGTACAAAAATGTTAGGTTATAGATGTATGAAACACATCAATGCACAAGCAAATACCATACAATTTAAACACTTACATAAAACTGTGAATCCAGTATGTTGATCCTCGGACCGTAGACAGTGGGAAATGCTCGCTGACGCTTCCGCAGAATCTTCAAGTACGCGTCAATGTGCTAAAAGTTTGAACATTTTTATTTGTTAGGATTGTACAATTTTTGAGACAACATATACATATATTACAGTTATGAACATACCGTATCCTCCAACTCCATAAAGTTGTTTTGAAACCGGTGGAACCAAAGGATATCGACTGGCATGTGTAGATCTACATCACGCCTGCATAATTACAATTCAGTTTTACTAAGCTGTTTCAAAATAAGTGCGAGATTGTAATATCTACGATTATATTTACAATTCCCCCGTCGGGTTCCTCATGTACGCTTGGTACGCCGCTAGGTGATCATGATCTATCAGTTCATGGGGCGCTCATACATGTGGTGGTTGTGGCATAGTCCTTGCCCTCTTCGGCCGACAGGGGTCAGTGTATGGGCTCCGCTCCTACCAACCTCGCCTGTGAACCCGATCCTGACGCTGAAGGGGTGGGGGACTCCGATCCAAACCACGGGGATCCACCAAACGTGTCTGATGTGAGGAGGAACTATGTCCGTGTGGATCCCCTGCCGGGGTGCTCTGTATAGAGGAACTCTGTCCTCGTGGATCGCCAGCAGGGGTGCTTTGTATCGAGGAACTCCGTCCTCGTGGATTCCCTACAGGGATACGTTGTATAGAGGAACTCGGTCCCCGTGTCACAGGGTCCTGGGTGGGCTGTATGGAGGAACTCTGTCCTCGTGGATCGCCTGCAGGGGTGAGCCCTGCTGGGATAGACCCGATGGGTGCGTTAGGATTGAGGAACTCTGTCTCCGTGGAATGAATGGAGGGATGCGCTGCATTAAGATCAACCAGAGGGGTGCGAGGTATGGAGGCACTCTATCCCAAGTGCTGGGGATGAACAACATGGTCTGGTAATACCTAATGAGGTACCTGCTCTATCTCCATATGTGCTGTCTCAGTTTCACCAGTACCACCAGTAACCTCCTCTCGTGGTGTCACACCAAGCCCCTGCTGATCAGACACTGTCTGTATAGTGGGGTGCAGCTGACGCCAAGTCTCCGAGTCTGTTCCGTCCTGATGACTATCGGTCTAGTCTCTATCACTAAAGTCTCGGTCTTGGTCATCGATTGGCGGGTCATCAAACGGTGGGTCATCGGACCGTCTGCCTTCAGTAGGTGTCTGTGACATCGAACCCTAAAGCCCCCGAATCAAATCCAGCAACTCCTTATGCTGTTGATCTCGCTTTTTGTCAGTCCTTTGCACTTCATCCCATAACTCTCGAAACGCATCCAGCAGTTCAGTATACCTACGGTCCTGAAATGAAAAAAAAAAACACGTTGTGAGTACTAAAAGTTTCCAACTACTTTCAGATTAAATACTACGGTGCAACTATTTTAACGTACCTCTGGATGCCCTCCAACGCCTCGTCATGAGTCACCTCCAGGTCGAGGCTGTGTGGGCAACACAAATCGAACCCGCCTATGCCTCACGGGACTCCCATTGCGACCATCCACGTCAGAACCCTCTGTATCACTGGGTCCCGAATGCGGATACTCAGTATCACTGGGTCTCGAATACGGACCCTCAGTATCACTGGGTTCGGCAGTCATACGGTGTTCAGCATCGACATCATATAGACTGCCTCCCTCCTCAATGCCCTTAAAGTACCGTTCAGCCATCTCTGCTGGTGTCGGCACCAATTTCACCCTCGCAAACATCTGAAATCATTGTTAGACCATTTGCTAATTGCATACATACTATTAACTATTAACGTTAACATCACAAATACTTACCTTTTTAATGAAAATGGAATCCAACTTATCCCCCCTCGGTCGCTGACTCAACTCCCATTTTAGAATACGGGGGGATAGGTCGATTTCCCTACGGGTCCCACAATCTTCGATGGCAAGATCAGGGGTAACCTCAAAAGCAAATATCTGCATAATAGATAAGTACAATAATAATCAAACACATCAATCATATGAAAATAAAAAATACAATTAAAGTATGGATTCAAATTCTAAATTCTTACCAACAGTGCATAAGTACAACTGTATATGTTGTACGTCTCCACCTTGTGTACCTTAACACCCTTTTCTCGCTGTCTTTTTTCGAACTGTTCCCGACGACCATCCAACGAATGCTTGAAGCCAGAAATAGATCGCCTATACATGTGCGCACCCTACGGGAATGCATCAAAAGCGTCCAAGTTCTCGATTAGGCGAAACTGCCATAATGAGACTTTCTCCCTCTCGTCCAAACCCATTAGTATCCAGTTAAGCATAGCTTAACCGCATCGTACTGCTCAGCGAAATCACCGGTCCGTACAGCGGCTCTTAGCTCTCCAAACTCGACCTCATCTCGACCATCAAAGTACCACTAGTGTATGCCATTCTGTACCACATCATAAGTCGACGTGTCAGGAAGTTCTTCGAACTTCAATCCGGTGATCAGACAGAACTCAACCTTCGAGAACCGGACCGAATGCTTTCCTAAAAGAAATCTCATCTCATCTTCTGCCCCGTCATGATGCAACTCACGAATAAGCAATCGATGGATAATACCAACTGAAAACTTCATGTTGCGCTGCATCCGAAGGAAATGTCCAAAACACGACTCAGTGTACCGACGTCGTTCTTTGACCGCAAGATCTTGAGGTACACTGTTAAGTGCATTTTCGATATCTCTAAGGTGACCGAAATGGTCATGTCGAGTTATTTTCCTCGGGTACCTTTCTTCCGCTGGAGTTTTCAGATAATCTTTCAGTGGATTCCTCATCTGCATATTCACATAAAAAAATAATAATAATATATATAACTTCATGAAAAGGCTCGGACACTGAAAAATAAAAGTCACGGAGACTTATTGAAAAGGCTCGGATTGCTTACTAAAAAAGCTCGGAGTGAGATTCAAAAGTCTCGGAGACTTAATGAAAAGGCTCGAATACACTTAATAAAAAGGCTCGGAGACTTTATAAAAAGGCTCGGAATATTATGTAAAAAGCTCGGATGAAGGTTTAAAAGACTCGGATATTCAAATTACAAAAAACCTACATCATATTCCTTAAAAGGCTCGGATGAAGGTTTAAAAGGCTCGGAAAAGGCTTGGACGATGGTTTAAAAGGCTCGGAAATGAAAAATTGCAGAAACCCTACTCACATTACTTAAAAGGCTCGGAAAAGGCTCGGCCGAAGGTTTAAAAGGCTCGGAGATGAAAAATTACAGAAACCCTAATCACATTACTTAAAAGGCTCGGATGAAGGTTTAAAAGGCTCGGAAAAGGCTCGGCAAAGGCTCGGAGAATGTTGTATTCATCGTCTTCAACAAAATTTTTACAGAACTTTAAACCCTAACCTAACCTAATCAAACAAACCTAATGAACAATAAATCTAATCAAACCTAATCTATATGTCTAACCAAACACCAAACATCAAACGCAAATCAAATTAACAACAACAAAACACGTGAGACAGAAAGTTCAACTCACCATTGTCGATACACGTTTGGAGTCGAGAGGGGTACTGTAGCACCACCGCCGGTGATTCGCCATCGCTTTTTTGGCCGGATTTCTTACGCCGATAACTTCTCTCCCAACTGTTCTCTCTCCTTCAAGTTTTTTCTCTCACGTTTCAAAACACACAAACAGACAAAATGGTCACCAAGATTGGTGCCTTTTAAACTTAGATTACTAAAGTGGTGATATTCTTACAAAAACCCCTCCAAATAGTGCTATTAAATTTTTGAACCCATCTTATGAGCAGGGCAAAACTAGAAACTTTTTCTTAGATGAGCTGTTATGAATTTTTTTTTTTTTGAGTTTTTTTTGACAATCCAATTTTTTCTTTTTACAATTCTTTTCTAAAAACACCCCATTCTCAAAATTTAAATTTGAAAAATATTCTAAAGATACTTCATTTTGTTACAAGATTATCCTTTCATTCTTTTTTGAATTAAATTATTAAAAAAAGAAATTATCTCTCCTAAATCATTAGATTAATTATTACATATTAAATACTCTCTCCTAAATTTTTAATTACCATATTAAATTCTATCTCCTCCAATAAATATCTCTAATTTTCTATCTCCATTCTTTCTCAAGCAAGACTAACAGTTAAGGAAAAAAAAAAAAAAAAAACTTACTAATAAACTTGATTTGTATGAACCATATGTATATATATATATATATATACAGAAATTTTATTATCAGTTCGAACTGACAAAAGTTATATCATTTCTTTGCATGTGGGCCACTGGATTTAAATACTTTGATTAGGTAGGCCATATGCACTTGTCGGTCAAAGTATTTAAATCCAGTGGCCCACATACAAAGAACTGATATAACTTTTGTCAGTTCGAACTGATAATAGAAAGATTGTATATATATATAATATATATATATAAACTCTTTTTTTTTTTAATAAAAAAAATCGAAATATGAAAATGTTTTTTGTTACTCTTGTAGATATGTGATTGCCTAGAGAATTTTAATTCTTTTATTAGTCTTAGAAATTATGAGTTTAATCGAATCTAGTTGAAACAATTCAAGCTTTCATATATCTTTTTTTTTTTTTTTTTTTTTTATAAAAACAAAAAAACTGACTTTTTAATATATATATATATATATATTACTGTTAGTAAAAAACTAAAATATTCATAAGTTTTTTTTGGGTACGGCTATTGACACCCATATGATAAGCACACATATATTTATAAGTACACCCATGTCTAAAATTTTAAATTAAAACATTACTATAAACACCTATCTTAATGCCAATAGTACCCTTATTTAAATGAATGTTTTCATTTTAATACAATTTATTTATAAACCTTCATAAGTTATTAATACACCCAATTTTACAAATGATATATTTTTAAGTTCTCCAAGCTCAAAAACACAGTCTGGAGAATTCTTAAATTCTTAAATTTTACTAAGGAACTTACTCTTTAGAAACCCATCATATTGTTCAGCTTCGAAAGCTTCATTGTTGAAATATTTAATAGTCTGCAATAGAGCAAAAAGAAAGCATTAAATTAAATTATCCAAACCATCATATTTTTCAGCTTTGTAAGCTTCATTGTATAAATATTTAACAGTTTGCAATAAAAGAAAACCATAGCATTAAAGTAAAGCCATCAAAGAAAATTCATAACTTATACACCGTAACCTCACCTCTTAATTGATTAGTGAATCAATTGCCCTTGTACTTGCATCGTTATCAACCTTATTCATGGCCTTCCTAAACTTGGTCTGCCACTACAGAAAATGTACAAAAGCTTCAATAAAAAACATGAAGACCAAAAATTATAACTACACCTATGTTGAAGATTATTAATGTACTATGTTGTGCTCTGTTCTGCTGGCTTTTATTTGTTTTGGTTTGTTTTTGGAGGTCGTTTGGTGTCTTGGTGCTGTAGCTTTATGTGTTTGTTTTTCTGCTTTTTTTTTTTGTTTTTTTTTTGTTTTTTGGCCTTTGTTGTTGTGGCCTAGTGTTGTTTTTGCCTGGTCTGGTCTGGTGTTGTTTTCACTTTGTCTTCCGTAATATATTGGCGACCATTAAAAAAAAAAAAAAAAAGTTTTGCGGTTTAAAAAAAAAAAGAAATAGAATTAGGGTTTGTTTGTTTGTTTTTTTTTAATTAAATAAATTAAGTGATATAGTTGAAAATATGGGTGTAATTAATGGGTATACATAGTATTTTGTTTATTTTTAATTAAACTAATTTGTCCTTATTGGTAAATTCCTATTGGGATATTTTTGTAATTAAATTTTTTATTAAAATATGAGTGTGCTTATCATATTTATGAGTGTCAGTATCGGCTCCCGTTTTTTTTTTCTTTAACTATTAATTAGAGATTGATAGAGAAAGTATGGAAGTATGGTATATATATATATATAAATGGAGACAGATTAATCAGGAGAGAGTGTTTAATATGGTAATAACATATTTAGGGAAGAGAGTTTAATACGTAATATTTAATCTAATGATTTAGGAGAGAGAATTTTTTTTTTTTTAATAATTTAATTAGTTTAGAGTGTCTTTAAATTTTTTTTGTCTTGTTTAGTAATTTTAGTTTAGGTTAAAATTGCCATTAATAAAAAAAAAATCAATTTGGAGTGTAAATAGATAATTTGTAGATTGTAAGGAGAAGCTCTCATAAATAAATTGGAGTTTGAATAGACAATTTATGGATTGTAAGGAAATTTAATGGTAAAATATTATACTATTCAACAATTAAATAATTCTTTTCCTTTCAATGGTGAATTTTTGCTGTACTAGAGAAATTTCTTTAATAAAAACAAAATGGTACTCTTTCGAATTGACAAATTAGTAACAAATTTCTTTAAAACGATTACAATTCAATTCTTTATCTTAAAATCAAAATTGGCATGACAACTAGGAGAGGAAAATTTGAAATCATCTCATAGGCTTACTTTTTTCTATATATATATTTTAAAAGTAACCGAGTTCGATTCAAACACGAAAACACTTGATCATATAATGTATTTTATCCTCACTAAAAGAGAATCATAATTCATGGTGCTACCGATAGAATTTTAATTCTTTGTGAGTCATATACATAATACATGTATACATACATGCACAATATATATATATATATATAATATTTGTTTTGCAAAGCTTGTCTGGGCAGGGTTATATAGCCGAGCCAGCAAGCACCGCCATTACTTATTAAGTGGCAGCTTCGTGAATATATAATATGGGATTTTGGTGTGAATTAATGCTTTTAAGTCCGCCATTTTCTCTTATATTTAAATATGTTTTTGTCTTTTTATAATACAGTCCAATTAACTACCATTTCTTTATTATAAATAAAGAATCGTATTAGAAATATAAATTAATAAATGTCTTCTTAATTGGATGAACACCTTAAAAAATATTTGAAAAAGTGTCAACCAACAAAAAATATTATTAATTCATGGCAGGAAGTAGAATAAAATAGCTGATGGACAAGTTACATACTTGCATCACAGGAGTGATGTAGAATATATAAATATATAAATATGGCAATGTGACATTTTATTTAAAATAAGGGTTAATTGCACTAACTCATTCCTTACTTTATTAAAATCTAACAAGATTTTAAAAAGTTCCCTAAATTAATACAAATACCCCTTGTTACCAAGTCAATCCGTTAACTTTAACGGTTGAATAATCTTGACCTATAGAAAACCAAATATACATCTGTCATATCATCCCAAACATAAACTATTTTTTAATTAAAAATGAAAAAAAAAAAGATAATATATCAATCGCCTACAGAAACATCCTCAATTTACGAAGGAGCCTCCTCTGCGAACTGTAGGAGATCGATCTCCCAGATCAATGAAGATAGGAGATCATCATAGATCTCTTGTTTATCTTTTTATTTTATTTTTTTTTAAATTTAAATTTAAATTTAAATTTTTCAATTTAAATTATTATTATTATTATTTTATGTTTGAGATGATGTGACAATAATATATTTGGCTTTCCAATTGTCAAGGTTAGTTAATCATTAAACTTAACAGATTGACATGATGGTAGGGGGTGTTTATATTAATTTAGAGCATTTTTTTTGAAATCTTACTAAATTTAATGAACTAGGGTAAGTTAGTACAATTTACCCTAAAAATAACGCAAACTTTTAAGAGGTTGGCGCTTACATGAAACCAAAGGTCATTTGAATCCAAATTTATGCTCTCCTCAAAAAAGTATCTTCCTCCTACCTTTCACAACCCAACAAAACAATAACAATTTATATTCATATTTTGTCAATATATAATGGCACTACTAGTTTCCCTTTATCTATTTCTCATTCTCAGCTCAAACCAACATCAAAACTTTTCTGATATTACCTGAAGAACAAGAAAATATGACAATACTAACAAAAGGTTTGATCTTTACTTCACCTAAAACAATTGCTTCAGCTTTCTCTCCACCACCAACTTTTCTGTACTTGGTCTCTCCTTGTGTGAAGAGAGTAGTTTCAAAGAATATTATGCATAGAGGTCAACACATTGTCAAGTTGTGTGTGAGCAATCTAATGGTAGAGTCATCAAGAGTGTCTACAAGTGAGAGAAGAGGTTTTGGGTTCAAGAATTTGACAGAGACTTTCTGGGTTGATGTACATAGAGCACAAGGAGGGCCACTAAATGTTGCTCTCAATGCACCATTATGCATTGGATCATCAAATCTTGAGAAAGTGGAGAATGTTGCAGTGAGAATTGAATTGAGTAATGGATGTGTTGGGTGGGGTGAGGTGGCTGTACTTCCTTTGGTTACAGGAGATCAAACAAAGGCTCTTGAAAAAGTGTTGGAGGCTTGTCAATTTCTCAAGGAAAGTCCACCAATGACTTTGAACTTGGTTCTTGCTGAGATTGGTGGGATTCTTCCTGGACCCCAATTTGCTTCTGTGAGTACAATCAAAATGCTGTTTTTTTTCTTCTTCTAAATTAATTTTTGGGTTTCCACTTAAATGCCATATTTGCATATGTTAATGTCTATTAAGTTGTTAGGTGTTTTCATGAATTATGATGCATTGAATAATATATTTTTGGGATTTATAGTTTTATTAGAATAGTATTTTATTTATTAATTATGATTAGATTTTATATTCTTTTGGAAGTATTGGTTTCCTAATAGTTTTAGGACTTTATTTGTTTCATAGTTTGTGTGATTTTATTGAGTCTTGTGATTTGTGAAAGGTAAGATTGTGCTAATGATTCATGAAGTTCTAAGTGGCCAATCAATCATATCCTCTATTGTGGTATATATAAACTCATGAAACGGTTCGAAAAAAACTATCAAGCTTGATGAAAAGATGCTCAAAGGGAATTGAAAAACACCATTGAACCTTTAGGGGTTTCTTTTGTACTCCTTGTTAACCTATAATATATCTGTAATTAAAGGTTAGAGCTGGAGTGGAGATGGCATTGATTGATGCAGTTGCTAATAGCATTGATGTGCCACTCTGGAGATTATTTGGTGGAGTGTCAAATAGCCTATCCACTGCTATCACAGTTAAGTTTCTGATCTTGATACATTAGTCTTTTTAGTGGTTTTTACTTGCTTGTTGGTTTCATATATAGTCGATTTTCGGGTCTCGTCTTATATACTTTTAAATGTATGCAGATACCAGCTGTTGATCCAGCTGAAGCATCTGAATTGGCTTCAAATTACTGCAATCAAGGATTTAAGACCTTAAAGCTTCAATTGGGAAGAAACCTTAATGAAGATATTGAAGTTTTTCAAGCCATACGAGCTGTTCATCCTCATTGCTCATTTATCTTGGATGCAAATGAGAGATACACTTCCAAAGAAGCATTTCAAGTCCTTGCAAAGTTAACTGGTAACAACAAATTCAAAACTGTTTTCTTGTCAATCTTTATATATATATATATATGTTCCTTCTCTAGTCAGGTCGGTCTTGAAATATTTTTTAATCCGTAAAATTCCAACCGGTTGGAATTAGTCAGAGCGGTCCTGAAAGTTTTCTACACTAATTCCAACTGGTTGGAATTCTAAGGACCTGACGAAAAATTTCAGAACCAGACCTGACTAGAAAATTATTCTAAATATATATTAATTGTTGACATATTTTCTTGTTTCTTTGATTAGTGACTATTTTGAATGATTGTCTCTAATTTGCAGAGATGGGAGTAACTCCTATTCTCCTTGAACAACCAGTTCATAGAGATGATTGGGAAGGTCTTCGCGATATCAACAATGTCGCTAGAGATGTATATGGAGTAAATGTCATTGCAGATGAAAGTTGTAGGAGTTTGATTGATGTCCAGAAGGTTGTGAATGAAAATCTTGCAAATGTTATTAACATTAAACTTGCCAAATTTGGGGTGTTAGGGACACTTGAAATCGTTGAATTCGCAAGAAAATCAGGCTTGAATCTTATGATTGACAGTATGGTTGAAACAAGACTTGCCACAGGCTTTGCTGGTCATCTGGTTGCTGGTCTTGGCTGCTTCAAGTAATCAAGCTTTCGCGAATGGTATTATAACTTGTAACCTCTAAGGCCAACTTTATAATTCTCCTTGCTTAATTCTTTTTCAGGTATGTTAATCTGGATATGCCTTTTCTGCTGCCAGAGGACCCAGTTGTGGGTGGTTATGAAGGTATATATAGTTGCTTTTACGGCTTGAAATAGAGTTTTTTTTTTTTTTTACAATGATGTGTTGTGGTGACATTTAGCTAGGCTTTTATAAAAGCTAATTTGATAGTAAATGGTGGTGGTGGTTGTGTTTGTGCCAGTTTCTGGGGACATTTACAAGTTCATCAATACTAGAGGCCAAGGAGGATTCTTAGAGTGGAACAGTGTTTCCTGGTGAGTTATATTTGCTTGCTTATTCATAAATATTATTTTTCCAATCCAATCCAATTCCTTTATTTTATTTAAGAATTAATTCAAAAAAATAGCATTGTACTTCTTGGCAATATTTTAACATAATAAATTGCCAAGCAAGATTGTTGGTGTTGTTGTTTAATCTTATATAAGGCTTAGCTACTTGTGAATATATGCTAGAATTTCATTGTTTTTTTATCCTTAACATGTGCAGATGAATGAAGAAACTCTCAAAGAATAGGAGCCGCCGGTGCCGGTGCCGGGCTTATTGCATCATTTTCATTTCCATGTCTGTCACTGAACATTAAATACGTGACAGAATTAAGTCTGCAATTACCAAGAAATCATATATGGAGCAGTGGCTTGAGGGAGTTACTGATTTAACAATTATATATAAATAAATAAATAAATAAATTCCTCATGAGTAAAGTCTGGGTTTGCATATATCTTAATACATAAATCCAGACCTCTCATGTCTTGATTTTTCTTTCACTGTTGTTACTGATTTAACAATGGTTTATTTTCTAGATTTTACGTATTTGAAACTTGAAAGTAAATATGGTATAGTCAAAATCATAATTATAAGCTTTTTTGAGTATGTTTTTTAATATTTGCTTGAGAAAGGACAAAAGCCTTTCTTGGAATTAAAAAGAAAACAAAATTATTTGGATTTTTGTTCTTGATAGATTCCTTTCAAAAAAAATTATATATAAATAAGAAAAACACTTAAAGTGTATTATAAATAAATAAATAAATAAATAAATAAATAACTCAGAAAATATTTTAAGTTTCCATATACTTTTCTTTTATGAAAATAGTTTCCATTTTCTAAAAAGCTGTATTTGCTAAAAAAGAAGAAATACATTTTATAAAAAATCTTGCAAGTCTTACTTGTGAGAGAAACTTCGGAGGTAAAACATGATGTGGCACACTTAAGCAGTGATATTTAGACACATCGTTAAATTTTACAAACCCAAAGCCACCACATAAAAAATATTGATAGATCATGATTTTTTTCTAAGGCAATTACCAATTTGGTCATGGATTTTTTTTTTTTTTTTTTTTTTTTTTTTTTTTCAACTTGTTTGCGACTTTTACAAAATTGACCAAATTGATCATCACATTTTTTCCCAAGTGCCAAATTAGTCATTCTCTTCTTAAAAGTGACCAACTTGGTCCCTTTAACGTTTTAACGGTGTTAAATATAACAATTAACATTAATAATTTTAGTTAAAATATGTAAATATCCTTTATTTGTTATATTAGAGTAAAGTTGTTTTGTCTTTTATACATTAAATTCACTATTATAATTACAACAAAATCTAAAAATATTATTAATGAAACACCATTTGTACATTTTTTAATTAAAATTTTCTAAAAAAAATCTAAAAATATTTTAATAAGACAATGTCAATTATACCCTTATTTTATAAACAAAGTTACCATTCATTTCTAGTTTAATCTTTTATAATTTTTATATAATTGTTTTTTTTTTTTGTTAATATTACAAGCACTGATGTCAAAATTATTTAAAATCAAAACCCACAAATAAAATAAACAAAAATATGCATGTGTTAAAAAAAAACAAAACTGTGCATGTGTCATTATTATATTATTTAGGAGTAAAGTACAATTTTACCCTTACACAGTTAAAGTTGATTGATAGAACTTAGTTAGAGGGATTAATTTAGGACTTGGGAAAAATGTAAGGACCAATTTGGTCATTTTTGTAAAAGTCGCAAACAATTTGGAATTTGAAAAAAAAAAATCCAGAACCTAATTGGTAATTTCCCTTTTTTCTAACCTTCATCTTCGTATTCCTCTTAGTTCTTACAACCTCTCACCTTCTAACCTTCATCTTTATCTGAGATTTTGAGCATCTTTGTCTTTAATTTTTAAAACCTCTTTGGCTAAAGATTTCGTATATTTGGGTATTAATTTTTTTTTTCCTCTTATAAATCTAAAAACATAAAAAATTATGTTTTGATTTGTTGATTAAAAAAAAAAAAAAAAAAAAAACCAATGGAGGCCACCATTGAAGGAGACCTTACTTGGAGAAAGAACTGCTACCTCTAGATTGGAGAAGGAAGCCGGTGCTTCCTTCGTCAATCAGTGTTTCCATCGGAAACTGGAGGAGACTAGCCTCCTCGGTTTTTTTTTTTTTTTTTTTTTTCAATTTTTAATATATTAAATATAGAAAATAAATGGATTGAGAGGAATTTTTTTTTTTCCTGTAAAAGGAAGGAGGAAAAGGGAATGAAGCTGGTTGGAACTTGGAAGAAAAAAAAGTAGTTGCAGAGGAAGACGAAGATGAAGGTGAGAAAGTGAATAGAGATTCATGATCCGTCAATATATATATATATATATTATTTTTTTTTTTTTTTTTTTTATTTTGGGGGGTGGGCGAATAATTCACTAAAGTCCCAAAAAGAATGTTACATATTTAAACGTCTTTGCCATATTAGCAACTTCAATCTCCTGTTTTTCCAAAATACATCACTTTAATCATTTGACCAAAAAACTAACAGTCAACTTTAACTATATATGTAAAACTACGAATTTACCCTTAATATAATACAAACTAAAAGGTCAATTTTGTCCTCAAAAGGTTTTGTTATTACACCTTTACTTTAAAAAAAAAATCATCAAATAGTTTCAAGATTTTAACATTAAAATGATTATTTCAAAAATAAATAATATTTATTCTCAAAAAATTAATATTTTAAATGGTTTTTTTTTTTTTTTTTGACAATATCTATTAATTCGGGACCAGGTATTTTTTTGAAAGCTTTTGTCATTGGTAGGATTTGAGCTGCTGACCTGGGAGTCATTTGCCCAAGCCCTAAGCTTGTCCATCTACCAGCTGAACTACGCCCTTGTTGGCATATTATAAATGGTTTATAAAGTTAAATTAACACAAAAATGTATATATATATATATATATATATATATATATATATATATATTGAAAGATACACAAAAATTTATTAAGATCTTATAATAAAACAAAAAATTATGGATAATAGAAAAATATTTAAAAAACAATTACAATTTTAAATTAGAAAAAAATAATGGATAATAGAAAATATTAAGAAAAAAAAAAACAGTTGCAGTTTTAAAAACATAAAAATATTAATGGATAATAGGAAAATATTACAAAACAGTTAAAATAAATAATAATTTTTTTTTTTAAAGAAAAGAAATCAAGGGATCATCGAGATGGAGAGCCAGTTGATAGATCACCATCACCTCCATACCCAATTTTGGATTATTGCCATACTCAATTTGGCTTTTGCCTTCTCGATTCTCTTCTTCATTAGCATCATCATTGTTAAAATAAGGGGTTTAATTGGATTCATCATCATCATCAAACAACACACATCAAAACAGAGTAACACAACAAATAAACTGAGTACATTAAAATAGAGTAGCAAAACAAAGAAAGAACATGAAAACAAAATACAACAAAACAAAACAATCGCAGCGAAACAAACAAACCCCTATCCAGGCTTATCCGTCTCTATCTCCTTACTAATGCAACCATGAAAGTCTTCCATCAAGTGAGCATCTTCAGAAATCCCCAACGCGAACTCAATAATTGGGTGATATAAACAAAGAGAGTTGTTTTATGATTTGGGTGACATTAAGGTTAGAAAATCAGTAGTTTGTTTACTTGCATTTGATTATGGACAAACAAAGAGAATTGTTTTATGATTTGGGTAACACAAACAGCCATTCAAGGTGTTACACGGCAAAGTATCGGTGTTGATCGGAGATGGAGATCCTTTAGATATCTGGATCTACATCACATCCTGAAACGATGGAGATCTAGATCTCCATTGCCCCAATGATTTTTTAATTTTTAAATTTTTGTTGTTATATGTTATTATATAAAAAGACTGAAATAACTTTAGTTCCGTTAAGTTTGGTTAACATTTGACTAACGGAAGGACTAAAGTGATATATTTTGAAAAAACAAGGGAATGTAGTTGTTAATATGGTAAAGACGTTTAAATATATGACATCTCGCCAAAAAGTAGGGACTTTAGTGAAATTACCCCCCCCCCCCCCCCTTTTTTTTAGAGAAGTGCTAAATACACTCTCTAAACCTACTCTTTCAACCCACTCTCTGTTCATTTGTTGACATGTGGGCAACATTAACTCACTCTCATTAAACTCCTAACCTTTATAAATAGCCTCCTTTTGTATTTTATTAATGATGTAAACCAACAACTAATTTCTTAGATTATCCTTCTTCTTTAACATCAACAGAGTGTTATTTAATATCAGTTTTTAAAATATATATATATATATATATATATATATGTACAGTCTTTCTATTATCAGTTCGAACTGATAATAAATATATCAGGACAAAGAATGTGGACCGTAGATTATGGAGAAATTTTGACAAGTGCATACACTTTGAGTCAAAGTATGTAAATCTAGTGGTCCATATTTTTCGTCCTAATATATTTATTGTCAGTTCGAACTGATAATAAAAAATCTGTATATATGTATATATAAAGTCAGTGGCTTGTGTTGGCAACCTTGATTAATTCAACACGTAATTAGGAATTATATATATATATATAAAAAGATTATATTTTACTGCTTGCGAAGAAACTTAATCTACCTATTGATAAAAAAGAAACATGATTTCAAAATAAAGAAGTTCAATTTAAAAATTTAATACAATACAATAAAATTATTTAATAAAAAAAACTTTAAAAAAATTACCTAGATAGAGGCATAGAGTGAGAAGACAACTTCTGTTTGAAAATGGTGAGAATCGGAGTTTACCTAAGAAAAAAAAAATTAATATAAAAATTTAACCCAATACAATAAAATTATTTAATATGAAAATCAATTAAAATTTTACCTAGATACAATTGTAACAATGGTGAGAGGACAACTTATGTTTGAAAACGCTAAAAATTGTACAAACAAGTTCTGAAAAAGAAATTCAAATAAAAGAAGTTCAATATAAAAATTTAACCTAATACAATAAAATTATTTAATAAAAAAACAATAAAAAATGACCTAGACATAGGTGTAAGTTTATACCAGCGGTGAAGACAATTTATGTTTGCAAATGGTAAGAGTTTGAGTTAACTCAGAGCTGATGGAACTGTAGAAAAATAAAATAAAATAAAATAAAATAAAAGTTGTAGAGTTAGTCAAGTACGGACTTGATATTTTTTCTTTAAGAAAAAAAAAAAAACTGATATTAAATAACAATACATTAACATTAAAGAAGAAAGGTAATCTAAGAAATTAGTTATTTGTTTACGTTGTAAATAAAATGAAAAAAGAATGTTGTAAATAAAATGAAAAAAGAATGTTATTTATAAATGTTGGAAGTTTAATGTGAGTGAATTAATGCTATCCACATATTAACACATACAGAGAGTAGGTTGAGCCGTTGAGATAATGGGTTGGAGAGAATGTATCTATTTTTTATGATGTGGCTTTGGTTTGTATAAGTAAATGATGTGTTTAAATATCATTGGTTTGGCATGCCACATCATACTTTATCTCAAATGTACCGAAGTTTCTCCCCTCACTTATTTAAGGACTGAGACAGCTCAACCACAAGTGACAAGTCACAACTTAAATTAGATATTGGCTGCCATTTTCCGTATATTTATCAACCTTAAATGCAATTTTTTTTTCTTTTCAAAGTGATGTATCAAATGAACAGTATTACTCGACACAAAATTAATTTTTATTTGGTCCCACACTCGGACAATTTATTTTTTATTTTTTATTTTTTATAATACAACAATTGTCGGGACCGACGAGATTAGACTCTATTAACACAGTCCGGACTGCAGCCCCCACAAACGGGGAGAGAGCACCCACACCTTGGTGGGACAACACCCACGCTATTGGTGGGAAAATTTGCATATATTCATACATGCCATGGTCTTTGAACCATGGTGGTGGAGTCTCTTTTTAGAGAGTCACACCACATTGGCAAGAGGCCATTGCTACAGTGTCGGACAATTAATTGCACATGCAAGTTGTAATTGTATCTCTTGCATGAGTTTGGTAATTAAGAATTACTTATGATAAATCAAATCTATTGTATATTTATTTGGATTTTAAAATATATATATACACGTATTGGTTTGGATTTTGAAAACACAATACATTGACCATAAACACCATTTGAGTGAAACCCACGTCAGAAAATTCGTGATCATGAGTTTCTTTATTTATTTTGAATGAATTACACCCACCTCCCCTGAGGTTTGCTAAATTACAGATGAAAACGACTTTATCATTAATTAACACTCACCTCCCCCACCGTCAGTCAACGTCCATCTAATCTAACAGTTGACCTTGTGAGGAAGGGTAATTTCGTCCTTTAATAACTTACATTGTACACGTCAGATTAAAAAAGAAAAAATACTGATACACCAAAATTTAAAAATAGAAAAACTTTAATTTATTTTCAATAAAAATAAGTTTAAAAAGGATTGGTTTCCACCATCCATCACCATGATGGATGGTGGAGATCAAATTAAAAAAATTATAAAAACAAAACGAAATTTAAAAAAATAAATAAATAAATAAATCATCATATCTTCAATTTTTCTTCCAAACCAAGATTTCCAGATTTCTTCAACCCAAACCTAGATTTCTCATAAGTCCAACACTAAACACGATAAAAAAAAAAAAAAACTTAAACACAATCAAAACAACTTGACCCACTGCCTAGATATCAAAAGAACCAAATTAATTTTTTTTCAAAACAACTTGATCCACTGTTGCTTATCACCACCGTTTTGCCTCACATCCAAAAACCAAAAAAATTCCATCATCTTCTTCATCACTCACTGTCGAGTGTCCCTCATCTTCTTCATCACTTCTTCATTTTCTTCAATACCACCCAACAGAAACCCAGATTTGTAATCACCCAACAACCAACAATAATCTTTGAAGAAAAAAATGACAAACAAAAACAGATTAACAACAAAAATCTTCATAAAAAAAATAAAAAAAATCTATCACCACCCAAGAACAATCAACAACCACCAATAATCTTACAAAATAAAATTGTCACCACAACAAAAAACCCAGATTTGTTTCTTCACCAAAAAAAACTAGATTTTTCACCACTCAACAACCATCAACCCCAAACAAACTGCCACCTCCATCTCTGGCCACACCATCTCCATCCCCATCTAGAACTAAACAAAAACCCAGCCGCCGCCGCCGCCGCCACCACCACCACCACCAGATCAAACCGAAATCCACCCACACGCAAACACAAATACAACAGTTGTCAATGATAGGAAATCACATTTTCTTTCAATTTAACAACCAAACATAAATAAATAAATAAAAAGGAATTCAACAACAATCAAGAACAGAAGATGAACATATTGGAAAAAAAAAATGAACCACATGAACAAACTGAAAATCGATCAATCTTTGAGTTGCGGTTTCTCAAAAATGTTTGGGTTTTGAGCGGTTTCTCCATGGATCTAAAACCCAAACACCCCAAACGAAACCTACCCATTAGGCCGCCACGTCTCCGCCACCACCATCAAATGGAAACAATCGTGAAGATAGAGGGGAGGGAGAGATGCGGATGAGAGATAGAGAGACGCCGATGAGAGATCGGAGATGAGAGGGAGTGAGAGATTCATCAGTGGAGAGCCTCTCCACACACCAGATTTGGTGTTCGAAGAACACTGGAAGTCAGATGCCCAGATCTATGTTATTTTTGTTTTGTTTTGTTTTTAACGTTTTAAATATATATATATATTTTTTACGTTTTAGGTCATTTCGTTTAGTTTTTTTTTTTTTTTTTTTTAATTTGATCTCCACCATCCATCATGGTGATGGACGGTGGAAACCAATCTTTTTTTAAATTATATTTATTGAAAAGAAAATTAAAATTTTTAATTATATTTCTTTGAAAAAAAAATATTTATTTTACCTTTGTAAATATTTATTAAAATTTTTAAATATATGTTTTAAAAAATAGCTAGACCAGCATTTTTTTTAAATCGTTTTTTTAAAAAAAAATTTGAATCTTTATAAATTTTTTATAAAAACATTATTTTTTTCAATTATTCTTATTTTTTAAATAGTTTTTTTTTTTTTCAATTAATATCTTTTTTTTTTGTCTTTTACCTGGGTTATTATAGTAAATGGGGTGTCTGATGTCATGTCATGGGTATTTTGGACTTTTGCCCTTCCTGATGTGGTCAACGGCTAAATGTAACGGAAGTTGACTAACGGAGGGGGAGGTGAGTGTTAGTTAATGATAAAGTCGTTTTCATCTGTAATTTAGCAAACCTCAGGGGAAACATCCCCCAAGTTTAGGTCTAATTGCAGGTAGATGGAACTTTTACATTAAATTACATAAACTTCTCCTTCTGTTAGTCAACTAACAAGAGACCTTAATGGATGAAGGGTAAACATGTCATTTAAACAATAAGTCAGTCAAAAAACATTGCAAACAAATCTGGGCCTTTGGATTGATACAAAGATATCCAACGGTTTAAAAATAAGAAAGAAATCGGTAAAAGGAAAATTAAAATATTTGCTCTTTTCAATATATTAAATTTATCCATTTATTACCCCAACCAAAATTTTATCCAACATGAAAATTTATCCATTCATGACACCAACCAAAAATCGATTCAATCCAAACCATGTACAAATCTCTTCCTCACTTCATATTTATCCAACCACAATCATCAACTTTTTTTTTTTTTTTGACAAACTGCATCCAGCAGCAGGGAAAGAAAACAAAACATAAACCAAACAACACAACAAAACAGAAAATTAAAAAGACTTATCAGCCTCCACGAGACCCCTAATACAATTGGAGAAATCTTCCATAAAAAAAGTGTTCATCTAGGTATCCAAAGCATTTTTAGCATTTCTGGGCAAACTGAATACCTGATTAGCTGAACTGGATATTGCACTGATGTTCAGACCATTGGTCTAAACTCTCAAACCACAGAAAAATGGTTTGGCAACACAATTTTTTTTTCCTCTTTATTTCTTACGGATTTCAAGTTCACTCCACTAATGAGAGAATCCAGGATAATAATAAAAAGAGGTATTCAAAATTTACGAAACCCAAGTACCATGTTAACCAGATATTTATCAAAACACACACCAAATTTTGGAATCGTAGACCAAAAATTGTAAAAATTCGGAAGGAAAAAAAAAAAAGAACAAGCATTGACTGCTCAAAAGTTGATTTGAATGGATACCCACAAAAATAATCGAATAAAATTGTTCTAATAATTATATAACAAAAACAACCACAACCATTCCAATGAAAATCGTTATTCAATTTTCAACAAATCTCAAAGATTGAAAAAAAAAAATACAACCCAAATTCATTTTCACACACTCCGTTGTCGCCACCACCCCGATCGACACAAGATCTCTCTCATTCTCCAACTCCTCCTGGCTGATTAGTTACAACGACGCGAATCGGAGCTGATGTATGATGTGAATGCAGATCTGATGTGCACTCTCCACAAGAGATCAATATCTGATCTCCATTTTTTACTGTATTTTCTATAATAATAATAAAAATTGAATATATATATTACCTTACCTATGTTTTTTGTTTTAAAAAAAATCTTTAAAATATGAGTAAAATAGCTAACTATGGGTATTTTAGTCTTTTTCGGTTAAAACCTGGTCAACCGTTAATATGGACGGAAGTGAAGTAACGGTAGGGGAGGTTTGTGTAATTTCAAGCAAAAGTTCCATATGGCTGTAATTAGATCTAAACTAAGGGGATGTTCGTGGAATTACTCCTTTATTTTTTCTTTTTTGAACTAGGTTTCTTTATTGGCTATCATTGGATTGTTGGCTAATAAAAATTAATTATCATTATCTGTGAAATAATAAATAAATTAAAAATAATTATATTTGGTTAAAATACTTTATATCCATTTTAAGGGCATCTCTAATGCTATTATGTATTTGGAGAAAATTGAGTACTACATAGGATAGTTAGATAATAAGGTAAAAAAAAAAAAAAAAAAAACATCTTCAATGCAATTATCTAACTTGATTATGGAGGTGATGTGGTAAATGTTGTTAAAGAATATGGAGTTGAGTTTCTAATTTTAGAATCCTGACCTAAAACAGTTGAAGATAATAGTCTACATTTAAAGATAATAGAAGTAAAATAAATAAATAAATCTCAACCATTTATTACACATGTCACCAAATCTATGCAGGTCAGAGCATCTCCAATAATCGTTGACATGACAATGATGTCAAGAGATTTGCTTTCTACCTGGCATAAAAATAGACTTGATAGCTGACAATCAACTTAAAATTTGGTCTCCAATGCTTCGGTCTAAAATACAAAATTTTTTTAGTGACGTGTTCATTTTTTTTTTACCTGTTTTATTTTTTATTTTATTTTCTTACCAAAAATAGAGAAAAATTAATGTCAATTTTAAATATTTGCTAGATCAACCGAAAAAAATAGCTGTGCAACAAACCGTCTGAAAGTAGACGGTCATGTTGACAATGTCTAATTTTTTTTTTGCCACGTCAGCTTAAGGTTGAATATGCACGGCTGCTTTGGAGAAAGATTTATTAACAGAATGCCTATTAATCTTACGTGACATTTCTTTTTTTAACAAGTCACTCTTGCATTAGAGATGCTCTCAAGACAAAGATCATATAGCAAGGATCCAAATTAATGTTGACTAGGATTTCTAACTTTTTCCCACCGATAATATTATACCTCATTTAATTATAAAATAAAAGAGGAGAGAGAATGAGATAAATGTTATAAGATAATTGGTCAAAATAGATATATTTGATTTAACAATAATGCTACTTTGCCAAAAAAAAAGAGTCTCTCCTAAGTATTTTCTCTGAAATACTGGTTGTGAGAGTAGACAGGCTTGACGGAAGGTCGTAAGAGGTTGGTAGTGACTTTTTGGTAGGGGTGTTCAGATTTTTGTAGTTTACTTTTGAGGATGGCGTTGGTAGAAATTGAGAAGTTGTGTGCATCATTATCGATTAGAGAGAGGGAGGGACCGGTTTAAAAACTACATGATGGGTTAGGGGGTGGGGGAGAGTTCAGATTTTTGTAGTTTACTTTTGAGGATGGCGTTGGCAGAAATTGAAAAGTTGTGTGCATCATTATCGATTAGAGAGAGGGAGGGACCGGTTTAAAAACTACATGATGGGTTAGGGGGAGGGAGGGACTGATTCAAAAACTACATGATGGGTTAAGAGGGGGGGTGCTATGAAGATGGCCCTTTGCCTAGCTGGGAAGATCTTATCACCTAATTTGGTGAATAGAGATGCTTTTAGAGCTTTGATTCCGATGATATGGAAACCGCGAGGGAGTGTTGATATTGAAGTGGTGACTAGTAATGTCTTTGCTTTTCACTTTCAGTTACCGGAAGATCGTCGAAAAGTTCTTGCAGGTGGACCTTAGTGTTTTGATGATTCACTCATTGTCCTTGAAGAACCGAAAGGTAAGGGAGATATTAAGGGATTGAAATTTGATATGGTAGACTTCTGGGTGTAAATATCCAATCTATCGTTACTTTGCATGACTAAGGAGATTGCCCACTTCTTGGGTGGGATTATTGGGGATGTAAAGGAAGTGGATACTGGCCCAACAGGGGATTGCTTGGGGAAGTTCTTGAGAGTTCGTGTTGCGGTCGAAATTATGAAACCTTTACGATAATTCCTAAGAGTTAACGTCCTAGGATGGGGAGGAGACTGCTATGCCTATTCAATACGAAAGGTTACCAAGCTTCTGCTTCAGTTGTGGATTGGTGGGGCACACTATCCATGGTTTCCCGTCAGCGGGGGGTCAGTTGCCAACTGTGGGTAAGGATTTACAGTTTGGAGCCTGGTTGCGGGCTACTAATACCTTTAGATCGACAGGGAATCGGGAGTGGAATTCGCGGAACTTTTCAGGGGGATATAGAAGGTCGAATCAGGTAGGAGTGGAAAATAGGAAAAATAATGAACAACCGGCAGATAGCGGCAGCAGTCCAAGCAAATCAGCAACCTGGTTGGCTAATTGGAAGGTGCCAGAGAGGATAAGGGATGGTAGTTTGGTTGGCGAGATTTGCACAGATAGAAATGGAATGTTTGGAAGGGAGGATTCAAATTCAAATTTGAATTTAGATGAATTATTGTGCTGTAATTCAGGGGATTGTGGTGTACAAGGAAAGAAACTCTCAAATAGAGAGACGATTGATTTCGTGGTCAATAAGGATAGTAGTGTTGTTGAGTTGGAGGGTGTGATGCCAAGCACAAAAATTGATGGGCTGGATCCGAAGCCCATTTTTGTCTTTAGGTCTAGTGGTGAGACTATACTTGAAGATGAACTTACTTTTTTAGAAGGAAAGGTTATTGATAGAGGCCCAAGTGAGAATTCACTGAAGCCCAATAACCATGTTTTAAGAGATGTGGGGGAGACTGGTGAAATTAATAGAAGTAAATCAGCTGAAATAAACAAGGGTTCAACGGTGAGCATCCCTGAGGACAGAAAGGGAAGTGGCAACTCTGGTAGGAAGGTTAGACAATGGAAAAAGGCAGCAAGAAACAAGCAGGTGGTGGAACGAGTCTCGGTTAAGGACCAGAATTATGGTAAGAGGAAGGAGATTGTGACAGAGAATTGTTTCAAGGATGGGTTCAAAAAATCCAAGGTTGATTCGTTGATGTCATGTTCAGAAGTTTTATCGACCGGCAATAAGTCCTTGGCTCGCCGAACCCAATGAATTGCATATCTTGTAACGCTCGTGGGTTAGGAAATCGATGGGCGTTTTGTGCGCTTTCGGATTTGAAGAAGAGCTTCAATCCATATATTTTATTTTTAATTGAAACAAAGTTAGACAATAAACAGATGGAAGTGTTGCGTGTTCGTTTGGGGTTCTGTGGAAAATTGGCTATTGACAAAGTGGGAAACAGTGGTGGGGTGTGTATGTTCTGGTCTGCTAAGGTTAGTGTGGATTTGATTTCGTATTCATGGTATCACATTAATACTAGAGTTATTTCCCATAATGTTAAAGTGTGGAGACTAATTGGGTTCTATGACAATCCTGAACCTAGTTTGAGACAACATGCCTGGACGTTATTACGAAGACTGAAAGGTATGGCTTCCTTGCCTTGGTTGGTTTTTGGTGATTTTAATGAGATTCTTGTTGAATTTGAAAAGGTTGGAGGAAGCTTGCATCTTCAACAACTTATGGATAATTTTCAGGAAGCGTTGGATGATTGTGAGCTGAATGATTTGGGGTTCATAGGGCCTTGCTTCACATGGACAAATAGAAGAGATAGGGGTTTAATTATGGAAAGATTATACAGAGGTGTGTGTTGCTATGATTGGAAGGTTTTATTCCTTGACTCGAGAGTGGCTAACCTAGGGTTTTGGTCTTCTGATCATAGAGCTTTGTTGGTTGAAGTGTTGGATGAGGGAAGAATGAATGATGGTCGGCGAAATAATTCGGCTCGAAGATTCCATTTTGAAGCTGCTTGGGTTGAAGATGAGGATTGTAGGAAGATGGTGTGTGAAAGTTAGGTCGGGTGGGCTGCTGGCAGTAACATGTGTCAGGTGATGGATAGTGTCAAGGTGTGTGCAAGAAGGTTAACTAGTTGGAACAAGTTGAAGCGTAGGAGACTGCGTAAGGATATTGACAGGAAAAAAACGGAGCTGCTGGCAGCCTCAAGTGATCCACGGGTAGAGTCTTGGAAGAATATCAGGCATATTGAGAATCGACTTGATGGGTTACTCGAGATTGAGGAATGCTATTGGAAACAGAGATCTAGATAGGATTGGCTTAAGGGGGTGACCGCAATACCAAGTTTTTCCATGCTGCGGCAACGACTCGTAAGGTGAAAAACAAGATCACAGGTTTGATTGGGTCTGATGGTGTGTTGCGGGAGACTCAGGCTAACATTCAGGAGTGTGTTGTTGATTATTTTTCTGGGATGTTTTGCTTTAACCAATCTTCTGAGAGTCAGTGGCAAGAGGTCTTCAAGCAATCCCTTGCAAGCTATCTCAAAGGAAGAAAAATCTTTTGGACTTACCTTTTTCGGCTTTGGAGGTAAAAAAGGTAGTTTTTGACATGTTCTCTACTAAGGCTCCGGGGGTGGATGGTATGCCAGCTTTATTTTACCAGACCTATTGGGATTCATTGGTAACACGGTAACAACGACTTGTCTTCGATATCTTAATCAAGGGGACTCTCTGGAAGTGGTGAATAAGACCTTAGTAACGCTGATTCCTAAATGTCCAAATGCCAATCGTAATGTCGGACTTTCGCCCAATTAGCCTCTGCAACGTGTCTTATAAGATTGTGGCCAAGACCTTGGCTAATAGATTCAGGCTAGTGTAGATGAGGTAATCTCGGAGTCTCAGAGTGCTTTTGTGTCGGGGAGGTTGATTTCCGATAACGCAGTGATTGATTTTGAATGTATCCATGGTCTGAGGACACGAGTGCGTAAAAAAGGCTATGTTGCTTTAAAGCTTGATATGTTGAAGTCGTATGATCGGGTGGAGTGGGGATTCCTATCTGCATTGATGTTAAGGCTTGGGTTTTCTAAGGATTGGGTAGATAGAATAATGAGGTGTGTGATTTCTGTCACGTTTTCTTTCTTGGTGAATGGTGAAATTTGTGGTGATTTAAAACCTTCGAGAGGTTTGCGGCAGGGGGACCCCTTATCCCCCTATCTGTTCTTAATCTGTGTTGAGGCCCTCTCCTGTCTCATTAACAAGCTGCTTCGTCTGGTAATATTTTGGGCTATAGGTGTGGTATTACAGGTCCGTTTATTTCACATTTGTTCTTCGCGGATGATAGTTTGCTCTTTGCTAAAGCAACTGTTAAGGATTGTGAGTTTATTAAGAAGATTTTGACCATGTATGCGGCTGCCTTTGGTCAGGTGATCAACTACAATAAGTCGGCCCTGTGTGTTAGCCGTTCAGTCTCTCAGGTGCTTGGTTCACGTTTGGCTCAAGTTGTGGGGTTAATTTAGTCAGATGTCATGAGCGTTATTTAGGCTTACCAAGTTTTGCAAGCAGGAATAAGAAACATCTTTTCAACAATATTAAAGAGTGGATTTGGAATAAAGTTCAAGGGTGGCAGAGTCACCTCTTTTCTGTTGGGGGTAAGGAGATTTTACTGAAGACGGTAGTCCAATCGATCCCCATATATGCTATGAACCTTTTTCGCCTTCCGAAGGGTCTCATTCAGGATATCCATCGGTTATGTAATCGGTTTTTGGTGGGGGTCTTCGGAGATGGAGAAAAAGATTCATTGGTGTTCCTATGAGAGGCTTTGTGTTAGTAAGAATCAAGATGGGCTTGGATTCCGTGACATTGCTCTTTTTACCAAGCTATGCTGGTAAAACAATGTTGGAGGCTTGCTACTAGTCCTAACTCCCTGCTTGCGAAGGTGATTAAAGGTAGGTACTTCCGTACGTCTAGCTTTTTAAATGATGATGTATGTAGATCGGGTTCGTATGTTTGGAAAAGTTTCCTTTGGGGTCGAGAGCTGTTTGGCTGGCATAAGATGGAGATTTGGTGCTCGCTCCTCCTTATCAATTTATTCGAATAGGTGGATCCCTCACCAATGCTCCTTTCTGGTCCAATCTCCTCCGGTTTTAGGTGAGCAGTCCCTTGTTAGATCGCTAATTTCAGACTCGGGTCAGTGGAAGTCCCAACTGATTCATGAGTCCTTCTTGGAAAAAGAGGCTGAAACTATTCTTAGCTTGCCTTTAAACACTAATTGTTTGGAAGATTCTCTCCTTTGCATTTTGATAAGTCTGGTAAGTATACAGTTAAGAGTGGGTATAATTTAGGCAAAGTTCTGCAGTCTCAAGATAAAGCCTCTAGCTCTAGGACTGACAAGTGGTGGACTTTGCTTTGGAAGCTACAAATTCCCCCCCCAATTAAGATTTTTATTTGGCGAGCCTGCCGTAATTGGTTGCCAACGCTGGGAAATTTGGCTGGTAGGGGTGTCCAGGTTGATGTGTTTTGCCCTGTTTGTAAGAAGGTTCCGGAGACCTTGATGCATGCTGTGTAGGGGTGCTGTAGTGTTAAAGAAACTCGTCAATCTTGCTACCTTTTGAAGGATTTTTGCTGGAGAGATAATATGCAGCTGCAGGATCTTTTTGTTTACTGCTGCAGTGTTTTGAAAAAGGGATGAATTAGAGTTGATGTGTGTTGTTTTCTAGCGAGTGTGGTACTAGCGCAATCAGTTTGTTCATTCCTCCTCAAATGCTAGGAATGAAGATATTGTTGCTTGGGCTGCTGATTATGTGGAAGATTTTCGTAAGGCAAATTTAGTTGATAAAAACTGTCCTCTTCCTAGAGCTATTCATTCTTTTTTTTGCGAAATGGTGCAAACCAACCCCTAGTACTTTCAAATTAACACAGATGCTGCAATTAAAAAGGATATTCATCTGGTTGGCTTTGGATCTCTCGTTAGAAATTTTGATGGGGGAGTTTTGATGTTCTGATGCGCAAAGAGTGACTGCTTGTTATGATGCTTCCGTGGCTGAAGCTAGTGCTATTCTTCATGGTCTTTGGTTGGCTATTGATAATAATTTCCTACCTGCTGTTCTTGAGAGCGAAACTCAAAGGGGGTGATGGATCTGATTAATTCTTGCTCTGATTCTGCTGTTTTTGCTGATATTATTGTCTTTATCTGTGACATTGTGGCTCTTTCTAGTCAGTTTGGGATCTCTATTTCTTTTGTTCCAAGGGTAGCCAATAAGGCTGCCCATGCTTAGCTAAATTAGCTTTTGTTTCTGATGATACGTGCTGATGGCAGATTGTTGCCCTCCTTGCCTTTTGCATCTTATCAGCTTGGATTGTTCTGTTTAGTTTGGTTTAATGAATTTCCCCTTTTCAAAAAAATAAATAAATAATAATGCTACTTTGCCGAAATGATGTGACATCATTGCAAGCCATTCATTTAAATTGTATTAGATTTATATGATTTAAATGAATGGATTACATTGTTGCCACATCATTTGGGCAATGTAGCATTAATAAAAGAGGAGTGAGAGTGAAATAATTGTTTTAAGATGATTTGTCAAAAATAAATGTGGCACTAGTTATTAGAGATACTCTAAGATAGAGATGCACATTTTTCCCCGGGGCCCCAATTCCCTGCGTCCCCATCCCCATTTGGGGATTTTTTTTGGGAAAAAAATGGGAAAATGGGGAGGGATGGGGATGAAAATCATCCCCAAATTGAAATGGGGATGAGGATGGGGATGGGGATGGGGGGACCTCTCCCCATCCCCATTTCCCCATTTCCCCCCACAATTATGTTAAAATGGGGATGGGATGGGGATGGGGATGGGGATGGGGGGAGGTCCCCCATCCCCATTTCCCTCATTTCCCCCAAACATATATAAATATAATTATAATATATATTTTTAATTTTTTTGTTTATTCTTTGAAAACCCTAACTCCCTAAGTATATATACACATTTTATATAAAATGCACTAATGGATTTTATTTTGTATTTGTAATGGAATATTTATTTTTTTAGTTTAATTTGTAATTTTTAGTCAAATGGGGAAACGGGGAAAACTGGGAAAACGGGGAAATGGAAAGAAAACGGGGAAAATAGGGAATTGGGGATGGGGATGGATATAGGTCCCCCCAAAATTCCCCATCCCCATTTCCCCAAATGGAAGGAAATGAGGGGGATGGGGGAAGGGTATGGGAAGTGGGGATGGGGATGGGGATAGGGATGGGGGACCTATATCCATCCACATTCCCCAAACGTGCATCTCTACTCTAAGAGCATCTCCAATGCAAATATACATTTTGGGTTTCTAACTAGTGACACATTAACATATATATTGAATATGGATCCATTTTGTCAATTTTTTTTTATGAAACACATATTCTCAATTCCAATGCAATTACCTAAAATCAATTATGTATTCATTTTTGACCAATCATTTATCTCATTCTTTCTCCTCTTTTATTTTATAATTAAATGAGATGTAATATTATTGGTGAGAAAAAGTTAGAAACCCAAAGAAACCCTAGTTAGCATTTCTAAGAGAGTTTTTAAAGTTAGAATCCTAACATCATATTCTGTAAAAAAAAAAATCAAGTTAGATAATTGCATTGAAGATGTGTTTTTTTTTTTTTATCTCATTATCTAACTATTCTATGTGGCACTCAATTTTTTTCAAATACATAATAACATTGGAGATGCTCTAAGGCTTTTATATCTAATTTTTATATTTACTATTAAACTCTTTATATAAAAAAACATATAATTTAAAATATTTTTATATTATTTAAAAATGATTGAAAATAATTTTATTAAACAAAAAATTATTAAGTTCCTTACATAAAAAAAAGATATAATTTAAAATATTTTTATATTATTTAAAAATATTGAAAAATAATTTTATTACATAAAAAAAGAATATTTAGATCGAATTATATCTAATCATCCAGAATCCAATCTAATTTAGTATAGCATACCAATCGAAGCTTTAATAGAATCATACGAGTGGTTGAAAAATAAGGATAAAGTTTTGAGGTCCTTATTTGATCATGTTAAGCATTAATTTGCAGTAGCACTAAGTATGGGTGGCTACAAATTTGATGAAAAAGAAATCACAATCCTAATGAAGGATTCAAAGATCTGGCAAAACATCTTATTTTGTCTTATACCATCTTCAATGCATGTGTCAATGTCATTGCCAAATTTGGTATAAAAAAGAGTAAAATGGCATATTTGGCACATCAATTTTGGATTGTGCTCCAATGTACAGTTATATTTAAAATGCTATTTTTATTATTTTATTAATTAAAATTATAAAAGTCAACATTTACCATTAATACATTCATAGAATAAAATAGTTGCAAATGAAATAGATTTTAATTGAAATATTATTAATGCACATTAAATTTAAATTATTTTAAACGTTTGAAAAATATATATAATGATATTTTTGTAATTAAAAAGGAGTATTTATTGCTGTGCCAAATTTGGCATATGCTATACTATAAAGGGGTCGTTTGTTTTTTTGTTTGAAGACTAAACGGTCCTGAATTTTTCTAAAGATTGAATAGGGACTGAAATCTAAACTTGAATGTCATGTTTGTTTTTTTTTCTCACATCTGAATGTATTGTCAACACGTTTGTTTTTTAAAAGTAAAATTGTCTGAAAATAAGTAATTTTACATTTATACTCATATTAAATAATTATACATATAATATGGAATAAAAACAATCTAAAAATAATAATTATATAGAACACATATGATTATGATCTTCTTCTTCGATTACAAATAAACTTCATTTTCACTAAGAAAATAAATGTTTTTTTTTTTTTCAAAAAATAAAAGGGGCAACATGAAAACTCACATAAAACACTCTAATATACATATATATATATATATATATATAGATTTTCTATTATCAGTTTGAACTGAATGTGGACCACTAGATTTACATACTTTGACTCAAAGTGTATGCACTTGTCAAAACTTCTCCACAATCTGTGGTCAATATATTTATTATTAGTTCGAACTGATAATAGAAAGACTATATATAAATATATAAATATATACCTAATATCATAATAAAGTATATATATATATCACCCTAATATCATAATAAAGTATTGATATTAAACACCAATATGAGAAGTGATTATGGTTCTTTTTTTATTTTTAAAGTTATTTAAAATAATTAATATATTAAAAATAAAGATTTCAATACCATATATAATTATGATGAAATTGGAAATATGTTATATATGGGGATAATATCGGAAAAAAGGATTTTGGATTGCATTTAATGCAATTCAGTGATTTGTAATTAAATGAAATTTTAAGTTGTTTTTTTTGTTGGTATTTTTAAGTTGTTTGACCATTTAAAAAAACAAACAAAACAACTTAATAATTATTATTCGGACTCATTAAGTTTTAAGTGGAAAAAACAAACGACCCCTATATGTTTGAATAACATATGCCAAATTTGGCACAATATTTGACACTGTATTGGAGTATGATTTTTGTGTTCTGTACTAAATTATAGCATTGGTACAATAATTTAAAACAACATTGAGATGCTTTTATATAATAATGTTGACCGGTATCTATATATACATAGGTAGCTGAATAGCTATTCGTAAGAAATAAATGGTGATATGCACCATCAACCACTGAGTTTAATACTTGATATATATGTCTCATTTCTTGGATTTATTATAATAATCTGACTGCACCTAGATAGATTATCTCACAAGTAATTATCTACTTACAAGCTAAGGGCAAAGGGAGGGACCCTAGTACCCTACAATTTCATTAAAATGATAGAATCCCATCAAATTATAATGGAGTTTGTCATCTCATTTTCCACTCATCAGCCAAGTTGTTGGTAAAAACTTCAAAGATTTTGCTCTTCGATATACCCAAAAGAAGAAAAAATGTGCTTCTATTTAAAACAAAATATAATGCAAATCCAACCAAGAAATTAGATAGATAATCAAATAATTTATTAATTAAAACAACCAATTCATCACTTTTTCTTCAACATTACGGACATCACAACATTGATATTTTTTTAAGAAAAAAAATTAATTAATTATATTACACCTATGAATAATTATTAATGGATGTATTTATAAACTATTAAGTTTTCTTGTTAATTTTACGCAATGGTATTATTGAATTTTTAAAAACATATTAATTTAGAGTGTAATTTTCGAAGAATACAAATATCGTCACTTTAACATAAAAAGAAGGCTTGCCTTTTCGGCTTTTTGTATAATAACAAATACACTTTCTTTAGATGGGCCATGGATGTTGCAAAAACTGTCGGTGCTATCAAAGCTAGTGCAGCACTGCGTACCACACGGTCCACACTTTGCCTCAAGTATAATTATTACTTTTTAAGTATAAAAATTCGGCCTTTTTTTTTTTTTTTTTTTTTTTTTTTTTTTTTTTCAAGTTGTTTTAGTTATTATTATTATTATTTTATAATATCTATCTATCCACCTATTTATGTTATGTATTTTTTTTTTAAGCTTTTTGTCATTGGTAGGATTCGAACTGCTAACTTAGGAGTCATTTACCCAAGTCCTAAATCCGTCTATCTACCAACAGATCTATGCCCTGAGGACATCATTGTTAGTTATCTAAAAAAAAAAAAAAATTATCATTATTAATTGGTACTTATAAGCATTTTATATTAAATGTATTATTTGGTATTGTTTAATGGACAATGCCCACAGAATATGTAAGGGGAAATTACACCCGCACCCTTGAGGTTTGACACAGATACAACCAGATGGAAACGTTTTCATATTCTACTTGAAGCCCCCTACATTTAACCATTCCGTTAAAGCTGACTAATTTGATTTATAAAATGTCCATAATACCCTTGCCTATATATGGTCTGCTGCTGCTTCTTTTTTTCATTCTCTTCTCCGGTCTTCTTCCCGGCGAGAGAGAGATTTTTTCCTTCTCTTCTACGAGCTTCTTCCACGGCGACCTTGAACCATCACCAATCCACCCAGAAACCGCCCTAAACCCGCCATCAATCACCCAGAAACAACCCTAAAGTCGCCAACAAACCCAACCCAAAACCGCCACCGAAACCACCTAGAAACCCCAACCGAAACCCCCACCGAAACCCCAACCGAAACCACCGTTGATACCACCAAAAACCAAAACCAAAACCAAATCGAAACCAAATCGACCCAAAACCAAATCGAAACCTAATCTTGGGGGTTTTGTGTGAGGGAGATGGTGGTTTGGTGTGTGAGAGATGGTGGTTTGATGTTTGTTTGTGAATCAGGTGGTGGTGGCGGCGTGGGTTGGGTGGTGGTGGCGGTGTGGATTTGGTGGTGTTGTCGATCGGTGTGGATTTGGTGGAGGTTGTCGATCGGTGTGGATCTGTGTGGGTTTTTTTGTTTTTTTTGTTTTGTAAATGGAAGTCAAAAAGACCAAATTGACCTCTGCCGTTAAATCTCAATGGAAGTCTGTTAAGTATTTGGGGTGTCTTTGTTTAATAATCAATGTTGCCCATGTAGCTGTCTTTCACCCAAACCTCAATCGGGTGAGTGTAATTTCCCCAGTATGTAATGGTTAAAAATATCTGGACAGAATTGATACCAGCTTTGAATGTCAACTAAAAATAATCCATTAAAGATTCAACTAATCTAAATAATTAAATGTTATTAATCAATTTAAAATATATTAATTACATAAAAAAAACTAAAAATATATTAAATCAATAAAAAAAAACTAATTCTATTGTACTTATTAATTTAATGAATTAAAATTTATTGTAATTGTATTTACTAATGAAAACAAAGAACTAAAGATTCAACGAATTTAATTAATTAAATATTTATTAATCAATTAAAAATATATTAAATTAATTAGAAAACTAAATCAAGTGTACCAATCAATTTAATTAAATAAAATTTATTATAATTATATTTATTAATTAAATATGATATTAAATTATATTTATAATTTTGATAAATTATTAATTTATAATACGAATGAGATGGCAAATTTATATGTTAATTTTCTGAAAAGTATTATTTTATAGAAATTAAGTCCAAATTAAAACTGAAAAAAGTTATTGTATTATAAAAATTATTAATTTACCGAGTATTATATTATACATAGAACTCCCGTCATTAAACTTTTGTTCTGTTCCTTGATTTGATATTCTTTAAGCTAAGGAGGGTTTGGGTCACATCATCCGTCAGTCACGCATCTTGAATAATTTCAAAGCGTTGAGTCGTTTGTTTCGTCTTTTTAATAACCAATCATCAATCAACAGAATTGTGAGGATTCACTGTGTGTGTGACACGTATCCCCTTTGGACCAACCATTTTCATTGAATTAACTAAACCACTTACCACGGCTAATTGACTCTAATGACTGATTTATGTTGTCTAAATAATTACAGGAGAGAATTAATAGATTCTTTTCTACTTAAACGTGTCTATACCGACGTTTTAATCTGGACTAATAAATGACATAGTAAAAGCAGATACGCGTTTTTACAAAGAACTTCATCTATAAATAGATTGACAGGCCCTGGCCAAAAGCACTCAACCATTCCAATATTGCATAGCAAAACAGCAAATAAATTGAAAATGAAGAGAGTGTCATTTGTGGCAGTGTTGAGCATGGTGGTGGTGATGGTGGTGGTGCTATCAAGCGAAGTTCGTGTGGCAAAGGCAGTGACATGCAACCCTACGGAATTGAGCCCGTGCATGGCGGCGATAACTTCCTCAGCGCCGCCTTCGAGCACTTGCTGCAGCAAGGTGAGAGAGCAGAGGCCATGCCTTTGTGGGTACATTAAAGACCCTAATCTCAAGCAATATGTTAACTCACCTAATGCTAGAAAGGTTGTCAGTACCTGTGGTGTCTCCTACCCTCAGTGTTAATTAATTGCCTTAATTGGCTTTGTTAATTAAGCTCATAAGCTGTGTTGTTAATTACAACTTTGTATTGTTGTCATTAGTGAATAATCAGCTAAAAAAAAAAATTATGAGAATAAGAAAAAACACATGAGTGTGTTTGATCAGTCTAGACTCTAGACTCTAGAGTTCTAGACTGCTTGTATGATATGTTTAATATTGAATTATGATTACGTATAATAATAATAATTAGGCTTGTGTTGTATTTATATTTTATAGTCAGCCCTGCATGGTTTCTCTCTTTTGCTACCTTCGACTCTTTCTTTCTTTCTTTTTCTTTTCTAATCGAGCTAGCGATGAAGAAGAATATCATAGGCCAAAGTCTAGAGAGAAACTTCGAAGCATCAAGCTGCACTACTGTGCATCAATTAGCCAAATCATGTATTCTTACGATGTACCGGAATAAATATAATTGGTTATTCATGCTATACAAGATATTAAATGAATACCTCCGAACTCTTTTCGTAGATTTGATATTTTGTATTATCAGAAAAAATAACAATAATCTACATAAAAAAGAAAGAAATTAAACCTACCCACATCAAGATTCTTCAATAAATTAAATTAGACTTACATTCACGGTAACAATATTTCGGGTTTAATTTGAGTCGCAAACGGTTATGATTAATAATAGATTGTCTACATTTATGTCTAAATGATCCAAACATATGAGATGTAATACATAACACATCATATATATATATACAGTCTTTCTATTATCAGTTCGAACTGACAATAAATATATCAGGACGAAGAATGTGGACCACAGATTATTGAAAAGTTTTGACAAGTGCATACATTTTGAGTCAAAGTATGTAAATCCAATGGTCTACATTCTTCGTCCTGATATATTTATTGTCAGTTCGAACTGATAATAGAATTTCTGTATATATACATGTGGATTTTAACTAATATATCATTCACCGTCCCATCTCATGATTAACAGGGTAGTTACAAACTATATTTATTACCAATATATGTAATAACTATATGTGATGTTACTGGATCATAATATTTAGGTAGTTTGATTTCCTCTGTTATACAAGGAGACTTTTGTTTTGGGCTTTATTGAGTTGTGTGGGCTGTCTCATTTAGTGATTTGAGGCACATATAAAAAGGCTTTTATAAAGTTAGATCAACATTACATACTATCTTGATTTTAGAATCGGTTAGAAACCTTTCCTCCAAAAAAAAAAAAGAAAAGAAAAAATAAATGGTTATAAACCTTATTTATAAATATAATTGTTTTTACAAAGTTCTATAAAATTTATAAAAAAGTACTTGCAGTGGGTGAAGCATACTAACGGGTAGATAAAGTAAATTTTTAACCTTAACAAAAATAAATAAATTATATTTTGTTTCATTAACATTAATAAAGTTACCCTGTGGGAGTAATTTTCTAACAGTATTTCATATCATGAACAAACATGATAATAATTGATGCTAATGAAGTGTATTTTAAAAAAAGAGGTGTGGAAAAATGAAATTGAATTATAAAGAGAAAATCTAATAAATAAATAAATAATGCAAACAAATGGAGACATTATTCAGAAATGAGAAAAATAAAAAAATAAATATATTATTCAGTTTCGAATTTCAGTATCTTTTTTTTTTTTTTTTTTTGATAACATACAACTGCCGGGACCGACGAGAAGAAGCTTAACAAGCGCAGTCCGGAACACGACTCCTACTAGAGGGGAGAGACTACCCACACACTTAGGTGAGACAAGACCCACACAATGGAGGGAACACCTTTCCCTAAATACACACTTAGGCTAAGGGTTGAACCTTGGTGGGAGAGAGTCCCAACCAGAATCTGGCTAGTCTTAAGATAAAAAAGGCAAACAAGCCCTACCTCTTTTTTTTAAACTTTAACTCACAATTTAGGTCTCACTCTTTCAATCAATTGTCTTGAAATGCTCACCGCAATTAATAATGGTATTTATTGGTATCTATTCAGTTTAAGAAAAAAAAGCAAACAAGCCCTACGCCCTACCTCTCTTTTTTAATTTCCACTTTAACTCACAATTTAGGTCTCACTCTTTCAATCAATTGTCTTGAAATGCTCACCGTAATTAATAATGGTATTGATTGGTTTTCACCGACAACATTTTGCATCGGATAATACTTGTCAGCAACTAAATTCTGACTAATGATATTGTTTAATTGAACTATAACACGTGTCATTTTTTCTTTTCCAATTCTAAGATTTCTTATAATCTAAGACTTTTAATGCATGAGATGCATGAGATTATAAGAATATAAAATCCCAATAAAACTGAACTTCATGCTACTATAAAGTCTTGAAATTGTGAAAGAAAAAAAGTACACGTGTTACGGTTCAATTGCATTTCAATTGCATGTACCACATTATTGAATTTGTATTTTGGGTACTAATCGATCAATAACCAATATTATCCTTTTGCATCAAATGTTGCACTGATTTTGACCATAAGCGATCAAAGAAGGTTGCACCGGTTTGCATGAATTCAATTCACCAGTCTACGACATGATATCAATGAGAAGCTGACAAAATATAATGTTTATATTGTGCTATTAACCGGTTAAATATTACGAATGAATGACAAATAATTATAAATAAAAATCAAAATTTTATCAGTAAGAAATTATAAAATAAATGTGTATACATGTTACAAAGATAATTAGCAATTTTGGCTTTGCACTAGTGAATGGCGTTAGGAATTTTCTAGACTTAAGGAGAGAGGTCCAATTTAATGAGATAGGGGGTGACCGGTGGTTATTTGTTAATTTCTTAATTCCAAACTAGCTAATTAAGATTCCATTTTTCTCACCCCCCCTTCAAAGGGGTGAGCATTACCCCCTTCTAAAAAGATGACACGAGTTTATGGAAGGGTAAATTTATCTAAACATATGACAAATTTTAGATAAAATTTCCCTTCCCTAGGCACATATATCAAGCTTTCTAAAAAAGGGGTAATGCTCACCCCCTTGAAAGGTGTGAACAAAAGTGAACTCACCCAACTCGCCCATTAATCAGTGTATTAACTAGAAACACGTGATTGTATTTCTAATTAAGTTTGTTTATATATTAATAAGAAGAGTAAATTACACCATTGCACCCCGAGGTTTTCCATTTTGCATTGCATAAACAATTTTATTGAAAATTAACTCCCATCGTCATTTTGCCATTAATTTTATAATTGCATAAGTTAATAATGAATCCGGGTGGGACGGATCCACCATACGGTGCAATCAGCCCAGACCACACCCTGACTAATCCGGACTCGCATCGGGTCGGCCCACTAAGGGGTAAAGTGCTCCCAATATGTGTAGCTCACGGCCTTACTTAAGGGATGAGAGCGCTGAACCACTCACACCAACACATGATTGGTATTATTTATTTATTTTTATTTCTTTAAAATATCTATCTATCCATCTATCTAAACCAGAATTTTTTTTTTAAAAAAAAAGCTTTCGCCATTAATAGAATTCGAGCCGTGACTTGGGAGTCATTTGCCAAAGCCTAAACTTGTCCATCTACTAGCTGAGCTATGCCCCTGGAGGCCAATACGGCAATACCGAACAAGTTAATAGAATATATTTTTCCTTTATAATTCAAATCAAATCAATACTTAAGTAAAATATTTTAAATTTTAACAAAAAAAACTTATGATAATTTAATTTTATATTTTTCGAAATTTAAAAAATAATTAAAAATTAAAAATTAAATTTAGTGGAATCGGTCGCTCTCTCCTCCATTTGGTTTCTTTTTTTTTTTCTTAGAAAGAATATATTGTTCTCTTTTTTTTTCTTATGTAAAAATAAAATCCTTTTTATTATATATATATTTTTAAAGATAAATAGAAGAAGAAATGAGATTTAAATTTTCAATCTAGTCCTTTTTTTTCCCTTTACTTTTTATTCCGACTTGTGTTTTTAATTAATCTTGTTAAAATTTATTATCTTAATAATTTGTTTTAACTTCATATTCATATATTCTTCCAAAAAAAAAAAAAAATCTTCATATTCATGTAGCGTTGTGTCAAAAATTGTACTCATTAGTTTTTTTTATTTTAGATCCTCGATCGTTAAAATCGTTTTGTATTCCTATTATATTCATAAATTAGACCGAAAATATATCGAATTGATCTGTGCAGTCGAGTTATAAATGGGTCGACTTAAATTTTATTCAACCCAAATCCACTCATTAGTTTACTGAGTTTGAAAACACAAACTCAAACTCATTTAATTTACTGTTTTTATAAGTAACTCAAAACTAATTCATTTAATCAATTATCTTTTTATAATTTTTTTTAGTAAGTAATAATTTGATTTGATTAAAAAAGAATAAAACGTAAAAATAACAAATTAAAAAATATATATTTTAAAATAAAAATACATGAAATACTCAAATCAATTAAACAAACATATTATAATACAATTATAACCCATATTTAAAATTACGTTAAATTTACCTGGTTCCGAATTAATAAATATTGTTAAAATTATGTTAAATTAAAAATAAATATATATATCAAAACTATCTTAATTATGAAAAAATTTAACGGCTCCAAAATTAAAATATTTTTTAAATTAATGAGATACAGTGGTTTTTAATGGGTTGCAGGTGATAAACTCGTACTCGAACTATTTTTTTTTTTCAGTTTTAATAAGAGTAGCGATATTTACACCCCTACAAAATTATATGTGCACCCCTTTTTGTATGTACATCTTATTAAAAATTTTAAAAATATTATGTACACCCCAATATGTCCTTTATCTTAATTTTTTAATAAATTAAATGTTTTAAATCATAAGTTATAAGATAATTAAAAGGAAAATTGAAAAAAATAAATTAAATAAAGTATGGAGGACACCTCCTCCGAGGCTGCCAGAAACAAAAAATCTCCATTCTCCAGATTATATTTTTCTCTGGATTGAAGATGGTGAAGGCGACCTTAAAAAAAAAAAAAAAAAAATGGAGGAGGCGGCTTTTCTTCTTTTTATTTTTCTTATACTTTTCTTCTTTTTATTTTTCTTATACTTTTCTTTTAAATCCAAAGAGAATTTTTTTATAACATTTACTTCTTCTTTTTTATAGAAAAATTATAACAGTAATTAATAATTATAGTGTTGAAATAATCACAATTTAAATTTAAATTAATTAATAAATAATATTTTAATCAAATTTTTTTTTGTTTTTATATTCATGTGAATAATTATAATATTTGTTAAATATTCAAAAATATTACATATTTTATTAATATGATATACAAGATATATTTATCTTAATCATTTTAATAAACTTATTTAAGGATAATATTGGAATTTTAAAAATATATTGATTTGGGGTGCATATACGATTTTAGAGGGGTGCAAATATCGTCACTCTTTTAATAACTCAACCTCTTAATGGTCTGACCCAATATATAAATCTAGACTCAAAACCATTTTTTTGCAAGAGAGTTTCGATCGAAGTAGTAGGTTGACTACTTGACTATAATTATGGCATGTCTATCATCGATGATGATATTAAGATTTGCATGTTTGCATCTAGCATTCTAGCTGCCCTTTCAAAAAACGTTATCGAAAGCCTAAAGAAGTAACACTTGTCCTGTATTGCAGCGCAGCAATAGACACCTCACAATCTTACAATTTTGGGTGGCAGAGCCAAGTGAAGCACACGAGTGCTTGATTTCATCATGATCATGTGGATGGATTCTCCGTTTCTATCTCATCCGTCTATAAATTCAGTGCTCAAGCAGTCAATGCAAGCCATGTCAAAAATATTCTCCAAAATATATATGATGATGAAAAGTGTATCTTACAGTTATGTTGTAGTTTGCACGGCGGTGTTGGTGGCTGTTGTGATGGTTTCATGGGAGATGCCGGCAGCGGAGGCTGTGACATGCAATCCAATGGAGCTGATGGGGCCATGCGCAATACCATTTGCAACCGGAATACTGCCAACACCGCAGTGCTGTATGAGGATGAGGGACCAACAGAACTGCATGTGTGATTATCTCAGAAACCCAGTTTATAAGGAGTACTTGGACTCTGATAGTGGTATCAAGATCACCGCTCTATGTGGTCTTCCCTCTCCTAGGTCCATGTGTCCTCAGGCGCCATAAGACTTTACTACAACGTACGAACAAAATCACATGTATCATCTTCTAATAATAATCAAAATAAACCAACAATCGACACATCGATGTTGTTATTTACTTGTACATCTTTAGTACTTGTTAAATTAAAAGAATAGTTATTTAGTCATTCCATTAGTTTGATTATTTTAACAATAACACACCATTATGTCTTATATTCGAATAGCCACCAGCACCTGCACCGCACGTCGATCAGCACGTAGTATATTAGAAAAACTATAACAAAGCAATATATTATATATATGATTGTTGTGTTCTTAGTTTTAAAATCCATCTACAAAAAATTTAAGAGCATTATAGATAATGTTATATACTTATATATGTGTTAAAATTAAAGAAGATGAGAGATCATCATGATGAAACATAAGATAAGAGAAAGAACTATCATTAATTCACTAGTTTATTATAAAGAGAAGGTATAACGAGAATTAAAGAAAATGATATATATTTAAGATTAGGATTCTCTGTAAAATATTTGTTTACTGTAATAACTCTAAGTTCTCTCTCTCTTTTCTTCGCCTACAACGAATTCTTCTAAATCTTCTACACCAAACTTGGAAAATAATAATAATAATAAAAGAATCCTAGACTTCAAAAGCTATATATATATATATATATATATATATATATATATATGTATATATTCATGATCAACTATGTTTTCAACACAATATGAAAATCTAGAACAGGCACAATAGAAAAAATGTCTCTTTTAGATATACTAAGGCCAAAACTCGGATTCGAAAATTATATTGCACCTTTTTAAGGGTGCATTTTAAGACTATATATCATCATTTTAATAACTTGAGTTTAAATGGCATATATTATGGTGAATGTACAAAAATGCTCCCCACAGTAACCTTCTTCACCATTTTGGTTTTTTTTTTTTTTTTTTCCTTTTTCAAAATCCTCCATCAATGGAGGTGAAACTCCACTGGAGGTCAGTTCGGCCTCCAAAGGAGGTCGATTAAGAAGAAGATGAAAAAAAAATTGGAAAAAAAAAATTGGAGGTAATTTACGAGACTTTTTAGTAATTTCTGAGACTTTCTGAGCAAAATTGAAATTTTTCGAGACTTTTCATTTTTGCTCAGAAAGTTTCGAAAAATTTCATTTATACTTAGAAAGTCTCGGAAATACATGAAAAGTCTCGAAAATTACATGAAAAGTCTTAAAAAATACTAGAAAAGTCTCGGAAAAATATGACAAGTCTTGAAAAGTACATGAAAAGTCTCCGAAAAAAAAAATTTCCAAAAAAAAAATAAATTTCCTCTTCATCGACCTCCAATAGAGATCAATTTCGACAGACTTCCAACAGAGGTCGAACAGACTTCCAACAGAGGTCGAACAGACTTCCAACGAAGGTAGAACGACATCGACCTTCATTGGAGGTCGATTTCGACCTCCAATGGAGGTCTGTTCGATCTCTATGAAGAAGATGAAAGAATAAAATCAAAAGATGAAAAACAGAAAAGTAAATATATATATATATATATATATATATATATATATGTAAAGTAAGGGTATTTTTGGAAGTCACTTTGGTGCCTTTACAGCTTAAGTTATTAAAGTGGTGATAGTCTTGAAACACCAACTTAAAAAAAGTGACAAAACCCCCTATTTCCTCGCAAAAACTCCCTATTGATTTATCTATGAATTCTCCATTGTTGATATCACATCCGTAGAAGGTATTGATTTGTAAGGAATCATTGCAAAATACCTTTTCAAAAAAAAAAGTAATGATTCCTTCTTACGTAAAAGGAATTTTGATTAATATTTGTGTTAAAAAAAACAAAATTCAACTTTCCCTGTATTTCCTTCAATATGTCGTAAATGACTACAAATTAAATTTGAATGAATGAGATCCTCTTAAAAATAATAATAATAGAGTAATGCTACTTTGCCCAAATTTGGTGCCCAAATCTGGTGTCCAAATGACGTGGCAACACTCTCATCCATTCATTTAGATTGTATTGGATTTGCTTGATTTAAATGAATGGATGAGAGTGTTGCCACGTCATTTGGGCACCAGATTTGGACACCAAATTTAGGCAAAGTAGCATTACTCATAATAATAATAATAATAATCATACAAACAATTTAAAAGTAATATTTGAATCATTAGTACCATCTTGATTTTACTTGCCTAAAGTATAACACAATTTACACGACAGTTTCAAGCAACCTAACACATCATTTGAATTAGGTTTCAAAAAGAAAAAAATTGGGTTAAATAGTATTACTCAATTCAAGAATCAATTTGTTTAAAATATAACAAACATATATATTTTTTTTAAAATACAAAATTTTTCTTCATTGAAAAGTTTCATATCTTAATTTTCATAGATAAGTTTTCTTTTGAGACATTAGATGAAGGCAGTTAGGCAGAATCACAGTAAATAATGTGGTTTTTGGATGTGGTATCAACAATGAATAATTCATAGATAAATCAACATGGATTTTTGGCCTTAGTATGCTAAAAGAGACATTTATTTTATTGTGTTCTAGATTTTCATATTGTATTGGAAACACAGTTGATCATGAAAGGGTGTGCGTTTTCGGTTTGGTTTGGGCTGAAGTTAAAAGTCAAACCAAACCAATATGGATCAGTTTGGCTATATTTCAACCCAAACCAAACCAATGTAATTATTCAAACCGATTCAAACCAAACCGAAAAAAGTCGGGTTGGTTTGGATAGATTTATCGGTTTAGATTTAAATTCAAAAAAAAAAAAAATGTATCATATTATAAAAAATATTTAAATAAAAAAATCATAACATAAAATATTACTTATATATACACATATAAAGTAAGTACATAAAAGTCAACCGAGTAATAACTATATATATATATATACCATGATTAAAGACATATTTGACAGTATCTATGCTTTTGAAACCCTAATACATTAATCAATCAAAAGAATTGTACCAAAACAAATAAATAAACTATAAAAAACATAAAGTAATCGATAAAAGTTATAAAACCTTGACTGAATAGAAAAGATAGGTAAATATTATATTTTAGTTTTACTTTCTAAAATATGTGGTTTGGTTTGGGTTGGTGAATTATTTCACTTAACCCTAAACTGAACCACCTTTAATCGGTTTGTCCAAAAGATAAACCGAACCATCTATTTTTTTTATTTGTAATTAAACCAACCCAAACTTTATGGGTCGGGTAGGTCAGTTTGGTTCGATTTGATGGTTTTTTGCACACCCCTATATATATATATATATAACCTTCTGAAGTCTAGGATTCTTTTATTATTATTTTTTAGAAGATTTATATATATATATATATATATTATATAACCTTCTGAAGTCTAGGATTCTTTTATTATTATTTTTTTCCAATTTAGTGTAGAAGATTTAGAAATATTCGTTATTGGAGAAGAAGAGAGAGAGAACTTAGAGTTATTACAGTATAAAAAACAGAGAATCCTAATCTTAATACATATCATTTTCTTTAATATATATCTTCTCTTTTAATATATATTTTCAAGAAACAAATCTAACCGGTGGATGAAACTGATCCTCAGATTTTAATATCTTGTATTTTCCTTATATCAGTGCGCACCGATAGGAAAACCACTATATATAAATATATATATATATATATATATATATATATATATATATATATATATATATACATAAATTCTATTATCAGTTCGAACTGACAAAAGTTATATCAGTTCCTTGTATGTGGGCCACTGGATTTAAATACTTTGACTTGGCTGTATGCACTTGTCAGTCAAAGTATTTAAATCCAGTGGCCCACATACAAGGAACTGATATAACTTTTGTCAGTTCGAACTGATAATAGAAAGACTGATATACATAAATTCTATTATCAGTTCCTTGTATGTGGGCCACTGGATTTAAATACTTTGACTTGGCTGTATGCACTTGTCAGTCAAAGTATTTAAATCCAGTGGCCCACATACAAGGAACTGATATAACTTTTGTCAGTTCGAACTGATAATAGAAAGACTATATATATACATAGAGAGAGAGAGAGAGAGAGAGAGAGAGAGAGAGATTTTCCAATGAAGACTTTTTACAATGCACATTTTAAGCACCTTTGATGAAATTGCATGTAATATATTGAATCTTGATTTGATTTTTTGTATGGATGGTGAAAACTTTTTTTTTTTTTTTTTTTTTTGACATTACAAAATATTACATTTTATTTATATATAAAAAAAATAAAATGTTAGAAATGACATTGTAGAGTATTGAACCGTGGCCCATCCATAACCCTTGGATGGTAAAAACATTGAAATACATTTATGGAAAAAAAAAATATTAAAAAAATTTTGGGTGCAAGAACTAATTTTTTCATATTTTTTTGAAGATAAAACATAAAAATACGGAAATATAAGAAAAAATAGTTCTCAAATCCAAAAAAAAATCCAAATTTTTACCAAATGTGTATTTTAATTTTCTTACGATACATACAAAAAATCTCATCGAAAAACATTTGATTACATGCAATTTCATCAAAGGTGCTTAAAGTATGCATTATATATGGATCATTAGATTTACATACTTTTACTCAAGGTGTATGCATTTGTCAAAACTTCCCCATAATCAATGGTCCATATGTATTGGTATTGATGTAGTTGCATCAATGCGCACTGATGTGAACAGGACCGTATATATATATATATATACATGTGAGGGATCCCCGGCCCCTAAACTTTACACAATATATGACACAAAATTTTGGACCACTGGATTGTGATGACTATTACGGCACAGATGCACTCATACCCATAATCACATACTTCTCAAAGTGCTTTCTCTTCTCTTTCCTATTTTTTAATTGTTTCTCTTTCCTGATCTGCTCGTTTGGGTTCTTCCTCCTTTTTCTTATCTGATCTGCAATATCATCTCCGTTGAAGTCGTCTCTAAGCGCACATGATTGCTTCACTTCTACACAAAGTGTAGCCTAATTTCCGTATCATTTTGTGTTCGTTTCTGGGGTAAAACCGGGTTTCTAACGCTCTAAATAAGTCGTGCAGGGTCAAGTTGGTTTTGTTGCTCAATTGACTTGGAAGGAGCTAAAAGAAGGATCAAGAAGACACTTATAGCACATAGGCAACCTCAAGGCGAGCTCACCAAGCTCGCCCTCAAGATCGCTATACACTCGGTTCAACCTTCCCAAAACAGGGAAAAGGCAACCCCAGGTCAAGCTCACAAGGATCGGCCTAAGGTCGCTCTGCACTCAGTCTTAGCCCTCTTCAGCATTGTTAAAGGCGAGTTCAGTGAGATCGCCCCAAGCTCGCTAACCAATCGGGTTTAGCCCCTATAAACAGAGCAAGAAAGCGACCTCAAAGGCAAGCTCAGCAAGGTCACCTCCAAGGTCGCTAACCACTCGGGTTTAGAAGTTTTTCCTTCATAGCGACCTCAGGGCGAGCTCACTAAGATCGCCCCAAGGTCGCCCTCTGCCCAGATTTTTGTAAACTCCAAGGAAATTACTCCCTTGCCCCTGACCTAATAAACTCCCCTATATATTCATTTGCTTTTTCTCTGAAAGTGACTACCTACCTGCCTAAGAATATTCACTAAGTCATTTTCATACATCACCATATCTTATTCCTACACAATCCACTAGACACTTTACATCAATCCATGATCTTTTCTTGTTCTTGGGAGATAGGAGATTGAAGGAGCTTGGAAGAGGAGAAGAGCAAAGGAAGAGGATCAACTCTATATAGTTTCCTCTAATACTTTATCTCTTTCATTTTCTTTATTATAGCCATGTATTCATTTGAGCATATTTATTGTATGGCTACACTATGTAATATGAGATAAATACTTAGTGCTTGGATTTGATGAAACCTCACCCATGACTATATATTTATATTGACCTTTGCTTATCCTTTATGTGTAATTGTAGTTTGTATGGATGTTTTAGTGTGATTAATGCTTTCAATAGGTTGATCGTCTATTGAATGATCTTTGATTGTGTGTTATGAACAGACCGGAGACACATACACATCGTGTTCGACGAAATGTCTTCTATGCATATCTAGAAAAGTAGACCTACTTAGGCTAGCGTATAGGATTCCTTAGTGTGCCAATGTCCTTACTAAACTCATTCATATATTCTGAGTAATAGAGAGATAGGCTCGGGTATGATTTTGGGTGTAACCTATACTACTCGATGAGATTATAGGTTAACATTTTGGTGCATGAATCTATGAATTGCATGAGTATATTTTAGGTGTGCAATTGAGTATAGAGAGGAAGTTAAGAGAGGGTGGGGTGTAGTCAAGTCCTAGCATCATTTCCTTCATTATTACATTCGAGTTTCTTACTTGTAATTTATTTATCACAAATAGCATAAATTCTCTTTAGTAGTTTAATTTAACTCGTTTAGAGATTTCAATTATGAAAACCTTCCGTATTGCTTGTTAGAATAGCACGTAGGCTAATCAATTTCGGTAATCAGTCACTCGATCCTTGTTGGGAACGAACTTTACTTAGCATTGTACTACTCTCCGACCTCGTACAATTGCGAGTGTCACTAAGAGAATAGTCAATTTTTAGTGCCGCTGCCAGGGATTGAGTGGAACGATTAATATCAATACTTGTTAGTTTATTGCTAATTTAAACTTTTTTATTTAGTTTGTATTTTCTCTTTATAGGTACATTTGATCTTGCATGCACCTGCACACAAGAAGCCAAAATCTTCACTTCTTGGATTTTGAACCTGAAATTGAGAGACTAGCTCTAAGGAATAGACGTGAGACAAGGCTGAGAAGAGCAGAGATGGAAGATCCAAATGCACAATTAGGACACTTTGGTTTGCCTCATGTGATAAATCAAAATCAGAGGGAATTGCCTCATGTGGCAATTCCAGATCAAGAGGGTTTGCCTCATGTTGAAGATGAGCGCACTCTACGAGATTACACAATGCCTAGAGTCGAGCAGAACATATTATCTATTCACCAACCAACAATTGCAACAAATTCCTTTGAGATTAAGCCGTCGGTAATTCAGATGATAGGCACCACTCACTCAAAAATGTTAAAAGACATCACTAGAAATCACTAAAAGAAATCGGTTTTTGGTAACCGATTTTAAAAAAGTTTTTAGACATCGGTTTTTATAAAAACCGATGTCTTAAAAATTCAATTTCAAAAGACATTGGTTTTTAAGAAAACCGAAATTAAAAAAAAAAAACGTTTAGACATCGGTTTTTATAAAAACCGATGTCTTAAATTTTGTGTTGAAAAGACAACGGTTTTTATAAAAACTGATATTAAAAATAAGCGTTTAGACATCGGTTTTTATAAAAACCGATGTGGATTCAAAAGCAAAATTCTACAATGCAAATCTGACCTATGTCCACATTAAAGTGCGCATCTCTAAAAATACTCAACGTTATTGGCTCAACTTTTGATACAAGAAAGTAGATATGCAAAAAAAAAAAACACTTTTAAATCAGAAAATATTCCAAAAATTGATTTGGAAAAGTGTGAAAATGAGCGATGAAAACAACTCACTCACGGATTCGCTAATCGCTTCTGACCTTTGACTGAATAATTGATCATAACTTTCAAAATACCGCCCAGAATTTTACGTTCTTTATACCGTTGGATTCGTATCGAATAATTGAAGAACCTAGCATAGACAAAAAAATTTATTTCCTTGCCAAAAGATACAGTTTTAAGGAAAGAGTTTGCACAAAAATATCTCCAATCACTTCAATTCTGACCTTTGATTGAATAATTGATCATAACTTTCAAAATACCACCCAGAATTTTACGTTCTTTATACCATTGGATTCGTATTGAAAAATTGAAGAATTCACCATGGACAAAAAATTTATTTCATTGCCAAAAGATACAGTTTTAAGGAAAAAGTTTGTACAAAAATATCTCCAATCGCTTTAATTCTGACATTTTACTGAATAATTGATCATAACTTTCAAAATACTACCCGGAATTTTACGTTCTTTATACCGTTGGATTCGTATCAAAAAATTGAAGAATCCACCATGGATGAAAAAATTTATTTTGTTGCCAAAAGATACAGTTTTAAGGAAAAAGTTTGCACAAAAATATCTCCAATCGCTTCTGACTTTTGACTGAATAATTGATCATAACTTTCAAAATACCGCCCCAGAATTTTACGTTTTATATACCATTGGATTCGTATCAAAAAATCGAAGAACCCAACATGGACGAAAATTTTATTTCCTTGCCAAAAGATACAGTTTTAAGGAAAAAGTTTACATAAAAATATATCCAATCGCTTGACCTTTGAGTACTCATGAATAATTGATCATAACTTTCAAAATACAGCCCGGAATTTTATGTTCTTTATACCGTTGGATTCGTATTGAAAAATCAAAGAATCTACCATAGACGAAAAAATTTATTTCGTTGCCAAAAGATACAGTTTTAAGGAAAAATGTTGCATAAAAATATCTCCAATCGCTTCTGACATTTGACTGAATAATTGATCATAACTTTCAAAATACCACCCAGAATTTTACGTTCTTTATATCGTTGGATTTGTATCAAAAAATCAAAGAATCCAACGTGGATGAAAAAATTTATTTCATTGCCAAAAGATACAGTTTTAGGGAAAAAGTTTGTAAAAAAATATCTCCAGCAGAACACAAAACCACACAATAAAAAATGAAATGAAAAATAAACCACCAATAAAATTTATTTAATATATATATGTTTGTAGTAGAAATTAGAATTTTGATTAGTTGAGTAAATTTAAATTTATCAAACAAATTTTTTTTATTTTATATTTTTTTTAATTTTTTTATTTCTAACAACTCATATAGGTTATATATAAATATTGTGCAATTGTTAACACATCCAATCTTGTAGTTAGGTGGTAAAGGCTTACCACTTTGACTTTGAGATTGCAAGTTCGATTTCTCATAATGACAATTAATTGTTATTATTATCAGAGGTGGGGTGACGGTGGGATTAATTTTTGTAATACATCAATTTTACATCAGGGTTTTTAAATCGGTTTTAACTAAAACCGATGTCTTTTCTCCTGGGTTTTTAAATCGGTTTTAACTAAAACCGATGTCTTTTCTCTTGTTTTACATTGGTTAAAAACCGATGTCTTTTGCGCTTTTTTTCTAAATCGCTCAAAAAGACATCGTTTTTAAAATTTTCAAAAACCAATTTCTTCCATATAAAAAAACCGATTTCTTTTGTATTTTTTTGTAGTAGTGACTTGTGTGTTCAATGGATTACCGAATGATGATCCAAACCTACACCTTTAGAACTTCAATGAGATATGTGACACCTTCAAATACAACGGGATTCCCGAAGATTTTACCAAGTTGAAGTTATTCCCATTCTCTCTGAGAAATGACGTGATGGTGTGGTTGAACTCCTTACCACCAAACTCTATCATTACCTTTGATCAGTTGGCCTATGCATTCTTGGATAGATTTTTTCCTCCAGGGAAGGCTGCACGCTTTAGAAATGAGATCCTTTCTTTTGCACAATATGAGAATGAGAGTCTCTACGAAGCTTGGGAGAGGTTTAAGGAGCTTATTAGGAGATGTCCTCACAATGGTCTTGCAAAGTGGCAGACTTTGCAAGCTTTCTACCAAGAAATCACGGTGTCAACTAGGAATTTAGTGGATGCGGCTGCTGGAGGTTCTCTAATGAGCAAATCAATGGATGCGGCCAATGATCTCCTAGAAGAAATGGTACTCAACAATAGTCATTAGGGAAACCAGAGGCAATTACTGAAGAAGGCTTTGGGTTTGATAGAAATAGATGAGTTAACAAGTGTAAAGGCTCAAATGGCGGCACTTCAAAATCAAATGAACAAGATGAGTGCAAAGCCTAGTAATGTACAAGTAGCCTCATGTGAGTGATGTGTTTGGGGCCACACTCTAGCATGGATTGTCAGGTTGGAAACCTGTTTGCTTTGGGTTCACAAGAATAAGTTTCCTTTGTAAACTACAATCGGAACTTCCAAAATCAACCCTAACAACAACATGCCAACCAAAATCCCCGAAACAACCCTTTATCAAATACTTACAACCTAACATGGAGAAACCACCCAAACTTGTCATGGAAGGACAACCAACCCCAACAACAACAAAACCTCAACCAAAGGCAACCCCCTGGATTCCCACAACCACAACAACAAAACTACCCTAACCAACTCCCAAACAATCAAAGGGAGAGAAAATCTAACCTAGAGGACCTCTTCTCCAAATACATGGGAAAGTTGGATATTAGAATGGAGACCCAAGACTTAGCCTTAAGGAAGCTTGACACAAAGATTGACTAAGTGGCCCAACATTCTCAAGCTTTTATTCAGAACTTAGAAACGCAAGTCGGGCAATTAGCAAGGGCGATCCAAGGGAGGCAGTAAGGGGCATTACCAAGCAACATAATGGTCAACCCCAAAGAGCAATGCAATGCTATTTCATTAAGAAGTGGAAGAGAGGTTGAATTGCCGGAAGATTTTGGAAAGGGAAAAGAAATTGTTGTTGAAAAAGAGGGTACTATTGAAGAAGAGGTCATAGAAGAAAAGAAGAGTTATAATGAAGATAAGGTGCCTACCACATCAAATGATTTTCCTCTTCCACTCCAAGTCAAGGCTTATGTACCACCCATCTCTTACCCTCAAAGACTTAAAAAAACACCAAGATGCTTTAGGCTTTGCTATGTTTTTAGAAATTTTTAGGAAGCTTCACATCAACATACCATTCATAGAAGCTTTGGCACAAATGCCAAAATACATGAAGTTCTTGAAGGAGTTAATATCGAAGAAGAATAGGTTGGAGGATTTGGAAACAGTGGCACTCACGGAGGAGTGTAGCACAATCCTTCAAAACAAACTCCCCCCTAAAATTGAAAGATCCCGAAAGGTTTACCATTCCATGTGCTATTGGAAATATGGAGTTTGGGAGTGCTTTAATAGACTCAGGTGTGAGCATCAACTTGATGCCGTATTCTATATTCAAAAAGTTGGGGTTGGGAGAAGTGAAGACTACAAGAGTGACTCTTCTGTTAGCAGATCGATCTATCAAGCACCCACACAGAGTTATAGAAGATGTCTTGATGAAAGTGGGTAAATTCTACTTCCCGGTTGACTTTATGATCTTAGAAATGGAAGAAGATATTGAGATTCCGTTGATTCTTGGGAGGCCATTCTTGAAAACTAATGGAGCATTGGTTGATCATAAAGAGGACAAGTTGACATTAAGGGTTGAAGATGACAAGGTTGTGTTCAACATGTTCAAGGCCGATAAGAGTCTTTCACTACCCTAAACATGTTTAAGAGTTGAGGTTGTTGACCTTCCTGTAGGGGAAGTCTTCAGAAGAGACATTCTGAAATAGCCGCCTAATTCTAGTATGGTTCATGATACTACAAGAAAGAAAATGAATGGTGTCCACAAACCGGGCTCTCATGGAGTTATGAACAAAACCCAAGTGACTCCTTCAGATAAAATTGAGAAGAAATTGGATAAAATGGACAAAGGGAAGAAAGCATTCATTGTGGACCAAGCAAGAATAGTGAACGGATTTTGTGTAAGGATGTTCTATGCCTTACATAAGTTAAGAAAGAAAGATGGCAATGATGTTGCACCAACCGCTGATCCAGATTGATGAGAGGAGCAAAAAACGTCTAGCTGAGACGTTAAACCAAGCACTTGGTGGGAGGCAACCCATCTAAGTAACTTTTCTATTTTTAAGCTTTTTTTTTTTGTTTTATTTAATTTTATCTTTGTTAAGTCTTATTTTTCTTGCTTATATTAAGTGTGCAGTGTTGTATTGTGCCTAGTTTTTAGGTTTGCAACGTGCTTGTTTAGGGTTGTGTTTGGCCTCCTTCCCGCTTCTAAGCATATATTGTCCAATCCGCTTTTGTGCAAACATTAGGGACAATGTTCCATTTAGGTTTGGGGGTGCATCCATTCTTTGACCAATTTTGCATGATTGTTTTGTTTGTGCTAAATTTTTGAGATTTTTTTCATTTTCTGCTTGATTGTGTGTTTGGTAGTCAACTTCTGTCATTCTACTACTTCGAGCCAAATTTTGGAGCATTAGCTTGCTTAATGAGATGTTTCTGGGTTGTGCCTTTGGAGGCAATTTTTGCATGTTGTAAGGATTCTCATATCTTGATTGGTTTATTTCGTGGACAAACCACATGTTGGGGTTGATTATGTAAGGGTAGTTTAGGTGATTGAACTTCAAGCTCGAAGGCCTTTCCAAGATCTCAAGAGACAAGCACGCTAAAGGTATAATCTCTAGTGCTTAGTTTTTCTTTGAAGATATTTAGTTAGCACACACACACTTAGCATACTTGTACTTGTGTGTATTCTCTTCACATGACACATTTCACTCTTGCACTTTGTTTGATGTATCTTGTTGTGTTTGTGTGTTGTGTAATCCGTTTCCTGAATATGTTCGGAAACGTTCGCGCTTGCACAAATGTGTGCTTGGTTTTACGCGAAGACCGCTTAAGGGGAATGCTTTTGGCTTTTCCTTTAGATTCACCATTACTGGTGAATTGGCGGTTTGATCGGCGGCCTGACCGCCGAATTGAAACTGCCGTTTCAGTCTAGAAAGGTCTGAAGTGATTCTGCGGTTACGATCGGTGGCCACCGACCACCGTTCGAAACCGCTGATCATACCTGATTGATTTATTTCTCGGGTTTGATTCTACGGTTGGTTCGGCGATTTCAAAACCGCCGATTGAAACCGCCGTTGTTCCCCTGTTCTTCTCGGGTTCAATTTGGTGGTTGTAAACAACGGTCTGGCCGCCGAATGAAACCGTCGATCGTGCATTTTCAGGGGCAAACTTGTCTTTTCACATGCTCTGTTTTTCATGCCAATAAATATCTCACTTTCTCTTGTTCTGAACATGACTATTTTATTATCAAGAACCCTATATTTTAAAGAGAGATTTTGAGAGAAAAAGCAACCAAATTTGCTCATTTAAACACTCAAATACATTCCTTTGTGCATCAAAGTTCATCTTGCATTCATCCATGAATGGGTTTGCATTATCATAACTTGCTTGGTAAGATTTTGATTAAGTTCATCTCTTTTTAGTATTTTTACTATCAAGCTATTCTCTTTTAATTTACTTGTATGTTTTTGATCATATGATAAATACAAGAATAGAGAATTAATTGTGATGAATTGATTGAGTGTTGTATTGTGATAGCTAATTAGGTTTTTGCTTAATCTTGATTAGCTGAGCTGTTTGACATGTCATGTAGCTCTTGATATCTAGGATTGATTTAATTGATTATCTCTGTAAGGATTCCCGTTGTTTTTAATTGGCTTATTTCGTGATCAAACCATATGTGGGGGTTCTTTGTAAGGGTAGCCTAAGTATCGGTCTTATTGTTCGAAGCCCTTTGAAGACCTCGTGTTGATAAGCACCGAAGGTAAATTTCTATGTGCTTACTTTTCTTTGAAGAGATTAGTTGCACACACACACTTAACATTCATTGCATATGTGTGCATTCTCTTCATTTGTCACATTTCACACTTGCACTTATTTATTATATTTTGTTGTGTGTAATTGTGTCATGTTGTTGTGTAATTCGTTTCCCGATAACTTTCGGAAACGTCCGCGCATACACGAGAATGTGCTTGGTTTAGCGCGAGGACCGCCTATGGAGAATGCCTTTGGCTTCTCCTTGGTTTTCACCTATCTAGGTGATCGGCGGTTATGATCGGCGGCCTGGCCGCCGAATGAAACCGCCGTTTCAGTCCAGATTGGTCTGAAGCATTTCTACGGTTAAGATCGGTGGTCACGACCACCGTTCGAAACCGCCGTTTCAAGACCTGATTGATTTATCTCTCAGTCTAATTCGGCGGTTGAAACGGCGGTCATGAAACCGCCGTTCATACCTGATTGATTTTGATCTCGATCTCTCTGTTTTGATTCGGCGGTTGGAATCGGCGGTCACGAAACCGCCGAATGAACCGCCGTTTTTGCTCTGTTCTTCACGAGCTCATTTCGGCGGTCATGAACGGCGGCCTGGCCGCCAAATGAAACCGCCGATCGGCGCGTTTCTTTGAAACTTACTTAAACGACCTCACTTTGATTTGCCCCCCTATATATATGCCACTTTGACTTTAGGTCAATTAAGAGAGTTCATATTCAGAATTCATACTTAGGATATTTTTCAAAGAGAAGAAAAATTCCAAGAACTCCATTATTGATTCTCAAACACTTTTTCATGATCATCAATCATCATCTAACATCATCTTAGATCATCTAGATGTCATCTAGCATGGAATCTTCATCATACTTTGCTTGGTAAGCTTTTCACTAATATCTTACATGTTTTGTGTTTCTCTTATCTAGCAATCTCAATTAATTAATTGTTTGTTATTTTGTATGCTTTGGATACAATATTGATATGAGTATGATGTATGTTTGAGAAGTTATATTGTGCTTGCATATTAGGTTTTGTGCTTAATATTGATTAGCTAAACTAATTGACATGTCATTTAGTTTTGATATCTAGGATTGTTCTTAATTGCATATTAATCATCTTAGATAAGCATATAGGGTTTCCCTTGCTCTATGTTGCATTTTGGATATTCACATATATTCACTTAGGGTTGTATTCTCTTCATAGAGAAAGTAAGTCTTGTGTGTAGCATCCGGGATTAGGTTGCTTAGAACGCAAGCAAATTGGACTAGGTTCACTCATACCAGGATTAGGTAGATGTGTGATTACTTTCGGGATTAGGTTGTAATCGTTTGCACATTTAGTGGATTCGAGGTTCGAGTGTGGCTTACTTACATAGCCCGTGGTTTTTCCCGTGAGGGTTTCCACGTAAAAACCAAGTGTTGTTTTAATTTCCGCACCATATTACACTTGCTTGTTTATATTATCTTGAGGGCATTTTCATAATTTTGACTAACACGAAAAATTGGGTAAAAAACGTAAAATCTATTCACCCCCCTCTAGATAGCTTTATACATACCGTGCTATAATTTGTTTCAATCTCATCATCCTAGATAAGCATCTAAGGTTCCCTAGCCTTGTTTGTTATTTGATCATTCATACATATTCACATAGGTTGCATAATCTCTTCATTGAGAATTAAGTCTTGAGGCTAAGATTGCTTAAGCCTCAAGCAATTGGACTAGAGCCACTTTTAAAGGCCCGAGTGGTAGAAATGGGGGGTTATTGACTGGAGTGTTAGACGAGGTCTACATAGATTGTAAACTCCATTTCAATTAGTGGATTTCGAGGTTCGAGTGTGGCGCACTAAACAGCCCGTGATTTTTCCCAGTGGTTGGGTTTCCACGTATACATCAAGTGTTATTTAAATTCCGCACTATATTACACTTGCTTGTATTTTTGACTAGTAGGGGCATTTTCATAAAATTGACTTGCATGCAAAAATTGGGTAATAATAGTTAAAATCTATTCACCCCCCCTCTAGATATATTTATCATACACACCAAACGTTTATTCGTATTAGTTTCACATGTGTTGAATCCCTCTAGGCAAAGATTGTGCTAGTTAAAGCTACACCACATTGCTTGCACGCACCCTACCAGACTCGAAAGTGTCTTAGTGATTTGGTATCGTGCTTAAAATGTTTAGATCATTAGGGGAGACTACCCGTGTGAGGCCAGAGCCTATATAGTGTCCTTATGAGTATGAATTTTTATTGTCTCATCTTAAACACTCTTCTTGTAGATAAATAAGCATAAATAAAAAGGACATCATTCCATACTTTGGGCATTAAAGAACGTCATTTAAAGAGCATCACCGTCATTTTCGCCTTTGTTTGCTTGCTTAGCTCAAACCTTTAGAGATGACGTAGGCTATGTGTTAAGTCACTATAAATGTCCCAAACACGTCTCTTGCCTTGTGTGTGTGCATGAATGTCCTATCTATGTTGACCTACACACTAAACCTCATCACTATATCCACCTATTTTATATTTATATATCCATATCTTTCATAAACACTAGACCATCCCCTTTGCTACGATTATGGCTTGTTATCATAGCAAAATGAAGCTCAAGAAAAATCAAAATTATAAAAGTAGCGTGTACTCATGCTAGATGTGTAATTTGTGCAAATAATAAGGCTCAAAATATATGAAAAAATTAAAAAGTGCTCAAAGAAAAAGAATAGCACAAAAAGACTTCTAATCTTTATAGTTGCGTTTGGTGCGCGGGATTGGATTGGATAGGATTGGACTATTTTTAAGAGATTGGATTGGATTGGACTGGACTAGATTAAATTAGTAATGTGATGTGTTTGGTGCAATATGGAATGGACTAAAATAATACTGTCTCTTGTTTGGTATAACATGGGATAGGATAAGTATTTGAAATAAAATAACATTTAGTTTTTAACTGATAATAAAAAAAAAAATAAACATATTTTAATAAAATATATTAATATTAATTTAATCCTCTCTCTCTCTCCATTCTCTCGCAAGTCACAATCCTTCGATCTCTCTCTCCCACAACATTGTTTCTCTCGATTTGTAGTGGCTGGGTGGTGGTTGGTGTTGGTATTTATGAAGGCAGATGTGTGGTGGCCGGTGGTAGAGAACCCGAGCCGGTAGAAGAATAGTTCGCACCTTCGATCGCCGCGAAAGGGAACCTGGGTGGTTTGGATTCGATGTGGTTTAGGGATGGCGACATATGGTGGATTTGGGTGGTGGATTGATTGGTTTGGATTTTAGGTTGGTAGTGGTGCCGATTTCGTGTTTGATGCATGTGAAATCTGTGTTGAGTGTTGGTTTGTGGTGGTGTTTGGGTGGTTGGGAAGCTGAAGAAGGCGACGGCGGTGGTGGTGGCAGCGGTGGTGATAATGATGGTGGTCTATTGAATGAAATTGATTTGGGGATTTTATTTTATTTTTTTTGATTTGGTGGAGATAAATCTCCAGATCCATAAGTTTTTTTTTGTTTGTTTGTTGGTTTGAGATGGTGATTGACTGATCCATAAGACCTTTGGATCTTCACCATCTTCACCACCGGACTACCTTCGTCTCATGTATTCCTTTCTTCTTCAATGAAAATGGTGATGATGATGTATGTCTAGTTAGGAAAGTGAAGGAGTAGTAGATCAAAAGATGGAAGAACCATCTCTAGATCTCTGGAAAGTGAAAGATGAAGATCAATCTTATATATTAATTGAATTAAAAAAATTGATGGGCCAGTGAAAGATGAAAGATGAAAGATGAAGATCAAACATAAAATATATTAATTTATTAAAAAAATATTGATGGCTTGGGACTATTCTGAAACCCAGCCTTTCAGACGGGACTAATTAGTCCCACCACAGCCACTTTAATTGTGGGCCCACTGGATTTGTTATCCTATCCGGTCAGCTCACCAAACAAGGGACAAGGATTAATTTATGTCCAATCATATCCAATCCTAGCAAACAAACATAGCCTAAAAGTGTAAAAGTTGCCAAAAGGTAAAACAACTTAATATAGCACAAATTGATTAATCAAATAATTCATGCCTAGATGTTATTATTGTGAAGAGCGTGCCAAATTGAAGCTTAAGCATAATCAGTAGCAAGCCCATAATTTCGTACCCACCTAGCCTCCATACCACTAATTCACCATACTCTCACTTGAACTTTAAAGAAGTCCTAATTGATATTTAGGAAGAGTTGTAGCTTGTTGATGATGGTATCAAATGGTGATCTGCTCTTGTTATTAATGTTCAAATTCGTTTTTGTGGTCCAATTGCATTTAAACTTTAGCGGTTTTTCAAAAATTGTTATATGCGTGTAAAATTAAAAAAAAAAATTGTGCATAATCTCCAACTGCATATGTTTGTTTAGTGAGCCTAGGTTATGAATGGTAAAATGAGAGAGATCCTAAAAGATATAGAGTCAAGGCGAAATGCTATCATAAGACTCTTGTGTTCGATGCTTTTTGAAGCTTTGTTCACTAAGAAGTATGGAATTGCAATCTCTTTTGTTGTTGCACCTTAACTTGCATTTCCCAAGCTTTATCTTAGAAGTCTTAGCATGTATATGCCTTAATTCGGTTTATCCCTCATTTGCATCTCTGTCTATAGTTGGATCAGCAGGAAAGACGTTTGTGGGTGTCATACTGTAAACCCTCATGAGACTTCATTTGTCCACTAGGGATCGCCTAGGGGTTTAAAAGGCTTATGGCACTTGCCAAGTGCCATCGTGTCACCTGCGAAAGCAGTGTTTTATTTCTTTATTTTCTTATTTTATTTTCTTTTTGTTTGTTTGTTTGTTTGTTTGTTTTGGTTTTGCTCGGGGACGACCAAAAGTAGGTTTTAGGGTATTTGATTGCTTCACTTCTACACGAAGTGTAGCCTCATTTCCATATCATTTTGTGTTCGTTTCTTGGGTAAAATCGGGTTTCTAACACTCTAAATAAATCGGGTTTTGTTGCTCAATTGACTTGGAAGGAATTGAAAGGAGGATCAAAAAGGCACTTATAGCACATAGGTGACCTCAAGGTGAGCTCACCAAGCTCGCCCTCAAGATCGTTATACACTTGGTTCAACCTTCCCAAAACAGGGCAAAGACGACCCTAGGGCGAGCTCACCAAGAACACCCTAAGGTCGCTATACACTTAGTCTCAGCCCTTCTCAGCATTGTCAAAGGCGAGTTTAGTGAGATTGCCCCAAGCTCGTTAACCAATCGAGTTTAGCCCCTATAAACAGAGCAAGAAAGCGACATCAAAGGCAAGCTCAGCAAGGTCGCCTCCAAGGTCGCTAACCACTCGGATTTAGAAGTTTTTCCTTCATAACGACCTCAGGGCAAGCTCACCAAGATCGCCCCAAGGTCGCCCTCTGCCTAGATTTTTGTAAACTCCAAGGAAATTACTCCTTTACCCCTGACCTAATAAGCTTCCCTATATATTCATTTGCTTTTTCTCTGAAAAGCGACTACCTACCTACCTAAGAATATTCACTAAGTGATTTTCATACATCACCATATCTTATTCCTACACAATCCACAAGACACTTTACATCAATCCATGATATTTTCTTGTTCTTGGGAGATAGGAGATTGAAAGAGCTTGGAAGAGGAGAAGAGCAAAGAAAGAGGATCAACTCTACATAGTTTCCTCTAATACTTTATCTCTTTCATTTTCTTTAGTATAGTCATGTATTCATTTGAGCATATTTATTGTATGGCTACACTTTGTAATATGAGCTAAATACTTAGTGTTAGGATTTGATGAAACCTCACCTATGACTATATATTTATATTGACCTTTGTTTATCCTTTATGTGCAATTGTAGTTTGTATGGATGTTTTAGTGTGATTAATGCTTTCAATAGGTTGATCGTCTATTGAATGATCTTTGATTGTGTGTTATGAACCAACCGGAGACACATACACATCGTGTTCGACGAAATATCTTCTATGCATGTCTAGAAAAGTAGACCTACTTAGGCTAGTGTATAGGATTCCTTAGTGTGCCAATGTCCTTATTAAACTCATTCATATATTCTGAGTAATCGAGAGATAGACTCGGGTATGATTTTGGGTGTAACCTATACTACTCGACCGAGATTATAGGTTAACATTTGGGTGCATGAATCTATGAATTGCATGAGTATATTTTAGGTGTACAATTGAGTCTAGTGAGGAAGTTAGAAGAGGGTGGGGTGTAGTCAAGTTCTAGCATCACTTCCTTCATTATTACATTCGAGTTTCTTACTTGTCATTTATTTATCGCAAATAGCATATTATGAAAACCTTCCATATTGCTTGTTTGAATAGCATGTAGGCTAATCAATTTCGATAATTAGTCACTCGATCCTTGTTGGAAACGAATTTTACTTAGCATTGTACTACTCTCCGACCTCGTACGATGGCAAGTGTCACTAAGAGAATAGTTAATTTTTCACCTCACCGCAACATTTCCTCATTCCGATCTGATCGCCGCAACAGTTCCTCCTCTCTAGTCCCGTCACCGATCGCTCCTTTTCCAATCGTACCTCGCCGCAACAGTTCCGGATGCTCATTTGCTCAGACCACCACAATTCAAACACAGCTTTCTCATTTTTTTAATTTTTTTTTAGAAGATAGAGCTTTCTCATCTTCAAACTCTTCCTCACTATGACTTAACAAAAAATGTCACATCTTTAGGAGGATTTATCATCCAATTCGGTAAATTTTCAATACTTATTACACATTTTTAAGGAAACAGAAACTTAATAGGATTCGGTAAACGAATTTTAAATATGACATTAATAATATATATATATATATATATATATATATATATATATATATATATATATATATGTTTTTTTAGGCGGTGGCAATTAATTATAGGAATTTTAATGCCCCACATAAAAAAAATACCAATGATAATGAGTTTTATACTTTAACTGGCTAAGATTGTTGTAGGCTAGTCCATCTAACTCTTAGCAGTGTCATGTTCGGATTAATTTCTCTTGAGATATTTTAAATTTATTTTGCTATGAATAATAGACATTGCATGTTATAGTTTACTTTTGAAGAATGTTGCTTCTTTATATTACAATACTGGGGATATTTTTAGTAATCTAGGCCATACATTCAATTACCTGACTAAGGTTGTGTGTTTTGGTACATTATAGTGTTCCAGTATATTTTTTCATTCATTCTATAGTGTTCTTTTGATTTTTGTGATGTATAACTGTATTGTTGTGATAAATAAATTGCCCCATTGACTGCAATTTGTGTTGTTTTTATTGTTATTTTAACAAATGCATACTGTTTTAACATAAATATATCGCCCCTTGACTGTAATTTTTTTTTCATCATGTTATATATATGAGATCAATTGTAGATTGCTTTTGCCCCTTCAACAATCTAATATGAAACCAATCAAAGAATAATACAACTTAATTTTAACATATGAATGTCTAAGGGTATTTAATTTCATGCAGGTGGTCGACACACTTCAAGAAAAGAGTGATGAAACAAGCATTCAAAATAATCTTGAAGAACTCCAAACACCATATGTGGGGATGCTTTTTGAAATATTGGAAGAAGCTAGAAATTACTATGAAAATTACGGTCAACAAGAAGGATTTTTGATTTGAATTCGCTCTTCATCAAGGACTAGATCTAGATATGGTACGAATGAGGCAACTAGTAGACAATTTGTTTGTGCACATCAAGGGAAATATGTCCATGATAATAAGAAACATGATGTTGTAGAAGAAAGTGATAAGTTAGAGATGAACCAAAAAGTCGATAAAAAGAAAATGGGGAAAAAATGTTTAACTATAAAATGTGGGTGTGAATCGAGTATACGGATTGTACGTGACAAATGGTCAGACAAATGGAAAGTTTCAGTTTTTAAAGAGTCTCATAATCACAAAATAGTGTCTCCGCCAAGAAGAATGAAGATGAATTCGAACAAATATATGCCCAAAGCAGCTAAAAGATTGATTGAAACTTTCCAGAAAGAGAATTTACAAATTGGAAAGGTTTGTTCAATTTTGGGTGGGCCAGACATTGGATTTGACATTTGAGATTGTTATAACCACTTGAGGAATGTTTGACACAAACAATTAGATTGGTTGGGATGCTCAATCAGTTCTTACTTACTTTAGAAAAAATAAAGCTAAGAACCCTCAATTCTTATATGCAATTCAATGTGATGAAGATGGGAAGGTAGCTAATTTCTTTTGGGTGGATTCTTGAGCACATTTTACATATCATTGCTTTGGGGAGGTAATCAGCTTTGATACAACTTATAGAACAAACAAATATGATATGTGATCGAACCAAAATTGGTATGATTTTGGCTCTCATTTCCTTATCATTTAACTTGTTTTCGAGTGTATTTTGGTGTTTAATGGCTCGTTTCTAGTCAATTACAAGCATTTAGTGCATTTCGGGCAAGAAATGAGATTTGGTGGCGAAAGGGACTGAAATTATAAAAAAGTGTGTGCAAATCATCCAACTTCAAAGAGGCATATCTCTCTCCTCAGATCAAATCACGTTTCAGATTACATATATTTGGAAAGCCCCAGAAGTCTACTTTCCAACGGATTTTACGGATTACAATTTCGAGTCTTCTAGAGAAAGTTATGCCTATTTTAGTAACTGCTACGCATTCCCTGTCGCCACGGTGACGCCTTGGCGACGCCACGGTGACGCCTTGGCGACGCCACGGTGACGCCTTGGCGACACCACGGCGAACTGCACTTTCCAAAGCAGCGACAAGGACGTTTTCAAGTCATTTTTAGGGGTATTCTTGTCCTTTCATGCCTATTTCTAACCCTAGCCTTTATAGCATATAAATACACCATTTTTATAAAGAATTGATAACTCTTGACAACTCTTGTTCATCAAGAAACCTCCTTTCTTCAACCATTTCCTAATCCCACCATTCTCCTCTCCAAAAAAAACACCTAGATTACTTCACCAAAATCACTCCTCTCTATCCATTTTCTCCACCCATTTTCTTTGTCACTTTCCATTAGATACGCACCTATCTAGACACATCCTCAACACCCAATCTTTGCACAAGACTCAAGTAAGGAAGCTCAAGGAATGATCAAGCTTACAAGAGATACCCAAGGGTGATTTATCTCCATTTTACTTCCTTTCTTTGTTTATGATTATGTGTAATTAAACCCCCATTCTAGGGGAATGATTTGAGAGACTTTTTGGACAATGACTATTTATTAAGGCTTTGAATATTATGTTTATTCAATTATAGTTTTATTCACTTTTTAATTAGATCTTGCACTTATGTGATTGATTGAGTATTGACACACTTGTTGATTGTAATATGTTATAGGATTTATTTGTGATAAAATTGGTTGAGTTATTGACACACTTGATTGATTGTAGCACATAGTGAATATGATAGGCTTTTGGAGGGTAGGCCTACCATGATTGCCTAGGCCTTTGATCGTCACTAACCGATCCCACCTTGACCCCCTTTCCTTAATCGGTTAGGCATTTTGGTGGGAAGTTGTTTAGAATTCGTAGTAACGGTCTAAACAACACTTTTGAATGAGATCGGTCCTTGATTGTGTGAATAGTGCGTTAATGAAGCCATTGATAAATTGCTCAAAGTCCATTAGCTACTCTATCATTTCCCTAGACTTCTAATTAATTGTTTAATCATTTTCTTATCTAGGTTGTTGATATTGGATTCCTATCTATTCATATTCTCTTTATATTTTTGTTATATTTACTTTCATGTATGTTTGACACCTTTCAAACTACCATGATTTATTATTTGCATTTTAGATTAGTTAAATAATTCAACTAATTACTCTAATTCCCCGTGGAACGATCCTTAGCTTGCCGCTTTACTAGCTTTCAAAACTTAGAGCACACTGCATAGGATTTCTTTATAAACATCTTTTGATAATCCGCAATTTGGTAACGACGCAAAAAACGGGCGATCAATATGCCATTTGCACCATTTACAGGAATGAACCACCATTTACAATCAATTCAATTTGGATGTGCACTTTTCAAGATGAAACAGAGGTAACATTTTGTGGTTGTTTGCGACATGGCTTGAAGCTATGGGAGGACGTCATCCAATTTATATCATCATCGACCAAGACTTAGCAATGAGGGGAGCAATTGCCAAGGTATTTCCCAACACTCACCATCGTTTATGTCTATGGCACAACAAGAAAAGGTTTGTTAAGAAGTTGTCACATGTGCACTTCAAGAAGTCAAATTTCAAGGTTGAGATGAAAAAATGTATTATGTCAACATACACGATAAAATAATTTGAAGAATAGTGGAAGACTTTGTTAATGAAAAATGGATTAGAAAATAATGAATGATTGAATCATCTTTATGAGATTTGTGCTTCTTGGGTTCATGTTTACAGCAGTAACATATTTTTTGCTGGAATGAATACCACTGGACGTAGCGAGGGAATTAATTCATTTTTTGATGGATTTGTTACATCTACAACAAATCTTAAGGAGTTTGTTTTCAAATATGAGCTAGTGTTAAAGAAGATAATGGAAATAGAAAGTAATGAAGATTTTGAGTCTGAACACAAGTATTGCATTGTCAACGATGGGGAACTACTTTTGTAATGTGCAGCACAATTTTACACTAGAAATTTTTTTAATAAATTCAAGGATGAATGAGATCAAGTTTGTAGATACAAAGTTGAAGAAATAAAATGTGACAATGAATATCATTCATTCTCAGTGAAGACAAAATATGAGGAACCTAAAGAATTTGTAATTTAATATGCAAACCTACAAGGGTACATGCGAATGCCAAAACTTTGAATTTCTTGGAATACTTTGCCAACATTTTTTGAAAGTATTTGTTCGTTTAGATATTGATATAATACCAGATCATTTTATTCTACCAAGATGGAGAAAAGAGGCTAATAAGTTCAAAATAATGGATTTAGAAGATTTTGTAAAGAATGACGGAAACGAAATATCAGAGGCTTTGAGACTTAGTCATATGTTTCATCAAGCCACTAAATTAGCTAGTATTGCAGCATCTTCAAATGAGGCATACACAAATTACATAGAGAATTTGAAGGAATTATCCAAAAAACTATTAGAAGTTTATGAGCAGCAGCAAACTATTGTACCTCAAAAGAATGATGATCCATGTACCAAGATTCATTCATTATCATCATTACTTTTAGATCCTAATATCTCACAAACAAAGGGCAAGAAGAAAGATAGCAAAAATTCAGGAAGACTAAAAAGTATTATTGAGTTAGCCATTGGTAAGAAGAAAAGGCAATGTGCCTCATGCAAAAAGTTTGGGCATGACAAACGGATTTGTCCTTTAAATCCAAACAGAAAAAAAATTGAATTATCCAACTTAGGTAAGTAATGAATTAATTTACATTATATATTCTTCTTATACAAATGTAGGTATGTTGATGGATTTGCACATCTATTGTAGTGTTGTTTACTAAATTGTTGCATTTCCACATGACCAAGTAAAATTACAGTACTCATCTTCTGCTTTTAGATTCAAAGTAATTCTCCTCTTTGTTAATGGAATCGAGTTTCTAGTTTGATTATCTTATGTTGATTAGCTTGTGTCCGAATTCAGTATAGATTTAACAAATATATAATATTAAGTTGATGTTTTATTATTCTTTGAGAATTGACATGAATATCAGAGGTTTACATGCTTGAGTAATCATGTTGTGTTTTTCTACCTTTTAGGGCCTTTATCTGAAGACATTTTTACTCTTGTTAAATGTCATTTCATATCAAATTTTAGATGATGATGATGAAACACAGGCGATGAACATAGATAATGAGAGTGGTGATGAAAATCTCTGTAAGTTTTCATTGAAAGTATATAAATAATGTTTTTCTTCCTTTTATTTTGTGAATTGTAATTATTATAATACCTTGTGAGATAATATGTTTTTATATTCTTGTAGGATTTCAATGATAGACAAAACAAGTTGCTTTTGCTGGATTGGGGCCGGATGGTGGTGTAACATAATATGCTATGTAATGATGTTGGCTAGATTGAGTCTGATGATAATATATTAATATGAATTGTAATGTTGATTGGATTTCTCTGTTATTTTTGCTCCCAGGGAAGCCATATGCTTCCCATTGCTTGGATCCTTGCCTACACTAGACCTTTCTTATAGGTTTGATAAATTCTGGGTGGAGGAGGTCCCTCCTAGTGTAATTCTAGTTGTTTTGGGCGATTGTCCCACCCATTTGATTCCCTCTGTTGCTAATGAAATTTTCATTTAAAAAATATATATATGCTTTGTAATGATATTCACTACAAGAAAAATGACTTTTAGCAACATTAACAAGACAACGCGCATGCTGCGCATGTCGCTAAAAGTGGTCTATCGCAACATACAGACAATGCACGTTGCTAAATGTCATTTATTGCAACGTGCAAAAAATGTGTGTTGTAAAAATCACCTACGGCAACGTACAAACGAATGTTGCCAATAATTGAACATATATCGCAATACACAAAAATTGCACGTTGTCGTAGCTACTTCATTACACTACGCACATTTTGTGCACGTTGCTATAAATATGTTTTTAGCAACTTACAAATGTGCACGTTGTTGAAAACTAATATTTAGCAACACACATATCATGCATGTTGCCGTATGTGTCTTTTTAGCAACATACAAATGTGGACGTTGTTGAAAAGCGAAATACATATCATGCACGTTGCTGTATGTTTCTTTTTAGCAACATACAAATGTGCACATTGTTAAAAAGGTAATGTTTAGCAACATGCATTATGGATGTTGTTATAGGCCTTGCGCGTTGCGAAAAAGTCTAACATTCTGCAACACACATATTATGCACGTTGCCGTAGGTTTCTTTTTGGCAACCGTTGGCTTGCATGTTGCTAAAAAGCTAATATTTTGCAACTCACTTATCATGCACGTTGTCGTAAGATTCTTTTTAGCAACAACTGATTTGCTTGCGCGTTGCGAAAAGCTAATATTCGGCAACACACATGTCATGCATGTTGTCGTAGAAGACTAATTAGCAACTGATTGCTTGCGCGTTGCGAAAAATAAATATTCAACAACACATATGTTATGCACGTTGCTGTATGTGTCTCTTTAGCAATTATTTTCTTGTGCATTGCGAAAAAGGCTAATATCCTGTAGCAAATATATAATATACATGTTGGCGTATGCGAAATTATTGACTTGTGCGATTCGAAAACGCTAATATTTGGCAACACACACATTATGGACGTTGTTATCGTAAATATTAAAATGCACAACTATCATTAGTAAAGTGATGCAGTTTCCCTTCTCTTTTCTAAAAATAATTTAACTTCTACTTTTTCCCTTTTAACTGTAAAATATGGAGACTTGTCTCATATAATAGGAGTTGCATTATTAGTCGTGTGTTTGTAACGATTAATATCATTAGGTTTCGATAGACCTTTAACCTGATTGTTTATTTATTTTAAATAAAATGATTTAGCTATTATACATAACATGTATAGTTACATGAGTAATTATAATAGAAAGTTATTTTATTGTTAAATATTTAACTTTCATAGATCATGGTAGAAATCAAATGACTAACAATTTAACTTGTAAATATATGAAACATTTATAGTAACTAAACTCTTTAATTAAATGATGGGATAAAATTTTGATAATGTTTAATTGTTAATCATAAAAATAATTAAAATGATTATCATAATGAGTTTAATTTATCAACTAATAAAAATTATTAATTTTTTCACTAAATTATTGAATTAAATTTTTTTATAACATATATATGTTATATATATAAATAAGTGTGTAATTATATCAAAGTTAAACTCACAATAAAATGGTAAAGTCTCTCATGGGGATGATGTTTGTCTTAGGTTCAAACCCCCAAGTGAACAATGTGTGTGTGATTAAAATACAAAGAGTCTGGGGCTAGATAGCGATTGGGCCTAGTGGGGGGTAGCTCAATGAGGTTTAAATTTTGCTTATTTTGTTTTCTAAACCTAAGACAACGTACAGACAAATTGTCTAAGACAACGCACGGTAAGACAGCATACATCAAACGTGCGTTGCGGTAAATGTCAATGACAACACGCATAGTACGTTGTAATTGTTCTATGACTACATACATTGCACATTGCGAAAAACTTTGGAACTTTTGGCAACAGGCTTATCAACAACATACGCATGCGCGTTGCCAAAACTTTTCGCAACGCATTTTGCGCGTTGCGAAAAGCCAAATTTCTTGTAGTGGTTGTATGTAACAAAACAAGAATATCAGATTACCCAAATTAACTTGAAGTCAAATCATAATTTTACAATAGGATTGAAACTGTTTTTTTTTTTTTTGGTAAAAGAGGATTGAAACTCAATTATCATTATAGCTTTTAATAAGTCCAAAATCAGATATTAATTTTCTTCATGTGTTTGAAGGAATATTAAACAAGTTTTATAATAAATGAGCTTAAAAAAAGTTTTATAATAATTAAGCTAAAAAAATGAGAAACATTCAAATTTTGATGATCTGAGCAAATGAACGTTCAGAACTGTTGCGGCAAGGTGCAATTGGAAAAGGAGCGATTGGCAATGGGACTGGAGAGGAGGAACTATTACGGTGATCGAATCAGAATGAGGAACTGTTGCGGCGAGGTGCGCTTGGAGGCGACTTTGACGGAGATGATATTGCAGATCATATCCCGATCTAACTCATGGGTGTAGTTGATAAGAAAGAGGAGGAAGATTGATAAATCTAGATCACACCCAACCTGGGTGAAAATAACAAGACTGAGAAGCTGAAGGATTCTGATTAATTTGCTACTTTTTTTTATTAATAATGGAAGGAAAGAGAAACAATTAAAAAGAAACAATTAAAAAATAGGAAAGAGAAGAACTAGGAAGCACGGATACTCCATTTGGTGGAGGTAACTCGTATCCAGATCCAGTTCGGATACTCTCTGGATACGTATCCGATACGCCAAATGACCGTTGACTTTTTCACAAGTTTGAATAGAGGATACTTGGGGGATACTTGGGGGATACTTAGGGGATACTTGGAGGATACGTTTGAGACAATATTATAATTATTTTAGTATCAAACGGGGTCAAATTATAATTTCAAAATTTTAGGAGTCAAAATGAAATTGTAAGGAAATTTTGGTTTTGATTCCATTGACATGGAGAATACCGGGATACTTGAGATTGCAAACCTTTCTCTTGATGAACCAGAGTTAGAGGCCGAATTATTTAGATCCTTTAACAATATGAATGATGATAAGGAAGTTAATTAGGGATTTAAAATATGTTTTATGAGTTTTTTTTATGTAGTATTTGGATTTTGTAATATGTTAAGACTTATGTGACGTATGTTTTATTTGGATTTTGTAATATGTTCGACTTATGTGGCATGTTTTATTTGGATCCTGTAATATGTTATATTATTATGACTTATGTAGTTATGTGACATGTTTTATTTGGATTCTGAATATGTTTTATTTTGAATGAATTATCAAATATGTTTTCATATATTATTATTATTTTTAAATATAAATATATATTATTTTAATTGACGTATCATGCCGTATCTGTATCTTAGTTTTTGAAGATTTACCGTATCCATGTATCGTGCCGTATCCGTATCCGTATTCGTGCTACATAGGAGAAGAGAAAGCACTTTGAAGAGTATGTGATTATGGGTATGAGTGCATCTCTACCGTAAAAGTCATCATAATCCAATGATCCAAAATTTGTGTCATATATTATGTAAAGTTTAAGGGCCGGGGATCCATCCCCATATATATATATATACAAATTTTCTATTATCAGTTCGTCCTGACAATAAATATATCAGGACGAAGAATGTAGACCACTAGATTTACATACTTTGACTCAAAGTGTATGCACTTGTCAAAACTTCTCCATAATCTATGGTCCACATTCTTCGTCCTGATATATTTATTGTCAGGACGAACTGATAATAGAAAGACTGTATATATATATATATATATATATATATATATATATATATATATATATATATATATATATATCAGAAATTCTATTATCAGTTCGAACTGATAAAAGTTATATCAGTTCCTTGTATGTGAGCCACTGGATTTAAATACTTTGACTTGGCTGTATGCACTTGTCAGTCAAAGTATTTAAATCCACTGGCCTACATACAAGAAACTGATATAACTTTTGTCAGTTCGAACTGATAATAGAAAGACCGATATATATATATATATATATATATATATATATATATATATATATATATATATATATATTTTGGATAAGGTTGTTGGGGATCGAAATCAACCCCGGCCCAACATTTTGTTAAAGAAAAAAGAAAGAGAGCAAAATAGAAAAGAAAACAAAAGAAGAAAACAGATCAATAGAGCCTAAAAAAAGATCTACTACAAAAATCAATGAAAATAAAAGAGTTGCAAAAATTCAGAACAGTCCACCACCATGTAGGAGAGATGATACTGGGGCTCCTCGAAGCTAAACTATCAGCAACTTGGTTACCTTCCTGATAAATATGAGTGATAGCAAAGTCCATTTGAGAAATTAAGCTCAAACACCTATCCCAAGCAGGGCACCAATGCCAAGGAACCTTACGAGACCTAGAACGAAGGATATCCACTACAAAAGTCGAATCGCTCTCCAACCATAACCGACGCCAGCCAAAAGTCCAAGCATAATCAATAGCGTGGACGGCAGTAGCCAATTCAGCCTCAAAAGCAAAGCAGACACTAAAAGGAATAGCAAAGCAACCTTTAGCGAAACCCCTGCATGTGCGAAAAACCCCTACACAATCAATAGGACCAGGACTACCAAAAGCAGCCCCATCCGTGTTAACCTTAAGACAGCTCGGCGGGGGAGAACGCCAATTAACCTCTAAAATGCGAGGAGCCTTGGAAGGACGACCAGAGACATGAAGCCGTTGAAGAGTCTGAAACTCATCCACTGAATTCTTCATAGTGCCAGACTGAAGGGAGTCTGCCTCGCGAATGGAACACCAAATTAAGGAAATAGCATCGGCAAAAATAGGCTTGCCACCCTCAAAGGTAGCTTGATTCCAGAGGAACCACACCACCCAGAAAACCGTGATGATAGAAGCCCGCCAGAGAGCTTTCAGTTGAGTGCTAAAGACAACCTTCATTGCCTCTTGCCAAAGGTCCAAACAAGTACTATCCAACTTAAGATTATGACCACATGTAGAGGAAACAACATCCCACAACCCACGAACAAAAGGACAGTCAAGAAACAGATGTCTTTAGTCTTCCTCTACAGCACAACAAAATCGATTTCTACTATCAGTTCGTTCTGATATAAAATATATCAGGATAAAGAATGTAGACCACAGATTATAGAGAAGTTTTGACAAGTGCATACACATTAAGTCAAAGTATGTAAATCCAATAGTCCACATTCTTCGTCACAGTATATTTTATATCAGGACGAACTGACAATAGAAAAAATGTATATATATATATATATATATATATATATATATATATATATATATAGAGAGAGAGAGAGAGAGAGAGAGAGAGAGAGAGAGAGAGAGAGAGAGAGAGAGTTTAAACTGTGATATTAGGATTCATTAGCACAATAGGTATTTTTTTTTTTTGGAAAATAAAAATCAAAATTTTATCAATAACAAATTATTATAATATTGGTGTTGTTACAAGGACAAATAGCAATTTTTGTTTTGCATCGTGAATAATTTGGATTTATTACTTACTCAAGGAGAGAAGTCCAATTTAATGAGGTAGGTGGTTGTTGAAACAAATACTCGGTGTGTTTAATATTAATCTAGAGGGGGAGGGGGGTGAATAGATTTTAATCGATTTTATCAAATTTTCGTGTAAGGTCAAGATTACGAAAATGCCCCTAATAGTCAATATAGTATAGCAAGTGTAATATGGTGCGGAAATTAAATAACACTTGATATTTACGTGGAAACCCTTACGGGAAAAACCACGGGCTAATAAGTGAGCCACACTTGAACCTTGAATTCACTAAATGTGTATAATGATTACAACCTAATCCCAGTATATAATCACACACCTACCTAATCCCGGTATAAGTGAACCTAGTCCAATTGCTTGTGATTTACGCAACCTAATCCCGGAAGCTACACAAGTCTTACTTCTCAATGAAGAGATAAAGAGCCTATGTGAATATATGAAATATCCAAAATGCAATAAAGAGCTAGGTAACTCTATATGCTTATCTAGGATGATGATTTTACAATAAATTCAATCCTAGATATTAAGAGCTAGATGACATATCAAAAAGCTTAGCTAATCATAGATTATGCAAACCTAGAAAGCTATCACAATACAACTCTCAAACATTCAAAACACTAATCTCAAACTTGTATCTAAGATATATATGAATAACATACAAGTAATAAATGAGATTGCTTGCAAAGAAAGACACAAAATATGTAAGATATAAGTGAAAAACTTACCAAGCAAAGTGTGTTGAAAAATCCATGCAAAATGATATCTAGATGATCAAGGATGATGCTAGATGATGATTGATGATCATGGAAAGGTGTTTGAGTAAACAAAGGTGAGTTCTTGTGTATTTTTCTTGCTTTGAAAAATATCATAAGTATGAAATCTGAAAATCAACTCACTTGAGTGACCTAAAGTCATAGAGGCATATATATATGGGGTCAAAATCAAAGTGATGCGTTTTAATAAGTTCCCATATTTTTGCCTTGGGCGCTGTACATAGAGTGACTTGTACAGCGCTTACCTGGGAAAATGAAGAACATTCTTCATTGGCGCTATTTGAACAACGCTTTTGTACAGCGCCTAAACAGCGCCACAACTCTGTTCTCACGGGAAAACAGAGCGTCGCTGTACGTACAGCGACCCAACAGCGACCAATTAAAATCGATCAGGTCTGTACAATGCCAAACCCATTTCCATCAAATCTCAGATAGGCGTTGTACGAACAACACTTTCAACAGCACTATGTACAGCGCCTTACACAATGTATGCAATCCTAAGTCTTTAATTGACATGGCTTTGGACATACAAAATGCAATCATATAAACATGCAAGAAAAGAGATTAATGAACATTAATACACATATATAAGACACACAACATACAAGAATTAAACACTATGCATGAGTTGTGAGTGTGTGCAACTATCTTTTCAAGGCAAGTAAGCACTTAGAATTTTACCTTCGGTGCTTATCAAGATAAGGCCTTCAAAGGGCATTGAACTTGAACACCAATACCTAAGCTACCCTTACAATGAATCCCAACATGTGGTTTGTCCACGAAATAAGCCAATCAATAAACGGGAACCTTACAGTTGTTATTAGTCAGTGAATTTCCTGATTCAGAACTAGTTCATTAACCGGTAACAACGAACAAATAAGGGTAATTTTTTTAGGGTTAATATTAACAACCTCCCCTGAACTTTCAACTATTATTGGATGTATGGATAACTATACTTTTATTCAAAAAGCTCCCTTGAAATTTAACGCCATTAGCATTCTACTAGGTTGACTTTTATTTTATCAACAAAAAGACTAGTATGCCCCTTTTTTTTTTAACCTTTTAAACAAATTAATTAAAAAATTAAACTTTATACAAAATATATAAAATAATTATAAAAAACTACAATTAAATAAAAAATAAAATACAAATAAAAAAATCAAAATGGGAAAATCAGGGGTCAGTGGTTCAACTACCTTCACCAGCTGAGTCAAGTTCTTCATGCTCACTGGCGGCGAGCAAGAATTGGATCTCCTCCGTGCTGGTGGAGGAGATCAAAATCCACCAGCATGGAGGAGGCGTACATGTATGTCTCCTCCACCATCACGGTGGAAATTCACGTCTCCTCCACGTTGGTAAAGGAGATCGATCTCCTTACCAACGTGAAGGAGAATCATGACACTAGCATGGAGATCTATATCGCCACCGACACTGGTCGTGGATGGCCTCCATCGCAGCCAACACCGACGATGGATAGCCTCCATCACCACCGACACCAATTGCTTCCATCCTTACAAATCAATGCCTTCCTTCTTCCAAATGCATCCACAAACCATCAAACCACAACACTAACACCAAATTTAGAAACTGATATTGTGATTTTACAAAAAAAAAAAAAAAAAACAAAAAAAAGAAAGAAGATTGTTTTAGTTAAAGGAGAGAGACGAGAGCCTTCTGATTGATGAAGACATAGAGATTGATGGTGTAAGCCTACATCATTTCAAAGAGAAATTGATTTTTTTTAATTTTTTTTTTATGACTTTAAATGTCCAGAATACCCCTACACTGTCATTAACCACTGACATCTGTTAACTTTTAGGGGAGATTTTTGAATAAAAAGCATAGTTGTCCACACATCCAATAATAGTTGAAATGTCGAGGGAGGTTTTTAATATTAATCCTTTTTTTTTTATTAGTTAGTGAGGATGACAATTTCCCTTGCATGCCTATCCCCATTTGGGTGAAAAAATTATCTCCAGATGGGGATGGGTATGAGGATGGATTTCATCCCCATATTTAAATGGGGATGGGATAGGGCCTATCCTCATTTCCCCCAAAACCCTTAGTTTTTTAAAATTCTAAATAAATATTCATTTCCCCATATTTTCCATTTCCCCTATTTTTTCAATTTCAATCTAGGTATAATTAATAGTCCTAAACTTTATTTCTATTATGCCATTTTTATTTGAATTTGATTGAATAAATTTTAGTACATTTCATTGTAGGCATTTTAAATTTCCAATCAAACAGGAGAAGCATGGGATATTGGGGGAATACAAATGAAAATATGAGATTGATGATTGGGGAAGTGGGGAAAATGGGAAATGTGGAGGGATGGGGACACCTTCCCCAAATTCCCTCTTCCCCATTTCCTCCAAATAGGGATGTGGGAAAGGGTTTGAGAATGGGGAAACCAATATCCATCATCATTTCTCCAACTATTATCCTTATTAGCAGGGGCGAAGTTAGGATTTTGGCTTTGAGGGGGCAAAAACAAAAATTAATACTGTATGTCATGCAATCTTCAATTAATATCAGTAGGAATCTCGTACAAGAAAAAGTGTGGAATCACGCACCTGATACCTTTCAACAGAATGTGATATTGTTCGATGTTAAAAGTAATGATACAAATAAATAAATAAAATAGACATTAACTAATTAAAATGTAAAACGTCTATTTTATATCTAGAAAAATATTTATAACCAAATCAATTTAACTTTCTTCCTAATTTTCATTTCAATTACATAATTAAAGAGTTTATGGGAAAACATCTTTTATTTTGTTGCAAAACCTATGCCTATTCTTAACGGTATACATAACTGAAAATTAAATAATATTTTAATAGTTCCCGGCTTATAAAATATAAATTTCAATAGCTTAATTAAAATATCATTATACCATTGATATATTTAAATAACAATTATTTACATACTTGTAACTTAATTTTATAATATTCATGTCAAACCAAATTAACTTATAATAATTTTGAACAAAATTTAAATAATAAACTATAAAATAAATTTATCAAAATCATATTAATAATAAACCTAACAAAATAAATAATATAGTTAGTCGTTATAAGAGTTCAATATTTACTTAGTTTGTTCTAGTGAAATCTAAATATATATATATATATATATATATATATATATATATATATATAATACACACTAGATTAGGTAATAATGTATGAAATAATAGGAAATTAAAATATTAAAATAGATTGATTTTATTTCCTATTTCCATAGTCAATAGATTTATGGAAACAAAAATTATTAGTTAATTTATATTATTAAAATAATAAAGGGACAATATAATATTATCACCTACTTTGTATATATATCACATGTATGTACAGTATTTTTTTTTATTGGTTTACATTTTAATTTTTTAATTTTATGTATAATAAAAAATATATATTTGTTGGGGGGGCCAGTAACCAGAAGTGCACGGAATTGGATTTGCAATTCAATTATAATTTATACGGAGGAAATTACATTCATATATATTACGTGGTATACCTGTACACATGTGCTGGAAACAAATTTTTAAAAAATTGACACACCTCCTTCACAGTAATTTAACCACTCTAAAGGTATTTTAATCCTTCATTTTTTTTTTTAAATCTTTAAAACACAGTAATTTCAAACAAACAAAAAAGGATCACCACTGTCCATCTCAAATGGACGGTGGAAATAAAATAAGAATTAAAAAATGAAAACAAATTAACAAAACAAAAAAGTGGGGATTTCCACCATCCATCTTAGATATAGATGGTGAAGATAAAATAATAATGAAAAAGGAAAATAAAAAAGTGAAGATCTCCACCATCCATTTGAGGTGGACGGTGAAGATCCATGATGGACGGTGGAAATCCATTAGAAAGACATAAAATTAAAATTGAAATGAAAAAAAATTAAAAATTGAAATTAAGAACAGATGTGGAGATCATAATTATATTGAAATAAACTAAAGTTACATATTGTGGACATGTGACATGCTAATTATATTTAAATGCAGAATTAGGTTAGAAATATTGGCTCTTGCTGATCTCCAAAAGACAAATTCCTATGTTTACTATTAATCATAATTATCTCAAAAATATTTTAATATTTTCTTACAAACTATTTTTGTTCTATCCGTTTTCCTGATCTTAGCATAATGATTAATTAAAAGGAAGATATAGATCTTAATTGATAATTATTTACTGATAAGAAGGATTGAAAGGCGAACAGGGGCGTAGCTCAGCTTGGACAAATGACTCCCAAGTCAACGGCTTGAATCCTACCAATACGAAAGTTTAAAAAAAAAAAATACACAGTCCTACTCCTGGATTAATAGATATTGTAAAAATAATAATAATACCTAACTGAAGTAACAAAAATACCTATCTATGTTGTTTTAAATTATTTGAGTTTTATTTTTTTAATAAATTTTCTTGGAAATATTGGAATGTGGCCTCCATTGTTGACCTCCAATAATTGATGAAGATACCTCCAAAATACCTTTTTTTTTTTTTTTTTTTTTAATATTTATATCGGAGGTCACATACCTCCGGTGTTGGAGGTCTTTGGAGATTAGCACAAACCTCCACCGATAGAGGTTTGTGCATGTATAAATTATAATTAGAAACTTAACATGTATAATCAGAAAAAAAAAAAAAAAAAATTCCAATGGGAACAACTATGAAAAAAACTTAGTGTGTGTATAGTCCAAAATAAAAAACAAAAAAACAAAAAATAAAATGTGTATAGTCCAAAAAAAATTGAAACCTTTTTTTTTTATATCAATGGAGGTATGCATATATATATATATATATATATATATATATATATAACGTGTTTTTCATTTTTTTTGAGATTCATATTAATCTTGACTAAGTTTTTTTCTTTTTTCTTTTCAATATGTATCTTTCAAAAAACGTGGTGTGATAACATATATATAATCAGAATCAATGAGGATTAATTATATGATAAAAAGATCTTATGACCAATATCTATCGTCTTCTGGGTGTAAATAGAAAAGTTGTGTTCAATAAGATAGGAATCATCAAAATGCCAAATCACGCCTTATTCATTTTCGAAAATGATTTTTCAAAAACAGGTAAACAAACGACTTTACAATTGTTATTTTATTTTGAAATACAAAAAATAGTTTTCGAAAATGGTTCCAAACACCAACGCCTTATTCTATCCTCTACCATGGAAGAGAGAAATCTTGTAAAACCCCACTTCAATTTCTCTTGTTTCTTTTAATTGAATTTTGAAGGAATATTCCTTATTTTGTAGTCTTTTCATATTTGTGTCTGTTTTTGAAGTCAGTTTATTTTGCTTTTAATAGAGTCATTCTAGTTTTATTTTATTTTATTTTATTTATTTTAATGTTTTTCCTCTTTCTTCCATCAAATAAAAAAAATAAAAATATATTTTAAAAAAAGAAAAGAAAAATAAATAAAAAATGGTCTGAATTTTTACATGATATGATTTTGAACACGGTTAACTATTATAACATAATTTGATTAAAACAATCACACAATTAAGGTCAATTCATTTATAAATTTATTGCATAGATTCATGTACAAGACGTGGAATTAACTTATTTTTAAACCGAAAAGATAAAGTTGGCCCAATAGTATGCTGGTACCAAAACCAATAAAATTGTGAATTTAAGTTATATTCCTCTTTTCTAAATCTTAAATTAATTATAATAGTTAAGAAAGAACAGCGAACCGGTGGAGATGCATGCATGAACACAGAAGGCCAGTGTGTTGTGTAATAAACTAGTAATAACCACGTGCATGGAAATGAAGGGGTTCTATATAAGCATTTTTTAAATGCTGCAAGTTCTGGAGAGGACTGGAGTCTTTTAATGTGTATACACTTTAGTCCTCCCCAGAATAAACTCGGTCCCAAATAAAGCCTTCTATATATGTTTAGATATGTGTGTAATTCACTAATTTTTTGGTTGTAAATTGTAAATTGTAATTACCTCAGTTGTCATACTAGTTCCCAGCTTATTAATTGAAAAAGATCATGGAACTACTGGGCACTAGCAGACTCAAGCAGAGTGTTCAGGAGACAGGACTACAGGTCCACAGGAGGGTCACATCCGCACTTGCCTCTCTTGACATTTTGAAATTATTTTCTAGATTTTCATGATAATTCGATCGACTTTTCTATTTCACTTTTAAACCATTCTAAAATCTAAATTAATATTTTGTCTTTCAAATTCTGTTTTCCATTTACTTACCAGCTTCATTCATGTTGATTGTCTTCTACTGTACCTTCAACTTTAATAATCATTAAAACTTAAGTTGTTATGATCATGAAAATGTCTTCTTATAATTCATTTTAAAACTTTGGGAGCATAATCTAGGAAAAAGACAAAGCAAAGTCAAATTAATTTGTATGGTAAGCAGCCCAAATAGAACATGGAAGCAGATAAGGACAACACCAAACAGAACCAAGGGCTGGGGCGCCACAATCTGCTCATAAAGTGGTGATTAATTAATACAATGTGGTTGCTTAGCTGTTCCCACGTCAACTTTGACCCGTCTTAGACGTACCTTCCCAAGCAATCAACTTATCCTATTCCACGTCATTACTAACTTCACCCCCACCTGTCCATACAATTTGGAAATTTCATGTGACTGTGTGATGTGATGTAACATTTGTTGTGGAAATCAGACCCTAACATTATATAAAATAATCAAGTAGAATCGACGCGGCGCCAGGCCTTTGTACACATATCTAATACAGTAATCTTTAGAGAATAAACTAAATTATTATTAGTAAATCAAACCCTAATTGTATTTTTCTCCTTCCACGTAATATAAATACTACACCCGAATCACTCTTATCACAAGCAAATTATCTATTCTTCTCTATCTTCTATTTTTTCTAATCTTTACTGTTATATATGGCTTCTCGTGATCTCTCTGGCATTCTCCCCCGTGTCCTCATCGTCTCCAGACGCTGCGTTCGCAAGAACAAATTCGTAGATTTTGTTGGTACGTACACTCACTAATTAGCACACCCACTTTTCTAACTCATGGTTTAATCATATTTATATATTGATATTGAAATTGTGTATGTGATTTTCATGAATGTGATCATTTTCAGGTGAATATCATCTTGATCTTATAGTGGGTTATGGGGCGGTACCGGTTATCGTGCCTCGGGTTAATGGTGTCCATATGTTATTGGATAGCTTCGAGCCGATTCATGGAGTTCTTCTCTGTGAAGGAGAAGATATCGATCCATCTCTATACGAAGCCGAGACTTCAGGTTTGTCACATGAAGAATTGGAAGAAATCAGGAGACTTCATGCAAGTGACACATCAATCGATAAAGAAAAGGACTCGATCGAGTTGAGTCTAGCGAAACTGTGTCTCGAAAGGAACATACCTTATTTGGGAATTTGTAGAGGGTCACAGGTCCTTAATGTTGCATGTGGGGGCACCCTTTACCAGGACATAGAGAAGGAGCTCTCCAAGAACTGCCCTGAAAATCAGAGAGTGTCACACATTGATTATGACAATTATGACAACCATAGACATGTGGTGAGAGTGGTTGAGAACACTCCTTTGCATGGTTGGTTTAGAGATTCTTTGGAGAAAGAAAAAATGGAGATTTGGGTTAATAGTTATCATCACCAGGGTGTTAAGAAATTGGCACAGCGTTTTGTTCCTATGGCTTTTGCTCCTGATGGTTTGATTGAAGGGTTTTATGATCCGGATGCTTATAATCCTGAAGAGGGCAAGTTTATAATGGGACTCCAATTCCATCCTGAACGGATGAGGCATCCGGATTCGGATGAATTTGATTATCCGGGATGCCCATCTGCTTATCAGGTTAGGTTTTATTTTTTTTAATTGAATTGAGCCGTGATAAGTTTATATAGGTCCTGTACAGTAGCTAAATCCAATTTATTTAATTGTATGTGACTGATTAAATTATGCAGGAATTTGTTAAAGCAGTGATTGCTTACCAGAAGAAGCTAAATAGTACTACAACTTGTGTGCCGAAATCTATAAATCTGAACAAGGAAATGGAAAACAAAAGAAAACGTATAGTCAGGAGTTTCTCATTGGCAAGAGATATATACATAACAGGGCGTGAGATGAATCCATCAAAAGAATCTGAACTTCAAGCTGGAGCAGAGTTTCTTGAGGTACTATAAGTCACACAAATTAACATAAAAGAATTAGAATGTTGTTTGGTTTTAATCCTATTTAATATAGTTATAATTGTTGTTTGCAGTCGAATACAGCATTGAGTTTGCAACAAGAGAAGAGGTTGAAGCAAATGGGTGCAACAGTGAGGAATGGAGGATCATATATAGAGAGATTGAAGTTGAATGAGGAGAGAGAGAAACTAGCAAGAAATGTGATTGGAAAAATGTCGGTGGAGCAGTTGTCAGATGTAATGTCTTTCTACATGATGATGGGCCAGATATGTTCAGAAGTGCTTGAGAGAAAACTCCAAGCAGGCCTTGTCAACGACAATGCTTCTTAATTACTGCTTGCTTTTGCTGTTGAGTTTGTTGAGGAATTCACAGGGAACTTGTGAGAGAGGGTTCCTTTCTTGTCTTGTGTAAATTACTAAATTGTAATTGCATTTTTTTTTTTTTTTCATCTTAAGTGTAAGTTTGTGATCAGTTATTGTGACAAGGAATTTTCTCAATTGCTACTGCTTTCTTGATCTACAAGGGAATTATATTTTAGTTTAACTTGAATGGAATGACTATTTTGCCCACTTATCCATATTTACAAAAGTGATGTTTTTAACTGTACATTAAATATCTTTTTTACACTCTATTTTAATTTTTTTTTAAATTAATAACAAATTTTAAATTTAATTAAAATTATTAAAGAGGGTAAAAAAAATTCTAAAGATGCTACAAATTAATTTGAGCATATATATATATATATATATTTTCCAATATAAGATAATTTCTTAACTTTTTCCCATATATGACATCAACTACCCTTTATCAGTATAAGTGAAAGAGAATTTTTAATTTAGAACATAATACTAACAAAAGAATCTAACCTCATAATTATATATTTATAGTCTATATTTACAAGTCCTTCTTGACTTCTTGTGTTGGTTGGACTTGGGCTTGTGAAGTGAGAAGAGGAGCCTTGCAGCAATAGCACTAAATGCAAGTTCCTTTTTGTTAGTATTTGGTGCTCTGATACCACTGTTAAGCTATGTTTGGGATTGCTTTGCTTAAGAAAAAAATCTACTTATAGTTTCACTTATGAAATAATCAATTTAAGAAAAAGTTGGTAAGTGTTTGGTAAACTAAATTTTAAAATTGCTTAACTTTTGAAATGATGGAAAATGTATTAAACAAAATTACTAAAATAGATATCATTAATAATATAAATATAAAGCATATAAAAAGAAATAAATAAGAAATTTAAACAGAATATATATATATATATATATATATAACTGAGTCAACTTGATCATCTTAACACTAAATTTCTGAGTCAACTTGGCTGAGTCAACTCACTCACTCAAACTTTGTTAATGGAATCTCTGCACTCAACCTCCAAATCCGCCACCGTCTCCGCTCGCCGTCGACATCAAGAGATCGTCATTCTTCATCCCTCACCGTCGAAAGCGTCGCTATGACTGGCGCAACGAAATCGAGAGGGAACAGTGACGGAATCGGAACGGAAAAGCGACGAGGAAAAGAGACGCACTCAGCGGCGAGGTAGATCTGCTCAAAAAGCAATAAGCTAGCTTTTGCTTCAAAAAGCAACCCTAAACCAACTTCTCAAAAGTTGCTTATTGGAGGAGCAAATTGTAAATAAGTGCTTTTGGGAAGTTTACCAAACACCCATTTGCTCAAAACTTGAGAAATAAGTGATAATTTCTCAGGTAAAAGCAATCCTAAACATAGCCTAAGTATGCGTTGACATCCAACACAATAAATGCAAGAATTTATAGAGAAAGGATTTAGAAACAAGGAACTTGTTATCTCCTTTTCTATTACTCTGTATTGATCGAGTACTTTGTTTCACAATTTGTGTTTTTACACAATACAATTTTACAATGGTGAAGCCATTTATAGGATCCCTATGTTGGGTTTACAACATTAGGAAGTTATTTGAAGTTTCTAGAGTCTTATCTATAATTCTATAAAATTATTTAATTAATCTAGTTAATTCCCTAACTCTAAGTAAGAACAGACTTGATGAAACCATAAGCATCTGGAACTTTGTTTGGCTTTCTTTTAGAATGTGCAGCACCTATTTCATCACTCCTCATTGATGCACATTCTGGTGACTCCCACCAAACTTCGAAGTAGTTCAAATCTTGCTTTCGGCAATGCCTTAGTAAAAATGTACGCTAATTGTTCTTCAGTTTTGCAATACTCGAGCTCAATTTCTTTGATCGCTTCAGCTTCTCTCAGGAAGTGATACTTGATTGCAATGTGTTTTGTTCGACTATGGAAGACGAGATTTTTTGCCATTGCAATTGTGGATTTGCTATCGCAAAGGATCTTTGTAGCTTGATTATATTTTTCTCCCATGTCTTCAAATATTCATCTCAACCATATAGCTTGACTAGCTGTAGTAGCCATTGCGATGTATTCAGCTTCTGTTGATGACTACGCTACACTATCTTGCTTCGTGGATGACCATGAGAATATTCCTGAGCCCAAGGAAAAAGTGTATCTTGAAGTACTCTTCATGTCATCCACTGATCTTGCCCAATCACTGTTGGTGTAGCCAATCAATGTAGACTTATCATTAGGTTTGAACCAAATGCCATGGTCTTTTATGCCTTGCAAATATCTGAGTATCCGCTTTGCTACCCCGTAGTGAACTTGAGTCGGATTCTGCATAAATCTTGAAAGTAGACTTGTAGCATACATAATATCTGGTCTTATGGCAATCAGATACAACAGGCTTCCAATAAGACTTCTGTAAATTGACACATCTGCCTTGTTTGTGTTGGAGTTTTTACCCCAAAGCTTGTAATTTGTAAATGTGAATTGAACATAAATAAAAGAAGTAATTTATTCATTCTATATACCTGTCTCATACATTTATATCATGTGTACTTAACATCCAAGATTACCGGATGTAATCTCTAACTAAGTATATGAGTGTCATATACAAAGGTATTCAGTTTGAGATGAGCAATCTAAAGAGTCCGTAGATAGCAAATTGAGTTAGGTACTTTATTTGTGGATAATCTACAGTTGCGGTCCATTCCGTAATGTACAATGGTCTTAACATAGACTATTCATATGGTGATATAAGAATGGAGGCACCTTATATGATGTGATCATATATGACTGGGCCATGATCTATATGAATCTCTCACCAAGATCCGTTACAAGATGAGATTCATATATATCAACAATGGGTGATCTTAATCCTGAGTGTCTTATCGACTCCTTCAGGTTAGATCATGGTTTTGATATACCCATGGGTGAGATCGGAGTTACATTCCACTACAAGAAAAATGCTCTTCAGCAACACCATCTAGACGTCACCAATTCTCAACTCTGCGTCGTCAAATGATTTTTGTGACACCAAAGCAAGTGTCTCCACCTCGTCGCCCTAACCCTGTCACAGAATAGAATAGGCGACGCATTGAGATCTTTGTCTCCAAAAACTACATTTTTGTTACACAAGTATAGTGTCACCATAAATATCAAAAGAGCTTCATTTGTTACCCATAACAACACTTTTAACGATACCCGATATACGTCACGGAAAATATATATTTATTTTTATTTATCAAATTTTAAAATATATATTTAAATTAATCTTTTGTGATGCATTCATTATATATTTAGCAACACAATAAAAGAGTAACCAAAGGTAATATTATTAATATTTTTAAGAGATTATATATGCTAATTAAATTTATATTTTAAAAATATATAATTCACGTTCTGCTCCACATTACTACTAATATATTTTGCTTGATAATTAATTTATTTATTTTATTTTATTTGTAATTGTCATTTTTATTTTATTTTTGCAAAAAGGTTGAGTTGAGTACAAAATATCAATCCAAAAGGAAATCAAATATCCATAAAAAAAATACTTACAATAAATATTCCAAATATTCAATTACATCAAGGTGTAACTCTCCTAAATAAAATATAATTTAAATATACAAATATCATCAAAATTGAAGGAAGAACAAGGTTGAGAAGAAGATCCAATCGAATTTTGATAAGTTGAATCCACTTGTAATTGCAATTTCAACATCTGCCAACATTTATCTGTATACTCCTGTAGAAGAAATATATGAAAGTTATAGTTAGCAAATGGGATAAGCAAATTTGAAAAGAAAATAGCAATAGAACATATTATAAATTGAAATTTATCATAATCAACAATCAATGATAAATTCAACTCAATGATTAAATTTAAATCAAAAGAAAAAAAAACGATGATTAAATGAGTGAGAGCTCATACCTTTAATTGTAAAAAAAATACCAGCAATTAACATCTTTCCACTGAAGAGATCTCATTTACTCTTTAAAAAAAAAGTGCTGTCAAAAAAAAAAAAAAAAAACTCACTTCAAATATAATAAAATCAAGAACCCAGAAATTAACATGTATAAAAATAGAAGAAGATACTCATGTTTGAATATGAAATTGTAAAACAAACATGATAAAAAATATTGAAAAATAAAAATGACTACTTTGAGAGGGAGATAGAAATGTAGAACTTTACTGTCAAAAAAAAAAAAAAAAAACTGCATAACTTATTTTTTTAAACAAAGAAACTGTAGATCTGCAAAGTAACAATAAATCGATCTCATGCCGATAGAAATGATGTTAAAATGAAATATGATCGAAAAACTAAATGAGGAAATCATGAGAAACATCAAATTGTTGAATAAAAGCAAAAAAGAATATTAAAAAACAAAAAAAAAAAACAAAAAAAAAACATACGAAGCATTCAATTAAAAAGTATGAAAGAAGGTAGGAGATATACCTGTGACCTCATATGCTTGCCAAGAATAAGACCATTAAATATAACCCGAACATAATAAGCATAGGCTACCATATTCATCTGTAAGTACTATTGTAATTTAGGGTTTTTTTTTTCTTTAGAGAGAGACTGTTTCTAAATTATGGTTATCAAAACTGACTTCAAATATGAAAGAGTGGTATGAGACAGTTAAAATATTTTTTTTTTTTTTTTTGAATTTGAGAAAGTTAAAATACTTAATTTATAGTTTTTTTTTTTTTTTTTAAATATGTTTTATGAAGAAAAAAATTCAATAGAATTATGAGAATGTGATCATATTATATGATATTAATTTTTTTTATTAAAAAAAAAAAAAAAAAACTTGCACATATTTTTTTAAAACTATTTACACATATCATTATTGTTATCAAAATATATAGTTAACGGTCAATCCAAAAACATAATTTTTATATCTTTCATACAGTAAAAATAAAAATTCAGACTTCCTATTATATTAATGAATAGGTGAACATCAATTATTTATATAGTAAAGATATATATATAATTATTACCGTATATTTCAAAATTGTCATACTTTATAGTAATTATTGAGTTAAATTGATTAGAAATTTTCATTGATATTTCTTATCTCATAGTAATCGTAATCATAATTTTGATGATTTTTTATATTTTTATTTTGAATTACTAAAGTTTATAGGTGAGAATGATGTTAACTAAATAACTATTACTATATGGTGTTAAATGTCAATACAATTTTTTTAAGCATTGTACCCAAAAGTTTTTAAACTTTGTTGTACATTATTTTACATTAAGCACCAATATAGTTTTTCTCAAGATACATGATGCTATATAGTCATTTATATCATTATTTGGTATAGAGAACAACTATTTGTCGAAGTTTAAAGTTAAATTATATTTTAGTCCGATTTCATATTTCTAGATTAATATTTAAATATAAGTTTAAAGTTAAAACTCATTACGTAACTTTTAAACATATTTTTAATTTTAATTACAGTGGTCATTAATATAACGAGGATGAATGTTATCAGGTAGGAGAGTTTAAATTATTTTAATTCTAATGTTTTGCAATTGAATCTATAAGTGGCATAATGAATTATTTGTAGACGGACATTTCAGTAAGTAAACTCACTTTTTTTTTTTTTTAATTAAGTAAAATCATTTGTTATCCAAAAAAATTCATTTAGTAGGATATTTTCCCTCCAAAAATTAATATGTAGAAAGTTTTCATTGTTCACAAGTGGTTTTGAATTTCTTATTTTTAATATATAATTTTATCAAACTTTTAATAAGATTAATAAATGATTAAAATATTATATTTTCTTGGAATTAGGATATTTATTGTAAAAATAATTTAAAATTAATGACATTAATCAATTTTCTCTTTAATTAATAGACTTATATCTTTAGCGACATCTTTGCTGCACATATTGATATGTCTCGCTAATATCATATTTTTAACGATATATAATACATTCTGTGAGATAATATATGATGTCGCCATAACGACAACAAGTAGGGGTAACCAAAACTTTACAATTGCGTCATGGAAAAATGAAATTAATATGTCACCAAAGTGACATATTTTCAACGACGTCATACTTAAAGGGTCACCAAATATTGGTATTAGTGACATATTTTTTGATGTAACTAATAATTGCATCGCTAATGAGCAATTTTCTTGTAGTGTTCCCGGTCAATAACTTCGTATGTTGGAATCACAGTTTGGCTTGTGGCTGGGAAGGTCTGCACACAATAGTGGAATCCACTCTTTCTTGTGAGAAGTAGATAGTAGTTCTCTTAAGGGTTGATTCAGGGCTTAAACAATATGAGCGCTCTCCTAATTCCGTGAGGAATGTAGGATTTATTGTTCATTAGAGAATCAATGGTACTTAATGGAAGGATGTAATTAGAGGGGTATAACGGACATTATGACCCAGCTCTAATTACGAACTACTTGTGGAGGATCATACATATGTAATAGCTATATCGATGGACACCAAGAGTATTGGTTTGTGTAAAAAAAACGTCTACAGTTGAGAGAGTGCAGCTTCGGGTTTTTAGTGGTGTTGTATATATATTTCGTCAAGCAGCCACGTCATCAAAGGAATCAATAAATGTCGAAGAACAGGTTGCCACGTCACTCATCAACCAGGTCAAAGGAGAAAACGTGGACCAGTCAGTATGTAAATGTCAAGTCAATAAAGTCAAAGGTGTGGTCGCCAGAGCTAGATATGTACTCGCCAAAGATAGAAACATGGTCGCCGAAGGGTAATACCCAGGAGGGGAGATGTTCGCCGCATCAGCGTACTAGGTACAAACCGACTCGACAGAGAAACACGAAAATAAACCTTAAACTCCTAGAAAACCCACGATAACCAGGAGTCATAGGAAATGGCAGAGAGAACAAATCCTAATCCAATACAACATGGGACTCTCAATGCAAATCCAAAAGGAAGTCCTACTACCAACACGACAAGGATCAAGGGAAAAACCCTAATTAACATGTATAAATAGAACCATCTATCCCATGAGGAAGGGGTTCGAAAACCTAAAGAGAGAAAAGCAATAATTCGAGAGATTTGAGTGTGTAACCGAAATAAGTGAATTATAGTGATATTTTCTTGTCCTCCGGGACGCCGTGGTTTTTCCCATTCAAGGGTTTTCCACGTAAATTAGTCTCTTGCATGCATTGATTTTCTTTCTTAATTGACGATTGTTTTGATTTAATTGTTGTCTGTGGTAATCCAAATTTCACCGTCAACAATTGGCGCTAGAAGGAGGGGGTGATTGAACAGAAACTTCGAAGAACCCTTGCGACTTGAAAACATGAACAGCGACAAGAATGGCAACTCCAGCGGAGATTAGTGTTGAGGCAACTGCACCAACAAGCGATGGGGCGACGACGATCGGGGAACAATCGGCGGCAACACCAGGAGCTAGGGCAACCGACCCAAGAACTCTGCAGCACTTCCAAACTGCGTTGATGAATTGATCAGCGAGGCTAACAAAATAGGACTTTCACTTCCCATAGGCCCCGGGAATCTCTTCTCTCTACGAATTAGCCATATCTGGAATCCAGCACACTCGGGAGATTACGGTCAGAAATCCACATTGCAACCTCTGATGCTCAAGTGAGGCAGACCCTCGAAGAAGAAGAAACTCTGCAGGATCACCCAGAAGGTTTCGAGGAAAGAAGATATGGAAAGGGAAAAGGTTTGGGGCGAATGACGAAACCCCGGAGATGCAAGATCACGGACGGATACATGGGACAAATTCCAATGACACACACCAAAGGAGATGGCGGAGAGAACACCGCTAATCTCATCTGAAGACAGAAGTCCCCGACAAAGAAGAGAATTACCATCCAAAAGGGTTACGGCGAAGAAGGTCTGAGAGAGAGCGCGGAGGAGGATCAGATTGGTAGGAATTCGAATGATAAAGATAACTATGGGAGAATGACAATCAAGAGCAGACTCGATCCAGCCGGAGAACCGACTAGCCATCGAGATGTCATTTACAAGAGCTGTCGAGAAAGGTTTCAACAATGGCACGGAGATACGGTCGCAACGTGTCTTCAGATGACGAGTCAGAGAGTCTATTCATTGATCACATTGCTCGCACCCAGTTCCCAAATAGATTCAGAATGCCAACCATTGAACAGTATAAGGAAAGCAAAGATCTGAAGGAGCATGTCTCGATTTCGTATATTATGGCCCCAGTATTCATTCAATGACGGAGCTTATGCTCACTTCCGTAAACATCGGCGGACCCCGCCTCAAGTGGTTTGGAAGACCCACCGGAAGTGTAAGCGGTTTTCTCAAACCTCAACAAAGCGTTCATAAGAATAATCATTGGGGAGCGTGCATAGAAGGAAGTCACTCGCCCATCTATCAAATCTGAAGCAGGAGCGCAATGAGTCGATCAAGAAGGATCTAGCAAGATTTTGGAAGGAGGTTGCCCAAATTGAGGACGTCGTGATGTAACTGTTATCGCCGCTTTCACCAATAGGTTGCAAAGTGGGCGACTATCCTTGGATACTGCGAAGGGATAGGCCAAAAACTTATGAGGAGATGATGGAAATAGCTGGCGATTATGCATTAGCAGAAGAGGAAGAAGTAGCGCAAGGGGGTAGCTACGTACATGGCCACAAAGCTGACTCAAAATTAGAGTATAAAGATAACAAGAAGACACAGTCGCGTGATCGCCAGAGGACGAAAAGGGCCAAAAGGGACATCCAAGGGAAAACAAGGGAAACACCCGAGCCAGTAGTTTCAAGGAAGGTACCAACCATTACACCCCCTTAACTGGCGATCAGGAAGGAAAATACTTTCTGTGGTAGAAGATAAAAAACTTGCCAAATACCCTCGGCAACAATCAGCTAATGCCAGGAGAGATAAACCAAATACTGCCGATTTATAAAGATCATGGGCATGAACTTCACAAGTGTTTCCAGTTGCGTGATCATATTGAGAGCTTGATCAGAGAGGACACTAAAAGATTTTACTTTTGAAAGGTGACAAGCAAGGTGGTCTCCAAGACAACCGCCAAGGGAACGGGTAGGAAAGGGGAGTCCGAGGAGAAACAGCCTAACGCTGTATAAACACCATCTTGGCGGGCCCCATACTGGGAAAAGCAATCGAGAAAGGATGTCAGAAGTCCGAGAGGTAATGCAAGACAGCAGAAATATGGAGATTAATTCTGTGTAGAGGAACCCCAAGAAAAAAAAAAGAGAAGGACATGACCCCATAACATCACAGCAGAAGACTCAGACGGAATTGATGCAAACTAATGATGCAATCGTAGTGGGAGTTCAAATGCACCACAGGGATGTCCTTCGGTTATGATTGACAACGGAAGTTCAGCAGATATTTTAAGTGCTAGAGTGTACGATGAGTGCGACTGGATAGGAAAGATCTAGAACCCCCTTTCATGTACCGCTGAAAGGTTTTGGCGGGTCTGCAAAAAGTGAGATCTTTGGGAACTGTGAAACTGCCGGTCTGAGGTTTGGTACAGCACCATGCCGCATGTGAACAATCCTATTGGACTTTGTTGTAGTCGACATCCATAATTGGCCGTATATGCTTTGCTTGCGCCGACCGTTTCTTAACAAAGCCCGAGCTGTCACTTCAACCCACGCGTTTGGAAGGTTCCCACAGAATTTGGAGTCGGAGAACTGAAAGGGTCACAGGAGATGGCTCGCGCGCCAACCTTTCAATCTTTAAAGATAAGGTAGGGATGGAGACCTTAAATATATTCGAGTAAATAAAGAAGTACAGGAAGAAGAAAAATCCGGAAGCATTCGAATTGGACCCAAGGGACAAAGCGAGCAGAGAGAAGGAAGAGCAACTAAGTCAATTATTCTAACCATGAAGAGAATCGGATAAAACAGTAGGATCGGAGCAAGGTTGGATGAACGAGTCAAGAGAGATGTGACAAGCTTGCTTAAAAGAGTACAAGGGGATTTCGCTTGGGCCATGAGGACATGCCGAGGATTGATAGAGGCGTTATTCACACAACCTGGTGTGAACGAAACATACAAACCGGTGGTGCAAAAAAGGAGAAGCTTCAACCCAGAAAGAAGTGCGGCGATAAAAGAGGAGGTGTCCAAGCTGCTCGCCGCAGGGTCAATCAGAGAAGTTAAGTACCCGGAATGGGTGGCGATTA